>OX621236.1:27106947-29606947 GCA_951640165.1 Pseudoips prasinana | reverse complement strand
TTGGCACCCGACTTGGACGCTGGTAAATATTTTAAGAAAACATTAAACTTATGAAACTTTCTTCACAATTTGGCATATAACAAACTAATTCTACTTGTTCTACAGGTAAGTACTAAGTTAAATAGCATTTCGTAGACGTATATAGACATGAGTGATCGTATTAAAACAAAGTAAGGTGCTCATTCCAGTCTCCCCACAGAAACAGACGCCGTTAGAAGCCACATCTGCTAATCAAAATGCATAACAAGTTATCTTTTCACGCAAATCTGACATGATTGAAGAAAACTGATTATTACAGTGATAATTATCATCGTATCGTAGGCTATGGCCGATGCAAGCTGTCTCTGTTTTATTGATCTAATTATTGACAATTACTGCCATTTCTATTCGTTGGTTAATGCTATAGATTATAATGATACAGTGGACGGATGCTATCAGTGTATAAATTTGCACTACGAAAACGCCCTTACTGCCTTCGAGATAAAGACTAAATCAAAGATAGTGTTTTGTTGACTGTACTACACCTGAAGTACGCTAAACGATGCTATATATCTCAGAATTAAAATCCAGACACATAAACTAGTCATTGCTATAATTTATGGTAATAGCCCCTTTTTCACATATGTTATTCTATTTATTTCGTATATTATTTAAACTTAATGGACATAACTGTACAAAGGTGGACTTAATTCCAAAGATGAATGTTCTACCAGTCAAGCTTTTACCGCCGCCCATGGACACTCGCAACACCAAACAGTCGCGGGTGCGTTGCCGGCCTTGAAAAGAATGCGCAAACAATTGTTGCTGACCCTCCCCACCACAACCCCTATGAGCTCTGGCAACCTTACTCACACTCAGACACACAAGTTATTATTAAGGAACGTCTTCTGAAAGGTGAAGTACTTCCCCAGTCGGGCTGCTCTTTGAACGAATGAACGCTGTGCCCGACTTATGCTAGGTATGTGTCGAAGGTTTCTGACGGGTAAGTTAAGCCATAGTGTATCAATAATGGCAATGTTCCGAATTTGAACTTTCAGAAAACAGTCACATACTTTATCAACCTTCAAAACTCAGATTACACTAGCCTAAAAATATCCATTCAAACTTGAGTGATATCATGCCAATGTAGTAGCGTGAAAAAGGCAGTGTAAAACTGGAGGGGGAGAGGGGTGGGTGGGGACGCAATTTGTAATATTTCACGACCCAGTAGACGCTTATTAACTAGGCGTGCAAAAAATCGACGCCACAGAAGCACATAACCTTTGATCACGGCGAATGTAAACGGATTTGAGTTAATTTCGATATTAACAAATCAGGAGTGCTTTCATATTTATTTTTTACACCGTTGATTTTATTTTTAAGTGGATTCAAACAAATAACAGATTTGAAGGCTCTGCTTTTTAAATGAATCTTTCGGATGTATGCAGATTTTGTCTTAACTATTTAACCCTTAGTTCAATTATGATCACACGCGATGACCGGCATCGCGTGTGTTCTTAACTTATTGGTTTTAGCTCTTATTATAACACAATAATAGAGTTTAAAATTCGGTGGTAAAGATTATAGTTTTGTCCGGTTAAAGGACATATTTCAAAAGAAGGAAATAAACAATTCGACTGTATTTTAGTTACTATTTTCTCTCTATGCAGGTATTTTCTATCGAATGAAAAAGAACGAACAAACCGCGTAACAATATGAGAATGATTATAAAACTCTACTTACACTACCTATCAACCGTTAGGTAGGTAGTGTTAATATAGTATTGAGACAATTACTCATCATGGAACTGTATTTATTAAGGTATTACTTTGCCACAAATTTATTTACTTGCTAAATTATGCCGTAGCTATTATATAGATTATATACTACATAATCATAAAACTGGGTACACAAATATTTTTTTTGAAATTAAAGAGCAGGCTAGAAATAAATAATAAATCTCATATCGGCTATTATATATTTTGATCCGTTTGTTTATTTATTACTTCTGGAGTGGCTCAATAGATTACAACCAAAATAAAATAATTAGAAATCTGTGAAGCGAGACTTAAAATCAACTGTATGAAGGCGCTTAGAAGGTATTGAGGTCTTCCTTAATTTGATGGCTATGTTTTTACTAAATTTCGTTATTTTTTAAGACTGCAATTTTATTTTATTCACTATATTGACTTTCAAAAAAGTTGTTCTAATGTATTATTTAAACAAATTTTCCACAGTACCTTAAAAAATAATGAGGCTAATTTCAAATATTACGTGGATCAAGTAGTCGATCAAGCGTGGAGATTAAAATCAGAACATAACTATTTTGTATTGCTATGTCACTCATTATTACTTTCAAAATTATGTCATGGCAGTTATATTCTAAAATTGTCGTGCTATAAGTAGTATATGTTCACATCTATGTAACAATGATATAACATGAAAAAATGTTTAGCACTTCTGACTAATGCAAAAAGCCGTATCTAGTCAGGGGCTGAGTACGGGCGGAAAACAACAGGGATGTAGTTAGGTTGATAATGTTCTTAACATAAACATGGTATGTTGAGATAAAAATACTCTTGCATTAACCCTCGAATTTGTTAGAAGAAACGCTTTATTAATACCCAACTGAACTAAATTATCATAACATATCATAAGTATTATTTTGGTGTATTCTGGTACTTTGGCTACCATATACACGCTTTTAACTTCGCCTCTACAGCATATCAGGATCAGTAGTAGCCCGCAATTAAAACAGCTAGGGACATCCCGATGGATTGTTAAAAAATATAAGAAGTTACTTCCCTCCAGAACAAGTGTCAAACGTAGAGAGTTCAAGGGTAAGCGTTTAATTTTTCATCTAAAGATATATTGATTTCACTTATTATATAAATATTTAAATAGCTTATTGTTTTAAGCGACTACGAACGAAGGAGTTTACGTATGCCAGTGTATTTTTTTAAATATTATCTCATAAAAAATACGTAATTATTTAAATATTTCTCCTTTATTCGTGATTTTAAAAAATAATTATTTTCGTCCTTATTTACGTGAGAATCATGAAATGAATATGTGCGTCAGAATCGAGGGCCCATTTTTCAAACTTTTGTGAAACATAATAAGACTTTTAGGAAAATTAGTTAAAAATAGTTAAAACTTAAAGCAAAGGGCCATGAATTTCTTAAACGTGAAATAAAACTGTTATGATTAAATAACTTGGGCGCTCAATCCTGACGCATGCATAAAGGCTATGGCATAGTCTAAATCTCTGTAAGTACTATCTCTGGGTTTATAATTTTTAGTTAAGAATTTCTTAAATATTTTAAGAAATTCTCTAATCTGTAGAATATTTTATTACAGATTTATAGGGCTCTCAATTCATTATTGTCTGAACTGAGGAATCTGCAAAACATGAATTTGGGGAACGAAATTTTTAGAGTTACACATAAATTAAATAGGCTGTATTAAGCAAACTTTGAATGAGTTGTATGTTTTTCAAAACCGCGTAGATAGCCAATAAGTTGTTTTAATCTATACGCATTGATAACTTTCCTTGCTATCAGCCAAATATCAAAAGCCTTGCCTCTCTTCTACAGTCTCGTACATGACCTGACTTAAACCATTATCTTTTTGAGAACAACATTATTTTAAAATTTCTTATAAGGAAAAATCTAGAAAAATAAACGGCAAACTAAGTTTCTTGAATTCTGTAGAATTTTTAAAACTAACCAGAAAAAAACTAGCTTTCTCATTAAGAAAACTGCGCTGAAATTATTTTCTCCGACTGGAAAATACGGTCTCAAAATTTGTAACTACTCAGTCTGTGGAACTCATTTTAGTAAAGGCCCTATGCTGTTGTGGTCAAATTCAAGGCGGCACGTCACAAAGTGTTCAAACTTCTGCTTAAGAGTGTCTATCTCTACCATATTTTTTGCACCGGCGAACACTCCACTAATCATGGATTAAAATATCTGGGCAAAATACATTAATGGCATACATTAATCATATTGGCAGTCTTGGGAGTACCTTTATGAGTTCCAAAGATGCAAAAACGGAACACTTAATGCGATCATCGCGTTGTCTGTCTGGCTGTCATTCCTTTTATCTTTTACAGTGTATAAATTAATATACGACTTTAATATAAAAACAGGACTCACGGTACCAATTATTGGCTTCTGTTTCATATGATCTACTTTTTTATAAAAATAAACCAACCCTAGGGATTTGAATGCCTGTATCGCGGGGTACTTTACAAACACATAATCATCGGAGTCAGTGCATCACCAAAACTAATTAAAGAAATTATTAAAAACACCGTGCCCCGCAGTTATCCCCATGTTAAACTGTATAAATTATAGCCTATCTGTTATTCTGGATAAATAATCTTTTTTACTGCAGAGTCTAATCAATATCCGTTCTGTATTTTTTGCGTGAAAGAGTAATAAATATATTATTCTTCCATACATCCGTACTCACAAACTTTCGTATTTATTACATTAGTAGGACAGTAGGATTAATCAGAAAAATCAAAGGACGATCGGCTACTTATGTTATATAAAAATACAACAAAACGAAATAGCAAACATAGACAAAATTATAAAGACGTTCTAAATTATTCCTTCCGGTATGCTATAATAATATACAAGTTATAATACTATAGATATTATTATTAAGCTTTACACTAGAGAATTTAGGAGTTGACGAAGTATAGAATAAATATTAATATAATTATAATTAATAAATATTATTTAAAGTATAGAATAAACAGTGTCACAGCATCACGAGCCGCCCCTGTGCCGCGCATGTACTTTTTCCGAGAGGCCATTAATCGAGGGGGGAGCGACATTTAGCCGCCAGCCTGACGGACACTATAAGCACTTTCATAGTTACTATCTAATACGTAGATAGAAATGAATATCTGTAGTCATGTGTTTAGTAATTATGTTGTATCAGACGGCTTTTGAGTACGCAATGAATTCAGATATCGAGTTTGAACACTTACATGTTATAATATAGGATTGCGACTGGATTTTTAATATGTAATGGAAAGTATTTACTACATACCTATACTACTACATTTTTTATAGTACTTAATATTAATATTTTTAATCCCGAATTTCAACCACGGCAGTCAGTCTAAATAGAGACTAGCCAAGTGCCCAGGACATATTATAGAACACAAGTGTGTGCGCATACACACGGGCACTTTCTATTTCATCACTCTCATGTTCCGATGGGACGACTAGCGATACGAATGGAAAGAGGTCGGGTACAGGACCGACCGCTTTACGTGCTCTTTGAGACACGGGAGTGTACTAAAGCTAACCAGAGATGTGTCTGATAAGTACAAAAAAAAATATTTTTAGGAAAACCCCCAAAATTACTTTGTGGCCCGACCCGGGATTTGAACCTAGAACCTCATTATCTACGGTTGAACACTCTACCGCTAGACTAACGAGATAGTTTCTTCTACCTAGTCTGCTAACCAATAAAGAGCCCACGTGATTATTAAGACGTTTGAAACTCACATGGCATCTTTCCTACCTTGCGATCTCTTCTAAGTTTTATAACCACTCTCTTTTTCCTTTTTCGTTATATATTCATGATCTCTTTCATCATACTAAGGTTGTCTGAAAGAGATCGGTGCCGAGATTAATCATTTTATATGAATCCTACCCAATCTGGCTGCGGACTCGCTAGGGCTTTTTGATGCGGGATTGTCTATTTGCTCTTGTACTCTTTAGAGTGTCAAATATTGGAACCAATTAACTTTTTGAGAGTGTAATCTATGGACTGCCATGTAAGTTAGTGTATCCTGTACGGTGGAGAGTCCCAGTCGAGCTACTCATACAACAATATAATTGACGCACACCCTCAAACATCCCAATTAGAATATTATGTAGTAATCATAATACATACATTGTTATTTACTGTATATGCATTGTTATTTACTAAATTAGTATCTTGGAATAAAGTTTATTTTTCTTTATTTTGTATTGAATGATGGAATTAGTATGAATACAAATTAAACTACGATTTTAAAAGTCTTATTACTTTGACTTACGGTCCATTTCAATTTGTTTTGACTGTCCAGGGTTAATATTACAATAATTTCCGTATTTCATAATCATTTTGGAATAAAAAATTACCTATATTAAAAATAATATAAATCGATTCAGTAAACGATTCTGAACAAACTATTTTCAGGATGTGCGTTAATTAAGTTACATGTTGTATAATCTCAAAATGGGAAATCATAAATTTAATCGTCCGGCGGGTCTCGAAACCTACCAATCCGGGGTAGGCGCTCTGCGTTAAGCTACGAACGATACACGCTGGCTGATCAAATTTAGGCTTCCTACTCATATAGTTTGACTGACCTGTTGGCGTGGTTGGTAATTACTTGCCTTTCACGCCGCAGGTCGTAGGTTCGATTCCCACCCACGACAGATATTTGCATGCATGAACATGTCTGTTTGTACTATATATCTATATAAGTACAAACAGACGTACTTATATAGATAATTACACCCAGACTAGTCTGGGTGTAATTATCTATATAAGTACGTATTTAAAAGAAGAAGTAGTATACGTGGTATATCAGTTATCTGGTTTCCATAGTAAAAGCTTCGCATAGTTTCGAATCAGATGGCCGTGTGTGAATAATGTCCCAGGATATTATGTTATTATTATAGTGAGCGATCGCTATGATCTACCACCTACCACCTAAATGTTGCTACCGATACAATACACAAATTTAACTTGTTCTCCTTTATATCAAGTATATTTAGTTACTTATTATTTACCTTCTGGGTGCACCCTACAAGGAGGCAGGAATATGAAGTACCTACGCACAATCACTGCAGCAAGTGAATACATAAGGGAAACCAGGAACGCCCTACTTAATAATAGGTAGAGTGAACCGTTTAAACTATACGTAGAGACATTAATGCTTTTTTACTCCGTCAAAGTTCTATTAAATTTGAAAAATAAGTAATATGAGTCTTATGTCTAGCGTTATAAGGTAGGTTTTATTTTTAGTGTGGTTAAGAATGACCCTGTCGTATTGAAGAGCGTAGGGCGGGCCGCCCAAACGTTTAACAACGTTTAACGAAAGCCTCGAGGTAGGTAGGGACACACCCCTGGGTTGTTCTCTTCAACCATATTTCATATTAGATAAGGTTATGACATGTAAAACTTTTGACCTACATTAAATATTTGATTACCTACATACATTTTTTTACCGACTTTAAAAAGGAGATGGGCTCAATTCGATGTGTATTTTCTTCGTGTATATAAACTGAATTCTCCTCCTTTTGTGAATATTTTTTTATTAGTATAGTTATTATCACTGTTACAAGTTTGGTAAAGAAAAGGAAATTTATAAATTCTACATTGTTTATTTATTTATAGAAAATAAACAAAGTAGAGTTTGTTAATTTCCTTATCTTTAAAAAAAATATAACAGTAACAGCTAAGATTATCTTGGAATTCATAAGTTACCAGTTTTAAAACAACATTGAAATAATACGATTTCCTTTAAATGTTCTTACATATAGTCCTAAAACTAAACCATAGTCACAAAATAAGCATAATATAATAGGTATTATAAAAACAAAACACAAACGATTTAAAAATTTCAACAATTTCAGTTAGGAACAATAAATTGTAGCATTTGAAGTTGGTACCAACTAGAGTAATGGGTGGGAATCGAATTTTAAACTCTAATTAAAAATTATCCCTACAATGCTCTTAATCACACTAATATTATAAAAGCGATGGTTTGTGTGTGAGTGTGTATATTTGTTACTTCTTCACGTCTAGACGGTTAGAGCGGTTTTAATAAAATTTGGTATGGAGTTACCTGACACCCTGGATTAACACAGAGGCTATAATTTAACGCGGGTAAAACCGCGGGGAACAGCTAGTAAAAGCTATCATTAAATCGTTATTATCACTGTGGAAATCATAATTGTTTAAAAACATAAAATCCACTTCAATTTTTCTTGTAATAATACTATGAAACAAATGTATGCATAATACATGATATATAGCACACCATAACAATAATGTAAAACAGACATTAAGCTACACACTGAGTAATTACGCCATAAAACATTTAAGTAAGTATCCTTATTAAATAGCTTACACTTTATTCGTATCAAATATGGCAAGTGAGAAGTACACACAAAGTATCGTCGTATACATAATTTCCTAAAAAGAATAAATTACTACCTTACCGTAGATATAACTCTTGTTTATCTACTGATAGCACAAATTATTGCTATAATTATCAAGTTTTTCTTACAAACACTTGGCAAACTAAATGTCAAGTCTTTTACATTAAATTGATCATAAATTAAAGAATCGCCTGATCAAGTCACTGGGGTAACATGTTTTTTTAGAAGCATACGGCGTTCGTGATGGTAAGTGGTTACTGTAGACTATTACCCAACAAACATGGAAACGCAACCTTTGGACTTCCCCGGTAAACATGAACAGTTTAACGCTATAGCTAGACTTCTTTCTTGTATTTTCGCTTTCACTGCGTCACCTGGCAATTTCGGCGAGCGTGGGCTTAGCTTACTAGCCTAGTACAACTATAAATAAAGTTTTCGCGTCAGGGAGATCCCTTTGGTGTTCGAACCTAGGCTTGGGGTGGTTACTTATGTGGAGATGCATGAGAATTTCAGTCGTTTTAGCGACGTATTGCACAATTGTCGGTCTACTTTAATAAATAAATAAAATAATCTTTATTTCAGACCAGTTTCGTCCACAGTGGGTTAGTAAAGCAAAGAGATCTTATACCTAATGTTAGTAACTTTATTATTTAGAAACCAGACAGTTTCGTCTGACATCTAATTGCAATAACATACAAAAATGGAGACTCATACACCCTGCTTAAGTTTTCAGGATAAGGTAGAACGAAGTAGGTGAACAAAGTATTCAGGTAATATTACCTAATAAATATCTTGGGGCAACCAACACACTGCCATCTGATCCCAAACTAGACAGAACCTGTACTATGACAACCAGACAACTGATAAATATACTTATATGATTCTATATACATACATATTATAGATAAATTACACCCAGTCACAGAACAAATAATCGTGCTCACCATACAAATATTTATCCCCGTTGTGAATCGAACCCTCGACCTCTGGCTTAGTAGTCAGGGTCATTAACCATTAAACCAACAGGCCAGTCATATTGTGTAATGGGTGTTTCTTTCTCAGTCAAGCTGCTCACAGAGAGATAGAACCTTATGCTTTACGTCTCCTAAATGTTCCTACCATTTAGCGCTACCACACTACGGGGGTCACTTACAGGGATTCTAAATCTAAAGCTTTCAGACTCGATAGCATTTATCTGACTCCTATATTTGTAAGGCCACAGTCCATCTCCTTTTTTTTAAGGGCGCGTGTTCACCGAGGCATTTTATATTATTTTATACTCTGCTTTATTATTTCATGTTGTTATAAAAGATGTCTTGTATTCCTGCAATGTTTCACAAAAAAATTAAAATGATCTAACACTTACTTAGAACTCGATCACTTAACCATACAAAAAGCTTGACCAAGTTTTCTCACTTTAACTTAAAAGGCAAGGTATGTATGAGGGTAAGTTGTAATTTATTATAGCTCTGACTAAATTGCTTTAAGGGACAGCAAGCAAGCTGGAGTAGACCTTGTGCTGGACTTAATATCTTAGTTAAGTCACTAAGGGCAAACGAGGCCTGTCTGTTACTCATTATAAACACAAATATAGCTGAAAAGGATCCCAGTCTCTTAACTTTACTGGTCAAATAATTTTAAAAACGCATACAATATTTAAGGATTAAAACACATAGTGTATGTAGGTATATAGCGCGCAAAAGTAAATAATTCAGGTGGTAGTTGGCACGAACGGGGGTTGCACTTACACTCGTTCCAATTTAAAATGTCATTTATTTCTGCGAATGCAACATCGCTGCTTTAGCTACTTACTCAGAGATGGACCATTCTTGATAGTTTTTTAATCAAAATTAAAAGAGTTCAAAATCATTTACGGTCGGTCGGTCGGTCACCGTAGCCTAGTTGGTAGTGCTCCTGCCTATAAAGCTAGTGGTCCTGGGTTCGAATCCCGGTAATTGTAATTATTTGGGTGATGAGCACGAATATTTGTTTCTGAGTCATGGATGTTTTCTATGTATTTAAGTATGTATCTATCTATATAAGTATGTATATCGTCGCCTGGTACCCATAGTACAAGCTTTGCTTAGTTAGGGACTAGGATGATCTGTGTGACATTATCCCTAGATATTATTTAAAATCAAATACCAATGATGTTGTAAAATTAGTGCTTTTTAATTTTTGAATTGTAGAATACCATTTAGAAATGCTCGACTGGCTTGCTTACATTTTTTATTTTTATTCTAGCGTACAATAAAAAAATTAAAAATATAAGCATTGCAGTCGGCTTAAAGTGAGAGGTACTAAACAAATAAGATTAAATTTTTATTATCTTATGTAAATAAATTATTAAAGGCCTTTATATATGCCTTTTAATAATTTATTTCAATTATCTCAATAATTACCTCAATAGTTAAAGAGCTCGAGGCATGACAGTGTAACACAAATAAGTCTTCAGTCTCCAGCTTGCTTCCTTCAGACTCAACTAGAGAGAGATTTTAATTTTTTTTTATTGGAATAAACTTTATGGTAATTTTAATTGAGAACTTCAAAATCTCCTGTGGCGGATAAGTATAGCTCATAATAGCCTGTGTACGTCTTTATAAATCCTAATCCAATTCTAATATGCTTCAATTTTAAACCACGTAATGAAATTAATATGCCTCTACATAATCGTATTATTGCTGTATAGGCCCGTGAGAAATAGAATAGATAGCATGATGCAATACAATGTTTTCTTTAATTGGTATCTATCAACTGTCTAATGAGACAATAATTATAATTAACTGTGGGTAATTTTCCTGGAAAATCGCAGATGTTATTGACATGACAACTAGCAAAAATACAGAGGATAGAAGTAAATATAGTTTAGATTGCTCGTTATTATGTTGTGACAGAGCGTAGTGTTATACATTCATTATATAAGGGCATACTTTATAAAGTTATTTACTATTGATAATTAATTAATACGGTTTTTTTATTTATGAAATACAAGTATAAGTACAATTTTTAGTATGTATTTTTTAAACTGCAGTAACTATTAAGTTTTATATATATATATATATATATATATATATATATATATATATATATATATATATATATATATATGTGTTTTTACTGCAAATATACTGTATTGTATATTCATTCACTATATAATCCTAGATAATCACCACGCCGATTATATTTCAATGTACAATGAAATAATCAAAAAAATGTCGCTTGAAGTGCAACAGAATTGAGCAATTATAGGTTTATATAGTTTTAGTTATTTAAAAAATCAAGTCCATGTTATTTTGAGAATTTAAAGAAAAAATATACAGGCAATAACTAAGGTAAGATACGCTAATAAGATAATATTTGTACAAATAAAATCTCAAAATAGTTGCTAAACTAGTAAATCTTAATATTATGTAAGAAAATATTAGTGTAATGGTGTTTCCTTCATAAACACCATTACTGCCAAAAGATTGTCTTAAATTCACTCAAATTGATTTCCAATATCAAAAAAGCATATGGTTAGATTTGGATTCATTGATACTAATTACGACCGCATCCGTAAATCATGGAGGTGGGTATACGAACTTAATTATTTTTGTTTATTGCCTACAAGTGACAAAACCCTATTATTTTATTTATTTTAATAGTTTAATCATGAACCACCTCCCTATATCACTCACCCTCATTTCGAGTCTAACAACATCGTGATAGTCTTTTGAAGTATCAAGAAGTGCAAGTCACTGTACAATAGGGTGGTGTAGCGAGTAACGAAGTCGCTTTTGATATGTTAATTTATATAATTCGCAGCTTTTCACTGCTTTTACAAGCTGTTGCGATACGTTCTTCGTGGATATCTATGTAATACAATTTGCTGTTCCTATTTATAGGAATAGAATGCACAAACGTATACACTTTACTCCTATTTACATAATAATCGAGAGGAATAATATTATTTTGTGTATACATGTAACGTAATTTGTTTGCATAACCGCCTATTCTAGTTTAGTTTAAAAATGTTTTTTTACCTATGGCAATAAGTCTCAAATTAATTGGAATAGGCATCGAAAAGCTTATTCATTACCACAGCCTAACTACAAAATCATAGCCAGTTGCTTACACTGCTCTGTAAGTGATTGGCAAGATTAAGCATTAGATAACACGGTCAATCTAGACCTAGATCGCTAAAGCGGTTCAATTTCTGAGCGTCTCTGTGGTTCGGATGGCACGTTAAGAGGTAAGACGCAGTTGTTCAGTTCATTAGCTAACAGTAATAAAGAGCCTGTCAGAGGCGTACCAGAACGGCTTTAACCACTCCGAAACTAGTAACCAGGGTAACCACCGCTTATACGTTTAAGTATAGTAAACTAGAAAATGCGAAAGTGAGACTTATTATACTGGGTTTTTAAGTATATAATTCAAACCATCGAAAGTTAAATCATTAAAATTATTATCATAATAAAAAAATTACCTCGATAGTAATTTATACAAGCCTGGAGTTGTCAGTGCCCCTTTTTATGATTATTGCTTAACAGATTGATTATTTATCAAAAATCTCCATGACTTCTTTGTTCTATTATTTATGGCCACCTTATAATTATAAATGCCAAAAGCGATACCATTCGTCCTACCTTCGCCCTTATCTACGAAGTTTGTCGCAGAAAAATACCATAGATTACGTATTTAAATAAAATATAAAACAATATGTATGTACATGCATATAAATATAAAGACGGTACCAATAAATGTATGTATAATTCTAAGTGTATACGCGTACGAACTTATATTACAGCTTATATATTTTCCTGGTGACTGCAAGAATCGTGAATGATTCATGTATAGAGAATCTGATCGTTGAGAGATAAGAGTATGTAAATTAAAAATATCTAAATTGTCACATTTGTCATTGTGTATTCGCATAGAAGTGTGTCTCACTTCTGGGTATTTCGATGAAGATATTTTGGTAGGAACTAAGCTCAACTGGGTGCCAAAACATCTTCGATTGCCAAATTCTGAGACATGATCGTATTACCTAAACCAAATCGGAATCATATAAAAAAATCATTTTGAATTCACTTTGAATGGTTGTCACGTTATTTCATTGTTAGGTTAAGATCAAAGTGTCATATAGTGAAAGATGGTAAGAAGAAAGGGCTGAGTATGCGAAATTTCAGTGGCAATGGGAAGAAACTTTCTCAAACAGTTCAAGAGCGGACAACCTTTTCCCTTTATCTCATACCACTTCCTGATGCGATCCACTTTACTTCATAAATCTGCAAAAATAACCTCAATTACACTTTATTTTTCAATTAGACTTTTTGTAGGTTCGAAAACCAAATAAAACTTAATACCATTCCGCTATGAGCAATAAGAGTAAGACACCAGATAACCTTACTGACACGAAGAGCCACAACATTAACTTAATAGCGGCCAGCCAAATGACGTCCACTGCTGGATTGCTGGACAAAGATCTCCCCATAAGATCTCCATATTCGAGTTGTGTCCTCATCCTACCTCTTGACGTTGATTTTGATTTGCCATTATAATGGGTGGTTACATTTCAAGGGCCGATGTTGAACGTGAACCATGCCTAAATGTCAAGTGTTTTCTGCATTTCTTTTGACATTTCTTTTAACTTCAGACTAACTCAATTTGAACCATGGAAAGGTACACAATCGAGCAACGCGTTTAAGTTATACAGGACTATTATAAAAATGGGCATTAAAATCAAAATGCATATCGTGCACTTCGTTATTTTTGAGACACATTTTCACCTCAGTGGATTTGTCAATAAACAGAATTGCTGCATTTGGGCGAATGAGAATCCAAGAGTAATTGTCGAAGAACCAATGCATCCACAAAGAGTGACCGTTTGGTGTGGTTTATGGGCTGGCGGTATCATCGGGAAATGAGGCTGGTCAGGGAGATACTGTGAATGGTGTTCGCTATCGTGAGGTGATAACAAACTTTTTATGGCCCGAATTGGAAGATATGGACGTGGACGATATGTGGTTTAACAGGACGGTGCCACTTGCCACACAGCTAACGAAACAATGGCTCTTTTGCGCGAAAAAAATTAAGGCCAAATAATCTCACGTCGCGGCGATGTCAATTGGCCGCCAAGATCTTGTGATTTGATACCGTTAGACTTGTTTATTTGGGGTTATTTGAGGAAAATGTGTACGTCGATAAGCCAGCAACAGCCAGCAACAAGAGCTAAAAGATGAGCTAATTCGGCACATTAACGACATTAAACCTCAATTATGCCTCAGCTTCATCGAAAATTTGGACCATCGGATGGAGGTGTGCCGCCGAGGCCGTGGCGGTAATTTCGGCAAAATTTTGTTCTATACATAATTGAGTCATACCAATATAATTATCATAATAAAAAGAAATGTTAATAATAACTTAAATAATTTGTGTTTTATTAAAAATCAAATCCCTTTAAATTTAACCACCATTTATAAAGCAGAACAATTCCATGGGTTTCCCAAGTGGGGATAAAAACTATCAACTATAAAATTTAGTATCATTGTAAAAAAATATAGCATTTAATTAACTAGTCGTTTGGTATCATAGGATTTTGGCTCATTTAAAAGACCACGAATTGTTATCAGCTACTCAAGATTTAAGACCGCAATTTTTTTTTATTTTATTAGGAAAACAAACAGTATTAACAACTTATTATTATTATTAGTATTTTCGCAAATGAATACAAAAATAGCTTGTTTGCTTAATAAAAGATACTATAAGACAACGAAAATGAGATAGAGATATTATGCTTAACTATACAATTACACTTGATAAAGCAACACAGTTATTGAACCAATTCGAACCAATGTTTAGTAAGTGTATGCTTAAATACATGTGGCTTAGTTGTAAATAAGTCAAGATCAGAAAAGTCAACCAACTTATTGTAACATTTAGCGGATCTAATAAAAAAAGAGTTTTGTCTGTAGTTTGTATCGCTGTAGGGGACGTTGAGACAAAGAAAAGGTACCCTGTAAGATGAAACTAAATGCCTTTGCATATACAGTCAGAAGCATTAATAAAATTCTTATAATATAATCTCTTTATACTTTACGATTTATCTTAAGCACCCACATCTTTGAAATGTGGAAAGGCTAGAACTGCATACCTATTAATGCAGCTGTCTCAACGTAATTATCTCACTTTTTAATGTAGAAATAGAAGAACTCAATAATAATTACATTAAAAGCGTATAGATCTAACTTTAAGCATAACGCTTCCGGGGTCCTTCAAGGAAGCATTCTTGGCCCTCTTCTGTTTATACTATATATAAATGACCTTCCAGACACGACTAATAACCCTTATTTTTTTATTTGCTGATGATATATCATTATTAATAACATCTAGCAATTCTGTGGGGCAACTCAACAAACATTCAAAAAGCTTTTATTGCACAAAAAAAACGTATTCGTGCGCTTTCTGGTCTATGTCCGTGGCAATCGTGTTAACCGATCTTTTAAAAGTATAAAATTATGACATTACCGTCTAGGTATATATTTGTAAGTAATAAGTTGCTTAAAAAAGTCCAGACCTGTTCAGAAGAGCTCAGGAATGTATTCCCTAGAAATATTCGAATTCCTAACAGAATAGTTTTGCCAGTGATTCCTAAGGCAACTTTATCTAAGAAAAGTAGCAACGTGATGTGGGGATGTATATTTAATGAGTTGCCTGTTGATATATAGGAACTACCACTTCGGAAATTTACAAATAAATTCAAAATGTGGTTGTTCGAAAGAGCCATTTACACGGTAGCAGGCTTCTTTAATAGGACCAAACATAGAAATTAATTTAAGTATTTGCATGTCACTGTGTATATGACTAAGTGTTATGGATCTGTTTTTATATCTAAGACCTCATTTGTTTGTTCCAGCATTTATGGCAAATAAATAAATATCTATCTATCTAATTCTATGATTGAGTTCTTCTATTCTACTTCTCTTGCAGCTTGAACCGTACGTACAGTACAAGAATGGTGTAGAAAGTACATACTTAAACATAGAACCCTCCTCATGTAATCTTACATTAAGATTCTATGTACCTAGGTACCTACTTATATTCCTCTTTTCTATATAAGAATATATATGCCCATGCCCATTGGAAGTTGTTTAGAGGTTACGAGATGAGTTTGAAAAAAAAATTTGTAATAACAATGAAAGCAAAATTAGGCAATTTAACAATGCAAGGGCAAAAATACTCATATTATTATATACGAAATAGATGTTCAAAATATGATTGTCCTAATACTGATCCACTTTTAATAAAGTTAATATTATATTAAGTAGATTCCCCTCACCAATTGAATCATAAAGTAGTTAGAATCAATCTGGGACACTTCTGTCACGACACAATAATGTAATTTTAATATTTAAAAGTGGCAACATTAACCCACGCCCGCTCGTCTCTGATTCCACGTTCTGAATACGAAATGTAAACGGGAAGCGCGCAAAAAGTGGCCATGTTGTTTCTAACATCCTTTAATGTAGTAGTGCCAATTTCGCATATTTACCCAAGTTTTAGGGGAAATAAAGCTATATTTGAGGTGGGCTTAAAATAACAAATCGGTACGTATTTGTGAAATTTGTTTATTTTTCTTTGGAGCTTTAATTGTGCTATCTACTTGCCGCTATATAGGTATATTATTCCAGATTCCTAGGGCATCCGAATTTGACCAATTCTATTAAATGAGTAATCGCATATTTCGTATGGTTACCGGCTCAGAAAAATAACAGGCCACCTAATACCATCTCGTAGATATCTTAAATGACGACTAAGGCATAGGCCACGTAGTTCCATGCTAAACGCGGTGACTACGGCAAACCCCTGCAAATTTCAATTATTAGTGACCCTTGGAGGTGTCGTATAGCTGAACCATTTTAGTTATTAGTAGTAATTTACTTAGCCAACGTTTTCAGCGTTGCAACTACTCCATCATGACAATGATTTTTAGGTGACATTGTATTCCATCGAACCATTGACTGAAGGATGAAGTTCTTTTTGCCCAATTACTGGATAACCAGAAAAACGGAAGCTATTTAGGTCATCCAGCAACAGTTTGCTACTCAATCCTCGTCCATGATCTTGACATATCATGTCATACTCATCATAGAAGATCAACGTAGGATCACTTTGGTCTCCTTAATATTTACTATTGCTGTTTCAGTCTAACAATCCGGTAGGAAAATATAAATATTACCTTTTTAAAAACACAACTGACTAAAACATTTCTTTCTAAAAACTGATTTGAAGAACCTTTATAAGCAAATAACCTGGTGCTACAAGCTTCTCGTACCAATTACGGTAAAAGTACTATTGTATATGAGGGAGCACATATTTACAATAGACTACCAAATAGTGACAAAGATCAGAAATCTATGTACTCTTTCAAAAAGGCCTTGAAAAAGCACGTCTTAGAGGAAGTTAGACACATTAGAATCCACTAACACTATTTCCACTATATCCATGTGTATTTTCGTAACACTGTTTAAGCATGATAGCATTACAATAAATATAAGTTTAATTTATAACTATGTAACTAACTCTGAATAACCGTAACTTCTTAAAATTAAGTAGATTTTTTGGAACGAAGTTCCTTATCGCGCGTTGTGAAAGGGGGCTAGACGGAATTTTTTTTTACGAAAAGTTGTCACGACACTTTTTGCAGCTGTGCGGCGTACGCATGTTTCTCTGCCTGTCTCTCTCTCTCTTATAGAAAGCAAGCCAGATATTTTCATTTCTATTTCGCATTGAACAGTGTGGAGCCGCGACGATTATTTTTGTTGAGTGTATACAGGTTTTTTGTACATAATAAATAATCAGAAATAAGTTCGTTCCACCCGGGTGTCCCTTGACACCTCTCAAGTTTTTTCTCATGTAAGTGAATGCAATTATTTTTGAGAAATAAATATCTTAAAACTTTAAATGGGATTATATTATTACGAGCATTACGGCCTATCGAATATAGAATAAAAAAAGATTTATCAATATAAAACATACGGTGGGTGACAATTGTTGATCTACTTATTTTTGAACTAGTAGTAAGTAAAATTTGGTGAATTTTGGCTAAATCAAAATTAAGTTGGGCAACCCTTATGTAATGGAAAATATTTCAAAATAAAACGTAGCATCCTTGATTAAAGTGTAAATGAAAGTGAATTGATATTTTAGACAACTGTTTGTGGATGCTTTACGCGATGACGATTGTGTTAAATATTAAACAGCCAAGACCTTTTAATTTTTTTTTATGTATTTTCTTATTTACAAGTGATGCTTGCAGATTTTTAATCATACCTTGTCTAGTAGGTGTAGTGTCTATGGATTATTAAGGTCTATGGTGTATTTATCATGTGACTTTAAGACTGAAAAAAAAATGCTTTATACTAATTCCGAAAAAGCTACGATTTTTTGTTTCCTTAAATCTATATATAGCATTATTTAAATTGCAGGAAATATTCAACGATTTCAAACTGACTACGATGATACAAAGTATCAGATACCTTCAAAATGAGTTGTTTTAATTTGAGTGTGAGAATCAAACTCACGAATCACGGGGTATCCGAGCTCCGTGCATTGCAACCGCACCGTGTTGTTCGGATTCGAATTTATTCAATCCATTTGATGCTCCAATTTACTTAATGCAATGAAGACTATTTAAAACCATCACCGAAACCTGCATGGCTAAGACGGCTGGTACTTAGATTGGACCATTGCCAATAGATACCTAATATTTTTCGTGCAATATAGGGTGCAACAGTAGATATGGGCTGACAAAAAACTGATTGATTTTAGTAATTTAATAATCACAAATTTTAAGTATTAGTGCATATAATGTTAGTGCTCCTGAAGTCTTGACCAGCTTTCGGCCACGGCGGTCAATCTCAATGGAGACTATCCAACTACGAAAAATACATTATCTACAGTGTATAGACAAATCAGGGTTACTTGTAAAACACCAACAACCTCACAGGACTAGATAGCTAACAACATAAGCAACAACTTTTGATTATATTTAATAAGATTAAGAAAGGATAAGAAAGATTAATCCAATTTGGTGCAGTCGTTTGGAAGTTATGAGCGTACAAACATTTTTAGGTACTGAAATGTTCATTTTTATTTATATAAGAAGCACTGCCAACTACCTTTAATGTTCCCTCCATTATTTTAGTATACCCCACGAAGTGGTGTTCTTACAAGGTGAGCTTTGGTATAGGTAATATGAGCCTATTTCAAATGGATTTTTTTTTATTTGAAACCTTCGGAAACTAAACGGAATGATCATAAGTTTTTATTAATGATGATTCCGTTCTCTCGGTTTAGGAATGCACTGAATCGTGTACTATCAGCTCTAGCCATCATCAGGTATGTTTTCTGCCTAACAAGAGGTTAGAAATGTTTACGTCTGAGGTGTGATCATAAGCTTTATATTTTATGAATTAAAAAATGTTATATAAGTGAGAAAGATTCGAATTTCGAATCACGGGAAAAATTGATTCGAATCACGGCACGCCGGTATTTCAATTCTGCAATTTACTATTTCAGCCAGAAGCTGGAAAAATAAAAATGTTGTAATTAATATTACCTTACTTATAACCGAGAAATGAGTCTAAAATTCAGTTAAGTTGTCACCCTGTACACTAATTTGTATAATGTAAATACTGATAGGTACCTAAATAAGTACTTACATAAATCCTTACAAATATGTAAGAGCCGGTGTGAGGTTGTCAAAGCAAAACAGGTGAGCTTGTGTTACAAATCCTCAATTAGCGCGCGTACAGCTCAGTTTAAGCCGCCATTTAAATTCGTTAGAAGCGGGCTGCGTTGTTTTCATTCGCGGGATTCTCATAGATTAACTGTAACAGAAGTCATATATAGGCAGAAATGTTTGCGGCTTACCTACATATCCTCTTAGGCAGCTACCTTGAAACCTCCTTTATTTTGGAATAGATTTGTTTTTGTTTAAATGAAGATAATAATGATAGTTGTTCCGAGTGTTTCGTATACATTGTCGTTGTACAGGTGTCAGCACATCCATCTACCCCAATCTATCAAATTTCTTTTATAGATTTTCAACTCTATCACATCACATAAGCATAAAGATCACTTATTATTGGGAAAATTTGACAGATTGGGGTAGATGGATGTGCTGGCGTCTACATGAAGTTTACAGTTAACCTAACTTTTACTGCTTCACCGGATAAAATAGGCGAGCGTGGCCTCAAGCTGTCTAGATCAATGGCTATACATAATATTTAGCACTCAGAAAATGTGGTCCTAGGTTCAAATCCCGGGTCGGGCTTTTCTGTAAAAATAAAAAAATCTCAGAATCACCCCTATGTGTAGGAGTTGCCTGGGACCTTGGGCCTCTTGCCGGTCGTGTCGCTAGGCGTCCCATTACACCATGAGAGTGGTGGAATAGAAAGTGCTCCTGTGTTTGCACACACACTTGTGCACTATAATATGTCCCGCGCAGATAGCTAATCTCTATTGAGACTGATCGCCGTGGCCAACTAGGAGGACATTTAAATGTATTTAGATCTCTTAAGTAAAATAAAAGTAATATTCTCATTTTCAAAGTCCAAATGACAACAAAAATCGACTTGCGTTGTGATGATTAGGGAAATAGTCCAGTAATTTTTTTTGGCTTAACTTGGAATCGACTCTCGGATCTAGAGATCTACAGTTAAACTTAGGCAAACACTATTATATATTGCTGTGTGGTGACGGCATAGAATACCATCACCCCATCCTATACCGTAGGGGGCGTAGAAATTGACCGCGGGAATACTAGCTAGAGAACGGGCAGCAGCGTTTTTCTTAGAACTATGACCATCAAACGGCGATCGCCAACCCGTCTGCCAAGCGTGGCAATTATGGTATATCATCACATTCTTTGGGGTGGCTTTTTTCTATCAGTGGACGTACTTTGGCTGACATGATGATGATATAGAATTATAGTATACTAGCAATGCCCCGCGGTTTTACCCGCGTTAGATTTTATAAATTACTAGCTGTTCCCCGCGGTTTTACCCGCGTTAAATTTTATAAATTATCATAGCTACTCCCCCGTAGGTAGGTGTCGATAGCGTGATAATATGTAGCCTATATGTTGACCCGACCTCTTAGTAATATTCATGCAAATTTTGATGTAAATCCATGCAGTACTTTTTGAGTTAAGCCCGGACATACATACAGACAAACAGACACACAGACAAAAATTCTAAAAACTATATTTTTGGCTTCGATATCGATTGTAGATCACGCCCCAAGTATCCTTTTAAAAAAATATTCAATGTACAGTTTTGACTTTCCTATGATTTTATTATATGTATAGATCATAGCTCCGACCCCGTAACTGATAGTGTGATAATATGTAGCCTATATGTTGACCCGACCTGTTAGTAATATTCATGCAAAATTTGAAGTAAATCCATACAGTACTTTTTGAGTTTAGCCCGGACATAAATACAGACAAACAGACACACAGACAAAAATTTTAAACACTATATTTATGGCTTCGATATCGATTGTAGATCCTTCCCCAAGTATCCTTTTAAAAAAATATTCAATGTACAGTTTTGACTTTCCTACGATTTCATTATATGTATATAGATATATAGAAGATATTCTATTGTATTTGTACACCAAATTCTATTTGTACACCTGCAAATGTACCAAGTTAAGACATTTATATATATGTAATGCCTTCTGCAAAATAGCGTATTCTTTGCTAACACCATCAATTGCGTATGTGAGTAGCGTAGCCCGCTAAGTGGATCTCCATTTTAACTCCTGAAACAAGCCGGTTGAGGCTTTCAGTCGGATCTCGGCATTTGCATGATTGGCATTACGCTGATTACCCCTCCCAGTTCTTCCGTTACGGTTCACCCTCCTCATTCGTACGAGCCAGGTACCGGCGTAAACATATGCAAATTGTCGTTTTAGAGTTTATAGAAGACACTTGCGAAGAATAATCTAGCGAATTATGAAGTCAGATTGATTTAGGTAGCTTTCAAAGTATTATATACACTCATTAAACTTCCCTTAACTTAATTAATCAAAATCAAAAAAAAATATGGTAGAAGTTGTTATTGATCTATCTGATTCACAATCTATTAAGCGAAAACGAGATGTATTAGGTTGACGCGTCTATTTTAAAAGTAACTTGGCCTGCTCTCGCACTTACTCGTATGACATATCAGTTTCACTATTTGTGTGCCTACATGTTAATTTTACTTATCAGTAATCACTTAATCTTGTCGAACTTGCCTTTAAAACTTAACTAAGTGTAATAAAGATAATATATGTATCTACCCTTTGATGTCAACCAACCACTATTTTTTTAATTTAATTGAAGTTAATTCGATTTAAACATATTGATTAAACCAGAATAGAGCTGGGCTTAAGTTCAAACCAGTGATTAGTTTATCAACTCCCAGATCCGATCGGTGTTTAATATGTAATGTAGCCTTTCTAAGTTTATACCTATCTAGCAGAATGTTTCTGTTTTCATAACGAAATGTTTATATTAACAGTCAGTTTGTACGGATTAAAACGTTAATCTGCCTCCCCACTCCCACTGAAAGTGCTTCAGAAAGTGTCGTTTATGTACTCAAAGCATATGCAAATAGATGTTTTAAAATTTTAGGGGGAGAATGCCACTTTAGTCCCTAAAGCACTTGCGAATATCAAAATGTAAATTTACCCTTTTATGTTTACAAATCTTGTAAATGAAAGCGTTCATTTTATTGACTTTACCCTGGCAAACATTGAGTACACGGCCATTTTGAAGTAAAACTTAAAATGCAAAATCAATTTTAGCCCTTATATATTACATCTATGTAATATTATTATTATATAACTATGTACATATACAAAACGTAATAGCTCTTTTATATATCAACGGCGTGTTCATGCAGAGAACATGAAAGGTTAGATACGGGTTCGCTTCCCAGCTTAGGTGTAAAATTTACTGTGGTTTTTCTGACAAGAAATAAGCGTATTTAAATTTAAGGATAATCATTTGTTTGCATATACTGTAACTAGGAAAACACAGATTTATTTATGTACAGGTAGACGCCGCCGCCCGGAATCAAGAAATTGGTGACAATATTACCTGTGAAAGTATTTCTACTGAGTTTATTGGCAATGTTTCTCAGTAGCTGCGTACGAGGTTAACCATTGCTAGGTAGGGTTAAAAATATTGAACACGTATAAAAATAATACTCTCAAGGAATAAATCAAGATTGAATTAGAATTTGCGTCCTGAAGAGATAACAATACTCCTGTCATATTTTGCTAATCCTGGAGAACAACTGGCGAGAAATTTTACGTTATCGTATGGGAAGTGGTTACCTTAGTATCAGAGTTGTTTAAGTCACCAAGTAGGCCACCGACATCGTCGTGGTCTCCTTCTGTGAAGCAGTCTTGCTGCAGAAGGAGGCCGCCGAGCGGGATCGGGAACGAGCCGATCCCGCTCGTAGGCGGAGGAGGCGTCGGGGCGGCGGCGGCAGCCGTTAGCCCAACTCCCCTCGGGGCCGCGGCGGCAGTGTGAGAAGTGTCCTCTACTGCCGCCATGTACAAGCAGCTCCGGGATGACAGCGATCTGTCTGTGGCGCAGTCGCTGTGCCGTACTCGCAGGAGTCGGCAATAGGGGAGGGCAATCCAAAGGAGTCCTCCCAGGGTACGTGTCCCGACCATCTGGGACATGGCGCAAAAGGGGGGTACCGGAGCAGCATACCCGCGTTCTCGGGACTCCCCCATCAGGCGCCAGGAGAAGTCCACGGCAGGTAGGTTTAGTCGAAGCAAGTCCGACATACCCACCCGCAGACACTTTTTGCGAGTGGCAAGGGAAGGCATTCCCCCTGCATAAAAAACAAATAAAAAAAAAAAAAAATGTTCACCGACAGCTTAACGTTCCCTTCGAAGCACGAAGACGCTCATAAAATAAACCAATTTAGCTGTCTCCCATCTATAGACTGACTGCGTACCTAAGCTCCTAAAATATCTCGCTAATCCATTGAGACCATTGAGAGCAACTTACTATAAGTGATGATAGATAACAAACATATACCAACCGACTCCAGATCGTATCCTTGAGACATATGCGTAAATAATGTACAAGAGAGCCACGTTTCTGCTGGAAACACTCAACGCCCCGTCCAAGTCTTACTATTATGAGTCCAACCAATCTGGGTAGTTGTTCAATATACTGAAGAGCTTCTCCATATCGGAATAAATTGCGCATGTATGGAATCTCAGCATGAAAGCAACGAGTAACCATCAGCATTCAAGTCTCCAATGCTAAACCAACCCAATTCATACATGTTTATGATAAACTAAACTTCTATGCTCACGACAAATAAATTTTTATTGAATAAGCCTCTAGACCCGAGGGTATATCTACCAGAGGACGGGCAGCAGCGTCTCTCTGAGCACTATGACCATCATGGTGGACTTTAGTCCATGCCAAAGTCGACTGTTTCGAGTCTGGAAGGCGCGCTGAGCTGGATACCAAGCGCGATGAGTTGAAAGCCAGACCACCTGCGGAGATCAATTACAATTATTACAATGGTGTGCTCACGTGCCCGCAATGCGCGAGGATTTTCTCAAATAAAATTAGCTACATAAGTCACATGCGAGCACACGAACGTCGGCTACAGTAGGAGAAGAAGCGTTTGCCGTGTCCGAAATCGCCCGGAACTACATCATCAGCATCATAACCATCATACTACGATCCGTCCGATCCAACCCGATCCAACCCGTCTGTCAAGCGTGGCGATTATGGCATATCCCCCAAGATGATTCATGGAGGCGGCTTTTGTCCAGTAGTGGAATTTTTCAACTGTTATAATGAGACCTCTCAGCGCTAACCAACAAACAATGCACAGAGTCAATCGGTAGATCCAAATTTATGAAATTTGAGGTCAATATTAAAAAAGATAATTTTTTAAATTAATTTCCCAATTTTGTAAATAAGGTAAAAACTTATATGGAACTTCAATGGGAAATCCCATCGGTCAGATGTCTAGTCATGTAACAAACTGTTATAACCCCCGGAACCCTTGCGCAACAGCGTGTTAAATAACACTGCTTATGTTTTGGTCAAACTCCGTTTACCGAGTATAAGCCGTGTAAGGTGAGATGCAGGAATAGGAAGACGGTGTCGGTCCGGTGCGCGCGCGCCGCTCTCAGCTGATCAAATTTCTTTAACCAATCCTGAACGAGCTGTGAGAAAATCGACGCCAATTAAAGGATGGAAGTGACTGCTGACCGAAAACTTCATATTATTTGTACCTCGAGATGAATACCTACTGAATCTAAAGCTTGATCTTCAGCGCAAGGTGTATAATAATCTTATGTGAAGTAATGACGAAAAAACAAATCAGTTTTAGCTATGGTATTTTTATAACTCGTGATTTTGATCATTTTCAAACGTCGAATTAATGCGAAATTAGACATACTTATCAATTCAATATTTAGTGACTTTGTGCCAAGCAAATATTTGAGATAAAAACACGCTTTTATAGAAAATCCAACTGAAATCAAAATAATAGTTTAAAAAAAACACGCTTTTTTAGAAAATCAAACTAATAAACGCGTGGACGCACCCCACGTTTATTTACAATTTTTTTTTAGTTTGGTTTTCCATAAAAGCGTGTTTATTTTTTCATCGAAAATTCATGAA
Source organism: Pseudoips prasinana (assembly GCA_951640165.1). Taxonomy (NCBI): domain Eukaryota; kingdom Metazoa; phylum Arthropoda; class Insecta; order Lepidoptera; family Nolidae; genus Pseudoips; species Pseudoips prasinana. The sequence goes on along the minus strand of OX621236.1, from coordinate 29,581,084 downwards.
GAATATTTGGAAGGTTATCAAATGGAGTCTTTAAACAATATCCAATGCAAAAGAAATTGTTACCTATATTTCTGTAAAATAAACACGGGAAGACCAATTAATATTAAGTAACGCTAAATAATATTCTAGCCAAACCATTGAATAAATACATTTAAACGTATTTATTTAATTAAACCATATTGTGGTTCTTAGAATCATTCCGAAACTATTCTTAGAATAATCTGTATTTTTTGTTTAAATGACACATTATTTCACATTCGGCGTGTATATCAACACTTTTGTTTTATGTGGTATTATTATCATTTTATAAAGTTATATTAGTAAGTTGAAATGTCAAATAAAACTGGCTTATTGGATAGGTATATTGTCTCAATAGTTTTCACTGCACATAAAGATAATACCCGTCTGAATCCATGAAATCATCACCGACTTTTTCGTTAAACTGTCACTCTCACGAACGTACTGCTTGTTTCTAATCTCACGCAATCTAATAGCAATTATTATTCAATAGGATTGTGTCGACTAGATTAAGTTCTATGAAATAACTACACACTACTACCTAGCTCTCTTGCCATAAGTTTTGTCCAAACGTTTTTGGGGAAATGTAACTCTTCAAAATAATTTTATGCCGTTATATGAACTACATTTTATATTATTAATTTCGATAGAAGACATAGGTCTGTAGGCCTTGATTTTCAACGTTTAATAATAGCTCATTAATTTATATACCGAACCTTCAGTTTAAATTTTATAACTTCTATCGATATTAAACTGAAGTCAACCTACTTAATCTAAATAACCACCAGAAGTGATAAAAACTGGCAGTGATAGAGTCCGAAGAAATGCAGAAAATCTAAACTTCCCCTAGGCCTTTTTCTCGGATCATAAAAGAAGTTTAGTAAACGCATATCGAAGAAATAGGTACAGGTCCGGTAGCCACCGAGAAATAAAAAATGAAAACAGTATATTTAAACAGTTTTACCATTTAATTTTGTAATAATCTAAATAGATAAAAAGTAAGTATTTAAAATAAATTGTTTTAAAACTTCCATTGCCTATATTTTTTTTAGAATAGCCATTTTATTGAGCTACAGAACTTATGGCACAAGTAAATAAAGTCTAGATTAGTTCTTAATTCTCGACTAGTTACCGAATAGCGTGTGGGAGAAATGAAAAAGTACAACAATAATAACTGCGAGCATTTATCTCTGTAACGTTGCAGTCATAGCTAAATAAGGTAGATACAAAACACTGAAATTGCCATGTTTCTAGAAAACAAAGCCGACGGATAATACCTATATCGGCTACATCTTCCGTAATACAACATGCACATTGCATGGGAATACCAAATTTGATCTTCCAGTGTATATCATTTCTAGCTTAACGCAGAACCTATCCCGGATAGGTAGCGGTGCGAGACCCGTCGGACTATTAAATTTAGACATCGCATTTTTGAAATTAGATTTAAGCTTTGCTTAACGTATAATGATATAAAATCAAAATTGAAAACGTGAATAGTTTGAAAAAAGCTAACCTTAGAAATCTCCTAACACATACATTATATGCTTAATATGAGGTTTTGAATACTAAATTGTATTTTTAATTTATTGAAACTTAGCTAAAAAAAAAGAATCACGTTACATAAAGTCGCACGTATCGCAATTATTATTCGTTTAACAGTGGTTAGTATTAAAGGTGTTCAGAGCAGGTCTCTGACATGACTTAACGGCTGATTTCTAATGAATACAGCCCGGACCGACCTCTGAGTGATGGAAGGAGACTTTCAGAAATCAGAACCACTTTACCACCACTTTGGAGCCAACTGTTCAAAACAATATTATTGTTACGTTTTAATAAAGCGTTTGCGTAGTATTTATTTATATTATAATCTAGCCTAAATGCTTATAAGTAATTTTATACTCACCTAAACTTTTATTTGAACGTAAAAGATCGACGTCCAACGAACGAAGAGATGTCAAATGTCATTCAAGATTTGACATCTCATTGTCTTTCGGGGAAATTATTTAGTCATGATGTTTTCTTCTTCTTTTTATTCTTTTCTTCTTTTTATATTTCTTTTGCATTGGATATTGTTTAAAGACTCCATGTCTTTAAACAATATCCAATGCAAAAGAAATTGGACAAAGGTAGGAATATCGTTTAGTTTAATGAAATGAGTTATCTTAACTTAGTCAGCCAAACTTCGAAATAACTTTTGTTTATCGATTATTACTTTACTTTAGAATACTATCTTAATAATATTATAAACGCGAAAGTTTGTGAGTATGAATGTTTGTTACTCTTTCGCAGAATCTACCAAACTTACCTGCTTATAAATCCGAATAAAACATATCTAGGCTATAATCTATAAAGTTTAACTGAGGGGTACAGCTAGTAAAAAGAGTTTTACATAGCCACGGGAAACTTTTGAAGTTATACTTCTTTTGGCGCGATGGAGAAAAATGATGAGAGTGAATTTTTACGATGCGCGCGCACACCGACACCAAAAAATTTAACAGCATGAAGTTAGTTCTAGGTGGTATGAAAATTGATAACTATGTTCAAGTTGTATATTAAGAAGTATAAATTCTAACGCGTGTACATAAGTACACACAAGTTTTTTTTTTTAATTTTATAATTTACGCCGCTGCGATGTCCGTGCATACGTACACTTCTAGATTAATAGCTTCTGTATTACTTATGCAATAAGCGTGGTTTTATAAATGCATTAGTGTGTTACACTGGTAATGGTGTGCCAGTGTAATTAAACCTTTTAATCGATACCTATAGTTCCTACGAAGTATCGATCACTAATTTAACCTGTATAAATCTATTAACTGTTTTTGTTGCAATATCAAAAAGTACGTCCAGATATCTAAATACTACCTACCTAAATAGTTCTTTAATATTTCTGGTATCGAATAACGTATAGGTGTTGATTACACAATGTCACATTTTTCGTTCAATTTGAACTTGCGGAGGCAGTCGCCCGCGAAACGCGTCACGCCCAGTGCCGATCTGTGGCGATATCAGTCTGTATAATATCCGATTACTTTACTAAAATTTGAATAGACCTTCCATTACACTTGTTAATTAATACAATTTTAATAGGTTTTGTGTTGCGTTAGCAATGTATTAGGTATATTTTTATCAGTGAAAATGTTTGTATTTTTCTCACATTTTAACTGCTTGTTTGAGATTTGCGTAGAGGTATAGCATGGAAATATACATAATTCCATGAAGTTTTCCACATTTATGATGGGAACGACGGTGAACAAGCCTGTTGTTTATGCCCTATCCTTATGGGCGTTCTATCTCTACACATCGAACCCACGACGTCCGGTTTAGCAGTTAGAGTCACTAACCACTTGACTAAGAGGCTAGTCTAGAGAGTAGCCTCTTTTATTTGATTTCCACCCAGGATAAATAATAATAATAATATCTAGGTACATTGTCCCCACAGATCATCCTAGCCCCAAACTAAGCAAAGCTTGTACTATGGGTACCAGGCGACGGTATACATACTTATATAGATAGATAAATACTTAAATACATAGAAAACATCCATGACTCGGAAACAAATATTTGTGCTCATCACACAAATATTTGCACTTACCAGGATTTGAACCCAGGACCACCAGCTTCGTAGGCAGGAGCACTACCAATACCATACGGTGACCGTCGAATCTATGTATGATGGGCGTGATTATTTGTTCTGTGTCTGGGTATAATTTATAATAGGTATTTATGAATTTACAAGCATATCAGTTGCCTGGTTGCCAAAGTAGAGGTTCCGACTGGCGATCAAATCAACTTCCGAGTGGGATAGGGACCGCGAGGCTTATTGGGCTCCACTCAAGCACAAAACAAGCCCTTCCGATCGCTACATGCGACCGTGAAAGATAATCGGTCCAGTTACATTTCTCTCCCCCATTTCTTTCCATGTCTTCCGATATAACTTGCGGTGGGAACTCTTCAAGCGTCTCAGACGAGAATGGAGCGCGCTGGCAGGAGGTCGGTAGACATGGCAAGTCTACCAAAGGTCTACCGGTACTTAGACGGTCACAATAGCCTAGTTGGTAGTGCTCCTACGAAGCTGGTGGTCCTGGGTTCGAATCCCGGTAAGTCCAAATATTTGTGTGCTGAGCACGAATATTTGTTTCTGAGTCATGGATGTTTTCTATGTATATATGTATTTATCTATCTATATAATAAGTATGTATATCGTCGCTTGGTACCCATAGTACAAGCTTTGCTTAGTTTGGGGCTAGGATGATCTGTGTGACATTGTCCCCAGATATTATTATAAAGGTGACAACAAGCGACCCCTCGATTCTCGCTCTTCCAGCTTGGACTCTGAGACTCAGTCTCAGTTTGCGAGCCAGAGAAAGAAGCCCGGCACTAAGCCCGGTCGGAGCCCAGACTCTGCCCCCAAACCTAAGACTGCGATCAAGGTCAGCTTCAAGATGCAACCCATCCAAATGTTCGGCAACCCTTCGGAAGGGAAAGTAAAATATTCAGAGGTGATCCTTGACCGGTAGTTAAATTTGAGTGAGTATCTGCATATCGTGCGTAGTCGCACCGCATTGGCTCTTAGTTGATCTCACTGATAGTTATATCCTGGGACATTATTCACATACGGTCATCTGATCCCAACTAAGCAGAATTTGTACCATGGAAACCAGATAACTTATACACTACATACTATTTTTCTTTATAGACACCCAGACTCAGGACAAACAGACATGTTCATGTACATAAATATCTGCCCTGGGTGGGAATCGAACCACGACCTGCGGCGTGAAACGTGAGCATCTACCAACCACGCTAACGCAAGGGCCCGTCCCTTCCTCTTGGATGAAATAAATCGCGCAGTAAATTGTCTATATAGCTAACAAATTAGCTAGGAATTAATAAGTGGCAACAAGTAAATTTCCAAAAGCAATTTGAGACACTTGTTGCTATTGGATGTAAATTTAATTCTAGAATATTATTAACGTACTTTTATTTTTCAATAATCACAATAATAATTGTTTATTGTATGTGTTTTAAATATGTTCAACAAGCGATTTAAGTAGGTAATTGGCAAATAACTCTCGTTTTATAAAAAGTAATGGTATTATGTTGTGAACTGTGCATGTCCAAAAAAATCAATGTTTTGATTAAAACATAGTCATACGTACGAAACTGTAATGTTTTTTTACATACACCCGTTTTTGTCGTACAAAGTTCAGCCACAAATCACAACATACAAGCTGTCCGTTAAGATCTGTGCTCATCATACCTGCTGATCATTAGCTCCGGTAAAACAAAATCATTTAAAGTCACACAAGTGGTCGACCGCAGCGGAGTCTCTTCCTGTACCCGTCAACATGTAGTAGCATCGACGCGGACGTCAAACTCGTCAAAACAATGAATCGAGCCCAGTGGCTAATACGGCCTGGTATCATGTTCACATACTCTATTAAACATGATAAATATCTAGACGGACGGAGTGTTGACCACAATATATTTATAGACTCGACTCATTCATTACAACGGAGTTAAATGAGCAATGAATTCACTGTATATACCTGATTAATATAAATTATTTCCAGCCTATTGGCGTGGTTGGCAAATGCTTGCTTTTCACGCCGGAGGTCGTGGGTTCGATTCCCACCCAGGAAAAATATTTAAGTGCATGAACATGTCTGTTTGTCCTGAGTATGGGTGTAAATAACTATATAAGTATGTATTTACAAAAGAAAAGTAGTATATGTAATATATCAGTCATCTGGTTTCCATTGTACAAGCTCTGCTTAGTTTGGGATCTGATGACCGTGTGTAAATAATGAGGATATAACTATGAGTGAAATCAACTAAGAGCCAATGCGGTGCGACTACGCACGATATGCAGATACTCACTGAATTTAACTACCGGTCAAGGATCACCTCTGAATATGTTACTTTCCCTTCCGAAGGGATAGGGTCGCCGAACATTTGGATGGGTTGCATCTTGAAGCTGACCTTGACCATCTCAGGATATTATATTATTTTTATTATTCTAGAAGCTAGACTTCGTTTTCAGTCCGTAGGCGTCAAATAAAAGTAATAAGTACAATAACCTACGTTCAGAGGCACACAGGTAACCTAAGTACTGAAGAAAACGAATGATTTTTTTTTAAACTACACGAGTGGACGTTTAGCCCGTGTGGTCGGTTCCTGTTAGAGCTCACAGTTATAGGAAGCTGGTGCCAGGTTCCAGGTCTCAAGAAGCTATAATATGTAATACCGCAATCAACCAATCAATTCTTACAGTTAAAAGAAGCCTCCCCAAGAATCATCGTGGGGGGATATGCCATAATCCCCACGCTTGCCACACGGGTTGACGATCACAGAAAGATGGTCATAGTACACAGAAGGAAGCTTCTCCTCGTCCTTTGGTAGATATTCCCTCGGGTCGAATTCTACGCCCACAACAGGATGAGATGGGGTGATGATACTCTGATATTCACCGGAGTCACCACACAGCAGAATACCACAATAGGGTCACCTTATTACTCAGAAGCAGCTTCTTTTGACTAAATTCGCTGTGAGGACATTGCGTCCAACCAAAAACGGACGTTTTCGATTGTCCTTCTGCACCCTCTTTTCATCACAAGTGTTAATCTGATTCAGAATTCACCGTATTTTTTTTGTATTTACAACGAGTATAGGCAAGCTTCGATCCGCTTTTATTGTAATTGTTCAGACAGTTCTCAAAGTACCCACTTTTCGATATTTTTTAATCATTCTATGTGACGTAAATTAATCAATATCGTTTCGTCACTTATGATGAAAATTGCTTCTAATTACGACGTGGTTAAAGATGAATCAGTTTTCACTACCTTCAAATTCCTAGTTATTGAATATTACCTGTGCCACGCGGTTTTTTCCCGCATTAAATATTATATTTAACACTAGCTGTGCCCGCGACTTCGTTCGCGTGTTAATTAGTTTATTTTGTTTTTTAGTAAAATAAATGACTTTTTCTAAAATAAAAGTAGCCTAAGTTACTCCTTATTACATCAGCTACCTGCCAATAAGTCCCGTCAAAATCGGTCCAGCCGTTTCAGAGATTAGCCGGAACAAACAGACAGACAGACAGACAAAAATTGTAAATAATGTAATTTTGGTGTGTTCATATTTATGTAGTAAAAACCGGTTATTTCAATATTACAAACAGACACTCCAATTTTATTTATTTGTATAGATGTATAGATAACATTAAGCCTATGTGTAATCCACGGTGTCAACTAACTCCATAATTTTTTTATTAAATTCGGTCCAGCCGTTTAGACATGTAGAAGTAACAAACATACACACTCACACACTTACGCACTCACAAACTTTCGACTTTATAATATTAGTAGGATTGTCTTTGGTCGGCCACGGAGCTAATAACCGTATCAAAAATTTTCAAAACTTAGTGTGCGTTGACAGAAACAGTGATATCAAAGGCAAATAGAACGCAAAACGAATAGTTTTAACTAGTTTTTTTTAAATATCATATCTATCATTATTATTGCTTACATGAATTTGAATATGGAATTAGTCAAATGAAACATAATCTTATTTAAATTTCATATAATAACGATTCTGAACAACCATTTGGAACGTGAACACTAATTACCTTAATCTTTATATAATTCATTACATTTCTTGCAAACTAGCATTGCCAAAAGCAAAACATGCTTACATTTTTATTTATTCCATTCACTATTATCACCTAACTTCAACAAACAACTGTAAAATTTACATGCTGTGATTGCATGGAAAAGATTTTATCTTACTCTATATTTTGATGTTCATTATGTACTTATCGGTAAAACTTTTGCCTTTCGAATACTCGTCTTATGAAAGTCTGTAACTAGATATTATAAAAGAATAATTTAGGAATTCTTACCACTGAGGCCAGCATCAATGAAGAGAGTTTAGGTTTTAAGAATAAACCTAACCTTTTTAAGGGTAAATATATCTCGCCACAGCAAAATATTATATAATCGTTATATGTATTATAGTTTGATTACTGAAAAAGAAAGTGATGAGTTTTTAGTTTTGGAAGAAAACATTACTTCGATTTCGTCGATTTTAGTAGGGATTTTTTTTGCGGTCCATTATTCACTCCATTAAGAACTGTAAATATCACTTATATGCTGATGATCTTCAGCTGTACCTCTCTTTTCATCCTTCACATTGCCTCGAATCTATAAATATGATCAATGATGATTTGGACAGGATCGCGGAGTGGGCTAGAAAAAATTCTCTGGTACTTAATCCTACCAAGTCTAAGTTCATGATTATGGGTTCGAGGAACATGATCAGTGATATCCAACAGCATGACCCAAAAGTAAGGATAAATGGTTGTTGTATAGAACATGTACCCGAAGCACGCAACTTAGGGGTAGTAATGGACGGTAAGTTGCAGTTCGAAACACATATCGTACAAGCTGTACAAAACTGTTTTTACCATCTTAAGCTGTTGTACCGGTTGCGTCCTTATATTAGTGTCGATGTGCGTATCACGCTCTGCGAGTCACTTGTACTTTCACGGCTTAACTACGCTGACACTGTCTACGGGTCCTGTCTACTTGCTCGAACGGAAAGACTTATCCAACGGGTCCAGAATGCTTGCGCCCGGTTTTGTTACAATATCCCTCCACGATCACACGTAACTCCGTTTCTTAACTCCGGTAATATGATGAAGATGGCTTTACGCAGAAAGCTTCATCTGGCATCCCTACTGTTTGGTGTAGTAACGAATGGGCGTCCCACATACCTGTACGAGAAGCTGTTCTGGTCACGAGAACATAATACTTATAAAACAAGGGCCTCCTCCTACCTTATGTGTACACAAACCCACAGGACTGCTGCATTCCGTGGTAGTTTCCGATACGCTGCCAGTAAAATTTGGAATGATCTGCCGCCACCTTTTCATACTTTGAAATCTGTCAACTCTTTCGCTATGCGCTATAAAAAATATTTGCTATCACAACAAAAGAGTCAAAGTTGATAATTTTGGGTTTTTGTATCGTTCGTTATTAGTAGTTATTAGTGTTATAAGTAGTGTAATGTTATGAGTGAATTGTTTTTATTTAGATTATAAGTTTATTTTAGTTGCCTATCCTTAATTTTAATTATTTATTTATATTTGTTTTGTTATGTATTAATTTTAAGTTAAATTTAAATTTTTAATATTTTTTATATATATATATTTATATTACTTTCTATTTAATTTACTATGCCATTGAGTCTTATAGCCTCTATCGGAAGATCAGCGCTGCAGTAATACACCTGTGTTGCCGTAGCTAATGCTGAGATAGGGGCCTTTTTTGACAACCAAATTTATTGTATTAATTTAGCAATGTATGGTAAGACTTATTTTTTGTCAAAAATAAACATTTTTTCATTTCATTTCATTCATTTCATTTCATTTCAAAATATTATATAATCGTTATATGTATTTTTTTTTTTTTTTTTTTTTAATGGCTAATTAGCCTCCGACGGCTCACTGCTGCTATTTTATTGCAGCAACATTGTTTCTAGGGGTTTCTATTCTAGGTTTAGTTTTTATTCCTTTTACAATCTTTTTGTTTTATTTTAAACCTTCCTTTTTTATTGCTTTATTTTTGTTTACTTTTATTATTATTTGTTTTCCCCATGAGACGCGATTCTATTACATTGCATACATTTTCAATAGATAATTCCAAACTTACAAATAAATTTATACATTCATATCGCACAAGTTATAAATATACAATTTTCATTAATTTAATATCTTAATATAATTCTATTTCTTTACTTCACAATTTCATAACATTTAATAGAGTTATAATTCCACATCACCATAGTGTCCCTTTATTAAACATATATTTACTTATTTAGTATTCTATAACTACAAGTATCTACTAGTATCATAGTTTGTTTAGTTCTAATTGGCATTTAGATTCTTATATAAATAAAGTTAATTAAAATTATTACCCACACTATATTTAAATTACTAGACTAAACCGCCGTATCACTAGACTAGACTGCCGTACTACCGTTTGCCCTAGCCGCAGATCTCACAACTCTTCGCGCAAATTTTAAGAACGTGGAGCGGTCCTCGTTACTACGCATTAGGTCAGCATAATTACTTTTAGAAAGTCTATACGACAGGTTCTGGGTCGCGTCTAGTCTCCATCTACCGAACCTGGGACAGTCATCCAGCAAGTGGGGTACCGTCTCTGGTATATTTGGGTCACAGGCGCATCCAGAGTCCGGTCTCAGGTGAAAACGACAAAGGTATTCCCTGAACCCACCGTGACCAGTCAACAGTTGGGTAGTAACGTTGTCGACTTTTATAGCACTCATTATTTTGTAGGCTTCCTTGACTTCCGGGAGAAAGCAGCGTGTTAATGCTCCGGTTTCCATTGAGGTGTATTTGTTTTGCCACTCAGTTACGGTGTTTTGGCGAATTAGGCGTTTCAGGTATGAAACGGGGACCGCATCATAAGTGGGTGCTGACTTTTTCGTCAGAGCAGCTTTTTTAGCAAGTTCGTCAGCTCTCTCGTTCCCGACAATACCCACATGAGCCTTCACCCAGAGCAGAGACACATTTATATCTCTGGCTTCTAGCCCTCGAAGAAGCTCCTGTATCTCCACTACGATAGGGTGGGTATTGTCGGGTCTGGCGATCGCTTCTAAGGACGAACGTGAGTCGCTTAGTATGTTTGCGTTTGCCAAGCCATATCTCCGTACCATATCTAAAGCTTTGGCGATAGCTACCAACTCGGCCTGGAAAACGGTGCAGTATGGGGCCAGAATAAAGCCTACCGACTTCGTCTCGGCTCCGTCTACCCACATTGAAGCAGCACCACCAACCTTACCCTCTAGCTTGCTGCCATCCGTATAGATTGAGTTTCCTAGCAACCCATCCGCTTCCTCTTGAGTGTGAACGAGGCCGTGAGCCGTACGTCTTCTGGCCACTGGATGTGGTAGTTCGGTAGGGCTTACCCTGCTTTCTATACTTCTGCCAGGCCAATAGTCAATTGGTTTTCCGCGTTTGTACTCGTACAGCTCGGCGGCCTCCCTCACTCTCATGTCTAACGGCAGCAAGCCTGATATACAAAGAGCAGAGGCAAGTGAAGTAGTACGGTGGGCGCGTGCCATGAGGATGCCAAATTTTCTGCTAATGTGGTTGAGTCTTTTACTGACGTAAGATTTGTGTGTGTTATTTGCCCACACACTGGCAGCATACAAGATTGTTGGCTCAACCACAGCTTTGTACAGGATTCTGTTGATGGCATCGCTCATGCCCCACGTTGTGCGTGTAGCTCTAGCTGCCTTCTGGTATAAGTTTGTCGCTTTGCGACACACAGCTTCAATGTGCGTTTTAAATGTCAGGTTTTTGTCTATAGTCACCCCCAACACCTTCACTTCCTGTGCCAGAGTTAGTGTTGTTCCAGCTAATTGTAAATGGGGGGTGTCGTATTTCAACCGTCTTGTGACAATCATAGCTTGAGTCTTGTGTGCCGCAAAGCGCATCTTACTTCGCCTGCCCCAGTCCGCAATCCTTTCGAGGGCGAGGTTGGTAATCCTGACCAGCTCCGCTGATGTTGATGCCGACGCGATAACAAGGATGTCATCCACAAAGGCTTGTATATGTGCCTCGAGTTGGCCAGCCTCTTGAAGAAGTGAGTCCAGCTGGACGTTCCACATCAGAGGGCCGCATGTGGATCCCTGTATGCACCCCCGTTGGGTTTCCCTGTGGATTTCAATGCCCGCATACTGCAGAGTTACCCACCTTTTGCTCAAGTAGCTATCCATAAGCAGTGTAATGTCCCTAGGGCAGTCCCTCTCCATCAGCTGGTGAATAATAAGAGGCCACCAAGCACCGTCAAAAGCCCCCTCTATGTCTAATGACACCACAGCGACTATTTTTTTAGCTAGGATCTCTGTCCTTATAAGGCCCACTGCATCGTATAAAGCGTCTTCTGTACTTCTCTGAGGTGTGAACCCGTATTGCCGGTCACTCAGCATTCCACGTGCTCTTAGATGCCACTGGAGTCTTCCCGTTACCATTTTTTCCAGGATTCTTCCGAATACGGGCAAAAGTCCAATGGGCCTGTATGATTTCGCCTGCTTGTAATTGGTTTTGAGAGGCTTTGGAAGAATCCTGATTGTGGCAACCTTCCATATTTCCGGAAAATGACCCAGCACCAGACACCTGTTTAGAATTCCAAGGAATAGGTCCGGCGCGTTACATATCGCTTGGTAACAAATGTCCGCAGTGTACCCATCACCCCCTGGAGCCTTTTTAGTACCGATCTTCTTAGCTGTGTGGATAAGCTCCTCGAGTTGGAATGGGAGATCTGATGTGTCGGACATCTGTTCCCGTAAGTTGTTTAATTGCTCCTCCACAACACGCCTCACATTAGTCTGGTATGTATTGTCTGTTTCCGGATCGTCCTTAGGATAGAAAGTGCTAGCCAGCAAATTAGCGGATCCAATGGCATCCAACTCTTCGCCAGCCGAGTTAGCCAGCAAACAGTCCGCCCCACTATTCGAGTAAGTAAGGGTGCGGTAGATGCCGTTCCACATGGACACGGTATCTTGTTTGGTGCAGTAGGCCTTCCAGCTATCCAGTCGTGTTTTCTCGATGGCGTCCTTGTACTGGGTTAACTCTTGTAGGTAGTCCTCAATCACTCTAGGCCTACGAATAGGGTTTGCCCTCCCGATGCGTCTCCGCTTACGGATGACTGATGTCTTCAGTGCTGTCAGTTCGTCCGTCCACCACTTGGTTGTACGAGGTTTAGGCTTACCTGGCTTCGGGAAAGTTCCGAGGCAGGCAGTTTCGACTATCTTCGTAAAGCTAACTACCGCCGCTTCAAGTACTTCTTTATTGTCTAGAGCCCTAACAGATTCCTCGTTCAGGCCCTTGAGCCGTAGTTCATTTATCATTATGGTTTTAAATTTAATCCAATCTGCTTTTTTTGTGTTAAACCTCCTGGTGGACGGCCGTTTGTTTGGTATTTCTGTACCGCTCAATGCGAGTTTAAAAGTGATAGCTCTGTGGTCAGAAGTTGTCACAAGACCTGGGTCCACCCGCCAGTTTTTTATGTTTGGTTCGAGTCTGTCCGTACAAGCCGTGACATCTACAATGCTCTCGCGGAGCATACCTCCTCTAACAACGCTGAAGGTGGGCACTGAGTTGGTATTTAATACTGACATGCTTAGCTGCACCAATAGTTCTGCATATGCGGATCCCCGGACGTCTTCCCTAGCAGTACCCCACCAATAACTTTTTGCGTTCACATCACCCGCCAGACAACCTGCCGAGTGCCTATGTTTTCTATTACATGTTGGAGCTGGCGTAGGTAGGGTTCGATATCCCTATCCGGTTCAAAATATACTGAGACGATACCCAGCCTCCATGTTCCCAGATTGACCACCACACACGCGATGTTGGGACTACAAAGGTCGTCTCTGTGAGACAAAACCATGTTGCGGTTCAAGATGGTTATGGCCGCTTTATTTGGTCCATCGTGACCGGTGTACTGGATTACAACTTCATTACCCCCCACCACCTTACCTAATGAGCCAACGTACGGTTCCTGTAAGATAAGGATGTCTATTTGTTTGGCCCGGGCTTCTTTAAGACATTCCTGGGATGCTGTTTTTCCCCTACCCAGATTGAGTTGCAGAAACTTTATCCCTGGTTCTAGTTCCTGACTTGTCAGTGGGGTGCCTTCAGCAGTACGATACTGTGGCCCTCGCCATTCTGTCCCATCTGCACTTGATCGGGCAGTCCAGGCTGTATGCGGGATGAGTGGTAAGCCTTGCTTTCCCTTTTATACAGTTGATGCATTTTGGTTCACCACTACGGCTGGGGCAATCCCGTGTATCGTGATCCCCTGCACAGAACCCACAGCTGGAATTTTCCTCTGTGCAGTTACGGGCTATGTGACCGAAGCCCAGGCATTTGAAGCATTGGATGACCGGCGATTGGTCTATGGCCCATACCAGTTGATAGCCCAGTTTCAGCTTGGTGCCTTTGATAAATTTTAGGATCTACCTCAACTATTATGTTGGACAGTGCGGCCGTCCTGGATTTAGTTCTTCGGATAACCTTTATGACTAGGTCACCCTCAGGAATTCCAGCCAGCGCTACTTTGTTCTGTTTAAGTAGAGCCTGCGCCACCATGGCGTCCGATAGGTCGTTGGCTACCTCTTTTAGTCTCAAAAGTGGTAATCGGCTGGACACCTCAGAAGTTGAGAGCGTTTTACTCTCCTGGAGAGCAGCTTTGAGGCGGTCCCTGCTTTCCGAAGTGTCACATCCAATAACCACCTTGTGGGATTTAGTCTTTCTAATTCGGTGTACACCTATGCCCATGCCTATAACGTCGACCTCCCCCTTCAACTCCTGCAGCACCTCCTCACCTGATTTATCTGGGTTAGCGGAGCCGACCACTATAGGGAAAGTTTGCCGCTGCGCTATCTCTGCATAGGTTCTGTATTTGTTTCCGGGCTCATCGAACGGGTTGGGGGCATCTGAAATCATTGTTCCCAGGTTTGCCATGGCTGTGTGAATAGGGGCCAGCAGTTCCTGCAGATGCTCCCTAGTATCAGAAGCGGCCAGCTCAATTCCGAGACCAAGTCCGGTCTTGGTTGTCGGTTTGAGTGCCTGGTTTGATATATCCTGTAGCTCCCTAATATCATCTCTTAAGTTGGTTAGGCGATCTATTACCGGTTTAATGGAACTGATCGTATCCTGATGTAGTTCAGTCCTTGTTAGTGCAGGCTGGAGGCAGTCAATTTTCACCTTTTGCTCCAGCAGCATGTCGCGAATCTGGGTGACTTCCGCCCCGACTTTGATGATAGTAGGGTCCTTGCTCAGCTTGAGTGAGGGCGATGGCTGTGATGGTTTGTGGGGCTGCGATGTGCGCATAGCTTGCACCTGGTCCGCCGCGTCCTTCCGCCATTTGTCGAGGTCGAGGCGTAAGTCCCTGATAGTGTTTACCAACCTGGAGCATTCAGTCTGCATGTCTTTTAGGGTTTCAGTGTTATCCCCAGCCAAAGCAGAGCGATCTAGGGTCTGCAATCGCAGTTGCCTGTTGGAGATTTCTTCTACTTGCCGACTTAATTTGTCAATTGTTCTGATAGGTCCATCCAACTCGAAGTTCAGCCACTTTCTCACGTCTTCTGTGGCCTTGTGGTTGCGCTCAACGAGCGAATGGACCTCCTCCAATTTTTTGGCATGGGCAATGTGTACCTCCAACATTGCTTTTGAGTGCTTTTTTGATTCCCGGATCGCTTCACTCGCTGCCTTGGCTTTGTATTCTTCCAAATACACTTTATGCCTGTTCCTCGAGTCTAGCAATTCAAGGCATAACTGAAAGAAGTCGTGGAGGGTCTCTGTCACCTCCACCTTGACTTCAGTCTTTAAGTTCTTATAGCTTTCCAGAGAGTCCTTGGCCCTCTGCAGGTACTCATTGGCGCGTTTGGCGGCCTGGTCCATAGGCTCCGTGGTCTTTGACCTTGTTGAGCTGAGCATACTCTGTCTTTTATCTATAGGACTAGGTTCCTCACTGTTGGGCTCACACCATGAGATCTCCTCATATCCTACAGAAGACCGTAAGGACGACTTTGCAGACGACACAGAGCCCTCGTTTGCTAAGTCAACCACCCCATCCAAAGGTGTTTTTAAGAACGCACTTTCGTCGAGCTGTGAGTCTACGGGTGATAGCTCAGGTGTGCTTGATTGAACAGTAATTTCCGGTATACTCAGGTTTTGTTTGGTGATTGAAGTTGCTTTCGTGGGTCTCTGTGTCGCCTGCCGGGAAGAGGTGGTAGGGTTCGAAACTCCCTGTTTCTGGATGCCCGACATTGTAGTGACCGTGTATTAAGCGAAATGACAAGATAGGGATTGTCGCCCCGAGCCAAACGATCCCGAACACTGTGGTCCCAGAGGTTCCACGGGCCAACCAGGTCAAATTTATATTTTTGGCAGAGGGACGGGGGGGGGGGTATGGTAGTCTGGTTATACCAAGGATGCAGAGTGATGTGGGGGATCTACACAATTTCTACAAGCGCAGCATGGGCGTTACAGACCAGCACGGTGATTCTGCAGTTAAATCTAGTGAAGTCCCCAAACACGAAAACAGCCCGCAATTCCGGCAGCTCTAGTGCACACCTAGCTCGAAGCGGCAACTTCAATGTTTCCGAGATATGATGGCTCCAAATGGCGTTATAGCCCCTTTTTCGGGGCGTTTTTTTATTTATTTTCTATTATTTATGAATAATTCTAATAACCAATTAAATAAAAAATAATGATAATAATTAGACCAAAATTCTAGAGAGAGAAAAAAAATTATATATAACTATATAAAATTTACTTTAAAATAATAGGTTGCAATATATACAATTATCGGTTATTAATCATTACTATTAATTTATTACAATTTTATGTTATTAAGTAATTTTTGCTATTTTAATTGTATAATTATTAAACTAAATGTCCAAACATTAAGTAACAAAAAAAGAGATGGTGCCGTTGTGTAGGCCCAGCTAGCGCGCAACAGGAATACGTATAAAAATGGGGGTCTTGCCTGATAATCCTCAGTTTTAGGCACTATTAACCATTTTATTCCGACACTTTCACACTTTTTCACTTTTCTTCAGGGTTTCAATGATTCACGGAGAACACCACCATAGACCGCAGGTGCGCGACCAAAATGCACACGTTTTGACGTATCGTGTACCTTGGTGGGTAATATATTTCCGCCGTTACAATTTCTGTAAGTCGGAATGTGAGGGTTTACCAACACCACTCTGCGAGCTCCGTTGTCTAACAATGATGTGTTATTATGTGTGATGTGCTGTACTGCACCGCGAGCCGGCCGTTACTGCTGCTACTGTACTACACCGCGAGCCACATTCAACAAGCACTGCACTGGCGTGGGCGCGGCTCGGGTTGTCGTAGGTCAAGGATTAATGGCGGCGTAAATATTTGCAAAATGTTTTTTCTATTATCTCCGAAATGCGATGAGGTATCGAATTGCACTTTTTACACTGTTTACTTTAGGGGTTTAACTTGGAAGTTATTGCATTATATCAAGAGGATAAACACTTTTTACTGGGTTTTGAGGTAAATATAATATATGGAGCAAACTGTCACGGTGGCGTCCTACGCGATCGCGAGTCGACCTTATGTATTATAGTTTGATTACTGAAAAAGAAAGTGATGAGTTTTTAGTTTTGGAAGAAAACATTACTTCGATTTCGTCGATTTTAGTAGGGATTTTTTTTTGCGGTCTTAACTTGATATCATTTTAGGCGATTTTTATTGCTGAAATAAAGTATTTATTATTATTATCATATCAGAGGACGCTATAAAACTGCTTCATTATAATGCCGCAACGTTCAAGAAAAATAGTTTACGCTGGTATGGACACGTCGTAAGACGCCCCGCAGATCACATGGTACAAAGTCGACGGTCCAAAACAACCTGAAATAGGTGGATCAAAACGCTGCAGCTAAAGTTCGCTCGAAATGGAGAAAACGTACAACGAAAGCCGACCCAGGATAATTAGTTCAGATCAGATAGTAATCTTACATCATAAAACATTCTTCTACTTTTCTTGTAATATCTACAAATACATCAAATAATTCTAATCATTTCTGTCTTTGCATCATAAACAGCGTAGAATTGTTAAAGAACCAAAATATATTATGGAATGTTTCCATAATATCAATCATTATTTAATATTTGCTATGCCCGCGGTTTTGCCCGCGTTAAACTTTATAAATTATAGCCTATGTGTTAATCCAGGGTGTCAGCTAACTCTAAACCAAATTTTAATAAATTCGCTCCAGCCGTTTAGACGTGAACAAGTAACAAACATACACGCTCGCTCACTTACACAGTCACACACTCACAAACTTTCGCTTGTATAATATTAGTGTGATTTTATATATTTACAGAAGTTAAAATGTTTTTCCAATTACTATCGTACCTGATAAGCAATATCTAAGACTATCCCATATTTCAAATTGCTTACAATTAGTTAAAGCTGAGATAAACCGCTGTGAAGGTTGGAAGAACGGATGGAGTCGAGTCGAGTCGTGATGGTTTTTAACATGTATGTACGGAACCCTAACAACGCGAGAGGTACGTCAGAAACCAGCGGCACTAAGAGACAGTAATAATATATAAGAAAGCAGCAGTAGGTACATAACAATATTGGTACAGATAATGGTAGAAATTGGTTTTGATAGTAGTGTTATCAGCCTGCAATGCAACGTCGACGTGAATGTCATATTCGTATCTACGATTTGCCTATACCGAAATACATTAGCGGTAATAATAGTAAAATAATATCTCTATACAAGTAAGACAGCCACTAAAAAGCATGTTAAAGAGAACACGATTATTGTGTCGGCCATATTATTATGTCAAAGAATACATTTTCATAACTTGCATTTCTACTACGAAAGCTCTGCAGATACAATTGAGCAATAAGAAACCCACTTTCTATGACTGTCGAGTACTGTCGAAAATATATGCAAGATCTTTGTTTAGATGTGTAAAAGCCTTTAACCATCTAATATACTACCATAAAAGAGCTTCTAGCTTCTAATCAGTGTTCTCACTAATCCGTAACTGATCTGTCAGTTAAGGATCTGGTACGCGGTCTGTTGACAGTGACTGTTAAAATGATTTAACTTCTATGCGTATCCGTGCTCCGGAGGCCCCATCAAGCTTAAGTTCCTGATTTAAGTTATTAGAATACTGTCGATAAGCCCTTCCGACACTTACAGAGCCCCTTGAACAAGTCTGACACTAAGTATGAATAAAAAGAGGATTTTTTTTGTTTTTCTATCTATATACCTCTATTGTATACCTGTTTTATACGCCCTATGCTTAAAGATATTAGTACGGATATGTATTTATTTTTTATATTCTTAATTGCAATTTAATTATTCTAAATCAGTGAAGCGTTCATCATTTCAAACTTACATCAATCAAGTGCTTTGGGGAAGCCAATAGGCGATCCGTAAAATAAATTTACAGACATGTAAATTAAAAACATACATTATTTTAAATAATTTGTTAAAGACTACGTGATATATGTATGTATTTGTTATATTTTGGATTTTCTACTATAACCTTTTTCTACAATAACTAAACCTTAAAAAATAGAATATTAATAACTCTCGAACGCCTGATATCGTCAAAAACAATCCTTTCGTTTAGGTTTTATGTAGTTTTCATACTACAGACAGGCAGACACACAGTAATTTTTGTTCGTGACTTAAATACTATATATCTTTCCTTGTAAGTATTCTGTTACTCGAACGCTTTATAAGTTGAATACACACACAAGCATACAATGAAGTAATATGTGTGTGCGTGGTTGCGGTCGCCGCGGCTCGCTAGGTAAACGGACGTAATGTCGACTAAACACTGATCAACTCCTGATATGCGTGTGTGTTCAGCGGTTGATAGGCTGAAGTTGATTGTCGTGGTTCGATTACTGTACAAAATACAGTTTTGTATACCAAGAAATATAGAATGTAGTTCCAGACAACTATGAGTATAATGAATAGGCCCTCGCGTTTAATAGGAATTTATGCATCATAACTAGGGTGTTAACGGGACATTGCCGTCTCAGGAAACACCTGTCCACGGTGGGCATCGGAGACTGTAGAGTGTGTAGATTCTGCAATAACGCAGACGAACACCTCTACACCTGCTCTGTCACTGTGAGCTACTGATGCATAAACGTAACACCGTCCTGGGCCAACACTTCTTGCACCAGGACGATGTTATCGATACTCCTGCCAAAAAGATTCTGCAATTTATCTATGTTGCAGGGTTAGACAGGGAAGTTTAGTTAGAGCGGCGAGCACAATAGTTCATCACTGGACGCAGTATTACCAGGACCTCCGGGGACTGGAAATAGCCGCCACCAGAAGAATAAGAATAGGTCCTTGTAGACAAGTAATGGTACGAAGACGCCCATAGTATCGGAATGGTATAAAATTCTTTGGGGTACCCGGTTTGATGACCTGAACAAATATATGTGTAAAAGCCAAGATTAATTACTGGGACTGGTAAGACTACCCTCCGTGCCAACGAGATCACGATTAGCTATCAATCCCATCTACGATGGGAATATCTATGAGAGTATATATGAGTATAGATTAGGCAGCCAAAACCCTGATATAATCTATCACCTGTTTGAGATCAGATGGCAGTTGCTCTTATGTTTCTGGTAGCTAATCACAACAAGTTTGTTGCACTTGTTACACTTGGCCTGGAGTCATCCGATGATTTACATCTACCCACTAGTTCAGTTAAAAGTACGCACAAATTTGTATTCGAATATGATTATGAAATTTTATTTCGACTTCGAAGCACGGAAAGTACAACGTTGATATTTGATATCATCATCATCATCATATCAGCCGAAAGACGTCCACTGCTGGACAAAGGCCTCCCCCAAAGATCTCCACAATTGCCGGTCTTGCGCTTTCCGCATCCAGCGATTTCCGGCGACTCCCACAAGATCATCGGTCCATCTTGTAGGGGGCCTGCCCACGCTGCGTCTTCCGGTTCGTGGTCGCCACTCGAGAACCTTTCTGCCCCAGTGGCCGTCGGTTCTACGAGCTATGTGCCCTGCCTACTGCCACTTCAGCTTGGCAATTCTTACGGCTATAATTGATACACACGGCTACTTATCAAGCTATACAATTCCAGTATAAGCTGATCCCGCGTTGTATAGGATTTCCAAACAATGAGAGGTCAGCTTATATTGGAAATATATAGCTTGATATGTAGCCGTGTGGACACAGATATAAAACTTAGTCCGTTCGTTTATTTGATTGGAAACCAAACCAGTGTGAAGTCAGATACGCACGGATCCTTAGCGAATATGAGAATTGAATTCGAAATTAAAATTCGAAATCGAATTGATGAATGCGTGTCGAGGGCGTTACGAAAAGTGTGATGGAGAGGCGAACGGTTTTTTTTTTTTAATTATGAAATGATTTCACCCAATAGTGAGACTGAATTATGAATGTAACAACGTGCGTAACAATAGTGCAAATATCTGCTACCACGGCCATTTTCTTCCCACATTATTCACACACTGCCGTCTGATCCCAAACTAAGCAGAGCTTGTACCATGGAAACCAGATTACGGATATACTACATATACCACTTTTCTTTTTAAATACATACTCATATAGATAATTACACCCAGACTTAGGACAAACAGGTGTAGGTTATATTATAATGCACAAGTGTATAAACACAGGTCCTCCATCCAATGACGGCAATCCAACACGACCGGAGATAGTCTGGTTTGCGCCTTTAAGCATCTTAGTACACTTAATTCGTCCAAGCCAAAAAGTAAACCTACATAAAGTGGTCAATAGTAAATCGATATGATCAAGTTAAACTATTGGTTAATGTATCAGTGACTGTAAGCTGATACCCGATGTGGCTACCAACGCACACACATCTACACCGGTTAGTACGAGGTGCACACGAGGTATGTGAGCGCTGACAGTTATATGACAACATGGCCAATGTAATTTTAAATCAACTTCAAAAAAGGAATAATATCTCAATTCAAACACTTTTTTATGATTTTTGTCACTTTTTTTTGATATTTGTCGCGTGCTTTCTTCAGTGTTTTTGGACGCATTTTGATCATTAGTTTTAGGGTTTTGTACCAGAATGGTCAAAATAAAC
Source organism: Pseudoips prasinana (assembly GCA_951640165.1). Classification (NCBI taxonomy): domain Eukaryota; kingdom Metazoa; phylum Arthropoda; class Insecta; order Lepidoptera; family Nolidae; genus Pseudoips; species Pseudoips prasinana. The sequence goes on along the minus strand of OX621236.1, from coordinate 29,559,324 downwards.
CTTTGTGGCGATACTCCGTAGTTCGTCTGTTCGATTTGAAATATATAAATTAGTGTATATTGCCTACAAAATCCTATTGTAAATTAAAAAATAAAATGATATCCCCCACAATTTCAAATCACCATGAAGAATATAATGACAGTAAGCGAACGCAAAATAGATGTGCAAATGAGATGTGCTCTGACTAACCGTCTGGGAAACAGGCGAGAGTCTATGTATCTATCAAATCTAAATGACAAAATAAGCAATGATTCTCGATTCAATTCGTTAATCGTAATTAATTTCTGACAAATCTGAAGGTTGCTTCCTCGCTGTCATCAAACCAGCACACATACCTACTACCTCACACTTCGTGCAGCTATGTGTTACGGGTTATGCGCACGGGCAATTTCGCAGTGTTTTGTATCGGCGTGCGACCGCAGACTCCGCTCCAATGATACCGCCTCTCAGGTTACACCAAGTGAAATCGTTTCATAAAAGGCCCTATTGGCTTCTGCGACACTTTATAGGATTCTAGCTAGCAGATTTCTTGACTGAAAATTAGATAAGTTAAGTATCTTATTTTTTTTTATTAACTTACGAATGAGGTACTAGAAAGTGGGTCCAACTTCTGTAATTTAGAACTCATCCGTATTTCTCTCATAAATTGTATAATCCACATACAATTGAGTTTAATAGTGTGTTAAGACTTTTCACCAAGATTGTTTTGGAGTCCAGACTTTATTCTTAACGCAAACTTTCACAGTGCGAGCTAAGCCAAATACAGACATCTAAATATAAGAAGACTATTCTCCGCGCTATATACGTTAGGTACTTAAACTTTATCTTATCTTATAAAGTACATGCTATACTTAATATAGCTAAGACATCTGCATTTAGAGGAGTGTTAAGACTTCTCACCTAGTTTAATTTGGAGAGAGACAAATACGGTATTGTAAATACCCTAATGTAAAACCTTTAATTTATTTATTTTATTTATATATTACTGAGGCTATGGTAGCCTTAAGTGGGTGTGAAGCACTCAGAAAATGGCTCCGGTGAGGTCTACAGCGTGCTCTGATCGCATGCTGTGGTTAAATCTATAAGTTCAGAGGGAACTACAGATTCCCTTGATTCTCTTTTCAAGCTGCAGTAATACACAGGAAGGGCACCGAGCTGTTCCAATGGAGTTACTGATGCTCTTCCAAATGCGTTGAAGGAGGCCACCGTGGGGTTTTAGTCCCTTAGAGTCCGACATAACTTCTCATTTAACAGCGGTTATCCATGGCGGATTTTTCCACGAGAAAAAAGGTAGAGCATGTTAAAACGCCGCTCTGAGATTATGGCTTCCATAACCCAAACTTTTCAAGTACGGCTAACACATATAGAACTTTCTAAGACTTTTCTTCGAGTAAACTTGAAGAAAAGTCTTTTGGTAGAGAATGTATCCTTAATGTAATCTTTCAATGTGCTGGTTAAGTCAAACTAAACACAAAAAACGGCAAGTTTTTAAACGCAAAAACTTGATTTGCGTTGAAAGAAGATACTAAGGTTTTTCGTCGTATTTATTTTTAAGTAGAGACAATAAGCGGGTTCCTTGTTCAAACTTTGATAGTATGAACTAAACCAAGTAAGTCTTAATGCAAGCGAATATTTAGCTCCAACTTTATTATTGAGTTTAGGCAAAAACAGTATTCATAATGCAACACCTCAAAGGGCATGTAAGGCCAAGTAAGGCATCTAATAAAGGGTTAACACTACACCTAACTTGAAACAGGTGGCTACCATTGTCCAACTTAATGGGGCTGGGTTAACCCCTGTTGAGACAACTGTATTCTTGGGTATCACAATTAACTCAAAACTACAATTGTATGTACAAAACAATCAATATATCAGTATAAGAAAAACTATCTTGCAAATCTAGTTCTGTGGCATATACAGTTATAACTATTAGAGGGCTCACTGATATGGAATGGTTTATTTCAGTTATTTTCATAATATAATGTCCTATGAAATTCTTCTCTTTAATTTTAGTTTCACATAAGAAATTAAAATAAAATCGGCTTGGCAAATAATTAATACTTAAACTGGTTTAATTTGATTAAGAGATTAAACAGTAACATAAAATATTAGTGACAAACCGGTTTCAGACAAGCTTAACATTGCCAACTCGTGTGCTGATTTTTTTTTATAACATACCCGTGGCCTCCACAAAAGCCTCCAATGAGTACCACATCTTTCAGCAACTATCACAAAATCAAATGATTAAATAAAATGACTTTACTAGAATGACTTATTCTAATTTGTACTTAGTTGTATAGCCCGAAACCTTCAAATAGGCGCAGTTCCAAAAACTTGCTCAAAAAGTACATATCGTTCGACACATCACTATCAGAAATTAAAAAGCTAATCTACTTATATGTAACAGACCGAGTAAGAGTGCAATGCACTTTAAAAACATATTCGCACATAGCAATATAGGTATGGCAACCCATTCGTAATGCGATTTAGCATCAGCAGCAATCACAATATTATAACTTTTTTCGACACGTTCTCCCCTCTTAATGTGTTTAACGTTCGTTTGTATGAGCACTGCCGTTAATTTACTCATGAATAGTAAGTAACAAGTGGGGTCCGGCTAGACCATTAATAGCTTGTTTTTGCCATCTACACTGTGATTATTTCTAGTAAAACGGTTGTTTCTTTGCTATTATTCAGTGTTATACAAAGTGAATCCGGCCTATACATGTTTTTCGTTCATGTCTGTCTACGTGTTTCCAGATCATTAACTACTACGCATGTATAGCGATATTGCTTCGCATTACAATAGCTGTTTTATTATTCATTGTTTAAACGTACATTAAAAATTATTTTGCACAATCTGATTGCTATCATCCGCTGTTTTCCATATATACGTGTTTATAGCCGTACATTTTATGGATAAGGGTAAACCAATATCTATGCAGATGGATTTTTTACCACTATCCAATATATTTTTAGATTTTAGGTAATAATTTAAACATATAATATGTAGTAAGTTTTGACATGAAATGATTGTTATTCTCAGTACTAACTAACGAGCTCTGATATTTATTTTCCGATGGTGCCAAAATACTCTTATTATATTATTTTCCTTATACTAAAAATCTTTAAAAAAACACAAATGATTTCCACAACTAGATTCCTATAATAATAACATAATATATATAAACATTGATTAAATACCTCTTACTTTATAAAATACATAATTAGAAGCAATGTAATAGTATTCAGGTCAGTGTTGGTTCAAAACTATAAAGTAAAGTTAATTAAAGTGTATTATGGGATATTTAATAAAGCACGATGCATTGGATAGCAAAGTGTGACAAACACATTTTATAAATCGGCAACACTAATTAAAATGTACACTATAGCAAGTTGTGCAAATAGATTTGGATAATTATAAGATTTTTCAAAACCCGTTGGCTACTTTTTGCCAACAAATAGGTTTTATAGCAAATTGTTATCCAGTGCAATAAGTTTTCTATTGTTTAAAATAAAAATAGTTTATTTCGGTGTCTTATACCTACAACTACAATTTATCTTACTTCCCTTTTAAGTATATATTTCAAAGCGTCGTTTGACATATTTTATTCTATAATGTTCTAACAAGATACTTTTTCCATATTATCATGCGAAGATGATATTCAATGAAAAACGCTTTTAAACAGAGTTTCTACTAAAAGTATGCGTCGTAACAATTATAATTGATAACGTTTCTCATTCACTCAATTATATTAAATGGAGTGAATGTTAGCTGTTTCCCGGTTTGAAACAATAACGATAATCAGATGGCAACATCTCGCGAACAATGACACTGTGCCACGATTACGGTGACCATCAATCTATGTACTCAAGTGATGCTAAAAGTTGGCGCCATCGTAACATGGACTCATTTTTGAACAGATTTGTCTCAATTATAGAATTTATTTCAATGTTTTCTTGATTTGTCTTTAGTTACCTAATTCTGCGAATTCTAAAAATTAAGCACTATTCAAGTTTATTTTTTTAAATTAAATTATGCCAATATTTTATTTGATTCTCTGTTCATCTTTATCTTCTTTTTTATTATCTTTCTAATTATAGATCTGTTTACAACAAAATAATGTCTATGCAGAACGTTACAAGCTGTTCAGATGGTTTTCACAAGACTCTTCTAATTTTTTCAATTGAGTATAAGTAGTTTTAATTTAATATATTTAGTTTACCTACTCCATAATTCGAAGACATAAAATAATATTTTAATGGAAGAGCAATTTAAGTTATAACCAATTTTTTTGTTTTTATTACTCACCTCATGGAACAAACTCTTACAAAGAAATAGAAATCTGAAATCAAGGAAAGTATTTCTTCTAGTAAAATTTTCGAAAGTGGAAATTTTACCCCCCGAGTAGCACATTAGACGAGTAGCGATTAGAGAAATTTGGGTTAACAAAAACGTATTAAGGGTTCCCAAAATTTGAAAGAAATCGGGTTTGTAGGTGTGGCACTATGTAATTGCATAAAAGATTTGCAATCAATGTGCTTTAATTAATTTATTCTATTTATATATCCTTAACATCTATCATTAAATTATTATATTTATATATCACTAGCTGTGCCCCGCGGTGTTACCCGCGTTAAATTTTATAAATTTTCTTTGCTATAAACCTCACGGAGCCCGAGACCTTTCCAACGAATGCAAAACCGTGGAAATCGGTTCGTCCGTTCTGGAGTTATAGCGTCAGCAAGGAAAACCCGACTTATTTTTATATAGTAGAATTACAGGTCTTGACCTAATGTGATAGCGTTGGTATTAAAATTATAAAATCCTTATTGAACTAAATTTTAAACTACTGTTAACAAACTTTGTAGGCCGTGTAACTTTAAAGCATTCAATGGCTACTTATTCATTAAAGAGAGACATAAGACTGACGCTAATCAATCAAAGGAAGCTAACCCGACCAAACAACATTAAGGATGTAATAACACATTGCCCACTTAACAATTTTCCCTTCATACGCAGTTTTCTTGGCCATTTGAATATCCAATGCGTGTAAGTATAATTAATTAGCAATGCTATTATAGAGTTCTTACTTACAAACCATTGTACTGCAGCCGTATATAGTAAATGCAGTTTTTCTGTCCATGGTACATTGTAACATTATAATTGTTATGATATGAATGATAAATTTGTATTGAATTTTATAAGACGTAGACACGGTACTTTGTGTAAGTAGGTACTCAAGATTTCTGTGATACACAGGTTTGCAATTGATGCTCTATAGCTAATAGCGACGTGTAGGCCACAATAAGAACATAACAAAAAACAGTCATAAATTTTGGTTAGCGATAACGTTAACGTAAAAAAGATATACTTTTAATCAATGCGAAAATGTTGCATTCATATTAAAATTGAGTTCTTCGAATGACGATTATTTGCCAAACTCAAATAATAGTTTTTCGAGTTATGTGATGTTATAATTTAAACAATTCTAAAATGACATAAATCTCAGTTTCAGAAATGTGGGATACTTTTGCCCTTGAAAAATGTGGGATAATCCTGCAGTTTGTCTCAGTAGCTGCCACGCCATGCACTGCACGGTAGGACAAAAACGATTCGTCACACAAATGTAATATATAAACGGAAAAAAATAATTTTGAATTGAATTGAACTTATTACCTCAATTAATCTATAAGTCCTAATTTCACAGCCCCTTTCTCAGACTCAAGTTATGTGCGACAGTATTTTCATCCATCATTTTTTTTCTAGTCTGTCAACACCCAATTATCTAAAGGGTTGACTAGCTTAAGTTACACTTATCTATCATAAGACTTTCGGAATTATAATATGGATATGGGTAAGAGTCCATAGACCCTATATGTGTTTACCACCTGCCAAGACTAGAGTAAAACTCATTACCGAGTCATAAAAAAAGCACAGTTTACTACCGTCTTGTTGCACGTCAGCGTACAAAAATGTACATCCGCGCAATGGGCTTGCACGTTACCTGTCATTTTTTTCTATTTAAGATGGAAAAAATATGTAGGTAACCAGTTAAAGTAGCAGTAGTAGCATTTAATAGAACGTTTTACCATAGAAAATCTACAATAAAGTGGATTATTCAACCATTAACATTAGGGATACATAACCACACTTAAAAGGAAAATATTAATAGGTACCTCTCTCAAAAATAAAAAGTCTAGTTCCCGCGAGAGAAGAAACGGGACGACACATTGACTTTTAACTTAAAAGTCAATGTATGTATATGACATGACATTTACGGTTACCTTAAAAGTTTTAAGAAGTAAAGTCAAAGAGAAGAAGAACATTCCACCACACTGGTGGAGTATTCACCGTCTCTTCTACCATGATCATATTATAATGATTACGAAATGGCACTCGTGAGTAAAAAGAACATAATCAATATTTTAATTTTAATTACCTTCCTTATCAATTAAACTAAGAATTCCAGCAGTTATAAATATGGTACGTATTTTAAAATAATTACATGAAATAGTTTATAAAATATATCAGTGGCCAGTACATAGCAATAAACTTGTTGTTTTTTTTTGGTAGCTTCATGTTTTCAATACGTAGGTACCTGTATTATATATTATGTTTTTTTGGTCAGGTAGGTATTAATAATACCAAAATTATAGTAACATTTGTTTTTGGACTCTTAGTACTCAAAAACACAAGATCCTGATCTATAAGCCTGGATCAATAACATTTTCGTTGTAACTCGTTTCGAGTATCGAATCCTATTTCGCGCATTGCGTATTTCACAAATATTTTTTCTAGGTTATTTCAATGTTTAGCTTCTTCATGTGGCTGTTGTTAATATCCGCTTTTCTCCTTGGGTTGGCCATATTACTAAAATTTGTAATTTCTTTGATTGATTTATTTGAGTTTTGACTTCGATTAAAACAAGGATTTAATTAATATGTTTTTCATTTCCCAGACAAAGATAGCGAAGCACTCGAAAGTATGGAACATTTCTATGTTAGAAAAATAGTACGTACTAATGTTTCCAACAATCCTTAATTATTGAAAACATCAATATTTTAATTTCTTTCTGCTATTTGTTTCATAGCATAATTTTAGGCATTACACAGCGTTCTTTTTAATGTTTGGATAGCCAAATCATGAGTTTCTCTCCTTGTATATTTGCTATTTACTTTCGTCGTCGTCATTTTATTTTCTTTGATTTTTTATATTATAAATTTAAATACACAATACTGATTTAAATAAAAAATACAGTTGTCTTCTATAAGACATATTTATAAACGTTTTTTCATTATTTTTTATTTGTTTCAATAGATAAAGGTACTTACTTAATTTATTTTTTGAAACAATTTGGATTAACAAGGATTTGCTCAATTATTATTTTTCATTTTTACAATTTAGCCGAAGTTTTAATGTCACTATTTCACTAACAAAATACTAGCAGCACTCGTAAAGAAAAATATAGGCTGTTTTTTTTTTTTATTAGCTTCAAGTATTTTGGTAACTATAGGTTCAGACGCCAGCACATCAAGCTACCCCAATCTGTCAAATTTCCGCAATTTAAAGTGAACCTTATGCTTATGTGATAAACTTGAACATCTATAAAACAAATTTGACAGATTGGGCTCGCTGGATGAGCTGGCCGCCTGTACACTCTGGCACCCATGGCACTAGCAATAGTTTAATATTTGTATTTTAAAGTTTTAAAGTCAATGAAAATATTTAATATCTTATGTGTAAAAATCCTGCTACAACTTAAATCATGGCTGACACAACCTTTTAGCCGACTTCCCACGCCGCTGTTACTGTTAACCTAACTGCCTGTAAGCGGTGCACTCATAATAATAGTTAAAAATTAAAAGTTATTGTATTTACGTGTGAGAATGTTTAATTAAATAAGTGGAATAAACGGAACTAAGCACTTATTATAATAATAACTAATGAAAGTGACGACACTCAGGTAAACATTGAGAAAACAACGAATAATGGGATTATGCCAATTAGCGAGTTCACAAGCCGATTAGGCAATGAGAATGTATCTACATATGCTTGCCTCGTTAAAACTCATTCGGGTTCATATAAAATCCTTTGATGTTTTGTAGATACCTAACTATATTGTATCATAAAATTAAACAATGGCTATATATGTGGACCGATGATCTTGTGAGGGTCGCTGGAAGTAGCTGGATGCGGATAGCGCAAGACCAGCAATTGTGAAGATCATTGGGGGAGGCCTTTGTCCAGCAGTGGGCGTCTTTCGGCTGATATGATGATGATATATGTGGAAGACTGCACGCTTAAGACATTCGTTCAAGCAACTATTACTAGTTCACGTGTTTAAGGTTCGATCGCCGCCCCACGCAGCGAAAATATATTCATGACTTGTACATACTCTGTCTGAAGGTAGACAATAGGTAAACTAGGTACTTTGTTATAATCTGCCGTACTTGCCCTACTAAGCCCTATATCAATCGTCTTCGGATTGAAGCAAATTCCAGGGGCCTTAGCCAACGGGCAGACGGGATGGCAATCGCACAGCACTGATCGGATAGTACACAGGCAGACGGTACTGCCCGTTCTCTGGGAAATATTCTCCCGGAACGAATTCTACACTCTCCACCGGATAAGACAGATAAGGTGTTCTTGCCGCCAACCACACAGCAAATATTGCGCTTTTGATACACGCGGGATCTCGGGCTAGTGTAATTATGCGAAAAGATAATGATATTATTCGACCCAGTTAGGTAAGGGGCATTTGGTCTATCATATCAGGATAACTGATCCAGCTATAGCCACAAAACTATAACACATTCATCTCTATAAGTATATTCATCTTCGCGACTGCTGTCGCAACTGAACAGACGCAAACAAATATTAGTTCCGCATTATTTGTGTATCCTAAACTCATCGAAAATTAGTTCTACAAGTAAGGAGCACGCCCTCCGCGTCATATGTCCCGAGCCATTAATGAGTTCTCCGGCAAAAAAATACGTTCATCTACACAATACTGGCATGACTCGTCAGTCCACGATCAATTATTAATAAAAAAGCGGGCCGCTTCATTGAAAGGGCGATTAGCTCAATATTTATATGGAATATTCGGTATCAACGGCGCTTTGTGCTCATAATTCGGTGGGTCGTGACGCGGCGCGTTTGACTCTCTGCCGCGCAGCAAAGACCAACTGCTACTCGCAAGACTAGACACTTCTATGCTATTTCATTATAATGTAGCTAATAAGAAAATTGTGGCATTTTAAGTGCTGCTTAATTGTATGACAAAAAATATCGCCTAAGAATTCTATAGATTATTTTTAAGTATGCCCAATAATTCAATCATCCAACCAGTCTGTGCACTGGCCAATACAGGGACTGGTCGAAAATTTTAGGGGTCGGAAGTGTCACAGTAATGACATCAGTTTACTGTGAGTCAACAGGTCAAACAAAGTTTTATAAAACAGACTGCTTGCACATAAATCGATAGAACCTTTAAAGGTATTTGACTATCGTTTACCACAAACATTAAGATTTTTGGATGTTTATTTTTAGGTAAGGTTATTTCAGCTTTGAGTAATTTTCAATAGAAGAATTATATTTTTCAATTGATTAGGACTTTACATATCGGATATATGAGAGTAGGTAATGCAGAAATTCAGATTTTTTTTTTTTTAATAATTTGGCGTTTAGTGCATAACGTGGAGGAATGATAACGTGGATAAGTTACATACAGTTTCAAATAGCTGTACAAAAATAAATAGTAATTCTATAAGAATAAGGAATAGAAGTTACATAGATTTCCATGACTTATAAAGAGCTAGCTAACTGGTTAAGTGGGTTTCAAATCATCGATATACAATGTCGGGGAACAGATTATCATTGATGTTAGGGAAGAAGAAGAATAATCGATGTATTCGGAGTTAGTTAGTTTATGCAAACGCGCCATCTATTTGAGATTTCAAATCTAAATTTGCAATCAATTCGAAGACTCCATGACACATGGAAGTTAATCTAACTTCGCTGTACGACAACCAATTTAAAGAAAATGTATCTTCCGAAAAGAGTTACTTACAATAACACAAATTCTTGAAAAAGGTATAATAGTTCGTTATTGTGTGTGATCGTTTATCGAAACTTTTGACCACATAACTTTATAACTATATATAATTAGTATCGCTATGTACTTATCCTTAGTATAATGTAAATCCTTTATTCATAAGGCCTCACAGAGGATCAATATGAATAATGGATATTCATATTGATCCTCTGTGAGGCCTTATGAATACAGGCAGTAAAGAATCGCAGCCAACAATCTTCGAGCTACGCGGGACGTCGACTACTACACATTGTACTACCGAATTGACTCGCCGCCTCACAATAGAATTCTTTGCCGTGAAAGCAGTCACTATGTCGGCATAAATTTATTTAATCTGATATATTCCATCGCACATCAATCATAGACGCACTCGATATTAGCGAATTAATAGATGATAATTATTTTTTGAGTGCTGTGTGGTGACGGCATAGAATATCATCTCATCCCGTGGGGGGCGTAGAAATCGTACGAGGGAATAATAATAATATCTAGGGACAATGTCACACATATCTTCCTAGCCCCAAACTAAGCAAAGCTTGTACTATGGGTACCAGGCGACGATATACATACTTATATAGATAGATAAATACTTAAATACATAGAAAACTTCCATGACTCAGAAACAAATATTCGTGCTCATCACACAAATATTTGCACTTACCGGGATTCGAACCCAGGACCACCAGCTTCGTAGGCAGGAGCACTACCAACTAAGCTACGATGACCAAGTTATCAAAGAACGGGCAGCAGCGTTTTTCTGTGAACTATGACCATCAAACTGCGATCGCCAACTCGTCTACCATTATGGCATATCCCTTCTTTCTTTGGGGAGGCTTTTGTCCAGCAGTGGACGAACTTTGGCTGACATGACGATGATGCATTAATTTTGGATTGGTAATGGAATATAAAATTAGGTCACAAGTGGCAGCATTGTGAGCATACATGGGACATGTTGGCACATTAGTGCATGCGTTGGACCAGAACCTTATATCATTATCCACTTAGACTTTGTCTTATATGGTGCTATGCATATTCTTCATAGTCACGGCAACATTGTCTAAGTAATGGACATATTGCATTGTGCCCTGAGTGATGTCAAAAGTAAGGGTAGTAAGTACCTCCATTTATTACAGGAAACAATAATTTAGTAATAACATCCAGAAAATGGTTCTGGATGTTATTACTAAATTATTGTGTAACAATGTAGTAAAAATATTAGACTTAGGTACCTAAACTAGATAATTAACCTTAAACATAATCTCTTGACAATAACTTGATACGAGCTAGCTAAATATCATTGCTATTATAAAATAAATTTTATAAATGTTTTCATACAATTAATACAATGTGTAGGTACCTAAATATCTATGTTACTAGAAATAATAATGTATCAACTATATTACTACAAACATGTTCTGACTATTTACAAGCGCATTTTTAAAGTCTACGTGATAAAAAACCTTTTTTGTTTTATTTTAAAATATCAATTATTAGACCCTATATTGGCGTAGAATCCGTGTAAAGGTAAAGTGTTAAAAACACGTCAAAACAATGTTACATCAACACTTTACTTTTTTTTTTGTTACCAGCAATTTTGCGGTGTTGGAAACGATACGTTTAAAAAACCACTGCATTTTGCGTAAAATCCATAACCTGGTATGTAGTGATAGTCTAAAGTATTGTCACCATAACAGTACTGCATCATCAATAGTTTAAAAAATACGAAGAACCGTCTACTCCTTCGTTTTCTTTTGTTACTGGAATGGAAGCCATGGGACAGTAAAAGGCCAGTTAGAAGACCGCAAATGAGATGGAACAAGGATTACATAAATATTGGCAGAAAGAGAAAATTGGCAAAATTGCACAAAATATATTAGAGTTGAGATTTTTGAAGATGCTCAACACCAACATGGTGCACACAGTACTTCGAATATTTTTTTAAAGAACACAATATTCTTACAAGTGCCTGAATTTTGACATAAGTATTACATAAATCCTTGAGCGGTTTCCGGCTACAACTTCTTCAATCACAGCTCCAATCCTTAAATAACTATGTATAACTCAACATACACAATTTAATTTCAATTGTCTTTTTTATTATATAAATATTTAACGTCTTACAATAGTTTATGTTAATTTAACGTATGCCATTTTCCTAAACAATTATTTAAATTAAAGATATCTGACAATTATTATATTTTTAATTCTATGTATACCTGTTTTTTTGCCTAGGTAATTAGTTCGTACATAAGAACTATGACTTATTTGAACTTGTTGACTTACAACGCTGAATGTATAAGCCGTTCTGTTGTATTTCAATAAAAACATATGGTCGAAAATTGCTTGTGAAGATGATGAAATGATGATAGAGAAGTAAACATCTTGGTTGTATAATATTTACTGTATAAACTCACGTGTCATACACGTGCTCAATTCGTGGACCGCATCAGCCTCTTACATACATACACAGACTCACGCCTGTTTCCCAGCCCTCTGGGACTAGGGGTAGGCAGGGACACCGGTTTTCCATTTGTCACAATCTTTGCACACTTCTTTTGCCTCGTTTACTGTCTTAATGTTGGTCATACATGCTAGCCGGTTTAGGGTTCTTCTGACCAAGAGCTCTACCGGCTAAGTCGCCGAACATCAATTTCTTACATGGCGTTCAAATAAATAAAGGTTAAAAATGACTTAATCAATCGTCTAAAAGGCTTCCATGACCACATGTAACGTCTTAAATGGTCCGGAATCGATTGTCAACGTTGAAGCCGATTTAACGATTGATTAAGTAATTTTCAACCTTTATTTATTTGAACGCCATTTAAGAAATCGATGTTCGGCGACTTAGCCGGTAGAGCCCCTGGCCTTTGTTGCGAACGTCTCTGATTTGGTCAGACAATGTTCTACGAGGTCACCCCCTTCCCGTTGTTGCCTCTTACATATACAACATTATTTATGTAACACGCTATATGGAATGGTTAACCGACATATTAATATTATTTATTTTGCATTACGACCTCGCATAGCAACCAAAGCTGGCAGAACAATTTTTCAGTGGAGCTGATGCTAATGAAAAGGCATTTTCACGAGCTTTGGCGCCGGCCGCCATGCAAATGTTGTGTTTAATGACGCGTGTACTCACGCCACGCAACTATGCTTCGCTCACAAAACGTTTCCATTTTACATAGACTTTATTGTTTTACAAATTACGTACTTACTCAAATCTATCGTAGTCATAACTCCACGTGCCAATATACAAAACGAATTTACATACGTAATTGTAATCCTTTATTCCCGTATTGACCCTTGGCTCTCGTTTACAATAAGAAATGGTTAAAACATTAGGGCTAATAGAAAATAAAGTTTGAAACAACACATTGGTCATGGAATTCACGGAGACTTACTTGGAAACACGATTTAACTGCCTAAACATTGGTAGGTTTTAATTTGCGTCCAATACTTTTTCAATACAGGTATGAAGTATGTTGCACCTTCGTGATGTTCCATTTTAGGCAATAAACTGTAGTATCACAATATAGAATCGAACTGTAAACTAATTTACTCATCAGCGTTGTCCAGTAATGTCCTCAATTTCTTTTCAATTGAGTCATTCCAGCCGCATTGTCAAAGAAAAGCCCTTCAACCTTGAAAAAGCCACAGAATACGGCATGAAAGAGCCACACAATACTCTTTTAATTTGTCATTATGCAGCAATAAAAACATGGTAAATGAGAGCGACAAAAAACTCGTTCAGACTCCGACAAAAACCGCGAGCTGGGGCAAAATTCGCAAATCATTCCACGTTAATGACGGCCGCTTGAAAAAAATTTAAATATCAAAAGGCCGGACGGGGCACGGTAATGGTTTAAAATCATTTTTCATTCGAGTCACTCGTGAGTCAGAAAATGAAAACGGTAGCCATCGGGCGCGCTTCCATTAACTCTAGCCGACTTGCGATTAGAATTTTGGACGAGCTCCATCTCATTTGTTACCTCCTTCGCTTCGGCAGAAATAAAACAAAATTGTTGATCAATTACGGTGTTCGAATGAAACTACGTAAGTACCAGTTTGGTTGATGGTTTTTATTTACATAGATCCTTTTTATATTAAATCGCATGACTATTTATTCGTATATCATTTGTTCTTCTTTTTCTTGGGTTGCGAATGGTCGACCGCGGGCAGTCCGCTATCAAATTCGCTTGCTGTATGCATAGAGCTTTGTTTATTTACTGCGCGACCACCAGATGAACCGAACTTCGCTTTTGGGAATCTGTAACACAAACATTCAACGGTTTTACTTGTTTGTCACATATTTAGATACTAGCTGTGCCCCGCGGTTTTATCCGCGTTAAACTTTATAAATTACAGGGTGTCCGCTAATTCCATACCAAATTTTATTAAAATAACTCACACCCTCACAAACTTTCACCTTTCTAATATTAGTGTGATTCCAAACTTCATTGATACTGAAAATCGCAACACTTAGAGGATCACCTCGTTGTCAGTCTGACTGTACCTATTACTATTGTGACACTCATTATAGTAAACAGCTAGATATTGGAATTGGTAACGCAATAAAATACAGTCGTTCTATAGGATAGCCGCCACCTACAATCTTGACATTTGGCACCAATAAAGAGACAAACAAACAATAATACAAAAAACAAAGAATAATGTACATTTTTAGCACTTCCCCTGATCTATTGCGAATAACACCTTAATTTACTTCCTAGGAAGTTCGTCTCCCCTTAATACAGGCTAATTAGTAGCCCATCTAGGAGGGCAGCACGACAACGATTACTAATAATTATGTAATAACTATGTGTATTTTAGTGAAATAACGATTTATTATTTTAGTGAAATAGTAAATGAATATACATAATTATCACAACTGCCATGCATCATCCCTTATGACTACGCAGCATAGTAGTGTCAATTCACAATAAAATATGTTTATGCAACTTGTAGTATTGAATACATCAAATTACTAAAAACCTTTAACCGAACACAAATGTGTCATTTCCCTTACATCATGGCAGTGATGAATATATACGGTGTCCAATGGCGAACACAATAATTATTTTTATCGTGAAATCTATACACCTAGCCTTTGAAGTTTCCACGCTAAATTAATTAAACCCAATATTTTGAAGGTTTTCGAATAAGACTGGTAAGTACGGCTGCCGCTTGTAAGTACTTACATTACTATTCGAGATGTTGTTTTCCCAAAGTTTGTAAGTATGAATGGATGGATGTTTGTTACTTTTTCACGTAAATACTACAGAATTAAGGATACAGAATTAAAGATACAGGATTTTAATGAAACTTAACCATAATATAGCTTATACATTAGAATAACACATAGGCTACAATTTATAAAAATATTGTGTGAATTGTCCAAAATGTATCTTCCATCTGCGAGCTATTCCGGCGTGCACTGCCAAAACCGCTTCTAACTTTCGCATTTATAATATTAGGAGGATGTGTAGGTACCTCTGTACCTACACATCCTGCTAATATTATAAATGCGAAAGTTTGTGAGTACAGATATATGGATGTATGTTTGTTACTCTTTTACGCCAAAACCACTGAACGAATTTTGATGAAACTTTGTAGTAATATAGCTTATATATCCGAATAACACATAGGGTATAATTTATAAAGTTAAACGCGGGTGAAACCGCGGGGCATAGCTAGTTTATCAATAAGAATGCAAAGTCAGAGTAATGGAGGGCTGGCCAGGCACTGAAGAGTGCAAACTGTCTTACCCTGGTCGTTTCTTCTCTTCATCTTCATGTATAGTGAGCCTGTTTACTGGCTTCTCCTTATTGCTCGGGTTGGATTTCACGCGTCGTGCCAACGTTGCAGGCGCGTCTCTCAGGGCGAAAGCTTTTGCAGCGTGACCCAGGTGAAGTTGCTTCGAGTCCAGGAAGTCGCGCACATCCCGGGGGTACCCCGAATAGAAACGGACCCAGGATGTGTAAGCTGTTTGGAAAAACGCCATTAGGATTACTTAAGAAGAATCGCTACTGTCGACACTGACTCACAACGCATACGTGAGAAAAACAAAAACTAAATCATAAAAATCCAGGTCTTATATTATATCAGAAATAACGGGGTTTCTTTCACAACAAGAAAATTGTCGATGGACATTTTAATTTGGTTTTTATGTGGTTGAAATTGGCTTTTAATTGGTTTTTAAAGAGCTTATTCCATAACTTGACTCACAACAAAAATCGGCTTCTACACAAAGCCGCTACGGCGTTACGGAGTAATAAAGAAATATCTAATACGAGTAGGTTGGGGAAAAATTTTCTCCACATTCCTTAAGAAAATAATAATAAATATCTCGGGACAATGTCACACAGATCATCCTAGCCCCAAACTAAGCAAAGCTTGTACTATGGGTACCAGGCGACGATATACATACTTATATAGATAGATAAATACTTATATACATAGAAAACATCCATGACTCAGAAACAAATATTCGTGCTCATCACACAAATATTTGCACTTACCGGGATTCGAACCCAGGACCACCAGCTTTGTAGGCAGGAGCACTACCAACTAGGCTACGGTTAAAAACATTTTTTAATAGTATTTACATTTCAATTAAGTATATAGACGTAAGATTTCTGATCAAAATACCACGACAAGTGGTCTTGGCAGTCCTCTCGTGATGTTGACCGGACACTGCCTAAAGAACTCTGAAGAGACCGAAACAGATGGAAATCATACAACAACCGATAACGATAATATAGATCCTGATTTAATAGTCAGACTTAAGTATTATAACATACTTTTTGTAACGAATCAAAATACTGAAAATTTTATAATTTCGGTGCTCCCTTAGCGGTTAATTGTTTAATAGCTTAAACAATTAACCGCTGTCAACAATGCCAGCTTGTATCAACTTCTCAACTGACCTCTGCTGGCTCTCAGTAGCCAGTCCCTGTTGGTGTGCGCGGTGCGCTCGAGCCGCGCCTGCACCGCTACCGCAGCGCGCTGCGCAGTCGCAGTCCCAGGCGCTACCGTTCGCAGCGCTTCTAGTACCCGAGACTCATCTTGCTGCCGTAACCTGGAAAGCCCTTATTTCTCATAACCAACAACAACTATATTATCCAGATACAGCCACACTTGGCTTTGGCTATCAGATACGAAGCTACTATTACGTGGCCGCTCCCGGGCAGAGCAACATAACTATGCTTTTCAGAATAAAAGAAAAAATATTATTTTTAATAAGGCACATTTTTTAGGGTTCCGAAACTGTATTGTTTAAACTTGGTAAGTAGATGTATTCTGTGAACCGCATTAAGATTTTTACACAAAAATAGAAAAATAATAATAATTTTGGGGGTTCCCCATACATAGAACTGAAACTCAATTTTTTTTTTCATCGTACCCATACATGTGGATTATCTATGGATAGGTCTTCAAAAATGATATTGAGGTTCCTAAAATCATTTTTTTCTAAACTGAATAGTTTGCGCGAGAGACACTTCCAAAGCGGAAAAATGAGTGCCCCCCCCCCCCCCCTGTAACTTCTAAAATAAGAGAATTATAAAACTAAAAAAAAAATGATGTACATTACCATGTAAACTAACAACGAAAATTGGTTTGAACGAAATCTAGTAAGTAGTTTTTTTTTAATGCGTCATAAATCTTAAACCACAATTTACCTTTCAATTAATCAACTGAAATACTTGCTGCTGCGGAACCCTTCATGGGCGAGTCCGACTCGCACTTGGCCGGTTTTTTTATTAAGGCAATGGGAATGCCTACGCATGCCACCCGCAAGTGTCTGCGGGTGGGTATGTCGGGCTCGCACCGATTAAACCTAACCTCCCGAGGACTTCTCTTGTCGCCTGATGGGGGAGCCCCGGGACCGCGGGAATGCTGCTCCGGTGCGACCCACTCCACCTCATCTTCAATCTTCAAATGCAATGACAGGTACTCACACAGAGATGTAAAGAACTAGCCGTCATCAACAGGCAGCCGGCAAAGTGAGAACCAAATGGAACAATCATTCATTACTACGAGAGTCACTATTTCCCTTGATTCTATCTTTATATTGCGCTAAGGTTAAAACAGAAAAGTAGTAAAAACCCTAAGTAATAAAGCAGATAACACATACCTAATTCGCTTTTGCTCCAAATGCCGGACGAACTGAACCTCGCTGGGCAGAAGGAACATAACTGCAGCTCCCACCTGTGCCGCGCGCCCTGTGCGACCCACCCTGAACAAATAACATCCAACCCATAACATATAGTTTAACTATAAAATATTATATAGTTTAACTGTAAAATATAGTTGAATTTTAAAATATATAAATATTATGCTCGAAATAATGCTTTTTTTCAAATTTCTACTTGTTTTTAAATTCTGTTTTAATAGTTGTCTGTTCAATCTCTTTTTACTGTACTTGTTAGCTTATACAAGCGAGATTGGAGATATACCAAAAGATGGGTATTGTCAACATATTGGGTCTACCTTAAAAAGGCGGGTTGATAACGTTAATTCTTGACCGTGGTTGAAATGGTTCTACTACCCGCGCGCACAATTTTTTAAATTTGATTTATTTTTAATGAAGTATGTGACGAATCAAAATAATGCTTAGTACAATATTTTTAACTAAATTCATATCAATATTGTGATGCCAAAGATAAATGGAAACTATTAGGAGCCTAATTTACACTTTTATCTCTATCAAAATAACAATTTGAGTGTAAAAGTTTGAATTATGTTTGCTTTTTTGGCGATACTCGAGCATAATATAGTCAAAATACTTAACTCACAAATCCATTTCCTAATTTCAACTTTTACTTCTCTTTAGATGTGTCCCATTTATTGGAATCTCTCTTAAATATTAATTATTATTAAACTCTTTATTGTAAACCAAACAATTCAACAGTAAAGTACAATGAGATCTCTTATCACTAAAATGTGATCTCTTCCAGACAATTAAAATGGTTGTCTGTTAATTTTACAGTTACTTTGCATTTATATTCTGAACTGATGAAATTTATTCAGCACTTGGGTATTAACATACAATTTAAAAATTGTCGCACACATATACAAAGTGGAACTGTAGCGTATAATTTATCTATAGATATATAACGGAAGATTTTCGCTAGATTTATTTTATATTTAGTAATAACGCGCTGTTTAAAGATTATTATATTCAACGGACAAACCTGATTAGGTTTTTGATACACCGGGAACAACTTTTGTAATATTTTATAATGATATAAATGCTTAATAACAAAAAAAAATAATTACAGTCCAGCCAATATATGTATTTCCTCCACCATTGAGTTATGTTTTCAAATACCAATATAAAACACGTACGATATTCATCTTAATTACGCTGATCTTAGAGTATAGAAAGGGGTGGTAGGGAGAATTGGGGGAACTATATAGGGTATTTACCTGTGCACATAATCTGTAGCCGATGCCGGTACGCAGTACTGCAGTACGAGATCCACCCGCGGGACATCTATGCCTCTGGCTGCAACATCCTGTCAAAGATATTTGAACTAAATTACGAGCTGCCTTATTCTTTACCCACATGCTTTCTGTTCTTTATATACTGCGAAGTCAACAAATTAATATACGGTCCATCTGACCGTAAGCGGTTACATACGTTTATATAGTATGAGTTTCTGTCAAAGATAGACCGCTCGTTTAATTCTGTTTTGCCGCATGTCACTCTGGGAACAGAACTCAATAGGAATTGAAAAACGAAAAAGGAGAAAACTTGTTTTTAACCGACATCAAGAGAAGGAGGAGGCGTTCACAGCCAGATGCTCTGACCGGTCCGTAAGTGATTGGCAAGGTTAAGCAACTAGTCTCGCGGTCAGTCCATAGATGGGAGACCGCCAAAGTGGTTAAATTTCCACGTCAAGCTGTCGGTCCCGGTTGTAGCCGTTAGGCAACAGTCAATAAGCCATGTCAGAGGCCTACTGGGCGGCTTGAACAACCCTGACATTAGGGTAACCACTGCCCATACGATAAGTAGTAGTATTATTAATTCGACAATTCATTTTGTTATTTATTTTTGTTTCAAGAACAGGAGCTTAACTTATAAACAAACGGTACTCCAGTAGCCACCGCAACACCACCCACTGTGCAAGAGATTAAAACGATACGATCTCAAGATAGAGTTAAATCTTCTCTGTCTCTAAACTATCACTATTTGAATTAATACATGAGGTATCGATACACTAATCTGTAACATTTTAAAATTGGCAAGACCTTTGATTACTAAACGAATCATGACGTAAAGTAAAATCTCCTTACATCGCGGATCCATGAGAAAGGTTGAGTTTATCAGTAAAATGTTTTTTGACTGTGCGGATAGTAAAAAAATTACCTATACTCAAAACTGGAAAATTATATTATATCTATCGAGCGGGGATCGAACCAACACCCTCTCAATAATCACATGATACACACCGGCAAATAAAATTTTTATGATTCCTTTTTACCCTTCCGGATATTGGAGTGCCATCCATTGGCTTTGTTTCTAGAACCATAGCCGACTGATGTGTTCGCAATCGAGTGATTTGATCCCCGATGTATTATTTTTTTAATTCTCCGGTATTAAGTTAGATTTTTTAATTTAGAATATTACAAATAAAGCTATAAAACTAAAATGAAATATTTGATCGTGAGGGAAAGTTACTTCTTACTGATTTGAGTGTCAGATTGTAAAGCTCTAAAATTACAAGTGTTGGGAAAAGTCACTTTATAACGTGATTTTCTTTCAACTACAGTTTAGTCAAACAAACAATCATAAACTACGTTCGTAATTCCTTACACCTGACTATAATATTTTTATATTTATTATTAACATCATACATATTATATTTATGACTTTTCATTTTCATAATTAAGTATCGGAGACTAATGTATACACAGCGGTAAAATTCAAAACAGTTTTAAGGCTATCCCTTCCAGCAGCAAAGTTTATTGTAACTCCAATGCAATTAAAATACAAGTACATCGGACACGTTCTGCTTAATTATACAATTCGAAAATTATTTTACACTTGACTAACGTTCCCGACCAACCGTGGAAAAATTATACACGAAAATTAAGAGCCGAGTACAGTCAGCGAAAGAAGTAACTTCACAAGGACTAAATTGTTATCGCACCCTAAAATAACGTTCCTAGTATTTCGGCTACATCGGACGATCTCAATGGAACCTGGACAACTACGCAGGACGTATTGTTACCTTACAAGATTGTGAGCAAAAATGTGTAATGTGTAAACAAGTGTACTCTCTATCTAGGAGATAGAGAGTACACTAATGTTTCCTCACAATTTTGTGTCAATCCGATGCGTCTGGTATCCGACACAACCAGGACGAGATAAGGCCGACAGCTTTACGAACTCTTCGTAGCACGGGCTTGAACCAGTAGCTTAGCCAATTCCAGACTGTTCTTGCCATGAAAATCCAAATAATACTTTGGCGTCCTACTGGTATTAAATGGTCTAAAACTACCGTGCATGTATGAAAAAGTAATGAAAGTGTACGAGGCAAAAGTAATGTACAAAAATCGTAGCATTCTATTATAGCTTACTACTATAGCTGGCATACTTACGCCTTTTAAATATCCTTAACCCTATAGGGAACTACATTATCAACGAGTAACATGTAAATAAATAATCTAACACAAGTAGTCAAAACCTACATCTACCAAGTCATACAAAGCCTGGTCGATAGTTACAAATTTTACATTTATACATTTTACATTTATATTTGTGCGTTCGAGTACTATTAATTAAATATCCAGACTACGTTGACACCGGTTGGCGTAATTGGTAAATGCTAGCTTTTCGCGCTGGTCGTGAGCTGCCAGAATATTTATATTTAATATTAATTTAATTGTTAAACAATTGGTCCATATTGACAGTATGGTGTCGACCATACTGTCTGTGAAGCTACTTCTTTTGCTAACCGTAGGTACACTTAAGCGTTACTCGGAAATCTGCTATAAAACCACATAAGTAGCTAATCGATGACTAATTACATAGTCTGTAGAACCAACATAAAGACGATTAGTTCTTGCACTATAATGAAAGAAATACCTATCTACCTAGCTATATTTTTTGCTTTTTGTATTGAAATAAAAACTCGAAAATGGTAAAGATTAATAACAATCTAAAAACTCGAGTCATTTGATATATAAATCCATGTTTAATAAGGCATTACGAAAGAGCCAACTACAAAAAAACTTGTATGTGTAAAAACGATTTAGCCCTGCAGTTTCAAGGACTGCAACTCACCAGAAACCTTTTAAGACTGGAGCTTAACCCGCTTGTTGATAGAATCAAATCTGAGGTTAGTTGGCGTGGTTTGCAGATACTTGCATTTCGCGCCGCAGGGTTCGATTCCCGCCCTTGACAGATATTAGTGTGCAGGAACATGTCTGTTTATCCTGAGTCTGGATTTAATTCTCAGTCCTGGGTTTGGAATCGAACCCACGACCTGCGGCGTACAAGGTATTTACCAATCACGCCACATGCCTGTACCAATACATTACAAAGGCCATTGTTTAACTATTGTGCCTGGGATTTGTGTCATATGACGTATTATAAAAAGCTTAAATTTCTCAAAACTGCTTGTACACCAAGAGCTAGAATGACTGATAGAATGAATAATTATTACTTCACACAATAAAACCTAATTAGAAATCTAACATAACAGTGCAGTACCCGGCGGTCGGCACCGATAGAAGTAATAAACACATATAATTGTAGTTAATCGAGGTATTGTGGCGGCTCGGTATGGTAGCGAAGCTAGATGAATGGGCAGCTAATAGCCTCCGGCACACAATACCAGCGACAAAGCTCTCGCTACCAACACCGACCAACTGAGAAAAATAATGTGATCATTAATCTGGTAGCACGTTTTTGAAGATAACAAATTGAAATGATATCAAGCAGCGCGTAAACACGATTAAAAATATGTTATAGATGATTGCATGGGGTAAAAGAGGACGGGAATCTAGACGGTACATTACATAAGGAGAAA
Organism: Pseudoips prasinana; assembly: GCA_951640165.1. Lineage (NCBI taxonomy): Eukaryota > Metazoa > Arthropoda > Insecta > Lepidoptera > Nolidae > Pseudoips > Pseudoips prasinana. Next base: position 29,536,184 of record OX621236.1, on the reverse strand, counting down.
CAATGGTCGCTGCGAATAAGAAAATTTTATTCTTAACTACGACTAAGTAATCATGACATTTACAATAATTTAGTGTGAATCGTTGAGATAACGGATAGTTTAAAAAAAAAGGCGAGAGCGTTACGAAAAGTGTCATCGGGCGAGGCGAACGGAAGTAACGAAGCTGTTATCATCAGAATCATCGTAATGCCTAATCACTGATAAACTTATGGCAACGGTAGTACTTACCGTACAAATCAGAACACCACTTCTAGCTGCTCGGAACTGTTTGAAGACCTCCATTCTCTGTTCGTGGGGCATTGAACCGTGTAAACTAAACATGTCCACGTCGACAGGCACGAGGCTGCCATCGGCTGGCTCTTCATAATCCACTTGGAATTCATCTGAATCTGATGAAGATTCTTCATCCTAAAGTAAAACAAAACAAATTACAATGGAGGCTCCGAATTTAAACTGCCCTTTATAGATGCCTTCCATATTTATGTTACATTTAATACCCATTTCTGGACAATGTCCAGTAGCTTTGCCTTCTTCAAAAGCCTATTCTTTGAAGAATTTGCCCATTTTGAGTTAAATGTGATAACGTTGTTTAAATATTTACACTGAAATGGTTTGATGTCCAACTTATACATGTACATTATGGTATCTCAAATGGTATTTTAACTATAATGTCACTCACTGCACGCCAAATTACGCTGGAAAGCGCACGTCAAAAAGAAAAGAAAATGGATTTGCGATATAAAAAATGTACTGGCTACTTGGAAGATCTTCGCCAGTGGCAGTACGTAATAAACTTTTGTTATACAGACAAATTTTAATGCACGTATGGACTTATGGCATACAATTGTGTGGTTGTGCCAAAAAAAGCAACATTAATATCACCCAAAGATTCCAGAATAAAGTGTTACGAAATATCGTAAATGCACCTTGGTATATAAGAAATGACAATTTACACCGGGACCTAATGATGCACTCCATTGCACAGACCATTCGAAAATACGCTACAGCTCATGAACGTAGGCTTCAACATCATGTGAACGTCGAGGCCTTCCAGCTACTCGACATTACAGAGCTAGTGAGACGTTTAAAGAGAACAAAACCCTATGAACTAGTGTCGTAATTAGTAATAGCAATAATGTAATTTTAAAAAACACATGAACAAAGTGTCTTAACTCCCCTTAACAAATATGACTAAGGAAAGTCGGTGGACAATTATGTTTATGTAGAAGTTTAGGTTAATATAAAATTACTTATTAGTCTCTAGACTAGATTGTAATACATATAAAGTACTGTACTTGGTACTTTATTAAATAATGAAAAAAAATGAAAAATAACTATAATAATAATAATAATATAAATAATGTTACTTACTTCATCACCCCCCTCGCCTGCTTTTCTTTTCTTAGCCTTCGATTTCTTCTTTTGATTTTTCTTTACTTTCCCATCTTTTCCAGTCAGCACAGTTTCTATTAATTCTGAGAGATAGTCAACCATTTCTAATGTAGCCATAAAAACTATCATTTTGCCTCCTTTCTTGTTTTGCACACAGTGTTCGACGATAAGGGCGCATAGTGTTACAAGTCTGAGTTTCATTGGAACTATAAGGAATGTTTGGTTGACTGTAGCTGGTAATACTAATTCATCTTCTACTATAGCAGTTTTCACTGCTTCAGCAAATGTATTACCAGGTAATTGCTTAGGTGTATCCTCATCATCATCATCATCGTCGTCGTCGTCATCACTCGCCTCGCTACTTTCATTCTTATCGACTTTAGGATTTTTAGCTTCCCACTGGGCTTGCGCTTTGAAATATTCATAATCGGAATCACTGTCACTATCTTCTGCATTTGTTTTACTGTTATCAACTTTTGCTATAGCTGGTTGTTTCGTAACAGTTGTATTAAATAAATCAGGATTCATGAGACCAGAAAAGGGTTTCAAACCTAAAATAAAGTAAATTTGATTTTTGTTACTGACAACTAATATATTCATATTCATTAAAGGTAACTTACCCCTTTTTGTTTCTTGTGGGTCCACAACTGCTTCACTGTCGTCGTCTTTAGACGGACTTGACTCGAGTTTTTGTGGAACAGATTTAACTTCGGGAGTTTTCTTAATTTCATTTGTTTTACTGATCTCAGCCGTTTGCTTTGGTTTAAGCGAGTCTGCTATAACGGCTTTTCCTTCAGAAGTGTCGACAAATACTGGATCCTTAAGAGTGATACCTGCTAGATTCTCTACGGCCTAAAAATAATTAAGAACCATTTCAATAAATATATATATATATATATATATATATATATATATATACTAGCGGCCCGGTACGTGCTTCGCTACGTATAAGGCATACAAATAAAAAAAAAATAAGTTCATTTATTCAAACAAAAAAATATTTTAAATTGCTAAAAGATGTTGATTTTACACTTTTTCAAGACTTTTTTTAAATTTTCTCTACGTACAAACATTCCCTGGATTATTATCTAACTTTTATTTTATTATTAAAATATTATTATACCTTCGTTAGAGTAGCTGACAATAGAATAGTTTGATTTTCTTTAGACAAAAAAACATCAGTAAGAGGATGTTTCACATCAGTTTTTTCATCTGCATCATCATTTTGTTTAGTATCTGGGTTATCATCATCAGCAAATTTCTTCTTTGCAGACTGTTTCATAAGAGCCATTGGATCATAAGTAGCTGCCTTCTTATGATCTTCGATAGCTTTGACGATAGCCGCCACGTCTTTTTCGTAGCCCATGTCTAATAAGCGATCAGCTTCATCCAAAACTAAACAACTGCATAAATCATAAAACAACATTAATTCCTTACTAAATATTAATTCCTTACCAATTCTCAGCATACACCACACCCATAAGGGATAGGGGCTTTGACAGGGGCGCAAATATTGTAGGTACAGACGCCAGCACATCCAGCTACCCCAATCTGTAAATTTTTATAGATGTTCAACTTTATCACAAAAACATAAGGTTCAATTTCAATTGGGGAAATTTGACAGATGCGGGTAGGTTCGTGCTGGCGTCTGTACATAAAAAAAAACACAATTATATTACAACTTAATAATTTTGGGTTTGTATGTGGTATAATAACAGTAAAACAGTAACTATGACTTACCCGGTCTTTGCAAAATTTAAACTTTGTGTGTGCCTCAAGTGGTCATTTATTCTACCTGGGGTTCCCACTAGTATACTGAGACCTTTTCTGAGTCGTGCCTTTTCTGCCTTTCTTTTCTGACCTCCACTCAACAATCCCGGCACAATCCATGTAAAGGGCTACATCAAACAATGGAATTATAGTTCACATATTCACAATATATATTTTTATATTAATGCAGATCTTACAGCAAAGATATTTAAAATTAAATTAATGATAAATTCAAACGATAAGATGATTTTAGACATAACTAGAGAAACAATAGTAAGCTTAAATATAATATTGCTATAATAATTTGGGATTATTATTTTAATACTTCTACTAGGTTCGATGTTAGTACAAATGGAACCTGACAAGTGATTGGCTGCCTATAACAAACTCATTTGTAAAATATCTGAAATATTTGTCTTCAAGCTAATTTTAACAGATAATCAAAAAGTTTTAATACAATGCATGTTCCTAAATATCTATACATTCAGTCAAAAAAGTATCGGGAATGGATGATTTGTTTATGGTTCCAAATTCAAATTTTTGTTTTTTTTTTTTGTTGTTAGATTGGCACAACTGTTTTCCATTTTGGCGCGGAGTTTGAGTTGCATCTGTTGTTTATATTAAATACAGTGCTGGTTTTAGTAATATCATATATAGTGTGTATTGCGAATTTCTTAATGGACAAAAATATCGAACTAAGAGTTTGTCTTAAATTCTGCATCGCTAATGGAATTTCGTGTTCGGAGTCATTGAAAATGTTACAGAAGGCTTACGGTGAATCGACTTTATCAAAAACTCGTGCTTATGAGTGGTTCAAAGCGGTCAAAAGCGGTCGAGATGTGATGAAAGATTTGCCTCGCTCTGGTAGGCCATCAACGTCTGCAACTGAAGTCTGCATCGCAAAAGTGAAGGAAATAGTGACTGAAAATACTCATTCAACTCTGACAGAGATAGACGCCGAACTTTCTGTATCTCACAAGTCGATTCGTACCATTTTAACTAATCATTTGGGTATAAACAAGTTGCCGCTCGGCTAGTCCCAAAAGATCTGAATTCTCTCCAAAAACTCAATCGCATGAAAGTCGCTGAGGACATGGTAGAACGAGTCAATTCCGACCCAACATTCATGAAACGCATTGTTACTGGTGACAAGACGTGGGTTTACGAGTTTGACATGCAAACGAAACCGAAAAAACCACGCCAAAGTCGATCAAAAGTCAAAATCATGTTGACTGTTTTCTTTGACTATCGCAGTGTTGTGCACTCTGAATTCTTACCGGAAGGTCGAACGGTAAATAAAGAATATTATTTGAGCGTTATGCGGTGTTTAAGAGAGCAAATTCGAAAAAAAAGGCCAGATTTGTGGGAAGAAAATTCTTGGATTTTGCACCACGATAATGCGCCTTCGCACAAGGCCATCATTGTGAACGAATTTTTGACCAAACACTCAACAAATACCATCCAGCAACCACCATATTCACCAGATATGGCTCCAGCTGACTTCTTTCTATTTCCTAAACTCAAATTACCACTTCGTGGTACCCGTTTTCAATCAGTAGAAGACATAAAGGAGAATTCGCGGCGAGAACTGAACTCAATTCCGAAAGCAGCGTTTAAAAAATGTTTTGATGAATGGATTATTCGTTGGCGTAAGTGTATCGTTTCTGAAGGAGCCTACTTTGAAGGTGATAAAATAAATTTGGATGAATAACAAACATTTTGTGTATTATTGATCTATTCCCGGTACTTTCTTGACAGAGTAGTATGTGCCTAGAAATTATTATGTATATTTAACTATATTACTATAAACATGTTCAGACTATTTACAAGAGCTTTTTTAAATGTCAATGTGAATGAAAAACAAAAAATTAATTTGGAACTGTTTATTTTAAATTAAATTAAACAATATTTTGTTCAAATAAAAGGGCGCTTAATCTAACAATAAAAAGATTATGTGCGCCTATTTAGTTACACTTAACGTCTCAATTGGCCAACGTCTCAATTGGCCAAGGCTTAGCTAGCGCATATAGCGCGTTCGAGCTTTGAACATCTGAAGGTGCATCGTTCCCACTTTGTACTAAGTAGGGTTGTAACGGATCTTCGCCTCCGCTTCCGTTACTGCGGATGTTCCGCATGAAATCGTACCTTCGCATCCGCCTCCGCCTCCGTAATTTTTTTGCGGAGTTATAACGGAGTTTTACTTACGGCATAATCATATATCTCTGCATCACCCAAAGGTCGACTGGCAGAGAATGCCTTTGGCATCAATTCCGCCTTTGTCAACATCATCGTCATATCAGCCGAATGACGCCCACTGCTGGACAAAGGCCTCCCCCAAAGATATACACAATTGCCGGTCTTGGGCTATCGGCATCCAGCGACCCGCACAAGATCATCCGGTTCGTGGTCGCGACTCGAGAACCTTTCTGCGCCAGCGGCCGTCCGCTCTACGAGCTACGTGCCCTGCCCACTGCCACTTCAGCTTGGCAATTCTTCGAGTTAAGTCGGTTACTTTGGTCCGCCTGCGAACCTCAGCATTTCTCATTCGATCTCGCAGGGAAACTCCAAGCCTATCTCTTTCCATTACTCTTTGGGTGAACTTGAGCCGCCTGATAACACCCATAGTGACCAGGCGCCTTGTTGTTCTTGAGCTGTTTGAGAGCCATTCTTATCTCGCACATGCTGACGTCCGGGCTGTCTTCGGTGAAGTGTCGGGTTAGTCGTGCTCTGGGATCTGAGGCACAACTATCAACAAGTGACTGGGGTCTCGTATACAGCTGTCCATGGAACCTCTCGATCTCTCCCAGTAACTCAGGTCGAGACGGGACGATTTTGCCATCCTCAGTCTTCACCTTCGTCAGTTGGCTCTGTCCAACACACAGTTCTCTTGCTAACACTTTAGAGCCTTTATTCCGCTCGATGGCTTCTTTAAAACATTTTGTATTAATTGGGCGCGTGTCGCGAGTCAAAGACTTTGAGATCTGTCTGTTGAGCTGCCGGTATCTGGTAGCATCATCAAAGGATGTCAAAACCATTTTTCGTGTTTCTTCCTTTAGCTGATCTTTTTGGTTCTGTTTTTACGGCGGGCCTTGAAGACCTTAGACGTATGGACGGCTTCTACGAGCCTGTCGTGATAGGACTCCACTTCCCCGCAATTCGAGCAGTTCAGTTTTGCAGTTCTAGCTGAAAGGGTTCGGGGTTTTCGACGTGGATGGGTAAAGGTCGGAGCGTAGACTTTATCAGTCGGGATCTCTGGAGCTTGACATTAAGGTTCAATGAGCCCCGCCTGTGATCGCTCCCACTTTTAACCGTATTGATCACAAAGACGTCATTGAACTTCTGTCTTATCGTCGACAAAATAAAGTCTATCTCGTTTTTTGTTTTACCTTCGGGGCTTACCCAGGTCCATTTGCGATTATCCGGCTTCTTGAAAAAGGAGTTCATCATAAAGAGCCCCTCGTTCTCCATGAAGGCCCTCAGCTAAGTATCCCGTGACCACAGTGAAATAAGTGTTAGAGGTATGTATGGTTCTAGATATATCCTCATACATGACCTCAACCTCATCGTCAGAGTGCATCAAAGTCGGCGCGTATACTTGTATGACCTTCAACGAATAAATTCTGAGTATAAGGTACGCAACCCTAGTCGACACACTCCCGATTTTTACTAAGTTATGGACGAGGAATTTTTGGACTATGAACTCAACACCACCTTGAGACAGTTGGTCGCCCTCCCGGAAATAAATCAGGTTCCCGGATTTCAGGATTATCGTGTCCTCCCCTCTCTTAGGACTTGAGATAATCCTATTATATTCACTGGAATATAAAGAACCTGCTCAATTCTTCCTCCAGTTCGATGATTTTCTCGTCGGTTCGCAGTGTGCGTGTGCTGTATGTTGCCAGGGCCAGTGTGGTCGTCAGTTTTAGTAACGCGGAATCTGCCGGGGATTATTAGCACCTTCTGCCCTGCCGAACCCACTGTTGTTACCACGGCTTGGAATAACATGACTGCCGGGGACTGGGGGCAGCGGTTTAGTTGTGTCCTTCATTTGAGGGGATCTGCCATGATCGCCACGATTGGCAGACGGGTTGGCGATCGCAATAAGATAGACACGTCACGGGATGAGAGCACGGGATGAGAGGGGGTGGCGATATTCTTTATGGCCGTCAGCCACACAGCCAAAAATTTCCGCCTTTGTAGTTTTGTGGAATAAGTTTCAATAAAATAAAATAAAAATAAATCATAGAATAATAATAAAGCGCGCCGCGACGCCCGATGACGACTCAGTCGTACCGCCGAATTTTGCTTTGCAATGCAAAGTAATTGTTATTGTTTACTCAAGTCACATGAAACCAAAAACAAGTGAGGTTGGAAAGTGTTTTTATGGAAAGAGATTTAAAAAATGATTAATATTACTCATAAAATACCATTTTTTCACATCCACTTTCACCTTCGCATTCGCATCCGTTAACCTCCGCGTCCGCGGAGGTGTAATCCGTCACCTTCGCATCCGCCTCCGCCTCCGCTAAGAGGCCTCCGTTACAACCCTAGTACTAAGTAATAATATTTTACTAATGAATGCGTTTTCTTCGCGTTTTTGCACTACTAAAACTAAACCTATTTCATTTTTATCATTTTACGAGCATATGTTAAGATGTAGAAATACTCATTACATAAACACAACATAGCAAAATCCAAATAATAATAATTAATAAGCCATAAGAAATGGCAGATTCCCATAAAATAGATTTCTATACTAATATATTATAGTATGTATAGGTCTAAAACCATAATAATGTGAGTGACCAGTAAATAAACCAAATTAAACTTTATTTTAATTGTACTAGATATACTGAAGTTTATCACTAAAGCACTGCACCAGAAAATAAATTATCTATTAAGGTGTACCATAAAGAACAAAATGATTTAACTTAAGAAGTTCTATGCAGTCATGAAACTAAATTATAGACAACCAGATTGTAAAATACCAAAATATTGGATTTTCATATGCTTGTATGGGAAGTATATCTTTTTTTTTGTATTTTCCATTCTGATACACATTGTTCATTTTCATAGGCAAATGAAGAGGTACAGAGAGGTACACTTTATTGCACATCATAAAATAAAAATATAGATATATTAAGCTACTTAAGTTCCATCCACTATTTTTATTACATTGCTTGTATATATTGTAACAGCAAATTCATATCTATTTAAGGAAAATGAATACTAAATATGGTCCATGCAGCATTTAATTGTAATTGTGTTTAAGTGTAATTTTAAATTAGCTGTACAATAATAATAGCCTATGTCTGCACATTCTACCTTTAGGAATAGAATTAAAAAAAGTAGTCTATAGACATTTTGGTGTATCAAATTATTTCAAAATCAGTGCAGTAACTTTTGCCGTACAAACTGACTAGAAAGCCAGAGAGCCTGCATCTACATCATAGTCAAGATATTGGCAAGTATCTATCAATAAACAGTGGTTTTTATATTTGTGTACTGAAAGCATGCTATCCTAAGACCATTTTTTAATTACTTTGCAAGTACCTATATTTTATCGACTGAATGTACTATCTATTAACAATACACAACATATACAATTTTATTTCTAATATCACACAAATATAGAGTCCAGAGACATACATGTTTAAATGGAGACTTTATTCATGTGTACTAAATAATTTGCTTAGTGTGAATAATACCTCTGGTGTACCGATATGAACTGGTTACTAGGAAATCATGCAACTTACCTTGACTAATTTAATAAAGAGTTCATATGTCTGGACTGCCAATTCTCTGGTAGGAACAACTACAATAACTCTGATTCCATCATGTCTGTTTATTTTTGGCCTTATTGCCTGTAGTCCTTCAATGATAGGTAAAGCATATGCCAATGTTTTTCCTGACCCGGTTTGTGATCTGAAATATTGTATAGTAAATATTTGATATTTTAGATAGTATCCAAATGTTCCTCATGTATAGCAGCAATTTAGACAGTCAACTTGCTTTTTCTTGTCTTGAGTTCAATCACAGGACAAGTATTTGTACCCTTAACCCTTGTGTTTGTTTCTAAAATACCCCACAACACAGGGATTAATGTATTTAGTGTTGGCATATTCTTTAAAAGATAGAGAAGAAAAAAGAATGAAATCAAGCTATTCTTCTGTAATTCTCCACAAAGCTGTTAGTACAGTATGACATGCCAGTTGCCATCTATTTTTATTTATTCATATTATATACTTAGAAAAGGGGATATCTGAATTACAATGTGAGATAGTCCAAGAGTGTTATGGGTAGACTTAAATATAAACTTTTAAATACACCTTGTTCTGTGAGTATATTGTAGTAGGTAAAATATAGTTTAGGTATCTCCTTTGTGTGACTGTGCTACCAGTATGTCTGAGTCATTCAAACCATCCAATAAGCCATGAAATGGCTTAACAACTATTTTCTAATTAACCGACTTCCAAAGGAGGAGGTTCTCAAGTTCACCGGTTTTTTTTTTTATTTTATGTATGTACATCGATTACTCGGAGATTTATGATCCGATTTACGTGATTCTTTTTTAGTTTGATGAGGAATAGTTGCCATTTGGTCCCATAAAAATTTTTACTATAACCAAGTCCTACAGCATGTGCCTTGTAAAACATGAGAGTCACTCCGATATTAAAACACTTTGGCATTAACTCATATATACTGCTGACAATTGTGGACTGATGTGGACAAAAGGGTATGAGTTGCTCAGCTCTGCTGGTATTCTATTTCATATTTTGTAGAGAAATTCATAAATAGAATATACATAAAGTGGCACACATTTACAACAGTTTGATTTAAAATTTGCTTCTGATGTATATTGGCATATTACCAGTTGAAGGGATAGCATTACAATCATTATATACTATATGGATTCACAGTCATAATAATGTTCACACCATGTTCACACTCACACTCAAGACTATATAATAACTCATGTATATAATAATAATCCAACTATTCATGTTCATGTTGTATTTACAAGTGTGTTTTAAAAGCTATGTGAATATATGCCATTTTATTTTATTTAAATTAGTTAAGTCTCAGTTATTATTAGCTGCCATAGCTAAAATTTGATACTAATAAATATCTCACACTCTCTACCCCAAACTAAGCAAAGCTTTTACCATGGGTACTGGACAATGCATAGAAATACTTATTTACTTAGATCATGCGCAAGGATTGAACCTGCAACCTTTGGATTCATGTGCATTACCAACAGAGTTATGGTGACTCTCTTATAATCTTAATAATATATAATAATTATAAAAAAATATTACCTAATTAGTATGTCTCGTCCTTGTAATATAACAGGTACAGCATTCTGTTGGACAGTCATTAGCTCCTTCAATCCCATGTTTTGCTGCAAGTTGGCTACACTATGGGGATGTATATCCAAGTCTGAAAATGTGTGGCCAGCAAACACTTTCTCTACAATAGGTTTCACAGCTCTTTGACCAATACGAGGCACACCTGGATTGTTTTTGAATAAAGATGATATCCAACCACCACTTCTAGGCTTATTCTGTCTCAACTGTATATTGTCACTGAGTTCTTGATAGTTCTTCCCTTGATATTTTCCTTTATTTTCACTGAGATCCCTTAATTTTGCAGCGAAATCATCACTTTTATCTTCAGTAGGAGCAGACACTTTTATATTTTTTTTAGGTGGTTCGGCATTTTTTAATATTGCTTTGTTCACTTGGGCTAAATTTTGGGGTCTCTTCCTTGCTATAGTTTTGCCAGTGAACTTTGGGTTGGAGATAAACTTGTAATCAGAAGCATTCTTTTGAAGTGCAATACCTTTTTTCTTGTCCTATCAATACAATACTGTTATTAAGATGTATAAGACAAACATAATAATTCAAGTGTATAGATAAGCTTACTAACCTTTTTAGATACCGATATATTTAACTGTAAATCATCCATGTCTTTAAAAAATTGGTAATGTTTTCTATTTTAAAGCGCCACAGAATCGAGGTTATGTGCGCACGTTTGTTGTGGTCTTTTGACGTTTGCTGAACGTCCAGAAACAAGTCGTAGCATAGTCGCGTTCCGAATTTGGGGAACATAATGTATCTTTTTAACATAACATAATAATATTTGCTTCTTCCATGAGTTTATTTATGCTGGTGTTTAAAAGTAGGTAATGAGTATCGTGCATTAACTTTGTAAGATATTAAATTTAAAAGTAATGGGTTGCATAATTTATAATATAATAATTTGTTATTAATATTATGTAATTTCTCATTCATTTCCCTTTAGTGACATTTATAATTGTTATATAATAGTCACATGAAATCAAAACGACACGAAGGGAACATTTATAAAACCTACATAACATTAATACATTCATTAAATTCAATATTATAAAGTAAAATATTATAATATGGATCATAACAACAAACTAGGCATTTTGGGTAAAATTCATTCTTTGTCTTTTAGGAAATCTATTATTTTTTTATTTTTCACTAGCTGTGCCCGCGACTTCGTCCGCGTGTTAATTAGTTGATTTAGTTTTTTAGTTAAACAAAATACTTTTTCTAAAATAAAAGTAGCCTAAGTTACTCCTTATTTCATCAGCTACCTGCCAATAAAAGTCCCGTCAAAATCGGTCCAGCCATTTCAGAGATTAGCCGGAACAAACAGACAGACAGACAGACAAAAATTGTAAAAAATGTTATTTTGATGTATGTACCGTATATATATTCATATTTATGTAGTAAAAACCGGCTATTTCAATATTACAAACAGACACTTCAATTTTATTTATTTGTATAGATTTCAAATCAAATCAAATCAAATATTTTATTTGCGAAAATGGGTGGTTTACATTAGGTATTACAAAGGTAGTAGGTATCACCATAATCAGCTTTTAGGCATGCAAATATTTAAAAAAAATGCTCGCAAGACAAACATTTACCTAAAATTACAAAATATAAATGTGATAATTAAAAAATGAATGTCAAGAGAATTACAGAGAAAATAACGAAGAAAATAACTAACACCTTACAAATATAAAAAATACATTAAAACAACATGAATTATAAATATTTATCCGTCAAATAGTCGTTAACAGCATAGTAGCACTTTTCAATAAGCCATTTCTTAAGATTACGCTTGAACACCACAAACTCTAATGTTTCAAGCAGTTTGGTTGGTAAGTGGTTATAAATTCGAGGGGCCATGCAAAATATGCTCTTATTTAGTAATGCAGTTTTGTTTAATGGAAACCGTATTTTATTGTTATGTCTGCGATTACTTAATTTTTCAAACATATTTATATTACTTCGAGTAAATAATACTACTTCGAGGATATAGATGCTAGGTAGTGTGAGTAAATTAAGTTTTTGGAAATATTGTTTACAACTATCTATTGGTTTTAGTTTACAAATGGCTCGTATACATCTCTTTTGTGCTTTGAATGCTGTGTCCTTATCTACAGAATTGCCCCAGAACATAACTCCATACCTTAAGAGGGGAGTAACATGACCGTGATATGCCATTAAAGCTGTTGATATATCAACTGTTTTCCTTAAAATATATAGTGCATATGAAAATTGGTTAATTTTTGAAACTATTGAGTCTAAATGTGAGGTCCAGTTTAAATTGCAGTCAATATTTATGCCTAAAAATCTTGTTTCGTCAACTTTTTCAATTCTGTGTCCTAAGTAATTAATGTCAATGTTATTTAATTTATTTACCCTATTCCAAAATGTCATAAATTTTGTTTTGTCTAGATTGATTTTTAAATTATTTAATGTTAACCAATTAATAATATTATTCAAATTATTATTTATGTCCTGCTCTATTTGTAAATTGTCGTTTCCAGTGAAAATAACCGTACTATCATCAGCAAATAGAATACTCTTGTGATCAATGTGTTGTGGTAAATCATTTAAATAAATATTAAACAAAAGCGGTCCCAACACGCTTCCCTGAGGGACTCCAAGCTCTACATTTCTGAACTCAGAAGAATAGATTTCAACTTTTTTTAGTGTAGAGTTTAGTCTAACAATTTGCGTTGATTGGCATCTATTATCAAGATACGACTCTATTAAACCAAGTATATTTCCTCGAACGCCATACGCAAATAACTTGTCTATCAATATTTTATGATCAACATGATCAAACGCTTTTGTTAAATCCATAAAAAGTGCACATGATCGATAGCCTTTATCTATACTTGTACTGACTGTGTTTAAAAAACTGTGTATTGCCATATTAATACCTTTATGTTTTCTAAATCCAAATTGTTGAGAGGAAAATAAATTATTAGTTTCAAAAAAATTATAAATACTCTTATATATTACCTTTTCATATATTTTTGAGATAACAGGCACGAGCGCGATGGGTCGATAACAACCCATATCGTGCTTGTCACATTTCTTGAATAAAGGTTTAATTATTGTAAGTTTTAATTTTTCAGGAAATATACCGTTGACTATGCTTAAATTTATTAGATGGCTTAGTATATATGACAGTTTTATTGACACACTTTTCAATATTTTTGTTGAAATTCCGTCATAGCCAGTACTTTCTGTATTTTTTAAATTTAATATAATGTCATTGATGTCACAAGGAATTGTCGGCTGCATAAATATAGATTTAGATGTTTTTTCAATTGTTGTAGCTTGATTATAAGTTAATTTAGTTATTTGATTGATGAAAAAATTATTAAATGAATTAGCAATATCTTTTGGATCGGTAATGATATTACCCTCTACACATATTTGTTGAATTTGCTCTTGTATAGTATTCAGTTTATTATTATTTACTACGTTCCAAGTAGCTTTGCACTTATTAGGGGCATTGTTTATATAGTCCATGTTACGTGACTTTTGTGTCATCTTTGTAATTTTATTAAGTCTAGACGATAATGCAATATAGCGTGCTTTACTGGTCATAGTGTGACTTTTTCTGTACTCCCATAACAACTGTCTTTTACGTTTACAGCATTTTCTGATACCTTTTGTAACCCATTTTGGTCGAACTTGAGCTGAAACTCTTATTCGTACTTTTGGGAAGCACAAGTAATAAAATAAACAGAAAAGATCATAAAAACTATTAAACGCTAAATTTGGGTCTTCACTATTTAGGGCGTCACTAAAACTGAGGGCAATTATGCAATCTTTAAATTTTTTTATGTTATCATTACTAAAGTCACGTTTTTCGATATACCAGTATTTTAAGGAGGTGCTGATTTTGATAGGACATATTAACAATTGAGCTGTATGGTCGGATAGAGCAAGTTCCAATATTTTGGTTTTACAGCCTCTTATATTATGAATAATATTATCAATACATGTGCCACTTGATAATCGCGTTGGTTCCTTAAAACCAAGTTTAAGGTTAAAGCTGTATAATAATTGAATGAATTCAGTCGATTCCTTGCTTTTATTAAGGATATTAATGTTAAAGTCACCACACAGTATTAATTTATTTTTATTACGACAGAAATGACTGAGTAATGAAGTCAGTGTTATAAAGAACTTGTTTAAATCCTCAGAAATAGTTTTTGGTGGTCTATATATACAAATAATACATAATTTGTGTTCTCGTAACTCTACGCCTGAGCACTCTATAATATTCTCAATAGAGTATTTATTAATTTCATTAATAGGGTTAAATTGAAGAGAATTATGTACTAGGATACAAGAACCACCGTGGCGGTTTTTCCTCGCGTATATAGAACCAAGTGTATAATTCGGAATTTTCAACGAACTTTTATCGCTTCCTATCATATTATGTTCTGAAATGCATAAAACTCCAACACATTTTTGTTCATTTTGAAGGGATTCTAAGTTAATCGTTAATAAATCAGATTTTGCAATCAGACCATTGATATTTTGGTGGAGTAAATTAATTTGTTGGTAAACGAAAAAAATCATCTGAATTTTGGGACTTCGGTTGGTTATTATTTTCATGAAGAATTTCGGTCTGTGTACACTTGTCTAATAAGATAGGTTGGTTATGTTCCGGATTGTCACGCTTCTGTTTACAATAATTTTCAAACTTTAGTTGATAGTCAATTCGTAAAATCTCCTTAAGTAAGGATCGACATTTATGTAGAGTAAAAAACCTCTGCCTGGGTACAAATGAACTGTAATGCAAGTCGACAAATCTAGCACACTTAAATTGTGAACACATAAATTTTAATTCATAATTTAATTTACGTTCTCCCAAATACTTGTTATATGGTACCTCAGAAATAATGACATTACAGTTACATATATTAGACAAAAAACGTCTGACTGAAAATAATGCTTCGTCTGGTCGTTCATCATTAATACCACCGAGGATGATAACAATATCTTGTTTGGTTAGTTGCTTTAATTCAGATTCTGATGATGATAGCAGTTCCTTAAAAGGGGCACCTTGCTTCCAGTAGCATTTAACTATATATTGCTCACCAACCAAATGTTGTAGAATCGATTGTACTCTTTGTCCCTGATTATCAGCTATAACCAAAATTCTTCTTTTAGGCATAGTTATCACCGGGTAGAGTTCCTGACAAATGTTACTAGCAACTTGACATTGAACTGCTATGTTTTCGTTATTTCCACAGGCAGTGATCCCGCATCTATTTACAGCACGAATATTTTTACAAGATTGATTTTCAGTTTGACACTCTGATGTTGCCCTGCCCTCTTTAGATATATTCATACTTAGGTTACTGACAGTTGGCTGAAGTAATACTTTAGTGATTCTAGGTTTTCTTATTTTAGACGAGTCGTCGTGAACAGGAGAATAAGACTTCGTAATTGTAGACGTTGTTGGAGTATCCAGTTTAGAGGGAGAATTTTGTGTCAGGGTTAAATGTTCAATGTTCTGGGAGGTTAATTCAAAGTCTTTTGGGAGTACCAAGTCGTTGAATGAGCTTTGCCGTAAGGTGTCACGTGTCGCAATTTGGATACCTTCTTTATTTGGAGACAGTATAAAATTTTGTGTTGGTTCTAAATTGTTGGCTATGTTTTGCGCTAGCGAGTAATTAAGTTTTCTGGAACTTTGAAGTAATTGTTCTTCTAATTGTGTAGCAATGCGAGATTTTTTCTTTCTTCTCGAAATAGGGGTCATCATGTTATTTTCTTCGAAATTTACCTTCTTATAATTATTAATTATCGCATGGCACTTTTGTAGTTCATCCTTAAGTTTTGTTATTTCAATGCTTAAGTTGTCAACCTCGTTGTTAGCCGTTTGTAGGTCATTTCTTAATTTAAATATTTCTATGTTATTTTCTTCGATGTACGTGTTTGGCTCACTCATTATTGTTATGTAAGTGGTGAAGAATTACCGATGTTTGAAATGTCTAACAAAGAGTTTTCAACAGAGATTTCAAGTATTTTTTGCAATTTATTTTCATATTTTATTTGACCGGCCTATTGGTCTAGTGGTTAGTGACTGACTGCTAAGCCAGAGGTCGTGGGTTTGATTCCCGCCCAGGAAAAATATTTGTGTGATGAACACGATTATTTGTTCTGTGCCTCTGGGTTTAATTTTTTTATAATATGTAGGTATGTATTTAGAAATAAATATGTTTATCAGTTGCCATAGTAGGTTCAGGCTTCGCTTAGTTTGGGATCAGATGGCAGTGTGTTTGCTGCCGCAAGTTAGTAAGAAGGTCTTGAACTATCCTATTTTAACTTCTTGCTGATTTTTAAAACAAATAGTTATGTTATAATAAAAAAAACAATATGAAAATCATTAAAACTTATAACCCTAAAGCTTCAATAGAGCGTAGGTAGGTAATTATTTCATTTACTAGGCTTAGCTTTCATTCTGCTCATATTTATACTGTGCTACGGCTAAGTGACGCCTCGGCTACGGCTAAGCGACGCCTCGGCTACGGCTAGGCGATGCCTCGGCTACGGCTAGGCGCCGCGGCGACGCGACGCCGCGCTTACGGTGAGCTTGTCCCGAGGCGAGTCGTTAGCGTTACGACTTCGATTAGTGTGCTTTGCAGTAGGAAGTTTCATACAAAGAATAGTGAGCGGCTTGGAGTAGAGGCGGAGTTGATACGGTTACGATCCGTTTCCGAGTCATTATGTGCTATGACCTTAATACGTGACGTACTCATAGAAGCAATCACACAGTATATATGAAATCAAATTAGGACTTAGTTTAACAGATATTTTAACGTTTCATTATTACCTTGTACAATGTAATGAGGGCCCGGGTACAATTACCCACTATAGGAGAGAGGTCAGGTGCAGGACCGACGGCTTTACGTGCTCTTTGCACGGCACGGGAGTAGAATACCGCCTCCTCCTAGACTTTGGGCTGATACTAAGAATTTTTTCTTTCAAAATCACTTTTAGCCCGACCCAGGATTTAAAGCCAGGTCCTCGTTATCTGCGGTTGAACACGCTACTGCTACGAGGCAGTCTGATTGATAGTCTTACTATGAATACGTGTGGCGCAGCGGCTAAGACAGTCGCGACGCCGCTTTGTGTCGCGGGTTCGAGTTCGGACAGCTATTTGTGTGATCCATAAATAGTTCTCCTGAGTCTGGATGTAATTTGTGTCCGTCTATTATATGTTTGAAAAGTACCCCGCAATACAGGGATTAGATTACCTAGTGCGGGCGTTGTCTTTAAAAAAAATACACTGTAATTATATGAAAGTGTGTGACCCGATTATGTGACTGAGGTATGATATATGTTGCACCTGATATCTCACTTATTGAGACGCATAACCGTGCAAGCGAATTATAAGAATAAGGCGAAAGAAAATCTGTATTTGGGTGAGATATAGATAGATATAGTATAATATGTCCTATTCCTGATCTACCCAGACGTTTTGAATAGCCTTTATCGAAATATGAGTGTAATTGAAAAGGAAGTAAAACAAACAAAAATTATTCGGTTATTCGGCAGCAGAAAGGTCAAATTTGTAGAATTTAACGCGGTTAAAACCGCGGGGCACAGCTAGTAGTAAATGAAAATAAAAAGAGATCAGTTAATGACCTCCACCTCTTCCTTTTCTATGTGTTAAACGAAACAAAATTAAGATTGGTTTTCCAATGTTGGGAAGCCAATCTATTTATTTTCCAAATAATGGCATGCCCTTGTTTATATGATGTGTGAACAATTTTGTAAGCTAGAAGTACTTAAAGACACGTGTCAGGGTCCCGAGCTGATGCGTATTACCTACGTATAGACCACGTGGCGACGCGTGGCGTCAAAATATCCCTTTGTGTTCCTGTGGGGTGAAACAAATATTTGTAATTTGAAAAGCCATCATAAGTGGCCTCTGTTCATAGATTAGGAATGCATAAAGAGCTTATTTACATGCAATCGTTTTTTATGGCTCAATACCAAAATGAACACTTAAAAAAATATTTTAAATCAAAGATTTTTTAAAAAACGAATTCTTGAAATTTGGCATAATGTTCGGTTTTGATCTGCGACAAGCTATTAAAAATAAATTGTAAACCTGGAACTTTTTTGGATAGCAGTGTTCTACAAAACATTAAATCAATTTTAACTTTACTATATCTATATATATAAAAATCAATGCCACTTTTCGTTGTAATGTTATAACTCAACAACGCCTTTACCGATTTGGCTAATTTTGGTCTTGAATTATTCGTGGAAGTCCAGGGAAGGTTTGTACGTAGAGAAAATTTTAAAAAAGTCTTGAAAAAGTGTAAAATCAACATCTTTTAGCACTTTAAAATATTTTTTTGTTTTAATAAATGAACTTAATATATTTTTTTTTATTACTATGCCTTATACGTAGCGAAGCACGTACCGGGCCGCTAGTAATATATATAGATAGAGTACACTTTATTGCACCAGAAAACACAATACATTATCTTAATATAAGCAAATACAGGTACAATCGGCGGTCTCATCTATTTGTAGCGATCACTTACAGACTACCGTTGGATGGACGAGGAAAAGTGAAATGGAAAAGGCGGTAGTTGTAAGTGTACTATCGTGTGGATAAAATTTTCAATGTTATGTACTTATGAAGAGCGTTCAAAAGCGTTACCTATCCAATTCAGAAAATAACTATCAAAGTCGATTCACAAACCTTCGTTGTTTGTATCAAGCAAATACAACATCGTCCTCGTATGTTGTATTTTGTAAGCTAGAAGGCAATACTTACCTACAAAGTGATACCTAAGTTTTGTCGTAGTGTGCAGAGTCACATGTCCCCCTTACTAAACAATTAGTTATTTATGATGACATGAAAAGTAATATGATTACTTTTCATGTCATCATAAATAACT
This sequence comes from Pseudoips prasinana, assembly GCA_951640165.1. Taxonomy (NCBI): domain Eukaryota; kingdom Metazoa; phylum Arthropoda; class Insecta; order Lepidoptera; family Nolidae; genus Pseudoips; species Pseudoips prasinana. The sequence goes on along the minus strand of OX621236.1, from coordinate 29,516,746 downwards.
AATTGTTATATGAAGAATATATAATATACACCGTGTTATGTTATATACCTACCATCACTCAAGAAAATGTAATTTAATTGGAACGAAGTTCCTTATCGCGCGTTGTGAAAGGGGGCTAGACGGACTAAAATTTTTACGAAAAGTTGTCACGTCACTTTTTGCAGCTGTGCGGCGTGCGCATGTTTCTCTGTCTGTCTCTCTCTCTCTCTCGTGACGATTATTTTTGTACATAATAAATAATAAGAAATAACTTCGTTCCATCCGGGTGTCCCTTGAGACCTCTCAAGTTTTTTTTATTATTCTTTTTTCTTTTTTATTAGTTACTAATGTAAAATTCCCTTACGTAAAATATAATATTACAAAATCGCATTTTCTTAGCTTTAAAAATGAATGAATTAGGTACTCTAATGGTCAAATTAGTGTTGAACACGCTACCGATAGACCAATAGGGCGGTAAACGAAAAATTATATAAAAATATTATATGTATAATATTACAACGTGACAAATTCTATATTTTTTATAATTTGTCGTTTGCGATTCGCAATAAGCCAAGTAATCCGCGTAGGGCACTCTCTTTGGATCTTGGAAATGTATGAGAGAGTCAGTTTTTAGTTAAGTTTCTGCAACTGTTACTCTACGTTAATACTCATAGACGCGCATCACTTGAGATGTGTAATGATGTAATGAAATTTATTCAGCACTAGGGTATATAACTGTCAAAGAAGTATCGGGAATGGATGATTTGTTTATGGTTCCAAATTAATATTTTTGTTTTTTTTTTTTTGTTGTTGTTAGATTACCGGTTACCCGTTTTCAATCGGTAGAAGACATAAAGGAGAATTCGCGGCGAGAACTGAATTCAATTCCGAAAGCAGCGTTTAAAAAATGTTTTGATGAATGGATTATTCGTTGGCGTAAGTGTATCGTTTCTGAAGGAGCATACTTACTTTGAAGATGATAAAATAAATTTGGATGAATAACAAACATTTTGTATATTATTGATATTGATTCCCGTTACTTTCTTGACAGAGTGGTATTAACTTGTACTAGTCGAACTAACAATGCAGTGCATAAACATAGTCTGTATTATATCGTGATTGTGGGCCGGTTAGCGTGGTTGATAAATGCTTGCTTTTTAATTCCCAGGACCCAGGACAGATATTTGCATGTCTGTTAGTCCTGAGTCTGGGTGTAATTATCTATATAACTATGCATTTACAAAAGAAAAATAGTATATGTAATATATCAGTTATCTCGTGTCCATAGTACAAGCTCTGCTTAGATTGGAATCAGTTTGCCGTATTATTAACAAAATATGTTAACATACTAAATTGTAGTTTAGTTAGTACTTTGTACATTATTTTAAGTTAGTTAATTTAGTATGAGTTAGTGTTACACCAGCTCTAGTCTTTTTTATATGTATTAATACCATTGACCACGACATCGAGAAAAATCCGTAAACTTGAAATTCAGTGTACGAATGCGTTGGGCACATAGGGAAAACTGTGAGAGGGATGCGAGGTGTGAGGGCGCGACGTGATTACCCGCGTCCGACCGGAGCGACCCCTGTGCCCAGCGGCCCTGCACGACACCCTTCCTCTAACACAAATACACTGATTTTAAGTTATTCTTTATTTATTTCATAAGATTTCGAAGTATTTCCGCTATAATAATTTACTTCCTAGCTTACAAGCAAGATATAAGAGAGGTGAAGTCACCGCGCCGTAGAGAAGATATTCTTTCCGAATATTTGTTAATTTTTTTATCAATAGGTCCATTGATCTATCGAAAGTATGGGTAACAATTATCTCGATCGGTCTATCTATTGGTAATGGGCGGAGGCAGTGGTGTTAGGTACTCTTTATGCATTCATGCTTTTTTTTTTTTTTTTTTTTTTAACATGACGCTACAGTTAGCCTAGGAGGCTTTCACTGCTTCACCGGACTATAGAGGCGAGCAGAGGGCTCGAGCCGTCTAGAAATTAAGTAACCCGCGCCGGAGGGCACCCCCTGTGGGGTTCGAACCTCGACTCTGGGCGATTACTGGCGGGGAGAGGGCAGAGATCATCATTTTAGGGAGTTTTGTGCAACTTTCGCTCTACGTTAATGACATGACGCGGCCCCCCGTCCGCGTTGAGGGGGGCTTTTTATCGGTACGATATGCAAACTAAGGGTCATGGAGGGCGTTGGAGGTCGCGACGCGATCGCGGTCGTACTCTCGTCCGACGAGTACGAATTATCGGTCTGTGTGGAGTGTCACGGGAGTCTCTAATGGTTTTAATCTGAGCTAGGTAAGTAGTAATCTCGTCGTCCGGTTCGTCCAAGACGGACCTGGGACGACGGTGCTTACGTGCATTCATGCTAAAACGAAGTTTGTCCATACAAAGAATAAGTAGATACTATCGCAGCTATAGTAGGTAGGTGCCTACTTTAATATTTTGATAGATGTAACATTTATATAATTAGTGCAGTCATCGAAGCGAAAAATACGGTCTTACCTCCGAATTTTTTTACTGTGAACCGATTTGCATGAAATTTTGGAATTAGGCTCATCTTACCCTTAACTTCAAAAGTGAAAATGATCTGAACTCCGCCTATAATTTTTAGGGGTGTAAATAACCCCTTAATGGAAAAATTTACATTGAGCCATTTTATCTCTAGAAAACATGTCTAATAAGTAAGTGGTGAAATTATAAAGTATTTTCTAACATAATTACCTCATATTAAAATCATTTTCAACCCCTTGAAAATCTTACAACCCTTGCAAACAACCCCTAAATTGATAAAATCACAAAAAAATACTTTGGTATTACATAAAAGATATAAGTATAGAGTTAGTAATATTTTATATTCTCTATAATAATTATCAATTTTTTAACCCCATTTCAAACCTTGAAACCTACCCTTTGATAAAAAATTGATAGTTTTTTTGATAAAATGAAAAGGATTTAAATATTATGCCACACTCTCGAAAATGATTATCATATTCTTAAGCTTTTCTACCCTTAAAACTACCCCTAAATTAAAACAGTAAATATATATGATTACATATTTAAAAATAATTTAATTTAGAGTAAAAAATTGCCATTGATTGAATAAAATATTTACAAATTATATAAAATTGTACTATTATTATTAAAATATAATATTATTAGTCATGACTCAATATCGGAGTCGCTGTCACATTCAACATCTTCTGGCTGAATTGGAGGGCTATTTTGGCAGTTATTTCCACTGCACGTTCCACAGGTACTATTACAAAACAGACCAACTTTTCTGCATCCGCAAGACGCTCCACATCCTTTTTTGCAGTTGCAAAAAATCATTTTCAGCTGTTCTTGTGGTGCGGGTACACAATAGTTGTACACATTATAATAGTTGTAGGTCTCTATTATACTGCGTACTTTCACATTGCTCCAAATATTCACACTCCGAAATTTTCAGTTACTAAGTAGAAAAAAATATGTTAAGTTTTTGGACCATAACTCCTTAAATTTTCATGCTATCACAATTTATAAAAAAACCATTGTAAAGGTAATTAAAAGAGCCACAACATCCTTTATTGCAATATATAGTAAAAAGCCTTTTTCTAAAACGGTGAAGGGTTAAAGGGCTTAAGAGAGGCTGTGATTGCGCTGCCACGCGCTCTTTAAACAATCATATCTCCGACAATTTTTGTTTGACAGAAATAACAAAAAATCCAAATTGTTTGTCAGAAAATTACCTAAATTTTTTATCTGAACACTTTTATACGTACCTGTCGTCATTTTTGAGATATTATGAAAACAAAGTGGGTTTTTTATAAATTTGATATTTTGTTTTGTTTTTTAATCGTGACTTTTTTGAAAAATATGTGTAGATATTGAAGCTGCCAAACTGATACTATCAATCAAACTCTTCATAATAAAGTTAATTCTAGGCGGAATACGATTAATTTTAATGTTGGTGGAAATGGCACTTATGAAACCCATTGATTTAAAAGAAAAAAACATTAGATGCTCCCCTTATTTGCAATACAGCTCACTTATTTTACGTGCAAAAGACTTTTAATAGTGCTCATTTTAAAGCTTATTTCAAGCACTACAAAACCCTTTTGTATTAGAATGCATAAAATGCATGTGCTCGCCGCTAGATGGCATTGACCACATCGATTACATTTCAGACAAAATAAAAAACGGCTTTGATCTTTAATATCTAGCTTAATATTGCACTTAGAATACTTTATAAAAAACCAAAGTTCATTGTTTTACCTGCTACAATTTTGTTCTCTATAAAATTTTCGATAAAACGTATATTTTTGGAGATATTTGCAAAAAACCGATGAAAAACGTGAAAAGTATTGGATTTTTTGAAAAACTTTATAGATGATTTTTGCTTAAAATTAGGCCCTCTATCAATATCCGTGGTTATTTGAGAAGGGATGACAACCACCCCCAAGGTGGTTGCGGAGTTCAAATCATTTTCACTTTTGAAGTTAAGGGTAAGATGAACCTAATTCCAAAATTGTATGCATTTCGGTTCACAGTAAAAAAATTCGGAGCAATAATGCTTCAATGACTGCACTAAATCTATGGTGTATTATCTGTGTATAATAAAAATGTGAGCCGTCACGGGACGCCTGGCAGATGTGAACATCGACATTATTTTGTAAAAGTAATATGCAGAAGTCGAAGTCGAAGTATAAGTCGCAGTCGCAGTCGAAGTCGAAGTCGATGTCGAAGTATAATAAGTCGCAGTCGAAGTCAAAGTCGAAGTCATGTCCAAGTCGAAGACGAAGTCGAAGTATAAGTCGCAGTCGAAGTCTAAGTCTAAGTCTAAGGCTGAGATCTATAGAGCGTACTTAGACTTTGCTCAAACTTTACTTACGTAGAACTTTGCTAAGTGTATGCTACGCTTATACTTTGATTTGGTATTTATAGACTTTTTGAAGTTAAGATTATGCTTAGCATAAGCTAAGACAGACAAAGTCAAAACACCAATTGTAATTTCGTTACATGCATTAACTTCTGTCTAAGTAAAGTCTGAGCAAAGTCTAAGTACGCTCTATAGATCTCAGCCTAAGTCGAAGTCGAAGTCGAAGTCGAAGTCGAAGTCGAAGTCGAAGTCGAAGTCGAAGTCGAAGTCGAAGTCGAAGTCGAAGTCGAAGTCGAAGTCGAAGTCGAAGTCGAAGTCGAAGTCGAAGTCGAAGTCGAAGTCGAAGTCGAAGTCGAAGTCGAAGTCGAAGTCGAAGTCGAAGTCATGTCGAGGTCGAAGACGAAGACGAAGTCGAAGTCGAAGTCGAAGTATAAGTCGCAGTCGAAGTCGAAGTTGATGTCGAAGTCGAAGTATAAGTCGCAGTCGAAGTCAAAGTCGAAGTCATGTCCAAGTCGAAGTCGAAGTATAAGGCTGAGATCTTTAGAGCGTACTTAGACTTTGCTCAAACTTAACTTACGTAAAACTTTGCTAAGCGTATGCTAAGCTTATACTTTGATTTGGTATTTATAGACTTTTTGAAGTTAAGATTATGCTTAGCATAAGCTAAGACACACAAAGTCAAAACACCAATTGTAATTTCGTTATATGCATTAACTTCTGTCTAAGTAAAGTCTAAGTACGCTTTATAGATCTCAGCCTGAGTCGCAGTCGAAGTCAAAGTCGAAGTCAAGTCGAAGTCAAGTCGAAGTCCAAGTAGAAGTCGAAGTCGAAGTCTTAGAAAAGGAACTAAAAAAAAAAAATCCACGGCATGCGTCGCCACGCCAGAAATCTGTTTTACGTGCGGCTATAGATGTTTCACATCAAAAATTAAATTTATTTTCTAAAAAGATACCGTTCAGAGTTTGAAGTCGCAATGAAATGTTGCTATCTAATCTTGTGCTAATCGTATTTGATACACTTTAAAATTAGTGAAACGGAGAGTAGCGCTGTCCATAAAAACAATTTAAACTACAAAATAGTGATGATGATGTCTTCCCGGCCGGAAAGAGGTCAGGTACAGTCTCCGAGGAACGGTGTAATACCGCCAACTTCCGAACTTCGGGCTGATACTGAGAAATTTCTTTTTACGGAAAAATACCAAAATCACTTTTTGGTCCGACCCGGGATTTGAACCCACGACCTCATTTTCTGCGGTTGAACACACTACCGCTAGACCAACGAGGCAGTCAAAATAGTACAAAGTATGTAAGCAAATAATAATATAATAAACTTATCAAATTATCTAATTATACGTCATACTGAAATGTATATAATCACCATAAAGTTAGTATAGCTAGGTATACTAACTTTATGGTAATCACTAACAAACGTAGTAGATTACATACTCTCTGATCACTACTGCTGTCATATTATGCCGAATCTTTTCTCAAAAAGCTCATCTAGATATAATCGAAGCAGTCTAAGAATAATAGAAATAAATAAGGTGGGTGTCTCTTTATCTAATATAATAATCTTTTAATCTAATATCTAATTCTTATATTATCCAAAGTTAGTTTCCACCTGATGTAGGTAGGGGTGTAAGTAGATATGTGAAGGGGACTAACATTAAGCAGTTCCTCCATAAGTATAGAATAGACTAAACTTTATTGCGGCACATACCTAGGTTAATATAGATGTTATTTATTTGCAAGGTTAGTCCAACTATAACTCCCTTATTGGCATTAAATATTAAATGGGAAGTAATATGTCATTAAATACAAATTACTATATAATATTATTTAACATGTCAAATTTTGAAACAATTTTCTAACAATAATGTTATTTCAATATTCAGTCATATTATAACATTTTTGATTTAAGAATTTATACAATGATCGTTTAAATTGTTCATTCATGTCACTTAGTTCTAGAATCGTCTTTGGCAATTTATAATATATGTCAGGAATTATGTTATTTACACTCATGAAATAATATAGTTCTATGTTGTAAAAGCGTCATTTCATCTTGAAGTCTGGCACGATCACTAAATGTGAATAGATTGAGATTACTTTTTACAGTGACAATAAGCAATGGCTGCTCTCAAGCCGACGACTTGCAAGGAAGCCATTACTCGTTGGGAGAAAACTAAGGATGAAGTGGCTGCGGACGCCAAAGTCATAGAGCTTCAGTTCCAATGGCCACCCATTGAGAAAATGGATGGAGCTCTCTCTACTCTTATTAACTGCGAGTAAGTCAAATTACTTACTTCTTGTGTCTTCTTTCGTTTCGTTGTTGCTAGTCAGGGAAGGAGCGAGACAACCCCAACACAAGTGTTATTAATTACTTACTGGGGCTGTTTCATTCACATTTGCTGATGTAACCATTTGAGTAACAATAAACATTTTTCATTTTTCATAGTAATTTATTAAGAGGATCATCGAAGGTTACTGATTCACGCTAATCCAACCCGAGTACGATAAAATATCATCATGCATCATCTTATCGTCCACGAATGGAGATAGGCCTCTCCCCAAAGGTTTCAACAATTTTGCCATTAGAAAGGATTTGTCGTAGTCACCACGCTTGGCATGCGAGTTGGCAACCCCAGTTAGAGTTGGTAGCTATATTACACTGCCATATCACTTTATCACTTAGTCGCCTTTTACGATAGTAATTTATAGGGCAAAATATATGTCAGTTTTATTAAAAACCTTATTTATCGATTTTTTCTAATCTTAAAATACACTATAGGTATACATATAAAATAACGGTTAATACTACGTGGATTTGAAAGAAGGATTTGGTGGGAGATTTATTCGAACATTGGCAAAACGAATTACGTCACCTTCACAAGATTTTATACTGGTATCTTACTCTTAGTCGTTGGAAGACATGTGTATTGTGTATATAAGTCATGCACATTTCTCTGTCCCGTAGTGTTAATTTTTTACCTCATCTTAATCACATACACCCGGATTCCTTACGAACCTTCAAAATTTAATTCCTTTGACGTAAAATCATGCTTTGTCTTTTATCCCGTGTGAGTGGCAGTTGCGCCTAATGTTCTTTTTATTTTTAAGCAGTTTTGTTACAATAATGTGAATCTAGATGGCAAAGAGCATTAACAAACGGGTTATTTATCCTAAACTACGTAGAAACAGAAAATATTATTAGAGTACTTGCATAAAACCGCACTGTTTTACTCTTATGACAACGAATTCAACCATATACACACTTGCACACAATTTCCCACCTCTTTTCTTTTTAGTAATATCCATTTTACACTGTAATACTGTTATTTTCTTTCCTCTCAATACCTGTACGTATATATATACTGTACGTGTGATCCACGATCTGTGATACAGGTGTTGAATGTTATGATAAAGATTCTTCATACCTAAGATGACAGAAGTAAACTATTTAGGTGTGTAAACTCCCGGATATTTTTAAAAATGTATGAAACATTTCAGGAAGCTAAGTCTGTCATCGAATACGATAGACAAAATTGCGGGCATTGCAGGAATGAGAAACCTTAAGATATTATCAGTTGGACGCAATTATATAAAATCCTTGGCTGGTATAGTAAGTATTTATTTCTCCATCGTATAAATCTGCCTTTCGAAGAATTCTGCGCATTCACAAGCGCGTTTAGTGGGTATATATGATTAAAAACTTTATCATTTAATTGTCATCAACCAAGTATGACTTATTCGCCCTAGCCACAGTGGGCTGGACTTCAGAGTTTTTTAACTTCATTTTAAATCTTAAATTTACCGTGGCGGTATGAGCATGCCTGCAATTTTAGTTTCTGTATCCAGATTCAAACTATATTACACTTTACAGGGATCACAGAGGTCCAAAGTCAAACTCTGGACATCTCACTGAGGTCCTCTGGCTTATAGATTGTTTACTTTCTTAAATTGCAAGTGCAAGTTTAAAGTGTTAACCCTTAAACAGGCTGCGAACTATTCGAGGCCACATCAATTTGAACCTTATTACTTTGGAAGAAGGTTCAAAAACAATGCAAAAAAAATAAAGTGATTCGTGAATCTAGGGGTTAAAGGGTAATATAGTGGTATAAGTGTTATTATTGAAACTCATGTGGGGAGCTATTATAGTGAAAACTATAACGCTATAGCATCGTAGGTACACACGGCTACACATCAAGCTATACATTTCCAGTATAAGCTGATCTCGCGTTGTATAGGATTTCCATACCATGACAGGTCAGCTTATATTGGAAATGTATAGCTTTATATGTAGCCGTGTGTACGATGTCACATCCCAACTCACATTGGATCGTATTTGCTCTGTAGTTGATCTAAAAAGATTGAAACGGTTAGATATAAAAAATGGTAAAACATAAAATTAATAGTATCAGATCTCACTATAATAGAAGTGGTGGAAGTCTAGTTTACTTTGACTCTTGCGATTGCTTCTTACTTGCCTTTTCATTTCTATTGTGGGCGGCCCCCTAATCCAATCTGTTCCGGCTGCGTTGCGAGTGTTGCGCAGTAAGAGTATACCTATGCACGGACTAATACCCCTACATTTTACTACATTGCACTTCGAAATCCATCCAGGTCATACGGATGTTATGCAGTAGTCCAGGTAGCTTCATTGGTAGAGTTTTTAATCAACTACATAATTATTATATAGGAACTATTTTAGGAAAAGCAACAATCGTGCTAATGTTAATGTTATATAAAATAATGCTTTTATTCTGACTGAAAAGTAATTGGGAAATTGAATGTATTTGACTCTAACTTAAACCAAATTATACGAGGTATTGGTAATTAATCTTCACCATCTAAATTGTTTGTTTAAGATCGTTATTATCTCACAATAAACAAATAAATGATTCTTAATAAACAGTAAATCGGCAAAGAACATTAAAATTTTGTTAAGGAGCAAAGATACGATCGAAGAATTTACGAACAATTGTGAAAATTCGATTCTTTTACGTTTATATAAATAATAACGTAAATATTAGAGTGAATTTTATTAACATGTTATGTAAAGAGCAGTTATGTACACGAGCAGCCTACACCAAAATTTTATATAGGTAAAGGTTTGCTGTACGAACGATATTTCTGAATTAAGCTCGCCTACTTATTTAGGTACATTTCTTTACACCTTGTAGCATGTAACTTAAATATATTATTCTGTGTGCAATGCAAAATAAGAATATAGTACCGATCCCAAACAACCAGTTTGGATAGCAAAGATTACCTTGTTAATTACCTTAAGGCATCCAATTTCTCAATTACGAAACTTCGACGAGTTACAATATTTTATCCTTCAGGAAACTGTAGCAGAGTCTCTGGAAGAGCTATGGATCAGCTACAATCCCATAGATAAACTAAAAGGAGTTGGCAGTCTCAAGAAATTGAAGGTGTTCTACATGTCTAACAACCTCGTCAAGGAATGGGTGGAATTCAACCGATTACAGGTTCAGACGTCATAAATATTATGCCAAAGAATATAGGACAGAAATCACGCCTTGCTCCGAGCAACATAATTATGGATAGTTGTGTTATTCATTATGTTTATAGCTAGCTTACGAGGCTTTTACTGCTTCACCGGACAATAGTCGAGAAGGTGGGCTAAAGCCGTCTAGTAATATAAAATTACAAACTAAATACTTGAGCCGAAGGCACCCTGTTTGGGGTTCGACCCTCGACTCTGACCGTTTACTGACATGGAGATGCATGAGAGAGTAGGTTGTTTTGGGAAGTACTTTACAAACAGTCGCTGTAAGTTAATCTTCGAAAATGACGCAACGCGTCCGCGGTCGTCTTTTCAGACGGCGAGTACAATAGTACAGTATCACGAGAGGTTCTAATTGTCTTGACTTGCTGTAGGTAAGTAGCGATCTCGTCGTCCGGATTGTCTACGATGTTTCTGGGACGACGGTTCTCACAGGAGAGATTCGATCACTGAGGGTCTCGGTTGATGCAAGGCTAAGTCTTCAGACGCGTGCTTTATCCAACGCTTGATGGAAGGCATTTGGTTGGGGCACTTGATGATTGAAAATAAAAATCTAGTACCCGCATGTGCGAAAACCGAACTCGTATAAATAATAATGGGCCGAATGCACGTCGTATACATTTACACCTTGTTAGCAAGCGCCATTTTACTGTGCGCATTCTGAAAGCAGTGAAATCAACTAATAGCCCATGCGGCGCTACTACGCACGACGATACGCAGATGCTCGCTGAAGTTTAACTTTTCTTCAGCCTAATATTTGGGTGTGACCATAACCCAAATATTAGGCTTTCCTCTTAATTTGCCTAGTAATCCTCTGAGATGGCATAACGAAAGCTGTAGAATAAATCACGTATAACTAGGTTTTATACGACCCATTTTATATTAGAGCTCAATATAAGATTACAACTAAACAAATACTCCTCTATACTTTCCGACAATAACTACTTAAAATACACGCGTTTTTCGAGTTCGTAGAAAACGGGTCGTATGCCTACTCGGACGAAAACCTGGGCTCATTCTGAACTATAACATATCTAATATATGTTTTGTGTCTTATCTAGGAATGTCCGTCTTTAAGAGACTTGGTATTCATCGGAAACCCGCTCTGCGAAAATCAGCCCGATATGGAAACTTGGCGCACGCAGGCTTCCAACCGCCTGCCGCAGATAACTAAGCTGGATGGTATACCTATCATACGCCCAGAAGAATAATGCGTACATAACAATAACTTCATGATAATACATTATAATAACAGTAACCTAACTAAAATAATTAGAGTTGTAACTTCAGAATGAAATGTCATGAAATAAACGATTAAGGGTCAATTCGTGTTTTTTTATCCAACCTATTTGGCAAACCACCTGATGGTAAGCGGCCACTGTAGTGTTATGAACGCCATAACGATATGGCAACCTTCAAGAAGCGAGCCTATTCTTTTCTTAACGCAATTTCGTCTCCTCTGGTGTTGCGAGTGTCCATGGGCGACGGTGATCACTTACAATAAGGGGTTATACACACCACGTTTTTTAAGCGCGCGTTTGTAGCGATACAGACGCGATACGCACGCAAGTCAGACGCAGCCTGTGGACATTTGCACACCTGTATAAATTCAAATCCGAGTTTGAATCGACACAGACGCGCGTGTGTAGCGATACAGACGCACGTTAGCATCGCGTTTGTAACGCGCGTTTCCAAAACGCGAGTCTACGGCGCGCTTAAAAAACGTAGTGCGCACAGGCTCTAAGATGACCCACTTATTTATTTATTTATTAGTACAACCACATCATATGTATTATAACAATTATTGCAACATTATTACCAGTATAATTCTGATACACATGACACTGATGGTGTACATAACATTTGCCGATACATAGCATAATTTTATTATAAGTATATAATTTAAATATGTACATTGTTAGTAACTATTGGATATTTTTTTGTAATTTGGACTTAAATTTATTAAATGATTCGTGAAAGATGTCAATGCTTGGATCGCGGGTTTGGATAAAATTGTACAAGTTCAGTGTCCACTTGCTCGTTTGCCATCCTATTTTATAAAAAAAAATACAGTTGCAGAAATACTAATTAAAACTGAAAAAAAAGTATCGCTTGGTAGCAAATTCTGCAGTTTGCGCCTGGGACGCCAAATTTAAACATAAATAGATATACCTAGTTACTGTACAATAATACTCTTTGGTTTTATATTTAGTAGTACGTACATAGGTAGTGCTTAATTGGCAGAATTGTCGACATCGGCATAACTTGCTATTTGGAAAAAGAACAAGTGCTTACATACTCTCTGTGTGAAGTCAACGTTTGTTTACCCAATAATGTAAATAAATAAATCATAGTATTTCTTTTTAATAACGTTATGTATGATTTAAGAAATCGGTAAATAAATTATGTAGGAACATATCCAAAATATACCCAGTCATGTCCGATTTTATTACATTAATTTGGTAACCTAAGTACCATATCTTCTACTACCACACTACCACCTTCCAGTTTACTTATCCCATCAGTAATGTATTTAAGACCTACATCTTGCAAGGAAGCCATAGCTCAATGGGAAAAAGAAAAAGGTGAAACAGCTGCTGATGCTAAGGTGGTGGAATTCCAGTTTCAGTGGCCTCCAATAGACAAAATGGATAGTTCTTTATCAACTCTAGTCAATTGCGAGTAAGAATAACTTAATCTTATAACAGAGTACTTAAATTACTGTTATTAAATCTAGCCCATTTAATGACATTTAAATTCTTTGTGAAATCAGTAACTAGTATTTTGTTAACTCTTGGATTTTTAACAAATTTAGAATAGCTAAGCTGTTGTTAGTTTGTCTTTAACGCGCAGCAATGGACCTTTGTAAGATTTTAAACTTTCATTATAACGATTTAGGATTGAAAAGTTTTCGGACTGAGTACTATTGCAGTATTTATGAGTCCATGATCATGGCACTTCGTACTGTTCGGCCACTGTAGAGTGCTCTGGCGAGTTGGCGAGTGAATAAGTCACGAAATGTGTACCTACGAATCACGACTCGTTCTTCATTTGTTTGTCGCATAAATTTTTCACCAGCACGACTGTGGCCGATCACTAACAGTGCTGAAATATTGTAGACTCGATATATTTAAAACCATGGTAGTATTAGTAGTAACTATTCCGGTTTGTTATAACTATTAAAAAAGTATCTGAACATTTTGCTTACATTATTTGCGCAATCATTCAGTAGAAACATGGGTCAAAGTTTGCACACTGCTTCCACCGCGTAACGAAATGCATACTATGGGGTGCGTACAACTACATACTGACAATTTTATTTTAATATTTGCAGGAAATTGATGTTATCATCAAATACCATTGATAAAATTACTGGTATAGTTGGTATGAAAAATCTGAAAATCCTATCATTGGGACGAAACTACATCAAATCGTTAGCGGGTATTGTAAGTTTATAGTAAACTTATATTCTTCTAACCAATCACTGTTAGGAGTTTCAATTCTTGTTTGCACTGTTAGGATTTGTTATTTCGTGCTGCAATGTTGGCAAATGTCAACCGACGCCCACTGCTAGACCAAGGTCCCCAATGGCCAATTGCCGGTCTTACGCTACCCGTATCCAGCAGCTTCCCGGCGACCCTCGCAAAATCATGAATCCATATTTTATTGTCTTACTCTTAAGACAGTAAGAATTCCTCTTAAAAAGGTTTTACATTGTAGGAAACTGTATCGAACACGCTCGAAGAACTGTGGATCAGCTACAACCGGATTGATAAATTAATAGGCATTACCTCACTCCAAAAGTTAAAGGTTCTATATATATCCCACAATCTTATTAAAGAATGGATAGAGTTCAATAGATTGCAGGTTGGTGAACATTATACTTTCTTAGTATAATTCTTTATATTTTAATTTATAAGTATCTGAAAGCTAGACATTAGAGTTAGCCAGCTGGTTTTCGAATAATCGAAAATCGTATCATAAATCATACAAAATGTGTCTACAATCGACGTTTTTGTATTGGTAATCCATTTCGTCCACTTTTTTATGTGTTGCTATAATAATTACTTAAACCGAATTTGTTATGAGACAACAGTCACCGAATGATCACAATACACGTACCTATAATGTCTCAACTTTAGAAAGAGATAATTGGAATATAACTGACTAGCTGTGCCCCGCGGTTTTACCCGCGTTAAACTTTATAAATTATAGCCTATGTGTTAATCCAGGGTGTCAGCTAACTCCATACCAAATTTTATTAAAATCGCTCCAGCCGTCTAGGCGTGAAGAAGTAACAAACATACACACTCACAAACTTTCAGCTTTATAATATTACCATGATTATCTGTTACTATCTAGTGCTGGTGTATCCATATATTAACGATCCACGCAGTTTGTACGAGAGTACGAACAAAAACAGAACTCGCAAAAAAGACGTTTACTACTATCATCCCCAAATCTTGATGGAAAGATTTAGACGTTATTGCAAATAGACATTTGCTGATAGTATACTCTAATAAGGACCAATTGTTGCTTCGTCTTAGCCTTAGAATCACCGCAACCCATAAACAGATAGATCTATAAAGTTTAAAAAGGCGCCGGTATTATGTATCTATTTGATGCCTAGAGATAGCGAAATTTGGGCAATGTGCAATCGAAATTAGTATAATGTAGTTCTTTGCCCAGAATGAATTTACAACAAAAGAACTATTTCGCAAATTTGACTCTCACTAGGCTTCTACAAGATAAGGGCACTCACTTCATGCATTATAATTTATCACTAAATATATATATAATGGTACGGTATGGTATAAAGGTACTGTAAAAGCTTTTCTCAGTTTATTGGACACAGTCCGGGAATTCTTTTTCAAAACAATTGGCTAATTAATAATTTCAATGTTCCAATCAATTCGTTTTAATAAAAATATAACTGACTTCAGCTACATTTAATTTCTGTTGTTTGTGAACAATATTTATACGCAAATATCTTTAAGACCTATATATTTACCTCCATTTCGGAAGTCTGTTATAAATAAATTATAAGCACGACTATCTTTTATTGACAAGGAATGTCCAGAATTAAGAGATTTGGTCTTTACCGGTAATCCGCTGTGTGAGAGTCATCCTGACGAGAGATCGTGGCGGAACCGGGCTATACAGAACTTGCAACAGATAACTATACTAGATGGCATTCCCATCGTGAGGACGGAACCAGTACAGGGGTGTCCATCTACGATGATTTTCACTGACGTAAGTATCGTGCTATGTAGTAGTAAAGTAGTACAGTAGTTTGGCTGACGGCAAAGACTATCGTGAAAGAATGGCGTAAAAGTTGTCCGAAAGAAGATATACCACAGACCGGGCACCAGCGTTTCTCTGAGTACTAAAACCATCATAGTGCGATGGCCAACATCACTAAAGTGTGGCAATTATAGCATACTAGCTGTGCCCCGCAGTTTTACCCGCGTTAAACTTCATAAATTATAGCCTATGTGTTAATCCAGGGTGACAGCCAACTCCATACCAAATTTTATTAAAGTTGCTCCAGCCGTTTAGACGTGAGAAGTAACAAACATACACTTACACACTCACACAGTAACAAACTTTCGCCTTTACCTATAATATTAGTGCGATGATGGGTTTTTGGGGAGATCTTTGTCCAGCAGTTGATGTTTTCCGGCTCATATCTTATGTAGCGAACTGCCTTTAGCTATACGTTTACCATCAATTTAGCATTCCCTATTTCTTACAGACCGTCTATGATTTGATTTTTAAATACCTATATTTGGTGATTCTCGGGGAGCCTTTTGTCAATTTGAGCCGCGCAGTACCATATAATCACGCTGATAGGATTGCCTCAAGTATTTTTAATTTCATCAATCTACTTGATTTTCTTTCTAGTTTTGTAACAAAATAATAAACTACTTTCTATGGTGTTGTCAATAATTATTATAAAAAACATATACCAAGTACTTTTTTTTCACTTTATTTAAGTAGTTTTGCATGTTTTCGCAATACGGTATACTGGAAGTATTAATTGGCCAATCATCCTAAGTTAACTGGCGCGCGATTGGCACTCTTTTAGCGTTATAGCGCGCTTTGAGATCGGACACGACGTCCATTTGTTAATAGTTCAATAAAAATGACTTTGAGAATGTACACACATTCTCAAAGTCACTTGAATTAGATAAAAGACATCTAATCTACACTAATATTTTAAAGCAGAAAGATTTGATTGTTTTTTTGTTTGTTTGTATTGAATAGGCTCCGAAACTACTTGACCGATTTGAAAAATTCTTTCACTGTTGGGAAGCTGCACTATCTCCAATGAACATAGGCTAGATTAAATTTTCAAAAAAAAATAGAGATCCGTACTAAAATTCCTAACATAACATAACACAACCAAACACCCAAGGTGTGAAAAAGAACCAAATAAGTTTCTATATTCCGTGCGCTGCGAAAACGATTGATTATAGAACAAAATAATGTACTTCGTCTTTGCAGAACAAATCTACAAAAAATTTCGTATATATATATATATATATATATATATATATATAATAGCCACCGCTATAAATACTCTTTTATTTATACTTTGGAATTAATACTTATCAAAATTATATAACTTTATTCAATGTTTAATTTGGACATTCCATTCGAAAGATATCACAAGTTTAATAATGTAAGTTATTTTAAAAATGTCGCATGGTCGCCGCTCACGCCGCTAGGTTAGACGGCACCATAATAATAATGTAGGCGAAGAAAAGGACTTTCATTGGTTGTGTTATAGGGTCACCCAGGAATGATAGTGTCAACGAAATAAACAATCTAATTATTCAAAAAGTTCCCGGACAAATAAAAATATAGAAACCGATAGACACCGTGACTAATATCGAAGACGCAGTCCACTATCCCCAGGAGGTTTTAAATTCATTAAACCCTTCTGGACTGCCACCAAACGAATTTAAGCCCTCAAGCATGTACAACGGGACGAGGGTGCTTACCTGAATATAAGGCATTGAAGTACTATTTAATTGTAGCAACCATTATCACTGGCCCAGCAGCTGGTCAACTAGCTCATATACCGAGGAATCCGATGATCCCAAGTGATCTGCCAATCCCATTTAAACGGCGTCAATTTCCGGTAAAAACATCTTTCGCCCTAACTATCAACAAATTCCAAGGCAAACCTTTCGAATTAGTAGGGCAAATACTATTTTACTCATGGTCAACTGTATGTTGGTCTGTCGCGGGTTGGAGGAGGCTGAAAATCCATTTATTTTGCTGCCACAAACTAAATTAACTACAAATATCATTTACAGAGAAGCTCTGACTCAATAAATAGATTTTCAGGAGCAGAGAAAGTAAAGTACCTATATAGTAAAAACATTTTACAAAAAAAAATTTATTAAAAAAAAAAAAAAAAAAGAACCTAAAATCAATATAATTTCATAGTTGAATTTTCTTCATTTTACTCTTTCTTAACCCCACGCAAAAACATGAAAGTATATATGGAAGTGTGTGTGTGTAAAAAATTATAACGTTTGAAATGTTCGTTCAATACCCGTGCGAAGCCGGGGCGAGCTGCTAGTTCACTAATATATTATTATGTAAGTAGCTAAGTATACAAGTAGATAGCCTAGCCTAGGAAACTACAATTTTTTAAAGCTATTGGAATTGTGTCCATCATTTGGAGTACATGCCATAATCTTCATAATCAGACTGGTTGACGAGCGCGGCACACACAGCAGCGTCACTCGCGTGTGTACCATTGGCAATGACATCTTATAGAATGTCATTGACTATTAACCTAGTACACAGAGAGATGGTGCTGCGCGTACAAATAGATGTCATCCTACGGGATGTCATTGACTATTAGCATAGTATACTCATGATGCACGTACACGTAGAAATTATCCTGAGTGAATATCTGCCAGGGTGACAGATATTAACTCGGGATGGCTTCTACGGGTGATATTCTACAGCAAATAGATATGTTGATCATAGCAAATAGTTTTCGATGAAAAATCTGGAATATGATTTGTTTACCTACATTCTCCAAGAAAACTAAGTCGGTATTGTAGTTCATGATCATATTATCGTGTAATTTCAACTGAAACCATAACAAAGTGCAATACCTATTGAAATCTCGGTTTATGGGTATTCTGATAAACCGCAATTGTAAGGTATTTCAATATTTATTAAATTATTCGATAAATATTAAAAAAGGTATATATTATATGTACCTATATCTCTATCTGGTATATCCTATCTATCACCCACAACATTATTGAATTTTGTTTTGGCTAGCCATAATCACTATGTACAGACGCCAGCACATCAAGCTACCCCAATCTGTCAAATTTCCCCAATTGAAAGTGAACCATATGCTTATGTGATAAAGTTGAAAATCTATAAAAGGAATTTGACAGATTAGGGTAGCTGGATGTGCTAGCGTCTGTACAATTTGTAACATTTTTTTGTAATGTAGGCATAACGTAGGTTTACAAACTAAAATGTGAGTAAACTTTAACAGACATACTTTACAATTGAAAGGTTTCACTCGGTAAGTTTAAAATAAGGTTATCTTCTGATAATGATATTGTATTACCTATTACCTAATATTAGACTTTCCGATATCAATTATCAAATTATTTTTTATTAAAATAAACACCACAGGTACCTATACCTAGTTAATATGTCAATTAAGTTCATAAAAACTCATCGTACTTAATGTATAATAATAACTTAATGACTTACAATGCCATTCGGGTACATTAAACCTGACAAAATTTGGTATCCGAACAAGATTTTGATTGCGTGATACTTTCCGTAACAATGGGTGATAGAGGGCCACTTCCACTTGTTTAGCCTATGAATTGAAATGACGATAATGTTCGAAATAATAGCCTCGTCGCATCGCCTGGCTTGCTTGACATTTATGACAGATTATAACTCTGGTAACACTAATAACTGGTGCACACGCCATCTATCTATTAGGTGACGCAACTAAAGTATGACAGCGTTAAGATTGAATTCCATTAATCGAATAATGATTGTGATGTACGGATTGTAGATTACAGGCTAATTCAATTGACTCCGTGAAGTGATAAATTGATTCATTAGTTTATATGAAATTTTGTTTCATCGTTAAAAACATATTGTTTACTAAAGTCCTAAAAATTCAGTAGGCAAAGTAGGTACTCCTACGTGGCCCTACTCTTACGCTTAAATCGAAAATTAGTAAACATTTCCTCAGGAAATCGATTGCAATGAAGAAAAACGTGTGGAAATGGGTAAATAACGTAAATGTCTCCTTCCTCGTTCATAAAAAGAAGCTGATTTTATCTTTAATGGACCAAATCTTCATTTGAAAGCCTGATACGATTGTCCGTATGGGTTTATGATTCGTCATACGTATCTATGTCGACTTAATAGCCTGCTTAATTCGCGCCAAAAGGAAATACGAATTGGCCGGGGACGCCATCGCCGGTGGAAAAGTCCCTCTTTCCATAGACGCGCGGATGGCCCTGCTATTGTGTTGCCACTAATAAAATTTAATGATGTAAACGGATAGCACGAATTTATCTAACTCCGAATTCGTGGGGAGCGAAGCACTGAGGGGAAATCAATTAAGGACAATATATCAGCTCTAAGGCAAATTGAGTTCGGTATTGTTATGCGATACTGTTGGAGTTTAATTATTTTATTACTGAGGCTGATTTATTTATACTTTCCATTAGTACGTTAGGTGCAAAAGAATCGAAGTAAAAATCAAGATTAAAGAATATATTCTAAGTAATGTGTAAATGTAAAAACATATTTTACGTTAGATAGCATGCAGGATTTAGAAATATAGCTGCTGACACAGAATAGATAATAGTACTAAAGTACTGCTGACTCATTACATAATTAAATTAAGTACAGGACCATTGTTGTACTTAGTTAGACTACAATATGTTATTATATGCTTTAAGAAATCATAAATATCTACTACTTAAACACCTACCACTCTATTTTCTTTTGTGACTCTCCTTCCTATTTAACCCCCTTATTTTAAGTGTCAATTCTCTAACCATAGCAAAAATCTGCGGTAATCCTATAGCCGTCTTCCCCAGTGCCCATCACATCGCACTGATTTTCTTGACTCTTAATTTTTCGTTCAATCCATCCTTTTCTGGAATAGGCTACCTCCGCAAACCAGAATGGCTATGGCTCGTTTCTCTTTTAAAAAACTTGTGTGTACTTATGTACACGCGTTAGAAGTTATACTTCTTAATATACAACTTGAACATAGTTATCAATTTTCATACCACCTAGAACTAACTTCATGCTGTTCAATTTTTTGGTGTCGGTGTGCGCGCGCATCATAAAAATTCACTCTCATCATTTTTCTCCATCGCGCCAAAAGAAGTATAACTTCAAAAAGAAATCACGAGAGATATACTTAATATATATAATATATAATTACATTTATAATACTATATTTCTAATATATATTTATAAATATTTATTTTATTGTATATAAATTAAGTATATTATATTTTATGTTATTAGTTTATGTTATATTATTTATACAATATTCTCCAGTTCTAGTGCATCTTCCATAATATTTATGAATCACCCAAAGGTAGACTGGGAGAGAATGCCTTCGGCATTAAGTTCGCCTCAGTACAATTTTGTGCAAAAATTATAAAATAAAATAAAAAACAAGATTTTTAATGAAAAAATAGATAACGGTTTTTCACTTTGATGATGCCGTTATGTTCTGTAATAGATAATATTTAGCATGAGATGGTTTATAGCTTTTACCTACATGAAGTTATTACTTTATGTAGGTAAAAGCTATAAACCTGTACATATCTTTATGTAGATATAATAAGTATATAACATTTGAATATCGTTCAATAATTTAATGGAAAACCGGCCATTGTGTGTGTACTTAACGTAATGGAGCGATAATTGTCCACCCAAACAGAAGTAATTCGGTTTAATCAAAATGAAGCTCGCACCTTCCCTCCAAGTGTGCTCCCTCGTTAATGCGTACAAACGCCACCGACCACCGTCTATTTCGTCATTATTTAATTATTAACACTACAATCGACCTAATTTTGATTTCTATTTGACATTTCGATTACGCGGCACGTAGCCGCCGGCGCGATATAGCAGCCATTTTGTGACATCTGTCCTCGAATGTGTTACGAACTATAAAATTCAATTTCCCAAATCGGCCAGCTCGACACATTTATTATTCATAGGTCGGTACATAGATGCCCGGCCACTAACAGATGTGATCTTTTACGTGAAGGAATATCAAAAAACATGACTTCGATATAAAGAGCAGTGATTCCAAGGGACATGAATTTAATATAAGATCATGTGAATCCAATTTATGGGCATATTCGGACAGTATAAAAGAAGTTCAACGGTCACAAATAATAAGCTATTCAATCGCGTGACATCAGACTTTACCAGTAGCGGGAAATGAGTTTTCATTGCAGTTATTGAAAATTTTACTCAGTATTGTTTCTGAAAACCTTTTAATATTACAACTGAAAGTTTATTGGCAAGCAATCGACTTCAGGTGACCTTACTGATCGCATTAAATACTTCATTCGATCGACTAGTATTCATGTCTATAATGACTATATCGTCCCAGCTGGCTATTTTAATGGCGAATGGCGCGGTAGCTCTGTTTAAGTACCTAGCGAATATGGAGTTCACGTTCTTCTATTAACCAATAAATCAATCCATGTCCTCGGTAATGCACAATCCATTTGCTCACATGTAGCCTAATTGCTGTTAGCGCCGCCCAATAGCCACATTAGGTTAAAACGTTGCCCGGCAGCCCGTCCCTGTCTCCGACCCCCGGCAAGTAAACACATGAACTTGGTATATTCAGCTGTAATGGCTGATTTTCTAGCTCAAGAGATGTAGCCCCAGCAAACGGTCGCGCTTACGCCACTCAAAGGCGGAGAAAATGGCTTAAGTGCTTTCTCTATTATGCTTAAGGTCGTTCGTGAAAAGGATAATTTTCAACTCTCCAGCGCCCCCGTTTTGGCCGGATGTGGTATTAGAGGGGATAAGACTACGTTGCATAGTATTTTAATTTTTGTTATGAATTTATAATAAACTATGTTTCATGTCTGTATGTATAATAATTTATATTTCACTATAGCTTTCAATTAAAGTTTCGAGCTTTAGCTCAAAATGATGATTTTTACTATCTTATGAACTATGTTTGTAAAGTGAAATTAGCATTGGCTGTATTTGGGTGATTTTTATTATGCAATAATGAATTGAAACGTAAAACCCCGGTTACTGTTCAGAACCGTATCACTTTTAGTTACATTATCCATGTTAAACTAAAAAGAAATTTTAATGTAGATGAATTAAATTATAGAAATTAGTTTATAATCCAAAGTCTTGACAATAACTTGATACGAGCTAGCTAAATATCATTTCTGTAATAAAATAAATTTTATAAATGTTTTCATACAAGATGTACCTAAATATCTATGTTACTAGAAATAATATCTAATGTATACAACTATATTACTACAAACATGTTCTGACTATTTACAAGCGCTTTTTTAAAATCTACGTGAATAAAAAAAAAAAAAAAAAAAAAGAGCTCTTTAAGGAACGTAGAGTCATATATACCAACAAAATACATATGTAAGTATATATAAAACATTTTACCAAACTTGTCATGGGTTTTTCTGATAACCATATCAATTAATAACTTCACTATTATCTATGACCTAAACTCTTACACTTAGCTTATTCAAAAGTAACGGGAATACATATCTTTCGAATAATATGTATGTAAATCATAAAATTGAAAATCTTAGATAATCGTGGGGTTAGTCATTCTAGTAAAACTATAAATAATCAAAATTAAGAACTTTGAATCAATTTAACATATAAGACAAGAAGAAATGAATGTCCATATTTTCCTAACGTCGACAAAGATAATATATTTTTAAGTTGGGTAACCTATTGTCGCGGCAAGCGTCGAGGGTAGAAAATAAAGCTTTTCTAACAAACAATAGTTCCGGCCCTTTGTCGCAACGGAGTTGAGTAAACATTAGTAGTTGAGGGCTTTGTGAGAGCCTCGGAGCGCCGGCGCTGCGGAGCTCCGCCTCGCGACCTCACAGTTTACGGCCAGATAACTCCCTCTTATCCCTCATTACCTTTTGTTTGTTAACTTCTTTGTTGTTATTTAAGATATCTCTGTTGATGTTAAACACCCCTGCTGAATTTAGGTCACCTCCGGAACCTACGTCAGAATAAATAGAAACATAATATAATTAATTATAATTTTAAATATTCTCCTTCTATTTTAATTTTATATAATTCTACGTTATACAAGTTAGATTGTACCAAAGTCTATAGTATATATGTATGTATCCAAAGTCGATAAAAATTTATATAACAGACATTAGATTTAGATCACAATACAACTAGTCTTATTTATGTAATATCTACTAACCTATGATAATTATACAAGTCAAGGTAGAAGCTTTAGTATCTCTAAGACTCATATATAGGTCTCACTTAATACCACGTTCTTCAGCAATTACTCTGTATTTAACTAAGTTTACAGAGTTTCAAAATGTTATAACCGTGAAGTATAGAGTAAACAGTAGAAGTCACGATCAAATCATAAATTTCTTTCCACATTAACACCTACTTACCATAATAGACGATAAACCAAATTTAGTTTTCATGTTACGCACCCTCTACTACTACTTATAATAAGCAATGATCAATGGAGAATAATCCTATTGTGTCGCGCTCACACAAAAAACCATGTCTGAATTATTCTGCCACGGTTTCGTGCTAATATCTCCATTACATTAGTGTAGGATCTCATTGTTATCCACGTCCAAAGATCTACATTATAAAAGTTTACGCGCCAAAATGTTGACAGTTGTCGCATAGACAAAAGAAAAGTGAGTGCATTTCGATATACGCATAATGGTTTGTGTTTATTTAATTTAAGTCACTGGCAACATAGAATGGCGTGTTTTCGCCAGCGGCGCTGAGACTTGAACCGGGAGCGCCTCGGGGCAATAAAATTAATGAAGCGTGGAGATGGGACCATTTTACTTGTATTATTCGTCTCCTGCGGCCTGAGACTGGAGCGAATGTCCATTAGTTCTGTTTTAACATGTTAGCGAGGTTGAAACGTTATAAATGCGATTTATTTTACAGAGGGTGGAAAAGTAACTGGAGAGATTTGTCCGCGATCAGTAGCCAAAGTGATCGGAAGTGATACTACTTACCTACTACTTCGTCTAAAGAATGACATCATCAATTATTTCGAGTATCTTTAATCTTGCAATTTCCGTAAATCAAGTTTCAAGACTCTTAACTTTTAAGTACTATTACTATACTATGTACCTACTTCTATTTTTCATCTTTGAAAGATTAACTGTTCATAGTTGTACTTAAAATTATTCGATTAATAAATATCTTATTTGTTAATTTAAATTAATAAACTGTAAATTGTGCATTTATTTACTTTTAATACAATCAGTAATAGAAGTTTTGTGTTATTAAAATAATACGATGGAGACTTAACACTGCGCCTACAACATTTAGATTATTTAAGTAAAACTTCTTTACGCACACTTGACTTGGAGAGTAAGCTGGTGAATGCGTGTCGAGAGCATTACGAAAAATGGGATCGGGCGAGGCGAACGGACGTTGAGACGGAGATATAAGTTAGTGAATAGAGAGTTACGTTTCCTATATTACTGTAGGGGCAAGAGAGAGGAGCAAGCACACATCTTCTCTCTCTCTTTCTCTCATAGCCAGTTTCGTTCTGTACATCTATGTTTTACTTCAGTAATGTGGTCTATCACACACTCGTTTTTCTGTTTTTACTAGCTGAACATATACGCCGTCGTAAACACGGTGAGGCATACAACCTGACATGTTATGTGTAAAACATTATTATGGTAAGTGGTGCAAATAATACGACGGCAGTAACAAAGAACGCATTACCGGGCATTATCCGTTAACTGATGAGCGAATGATGGTATACTGCCAGCGGTTACCCGCGTCAAATTCAAAGCGATAAGATCTAAAGCCGCGGTTTTATTTCGCTACACTTTGTTTATTTAAGACAGAGAGTATATAAGCGCTACAATTAGACGCGTATGTAAAGTTAAACTGTATCAATGTAGGTATATCTATGTCAACTATAGATTTGTCTATGAACTCTATACCTTATGGTTCGCCATAAAGTGAAACATATATGGCCATTTACCAAGAAACCGATATTATAGATCATCAGGTTGCGAAACACGCAGATTTATTTTGGCTGTTTGTAAAGGCGTACGCACATTCCAATCGGCTGACAATTCAGGTATTATATAACGTACGGTATTTAGATATTTTTTTATATATATATTTGGATTGTTGGTGATTCGTTAATTCGTTCATTAAAAACAAAAACAGATATGACACTCATGTAGTTTATATTATTTATTATTTAACTTAATCCCGGTATATCTGATTATTACGTTACCTGCCATTAGTAAATGATGTTAATCTTAAAATTGCTTCAAAGTACTACGTTTAACACCTCGAATCTTTCAAATATCTTTAACTGCATAAAATTGCTATGTAAAAATTACAGAAGGCATTTTACAAGGCTGGGTGTAGAGCTAAACCGTCGCATGCTCATTACGCGAGCATTTGCTTCCAGTGCGACCACTATTTAGCATATCAAATAGCCTTATCTGATCGCCAGCGCAGTTCTTGAATGTCTCACCAATCTAATTCATTTCAGAACTGTGTCTAATTGTCATAGTGATAGGAGTCAATTTTGAACTGCGCTCAAATGGGCAGTTGGCCATTGATAAACTATGGTCTTGTAATGCAACGGCTGTCGGAGCACCGAACCACTGCATTCACTAATGTTTCAACGAGACAATAACGCTATTAGCGATATAAATACAATAAAATGAGCGAACAAGGGATTTTAAAAATAAGCTGATTCTTATCAGGCGTCGTGTTTACAAGGGAAATGAAACATATACTTTTAGAGGACTTTTTGAGAGGATAACAAAGAGTATTTAGTTTCTTTGTTATGTTTTGGCCTTGGTGGTAATTATGTTGAAGATTTTCCAATTTTCCTTATTAAGCTATTTAGCGCATTCAACTTATATGAAGAAGCTTTATTTGAGATAAGGTTTTTGATGAAATGCTATAATGCTCTGAAACATATCGATTTCTTTTTTAGTAGGTACCAACTCAATAAGATAGACTAATACCTACATTTCCACCAAAATTTATAAACTTTAATAGACTTGTATTTACAGAGCCTTCCGTTACTTATTACCGAATTCGAAAAGGAGGTTCATTATTCTACTTTTATGTATATTATTATATTACTTTTTATACTAGTTACTTATGGGAATCATGTCATAGTATAACAGGAAACGTTGGAAAAAGCTTGCTGAAGATAAGGAAGAATGGAGGAAGCTCCATCGACAAAAGCATTGCTCTCAAACTGGATAGACAGGTAATTTATCATATTATGTTAAGATTAGAAAATAATTTAGCAAAAAATTGTAACATACAGCGCCTGTTAAGTAAAAAATATGTTTTAGTATTAAAATCACCGTATGCAATTTAAACATGATCAGCAAACCAAATCTGTCAAATTACTTTTATAGATTTTCTACGTTGTCACAAAAGCATAAGGTTCACTTTCAATTGGGGTAATTTGACAGATTGGGGTAGCTTGATGTGCTGACGTCTGTAACTACTCTACTCTTCGCCTCTTTAGTAGTTTAGGAGCATCTGACAAAATATGACACACAGATTAAAAAATAAAGTCTTCAAAGTGACAAATCATTGAGATTTGTCATTTTGATGACAAACGACTTTTTTGTAATAGTAATTCCGCAAACAAGGTTAATACCCGTCTATGACCGATTATTCAGGTGTTGATGACTCAGCTTCCCGTCCCGAAATATGTTCGTAACGTTACGCACACAGAATTGAACTCAATATAAGTTATTATGGTTGCATCACTACTTGCTGTGGCGTGGTTAGCAAATGCTTGATTTGGACGCCGCAGGTCGTGGGTTTGATCCCCATCCAGGACAGATATTTATGTGCAATATGTGTTTGTCCTGAGTCTGGGTCTAATTATCTATATAAGTATGCATTTATAAAAGAAAGCTTGTATATGTAGTTTATCAATTATCTGGTCTCCATAGTAGCTCTGCTCAATTTGGGATCAGATGACCGTGTGCGAATAATGTCTTAAGATATTATTATTTTTGTTTTTATATACCACGGCTAATTGCCGGACAATATGGTGTGACGGGCCTAAGCCAAGTCGACACCTATTTCAGGATTTCGTTCAGAACTTTGCAGAAACTTACGTACTAATCTGCAGGTGTTCAATATTGCAGCTTTCTGAAGAATAATGTAAGTTAATGGTGGAAGATCTAACATGGCAAGTGATCGGTGTAGTCTTAGGGATTACACCAGTTGTTGACAGGAATATAGGGACTATTGAAGTGTTATGTAACCGCCAAACTCTACAAACTTCATTCTGCAGTTCTGTGTATTTAGATAGCTTTTCAGAATTATTATTATTATTCTGTAAAATCACCGCGTTGCAAGCAACTTTCGCCGTTTCAGTTTTGTATATTCTATTTATACTAGCAATTCCTCCCCCTTGTATTCACTACAAGGCCTGGAAAAAAACACCGAAATTTGTTTTACAAGTGAATGATAAACTTTTATGAGGCTGTTACATAGTTACAATAGGCGAAGCGCACCCAAGCTCCGGAGGTTTAGTGCGTCCGATTTACATACAAAAACTTCTATTTCCCGGACTAAATGGCACGTGAGAGCACATAAAACTGCGGAATAACTCTGCGCTACTAGTTAAATATTCTTTTTTTATTATATTACCCTTTCAGGCCAAATAAGTAACGGATTGCAACTTTATTTATTGTTTACTAGTATGAGATAAATGTTGAAAATGCATTTTATTAATGTATTGTAATTATTAATTATGATACATATGTGGGTAAAGAGAGACTTTGTGTCTGATTGATCTAGCAATGTAAAATGTAAACCACTGCTATTACAAATCTGTTTTTTTTTTCATTAGGTACATTTTCTGTAACAGACTGGGATATTGGAAATTTTCCCCTTAAAGTTGAGTAACAACACACCTTCAGGTGGAAAATTTTCAAAAACATCAAAGCTCTCTAGAACTTTGACGCTTTTACAGGATTCTACAAAACTGGCAAATGGCAATTATGGCATATTCCCCCAAAATAATGGACACAACTCCATTGTGAAATTCTTTGGGGGAGGCCTTCTTTCAGTCAAATGACGTCATTTGGCTGACATGATGACGTTATAAATACGCTGCTAAAGTTAAAGTGTGTCCTCCGACGTGCCGTTGTCTGTACTTGCTATAAGTATCTTTTTTTTTAACACAACATCCATTGTAGGAAAATGAATCCCCGTGTCGCGGCGTACTTTACAAATATATTTGATAGACGCTGATTAAACCCAGACTCAGGACTTTTTATGGGTCACACATAAAGTTGTCCTGCGCGGGAATCGAACCCAGGTCACGAAGTGGCGAGGCGACTATCTTAACCACTGCACAATAAGTATAATTTGATTGAATTTGATTACTTCTTAACCATATTTATATATTATCATATAGCTTTACATTAAATTGACAACAGAAAAAAACATACAAATGAGGGAGCCAAAAAGTTTTCCTCTAATAAGTGGGCAAACATAGAGCCGACATGAAAACAGAAAGCAAAATTTACATTGACCTACGAAAATACATAGGGTCTAACAAAACATCATGAAAAACATTCGGTTCCTACTGATGATGTAGAAGTCAATAAATCGAATTGATCCAACTACACAGTTACACTAACTAAATCCAAGAATGTTAAGTAGGTATCATAAAAACTTATCGGGAGCTGGATAGGTACCATCGAGACCATGTGTATTCAACACTATCACCTTGACGGTATCTTTATTACGTAGGCAGTAAGAGCGGTTTTTCTAATGCAAGTGTGTCCACTGTTGTGACATCAGCTGTACCTACTGCGACGTATCCCACTCGCGTCAAACTGATCTCGAGCCCACCGACTTGTGCCATCTCTTAGGAAGTGATTTGTCAGCGCCGCCCCCTCTCGATTGAATAATTCAAATAATCGAGGTATTTATATGTAAATAGCGAGCCACATCTCCATACGAAAGGGCCGATCGGTACATAAATTTGGCAAGATGAGGAGAAAACTGCGACGCACCACCGATCTGATTTATTCGCTAAGTTTTGGAAAAAGTGGCGCGCGTCAGGAAATGTTTGTCTAATCGCGTTTATTGCCCCGACCCGGGATTTTGCGCCCCGAAGCACACGGGGGTGAGCCTGTGTACTGCACGATTTGTACGAAAACAAATACTTGCTCAAACAAAAACAAAATCCAGCAAATACCGACCAAATTGCCAATTGAAACTTTGGGAAAGAAGAAAACACCAGTTAGTACCTTGGTAGGTACAGGTACCTACCATTTTTCAGCTTACATATTTTGTACAATGTCTTACTCGTAATTACTCATCAGATATCATCGCCCTAAATGCAGACTGACTATGGAAATGCATTTATGTATTTCAGGATATGAGTAAGTTCGGAGAAGAGGAACGATAGCAAGTTGTGAGAGATGCCATGTGTTTTGCAAGTTAACTGCTGACCATCAGGTGGGCTCACTTTAGGGTAAAAAACTAAATAGACTGTGTTTTATGTTGCTTTTTGTGATTTATAAGTTACGCTAATTGTTGTGCTAGAGTATTTTATAAAGGGCAGAAATCGTGATGTCCGGTATATCGGTGTTAAGTCCTATCTTCTCATGATTGCAAAAAATTGCACACAATTGTGTCGTGGGTAAAAAGAGGATAGCTCAATCTAGTGATATAATATCTAATGCGCTCCTGGTTGAATTTCGGCCACGGTGCCCAGTCTCAATCGAGAGTAGCCAACTGCGGGAGACATATTAAAGTACACAAGTGTGTGCGTGTGGTGCAGCGGCTAACGGCCTGGACACAGTTTCTGGCGGTGCGGGCCGCGGTGAGGCGAGAGGCGCGGCGGGCAGTGTGATTTGCGGTGGTATGCCACAGCTAGACTAGTAGCGACCACGGTGGCGTCAGCGGTGGACGTATTTAGGGAACGGCTAAACTATTAAAATGTCCCTGTCAAAAGTGGCACGGTATTGCCTCGAAACAAGTGCGTTCTTAGCTCAAGATATCATTCAGTCAAGAATAGGAGCGCACCCAGTTAACCAAAAAAGGAGAGAACTTGGCGAATTTCATTTCATTTCTTTATTATGAATATAGGAACTATCCTGATATTTTTATTGAATACGAGGGCAAGCATAGAAACTTTTGATTATTTACTCGGTATTTAACTAATAAATTGTTCCACATTCATTATTTTAAGTTAAAAACGCGCGGTAGAAACAAATTTATTTGTTTTGGTCGTGCGATGCCGAATGCGTCCACCGATTCCGCCGCGCGCGCCGCTCTGAGCTGTGGCCGCCTGGATACTCGCTACTACATTTGTTTCATTCGCACACCGCGCAGCCCGTCGCCGCCGCGTGCCGCGCGGGTCTAGCCGCGCCTCACGTCGCGCCGCAGTCCGCGTCGCCTGTAGCTGTGGCATGCTTCATAGGTGGTTTACCATTTGTTATTGCCGCTTACCGCTTGCCGCGCCTCACGCCGCGCCGCAATCCGCATCGCTCTTGGCTGTGGCCAGGAGGTAAGACAGTCGCCTCGCCGCTACGTGTCACGGGTTCGAATCCCGCGACCGGACAACCATTTGTGTGACCCATAAATAGTTGTTTTATTATATGTTCATGTCTATTATATGTTTGTAAAGTACAGAGTACAGAGATTAGATAATTTAGTGCGGGCGTTGTCTTTAAAAAATAAAAAAATAACAGGGGCACTTTCTATTCCATCACTCTCATGATCCGATGGGACGACTAACGACACGAATCGAAAAACTGCTTTACGTGCTCTCTGAGAAACGGGGATGTAATAGCGCCAACTTTCAGACGTCAGATTTGATTTACATCAAAATCCCTAAACCACTTTTTTCCCGACCTAGGATTTTAACCCAGGACCTGCGGTTGAACATGCTACCGCTAGACCACCTAGTCAGGTATATATAGTGCTATTGTAAAAGTAACACATTAAGAAACTGATGGGCTATAGGGGCTCCGACAATAATAAAGAATTACTGGTACCAAGCCCAGGGCAATTTAACTTAAATCAAACGTATTCAGGATGATTTTCAAACTTAATAATCTGTAAGCTGTGTGGTGACGGCGGCAAATAGCAGAATATCATCACCCCATCTTATCCCGTGGGGGGCGTAGATGTCGACCTGAGGTAATAACTACCAGAACAGGAGCAGCTTCCTTCTGCGTACTATGACCATCATACTGCGATCGCCAACGCGTGGCGATTATGGCATAACCCCCAAGATGATTTTTTGGGGAGGCTTGTCCAGCTGTGGACTTCTTTCAGCTGTAATGATGAATCTGTAAGTCATAGAGCTATAAGCCAATAAGACTAAGTGAAGATTACTCTCCATTGCTTGGCCTCTTCTCAGGTTTGTAGTGACGTGCTTATTACTACGTGTTCGTATTTAACTCAGATATTATGGAGAGCTCGAACTTTGCTCTAGTTGGTCTGCTACCTCTTAGAGCTGGTTCACATTAGGTCGGACCGACAGTTTTACCGGCCCGACAAACGTGTCGTATCCATATTGGCGTATGTATCTCAATAGCGCCGTTCACATTAGGGCGACCCGACCAAACTGTCGGAGCCGACACTTTTACCGTACGTCCAGCCACGATTTCTGTCGGAGCGGACATAATATTGGCGTACTAGCAAGTATGGCGCCGTTCACATTTGTCGGCGTGAAACGGCGGCTACAACCGCCTGCCACCCTCCCACCCGCCCTTACCCCGCTCTCGGCACTCGCGCAAGCAGTTTAATATTTTTTTCGTTTCCTTTTTCTTTTTTTCTACCTTTTATTTAAATACTACATTGCAATGAAATGTGAACCAGCTCTTACAAAGCATTCCAATATGAAGCGAATTAAACTAAATGTCTTTAATGAGTGTCGACCTATTATTTTCTTGACCTAGATCTATGTTACGTAACTCAGATATTACAAAGACTCAAATTTACAGGCTTTCTAACCCTG
This sequence comes from Pseudoips prasinana, assembly GCA_951640165.1. Classification (NCBI taxonomy): domain Eukaryota; kingdom Metazoa; phylum Arthropoda; class Insecta; order Lepidoptera; family Nolidae; genus Pseudoips; species Pseudoips prasinana. The sequence continues at coordinate 29,484,075 of OX621236.1, read as the reverse complement.
AAGAAACGCTACTGCATCATTTCGTCCGCCAATTAAATATTATTATAATATTCAATTCGTACCTTAATATAGACAGAACCATTCAGACAATATGTAGTAAAAATATAGCTATTATATAATTTTAAATTTCTATAATTAAACCTTCGCATGATCTCCTTGACAATAACTTAATACAAGCTAGCTAAATATCATTACAGTTGTAAGTAAATCTTATTGTAATTTTTTTTCATACAATCCGTGAACCGAAATATTTATATATATCTACATAATTATAAATAAATAAATAAATTATATATTAATATTACTACAAACATGTTCTGACTATTTACAAGCGCTTTTTAACGTCAAAATTAAAACCTTTTTTATTTTATTTGATTTGCTATGTTTTTGATTATTATATTTTAATTATTTAAAATATATTAACTGCATATAAAGTAAAAAAGAGACAAAAAAGAAAAATTACATAAATTACGAATAATAATACAAATCATTTTATTATTAGATAGACACAGTTCCCATCGCTTATCAGAAACAATGTACAAAGCTATAGTAGTAATATCAAATATAAACAATATGCACCCTTCGTTTACTGCAAGCCTTGTTTGAGGATACAGGGTAATTGAGCGCTTCTATTTCTGCAGGTAAGTGATAGAATAGAACAGAATGCAAAATGTTTATTACTCACTACACAAGATTATAAATGCGGCACAATTAAAAAAGCATAGCAGCAAACTGTAATAGCGGGCCATGTGGATAATCTCGTACTTATCTTGACCAATTTTAACCTCCATCACGAAAACAACGAGTTTCATTGAAATTTGTCGATAGTCGATTTCTATGCAGCATTTCTTATTTGAATGTTAATCTATATTGATTATGAGGATGATGATTTACTTGACTATATTGTATTTTATGTACCTCATCATTATGTCAGCCGAATGGCACAGGGGAGGCCTCCCCAAAAGGTTTCCGCAATAGAGTTGTGTCCAACATTTGAGGAGATATGCCACAATCGTCACGCTTGGCAGATGGCTTAGCAATTGCAGTATGATGGTCATATTAGACAGATGCTGCTGCCCGTTCACTCGTAGATATTCCATCGGAATGACTTCTACGACCACCACGGGATGAGATGGGGTGACGATATTTTATATCGACAGCCGCACAGCAGCTATATGTACCTAATATAATATATACTGAACAGGTATCTGTGAGGAAACCAAGATTTTCGTACAGGTTTCTACTACTTAAGCATCACAGGCAACCCATAATGTTTTCATAGGTTAAGCAGTAGATAATAAGATTGTATTAATTTGATGTTTACTGTGGTTTACAATCACAAAGACAAAAATACTCACACTACTAATTGGACAGTCATACCATAGTAACATTCGTAATCTAACATCCTAAACAATACAAACAATTACCAAAGGAAATAACCAGACAATTAATATCCCCGCAATTAGAACCTTTGACATTGATATCCATCAGACTACAACGTCGTAATGAAGCATTCGGGACTTATAGCTCAACCATACGTGTGCGACACTCTATTAGTCATAGGTAGCATTTGGTAGCCGGGGAATGTCATCAATCATGCTACCGTGCTACTACGAGCGGGGAGGAACGGGTAAAGTGTTAATAATCGCTGTGCCACTATTGTTTGTTCATAACAAATTTATGAACGGAATGATATCGCTTACGTGCCCTTAATATATTTGTTGAAAATAAATCCTGATATTATACTTAAACTGTTTTTGTCCCTCAAACTATGGCACACTTGTTAACATGTCCTGCGTGGCCTAATACCTGCCCGTTACAAGAACTAATGGACGCTACTGACAACGCTCAACTCGTTTCTGAATTCCGGGCTGACTCGATTTAGATTGCTAAGAAGAATTCGTAATTTTAAAGCAAATATGTTTTACCAATATTATGTCGTTATAGGAATTGAAACTAATCAATATAATGTTGATATCTCTCTATATGGAGAAGATTTTCTTTTTAGAGTCGACGTAAGGCCCAGAATAAAGCATGATATAAAATGATTGTCAGCACTGTATAACGATCGGTCATTTTATGATAATCTATACATATAATAAAATCGTAGGAAAGTCAAAACTGTACATTGAACATTTTTTAAAAAGGTAACTTGGGGCGTGATCTACAATCGATATCGAAGCCAAAAATATAGTTTTCAAAAAGTACTGCATGGATTTACTTCAAATTTTGCATGAATATTACTAGGAGGTCGGTTCAACATATAGGCTACATATTATCACGCTATCACTTACGGGGGAGGAGCAGTGATAATTTATAAAGATAGCGCGGGTAAAACCGCGGGGCACAGCTAGTAAAATTATAAAATTTGGCACAATGTCGCCAATTTTAACTTTGATACGTTTTTTTAATAACAGACAAGCACAATCATAATAACATAATTATGCTATGGCTATCCGATACGACCGGCGAGAAATCAAGTGCCGGGACGCCAGCTTTACCTGCACTCCGACGCACAGGGGTCCACCGCTAACTTCTAGACCCTGGGCTACAACTGATGAGGATCGTTCTTGCCAGAAAATCCCAGAACCTTTCACTATCAAAATTCAAGAAAAAGTTAGATTAATGAATCATGACTTAGAGAACAAAAAAAGTTGTGATAGACGTACAGACTGATGAACAGCACATTGATCTTATATGAGTTATTTCTAAAGAACTACGAAAATAACCAAAATTAACAACTCCAAATCTTCAATTCGCAATATTATGATACCTACTATTATAACGTTAAAATGAAGCAATGAAGCAGCAAACCACAATATTTTCATTCACAAAAAATGTGTAAAATCTGCTCCGTAAAGCATTTTTTAGAAATAATGTTGCGACCTAACTCAAGGGTAAAAAGTTCCAACCCTAAAAATACATTGAGCTATAGAACAGAGAAATAAGCAAGTGAGCAACAAAACGCACTTTATCAGGTGCCGAGCGCTTTATCCCGCTAATGACCAACCCCTCTGGAGTAATAAAAGTCGATATCAGCCTCCCTGGTCCGACTCGAAAGGGAACCATTTTGATACTTGCTTGTTTCTTCTCGTCATGGTTAAGTAGAAGGTTTTTAAATCACGGGAAACATGAAAAGGTAATACTAGTAGAAGCATGATATTTCAGATTCACTTCTTTTTTAATTATATTGATATAATTAAAAAATAATGAAAAAACACTCAAACAATATTTTATATTTGTTATAATAATTTTTATTGCCTACTGAGCTAGCGGCCACCCTGATGGAAAGTGGTAACCGCTCCTCATAGACATACGCAGTGCCTTGGGGCCCATCACCGCTGCGTACCGTGAGATAAGTGCTCGTTTCGACGTCGTTTAAAGGACATACGGATAGCGTTTTACCGGTAATATATATTAATAATGATGATTCTGAACTAATAAAACTTATTTTATTAGGAATCCTCTTAATATTTTTATCATGTAGTACCAAAACAAGTTATTATAAGAGCTGTTTTAAGCCGTAAGTTATACCACTATGTAATATTAAAGTTGATGAATCAATTTTATGTTTTATAGTAGTTATTAGCTGTGTCAGCAACTTCATCCGCGTGGAATAATGTCTTTGGGTATCATTTGTAATGATTTAGGCTAATTAATTTACAAATAAGACACATACGTATAAATACTTTAATAAGTATAAAAATACTTAAATTGAATTGTAATCAATTTGCAGTGAATAATAATGAATCTTTGCAATGGAAATCAGTATTCGCAAGCGTGTGGTAGTACAGTAGTCTGCGTCGTGTCTCACGTGTTGGCTCGTCCGGGTGAGCACACTTAGGCATTTTTTTCCTCCTACACCGGTAGTACGGTGACCGCACAAAGCTGTACGTGCCTTCCAAGGCACTGAGACATTCAGAAATTATATCAAGGTTATACCAATCCATTAGCTGCTCGCACATCTAAGTGATTGCTTTTGGTCGTGTTAACAATGACGTGAACCAGAGAAGGCAACTTCCAAACAAACAGATGCCAAGGCTATGATTATAATTGCAATAATCAGAACAATAAAATAACAAGCTATCAAATATTTCGGATGATATTCATTAGCCGACCGATGTAGAAAGAACGATTCTATTTGGCTCTCTTCACTATTAACATGCATGGCGGTATGTCTTTTTCAATAAATACTTTGACAAGGATCAAAATAGGTTACGTGAAGTACATGTTCAGCGAAGCGCGGCTGAGAATTAGCGGCGGTGGGAAAGAAAAATGATTGTGACAGTCCGGCGAACACCACTAATGGAGTCTGCGTCTGCGAAATATCCCCACTTAGACCACTAGTAGGTGCTACCTACCTAAGCACCTAAGCCACAGAAGTACATAAGAGACCGTTGGCTCAGCAGTTTACACGCGTTTTTCAACTTTTCATTCTTTGATAATTTTCCTATATAATTACATTATTTTCGTCGTGTATTAGGACAATATTTATTAAACAAAAGCTGCTTACGCTTTTATCCTTTTACACTTATAGAATATGCAAATTTGTGAGGAATAATAATATTACACATTTTGAAATAGATAAAACGGCACCATTCAAAAGAAAAATTGTACAAAACCATTAGTCAAACTACAAAATAGACTGAGGCTATTGACATGAATTGTAATAATATGTCGATAATATTATTTAACAAACTACCCGAAAGAGTAAGAAAATTAAACGACATAGAATTTAATAGGAATTCTAAGCGATATTATTATATCCATTTCAACCAAAGTCCGCAAATTACTTATTTTATCATATTGGCACCATAGTCACCTTCGTGTCGAGAGTTGTTTTAGCCGCCCTGTAAGATCTGACATCTTCTCAGCATCTTCGCATTGGATCCGGTGGTAGCATTAAAGCGCGACCATCGTTATAAACACAAGGTCCGTCATAATAATAATATTCAATTCGTACCTTAATATAGAAAGAACCATTCAGACAATATGTAGTAAAATATAACTTAAACTAGAAATTTCGATTCCTACACATAATCTTCTTGACAATAACTTAATACTTATGCTAGCTAAATATCATTACTCGCATAAAATAAATTTTATAAATGTTTTAATAATCCGTGTACCTAAATATCTATATTTAATTAGAAATAATTATGTATACTTAACTATATTACTAAATACATGTTCTGACTATTTACAAGTGCTTTTTTTAAGTCTACGTGAATAAAAACTTTTTTTTTTTTGTTTACATGGCTTATCGACTATTGTCTAACGACTACAACCGGGACCGACAGCTTAATTAAACCACACTGGCCGTGTGCCTAGATTAATTAAAATCGTCAATCACCTACGGGCGGTTAAGAGCAACTATGTAAGAGCCCACGAAATATGAAGTGCGAAGTTGTTAACTTTTAATTTTTAATAACACTTCCATTATCCCTGACATTCGAAACTTCCACGCCAGTTGTTAACGTACTAATCTTTAGTTTAAAAGCGATCAATAGTTAGATAACACTGTATTAGGGTGACTATCTGATTCATGTATCTACTTAAATTCAAATCGCTCGACGAAACAGGAGGGCTTTTCGAATGTAGCAATAACCGAGCCCCACCCCAACGATACAATACAACACTCCCCTCGCAAATTAAGTGTAAAACAAACCTAATGAAATTTAAATATCTTTCCGACGACGCAATAAATGCACAAATAAAATCATGTCGCGGGGAGAATATAATCGCTTCTATTGTGTATATGTATGAAATTATTCGGACCGTATACAACCCTGTCGTATTAAACGGTCCTGGTGTAAACTCTGGGTATTGTAGGCTTGTTGTTGTAGGGTTATTGTGACAAGGTTGCAGAGACTGTATTTCGCGAGGAGGGTTGAGGAGCTCTCTAGACGGTAATAGGCTCTTGCGGTGATGATAAGCCTCTCATTGTTAGCTTGTTAGTGGATAATTCACAGTAATATGTTTAGCGTATGTGGTAAGGAAATCTGTACGTCGCATTTGTTTTAGGGTAGACAATTAATAAATGTGACAGGGTAAATTATAATAGAATCATTTTTGTCAAATTTATATAAGAGAAAGGACCCGCCGCGATTGAGCATGGTTAATAGATGGATTACTATATAATTGAATCCTAACTATAAAAATTAGACATATCCTTACGGATTCTTTTCCGAGTAATAATGAGTCTATCAACATGTAGTAGGTACATTATCTTATATGTATCATCAATATTTTAGTAGCGCACGCCATTAAGTAATTTGTATATGCTAATTTTTGTTCTACTATAGTTAATTTTTTATATAAAATACAGCATAAGGAACATATGCTGTATTTTATATAAAAAATTAAATGTATTTTAAAGTCTGTTTAGTAGTATCCATACGTAGATGCGCGACCACAACCTTGAAATAAATTTAGCTAAAATAAAAATCATGACCTTCCACCCCCATCAAAAAACCCCTTTAGATATTAATTTTATTTATAATTATCAAAAAATTCCAGTTCCCGACTTCACTTTGCTTGGCCTTTCAATAGATACAAACGTCAATTGGAAATCACACACTAGAAAAATTAATTACAAATTAGCAAAATTCGTATATGCCCTTCGCGAAGTGAAAAAATCTACTAACCACCAAACTGCACTCACCGCGTACGACGCATACGCTTATGCATGGCTTAACTATGGTGTGGTGTTGTCGGGGGCTAGCACAGATGCTCTCACAGTTTACACAGCACAAAAAAAAACTAGTTAGAATCCTTGCTAACATTGATAACACTGTTAGTTGCAAACCCTTCTTCAAAGAATATAAATTATTATCTCTGCCTTGCATCTACATGTTAGACCTGTGTAAATTTGCAAGAAAAAATCAAAGTCTGTATACTAAAAGGGGCGACAAGCAGGTGAAATATTCTTTAAGAAATAAAACAAGGCTAAACCTACCAGTTCCCAAGCTATACATTCATTCCAAGAGCACACACGTAATGTCGGTAAAAGTCTATAACAAATTGCCAGAAATTATCAAAAATGAAACAACATTTAATATATTTACACAAAGGTTAAAATAACTGCTATTATCTAAATGCTACTACGATTAAATGAATATTTGAATGATACATTTTAAATAATAATTTAAATATACACACACAAATATAAATGAATTAAGTAATTTAAATGGTTAATTAATATAATATGATCCGTTGTAATAATACAATAAATAACAATAAAAATAACTTACATAGTGCAATAAATGATTGAATTAAATAGTTTTAAGTGTAGCCATTAATAATATGATAATAATAATAAAAATGGTTTATTTCATCTCCACAAATTACATTCTTAGGTATTAGCAAATACAGTTGACAAAAGGTTTGACAAAATGTATAACTTGTGGGAAATCTGGAGTCTAAGCTCTAGGGTTAGCTTAGACTCCAGATTTCCCACAAGTTATACCTGTATTTTAGCACTCCATGCCCCCCCAAAACTTAAAGTGATATATTATAAATATGATGTCAACGGGATAACAAATGGGTGTGTGTGTTTGTGTATGTGTATACACATACACACACACACACACATGTATGGTGTGGGTGTGTTTGTGAGTGTATAGAGTACAATGACTCATATCATCATCATCATCATCATTACAGCTAAATAAGTCCACTGCTGGACAAGCCTCCCTCAAGAATCGTCTTGGGGGGATATGCCATAATCGCCACGCTTGGCAGGCGGGTTGGCGATCGCAGTAAGATGGTCATAGTAATCAGAAGGAAGCTGCTGCCCATCCTCTGGTAGATATTCCCTCGGGTCGACTTCTACGCCCCCCACGGGATGAGATGGGGTGATGATATTCTGATTCCGATATTTGTCGCCGTCACCACACAGCAGGCATGACTCATATACGAGAATATTATATATATAGGTATATTGTAATATATATTCGCTATCTTGGCTGATCAAGTAGTTTTCCGGTTTCTGCATAATCTAGGTTAAGTAACCATTTTTGAACTAGAAACTAGAAATATCATTTTGGATTTATTGGCACCATGTGGTATCAGAATACGTATGTTATAAAAGACTGGACCAAAGCCTCGTATACCATCCTAATGGTCTGTTTCTCTGCTACATCACGAAGTTCTTTAAAAATATACGTGAGCTTGCGTATTCTTTTAGATAGTGAATGTATGTGGTTCTCGAAAGTTAGATTTCTATCAATTTCTATACCCAGATATTTAATAGATCTCGTTTGGGTTATTTTGGGACAGGTACAATTCAAAGTTGGGGGAAGTTACATCTTGCTTGTTAGACTCGCTAAAACTCGAGAACGGCTGAACGGATGTACGAGTATCTTATCTTGGTCTTGAAATGTTCGCGGAGGTCTAGGGAAGGTTTAAATTGTTAGAAAAATTAGAATAATTGTCGGCAAAACCCTCAGCCGTTGTCTTTTTCCCATATAAACGTTTTCTAAATTCAAACCTTATAAATAGCCAGTATTTCAGGCAAACATTGTAAGTAAGCAACATGTTGTGCCGAAAATAATAAAACTTTGCTTCATTAAAAAATGTTTTTTTATTAAATAAGGATTTGTTTTGTTTGGTTTAAGATTATTTAATATAAAAGTTTAGGTCTTTTATTTATCGATTGAGGTAGTACGAAATCTGCCGGGTCAGCTAGTATTATTAATACATATAAGTTTAGATCCTCATTAAGTTTAGCGTAGCATGTAGTCTACGGACTACGAGCGACGCTACGGCTACGGTTTGGTTTTGTTGCTACGGACGGCTACACAATGATACTAACTTTAGCGTAAGTTTCGTGCTTTTACGAGATCATATTATACTGAGTGAGGTACATCAAACTAAGAAAGACTCACTAACATGTAAACAAGGCATGGACTGAGTCGCAACATTAGGTAGGCCCTTATGACATTTTGATAAACGATAAAACTTAGAAGCTTGAACCAATAATCAGATTAGTTTCCTTTAGTATTTAAATAACGTTTATTGTTAAGTAACTATTTTTCGAACATTAAATTTGGATGATTTATTGTCATAAGAATAATATATATCTTGCCACAACCAACTATTTGATTCCAAAGGCAGACCCTATGCTAATCCAACCAGCCAACTGATAAACATCACACTAATATTATAAAGGCGAAAGTTTATGAGTGTGTGAGTGTGTATGTATACTTCTTCACGTCGAAACGGCTTTAGAAATTTGAATTTAAAACAAATATGGAGTTAGCTGACGCCCTGAATTAACACATAGGCCATAATTTATAAAGTTTAACGGGGCCAATACCGCGGGGCACAGCTAGTACTTATATCATTCTAAATACATACATATTATAGAGAAATTAATCCCAGACACAAAACAAATAATCGTGCTCATCACACAAAGATTTGTCCTGGGTGGGGATCGAACCCACGACCTTTGTCTTAGCACTCAAGATGTCTAACCACTAGATCATCAGACCAGTCTAGATTGTCACAAATCACCAAACACTCTGTTGTTCCCTCTCTTAATAGCGTAAATATGTACAGTCTTGCCTAATTACCTGAATAGGTAATTCCAGAAAGGAAACATTATTATTCTAGCAGATTAAGTCGAGTATCCAAACGAATCTTTTAAAACATTCCCCCGCCCTCAAAGGGGAGGATACTAATTTTCTTTCAACTTTAAAAGAAGGTTTCTTTCAAGAAGTGGAAAAAAGTTACAATCGAAAAGGAAATTTGCGTTTTAAATCCTCTAATGAAGCTGAGAAGTTTGTAATGGAGGGGCGAAAGGCTGCGGGTAAATTGAGGAAAAAACTTGTTCAGAACAGAGATATTTGGAATAAAGTATTAAATTATTACCTATTAAGATTATTTTAAAGAAACTACCTAAGTAAGTACATATTAAACAAAACCTCTATTAATTATTTAAAGCTTTTACGTCTACTTCAAGTTCTTTTCACTTTATAAAATTATAAAATAAATATCAACACCATTAATACTGGACTGTAATTGTACTGGTCGGAATCGAACTCACGACCTCTGGCTTAACAGCCAGGATCACCGACTACTAAACCAACAGGCCAGTAATAGGCCTTTAGTGGTAAGTTTCTCGTTGCATTTTGCGAACTAGGAGGGTTTCACTCCTAGTTCACAAAATGCAAGTTACTCATTCCTTCTTGAAGCCCGATCTACCGAACCATCACATAAACTGGATGGTGGCTTGTTTCTATCTTCAGATTTATCTTAATAGCTTCTTGGAAGCTGTATGCATAGATCAGTGGTTTTGGCGATAAAACACCTTTTCAACTATTATTTACATCCGTGAGAAAAAAACATGCGGGGCAGTCTTTGTGGATCGCCGATAGAAGTGTAATGATCTCTTTGTTTATGTATAATATATACTAATAATATATATGCACGCAGGTATGTCTATGTACTTATATACACAGTATACATATACAACGTGTAACAGAAAGAGTGAACGTAACTTTAGGGGCATATACGGTCTCCTTAAGCCTACCTATACACAAAATCTCATACCGAAATACCATCATTTTAATCTTGATCGTAAAATAATATACCATTCAACATATCGACAAGTATTTTTATCGATATAACGAACGTCCGTACTAACACGCCACAGCTGATTCTGATTTACGCTAGAAATTGTTTGACATAGGTACCTCTGTGTTTCTATGCACGCCTGGTAGTTTGATTCCGATTGCACTCACTACACATATTTTGTTTTATTTTCGAGCAATGTTTTTATTTATAGCACTGCTGAATAGCTATTGGATACTTTACATCGTATAAGTACGTGATACACAAACACATTACGAGAATCTTTTTATAGTTTAACTTCTAGTTGAAGTTGTTTTCAGTACTGATGGAAGAATTTCATTATTTCACGTTCACTAAAATCTGCACCGACACCGAAAGCTTAATTCTAAGACTTGCCAACTAACACGAGTCTCTCTCATGTACAACATATTCATAGAATCGTAAAGCTTTCATGTTTCTTAGTTATAAAGAGGCGTGGCCTCCATCGCGACACTGTACCCTTCACGACATAGGTTCCTCGTAATTAAACAGCCTTAAATTCTGTGACCTATGAATCCTCATCATCACAAAGTGCACGTCTGAGGCTATTCTTTCATAGATGAATGCACGAAATTTTCAAAATTATTACGATCACTAAACGACATAGTTAAGGATTTCGCGGAACACTTTACTCATTACTAAACGACATTTTAGACGATTTAGTAACTAATAATAATTAATAATTAAGCCATTTTATTTCCAAATCTCTCTTATGTCTAAGTTACATGTAATAATAATAAAAGTGTTAGTACTAATGTTTACCATCTAATTGTTAGTATTTTTAATTATGAGAAATGGATCCCTTTTTGGGTAAAGGCCTCCTCCATCCTTTTCCACTGATGCTGAGGTCATCCAGTCTTTCCCAGCGATTTGGATAATGTCATCAGCCCACCGGCTGTACGGTCTACCAACATTCCTTTTGCCAAGTGGTCCTTTCCATCGAGTGGTGTGGAGGGTCCATCTACCGTCGTTATTGCGTGAAATGTGACCCGCCCATTTCCACTTTAGCTTGAGTGCATGAGTAAGAGCATCAGTAAGCTTAGTTTTCTCTCTAATTAAGTCGCTTCGCACTTTATTAGCTTTTCTTATTTTTAGTAGGCTCCTTTCCATAGCTCGTTGAGTGGATCTGATTTTTCTTTTGGCTTTGTTTGTGTATGTCCATGTTTGACATCCATACAGTAGACACGGTAAGATGCATGTGTCGATCACTACTTTTTTTAAATTTAAACTATAATTTCCTTTCAATATTTCTTTTAATGACCAATACTTTTTCCATATTATATTTGCCCTTCTTTCTATTTCTTCTTCGTTGCTTGTTTTTGTAAATGATACTTTTTTCCCTAGATAAATATAATTCTCGACGTATTCAATTTTGTCCCCCGATACCTGGATGGGTATTTCGTAACTATTAGTCATTAGCTTGGTTTTGTCTGCGTTCATTTTCAAATCTACTTTTAAGCTCTCTTTGTTAAGTGCGTGAATCATTTTTTCGAGTTCTTCTGGTTGTTCTGATAACAGTACAATATCGTCTGCGAACTGAAGATGGCTTAGATAGACGTTGTCTATTTTTATTCCGGTAGTTTTCCAATCTAAATTATTAAATATATTCTCCAGAACAGCTATAAATAGTTTAGGTGACAGGGGATCACCCTGTCTTACTCCTCGTTCTATTGAAATTGTACTCCCTCTAGTCTCAAGTTTTACTTTGCTGCTACTGTTAGCATATATATTTTTTATTATATTTATGTATTTCTTGTCGACTTTGGAAATTCTCAGCGCTTTCCAGATTGCGTCATGGCTTATGCTGTCGAATGCTTTGGTATAATCTATAAAGGCTATATACAAGGGCTTATTAAATTCCTTATATTTGCTAATGACTTGTTCTAGAGCCTGAATGTGGTCGGTTGTGCTGAAGCCTGAGCGGAAGCCTGCTTGTGCTGTTGTCAAAGCACCGTCGATTTTTAGTGTGATTCGTTTGAGTATTAATGACGAGAACAGTTTATACAAATGCTAATGCTAATAGACTGATTGGTCGGTAGTTGCCTATATCAAATGGGTTTCCTTTTTTGTACAGAAGTATTATGTCCGATGTGCACCATTGCTCAGGTACAGATTCTGAGTTTAATATCATATTAAATAAATGTGTTATAGGTTTGAGTAGAATCGGTGCACCTAATTTGATAGCTTCATTGTTAATCCCATCAGGTCCGGGACTTTTTTCTGATTTTAAGTGTTTGATTTGGTTGAGTACTGCTTGTCCGTTTATTGGTTCAATTTCGTCAGACTCATACCCGTTATAAATGTTGGTGTTTTGCAGTTCGGTGTTATCTTTGCTATTTTTCCTGTATAGCTCTTGGTAGAAGGCTGTAGCGTGTTTTATTATATCTTTTCTTGTTCTAGTTTCTGACGCTTGGCTTTGAAGTTTGTGAATCCAAGTTTTATGCAGGGTTAATTCCTTAAGTGCTCGTTTTGTACTTCTGAATTTTATTAGATTTTTTGTTATCACATTTTGTCTATGTTTATTATAGTCTTTTTTGATAGCTTTATTTGTTGATTTGAATAGTTTGCTTAGTTCCAATCTAACATTTTTGTCTCTTTTCTTAGTTTTCATTAGCTCTGTTCTTCTTTTTATTAGTTTTTCTGTGCTTTCACTTATTATCTTGTTACTTTTCTTTATATTTTCATGTTTTTTTGTTATTAGACTAAGTTTTATGCTTTCTTCTAAAATATTGTAGTATTCTTGAACATTCTGGCTTGGCCCAGTGTCAGTTAAATTGGAGTCGATATACCATTTAAGACGATTACGATATTCGTTTATTTCTTTTTCACTTTCCGGGATTTTTGGCTTAGGGTTAAAGTTTTTTCTACTTTTCTTCAGTTGTTTTATAAGACATGTTGCTCGTACCATTCGATGATCTGATGAAAATTTTAGACAATTAAGCACTTCGACGTTGCTTATTAGTTTTGGTTTGTTTGTCAATATGAAATCAATTTCATTTTTTGTCTTTAAGTTAGGTGAAATCCAGGTCCATCTTCTATCTGGTCTTTTCTTGAAAAATGTATTCATAATTGAAAGATTGTTTTCAAAGGCAAATTCTATAAGCTTTTCTCCTCTTTCGTTTCTTTCACCATAACCGTATTGACCCATGACCGGGTTTTCTTCCATTTTAGGTATCCCTATTTTTGCGTTAAAGTCGCCTATTATAAATACAATCTCGTGTGATGTTGGTGCCTGTGCTCTTTTGATGTCTTTATAAAATGTTTGAATATCCTCTTCACTTGAGCTTTCTGTAGGAGCATACGTCTGAATTATGGATAATTTAACTTCTGGGAATTTTAATTGCAGTAAGGCTACTCTATCTGAGATTCCAGTGAAGTTTATAATCTTGTTTTTTAAATGCTTTTTTACCAAGAAGCCTACTCCATTTAATCCTTTCTTTTGTCCAATGTAGCACAGTATAAAATCTTCATATTCCTCGATGTTACAACCCATTCTGCGTACTTCTGACAGTCCTATGATGTCACAGTTGATATTATCAAGGGCGTTTATTAATTCTAAGTATTTCTCAGTTGAAGATAAAGATCTTACGTTGTAGGTACATATTTTTAGGAAATTATCGCATTTTTTCTCGTCATTTTCATTTGTCGTTTCGTTTTTGCTACTTTTGTTATTGTTGATGCTGTTGTTGTTTATATTAATGTTTTTATTTTTATCAGATGGAGGGTGGTAGTCTAATTTCCCACGAGGACCAGTCGGCTTGGGAAATGTTGTTTTGTTGGTTGATTCTTGTTTCCTATTTGTTGTTTTCCGGTGTCTGATGACCTTATCCTATTTGCTACTCTGGGATGCTGAGTTAAGTGAAGTATAAGAGTTACTTCTCCCTCTCATCACGTCAAAGGCATTGATCCTGTTTGTTTTGCATGTGTTTGATGTAGTTGCATGCTGTTTCCGCGGCTGGTGGGTGGGAGCTTCTGGTGATAGAAGCGATTTAGTAACTAAACACGACCTAAATAGACAGAAATTTACGAACAACTGATGATTTTAATATTTTTAAATAAATGCACAATATTTGATGAATTTGGCGGCTTTCTTCGAACGCGGCCCCTTTGGCGGCGTCTTTGAGTCCACTCAAAAGAGCCGCCTAGGTATCGACGACGCGCGCGGCTCGCTTTCATGAATATTAAAAGATATTTATTTAACCGTTTATTATTTACCTACATCAACTCTTTGATTTTGCCGCCATATTAGTGTAACTTTGGATATAATCAGGACGGAATTTGAAATGTCCCCTACTGTTCATATGAGCCTAGTACATCATCATCATTGCAGCTTAAATAAGTCCACTGCTGGACAAGCCTCCCTCAAGAATCATCTTGAGGGGATATGCCATAATCGCCACGCTTGGCAGGCGGGTTGGCGATCGCAGTATGATGGTCGTAGTACCTAGTACATTATTCATATTTTTTTATTTGTATGTATTGTATGAATGATTAATATGTCGTTACAGGGGAACCTTTAAAATTTAGAGTGTATCAATCTAAATTTTAAAGGTGGAATTGAAAGTGCCCCTGCACTTTCTATTCCATCACTCTCATGATCCGATGGGACGACTAGCGATACGACCGGAAAGAGGTCAGGCACAGGAACGACGGCTTAACGTGCTCTCCGAGGCATGGGGGTGTAATATCGTCAACTCCCAGACTTCGGGCTGATACTGAGAAATTTCTTTTTACGGAAAAATCCCATAATCACTTTTTGGCCCGACCCGGGAATTGAACCCAGAACTTCATTATTCCCATAATCACTTTTTGGCCCGACCCGGGATTTGAACCCAGGACTTTATTATCTGCAGTTGAACACGCTACCGCTAGACCAATGAGTTATACACGAACACATTCAAATGGCGCGGCGCGCGGTGGCGGCATCTTTGAGTCTCTCAAAGATGCCGCAACGCGCGGCGCCCGCTTCGATGAATATTAAAAAATATTTAACCATTTATTATGTACCTACATCAATCCTTTGTATTCGCCACCGTATTAGAGTTCCTTGCGACAAAACCAGGACGGAATTCGAAATGTCCCCTAATGTTCATATGAGCCTAGTACATTATTCATATTTTTTCGTAATTTATCAGTAGTCGTACCGCGTGTGTTTATCTGGTTAGTTTGTATAGTTTGTTTTAAAAATTAAATACCTATTCGTTTCCGGCCAGATTAAATTCACATACTGAAAGAAAAATGTAATATTCATACTGTTTAAAACACAAAAAAAATATCTGCAGTTACATAAGTCAATTAAATTATTTATTTCTCCTAGATCCAACATCTTGCGGAATATCAATTTAAATTGAATTAAGTGATTTTTCCTAGTTATCAAATTTGTATGAATGATTAAAATGTCGTTACAGGGAACCTTTAAAAATTAGAGCAAAAATTCAGTTAAACATTTGATTGAATCTTAAAATAAACACGTGTAATAAATTATGTGACTGTACAGAACCACACTTTTTATTTACAGTCTAAGTAGTAGGTACCCAAAGAGTTCGCGGCAAGGTTCATTACCCTTGCGGCTGAGTTTTTAGTGTTGTTCATAATGTCGGTAATCTTACTTGTTGATGTAGGTTGTCGATAGAAAAATAAATTACTAGTTGAATAAAAAATGATTATTTCTGTTTGAAGTTTCGTCCATAGGTAGCCGTCCTGATACCCTATAACCCCCTTAAGTTACGTTCACACTTTCTGTTACACGTTGTAGATCATGGGAAGCGTCATAGAAGGATGACTCGAATTTCACTCCTTTTTTTCACCCAAAAACTCAACGCGCCTAAAGATTTTTCCACTTCAAAAATCTACATAAATTGTACTGGACATTAAAGGGTACTAAATAATCAAAAGAAGTCGAGCGATAGGCTACACGCACGTTTTACATATTAGGTCAAATTTAGGAGATACCAAGTTTATGATCTGATAACACAGGCGTACCTACATGACTTCATATAGGTACCAACTCTCAAAAGGCCAATAAATATGTGGCATCTACAGCGGCTACTTAAAATACCACGATTTATGATCAAGCAGATGCAGCATTGCCATTTACTACTGGAACCTGCATTTTTACTATTTTTAAGAGTAAAATTTTGGATGTTTAGAATTATAGTAAAATTTAGCATATTTTGATTTTTTTCTGTAAACTAATTTATGTCCATACAAAGACATACAAATGATAACAACAAAATTGAAATACAACATCTCTATAAATTATTAAAATGATGGACACGAATACCTTCTATAAAAATATTAGTGAAGTTTTAATCGTAACGTAATTAGAGTTACTTATTACCATTGTTGCAATATGATGTTCCCTTTTTGCAATAATTTAAATAGACCATTGTTACGCAGTTTTAAAGTCAGCTTAATATAAGAATTGATCTTTCAAAAATGTAGTTTCCTATGGGCGGAAGAAACTCCGTGGTTGGGTACTCTTTTTAAACAAATGGTTTTACAATATTTTTTATACATCGATTTGAGAATATGTGAAGAACATTGTAGAATACGTGAATCTACATGATGCTCACATTTACAAGCTGTAGTTAAGGTAATTCCTAACAATATAATGAATAAGATGAATCAGTGTTAAGGTATCAGTGTTAATTAAACAGCAAACTCACAAAATACTGAATTAATGTCATGAATAGTCATGATTATAAAGATTCAATTTCATAAAAATTTTATAATTAGCAAGCAATTCGGTTTTGTTTTGTCTAATTACTGTTACTATAATTAATTAGTGAAAAAGTGAGCCAATCGTAAATTACGGCTATACCTACTATAAATAATTACTATAAATAATATTTAGGTACTTTTGTCTTAAAATATAAATGTGATACCTGGCTGTAATAGAGTTTAATTTTCCTTTTTACAACCCATGTATTTCTTTTACTTTAAAGCTTAAAAAATTTAAAGGTAAATATAGCAGTTTTGGTGCATTTTCTAAACACCTGCTAAGCGTTGTTTAGAAAATGCACCAAAACTGCTATATTTACCTTTACCTGCTATATTTAGCAGGATTTACCCAATAAATTGGTAGGAACAGCGAAAAAAATGGTTACCGTGAGCAGTTTTGATTTTGCTTGTTTTTTTAAATAGAATTTTTATAAATAAATATATTTTTTTATATATAATTAATTATTTAAAAGAATAAAATAAACACAAAACAAGACGTTCAGTAATTATTTTGTAATAGAACGGGGAACGTGTTTTTTTTTGTTGATATTTTATTACCACTTATCCATATCTGGTTTGGTATTTGCACATTTTCATCATGTTATCAATTCATCAATTAAATATTTGTCACTTCAAAAATCCGAGTTGGAATATGAGGTTCGCATTAGAGGTGCTACTCCTGCACCTTCTGTTGAAGAGTTGCGCAAACAGATAGTAAAATTAGCGGCACTTTTTCCGTCGGATCATATTTTAGAGTCTCCACTTGAAGTAGCACAGATTCTTAAAGGTTGCCTAGATGTTCTGACCAAAATTCAAAATAATTTAGACGTAACAGATCCTAGTGTTCCTGCGCTTATGAAAACTCAAAACATGTTGAATCACTTACATAATCGTCTTGAGAGGATAACGTGTAGTGACGCCAATCGAACAGATTATGAGGAAATTGTTAAAGCTTACAAAATTTTTTCACAAAAGCTTTCGGCTCTTCAGGCTACAGGGACTTCGACTTCTCTTAGCGGTAGTGATGGGCCTACTAGAGAACCCATATCTTCAGTGCCGGAAGTGCAGAACTTAACTGTGACTTGCGATAGAACTTCTTCCGATTTAGGTAAATTAAAATTTAATGGGAAATCTTGTGTTCGTTCATTTATAATACGTGTTGATGAATTTTTAGAAGCTAGAAATATTCCTTCAGCCAAAATTTAAAGTTACGCTTCTGGTACATTGGTATCGTGCCATTAAAAGCAAGATTAATTCTTGGTCTGAATTAGCAACTAAATTGAAGGAAGATTTCGGACAGTCAGACTATGACTATCGCCTCATTTCAGAAATTCGCTCGCGTACTCAAGGGGAACGTGAGAACATCATTATTCATCTCTCCATCATGAATGGCATGTTCTCACGTCTATCTATGCCTCCTTCAGTAGCAGATCAACTTGAGATTCTACTTCATAATATAAGACCTTGCTATGCCAGCACCTTAGCTTCAGCGTCCGACATTTCAACTATAGATGCTTTGTGTACTTTATGTCGTAATTATGAAATTATTCAGGATCGTCTTTTACATTTTAAGGAACCACCTAAAGTAACTTCTGATACACTAGCACCAGAATTTGCATACACAAAAGATGCAAATAAAACAACTAATAATACGACTAGTCATAATCATAATAAAAATGTACAGTCTAAAAATCAAAATTACAATAATTACACAAGATATAATCAAAATAACAAAAATCTAAATGAGAAATATATACAAGCAGTGGGGGTAACAAAAAGGGAACCTTTTTGTCTT
Source organism: Pseudoips prasinana (assembly GCA_951640165.1). Classification (NCBI taxonomy): domain Eukaryota; kingdom Metazoa; phylum Arthropoda; class Insecta; order Lepidoptera; family Nolidae; genus Pseudoips; species Pseudoips prasinana. The sequence goes on along the minus strand of OX621236.1, from coordinate 29,464,943 downwards.
AGGTGTCGTAATAACACTCATCACTTTCGTCAATGTCAAGCTCCTCGAGATATAATTATTTGTTTTAAATGTGGAATGAAAGATGTAAAAACACCTGACTGTCCTAATTGTAACACAAGTTCAAAAAACTAATTAGGCAGAATTTTAGTCACTTCGACAAGCAAGATTGGGAAACTTGGCTTGCGTTTATTAGAACCTTTTCTTCTACTTATAGAGTGTCTTCAATTCTGCAACCTAAACCGTTAAACGACTCTAGACCTTATGTTAATATTAAAATTAACGATATCGAAGCATGTGGTTTGCTTGATTCTGGCGCAGCAGTTACTATTTTAGGCCATGACTCCCATAAACATTTAGTCGACTATCCTTTGCATAAGGACGACAACATTAAAGTGTTGGCTGCTGTCTTGGTTACATAAATTTACCGTAAACATTTGAAGGTCAGTTTCACATTATTAGGGCTTATGTAGTTCCTGAAGTAGAAACGTCTGTAATTTTAGGTGTAGATTTCTAGCGCGCATTTCAAATCTGCCCAAAATATATAGGTAGTATAAAATTGTCGAATGCTTATTTGGCGGAAATTAAATGTAGCCACAATGAAACGTTTATAAATTTTTATAATAATTTAGATGACTCACAAAAAGCTATAGCCGACAATGTAATCTCTCAATTTAAGTCTGTCTCAACCGAAGAGAAAGGTTTAGGCAGAACCAATTTAATTTGTCATCGTATAGATACTGGTGATGCCCAACCGATAAGACAACGCTATTATAAGATGTCTCCTGAAAAACAGCGTATCTTACACGAGCAAGTGGATGAAATGCTTTCACTTGACGTTGTGGAACCATGTGAGAGCGCGTGGTCTTATTGTTAATAAGAAGAATGGACAACCTCGGTTTTGTCTCGATAGCAGTAACTAAACGAGACGCCTATAGTTTGCCCTATGTTTCCGAAATCTTGGATAACCTTCGCGATGCAAAATATCTGTCCAGCATTGACTTATCCAAGGCTTTCTGGCAAGTGCCTATAGCTCCGGAGGATTTAGTTTTTAAGCGCACATATGTATTAAGCGATAAAAACAAATACTTTAGTAAAAAATTAGCTCCAAAATTCATAAAGTGCAGAATCATTGAGAAACGGTCTCCTCTCGTGTATGTTTTAGAGGACATGGCAGGTAAAAATATCGGTGTCTGGCATATTAAGGATTTTAAACTGATGAAGGCGCTACAGTAGTTTGTTTTTGTGATTAGCCAACGTTCTTTTATTAAATCCCACCTATTTTTTTTAACAACTTATTCCCGCTAGTAGTAGTCATCTGTGCAAAGTATCACAGATGCCTTTTTTATGTAAGGACGCGTAGTTAATTGTTTATAGTTGCTATGCTATTTTATGTTTGGATTGAATGTTTGGTTGAATGTAAGGGACCTGTATGAGATAGGATGAATGAAGTGATACTAGCCGTAATTATAGCCGGGATTCATTTTGGAATAAAACCCTCTCAGTGACGAGGGGGGTAATGTAACGTTATGTTACATATATTTAAAATAAATATTAACAATGTGTCTTCAAAACACATTTTAGTTCCTCAACACGTATAGGCGACATTTTAGTGGCTCTGGGCGATGCGATATGCCGGTCTCCTCGTCGTCCTGTTTTTTATTTTATCGCTTTCTATAATTAATCGAATTCAGTGGCGTCACTTAACGTGTTCGAAAGATTAGTTTATATGCTCATATTTTTTATATGTTTAAACTATACGTGTGACCGACACCCCCAGAATTGGGTAAGTGGTATTCAATAAGTATAGTGTAGATAGCAACATACTTTGCTCGCTTGGGTTTATAAAGTGCAAATCATCCTCACGCCATTTTGTATGTTTGTAATTTAGATAATAGTTGGCACCACATATTCATGTTATCATATTCATTCTCACCCACGCATTGTAATGAAGTATTTTAACTATTCATATTCCATATTTCTACATACTTCACCATACTTTCTATTCTTCTTTCTAATTGTCATCTCCGTTTCTGATTGTGAACATCCGCGGCTGCACAGCTATGCTTTCTCTCGCGCTGCTGCCGTGGGTGCTCACACTACTGAGCCTGCCCTAATGCCTCGCTTCATGCACATTCCAGGGTCCAAAGTCCACGTTGGACTTTACCTCGCTCGCCGATCCTTTCCATTGGGGACTTCCAAGGATCGACCTGGTGCATCCCGTCTACCACAGCGGCCACGCGGCTACCCCACCTTCAGCGGTAGCGAGGATTTTGAGCGCCAGACCATCGACGGCGGCACGCAGCCAGGGGAGTGCATTACCAGGGAACAATTACCAGAATCGGGTCCGGTTACGAATCCACCTTATTGCCCCTACCGGCGTTTATAGCTGTGGCATTTATTTATTAATAAATTATGTGCTCGGAGATTTGCCTTCTCATTTAATTAAGGCCCTAAGGTAGACCTCCGTGACAACATGTTTTGCTTAGAGGTTACTCTTGACAGCGCGACATATAATTGCCCATGTAAAAAACACTCTACGCTCAAATCTAATCCTGCAACGTTGAAAGTTTGACCCTGCGATTTATTAATGGTCATTGCAAAATATATCTTTACCGGAAATTGTAGGCGTTTAAATTGGAACGGTAAATCTGATGGTATCAGAGGAATTCGGGGAATTAACACATCTTCTCCGGTACCACATCCGGTGAGTATTATGCACTCTATTATGATATTTTTTTAGTGATTTTACCAGCAAACGCGTGCCATTGCAAAGTTTAGGAGGATTCAGGTTTCTTAATAAAATAACAGGACAACCTACTCTCAATTCCATTTTATGAGGAGGGAGTCCAGAAGGGTTCAAAGAATTAAGAAATTCTGTAGGAAAATTAACAGCTTCTTCCGAGTCGAGAACAGTATCGACCGAGTAGTATATTTGCGTCGGCGTATCAATCTTTGCAAGAATCAAGTTATTTACCTTATCTACTTATTCGTTAGTTGGTGACAGAATGGCTCTTTCTTTAAACCAAGATATAGTCTTACAACTTATGTTATGAATGTCAGGATAGACATTGTTGACCAAATCTTGGATGTTGTCTATCAAAACACAAAGGTTTTCTAGGTTAATCCTTCCATTACTTTGTGTTAACTTTCCATTGCCAACTTTTAGCAGCAGCTCTGAAAAAAGCCTGTTCTCAAGTGAAGATAATGAAAGCCTCATGTTAGTTTTAAGCTCTAACTTATTAACGTGTGGTCAAAGGTTGGATCTTTTTAGGGAAGCATTTATTTCGTCCGCACGTGTTCCTCTAGTGACAACCGGTAGGATTTGACGAAAGTCTCTTGAGAACCGAATTGTACATCCACCCATAGGTGCATTTTTACTGCGCAAATCGCGCATTGTCCTATCCAGCGCTTCCACAGACGTCTTGTTTGGCATGGTGGCTTCATTCCAGACTATTAATGAGCAGTCACGGATCAATTTTCCTGTATTGCTCTGTTTAGAAACACTACAGACGCTGTTATTATCATCGGTGGCGATTTTCAGCGGGAGCTTGAATGTAGAGTGTGCAGTTCGGCCTCCTTCTAAAAGCGTAGCGGCAATGCCGGATGACGCGACAGCTAATACAATTTTTCCCGAAGATCTGACTTTTGTTAAAAGCAAATTAATTAAAAATGTTTTTCCTGTACCTCCTGGGGCATCAACATTTTTCCTTCATTGTTATCAATTGATGATAGTAATGTAGTAAATACTTTTTTCTCGTTGTTCAATCGTGGCTCATTTTGAGCTACATTCTGTAAAAGTTTCGATTGATCGTATGATGTTTCTCTTGTGTATTCGGCACTATTCGTTAAATCTGAGTTAGAAGTATTAGCTGGCATCGGCAGTCCAAAATCACTGATGTATTTACTTGACAGTAATTGCACTACTTTGTTCAATTCAAATAATGCTTCATCAAATATGTTTTGATCATATTGTAAATCACCTGAAACTAATTCTCGCCGTTGCCGAATCAGAATATCACTGGCCATATTTTCTCGAAATTTATTCCATAGATTAACAGAATCAGTTACTTGACAAAACGCAACTATGATGGCAAATAAATATCTTAATGATGTAGCGGAACTGCTCATAGCTGCTTCTGATAATGTATTTTCCCAGGGAGAATCGTCTTCCAAGAGCCCCATAGCTTTACATGCCATTTGATAAGTATTGTAAATAACACCTTGTACAGTTTTCAGGTGTGCAAAGGATGTCTGGCCTTTTACAACATGGAGTAACATTCTCAAATGAAAGCATTCGCTGTTGTTAGGATGAATCACGTAGACTCTACCAAGAGCATCAGTTTTTTTTATTCCGCGGAAACCATCGACCGCAGCTCCTTGTTTTCGCCGTTGGAAGGTTTTAGAACTCTGGTTCCATGTATAGTAACTTGGCACTCTAACATATGACAGTGTTTTCGCGAAATCATCTTGAGCGCATAACTTGAAGAATGCTGTTAATGTTGTGTCCGGCGGGTTATTGACAACTTCTTGTATAGTGTTCTCAGTGAAATATACTCTTTGTCCATTTTCTAAATGAACTGCAAGGTGGACAATAGTAGGAGCTCGGTCGTGCACTTCGAATGATAACATCCTCCATACTGCCTCAGAGATGCAGATGTAACGTCCAGACTGATATGTTTCCACTTCATTTGGTGATTGTATGCTGAAAGTAGCTTGATCGCTACCTTTATTAATGTATTTAATAACATATTGGATCGATTTTATTGAACTGCACAACTCGACGTTGATGTGGGCGTCAAAAATTTTTAAAAGGAGCTGATTATATGGAACGATCCATCGGTTATCAATATCGAAATTGCTGACTGTGGCACTTTGCCCACCCTGGTCTGGCGATCGTCGTCGATATTTGGGATATCCGTCATCGCTAGTAGATGTTTGTATCTGGAACGGATTCGGAAATTTTTTGCTGCATTTGGAATCTCGCATACATGGAGAATTACGATTTAAAGTCCGCAGAGACCGTGTACCACGTGTTTCTTTACGATTTCAAACAGGACAGGATCTTCTTCCTTAACCGGTAATTCAGCTGAAATTACGCTGTCGATTTGATTTGGTCTAATTTTGTTCACTAACCACACCAGCAGATGTACATGTGGCAAACCACGTTTCTGCCACTCTATAGTGTACATATGACAGCGCGGCGCGGCGGACCGAATATATGAGACTTGTTAATGAGGTACAGGAGTTTCTGTACTTTTAAATGGAAGAATCTATCTATAATTTTCAATAATTAAAAATGCTCGCACTAATACCAAATTGCCTTAACTCTAAATTCAAATGAAAATCTTAATAGAAGAAATACCAAGAAATATGGTTTATCTAACCTAATGTAAGTAAATATTTTACTTACTATAGGTATTCGTTCGAATAAAAGCACAAGAAAGGATACCTAATATTCATATATACGTATTTCTTTGAACTTAAGTATGTACAATTTTCAATAATTAAAAATTAAAAGATAATCAACAACAAAAGATACCTATTCTATTCGGTTCTTCTATGAACTTAACTACAATTTTTAATATAATTAAAAATGCTTGCCCTAACACTTAACTGCCTAATTCTAAATTCAAATCAAAGTCTTTATATAAGAAATATACAAAAAATATGGTTATCTAACCTAAAAATAGATCTTAATACGTTATAAAAAATCGCCCTAAAAAGTACTTTTAAAACGCGCGCTTAAAGCACGTATTGTCTTAAAAAATAATTCACTTTTTTATTCAAATAGGTACTTTCATACATTCGAATATATATATGTTTTTTATTTATCCTAACGTAGGTACTTAATAAGTACGGATTACGTTGTCGCGCTGAAAAGCACGTTTTTATTAATTATTGATATTTTCCTCGCTAGAGAGCTCCGATAAACGCTGGTAATATCTTCGGAAATATTCACTTAAATAACATGCTGTAAAAAGCATATTGATCTATAATAAATGTACAATTTATTAGAGGTACTTAATTGGATAAGGATTAATATCGTATTGTTTAAAACCACTTCGTAAATAATCACTTTTTAGTTAAGGATAAAAAATTGTTATGGTGGGTTATCCCTAAGAGATAGACATATAAGAGATAGACATATACCATTGCGGACTTTTTTAGGATCCTTAACCATCGAGAGACAATTTTTTTGTTTAGATATTATTTGTCGTCATAGCGGCCTTTCTATGGCCGCTATGACACACACTCCGTGAACACTTCTAGTGTCTACCTATTATTGAGATACAGCCCGCTGATAAATAGACAGACCGATGGACAGAGGAGGCTAAGTCAGGAGGTTCTATTGGAACACTTCGGGTACAGAACCCTTAAAAAGTAGAAATGATGGTTTAATTGGATAACGTTGTATCCTTTTGCAGTATGCTTTTAGAGTGCAGCCGATTTTAGACATGAGTTTTCATTAGAAAAAAACATCAAGAAAATGCCATTATGACATTTCCGCGACTGGAGCCATCTCCTAAGAATACCGTATTAGACCAGGGTAGAAGCGTTTAAAAATAATAAAAAATGAAAAAAAATAATAGTAGGATGAAACCCATTAGAAAAGGAGGGGAATATTATAAAAATGAAAGGAAAAATAATTTACGGGCGATCTGAGGTCGGGAAGGGGATGGGGGTGAGTTTTTAAGGGTAAAAAACGGTTTTTCTCGATTTCCGGCAAAACTAAGTCCTATCGAAAAAAGTCAAATGACAAAGTTGTAGGTAATAAAAAGATCTAAAACTTTTGTATTTACACTTTTTTCACATAACCTAAAATTTATGAGAAAACTTCAAAAAACCAAGGTTTGGTTTTTTATTTTTATCTTTTACATAAATTTTTCTTTTTTAACGAAATTTGGTGAAAACTTACCTTTTTATATCCCAAATACGCTGTAATTTATTTGATTAAAAATATTTATTTTTTCACCTTATTTTGAATTAATATCGAAAAAACACCCTAATTTTCAATCGAAAAGTCACCCGTCAAAATATCAGTTTTTTTCAAAAAGTTGGTACGTTTTCTGTTCGTTGAAATCTCTACTTTCCGTGAAAAAAAATATATATGTTACTCTAGTAAATTTTCTCAGAAAATGCAAAATATCGAAATAACTCGAATTCGAATTCTTTTTTAATTATTATGAAAAAAATCATCTAAAAATGTGATTGCTGCAATTTGTTTCAATTAAAAAGTTGATTTATTTAATGCTAATTACATTTATGTCATAGAAAATCTCATTATATATAAATATAAATCGTACAATTAAATGTAGATACTTTATTCTGATAACGTTATTCATTACAATATTTTTAAACAAAAATATATTAAAGAAATCTATTTAAAATGAAAAATGAAGAAATCTATTTATAAATATATAAAAAATACGTATAGTAAATATATTTTTGATAACTAACTTTTGGCTGATTTTCATGTATATTTCATATATTTTGAATATATCTGAAATGTATAAAATATATATGAAAATCGGCCAAACGTTTGTTATTAAAAATATATTTACGATATATATTTTATATATTTTTTATAGACTTAATATATTTTTTATGTATTTTGAAATATATATTTTTTTCATGGGATTAACTAAATTTGTTTGTGCAAAATTAAGGAGATTATTATTAGTATGTATGTAGTAAGACCCAGACCCGCCTAGCCCCTTCCCCACTTCTACATGAAATACCTTTTGATGGGCTACTATTTTTCGTAGGTCACTCAGGTATATAATTTATCTTAAAATATAAATAGACATCTACGCATATAATTTAAAGAAGATTCGACAACTTTCTCCAAATATTGTAGATGTCTTATTAAATATTAATTTTATTAACTTATTTGTTTGTTAATTAAAGTAGTATATTTTTATTTGCAATTTTTATTTATCAATGTTACATGTAATCTAATGTTTTTTGAGTAATTAAAGTGTTAATTTTAATAAATAGCTCAAAATTTTTTATAGTAGTTAAAAAAAGAATTCGATTTTTTTTGCATTTTCTGAGAATATTTACTAGAGTAACATATATATTTTTTTTCACCATCGGATAGTAGAGATTTTAACGAACAGAAAACATACCAACTTTTTGAAAAAAGCTGATATTTTGACGGGTGACATTTCGATTGAAAATTAGGGTGTTTTTTCGATATTAATTCAAAATAAGGTGAAAAAATAAATATTTTTAATCAAATAAATTACAGCGTATTTGGGACATAAAAAGGTAAGTTTTCACCAAATTTCGTTAAAAAAGAAAAATTTATGTAAAATATAAAAATAAAAAACCAAAAACTTGGTTTTTTGAAGTTTTCTCATAAATTTTAGGTTATGTGAAAAAAGTGTAAATACAAAAGTTTTAGATCTTTTTATTACCTACAACTTTGCCATTTGACTTTTTTCGATAGGACTTTTAGTTTTGCCGGAAATCCAGAAAAACCGTTTTTTGCCCTTAAAAACTCACCCCCATCCCCTTCCCGACCTCAGATCGCCCGTAAATTATTTTTCCTTTCATTTTAATAATATTCCCATCCTTTTCTAATGGGTTTCATCCTACTATTATTTGTTTTTGGTTTAAAAATTATCGACCCTGGTCTATATATCTATATCCCGATCATGTTTACATGTCTGTTTAAAGAAACACGTTAAAAGAAGACTGACCACCGCACCGGGCCGTAAGTGATGGGCGAGCTTCTGATTATGAGCGCCTCATATAGTATGCAGGTGGTATGCTGGTAACAAGCTTTGTTCTACTTTCCCTGCCATCTATACATACATATAATAAAATCGTAGGAAAGTCAAAACTGTACATTGAATATTTTTTAAAAGGATACTTGGGGCGTGATCTACAATCGATATCGAAGCCAAAAATACAGCTTTTAAAATTTTTGTCTGTTTGTCTGTATGTATGTCCGGGCTAAACTCAAAAAGTACTGTATGGATTTAATTTAAATTTTGCATGAATGTTACCAAGAGGTCTGGTCAACATATAGGCTACATATTATAACGGAGGAGCACTGATAATTTATAAAGTTTAACGCGGGTAAAACCGCGGGGCACAGCTAGTATTTACATAAACATCTACGACGTTCAACTGTAATTATTTCAGATATTTTAATATTTTGATTATATATCTATTGCGGATAGATATATTGTCAAATTATTAAGAAATCTATATATTTCTTATATTTTTTTAAAAGACAATGCCCCATTAGGGAATCTAACCCCTGGGTACTTTACAAACATATAATAATAATAATAAATAGTTGTCCAGCATGGGACTCGAACCCGCGACACGAAGCGGCGAGACGTCTATCTTAGCCGCTGCGCCAGACGTGCAGTCAAAATATATATTTATAAAACCACGCGACGTAAGTATTATAACAATTCAAATTCTATTATTTGAAGGCGAAATTAATGAGCTCCTTTCATATGATATCCCACTTGACCTGATTGATACTCGAATTTTGAAGTATTTATTTGCCTTTTGACAGAGAAAATAAAAATATTACCTTGATTTTGAAATAAAGTTGGATATAGGCTGAAAGTGGAACTAACGCCGCCATCTCTCAAAGTGTCTCTTTGACAGTTCTGCCACAGCTTGCTTTGCCGATTGTTGTTTCTAAGTTTATTATTGTATTATTTGGTTTAAAGCACTAGCAATTTGCTAAAAGTGAGAGAAAGTGGTGTTAGGGAAATAGTCCTAAAGGTTAAGGAGTTTTTCATGAAAGAAAAATACAATGTAGGCCCGATAATTCCATTTGAAAAAGTTAACGAGCGAGTTGCCGCCTCGATACGTAAATGTTACCATGCTTGATTTTTAAATCGCACCCGTGTATTAATTTTTGGTTTGATTTTTTACATGAATGTAGTATTAAGTAACGTGAATGAAGTATTAATTTACAAATAAATTAATTTATAAGGATAAAAATGACAGTTTTCTTCCCTGGTGCCATCAATATATGGAGGATAATATTTGGAGTATTCAATAAACTTTTAGAGTTAGATATTCCTGAAACGGCCATCTGATCCCAAACTAAGTAAACCTTGTACGATGGAAATCAAATAGCTAATATACTACTTTTGTAAATACATACTTATATAGATAAACGCCCTGACACAGGACAAACAGACATATTCATGGACACAAATATCTGTTCTGAGTGGGAATAAAAAACACCAACTACGCTAACTGGCCCGTCAAAGTTATACAATTGATATGAAAAATATAATGGATACAATCTATTGGCATTTTAAAATTTTCGCATAATATTAGGGAAATTTTCTTAGAAGCAACCCTTGCCGACATAGTGTCGCCCTCGCACAAATGTCAGTCACGTTCATAAAGATCCTTGTCCCACTGTAAGTGAAATCTGGAACTGTTCTACATTTTCCAATGAGGGCTACCGTTTTTGTGCTCACCAGTCGGCGCCACTGTCGCGGAAGGTCCACTATAGCTGATCAAAATCATTGTTATTGTGGACGCGACGAATGTTTTACGAAAAATATTTCAAATCCTGTTAAAGTGTTTCATAAATAGCATGCAGCAGTGTTGTGCAGTCCCCGCACAACACTGCAGCATGCTATTTATGAAACACTTGAACAGGATTTTAAAAATGATTTCAAATATTTATTACAGTCATCGAGCTGTTACTCATTTTGTAATTTATATTTAGTTTTAAACCAAAATGTTTAGTTATAATCGCAGTTTTTATTAATAAACAGCGTAACCCGAACAAAAACAGTGTATTTTGACGTTTCGTAGACCTGCCGCGATGCTAGCGCCTCTAGCGGCAAATTGATACGCGGTAGCCCTCATTGCTATGCGTGTTGGATCGATGAATTGAATTAATGCATAAGAGGAATATTTATGTAGTGTCATAACGTTACGTTATTTAATTTATTATATTTAGGATCTTAAAGACCGTAACTCGCATTAACCTAAAATATATTAAACGATACGACACATTTATTATCGCATTTAGTAAATATTCTAGATTTTATTAAATTGGTCACACTGAAATTCTAAAGTACAAGCAACCTGTGAAACGCGTCATAAACAAAATGACGAAAGTCCTTCATATAAAAATGAGTTATAGGAATAGAATATAATATTTATAAGTTTATTTATCAATGCAAGACAACTTTATTTCTGAATGTCACCCAAAATTCGCTATACCTAATAGTTTAGCAGTATATACTTTAAATTGAATAGTTTAAAATAAATACTGCTAATTTAATTTAAATGTCATCGGCAATACGATGTATGCCTCACTTCAGTTTGTATGTCCATAGATAATACACTTAACTAGCTATGTATGTCTCTACACTACACGATGACTAATAAAGATGATATCATACTAAAGTTATATTCATAATTCTTGACGTGTGGACTTCAGTGGGAATAAAATAGGAATATTATGTGTATAATATAAAGTAAACCAATTGAGTGTTCATAAAAACACTACTTAGTATTGTCTATGATAAAATATATACAAATTTTAATATTTGATAGAAACTAGAGAAATTATCAACTTTGTATATATTTTATCGTTTTGATATTTTTTCCTGTGCGTCTTTGTTGGATAATATTTTTTTCTTTCCTTTATAATATCAAATTAAATTGCTAAACAACACAACTGCAGAAAGGTCACCGTCTCACCATTCACATAGGTAGGGGCACCTACATAGAGCTGGTCAATGCTGATTTTGAGTTGGCAACCCTGTGTGTGACACACGGCCGGGAGTAAGGCTAATAACAACAAATAAATATAGTACGAGCAGTAACTACCGATTATACGACATCGGTTTTAAGTAATCATTTGCTGATTTTTTCATTCCAAAATGTAAGAAAATCGTAAAATTCTATTCAACGAATATGCTAGCGATCCACGCGCCAAGAATAATAGATCCATATCTATCTAAAAATATTATCAAGGTCTATACGATTTAGCGTTTATCTCTTTTGCACATTCACTGATTAACGTTCGTACTCTTACCTTGTGTATCCGATACACATCGTAAACAAACAAGTGACTTCAGTAAGACTCCTACGTGTCAGAAGAAGTATTCTCCGAAAACAGTGTATAAAGGTGCGTAAATTAACATATTTAATTACCTACCTTAGCTTTATATTATTTAGTGAAAAATATTTACTTTATTTTAAACACTTAATACAGAATAGTTAAAGCTGGTTATAACTTTAACTCTTTATAAAGTCCTTGTTTGCACAAATGTTGTGAACATAATTTATATAAAACACCATCTTAAAATTATTTTGTAACTGAGAAATGTCGTAAAATAAAAACATGCAGTCCAATTGATAACTGATATTCGTAAGAAGTATATTCTTATAAATGTTATAAAATTTAAAAAAATCAGTATCCAAATATGACTATTAAATTACTGTAATTGTCTTAAAATGAGTCAGCCCTGCTATTAGTGGACAAAGCAAAGAGCGCGGGAATTCCCCGCGCCGTACTCGCAACTGCGCCATAGATTACATTTACATTCCACTCATCAGATTTATCTTATCTACGTTTATTGGGAAAGAGACTTATTTCACACTAGCTGTGCCCGCGGTTTTACCCACATTAAAATTTTACTAATTATCATAGCTCCTGATGGTGTGATTTTCTGTTTAATTAACTATTTATTATTTAGAATACTATTTATCAAAAGTCCAATGGGCATATACGATGCTATCGAATTTAAAAACACATCTAATAACAACCTTGAATAAAATTATACCTATCTATTATTTAAAAGATATATATTCAGTTAACACTGTAGGTGATTATTATAATTATAGATATATTAACAGACCTAAAGTACTTACCAGCCTACCTAACCTAAGACCTAACTTTGGTCTAAAGTTGTACTATTCCACATGCTTGTCAAAAAATCACAATAGCACTGTGGGAAATTGTGCCCACATAGGTAGTAGGTGTTAATCGTACACGGGAACAGCATACCCGCGTTCCCGGGGCTTCTTCCACCAGGTGCGAATAGAAGTCCATGGCAGGTATAGGCCGCCCACAGATACATTTTACATTCAAATGCTTTATTACTTCCATACGCTGGTTTATTTTCAGACTGGAGTAATAAGAAGTAACCAGGCAATAATGGGGATATTGATTAAAATAAAACATGTCGAAGGCGACCATTTTGAAGCGGAAGGATCGGGAGACATACGTAATATTATAACAGACCAAGACAGAAAAGATTTCGATGTCTGTGACAAAGAATTAAAAATTGCCGCCGGACGTGTCTTAAAGAAAAATCCAAGTGATGCTTTTCTACGTCGCCCAACTCCTTGGGATGATATGTATAAAAAGTGGGAGTTAGATGAAGTGACGAAAGTAACCCGTGTAAAAAACGCAGAAGTAATAGACGTCTCTACGCAAACTGTCGCTGTCAAAACACAACATTTCATAAACAAGGAATCTCCAGTCGCGACGAACTTCAACGCGTCTTTGGAAGAAACTGTAAATAATACAGTGTCATCAACATGGAACAATGAAAACTGCGTAGAAGTTGGTCAGTCAATCAGTTACGACATCAAGGCGATTAGTGGAGAAACTTCTTTGAATTATAAGCGAACTTGGGGTAGCACTGAGACAAAAAGTCAATCAGTGGAATTGAAATGCGCGTCGTCCATGGGATTGACATTAGAACCTGGACAATCGGTTTCAGTGGCACTCATGGCTCATAAGAAAATTGTCAAAATTAAAATTACATATGAAAGTTACTTGTTCGGACATGTAGCAATGAATTACCATGGCGGTTATAATGGTCATACATACTATTTTGAACCGATTGAGGATATTATGGAACATTGTAACATAAATAATTCAAGAATTGTCACTGAAATTATTGAATTAGATATATTCGGGGACTGTAGTATTACAGTAAAAGATCTCAATTAATTATTTGGATGAAAAGAGGGTCAAGGGTAGATAAATATTAGCTTAACGTCTTAGATTTATCTCAGATTATGTTGATTTAAACTTGTTAACTATCCACAGTTAATCAACTTGCAACAAAGACCGCAAATCACCCCAAAGAGTACACGCGCGTTAAATGTAATAAATTATAGCGTATGTGTTTACGCGAAAGTGTAAAACACTCGCATTAAAAATATAGCAGCATGTGTTATTTGAATAAATAAAATATATTACTTCATAGTTTAATTACAATCAATTCTGAATTTTATGTGTGAAAGAGTAACAAACATCCAAACTCACTTTCGCATTTATAATATCAGTAAAATAGCATCTATAATGTCAGGATATATATGTGGCAACTAACCACACTGACAGAGGTTTGCTGGAAGAGAACCCATAGTTTGCCTGGCTTACAGGACTTGTAGTGGTGGGTAAGTAGGTGAGACTACTGTCTATAAAAGAATAACACCGGTAACACAATCACCTTCTCACCATAATAATTGCTACACTATTGTCATGTCAAGTATAATAAAGATTTATTAATAATAAATATTTTTATTAATTCATTATTTTAACCAAATATTGAAATAAAAAAGAGTTTAACTAAGCCCGCCTGTCGGCATGATGTGTCTTATTTGTTAACTTCACATATATTTATATTATGTGTGCAATATAGATTAAGTAAATAAGATACCGTACAGTTTTGTTAAACCATATTGTTCCAATTGGACGCCCTTCTTCTGTTTAAAAAATATTGTCTCGGCCATTATTTGGTCGGTGAAGATCAGAACGACGCATTATTAAATATTGATCTCTTTACATCGACCTTAAAAACACCGTAAATATAACATTTGCTTGCTTCGTAAGGTTAATTCTTCTTTCAGAAAAAGATTTTCTATTTATTTTGGTCCTTTTTTATATAATAAAATAAACAATACTACTTCAATTTATAATCTAACCCATTATATGTGGGACCATACAATCAGTTTCAAAAGTAAACATCTTTCGTAAGCGATAACTTAATTTAAATAGTAATTTAAGGAATAAATAATCATCGTCATGTCAACCGAAAGACGCCCACAGCTGGACAAAGGCCTCCCCCAATGATCTCCACAATGGCCGGTCTTGTACTGCCGGCATCCAGCGGATTCCCGTGACCCTTGCAAGATTGTCGGTCCACCTTATAGGGACAAGGTGATAAATAATATAAATAAATAAAATAATAAATCTTAAGGTTTTTAAAGTCAAGCAAGACTCTTCAATTATTTAAATATGTTTATAATAAGTATCTATTTCATTTAGTATATATTTTTTCTTTTATTTTTCTTGTGTATTATTATTATTCCAGCAACCGGGTCATAACCAATCCATAGGGATATTTTGTTATGTTGTCCAGGGAAGTGGAGTTAAAGTAGATCAAGGCAAATTTAGATTCACTCTTAGGGAGCAGTTTAATTTAAGTTGATCAAAAAAGAAGGTTGATTTTTCCTGTTAATTGTGTGTGTGTGTGTGTGTGTGCGCGCGTGTGTGTGTGTGTGTGTGTGCGTGTGTGTGTCTGCGTGCGTGCGTGCGTGTGCGTATGTGTGTGTGTGTGTGTGTGTGTGTGTAATCTGTATTGTATTTTAAACTTTTAAATTTTCTTTTTATTGTATCTATTCTTAAGTATCTATAGTTTATACAAAGCAAAAACTGATTTGCACTGCTGTGACTCACCATGGTAGGTAGCTGAAAATCAGCGTTACAGTTGGGCTCTGGCTGTAACAGTGTGCTGAGCTGCCTACCAATTGAACACATTATATATTAACTAGCTTTTGCCCGCGACTTCGTTCGCGTGGAATAGTGTCTTCCGGCACATTTTTGGTTTTACCCACATAGTTCCCGATCTCGCGGGATCTCTTCAAAAATGAAATGTGGATGATATTCTAGGGAACTCTTCAAAAATCAACATAATGAGCTCTGCGTTTGAATTGAAGATATGTATACTCACTTAGGGCATTAAAGCCGTTATTGCCGATCGAAAAAGGCGAAAATGTTATTATTCCCTTATTTTCAAAATATTATTTTGATTTGCCATTTCAGAAAAAAATACTGTTTCTCCCTTGACAAACGCGTAAATCCGGATAGACACTATTTTTTAAATTGTATGTGCTATCCACAATTTGGCATCATTCGCTGCTCAGCGTGATCATACTCTCGGAGTCGGTAGGCATACGATCCTTGCCGATCTTCAGAAGAGCAGCAGCATACTGCCCGGCTTGACAATCATTATGGAGTAATACTCGCATATTCGTCGACAGTGAAACCTTTTGCACATGTGTCCATAGCACAGATGCTTTTAAACAGGCATTGATTTCATCTGCCGGTGTGCCCCTTGCTATAACCGGCAGGGTCTGCCAGAAGTCACCGGCCAATAGAACCACCATTCCTCCCATAATACCTTGATTGTTTTTTATGTCTTTCATCGTGCGACGAAGTGCTTCGATTGCTCTTTTATGGGACATCGTACATTCATCCCAAACCAGCAGTTTACATTGTTGCAACATTCTTCCACGCTCACTACTTTTACTTATGTTACAAACTGGCATTTCGTCCCAACGCTATCTATCGAGCATAGTGACAACTCGGATTATTTATCTATACTCCGTTCGGGCATTTTCTTTGTACTAAAAGTTTAATTATATTGATATTATTTTTTCATACCTTTTTACTATTTATTTACTTTTTTCCGATGAATTAAAACAATAACATGAACCGAACTCGTGTAACGATCGACACCATTGCGCGATCACCAACTCGACATATACCTAGTACTAATAGAATTATCTATACTCCGTTAGAGCATTTTATTTCTACTAAAAGTTGCATTATATTATATTTTCATACCTTTTACTATTTATATATTTTTCCGATGAATTTTCAGTACTGAATTGATGCCGACTCTTGACCAATAGATGGCGCTGTATGTCCGGAATAAATTTTATTTTTTATTTTATTTTTCTAATAAAAACTATCCTATGTCCTTTCTCAAGTTCCAAACTATGTCTGTACCAAATTTCACACAAATCGGTTCAGTAGTTTAGGCGTGAAGCAAAGACAGACAGACAGACAGACAGACAGAGTTACTTTCGCATTTATAATATTAGTTTGGATTTGGATTATTTGTTTCTTTATGTTTTTTTTTTTCTGAATCATATTAAGTTTTATGGTAGTATGTAGGTAAGTAAATATAAGATTTGTACAAACTTTTTTTCAATGTGTGTGTGTGTATGTGTTCAATAAAAACATTTTCTTCTTCTTCAGTACTCACCTGCACCGCCATCCATGGACAATGTGCGCAGAAGACTGGCAGTGTTACACTGCCAGTCTTCTGCGCACGTTGTCCATGGATGGCGGTGCGTGTGAGTATATCGGCGCCCAGTGTTTTTGCCCACGATGGACTTAGATATACCTACATATTAAGTACCTATGTATCTATATAATAATAAAAAATATTTTCTGTTTTTGTGTTCGTAGGTTGAAGACGATTTTTTGTTTTATTCTAGCATGCTTTGCTACGTTTTTCGTTGTTTTTGTTGTTCTACACATTTTCCTAATTACCGATTGTGTTAACAAAATAGAAAACGGCAACTTCGGCCCCAAAGCCCGATTTTTATGCTGTTGAACAACCGGTTTCAATTTATAAACATGTCACAGAAAAATATTGGAATAAAGAATTGAATTTAACTACAAACTTACCGACTTCTAGTAACGCAACGCAAGTAAGAAGTATGTACTACTGTGGGGTTCTGTTAACCTAAGGTACATACTTAGGTAAACAGAACCACACAGTACCAGTAACCAATCCAAATATTTACAAAAAAAATATTACAGGTCTCTGCATTCCTTAGTTATAAAGATCTTCGTGGCCTCTATCTATGCTGGAAGTTTTTATTTATTTGTTTCTTGAACATGGATGGTAGTTCTTCTGTCGTAGTAACAAAGTTACACCTCACCCAAAATATTGACACCATAGTACATTTTCAAATACCTGCTACTTATACTCGATTAACAGTAAAATAACCGATAATATTGTTAAGTTCCACATAAATTATGATTTACTAGCTGTGCCCCGCGGTTTTACCCGCGATAAATTTTATAAATTATCATAGTTCCTCCCCCACAGTTGTTAGCGTGATAATATGTAGCCTATATGTTGACCCGACCTCTTAATAATATTCATGCAAAGTTTGAAGAAAATCCATGCACATACAAACAGACACACAGACAAAAATTCTAAACACTATATTTTTGGCTTCGATATCGATTATAGGTCACGCCCCAAGTATCCTTTTAAAAAAATATTCAATGTACAGTTTTGACTTTTCTACGATTTTATTATATTATTATACCTATGGGCAACTTCAAATGGCACATAACATGATATTAAATGTATCGGAAGAACGTAAGTAAACATACCTACCTTTTATTCGCTTATTAGGTTACTTACCGATATCTTATCTTTAGTATCATATTTATATTATAAGTGCAGATATATACTCCTCGGAGTCAGGCACTGTGCGAAGTAATTATGCCGTATTTACTTTTTATCTATTACATAAAAATGCGTAAAAGTCGCAATGTTTCAGTATAATTTCTATTGAACAAACCTGGTTTATTGTTTATAACCGACTTCAAAATATAGCTTTTTGGTATGTATTGTACAATTTCTCTGTTATTTTTTTCTTGTTGAAACCTTTCAGGGTTTCGATATGGTCCATATAAAGTTAGTTCAAAGTCGAAGTCGGTTGTATGTAATTTATTAGATAAAGTAATTATTTTAGAATTCGTTTATATAAACCTTCTAATATTAACTAATACGCTTTTGCATCGTCGATTTACCAAACAATTTACGTCATGTCAGTAAATACGATGACGGGGCGTTCCAGAATATTATCTGTTTATACGTACGTAAATATCATCTTGTTTAAATTACATCTTTAGTATTAACTACTTTATTTTTGTACCAACAGAAAATACAACACACTCTCCGTTTAAATTTCTACTATTTACCTACTACACGGTTCATGAGGTAGCTGACACGCAGACAGACGGACGGACAGCGGAGACTCATTAATAGGTTTTGTTGGCACCTTCTGGATACGGACCTTAGATCGTTATATTTTTCAATAATGGTAAGTAGCTATGATACCATCCGATAATCTAAAGTGAATAAATAACCTGTTATATCAGATCAGTAATTTACGGGCAAAGCTAGATATTTAAAGTTACAGAATTTATCTGATACACTATTGAGTCGAACATATTCTTCCCAGTAATGTATATCATTACTATTGTGATCTTTTTTCTGAAAACTGAAATCTTTCACATTGGACAATCGCATCACATTAGCTTGTTTATAATACATGGAGTGGGCACAATAAAATCGGAATATTCTTTTTGAAGTTATACTTCTTTTGGCGCGACGGAGAAAAATGCTGAGAGTGAATTTTTACGATGCGCGCGCACACCGACACCAAAAAATTTAACAGCATGAAGATAGTTCTAGGTGGTATGAGAGTGAATTTTTACGATGCGCGCGCAACGTAAAAATAACAGCATGAAGTTAGTTCTAGGTGGTATGAAAATTGATAACTATGTTCAAGTTGTATATTAAGAAGTATAACTTCTAACGCGTGTACATAAGTACACACAAGTTGTTTTTTTATCCATATACAACTTATATTGTGATTGATTTTTGTTTTCGGACTTGAAATCCGAAAAAAAAATATCGTGGTTTTACGACTACGTAAACTCATTACACATGATACATGTGAAATAATGAAAACAATATCCAATATTTTCAGACTGGCAAATCCGGAAAAAATGGGAATCTCAATAAGAGTAAACACACCCGACAATTTTAAAATAGAAGCATCCGGACAAATTGAAGACAAACTAACGAAACAAGACGAACAAGATTTTGGATTATTAAGTCAAGATTTTTTACAAACTCTATTTTTTAAATATAAACCAGATCATGCCCGAACCTCTGTCTACGGAAGTTTGCGTGCAAACGACGTGACAAAAGTAACTCGCGTAAAAACAGCAGAAGTAATCGACGTGTCAACTAAACCTGTTGTTGTAAAAACACGAGTATTTATAAACGAGGAATCACCAATTGCTATGAATTTTAATGAGAAATTGGAAGAAACAGTTAATAATACAGTGTCATCGACATGGAACAACGAGAACTGTGTAGAAGTTGGTCAGTCAATTAATTATAATATATTTTTCCTTAAAGGAGAGACTTCGCTTAAATATTCGAAAACTTGGGGCAACTGTGAGACCAAGACTCAGTCAGTGGAATTGAAATGCGAGTCATCCATGAAATTTAAATTAGAACCTAGACAATCAGTTATAGTTGAAAGGACGGCTTTAAAAAAAGTTGTCAAAATTAAAATCACTTATGAAAATTATCTACGAGGTAAAGCTGTTTTTTCAATAAATACCTCAGGTTTATTTGGAATTTTCCTAATTTTACGTGAACAAATCGAAAATTTGATGAACCAAGGTGGTCTTGATAACTCGATCCTTGTTACAGAAACTATAGAACTAAATATATATGGTGATTGTAGAACCGAAATTAAACCTGTAGAACCGCAGGTAAAGGTTAACGAGATACCTCTAAAGTCTCTCTGCAGTATCCCAACAAAAACAAAGCCCATTCCCTCGCTGGCGTCGCTACGCCGCACTAATGCTTTGGGCTCACGTCAACGAAAAATACTTCTAACAACGATTACTGTGTTCGTATTGCTAATAGCTTTATGTTTTCGTACCTACTGGTAGTTATTATTTAGGAAAAAAGAGACGTTTTGTTTATCTTGAATCAAATATGGTAATAACGCACATCATCAGATTGATCATTAAATATTTGAATATGAGACTTATTGTTGGATTTCTGAGTGTCTCCGTGCTTCGATGAATACGTTAAGCTGTCGTTCCCGGGTATAGTCATTAAATAACAGTTGTTATGCCATTTTCAGGCTTACTAGGTGCCTTGAACAATACTAGGGTAACCAGAGAAACCTATATGACTGTAGAACCAACAAAAAATATACTAATAATGTATTTGCTAGTATAAAAATATAATAAAAATATCCTGGGGCATTATTTACACACAGCCATTTGATCCCAAACTAAGCTGAGCTTGTACTATGAAAACCAGATGACTGATATACTAATTTTCTTTTGTAAATATGTACATACTTATATTGATATATATTACACCCAGACTCAAGACGAACAGACAGAAATTGACAATACAAATAAAAAGAGACAAGAGCTTTTATAACAAAATTTATTAATGTATATAAATATTTTAAATATTATGTTACACTAAAATTGAATTGTCGACACAAGGTATCAGATATCAGATTCATGTACTAATCATATTCGAATGTTTAGATATAGGCGCATTCTGTTTTTAATACTACAAATTTAAATTCCAATACATCCTTTTTAGACCAGGGTCGATCATTTTTAAAACCAAAAAAAATAATAGTAGGATGAAACCCATTAGAAAAGGAGGGGAATATTATAAAAATGAAAGGAAAAATAATTTACGGGCGATCTGAGGTCGGGAAGGGGATGGGGGTGAGTTTTTAAGTGTAAAAAACGGTTTTTCTCGATTTCCGGCAAAACTAAAAGTCCTATCGAAAAAAGTCAAATGGCAAAGTTGTAGGTAATAAAAAGATCTAAAACTTTTGTATTTACACTTTTTTCACATAACCTCAAAATGTATGCGAAAACTTCAAAAAACCAAGTTTTTGGTTTTTTATTTTTATCTTTTACAATTTTTTTTCTTTTTAACGAAATTTGGTGAAAACTTACCTTTTTATGTCCCAAATACGCTGTAATTTATTTGATTAAAAATATTTGTTTTTTCACCTTATTTTTTAATTAATATCGAAAAGACACCCTAATTTTCAATCGAAAAGTCACCCGTCAAAATATCAGCTTTTTTCAAAAAGTTGGTATGTTTTCTGTTCGTTGAAATCTCTACTTTCCGATGGTGAAAAAAAAAAATATGTTACTATAGTAAATCTTCTCAGAAAATGCAAAAAAACATAAAAAAAACATTTTTGAATTATTATAAAAAAATTTGAGCTATTTATTAAAATTAACACTTTAATTACTCGAAAAACATTAGATTACATGTTACATTGATAAAAAAATTGCAATTAAAAATATACTACTATAATTAACAAACAAATAAGTTAATAAAATTAATATTTAATAAGGCATCTACAATATTTGGAGAAAGTTGTCGAATCTTCTTTAAATTATATGCATAGATGTCTATTTATAACTATTTTAAGATAAATTATATACCTGAGTGCCCATCAAAATGTATTTCATGGAGAAGTGGGGAAGGGGCTAGGCGGGTCTGGGTCTTACTACATACATACTAATAATAATCTCCTTAATTTTGCTTAAACAAATTTAGTTAATCCCATGAAAAAAATATATATTTCAAAATACATAAAAAATATATTAAGTCTATAAAAAATGGTCTGGGTCTTACTACATACATACTAATAATAATCTCCTTAATTTTGCACAAACAAATTTAGTTAATCCCATGAAAAAAATATATATTTCAAAATACATAAAAAATATATAAGTCTATAAAAAATATATAAAATATATATCGTAAATATATTTTTAATAACAAACGTTTGGCCGATTTTCATATATATTTTATACATTTCAGATATATTCAAAATATATGAAATATACATGAAAATCAGCCAAAAGTTAGTTATCAAAAATATATTTACTATACGTATTTTTTATATATTTATAAATAGATTTCTTCATTTTTCATTTTAAATAGATTTCTTTAATATATTTTTGTTTAAAAATATTGTAATGAATAACGTTATCAGAATAAAGTATCTACATTTAATTGTACGATTGACATTTATTTTCTATGACATAAATGTAATTAGCATTAAATAAATCAACTTTTTAATTGAAACAAATTGCAGCAATCACATTTTTAGATGAAATTTTTTATAATAATTTAAAAAAAATTCAAATTCGAGGTTTTTTGATTTCTTGCATTTTCTGAGAAGATTTACTATAGTAACTTTTTTTTTTCACTATCGGAAAGTAGAGATTTCAACGAACAGAAAACATACCAACTTTTTGAAAAAAGCTGATATTTTGACGGGTGACTTTTCGATTGAAAATTAGGGTGTTTTTACGATATTAATTAAAAAATAAGGTGAAAAATAAATATTTTTAATCAAATAAATTACAGCGTATTCGGGACATAAAAAGGTAAGTTTTCACCAAAATTCGTTAAAAAAGAAAAATTTTTGTTAAAGATAAAAATTAAAAACCAAAAACTTGGTTTTTTGAAGTTTTCCCATAAATTTTGAGGTTATGTGAAAAAAGTGTAAATACAAAAGTTTTAGATCTTTTTATTACCTACAACTTTGCCATTTGACTTTTTTCGATAGGACTTTTAGTTTTGCCGGAAATCGAGAAAAACCGTTCTTTACCCTTAAAAACTCACCCCCATCCCCTTCCCGACCTCAGATCGCCCGTAAATTATTTTTCCTTTCATTTTTATAATATTCCCCTCCTTTTCTAATGGGTTTCATCCTACTATTATTTTTTTTCACTTTTTATTATTTTTAAAGGCTTCTACCCTGGTCTATTTCTATTAGGTAACGTATGAAAACTTTAGCGCATATAGTTTTGACAGTTCGTATGTCAAACTAGAGAAATTACTCGTCCATACATGACTTAACATGACGCTAGTTTTTCCCAAAGTGCTACAGATTAAATATAAATAAATATAACCAAAAATGTGCCTTGTTTTTTTTTAGAAATTTAGATGGTTGTTTCCGGGCTATTGCGATGGTTGTACAATATTATTAGCTTTTCTAGTCACTTAAATAGATGATAGTATGATAATAATAATCATTATGTTACGAAACTTGAACTACCAACATTGAAGACTTTCATTCATCATGAAATAATAATATGATACATGCACCAATATTGTTTTTGTTCACCATGCTTAGCGAAAATGTATATTCTCGATGGGACCCTCAGTAGATACACCGTATGGTGTATCTACTTAAGGCCTACATAGAAAATTAAAGGGAATAACTCGCGCGGATCTGAGCGAGATCACATGATCACTTTATGATCGCGTGTTGCAAGAGAGCTATACTTATAACGCGGGAGTGCTAATTCACAAGATTTTTATTTAAAATAATATACACTCATTTGTTAGTATTTTTAAACCCCCAAAGCAAAAAGAATAGTGTTAAAAGTTTTACGTCGATGTCTGTCTGTCTATGTGTTTGTGTGTGTGTCTGTCTGTGGCATCGTAGCTCTCAAACGGATTAACCGATTCCAATGCAGTTTTTTCATTTGAAAGCATATTTCCTTGGTTCTTGCTGCACTACACCGCTGGACCGGTATTAATCAAATATAGCTTATTTGATTAAGTAGTGAAGGAGCTTTTTTTCGTATGGGGTTTTTAAAATATTTAATTCTTAAATGGGTTTTTCGTTTTTATAAACATTTGCGATAACATGGGAGAAAGGAAATACCCTACTTTTTTTTAATTTCATTATTTACTTTAATTATGTTAAAAGATATATGGCGAACGGTATACATAAGAACCACAGCTTATGAAAATATGCACGACTCGTTCGGCAATAACTCATTTGTTATAATATATCACAGATTATAACAAATGAGTTTTTGTTAAATTGGTTTTCATGGCGCAAATAAAAAGAAAACTTAATATTTTTTGATGTTCGAAATTTAAAACCTCTTTTAACGCCTACAAAGTGTACTAAATGACCCATCGGCGTTACACGGGATATGTATTCGATAGTAACTGGAGGCAAACCTTTGTACTTAAATTTCACTACATGAATAAGCAATGCTTTAAACAGATAACTAAACTATTTGCTAAAGCGCCCATAGTAGAAACGAATAGCATTGTTTTTTTTTTAATTTGATTAAAGCCATGGCACAGAAACCAGATCAACTGAGCTGATTATTACCTAGTTCAGTTAATCAGGTTTCAATGTCATGGCCAGCAATATTTCATGAAAAATTATTAGTTCTAGGCGTTTGATATTTAAATTAAATTGTGTGACGTATACTTATGCACATTTATTACACACAAAATTATTTCCATAATAAGCGACTAACACAAAGATCTCGCAATAATAAAGCTTGCAATATTGAAACTCATTCAAATTTTACTTAAATATTTTCCGCTTTATATCTATACACAACAATGTTTTATTAGAAATATTTATTTATATTCATTACATAAAAATGTTACCCCCAGTTACTCTTTAAAAAATAATTACACATTGTTTTATTTGCACAAGAGAATACAATGAAAGATTATTATTATTCAATATTTGACTAACTTTTTATTTCTTTATATTAAAACTTATAAAATAAGCCGAATTGTTAAAACAATTTTAAGAATAAGCTACAAGCTTACGAGCACGTCGATGGTCATGTTAGGCAGAGTATGCACTATACTTTCTTTTTCACACTAGTTGCCATATAATTTTCAGGCTAATGTCGAAATCAAGAAAGAAATATAACATTCCTACACCATAGAATTTTAAACGCACTGGAGCTTTTTTAGCATTTTATTTTCAATATTTTCTGGTTTTATCAGTAACCTTGAAACAATACTTTACTTTATCTGTATCCTTCAAACAACGATTATATCTGTAAATTCAAAATTAGTCAAATACTGAATTATCGATATAATAAATAATAACACGCAACATTCGTTTTTGTAAGACGAAACGGTAATACTTTTAAATAATTTTATTGATGATTATAACCTTAATGACATTGAAAAAATATAAATTACAATAGTGCAATCAAGTCAGGCACTTGCGTGAATTCATAAATTAATCTCATTTTAAGTAAAACTCATAGACTGAAATATTCGCCTGTATATAACTTTCAAGTTGTACTATTTGTTAAAATTACCACTTAAAATTGCTCAAAAACATTCTGATAACAAAATTAAAGTTAGCATCATATGTTTTGCATACTTTATGAAATACTATTTTTTTTAAAACAGAAAACAACAAAATAAAAGAACCATCAGACTAGACATATTATTCTAAAACCGCGTACCGTTCATACGCTTACGAATAGAAAGTAAATACATATTTCTATTTTAGTCTATGGACCTCGATATTATGTTCGCACGGACGTCAAAAGCGCTCAACGTTAAAGTGACCTTATTTTGGTACATATAAAGTCCGTTTTTGTAAAGTTTTACAATCCACTCATGACAGATCTCTCATGTGTGCATTAAGTTCAAATGTAAACACATTAATATCATAAACTGTTA
Organism: Pseudoips prasinana; assembly: GCA_951640165.1. NCBI lineage: Eukaryota > Metazoa > Arthropoda > Insecta > Lepidoptera > Nolidae > Pseudoips > Pseudoips prasinana. The sequence continues at coordinate 29,438,547 of OX621236.1, read as the reverse complement.
CCATGACAACGTTATTGACATTCGGTGAGATGCAAAGCAAGTTACTAAAAGTTTGGTTTGTATATCAGAATACATGGTAAAGTAACGTTATTTTCATTAAATCGAATTTTATCAAATTAATTATGTTTTTACATAAATATAAATTTAAACAAATAGTACAACGTGAATTTGATTGAGTTTATTGTTGGACAGCCGCGTTCGCAATGATGGAGGGAGAGTTGATCGTCTCGCCGAGGCTCTCCAGGAGCTCCTTGCGGTAATCGTCGAAGTCGCCGTCCACCTGGGAACACAAAATTATATTTATTACATTTTCTTTTACACTTCAAAAATCCTAATTGGCTAAGTGCGGAAACCAATCGCCCAACTAACTATGCTTATAAGTAAAGTTACACATTTGAGATTTACCCTTTTGACATATTAATAATAAAGGATAGAAATAATCAATTAATAGAAATAAAGAAGTATAATAATATCCACCCGACCGTATTTCGGCAACGGCGGCCAGTCTCAATGGAGACTAGCCAATTGCGCAGGACATATTATAGTGCACAAGTGTGTGCGCAAGCACAGAGGCACTTTCTATTCCATCACTCTCATGATCCGATGGGACGTCTAGCGACACGACCGGAAAGAGGTCAGGTACAGTACTGACGGCTTTACGTGCTCTCCGAGGCACGGGCGTGTAATACCGCCAACTCCCAGACTTCGGGCTGATACTGAGAAATTTCTTTTTACGAAAAATCCCAATATCGTTTTCTGAGCTCATTATCTGCGAATGAACACGCTACCGCTAGCCTTCAAATAGAGTTTTTTGGCGTCAACACGGAAAAAGACGCATCGAGGCTATGTTTTATTTTCAAAAACTGGTGTAATTTCGAGTTTTTATGTGTAAATATGGTGGATTTTTAGACATAACATCTTCGACAACGTACACAAGTGGAGGAAAGTGCGATATTGCCGTGAATTGTGATTTTCCGTGTTGTAACCAAAACTCCATAAAAGCCTCTAGTTAAGTCTCCACTGCTTTACTGGGGTTGGACAAGGACTATGTATGACTTGACTGTGACGGACTTTACTTGACAATGTCGGAAATAAATGATATAAAAATATATTTACTGAAGGCTCATAAGGCTAAAGAAGCCAGAGCCGTAAAACGGAATAAAAAAAAAGCCTTTAAATGAGTACAAATATTTGAAAATGTATTTTCCAATTTTTGACATCATATCACATTAGCTTTTTGACAGCAAATCAAAGAATACTTTGTACAGTAATTATAACTCTTAGTTTCCTTGTCTTTTCTACCTATTGTATAAGGATTCTAGGTATTCTGCTTATTTACAACATAGGTGGGTGGAATGCCAGCCGCCATAGCAGCAATTCGACCAAGACCACTACACTATATACATGACGAAGTCACTATTCCCGGTATCCCGGATTAATATGGTGCATATTTTTAGAACGTCATGAAAACCCAGTATACCTGCTAAAATACGATCACTGGTAAATACTGATAGATTACTACAAAACGTAGAGAATCGTTATAAACACAAGGTCCGCCATAATAATAATACCTTAATATAGACAGAACCATTCAGACAATATGTAGTAAAATGTAGCTAAAACTATATTATTCAATAATTAAACTTAAAAAATAATCTCTTTGACAATAGCTTGATACAAGCTAGCTAAATATAATTGCTATCATAAAATAAATTTTATAAATCTTTTCATACAATCCGTGTACCTAAATATCTATGTAACTAGAAATAATTATGTATACTTAATTATATTACTACAAACATGTTCTGACTATTTACAAGCGCATTATTAAAGTCTACGTGAATAAAAACCTTTTTTATTTATTTAAGAGACACCTATATACAACTTAACGTGCCCTCTGAAGCATGGAGACGCTCAGAAATTAAACCACTTTGGCGGTCCCCGATCTATGGACTGACCGCGAGCCTAGTTGCTTAACCTCGCCAATCACTTACAGCTTAACCTGCCCTCCGAAGCACGGAGACGCTCAGAAATTTAACCACTTTGTCGGTCACCCATCTATGGACGGACCGCAAGCCTAGTTGCTTAACCTCGCCAATCACTTACGGCCCGGTGAGAAAATCTGGCTCTCGGCATCGGCTCTCCTCGAAATTGTCCAACGTGCCTTAGTACTTGAGCTTACCTCGTTGATGGTCTGGTCCTCAATGACGTAGAGGGCGCAGTCAGTCTCCCGGATGAGGCGCTCGTCGTGGGACACGATCACCACGCCGCCCTTGTACTCGTTGATTGCCTCGGCCAGCGCGTCTATACTCTCGATGTCCAAATTGTTTGTAGGCTCGTCCTGGGGTACAAAATTATTAATTTAGTTATAATAATAATAATAGCCTTTATTCAGACAGTATTTCGTTTACATATCTTATATATTAAAGTCTTAACTATTTAGCATCGATAACCCCGTCTGTATGCCATTTATTGACAAAGGCCTCCTCCAACCTTTTCCATTCTTCTCTGTTTTTGGCAGTTCTTGTCCATAAAACCTCCTGCTACGGCTTTTATATTATCCACCCATCTCCTGGATGGTCTACCTCTTTTCCTCTTCATATGACTTGTGAACCCATTTATTATTGATTTTGACCATTTGTCTTTGCCTCTAACTATATGTATGACCCAACCATCTCCACTTTAGCTTTTTTATTGTTGTTGTGACATGTTTTGTTTTTGTGTATTTCTTTATAGTATCTATTCTTATTCTGTCAGATAGTCTTTTCCCCATCATACTTCTTTCCATGGAATTTTAGTTATACAATTACAAAATTAATCTGTTTTTAAACTTTCGCGATTTGTATACATTTTTATATACTATGGACACGGGTCACTTGGTTACCCGACGTTTCGGCATGGATGTTAGAGTCGACCCGTGACCACGGCTGGTGCTATCCATGCCGAAACGTCGGGTAACCAAGGTAATGATTTACCTAAATCTTTATCGCGATGAGACCCGTGTCCACAGTATATAAAAAATTAATCTAGACAAATGTTTCGTTATCATTATCATCCTATATCAGCCAAAGTCCACCGTCTGCTGTTGGACAAAAGCCTCCCCAAAGAAGGGATATGCCATAATCACCACGCTTGGCAGACGGGTTGGCGATCGCAGTATGATGTTCATAGATCACAGAAAATCGCTGCTGCCCGATCTCTGGTAGGTATTCCATCGGTCGATTTCTACGCCCCCACGGGATGCGATGGGATGATGATATTCTATGCCGTCACCACACAACCAGATGTTTCGTTAAGATCACTCTTTTTCTTGGGCAACAAAGCATTTATCGGAAGTGGCTAAGTGTAAAGAATATTCAAAACTATTCACGTAGGTATTAAATAGCGCATGCTGTGGCTTCCTATAATTTTAAAGAATGACATTGTATTGTGGGTATCCTCTGTTATTTATTTATTTTTATTTATTTATATATGGTTTCCCATATATAAATAAATAAAAATTCAACCAATGATGTAAGAGTACAAAACCGTGTTTCAAAGCAGTTTCTCTAAAATTAATATTAATCTCCCGGGTTATTATTCACGGCCATCTGATCCGAAACCAAGCAGAGGAACTATACTATGGAAACCAGATAACTGATATACTACATATACTACTTATCTTTTGTAAATACAGACTTATATAGATACCCAGAATCAGGATAAACAGACATGTTCATGCACACAAATATCTGTCCTGGGTGGGAATCGAACCCACGACCTGCGGCGTGCAAAGCAAGTAATTTACCAGCCACGCCAACCGGTCGTTTGATGTTATACTTTATTTCAGCAGCCCCAGCTCGTCAATTATTGTATGAAAAATATATCAATATAACAACGTCAGAATCCAAGAATCCTGTAGCTCTCGAACCCGAATAATGACTTACCAATATGACAACATCTGGAGCCATTAGGGTCAGTTCAGCGAGCGCCACCCTGGCCTTCTGGCCTCCGCTGAGGTCCTTCATTTTAATAGTATGCGCATGGCTGGCGAGCCCGAACGTGCCGAGCGCCTTGCGTGCCTTCTCGTACTGCAGCCCGAACAGCCGCTGCAGATATTCCGCGGGAGATTCCTCGGCTGTCAAGTGCTCACCAGAGTGCTGGTCGAAACGACCTATCCGCTGTAAAATAGCAATATTACATTACTACTTGTTACAAGGTGATTTTTTTGTGATCCAGCGGTCTCTTGACCGTACAAAAATATAATTAAAACTACTGTGTATTTAGTTTAATATTAATTTCAACAGTGCCAAATACAATGATTCAGCAGCAGAAATAAGTATTACCTACCAATCTGTGATTCCTAATGAGCTCGCCCTCCACAGGGCACAGATCGCCAACTAGCAGCTTGAGGAAGGTAGATTTGCCCACACCGTTGGGGCCCACGATGGCAATACGCGAGTTCAGGTCGATACCAAAGTCCACACCTTTGAACAGAGGCTTCTGGCCGGGGAAGTTGAAGTCCACATCTGAAGAAATAAATCAAAATTCTCAGTTGATATGAAGAAGGCTTTAGGAAGAATATATATATACTACTTTGGAGCTGACAATAATAATAACGAAGAATAGTATATTTGAATTATTACAGTCAATTGCATAAATATGTTTTTTGTTCCATCTTATTATTTTATTTGCGCAGTGAGCAGTATATGCGTCCTTATTTTTGTGCTAATAATTTATAAACGGTTGAATTTTATTTTACAACCGGTCGTTTTCCGATTTTAACTTGAAACTAAACTCAAAATATCCGTGAATATGTCTACAATTCTAGAAATATTCACCCGCTATTTCTATTTGGAGAGGCTGGATAGACTTCTTTAAAACATACTATTTACGGATACTATTTAAAGTATGATGGTCATATAGTACAAAGAGAGACGCTGGTGCCCATTCTCTGGGAGATATTCTTTTTTTATATAATAGGATGGCAAACGAGCAAGTGGGTCACCTAATGGTAAGTGATCACCGCCGCCCATGGACACTCGCAACACCAGAGGAGCCGCAAGTGCGTTGCCGGGCTTTAAGAAAAGCATATGCTCGCTTCTTGAAGGTTGCTATGTCATACCGGATCGGAAATACCTCCGCAGCTTATTGATTTCCCTCCGGTTGATTTCTACCAACGGGATAAAATTATGGTGTTACGATATTCTATGTCTAAACATATAGAGATCGTTACAGTTGGGAGTCTCAAGAGCTTCTTCAATCTACATCCTTATAACCAATTGCTTGTAATTTTACCAATTTTTTGTACATGACACCTGTCTACTTGGGGAGAATTTCACTCCTTCACTGGACCATAGAGGCGGTGAGGGCTCAATCTGTCTAGCACTAGTGCTAGATCTGATGTCCTCCCGACCGAATTTCGGTCACGGCGGCCAGTCTTAATGGAGACTAGCCAATTGCGCAGGACATATTACAGTGCACAAGTGTGTGCGCAAACACAGGGGCACTTTCTATTCCATCACTCTCATGATCCGATGGGACGCCTAGCGACACGACTGGAAAGAGTTCAAGTACTGGACCGACGGCTTTACGTGCTCTCCGAGGCACGGGGGTGCAATACCGCCAACTTCCAGACTTCGGGCTGATACTGAGAAATTTCTTTTTATGGAAAAATCCCAAAATCACTTTTTGGCCCAACCAGGGATTTGAACCCAGGAGCTCATTATCTGCGGTTGAACACGCTACCGCTAGACCAACGAGGCAGTGATAATGATGATAATGATATATCTAGAACATTATTCACACATGGCCATCCGATCCCAACATATGTCTAAAAAATTTACGGGAGAGACAATCGGGGTGTTTTCTGTGTAAGGTAGCTACGTACTGTGCAGGCCAAGGATAGGCGGCTGCAACGGCGGCGGGTCGGGGAAGGAGAACTTGACGACGTACTCCTTGGGGCGCTGCAGCAGCGCGGCGGGCGCGCCCGCGTCCTCGTCCTCGCGCTGCGCCTTCGTGCGGTTCTTCTCCTGCTTGCGGGTCAGGGAATCCTTCTGCTTCTTTTCCTGTGTATATCAAACAATCATTATGTATTTAAAACAATACCTGCTCTGTATTTTTCATACGAACTAAAATAAAAAGAGATTTAAATTAGTTTACTTATGTACAGACGCCAGCACATCAAACTACCCCTATCTGTCAAATTTGCCCAATTGAAAGTGAGCCTTATGCTAAAGTGATAACGTTGAAAATCTATAAAAGAACTTTGACAGATTGGGGTAGCTGGATGTGCTGGCGTCTGTACAATTACTATTTTACAAATCTAACAAGCTACTTAAAATTTTTTTAGCAACTTCTGATTTTAATTTATTTTATCTATGAAGCTTACAGCTACATACAGTTACAATTTTTATAAATAAATACCCATAACAAGCTTCCACAATTAGTTTAGGTACAACATGGTAGCATCTCCGGTCTACTTAAATAATTATAATAAGATTACTTTGGAAATGGTTTTACAAGAATGAGCTAAGATTAATATACCTATTATCAATTATTATTTTTTTGCCAATTACTTGATCGAAATACATGGGACCAATCCGCATACATTCCTATCGAATTCTATTCAAAGTCTTAAATAAATAAGATAAATAAGAAAAGAAATATCGACTGTAACTTTTACAGTCGAATTAATAGCCTCTTACTTTTGAAGTCGGATAAAATACACAATCGCTAGTAATGGCTCTTACATTCCAATTGTACGTTTATCACAAAAGTGGATATAAAAAATTAACTCACAGCTTGCTTCTTGGACTGTCCATGCGCCTTCAAGTCTTTTAATCTCTTCTCTTGTTTCTCATACTCCTTTATCATCTCCTTTCTCTTTTGCGCGTGCATTTTCTTGAACATTGAGTAATTGCCCTTATAATAATACAACTTCTGCGTGTCCAAGTGTATAATTTCATTACATACGTTGTCTAAGAAAGACTGGTCGTGAGACACTATTAGCAACGTCTTCTTCCATCCTTGTAGGTAACTGAAATTTTATAATTGTATGCTTTAGGCACATCTTATAGGAATATCCTTTATTTATTTGATTGTTAATGCACAACAACTACATATTCACAATTAGTTTGTATAAATCTAATTACAGAGAGATTAATCTTGTGAGAAAAGGTCACTTACAGGTATGCACAATGTTCGAAAATTCTTCCCTATTATTATGGTAGCGTAATGTTATAATCGTATGCTTTATGAGCATCTTAAAGGAAAATCCTTTTGTTTTTTTTTTTGATAATGCTCACTAATATCATATTCATAATTAGTTTGTATAAATCTAATACAGAGAGATTATTCCTGTGTGAGTAGGTCACTTACAGGTATGGACAACGTTCGAAAACTCTGCCCTATTATTATGGCCGGGTAGTAGCTACGCGTCCGACAAGCGTGCTTTCGGACTATGGTGAGGCGCAGTACAGTTTTGTCGCATAAGCGTAAATCGCACATCCATTTGTGGAGTTCACTTAGTACACTCCCAAAGACTGCAATCTTGTTTCCAGATCACATGCGAAAGGAAACGCTATACAAGGAGGATATAGCACGGTTCCTATGTTTGAAAGATGTGTTAATAATACATGGAGTACTTACTTGTCTAACCAAATGACAGCGTTCAGATCTAAATGATTCGTAGGCTCGTCGAGCATCAGCAGAGTTGGTTCTACATACAGCGCTCTGTAGATAAATAAACATAATATAGAATAGAATAGTCTAGAAGATATATAGGGGGTAATAAATAGGTCAACAGAATAACATCCACTGCTGACTAAATGCCTCCAAAGGGAATGGGGGATATGCCAGAATCGTAAGTATAAAACCTATGTAATTAATCTTAAGAATATAATATAGTCAAAGACTACTGAGTATTCTAGCAGCGTTTCTCAGAAGCTGCCACGTCATGCACTGCATGGTGACAAAAAAATTCGATTCAAAATAATGGCCGATCATTTAAACGATGTAAATAATCTATCTATATAAATAAAAATTAATCACCCCCATGTATGTTCTACGATTTTGCGTAGTTATCGAGATAGTATTTATTTTAATGATTTTTTTCGTAAATTTCACCTAAAATCATTTTTCGATTTCTTTTTTCTCGTTTGTTGAATATTTATGGTTCAGTTTTTTTGTGGTGACTAATTGGCATAGTTATAGTTTATCTAATCATTGAAAAACTGGCTTAGAATTTATTCGAAAATTCAAAATTAGGGTTTAAGCTCAGGACTCATAAATTTTCAAAGCAAAAAACTACGCAAAATCGTAGAACATACATCGGGGTGATTCGGATATCTAAATTTGCGTTTGAACTTCAACTCCTCGGCCACCCTGTATATATATTTCTCTGTTAAGATAGTATATAATAAACTTTATTGTTGCAAATAGGTAACATATGGATGTTATTTACAAGGTTAGTCCAACAACATAAATAAAAAATAAAATAAAAAAGGTTTTTATTCACGTAGACTTTAAAAAAGCGCTTGTAAATAGTCAGAACATGTTTGTAGTAATATAGTTGTATACATTATTATTTCTAGTAACATAGATATTTAGGTACACATTGTATGAAAACATTTATAAAATTTATTTTATTATAGCATTGATATTTAGCTAGCTCGTATCAAATTATTGTCAAGAGATTATGTTTAATTATCTAGTTTAAGTCTAACAACGACCTGCCATAATATTGGCATACAATATTAAATTGGAACTAATGTCAAAGTACAAATTACTATAAGATACTATAAGATTGTCCGACCAAAATTCTGCCAGAAGTTCTTAGGAGTGCTGCGTAAACCATAGGAGGTCAAAGAAATATAAGGTCCATAATCTAAGTAGAGACCCTATGTCATACGTACCTAGCGAGCGACACTCTCATTCGCCAGCCACCGGAGAAGTTCTTCGTGGCCCGGTTCTGCATCTCCCGACTGAACCCAAGACCGGCCAAGATTCGGCGCGCGCGGGGCTCCGCCGAATCTGCGCCTATTGCCTTTAGCTCCGCGTATACCTACAATCGCAACATTATTATATCAAGTGAACATCTATATATATAAGAATATATCGTTTGCCCTCAACACCATAGGTACGCGTTGATATACCATACCATAGTTAATTATGATGAAACGTATAGACGTTTCATCATAATTAACTATTACATAGCAATTCTGAAAAATCCGGTTTTATTTCTTGATATACAAGAAAATTATTAAAAATAATAAAGCAATAAACCTTTGAAGAACGCTTTTGCAATAAAGCTTTTATTTAGTTGATTGGCGGTGTAATTAAGTAGTTGTATAATAATAATAGCCCGGGACATTACTCACACACAGACTTCTGATCCCAAACTAAACAAAGATTGTGCTATGGAAAGCAGATAACTAATATACTGCTTTTCTTTTGTAAATACATACTTATATAGATAATTAAACTCAGAGGATAAACAGACATGTTTATGAACACAAATAGATTTCTTGTGTGAGATCAAACCTGCAACCTACAGAACGAAGGTTCACCAACGGACTCAAGGCGAGATAGAACTCACGTATAGACATATTATAATTATAAAGTATTACCTCATTTAATCTATCCTGTTTACTGAGATTTCCTTTTTCTATTTCTGCTTCTAATTCTTTACATTCCTTAAGTAATTCTGTAAATAAATAATATAATATTTAGTCCACAGACAAGCGCTAATTCGAAATTGCTACACATTAAAAAAAACGTGTATTCATTAATTTAATGCTTTTATCATATTTTAAAAGTTACCATTCCAAATATGTATAATATCTGAAATGGCAATACTTTTACTCAAGTTAAGAGTACCTCAAAAGGGTAGTTGACTGATATCTGACTTATTAAAACTAATAGACTTAGCAAGCATAAATAAGTCAGTAACCTAAAAATTAGATTCTGCTTGTAGTGTTTATGGCGAGCACATGTGGTAGAATTTCTAATAACTAATTTTAGCATTAAAATTACGATTTTGGTGTTATTTTTGGTGCCTCTTGTGTTGGTGATTGTTTTATGTTTGTGTGAATCGTATATATTTATATTTGTTGACTAGTGGTAAGTTTTATTTTCTAATCTTGAAGCTTATGCCGGACGACCATGGATGTGGATGATCCGCATCCTGGCCGGCCGCCAGATCCTTCAAATTCATTAGATGTTGCTAAGGTAGTTGTGGAGTCAATTTCTCAGGACGGTTTTACATATACTCCTAGCTTGACAGTTCCTTTGGATAATTTCGAGGTTATAGAAAACTCTCAGAGCAATGCTATTAATGAGGATAACCCACCCTTGAAAAAGGCTAATATGCAGCAAGATCCAGTTCTTCCTAACCCAACTCTTATTAGTCGAGATAGGTATTCGAACAGGGATGTGGCTCCTTTCTTGGTCCATATCTCCTACAAATCTGACGACCCTGCTGCAGGTACATCAATTCACCCAATAAAGTTTGGTCAGTTAATGATGCGAATGAATATCAAAAATGTTATTCAGGACGGTGTCAAGAAAGTAGGTCGGAATAGAATTGCTGTGGAATTTAAAACACCTGAGGATGCCAATGCTTTTCTTGGAAATAGCGAAATAGTAGCTAAGGGCTATACATCTACTATTCCTACGTATAATATTACCCGGATGGGTGTTGTTACAGGGGTGCCAACTGATTGGTCCGAAACAGAGATCTTTGAAAATATAAAATCTCCTTCAGGGTGTGGTCTCATTTTAAAGGTTAGACGTATCAACCGTAAGGTGGTATCAGAGGGTACCACAGAGTGGAAGCCCACACCTTCGGTTGTTCTAACCTTTGACGGTCAATCTCTTCCTAGCAGGATTTTTTGTTTTTACAATTCCCTACCAGTTTCCCTATATTACTTCCCTACTGTGCAATGTTTCGGATGTTGCAAGTATGGTCACACTAGATCAAAATGTAGATCAAATCCAAAATGTTACCGCTGTGGTGGTGAACATTTTGGAGAAAATTGCTCAGTAGATGAACCAGTGTGTTTTTATTGTGAAGGCCCTCATGCAGCTAATAGTAGAAGCTGCCCAGAACACCAAAGGCAAAAAAATATAAAAATTATTATGACTGAAAATAATATATCTTATGCTGAAGCTTCTAAAAAACTCCCTTCAGTTTATAAGTCATATGCCGATGTTTCTTCTACAAATCCTGGATCTTCTCTTCATTATGTCTCCCCTCTAAATCCTTCCAAATCCAGGTCCCAACAACAACAGGTTATAACCCCCACCAAAACTTCATATAGAAAAGTTATATCTATTAATCCTAAAAAGCGTCCTCGTTTAGATCCTGGATATGACCATAAGGCTCACCAGGAACTTATCAACAACTACTCCTATAGTCCTTCTTCAAATGGTTGTGCCCTAGCTGGGAAACAAATATCTCCTTCTGAGGAGGATTCTTCTAAGGAGTTAGAAGCTTTAGTTATCCACCTTACCTCCTTTTTGTTAAAACACCAGTTATCGGACCACGTTGCCTATAATTTAATTACTGCAGTGCAATCACAGCGAAATGGATCTCCTGTTTCTTCAGTGGAACGCCAGGAGCGTGGTTCCAAAAAAAAGTGAAATTGCCCATTTAATCAATGTTCATCACCCCACAATTTTTGCCATCTCTGAGACGTGGCTTACCCCACGCCTTCACTTCAACTTTCCAGGATACAGTACATTCCGCGATGACCGTGCTGATGGTTATGGTGGTTCTGCTATCCTGGTAAATAATGTCCTACCATACACCCTTCTTACTCTTCCCAGGCATGGAAACGAAATTAATGCAGTAGGAGTGAGAGTACTCGGTATTAATTTTGTTTCTATTTACCTCCCATCCCCCAATTCCTATAGTTTTCAATATATTAAAAATATTTGTTATTCATTGTCACCTGTTATTCTCTTGGGCGATTTCAATTCTCACCATACACTTTGGGGTTCTAATCAGAATGATAGGGCAGGTATAGAATTGGTTGAACTAATAGACGAAGTTGGTTTATGCATACTCAATGACGGTTCTCCCACCAGACTTCCAAGATTGGGTCAGAGTAAGAGTTGTGTAGACCTAACCCTATGCTCTCCTAATTTAACTGCTCAGCTAGAGTGGAAATGTCTAAGCTTGACCTATGGTAGTGATCACTACCCCACTTGTACTACTTTGATTGGGGGATCTTTACCACATAAAGTCAAAACACCTTTATTAAAATACAGAGTTGAGAGTGCTAATTGGGATATGTATAAAGAAACATTGGAAAATGAAATTTATTCTTTACCCCAAATTACAATCCATAATCTAGATTCTTGCCTATCTCTGTTCTCTGACGCTGTTACATTGGCTGCTGATGAGAGCATACCTTTAAAAAATTCAGCCTCTGGTAAATTATCATCTCCACCCTGGTGGGATAGAGAATGTACTGCAATAATTAGAGCCAGAAATGAAGCTGAATTAAATTACATTAGCAACATGTCTCCAGATAATTTAATTCGCTATAACCAGATAGTAGCAAAATCCAAGAGATTGTTTAGGAAAAAAAAATATGACAGTTGGAAAAAATTTTGCTTCTCTCTGTCTCCTTCATCTTCAGCTTCCCAAGTTTGGAAAAAATTTAAGAAATTTAAGCGTGGCTACTCTTTACAAAATAACCCCCCTATCCCACAAGATATTGCGGCAAAATTTCTTAATAAACTAGCTCCAGCCTTTGTGCCCCTTTTGGAGGAATGTCCATCATGTCCTGGAGCTGTTGAAATTTCCAGTGATCCCTTAGATGATCCTTTTTCACTTCAGGAGTTGAATGCAGTACTGAAACATCTACGGGACTCTGCACCTGGGGTAGATGGTTTCCCATATTCTTTTTTTAAAATGACTGGTCAGAACAGCCGTCTGTACCTTTTAAATTTAATAAATACTTGTTTTATTTATAGTTATGTCCCTTGTCACTGGAAATCTTTACTTATAATTCCATTATTGAAGCCAGGCAAATCTCCCAATTGTGCTGATAACTATCGACCAATTGCTTTGTCCCCAACTATTTGCAAAATTTTGGAACATTTAATGAAGCGTAGATTGGAGTGGTTTCTAGAGAGTAGGGGTCTCCTAGCGGACTCTCAGTTTGGATTCCGTAAGGGGTTCAGTACCATGGATAGCATTGGCATCTTCATGGCAGATACTCGCTTAGCTTTTAGCGTTAATAAATCAGTCGTAGCGGTTTTCTTAGACATCTCATCTGCATATGATAGTGTTCTCCTTTCCGTACTCCGCAGTAAATTACGCCTCCTGAGTATTCCGGTAAGGATGTTAAATTGTTTATGCAATCTTTTGTCTGACCGCGCTGTCAACCTACATGTCCCAGGAGAAAGGTTTGATGCCAGGTCAGTTTGGAAGGGACTACCTCAAGGATCGGTTTTGAGCCCCTTGCTATATAATATTTATACTTCAGATCTTCATAAAGCCCTCAATTCTGATTGTCAAATACTGCAATATGCAGATGATTTGTGTTTATATGTGTCAGGAGCATCTGTCACTGCTGCTGCAGATTCCATGCAGGTATCACTCAGTTCACTATATTATTGGCTTTATAATCATGGTTTAAAATTATCGCCCTCTAAGAGTTCTGCTGTAGTATTCTCCCGTAAACGAATCATTCCTGATGTACACCTTGAGGTTGAGGGGTCTCCCATTAAGGTTGTAGATAAGGTGAAATTTCTTGGTGTCATCTTTGATGCCAAACTAAGTGGGACAGATCATATTAACTTCATGACTCATAAATGTGAAAAAAATATCAACATGTTACGTGCCCTTGCGGGTGTTTGGTGGGGAGCTCATCCTTTTACTCTAAAACTTATTTATAATGCGACAATAAGGAGTTTACTGGACTATGGATCCTTCATTCTAGAACCATGCAGTAAAGTTGCCTTGTCAAAATTTGATGCAATACAAGCAAAGTCCCTTCGCATTGTAATGGGTTGTATGAGGTCCACACCGACAAACGCTCTGCAAGTAGAGGCTTGTGATCCTCCCCTTATACTGCGCCGACAATATCTTGCTGATAGGTTCATTTACAAGGCATGTTTCCTCAAAGATCATAAGTTAACAGCAAAATTATCTCACTTGGACAATCTATGCATACGGGAGGACTATTGGAAGAATAAGGACCCCCCTTTAATTTTAAATTCATTCAGAAAAATGCGAGGACTTGAGGTAACTGCTCCCATTTACCATTGTGCAAATTTTCCGTTATATAGTACTACATATGAAATAGTAAACTTTATTCCAAATTATATACCATACATTGGTTTGTCTAAGGACACTATTCAGGCTAGTATATTATTCTCTTCCTTGATCCAGGATAAATGGCAGGATTACCACTGGTTTTTTACTGATGCATCTAAACTAGAATCAGATGGTAAAACTGGTGTATCAGTCTTCTATTCAAATTCGCATATCACTCTTCAGTTCCAATGTCCTCCAGAAGCATCAGTATTCACTGGTGAGTGTATTGGTATTCTGGAGGCATGTCAGTTTATTTTAGCTCATGTGGTAATTACCAAGGCAATTATTTTTTCTGATTCCAAAAGTGCCCTGGAAGCCTTAGTAAAAAACCCTTTCAAGGATAATCTCCGAAGTCCTATAGTAATAGAAATTAAAAAATCGTTATATTTATGCACCGTAAAAGGAATTGAGGTTTTACTTGCATGGATTCCTGCTCACATGGGTATCAGTGGCAATGAATGTGCGGACGAGGCTGCTAAAGCGGCTGTTTCGAGTAGTATTGCCGACATGAAATACTTCTCTGTTCATGTCTATGATTTATTACATAAGGCAAAGATTGATCTCCGTAAGTCTTGGCAGGCATCCTGGGTTAAATCAAGTCTGATTAAGGGTAGTAAATATGCATCAATCCAACCAGAAATCCCAGTTAAACCATGGTTTTATAAATATAAAAAGTTGTGCAAAACTGTTACATCGGTTATATGTAGAATCCGTCTTGGTTTTTGTTGCACTCCAGTATTTTTACACAAAATTAGAGTTAGAGACAATTCTCTATGTGAGTGTGGTCTAGATGAAGGTTCCTTGGATCACATCTTTTTAAATTGTCAATTATATGGCACACACTCCTTTGAACAAGTCATCTCAAAATTAAAAATTCAACGCCCAGTCAATGTTAGACATCTTCTTTCATTCTTCCCTGACCCCCAAATTATCAATATGTTTATTAAATACATATATACTAACAAGATTAAATTGTAGGAATATCACATGTATTGTATATTTTAATGTAAAATTAGCTATAGTATGTATATATTAATCTACTAACACTTATTTTGTGTTTGTCTTTGTTACAGGTCCATAAATACTTCCACAATTTGTTAAAAGTTTTTAAAATTCTGTATAATTACTCATGAGCAACCATTACATGACACTGGCAGAAATTGCTGAAATAATCGGCAGATTGCCATAATTAAAAAAAAAAAAAAAAAAAAAGCATAAATAATTATAATTTAAACTATCGTAAAGCTTCTGAGATAAGATTTTGAATAGCTTTGTCTCATTACCACCGTGAAAGTGTTCGTATAGAATTTGTAAGACGCAAATAAGGACTTTAACCTTGGAGTTGACATCACTTTTAACAAATGGCTGCTGTTTTTTTTTAAAGAAGCTTTTAAGGAACTTTTAAATATGCCAAGTCAACAATGAGTGCACAGCAATTATTTGTAAAAAGTATTAATCAAATTGTATTCCTTTACCTATTTTATAAAATACTTGTTAACACAGTGTCAATTCTATAAATTTTCATTACATGTACATAAAAGTGATGTAAATTTACTTCCGTAATACATGAACAGTTTACGGGACTTTATTTATATGCGATTTAATTTACTACCATTCTAAATAAATAAAATAAAAAAGGTTTTTATCCATGTAGACTTTAAAAAAGCGCTTGTAAATTGTCAGAACATGTTTTTAGTATTATTTTAAGTAAATAAAATAATATAAAAATAGTTTATTTCGGTATCTTATACTACTACAATTTATCTTACATAGGGGTCTCCTTTTAAGTATATTAAATACTTGTGATAGGAGGCCCCGCTCTTCACAGATCGTTCAGATGTAGAAGTGAGAAAACATAACAAAAGTGTGTTTCCTGTTTAAAATGTTTAAGTATACATAATTATTTCTAGTTACATACAGATATTTAGGTACACGGATTGTTAAAACATTTATAAAAGTTATTTTATAATAGTAATGACAGTAAGAGACTACACAAAGTAAATCAATCAACTTACCTATTAGTAAGAAAGAATTGTAAGGTGGACAAAACCATTTTGTGAAGATAATCATAAAAACAATAGAAAACTCACCAGTCCTTTTAACATCAGCCTCTAGTATCGTGTCGACGGCACTCATATCATTAGCCGTGACTTCCTGTTCACACAGCAGTATATCTATATGTGGGGGCAGTGGAAACGCTCGCTGCGCCAAGTGCCTCAACAGGGTCGTCTTCCCGTGCCCGTTGGGACCCACCAGACCATACCTACGGCCATTGGCGATCAGGAGATTGGCGTTCACGAACAAGTCTTTGCCTTTAGCACTGATTGAGAAGTTTTCTACTTTTATGTCCACTGCATTCTCTAGCGCCGCCATTTGACCTAGTTGACGAAAGGCTTATGGTTAATCACACTAATATTATAAAGGCGAAAGTATGTGAGTGTGTGGCTATGTGAGTGTGTATGTTTGTTACTTCTTCACGTCTAAACGGTTGGAGCGCTTTTAATAAAATTTGGTATGGAGTTAGCTTACACCCTTAGAGTAACACATAGGCTATAATTTATAAAGTTTGACGCGGATAAAACCGCGGGGCACAGCTAGTTTTTTAATAAATTAACACACAACGACGATAACTAAAGTAATTATTCAAATAATACTTGTTTGTTACTCTTTCACGCAAGTTTCAGTACCACTACCACGACTCCATATACCTTACTTACTCGATGGAACTTACCGTTTTTAGTATATACATTTTAAGTTCATTGAATTGTCCGCTAGGGGCGGTGCTAGTTAATGTACTGGAAGAAACTGCAAATTTCCGTCATGGTAGCCATGCAGCACAAAAGAACTCGTAATTTGATCGGCCGCCGACTATTATTCGTAGCTCAACGGCAGAGCGCTTAACCCAGATTAGTAGAAGTTGCTAGTTCCATAGCTATCAGGCGGGTAGATTTATGTTTTAACTAACTGTCCCCCGCGGTTTCACCCGCGTTAAACTTTATAAATTATAGCCTATGTGATATTCGGATATATAAGCTATATTACTACAAAGTTTCATCAAAATCCGTCCGGTAGTTTTTACGTCAAAGAGTAACATACATACTCACAAACGTCCGCTTTATAATATTAGTGTGATAGTTTTGAGTTTAAACTAAGTATTTAATCTTTCGGTTCATCAGTTCAAGTCACACAAATGGATATTACATACAACTATACAACTTATAACACTTTACTTTTTGTATTGATGGTACATACGCCAGCACATCAAGCTACCCCAATCTGTCAAAGGCAAACGGCAACTTTATATGGGACTTTTGTACCGGTAGTAAATTTCGTGTTTCGGGATATTTTATGTTTTAATTGGTAGTTAATGTGATAGAATCTAAGAAATTTTTAATTTCTTAGATTTTTAGAACTTGGGATCTAAAAGTTATAGCCAGTTTTATTTCAAGGTTACGTTTGGTAATCTGTGGGTCAACCACATGACCGTGGATACATTGCAGTTCGAAAATCACTCTTACTGCCTAAGTAATAAAGATACTGTAAATATCAAATTGTGTCTACTGATGTGACAATGAAATGCTAGTGTTAACTTTGTACCAATGAAGATTGTTACATATTATATTTACATAAACATTGTTATGGTGATAAAGTAGATGTTGTCGCTCTTTTTGTAGTCTTTTACATGGATTTATTCCGAACCTGCCCAGGGTCGCGAGTTAGGTTAGGAATATGCAAATAACATTATTTCAACAAATAATGAAAAGTTCTTTATTTCCATTTGTTACAAAGTTCAAAACCCAGTGTGTGAGGTTGCGAGGGGTTTTATATGAGCTTTTGAGTGGAGGTAAATAAAATAAAAGTAAAATAGGTTCTTTGTTTTTTGTAACTACATTTATTTTATTGATATTATTATTAATTTATCCTGCATATATCCTACATATATTTGCAGGTCGGGTAAGACACTACCTTAAGTACTAAACAATAATTATCACATAGCACAAAGCAACATTGGGTTTATTGAGAACTTCACTCCCATCGGATAATGCAGGTCTGCTTAGTCGGAGCAAGCGAATGTTGCAATTAACACATTGCACACATTGCATTAACATTAAATGATAAAGCATCCTTTCGTGAATCCATTGTCAACAGATATATATTATAGTACGGAGGAACTGAAGCTTAACACGTAAAA
Source organism: Pseudoips prasinana (assembly GCA_951640165.1). NCBI lineage: Eukaryota > Metazoa > Arthropoda > Insecta > Lepidoptera > Nolidae > Pseudoips > Pseudoips prasinana. Next base: position 29,420,044 of record OX621236.1, on the reverse strand, counting down.
TCTGCAAGATAATTTGCTAAATTGATGACATGTATCAAAACAACAGCAATAAATACCTGACAGATTGTCTTTGCCTGTCAATAACTAATTATATTTCGTCGCTTCATTCTTCAGATACAATTAACAAGGTAGTTCCTTTATCCTACAGGCACTATTCGCACGTTTAGAGAATCGATATTTAATCGATAACTCTTTTTTTTTTTGTCTATGGATTATTACACCTCCGCGCCGCGCTGTCACTTGTCAACTCATTCTTTTTCCGAGCGAGGCAACGTTCGCACGTGCCTAGCAAAGTGTACAATATAATAGTCGGATTCCATCTTGTTTCCGTTATGCCGAAAAGGAAAAATGAAGAAAAGATTCGACGATATCGACGCAAGCTTCAAAAACTTGAAACAAAACAGCGCAAATACAATAGGATTGTATACTCGTCAGAACAATCTGACCAATCAGGTTAGTACCTACTTAACAAATATTTAGTGATTTAAACAGTTGTATTGTTTGTTTCTTACGCCTGGAGGTTGACCGTGTGTCATCACGAAGGTAATTCTCACCCCTAGAGGTTAACCGTGTGTTAACACGTGGGAGTATTGAAATCATTCGTAGAATGATTGCATCATTACTTTTATTATGTAATGCCGGGAGGTGGATCGTGTATCCTCACGAAGGCAGTATTATTACATAATTTATCGGCCAATAGGGGAGTACTGGGCATTCTAGATCACTTTCTATTTGCCCGAATACTGTATAAAAATCTACCCTCATTAACATGTTGTTCTTGTCTGTCTTTCAGACAACGAGAATGTCGAACCTGATCCAGAGTCATGGAAATCTATAAATCAGGGCGACATTGTTAATAATCAAGACGAAGATGCTGAGATTGGCGATGAACCAACCTCAATGCAGACCTCGGAACCGGCCGCCCCTGAGTTGGACCCTGACATTCTTTCGGCCTTAGGGGATACCTGTGTGGACGCCCCCAAATTTGGCTTAAAAATTAATGAGAATCTTTCACGCCTGTGGCTACCCTTATTAAAAAAGGGTTTAAATAAAGATTCCAAAAAAAAACTAAATAAGGAGTACCTAATCCCCGAAAATTGTTTATTATTGCAAGCGCCAAAACTAAACCTTGAAATTTTAGCAGCTGTCGCTGACAGCACGCGTATTCGGGACCAAAGGATAGAGGCGGTACAACAGCAGTTAGGCCAGGGTATAGCTGCTCTCAATAAAGGCTTAGAATTGCTTATAGATGATGGTAAAGACCGGCTTCAAGCCATAAAGTTTTTAAGCGATAGCTGTCGCATATTATGCGATCTACATTACTCAGAAACTGAAGCCAGAAAAAAGCTGATTACGCCTGGTTTGGACAAGGGGTTCTTAAACATCGTGCAGGAGGTGGATCGCGACGACTTGCTTTTCGGAAATAAACTTTCCGAAAAAATAAAAGCTACGAAAGCGATCGAAAAACAAAGCTTACAGATAAAGAAGCTTCCTGCAAACCCTAAGATACCATCGGCGTCTACGTCCACATCTACAAACCATCAGCAATATCGGCCATCGACGAGCCGCTCCCGCCAGCAGGGAAACTGGACGGGCCCTCCTCGCTTTCCTTCGTACAGAGGGGGGAGGGGAGGGCAGAGAGGAAGGAATGTTCCGACGGGTCGGAGGCCTCAATCAGTGGCACCAGTCCAACAAAAACAACATGCCCAGAGCAAGCAACAGCGTGCAACGCTTCAGTAGTAAAGGTACACGCAGGAAGGATCCAACATTATTACAAATGTTGGCTTCTTATTACTAATAATCCCGAAATACTTAAGTGGGTCGCAGATGGTTGTCGTATACCATTTTTCAAGAAAATAAAACAAATTTGTACCCCAACGAACTTGCTCTCACGTACTGATAGTGCGGATATGTTAGAGTCAATTAATAAATTACTAAACCTCGGGGCTATATCCCCATGCAGAAGATCTAAAAATGACTTCTATTCTAGTATATTTTTAGCTCCTAAGCCCAATGGGGCAAAAAGATTTATATTGAATCTTAAGGCCTTAAATAAATTTATTTATACAACCCATTTCAAAATGGAAGACCATAGAACCGCAGCTCGATTAGTACCTACAGCCGGTTTCATGGCAAACATAGACTTAAAAGAGGCCTACCTTTTAATACCTATAGTTAAAGCACAAAGAAAATACTTACGTTTTGAATTTGACGGTATTTTTTACCAATTTAATGCTATGCCTTACGGCCTGTCCATAGCGCCTTGGATTTTTACAAAATTAATGAAAGAAGTCATGAACTATTTGCGTAATCAGGGTTATATATTATTATTACGGTTATTTATCTAGATGATATTTTGTGTATAGGCAACACATATAAAGAATGCAGAGACAATGTTAACAAAACTATTGATCTGCTTCAATGTCTCGGTTTCGTCATTAATTATAATAAGAGTAACCTCGAACCTCAACAGATCTGTAGGTTTCTAGGTTTCGTTTATAACACAATAGATATGTCGTTAAGTCTACCAGAAGAAAAACGTATGGGTATTTTACATTTAGTTAATAAATTTATCAAACTACCCACATGCTCTATTAGAGAACTATCACATTTCATTGGAGTGCTTACTGCTGCTTGCCCAGCAGTTAATTATGGTTGGCTATATACGAAAACCCTAGAACGCCAGAAGTACTTAGCGCTTAAAAAATATGGAGACTTTGAAGCTAAAATTAAACTAACAGACCTTATCTTACCTGATTTACATTGGTGGAGACAAAACATATTTTCTACTAAAAACCCTTTAAGAGCAGACAAAACTTTTGCATTAGAAATTTTTACCGATGCGTCAAAAACCGGTTGGGGAGCCTTTTCCGATGGAAAACGAGCAAGCGGAAGATGGAAAATTGATGAATCATCTTTTCACATCAATCGTTTGGAATTATTGGCTGTTTTTCTAGGATTAAAATGCTTTGCCAGCACACATTCTAATTGCTCAATTTTGATACGCGTTGACAATACAACGGCAATATGCTATATAAATCGCATGGGTGGGATTAGGTTTCCTCATTTAAATAATTTGGCGAAAGAAATCTGGCAATGGTGTGAGATGAGAAAGATTTCTTTGTTGGCATCATATATTAATACACGTGAAAATATAGAAGCTGATCAAGAATCACGTAAAACCAATGAGGATATAGAATGGGAACTATCAGACTGGGCATTCCAAAAGATAGTTCAAACTTTGGGTGAACCACAAATAGACCTATTTGCATCCCGGACTAATGCCAAATGCCGCCAATATGTTTCGTGGAAACCAGATCCCGACGCAATTTTAATTGACGCTTTCACAATTAGCTGGCATTCTGTTTTTTTCTACGCATTTCCACCTTTCGCTTTAATTCTTAAATGCTTGAGAAAAATCATCACCGAGAGAGCTACTGGTATTCTGATCTTCCCGTACTGGCCAGGGCAAGCTTGGTTCCCTCTTCTCAAAAGAATGGTCATATCTGATATTGTTATCCTTGGACCTAAATGGGATCTTTTGCGTTCAAATTACAGATCGTGTCACCGGCTCCATCGAAACCTTTCCCTGGGGGCCGCGACGCTCTCCGGGAAGCATTTATTAGAATAAATACCCCCGAAATAGCACTGGATCTGATGCTGTCTTCAATCTCGGACAACACAATGAAGCAATATTCAGTCACCTACAAATTGTGGTGGTCATTTTGCTCAGAAAACTCGGTCAATACTTATGAAGCTCCACTTTCAGCAGTGATAACATTCCTTGTTGAACTCTTTAATAAAGGTGCCTCCTATGGTACCCTTAACAGCCATCGTTCTGCCCTATCTTTATTTCTCGGAAATAATGTAGGAGAAGACGAACGTATTAAACGTCTATTAAAAGCCTTTTATCGACAAAGACCATCCCATCCCAAGTACACCGCGACATGGGATCCAAAAATTGTACTAGACCATTTGTCCACATGGTACCCCAATGGCGATCTAAGCTTGGCTAAACTCACAAAAAAATTAGCAATATTGTTGGCCCTATGTACATCTCACGGAGTTCAAACATTATCACTTATAAAGGTCACTAACATTAATAAGACCCCCTTAGGTTTAAAGATCTCAATATCCGACATAATTAAGACCTCAGGACCTAACCGTGAACAACCTGTCCTCTTTTTACCCTATTTCGTGGACAACCCAAGCATATGCCCCGCGAAGACCCTAGAAGATTATCTTTTGGCCACAACAGCATTACGAACCGAAGGTACCGATAATATGTTTTTAAGCTATAGGAAACCTTTTAAAAAGGTATCTTCGCAAACGATAAGTAGGTGGTTAAAGCAGACTCTTGCAGAGAGTGGCGTTGACGTCTCTGTATTCAGTGCACATAGCACTCGTCACGCCTCCACTTCAGCCGCGGCCTCCGCGGGAGTCTGCATTGACACCATAAGAAAGACGGCCGGCTGGGCCAGCTCGTCCTTAACGTTTGTTCGATTTTATAACCGTCCCGTTACAGACGAAGGATTATTTGCTCGATCTGTTTGTGGGATTAGTAAGGTGATAAATTAAACATAAATTATTATTTTCTTATAATTTTTGTTTCAACTAGACGCTAGTTCATAATGATACAAATATTTAGAAATGATCTCCTATGTTCTTCCTTTTTAAGTTATTAATTGATTACTTTAGAAAAATTAATCATAATTTGTGTTATAACCAAATAAAAATTTATAATAACTACTTTTAAGTTTTTTACTATAAACCAATGTTTTACTGTGGGTAACACACAATCTCTGAACATCTACCTTGTTAATTGTATCTGAAGAATGAAGCGACGAAATATAATATACGATCAAATGAACTTCAAGTGAAGTTCGATCATTATTATATGAGTCGCTTCATTCGAAGATACAAGGATCCCACCCACCCACAACCAAAGTAAAAAACTTTGTGTTATCTCTAAACAAGAATGAGTTGACAAGTGACAGCGCGGCGCGGAGGTGTAATAATCCATAGACAAAAAAAAAAAAGAGTTATCGATTAAATATCGATTCTCTAAACGTGCGAATAGTGCCTGTAGGATAAAGGAACTACCTTGTTAATTGTATCTTCGAATGAAGCGACTCATATAATAATGATCGAACTTCACTTGAAGTTCATTTGATCGTATATTGCCATGAACAAAAAAATGGTGACGACGAAAATCGTTCCTATTCTAAATCATTAATTATTACGATTTAATGGAACTACTGTGCTTTCTTAGGTATAATAAATAAGTCTATAATTATATGATTTATATGTAATGTTGTTCCCTTTTATAAATAATTAATTATAATTGCGACATTTGTATTATTTTACACATGGCAATTTCTGTAAACGTAACTGCGTTTAGTTAACGATTTTATTACGTTTATTTATTGAAAATTATTGAAATATTCTTATTGATTTACTTAATTAATCCCAAGTTCTAAAAATATTATACTTACAATAAAATTAATACCTTATTTGTCTTAATAAGTGGTACAAATTATATATCTGAACAACAAAGGAAGTATGCGATACGAATTCTGCCATTCTCTTTTCCCTAATTAAAAGTGAACTTTATGCTTATGTGATAAAGTTAAAAATCTATAAAAGATTAGACAGATTGGGGTAGCTGGATGTGCTGGCGTCTGTACATCATAGCAGCAGTTATTTTTATTAGGAGTAAAAAACATACCAGCAGTTTTTTGTGCTTGACTAACGGTAAAGTTGGCATCAAGGTCACTGTGACCCTGTCCACCCTTTTTGGTCAAAAGCTCCATCTGCTTCTCGTACTCTTGTTGTTTCTTCAACTTCTTCTTCTCTTTGTGACTCATTTTCTTTTCTGATGGCTCTTCCATTTCTTTATCGGGTAACTCCTCAACCTGAAGGAGTTAATAAAAAAGATATAGAAAAGAACTACACACTTAAAAATAAACGACAATCGGGGAAATATCTCGAAACGCCTTCTAGCCAAAACTGAGCAAAGTTTTTAGTATGGATATAGTATCCATAACAACATAAATTTCTACATACTACATACAATAATATGCACAGACGCCAGCACATCCAGCTACCGCAATCTGTCAAATTTCTTTTATACATTTTCAACTTTATCACATAAGCATAAGGTTCACTTTCAATTGGGGAAATTTGACAGATTGGGGTAGCTTGATGTGCTGGCTTCTGCACAATTAACAATATTACTATAAACAGTTTCTGGCTATTTACTAAGAGATTGTTCTGGCAATAAAAACACTTAGGAGCAGCGCGTGGGACTTATCGATGTCTACGCCCATGCTTCAGGAACAAGCAAAGCTGTAGGTCCTACGCCTGAGTCCTTCGCGGCCGAATCGAGTGAAGGAATGGAAAGTGTACCCGTGTTTGGGCAAACACGCCTACACTATAATATGACTTCGTAATTGATTATTTATTTCAGATAGCCGCAGTAGCCAAAATTTAGTCAGGACCCTTATACCCCAACATTATTTCCATGCCCATTCCTCAAGAAAGACTCACTCTTGAAACAATAATTAATTTAATGTCCTCCTAGCCGAATTTCGGCCACTTCGGCCATTCTCAATAGAGATTAGCCATCTGCGCGGGACATATTATAGTGCACAAGTGTGTGCGCAAACACGGGAGAACTTTATATTCCATCACTCTCCTGATCCGATGGGACGCCTAGCGACACGACCGGGAACAGGTCAGGTACGGGACCGACGGCTTTAATACCGCCAACTTGGACTTAAGACTTCGGGCAAAATAAATAACAAGAAAAGTACCTAAAAATAAAATGATTTACTAATGCTAAAAACAAGGAGCTTGAAATATATTCAAGCTCCTTGTGCAATTATCCATCTCATCAAACAAACCTTATCATCAGTCTCCATCGTTTCCTCCGCTTCTTCTACAGGTTCTTCAACGATCTTGCTCTTCTTTTTCTTATCCTTATCCTGGACACAGAAATTGAAAGAAATCTAATCTAAAACTGTATTTGTAACATTAACTAGTGGTGAGCCCATGAGGCTGACAATGCTTTACCAGACGGTAGAAGCGAACGAGGGCGCAAACTAAAATGCAGAAACTAAAGTAATAGCTTAACCTTACATAACCGTTATAAAACCCTCGACTTCAACTATAATGACATAATTTAGGAAACATAGCTAAGAACTGCAAGGAAACTGGCTTTCAAATGAAAAAATCCGCATCGTAATCGGTCCATCTGTTTGAGAGTTACGATGCCACTTGTTGTAGATAAAGTCCGTTACTTTATTTAGAGCGAGCGTGAATTAGCGCGTGCGCTCGTGCCTAAAAGTGATACTTGACCAACTTTAACCTTTTATACGAGGGAGAGTCATAAAGTTCGTGGAATGGAGTCAAATTAAACAGTCAAAATTGAAGCCCAAACTAAGCAAAGCTTGTACTATGGATACTAGACAACGGATAGAAATATTTATTTACTTTTTTTTGGAAATATATACGTGCAATAGACAGAAAACATCCAGACCGAGACAAATAGACATGTTCATGAACACAAATAATAGTCTTGTGCGAGTATTGAACCCGCAATCTCTGGATCAGAAGGCAGGTTCACTAGCAGCTCCCTGGGATCGCTGGCGTTTGGAGGAAGGGCACTCCACTCGTCTTGTATAAGCGGTCCCGGGAAGAGGTAACCTGCTGTAGCTCAGGTTGCCTAAACGCGCTTGTGCGTGATGGTTAGGGGGGAGGCATTCGGGCCCCTCCCGTCCCCGGCGGAGAGTCTCAGACGCTCAGTGTACGGCGGGGGCACTGGTGAGATCGTTCACGAATACTCCAGTGCCTACAGGCACTGTGAGGCTGGCTACCGTGGTGGTTTTAGTGGGTCGGCCCCCCTACACAACGTGCGAATGGCATTTCCACCACGTAAAAAAAAAAAAAAGTTCACTAACAGCTGCGCCACGGCGGCCAGTATATAGAATTAGCTCTGCTTTAATGGCGAAAGCACTACACATAAAGTTAGCAGACCAATCAAATACCTTGCTCTTTGCAGCAGGTTCTTGTGGCTCTGGCTCAGGCTCAGGATCTTTCATTTCAAACTTCTTAAGTTCTGCCTCTAAGTCATCCATGTTGTTCTTTTTTTTCTTACCTGAAAAATATAAATACAGTATCAGCCATCTAGGGTAGCCCACTTAAGAAAAAACCGGCCAAGTGCGAGTCGGACTCGGATCTATAAAAAAGAGCAAAAATTTCACTTTTGTTGTATGGTAAAAATTTCGCTTTTGTCCTTAAATATTTATTTGATTTTTTAGTATTTGTTGTTATAGCGGCAACAGAAACACATCATCTGTGAAAATTTCAACTGTCTAACTATCACGGTTCATGAGATACAGCCTGGTGACAGGCGGACAGACAGTGAAGTCTTAGTAATAAGGTCCCGTTTTACTCTTTGGGTATGGAACCCTCAAAAGGGAAAAGATGAGAATAAATAAATTGCTTGTGCCATTAAAATTATAACAAGTGATAGATTAGTGATTATTGTCTCGATTTGAGTCCTGGGTGTTTGGGGCATATGATTCTTACCTTTACTTTTAGCAACAGGAATAACAAACTCTTCTTCGTCTTCTGATGCTTCTATTTTTAATTCTTTATCACTTTCCTCATCAGGCCAATCTTCCTTCTTTCCTTTACCTAGAAATAATCTTAAAATTATTATGCAGTGTACAAATATCCCTTTGAAACCAGAAGAATGGAGTTCCTGAGAGACCCTGGGGTGAGACCACTCCAATACTACGCATGGTGTGTCAGCATACATCATATCACATCACGACATTTTTTAGACTAGCATAGCACATCAAGCTACCCCAATCTGTGAAATTTTCCAATTGAAAGTGAACCTTATGCTTTTGTGATAAAGTTGAAAATCTTTAAAATAAATTTGCCAGATTGGGGTAGCTGGATGTGCTGGTGTCTGTACCACCACATGTAAATCCCATTTCACCCCATATCCATTCCAGCAACACAATCTGATAAGTATAAAACTAAGCCCTGCCAACCCAATAACAATGATGGCCCTCAAATTAAAAAACCAAATCACACCTAGATAATACAAACCAAACATAGAAAAGGGCTCTTGCCATGCAAGGGGTACAGACAGCCTATTCCCCATAAAAGAGGAAATAACTATAAAAAAAATAACAATTATTGCTATCAATTTGACTGAAATCTTACTACTAAAATATTTATATCGTAATAATGGAAGCATCCCTTTAAAACTCTTCACTATTCCAAATTCAATTCAATTCCAAATTTGGAACAGTTACTAAGCCTCCCCACACAAAAATATTTTAGTTTCAGTGTTAAGTATGTTGTACATCTAGGTTCTTTATAGGTACAACATTGTTTAACAACCTTTAAAAGTGTATATATCTATGTTCTTTATTCTAATGAATGTAACACTAGTGCACTATGCTACTTCATCACATTGTTAAAGTATAAAATGTTCTATAAAGACTTGCTACTTTTAAGTATAGCTTAATTCTGTAACTCTGTGCAAAATTTCAATTAAAAATATTATAGCTAGTCCAAAGATATGGAGCTAACTTTAATTAGTCTTTGCATAAACTAAAACCACAAACCTTTTTTATTCTTAGCTTTACTGGCTGGTTTGGCTTGGTTACTGGAAACATTGCTCACTACTGATTTAGAATCATCATGGTCCTCTTCATCAGACGACTCAGCATCTTTGTTTTTCTTTTTATTTTTAGCTGTGACATGAAATACTTGATTAACAAAAAAATACTTTTCGCTCTACCTACCGATGTTTAAGTTGAAACATAAGTATATAGTTGGCTTAGAAATAAAAAAACAATATGCCTTAACCCCTTAATCAATAATAACCTATGTTCATAATTCATTGGTGTTAGATTATTAAAACACAACAGAGTTTAAAATGGTGTGCTAAATATATAACATTGACAGGTCTGTGGCGTGGTTGGTAAATGCTTGCTTTGCACACTGCAGGTGTTGGGTTCGATTCCCATCTAGGACAAATATTTGTGTGCATGAACATGTCTGTTTGTCATGAGTCATGAGTCATGGTGAAATTATCTATATAAGTGTAGTATTTACAAAAGAAAAGTTATATATTTAGTATATCAGTTATCTGGTTTTCATAGTAAAAGCTCTGCTTAGTTTGGGATCAGATGGATGTGTGTATAATACCATTGTTTGAAACCCTTAATCAAACAACTATTGAATACAGTATAACTGGATTAAAAAATAGGGTATTTCAGTAATTTTTATTTTACTTTCAGCATGGAAATCAAACAAATAAATCCTTAGAGCATTCACTAATACTCGCGCAGGTGCACAAAATATGGACCGCTGCAACGTTTGTACGTGAAAACGTTGTTGGCGCTGCTCTTATAATTCTACAAGTGCGAGTGAGTGAGCGAGAGTTCACAAGTATTAGGCCTAGGGTCAATTTTAATGAGAAATGAAAGTCAAATAAAATAACAATAAATATTTTGATATATTGCAATCCAAAATTTCATGATGTGGTTTGCAATTGTATGGCTTTGTGACGCTAACAATTTCAGGCCACATCTTATAATTCGGCATTATCATGTCACACATTGACAATTTTTATGTCCTTGGTGTATTTTGGTGGGAAGCAACACATTTAGCAGCAGCTAATTCACCTTATGTAATAGTGCATCATTAATAAACTATAATAGTGCATCATTAATGGACTATTCTAATGAACTATTCTACCCACTCACTTTTCTTTTTACTGACAGGTTTAGAAACTTCCTCTTCTGACACCTCTTTTAACTCCATATCGCTGCCTTCTGAAGACCAGTCATCTTCTTTCTTACCTTTACCTAAAATTGATTACACAACATATTAATTATTAATTGATAATGTTGACACACTGCCAAAAGACAGTAGTGTTTGGCGTTGCATATTATGCCAATACTAAAGATAATTTAGTATTCAAAGAGCTAAAAAATATAATGTAGAATTACACCATTTACAAAAGGAAACAATTTAAGGATATTTCTTGCGTTTATCGTCACATATTTGTTCTTGTATATCAAAAGAATAAAGTTCTCAACTGCCATTAACAAAATTTCATATGCTGTGCTGTAATGAATATTTACTAGCCAAGTCCAAACTGTCTGAGTACTATGACCATCTTACTGCGCTCGCCAACATCTGCATATTCCCCAAGTTTATGGCATATTCCCCAAGATGATTCTTATGTGAGGCTTGTCCAGCAGTGGACTTCTTTCAGTTGTAATGATGATGATGATGATGATGAAGCCCAAATTGTTAATAGAAAACTATCTTCTTTAAAAAGGGTGATACCATCTGGGCATCTGAGATTGACAATGACAATAAACAAGTAATCATGCTCTTCTTACAAAGATTTGGGTGGGGATTGAAGCCACAGCTTTGCAGTCAGAGTCACTAACCACTAGAACAAAAATATAGAAAAGTAAATATAGTAAGCTGGTTAAGCTACTATAGCCACATGCTCTCAAAAGTCCGTAAGTGACTGACGAGGTCAAGCAACTAGGCTCGCAATCAATCCCATAGATGGGCGACCGCCAAAGTGGTTTAATTTCTGAGCGTCTCCTTGTTTAGGAGGGCACATTAAGCTGACGGTCCCGTTTCTAGCCATTAGGGAAAATTCGTGAAGCCATGTCAGAGGCCTAAGGGCAGCTTGAACAACTCTGACGCTAGGGTAACCTTGCTGATCGCCAATGGACCAGTGAGAGCATATAGCTTTTTTATAAACAATGTGTAAAATAAATACTGGATATAACTTAAGGAGCTCTATCCACCAATGAAACTGAACTAATTAAACATTACAGGTTTGTGCATTAACAATTGTGATTTTAGGGCGCCCATACAAAGTATGTGCATGAGTGAACAGGGATCTTATGGGTGCGCGCGGTCCACCTTCAAAATCATCTTCACTTACCATCAGATAAGATCATGGTTTTTTTTAATGCACAATGGCTCTGTGTTTGAAAGCCAATGCGCATAGAAAAAACGTTAGCTGATTGTTTCTCTCGTCTCTCAAATTTTTTTTATGTGTTTAGCTTGTTGATGTGCTAGACATTGTTCAGTCTCACAGGCAAATTAAGCTCCTTAACTTACATCCCCTACTAATGTTACACCTTACCAAAAAATTTCATAACATATAGTTATGCATTCTTTTATGACATAATTTGATAATATTTTTTTTATTCAATATACTAACTATACAAAAATATTATTTTTATAATTAGTAAGTCTCAAATAAGAACTAAATTTAAATGGAACTATAATTTCTACATATTGTTACAAAATAATATACATCTTCCACAACAGTTTTATAATTTAATCATCATCATCATCATCATATTAGGTCTTTACCTATGAAATTGCCGTTCTGCAGTACTGGCCATTTCAAATCAAAATAATTTTTGTTTGGCTAAGAATTCTAATTTCAAATTAATTTTATTTTAAAAACATGGATTCTTTTTTCCAAAAGTAGTCATTTCTTTATTGATTAGTGTTACATTTTCATCGCATTTCAATCTTTTTCGTCATCATGGATACGTTAAAAATTCGAGTAATTATGGAATATGAGTACCGTCGTGGCAGCAACGCGGCACAAGCGGCACGCAACGTCAACGTGTCCGTTATGCTAGCGTACACCAGAACTGCAACGAGTTAGTTTCTATGCCAAAAAACTCTGTGTAAATACTGCCTAATTACTGTAAAAATAAAAAAAAATCTTCCTCTTTAGTTTAGGAAATAAACACCATTTTCACTATGTACGCTAGCGTCACGATCAAGCTAGCGTACACATGGCCGTACTCGAAAACGGCTAATTGTAAAGCAACAGATTTGGACACAAAAATACTGTTCTAATACTTCTCCCGCTATGCAAAATTTCATAACGATTGCTCTTGTAGGAACAGAGATATTGAACAAGACTTTTCAATGACATTCGGAGCTGGCGTCATGGCAGCGTACACATAGTAGTTCTTATAGAAAGGGAACTTTTCTTGTAATGAATGCTATATATATAAATAGTGCGTGAAATTCTGCCTCTATTAGTGTAAATACTTTATGCGAATTCGCAGGGGAATAAGTAAAAAACCCTGTTAATTTCTGTTCATAGTACAGGTACAGATATGCTCAAAGGTGCTTTGTCAAGTTTTTTTTAATAGAGAACATTCGAACACCGTGCAATGTCGTACTTGCAATGCGGTGTTACAGTATGTAATCATTTTAATTTTATTTATGTCAAAACACATCATGCTAACGTGTATTAGAAAATAATGCTATATTTCTGTTTTTAATTTCACAAATAATTCATTTTGTTCGCGACAGTACGTCAGTATATTTGTTCCTAGAACTTAACATAGGTTTTTTTGCTTATTCCCCTGCGAATTCGCATAAAGTATTTACACTAATAGAGGCAGAATTTCACGCACTATTTATATATATAGCATTCATTACAAGAAAAGTTCCCTTTCTATAAGAACTACTATGTGTACGCTGCCATGACGCCAGCTCCGAATGTCATTGAAAAGTCTTGTTCAATATCTCTGTTCCTACAAGAGCAATCGTTATGAAATTTTGCATAGCGGGAGAAGTATTAGAACAGTATTTTTGTGTCCAAATCTGTTGCTTTACAATTAGCCGTTTTCGAGTACGGCCATGTGTACGCTAGCTTGATCGTGACGCTAGCGTACATAGTGAAAATGGTGTTTATTTCCTAAACTAAAGAGGAAGATTTTTTTTTATTTTTACAGTAATTAGGCAGTATTTACACAGAGTTTTTTGGCATAGAAACTAACTCGTTGCAGTTCTGGTGTACGCTAGCATAACGGACACAACATCAACGACGTTTACGGAGCTAACACTACAAACCAACGCACCACCTGTTATTGGTTTGCTCGCTTCCGTTCTGGAAATTTCGACCTGAAAAATGAACCTCGCGGTCGTCCGAAGACTTTGGTCGACAATGACGAATTAAAGGCGGTTGTGGAAGCTGATGATACACAATCTACGGCTGAATTAGCAGCAGCTTTCGACGTTAGCGTCAAAACAATATTGGTCCATTTGCGTCAAATTGGCAAGGTAAAAAAGCTTGACAAATGGGTGCCCCACGAACTCAATGATCGCCAGCGCGAAGTACGCGTCGAGACGTGCCGTGCACTGCTCAACAGACACACAAATGAAGGAATTTTGAACCGCATTGTTACCTGCGATGAAAAATGGATTCTGTTTGATAACCGCAAGCGCTCAGCAAGTTGGTTGGATCCTGGTTCAGCACCTAAACAATGCCCTAAACAAAAACTTACCCCTAGAAAAGTGATGGTCACTGTTTGGTGGTCTAGCGCCGGTGTGATTCATCACAGCTTCTTACCAAACGGGGTGAGCATTACTGCAGATGTGTACTGTGAAGAACTGAGCACAATGATGGAGAAGCTGGCGCATCTCCAACCAGCATTGGTCAATCGCTCGTCTCCGCTGCTCCTGCACGACAACGCGCGACCTCATACTGCACAGCAGACGGTCTCCAAGTTGCAAGAACTGGGGTTGGAAGCTCTCCATCATCCGCCCTACTCACCAGACCTTGCGCCTACAGACTACTACTTTTTCCAGAATTTGGATAACTTCTTGGCGGGAAAAAAATTCAATACCCGAGAGGCAGTACAAAATGCCTTTGAAGAATTTGTTGCCTCCCGTCCAGCTGATTTCTTTAAGAAGGGCATCAATAAACTGCCACTGCGATGGCAAAGATGCATTGATTGCATGGGTGATTACTTCGATTAATACAAATAAAAAAATTCATGAAAAAAATTCGTTTAAATTTTTTCATACAAAACGGCAATTTCATAGGTAAAGACCTATTATAAACTGAAAGTCATCTACTGCTGGACATAAGTCTTCCCTAAAGATCTCCACAATTGCTAATCATGTTATCTCCATGCAGCATACTATTATACTTTAAGATATATTATTTACATAATCTATTACGGGCCAATTGGGGTGATTGTTAAATGCTTGCTTTTCACGCCACAGATCATGGGTTCGGTTCCCACACAGGATAGATATTTGTGTGCATGAACATGTCTGTTTGTCCTGTGTCTGGTTGTAATTATCTATATAGGTATGTATTTACCAAAGAAAAAGTAGTATATTTTATGAACAGTACTTAGCCTTATCTCATATAGCTTATAATGGTTCTAAACTCCATCCAAACCTTAGGATATTCATTTTCCAATGTTTCAGCATGTTTGTAATAGTTACAAATACAAACAATAAAGACTATAATTGAAAACAATTACCTTTCTTCTTTTTAGTAGCTTTTGCTGTAGGTTTAGATGCTGTGCTTGTAGCATTACTAGTTACAGACTTACTATCATCTAGTTCTTCATCGGATTCATGGCCTTTCTTTTTGTTCTTGCCTGAAATAACATGGTGAAATAAACCTGATCACACAATGAGTCATAGAAAATAAATAAAGAAGACATTGTACAAGACCACTCAGCATAAGACCACTCAGCATAATCATTGTTAGTGTTTATTAAATTAATAATTAAATTGTTAATGATTTCTATATTTCTTATCATAAAGAGAGAGTATAAAAAAATTGAACACAAGCACAATTTAACTCTTAGTTCAAATTCTAAATTCGAGCAGAGCAGCTGTTATAATTTTTGTTTACCTTTCTTTTGTGACTTCTTCGAAGCAGGTTTAGGGTCATCTTCTTCATCTGATACTTGTACTTTCTTCTGTTCCTCCTCACTATCACTCCAATCACCAGCGTTACCTTTACCTTTTTTCTTTCCCTTTCCTTTGCTTTTAGAGGTTATCTCATGACTCTCATTTGCAACACTCTTTTTCTCTTCGAAGTCTTCATCAAAGTCTTGGTTTTTCTTGTTTCCCTTCTTTTTCGACATAACTAACTTTTTGAAGAGAAAGTCTAATAAAAATTATTCAAAAACTACAGAAAGAAGCCAACTCACTTTTCGTGACCGCAACTCGCACAGGTGATTTACACTGACATGTGTCACTTGTTAGCAATTACGATGACATTTTGATAGCTGTTAGCTCAGATCAAATAATTTTTTAATTGGATCCGAAGCTGTTAGTGAAAACATTACAATTATTATTAATAGTACGTATCTATTTTATATCTTTGATTTTAACTCTAAATATAGTGTATTGAAACTATGAAATTATGTATTCGTATAAGTCTTCTAGCGTTTCTCGCTAAATGTATTAACTCCTAATTACACGAGAAGCCATCGAATTCTTATAAAATGAATACATAATTTATTTATTACCTTACCTTAAGGTACTAAATTCCACACAATTCAGCTCTACGTGCATAGCATTTCCTCTACTAAGTTTCGTAGATACAAAAAAAACTCGTAGGTATTATAATAGCAGTCAGCCTGTAGAAATCTGGTATTAGGAAAAGATAGTTCCAAATAAATATCCTCCTTTTTATACTGTAGGACAATAACTATTCGGCGTCTGGAGCGGCAGCACACCCTGCTAACAAAAGTTTTCCTGGCTTTAATAAGTGATCAGAAGCTCACGAAGGTTTAGTTTGCTAAACAAGATAAACGGTTACCAATTTAAAAAAGTAAGAAAAACCTAGCTATTGTTTTCTTGCTCGATCGAGGCAGTCTTCGATTTGAACGATATTGCAATCTTTATAAACTTGAGCAATCCACGCCCCGTACGCCGCTTCCTTTGTAATTTGAGCTTTTCTACTAGATCGAATAAACCACGACCGCGTTAAGACAATATGAAATGAAATATATTTTATCCCCAACAAAATCTTTTTAGTTATTGCAGTTAAGGAGGATTCAGTATCGTCCGGCGTTTTGGCAGCAAAGCCTTAACTGGTATTGTGCATACAATTCACGTAATCCATGCTACCCAATTACCCAACTGACTAATAGTGGCACATACTGGACCAATCGGTTAGCTGGAAATAGTTGGACCATCGTCTCTAGGGCACAGAAGTCTGAACAAGGCAAGGGTCTGACAAACCCAACAGTTCATCAACAATAATTGAATAGACATCCAAGCGTGTAGGTAATCAGTTAAGAGATTGTATATCTATATAAATTGAAATAATTCACCGCAATGTACACTCATAACTTTCAAAATAAATAAATAAATGCAGTGGAAATGAGAGCTCTGAGAAGTATGTGTGGTGTGACTTTGAGAGACAGAATTCGAAATACTGATGTAAGAGAGCGTTGTGGTGTGAAAGAGGATGTAGTCACAAAGATTGAAAAAGGCATGCTGAGATGGTTTGGCCATTTAGAAAGGATGAATGAAAGAAGATTGACAAAAGAAGTATACCTGGCCTGTGTGAATGGGACAACCGGAAGGGGAAGACCACGTCGAACATTCTCTGACCAAATTGGAGATGTTCTCAAGAAAGGGCAGGTCAGAAGTACCCTAAACCGGCGAGCATGTATGAAGAATATAATGTCAGTAATCGAGGCAAAAGAAGTATGCAAAGATCGTGACAAATGGAAATCCGTTGTCTCTGCCTACCCCTCTGGGAAACAGGCGTGAGTCTATGTATGTATGTATGTATGTAACTTTCAAAAGACTGCCCACATTGAATAAACCTTTCTTCTATGTGTTCGTTATTGTCAAGAGAATATTTGTATTAATTTATTTCTATCTATTTAAATAAAAATAAATGTTGCTAAGCGCATAACTCGAGAATGGCTCGACCACTTCGGATATTTTATTTATATGCTCTTTAAGGTCCACGGAATCTTTTAATAATAATAATAAAAAGATATTGCTTGAACAATAGTAAAATCAATACTTTTCTTTTCCCATAAAATACTCATACGACCCTCTGACATAACTTTACGACTGTTTTCTGACGACCACAGACGCACAGAAATTAAATCTATGGACTAACTGAGTACCTAGATGGTGAACCTCGCCTCGCATAACTAGGTGCCTTTTATGATGACTACAAAACCAGGGGGCCTACTCTCTTTCTCCGAATCGAAACTTCGTTAACGCACTATATTGAAACGAAGTTTTGCAAGTGACCCTACTCTATTTCATCTTCGGATACACACTTGTGGTTCGCTTCCATAGACTATTTTACGTGAACGATCGTGTTGAACTATATAGTGTGGGGATTTTAGTTTCTTATTTTGGTAAACTACGGTTTGGACTTTTTTATAAATAATTAAATGAATTGGCTTTATATTTTAATTTTAAATTAATCTTGTAGTTTTTTAAGCATTTATTGTTATATTAATGCAGAAATTATAAATACAGAAATTTAAAATATATTTCCAACGATATCAACCGCGATTATATAAATAACCCTTTTACTGACGTTATAAGCCGGCTAATGTGAAGAGTACTATTTCATATAAACGATCGGTAGAATATGCGACATTAAAAAACATCCGTATATTCACGGAATGTCATCAAACGCCATAGCAACATAGTTTGTTATATTCTCTTTGGTTGACCATCTTGATTGAAGGATTTTTTGTTTGGATTATTTAATAAATTAATAGTTTTGTGTTAATAATTACGTTTTCAGGTACTTTTTACATTTTTCGCAACCGCAAAGTTACAAGGAGTACCTACTGTATGTTCTCCACAAATGACCAAAAGTTGTGGTTTCGATTAATTCAATTCGTAAGTAAATATCTTAAATACACATAAATATTTATTTTTATACTAAAAGTACGGCCTATTCGTAATAATAAGCATTCGTAATATGTTTTCAGTTTGAAATGTCAGTAGTCAAGCAATTGGAAGGCAACTACCGAACTTTAAACAGCCGCAATTGCCCGAAAAAGTTTTGGAGTATGTAGAACATAGAGAGGACTATAGTCAGCCCACACAACTCTTAGAAACTGCAAGTTAACCATCAGTGTCACAAGAAACCCTGACTTTCACAAGTTGTAAGTATTTCTTTGAGGTATTTTCAGAACTTAATATTGTAAAAAAAATGTAAGTTCATGACAAAACATAAAGGTACTTTTTTTGTTAGTATATTTGTATGAAATAGCTTGCCAATAAATGGTTAGTAATGAAAATTTTACTTTAGCATCCAATAAACATAACTAGGTACTTGCATTACATAAAAAAAGTTATAATGAATTGAATTATTTTATATATAGTGGCATATCTGTGTCTCCAAAGAGATGGTAGAGATATATTACAACTTGCACATTTTGCCTACTGATGGTCTTAGTCCCAGGTTATAGGGGGAAGGCAATATTTATTTAGAGATAATGATGTACTTTATCCATTGAAGAGTCATATTTTTACGGAATGTACCTATTTTAAATAGTAATGTTGTTTTTGTTGCAGCTACAAAATCCAGTAGGAGACAATTAGCAGCTGGCATCAGCGCAGATTGTTACAATTGGAAGAGATGCATGCAGAGAAAGAAATAGTCAGGAACACTGAGCCTGCAGGCATTAGGGATGTCCTGTTGAGAGCTGGGCTAATGAGAAAATACTTTGATCAATTAAATTTATATCTGCATACTCCACATAATTAACTGTCTGATTAACAGTTTCCAAACTCAATTTTGCAATAAGATAGTATATATAGTCTTTGCACATTATTCGAACAGTCAATTATGAGTAAGTTTTTATATTTAATTTAAAATGCCTCATTTGTTTTAATAAATGAATCAAAATTGTTATAAACAGTTGCACTACTATGCCCAACCATTAGCTTGGTGGGCAATGGAAGAATACATTACATTATAGTAACTGTTGGATGTTCTAAACTATTACTTCTAGGTTAAGTATGTAAATAAAACAAATATAAAAAGGCTGTTTTTTATTTCACTACAATTTCAAGTAAATTTATATAGTTGGTGATGGATGTCCTAAAACAAAGTGAAAGTATATTTATAGCAAATGGTGGTCTCATTGATCTATGCACACAAATATCTGTCCTGCGTGGAAATCAACCCACAACCTACGCTGTGAAAATAATAAATAAATAAATTAAATAAAAAAAGGCACAAGGCATAGTCTTAATATTTATTCAGTAAAAATTTGCTTGCTGCAATGGTTTTTGAATCATTACAATTTTATTCCCTACCTAAAAACACAGTAAGAATCCTTTTTTAAAATAGTAACTTAACATTTAATACAAATTTATCATCTAAAAGTGTTGAATTAAATCTACTCATTCCCAAGCAGTTTTATCATTAACATGCCTTACTACACAATTTGTAAACACTGTCCTATAGAAGAGTTACTGATTTTGTGGAGATCAGTAGCATGTGCAACAAGATTATGCTTATTTAGATATCAGATTATGATTTAGAGTATTAACATTATGAATACAAAATACTTTTCTTTATGAATGTATCAATATTTTTATGCAATATCAATATATATCAAACTACATTAAAACTCACACCTAAATTGGTCAAATTCATCAACAATGCTTTGGAGTATGTCCCGTGTGTCTCTGGCATCTTGGTTCTGTAAATGTAATTGTTCCATTTCTTGTTTCAACTATTTTCGGGAATTTGATTCACATTTAATTGATTTCGCAGGCGGCACGGATTTCTTCTACGCTCTACACGTTCTTCGCCTAAATCAGCCTCATTTGAAAGCATTATTGCACCTATTTCAATTAAACTGAATGCAAAATCCATACAAAACAAAACCAAAAGGCACTTTTCCCTAGGTCGGCAATTCGATTCACATTTAAATGATTTCTTAAGCGGCACCGTTTTCTTATACGCTCTAAACATTCTTCACATGAAGCAGGCTCAAATATAAGCATTCTTGCAGACATTTCCATTAATTTGAACCAAAATCCACATAAACGAAAATCAAAAGGTAGCACTTTTGTATTCGTCAATTTTGAAGTTAAAATGACGAAGTTTGATGTGTCAAAATCAAATGTTCGTTCGGAACGTCATGAATTAGAGTAGGTTTAGAAAATCTAAATGTCAAACTATGTTCGTTCGAATGAATTCGCGGAACGAATGGAACCGTGGTAGCATACACAAGAAATTCGTAACGAACGAACGAAATTTGGAGAAAGAGAGTAGGCCCCCAGGGTTCATGAGATAAGATTATCTAATACAACCTTCTGCAGAACAAGACAGTTAACATGCTGCCATTTGATCCCGAACTAGGCAGAGCCATATATTTCCAAGTACATACATATATGTAGTTACTAGTTACATAAAATAAGGTCTGGTTATTTGCATTATTCATAACTCAAGAACAGCTGGACCGATTTTTATGTATTTTGGTTGTTGGATCTGTCTCGGCTCTGAATAGCGGAATATCTATTAAAACATCGAGAAAATAAAATGATATTCCGTAGAAGGAATTGCGGTCGAGACTTAGGTGGTCGCACTGAATAAAAACTATAGAGAAGGTCATGATAGATGAAAGAAGCGGCAGGTTGCCCATGAGTTGAAATCAGGTCTGGGTGGGTAAAGTCATAAGACCTAGAAAAGAGGGAGCACAGTTGGGGAAACGATGAGTGGCAGAGAGGCAAAATGTGAAGATTGAGCACAGATAATATGAATTGAAGAGAGCGGATGCAGTGATCACTTTTGATGAAGTATTTATTAAAATCGCCTATGAGGGCAACGTAGACAACAGAAATAATTAAATAAAGTGTCAAAGGAGTCAAAGTAGTGTTTTCTAAAACTGGGGCTGTAAAGTAGGTACTCCTAAAAGCATCTTGATGTGGCAAATAGTGATTTCTATAAAGAGATGGTCGGCTACTCCACTGTAGATATGTAATTTCATTAAAACATTTAAAAATATACTTATTACACCTTACATTTACTTGTAAACTGGCGATTGCTCCTCTCTAGACGGATTTAAGCTGGCCGTGGTACATCCGATTTACAACGGAACTGAATCATATAAGTCAGCATATAAGTATATGCACCTATTTATATCTCAGTGACACTGTCTATTCTAGCCAGATTAATTAACCATAGGCAAACCATTTAGAAAAGTTAGTTAACTTTTTCTAAATGTTTAAGTTTCATCCCCACCTATGCACGGTTTTTGCTCCGAAATTTCGACCAGGAATGCTATATTATATTTAACTAATGAAGTTGTCACAAAATTAGTCCAAAAATAAAAAGTGATAGGTATCTTTCTCGACCTTGCAAAGGGGTTCGACACAATCTCGGTCACCACCCTCATTAAGGTTTGCAACTTTCTCTTTTCAAAAGCTAACTTATAAATAAGAGTCAATGCTTCAGAATCAGGGATAGGGTCTGCAATAAACTAACAGCTACACATGGTGTACCTCAATGCAGTATTATCGGCCCAAAATTAATTTGAATGTTCAACTCAACAATGCTTTGTCACCTTCAGTTCAATAATGGATTCATTCACACCTATGCTGATGATACTGCTATAATGGCTCATGGACAATTATTGTTCATGGCCAATCCTGGAAGTTAGTATTTGGCCACGCTTAACGTGGTTGAAATACTGTCACCAATTGGTTGGCACAAAATTTACTCACATTGATCGTCGATAAGATCAAATATCTCAACTTTTCTTTATCTTTCTCTTTCAAAATTCACCCCACTCTTGCTTAAATAGCTCATTCTTGTAGTAATCAATTACCTAACCCGTATAACTGGCATTCAATGCGAAGACGAATAACATCAGGTTACCTTAGAGTGTAATTGGATTACCTACTCACTTATTATCCTCATCTACATATTCTCACTTACAAATTGTGAAAACTTATCTACATATTGTAGTACTTGCCTTCTTAACTCTGGGTCAATCATTATTTTATATTATTATTATTATCATTATATTATTATTATTATTATTTTTTATTTATTTATTCTCCCTTTTTAGAGGGGTAAGTTTACTTGACATACGGGCCGTAGCCAAGCACGCCAAGCTACGTATGGAAACTTGATGAAATTGTGGACGAAGTTAAAAATTTTCTTGTAATACGGCAAGTGTTTAGAATCGTAGCTTTCTGTATTAAGTGGATATTGTACGTGGGTATGTCAAGAAGTTCTAAGCTGTGTGTGAGAGTTTTAGGGATAATACCAGTGGATGATATTACTATTGGTACAATATGGACGGTCTGAGCTCTCCACTGAGTTTTTAACTCTATTGCTAAGTCTTGGTATTTAGCAAGTTTTTCTGAGATAGTCGACTGGATATTATGGGTGTTGGGTACGGCTATATCAATGAGATACACAGTATTAGACTCTTTATTAAATAATGTGATGTCAGGTCTATTGAAATGGATAGTTTTGTCAGTAATAATGGTGCGATCCCAGTAAATTTTGCAGGAAGTATTTTCCAATACTGTGTTTGGTTTATATTTATAATATGGGGCTTTTTTGCGTAAAAATTGGTATTGATGAGCTAGGTGTTGGTGTATTATTGCGGCAACCTGGTCATGTCTGTGTTTGTAGTCCGTTTGAACCAAAGATTTACAAGCCCCGGTAATATGCTGTATTGTTTCGGAAGCTGCATTACAATGTTTGCAAATATCTGTAGCTTGACGAGGATCTTTTATAATGAATTTTATATAATTACGTGTAGTTATTACCTGGTCTTGTATAGCAAGCATGAAACCCTCAGTTTCGGGAAACAGATCTCCTCTTCTCAGCCAAATGTTTGACTTCTCTTTGTCGACATGTCGTTCGCTTAAATCAGAACGGTGTCTTCCATGGAGTGACTTTTCGGCCCATCTTGCTATTCTCTGTTGTGTTTCTATTATTTCCTCATTAGGTTGTATTTGTGTGTTGCAAAGGTTGAGTGGGGTGAGTTTAATATCTAATGCTGATGCTTGATTGTGGAGGGATGAATGTACTGATTTTGTATGGAAATAGTTCCTGAGTGTAGTAATCTGCTTGTTGTGTAAGGTTTTTATATCGATTAAACCTCGTCCGCCTTCGTGGCGTGGTAGAACAAGTCTTTCTATCGACGATTTGGGATGATGTTTCCGGTTTTTTGTCATTAGGGTATTAATTGTTCGTTGTAGTTTTATTAAATCTGTCTGCGACCAATTAATAATACCAAAAGAATATGTGAGTATGGGTACAGCAAAAGTGTTGATAGCTTTTATGGTGTTCTTAGAGTTTAAATGTGTTTTTAAGATAGTATGTAGACGGTGTTTAAATGTTTTAATTAATTCTGCTTTTGTTTCTTTTTGGTTTATTGTTTGGGATTGCTTAAAACCTAGATATTTATAAGTACTATAGCCGTTCATCGGTTCTATTTCCTCTCCTGTATCTAAAGTGTAACTATTTTTTAATATTTTTCCTCTCTTGACTGACAAAATTTTACATTTGTCTACCCCAAACTCCATACAGATATCTTTTGAGAATTGCTGTGTTATGTCCGCTAGATGGAATAAATTGTCTTTGTTATTAGCGAAGAGTTTAATATCGTCCATATAGAATAAATGCGAAATACTTAATTCTGTGCCGCTACTGGTCACTTTATATCCATGGCTACTGTTATTAAGGAGATTAGATAGTGGGTTAAGAGCTAAACAAAACAAAAGTGGGCTAAAAGCATCACCTTGAAATATTCCCCTTAAAATACGAATCGGTTCAGTTGTAATTGGATCGTTTGTAGAATTATTTATTATTTGAAGTACTGTTTTCCAGTTTTCCATAGAGTTTGTGAGAAATGATATGATTTTTTTATTTACTTTATAAAGTTCTAGCACTTTTAACAGCCAGCTATGGGGGACAGTATCGTAAGCTTTGCGGTAGTCGACAAACATGGTGTAAATGTTGTGTTTCTTCTTCTTCGCTTCACTAAGTACAATCGCGTCTATTGTCAGTTGTTCCTTACAGCCCTGACTATTTTTCCTACATCCCTTCTGTTCTTCAGCAATAATATTATTTTTAGACAAATGCGTATAAGTGATGTCACTTATACAAGCTGTTAGAATTTTGTAAATTGTTTGTAGGCATGTTATTGGTCGGTACTTAGCTGGGTTTTGAGTGTCACTATCTTTTGGTAACATATAAGTTACTCCATGTGTAATATAATCTGGCATTGTGTCTGGTGATAGTATGAATTTGTTAAGATGTCTGTGTATGTGTGAGTGAGTAGAAGTAAATTTTTTATACCAATAGTTTTGTATTTTGTCAGTTCCAGGTGATTTCCAGTTGTGTGAACGTTTGAGAACTTGTATAAATGTTTCGACAGGTATCATTTCAAACTCCATTGTAGGTATGTTTGAAGTCGTTTCACTAACAGCCTGAATCCAACTAGCATCGATATTATGTTGTACGGGGCTTTCCCAGATGTTGGCCCAATATCGTCTTAGAATGTCGGTAGGTATTGATCCTTGGTTTTGTGTACTTGGGTGATTTTTTTTCTTTAGGTTTCGGTAGAAGAGTTTCTCGTTATTTGAAAATTGTATATTCTGAGACTTTCGTTCCGTGCATGTTATATATCTCTTGAGTCTTTTGGCCGCTGCATTTAATTTTTGTTTTAATGTATCAAGGAAATGTTCAATGTCTGTATTTTGTTTTTCGTATTGAGCATGTACCTGATACCTACTTTTTATTGATTCTACTGAAGATGTAATTCTTTTGCTTCTATTGCCTTGTTTATACTCAAGTAGATGTGCAATGTCTGATCTGTATTTAATGATTCTATTTTCAAGTCTTATTTGCCAATTTGCTTTATAATTTTCTCTAGCACGTATACTATCAGATCCTAATTTTGCTCCATTACACAGACATGCTGTATAGGCTGCTGAGTAAACTATAGTCTGGAAAGTATTGAAATCCTGATCTACAGTGAGATGTTTTGGAATGATGTGTTTGTCAATATATTCTACAAGATTAGCAAACTTTTTTGAGGATTTTTGTTTAGGTAAATAAGGTCTTGATACAGGGTCAGTATTTTTAAACGATTCCAAAGTGTCTTTGAATGGTTGACAAATGTTATTATAAGCTATGGGGACGGTTGTGGCTCTGGTTTGAAAGTCTTCTATACTTATCTGACTAATGCTATTTCGAGTTTGTAATGAGACATTCATCACTTGTTCATCACTTAATAACGTTTGTTGGTTATCAGAATTTTGCTGTGAACAGTCATTATGTGTGTTTTTTGAAGTTTCTGTGTATGTATTATTCTGAGTAAAATACTGATTATGTGTGTGATAATTAGTCGTGTGAATTACGATTTGTACTTCGGATTTTATCTGATTTATTCTTTCCGTAGATATCATTTTATTATTTACTATTACTCTACGTTGATCAGATATTCTTTGTTCGGAAAGATGAGATAGATGTGGGTATATTTCAATGAATTTATCTCGCAACTTCTTTCGGTGAGCTGTTAGATTGGTCTCAAGCTCACTTACTTCAAAATAGATGCGGAGTATTGTTTCGTTCATGTCATTAGACCAACTCATTCTTCCTAACTGCTGTGTTATTGGCTGATGTGGCATATCATGGTGTTGAATATAATCGCCTACCTCATTCCTGATCTCGTTTAGTGCAGATAGAGAAAGCAATCTGTTGTTGATTATGGCCCTACGCTGGTCACCTACTCGTTGTTTTGAGACATCCATATCAGGGTATTTTTCAATAAAAGCGCGATGTAGTAGGTCAGTGTAGCCTCGCGTATTTGTTTCAAGTTTTGTAAGAATGAGATATGTGCGGTATATGAACGTGTTCATTTGGACAGTCCATTTTCTTCTCGCACTTTTCGGGCATGTAGTGGGTCCTGAGTGAGTAGCATATGCCTCTCGAACAACACTTACTGCCCCTGATTCCGATGTTATCGAAGAGAGTGATGGTGTTGATATCATTGACCGAAGATTATAACGCGTTTGAATTATAGTAGGGGTAGAGTTACGAGATGAGAGAAGGAGATCGCTTATAGGCGACGAGAAATTCCTATCACTAAGCGAATCAAAGTCCGTATTGGTAGCTGGAGTCGTTTGTAGAGATATCGATAAAGGTAATAAAGCTAGAGAATGCGATACGTTGCCCTCCCCAGAATACGAAGGGCTGCCCGAGCTAGTCTCGGGGCGGGATTCTCCATTTCTGGTACCCGCCTGGGGTACACTACTTCTTGTACGTACCATTCTCCTATTGCTCAATTGCCTTGGCCTTGTTGGCTACGTAAGTTTTAATTATACGCGTGTCCGTCCCCCACGTGGCCAGATGGTCGGCACGGACGTAAGGTAGGGCTTTGGGGGACTTATTATTATTATTATTATTATTCTCCGAGCAATTCTTTGCTCGAAGGTTCTATTTTATCTATACTTAATTATATATTTAGAATAAAGGTAGACGAACAAAAACTGACGAACAATAACGAAACAGACGAACTGCCGTGTAGTGCAATAGTTAAGATAGTAATGTAGCTTGTAGGTACCTACATTCCTACTAGAATTCCGAATATTCAGGCGCGTTTGCTACTGCAACTAACCGAAACAGGCGTCGCCGGCGGTGGTAGAATGCAATTACTAGTAGAATTAGGGGAAGACCGGGCAAAGCGAATACCCCGGGCATAGCGAATAGTCCCCACTACATCTAAACTATTCGTTTGACATCAACCACGGGCCCATAGAAACGTTCGGGCATCTTATCTCAGTGAGCGGCAAACATGTAAGCGAGAGGCCACGTCGCGCGGTGGCTGCAGAACGGTAAATTGAGGTTACGTAACATTATTTTCGAAATTTAAGGTAATTGTAATGTATTATATTTTGCGTGTTATTTGCTTACCACCCTTGAGAGTACTTATGTTTCATTACGTATCAAAGTGCGCTAATAATATGTATTTAACAGAGAATAGTAAGCAATCGGTTTTGTGTAATTTGACTTAACTTTACAAATGGCTGTATTGGGCAAAGTGAATTGGGTGTAAAGTGGATATGCTATTCACTTTGCCCGAGTTTATTATTGAGTTACAGTATAACAAAGCTCATATTTTATTGCAGATGGTGAATAATTATAAAAAAAAACTAATCAAGGCTCTGGAGAAGAAAGCGTCATGCAGACCGCTATAAAGTCCGGAGGATCGGAAAAGGGTACAGTAGCAAGCAAAGTGGTAATGTTACTGCAAAACTTGGCAGATTCCGACATGTTTTCAGTGAAGTTACCTCACGGATATATTCTGTGTATTTTGGTTTGCGGTGAAATATATATTGAAGAAGATAAGCAGCCAGTTGAAAATTGGAGTCGATGTG
Source organism: Pseudoips prasinana (assembly GCA_951640165.1). Classification (NCBI taxonomy): domain Eukaryota; kingdom Metazoa; phylum Arthropoda; class Insecta; order Lepidoptera; family Nolidae; genus Pseudoips; species Pseudoips prasinana. The sequence continues at coordinate 29,391,787 of OX621236.1, read as the reverse complement.
GTACCTGTCACAGCTGGTGTCACGAAACATGTACTGCTTTTGAAGGCATTGGTGATCATATTTCAAGTGACAACTGTCAGTAATAATCTTTAAGCTATTTCCTATAAACTAATGTTATGTTTCTTTAAGTTTCTTATATTTAATTAATAAGGTTAACTTTAGTTTTATGTGATTAGAAGGTATTTATTCACTTTGCCCAAGTACCATATCCACTTTACCCGGGAATTTCGAATTTAAAGCGAATTCTAGCACACCTTTTCGAATTCTTGTTTTAGTTCCTAATTGTAAGACATGTAAAGTTATTTGATTATAATATATGTAAAATCAATTAATAAACACTGATTTCATACATTAATTTTGTTTCTATCACTTATACTTTTTATAATAAAGTCTTGAATATCTTAAGATATCCACTTTGCCCGGTCTTCCCCTACTGGTAGAATGGTGTTTACCTTTTAGTTTTCAACCAGCAACCGTAACCAATCCTGAAATGTCCTTTCATTATAAAATTTAGGCAGTAAGCCTTAGTTTTACTACTAATTTGAAAATCCCATATGATCCAAACAAATTTGCAAGTATGCTGTCTGTCTTCCGGTACTTGTCAATACGGCTCTTAGTAGCTTCGTGTAGGTATAATAAGATTCACAAATTTCAATATACCCAATGCGCAAAGAAAAATATAAACATGGAATAACTGAATGGTTAACTCAACTCAGTTATGTTTCATTTTCTCTTTACTATAAGTAGCATTATTTTTATCTCTAGACTGTTTTTATTTGCGACTTAAGTTTTAGTTTTAATTATGCTTTTCTTGCGTGACTTGCAAGATTGGAGAATGCCTGGAGATCTGTCATACAGGTTTAGAGCCTAATAAATACTGTAAATACAAGTAAATATGTATATTAGATTTAATTAAACATACTGAGCCACTGATTCGAATCATACAAAGGATATATTTTCGTTTTTATTGTTAACTTAACCTGCCTGTAGGTGCAAACATTATAAAATATAATCAAACTAAAAACTTTGTATTGTAAATTTGTTATCCCAGCATATGATTTAAATCGTATTTTAGAATAACCATTGATACTTCTTTCACTTTGAAACTTCTTGTATGTGGAAGAGGTTTCATTTATACGAATTGAATACTTAAATTACTGGCAGATTTTAAAATAGGAAATAGGAAAAAAAAGAACGTGATAGAAGAAACGAGAAAATACAATAATTCAAAACCATTCAAAACCGTCAAGAAAAGAGGAAATTGCAATTATGAAGAATAAATTTGTTTTCATGAATTTTCTAGTTTTTGCTATCGTTGTACTTGGTTTTATAACTAATTGTGCTAGTGGGAAAGTCAAGAAAAGTGTTGAAGAAAATAGGGACGATAATGGCGAAATGAGCGACGAAACTAAAGATGAGTCTTTGGACATCCCGGTGGAAAATGATTCTAATAAAATAACTTGTTCCAGGAGGCAAAATAATCAAATGCATGAAATACGAACAGCTCTTCATAAACAATTTCCATTCATGGTAGCTGTAATGTCACAACAAAATGAATATTTATGTTCAGGATCTCTAGTTTCTAATGGTATGGTATTAACAACAGCTACGTGTTCCCAACAACCAGTGAGCTATGTACTAATAAACACTACAAACGACAAGAGAGACGATACCACCGTATCCCTACATGTGATTAAAACTGAAAGGTTCCCTACCTATAGTGAAAACGACCCAACGAAAGACGTCGCAATTCTTTATACCGAGAAGCACAACAGCAGTGTGGCATCCAAAATCAAGCTAAGTAACGTAACTACCGCTCGTGATATACGCGAGTTGGAATGTATAGGATTTGGATTAAATGCAGATGTAGGACAAACCAGAGAGCTGCAATACATAGGCATGGAAAATCGAAATACATTGGAGAGCGCTAACCTATTAAAAACATATTTCGATTGTGTTGAAACTAAGGTGACAACATGTTTTAAAGACACTGGTGGACCTGCCGTATTCCAGAATGAACTTATGGGAATCGTCGTGAGCGGTCAACATGAATGTGCTCATGAGATGTCAGCCACTTACGCTGTAAACAAAAAAATGGCAGATGTTTTACCTACCTTTATTTTTAAAGCATGGCTCGAAGATAAGATCAAGATGAATGAAGAGAAACAACCAGTGGCTCTCGTTACTTATCCTTTACATCCACATGTCACACTTCATAAAATGACTGGAAAAAACTTTGGAAATAGAATCCAAATTATGAGCATGTACATATTTTTCCCTGCTATATTAGCTTTTTATTGAATATTTATTTTATTTCAACGTTGATTACACAAAATTGTTAGTTAATTAAAGAGTATATTAGTATTTTACACAGATTTTATTTATAAATTAGCAGATACCACCCACCTAGATGCATATTTTTATACGGTCTTAGGTGAGGTAAGTGTAATCCCGTAAACCTTATGCACAAGTTGTTTTTACCTTTACCCGCTTTCCTACTGAGGGTGGAATACATTTGTCATTCTATCGATTAGAAACAAGTTTCCGTCGTCTCTGATCATCGAACTAGCCGACATCACTATTGCACTTGGCATACATACTTTACCATATGACCACCAATGAACAACATGTCAGTGGAAAGTCTTTCACTACTGGATATATACTAAAACCAAGGTTTTGCGCTGCCCACGTCCAGTCTTGCAAGATCTTCGGTCCACCATGTGGTGAGCCAGCCAACACGTCTTCCAGTCCGTCGTCGCCATTCAAGAACTTTTCCGCCCTAGTGGTCGTCGCATCGGTTTTACGAGCTATTTGCCTGAGGTATTGGAATCAATTTCGTAGGATGCTATAATTTTTTTGACTGGGGATGCGACGGGGAATCTCGGAGTCCCATCCAGATGGTACGGCTGGGTTTACAGACTTAAACACCTCGGTGTTCCTCAGCCACTTTCAGTCTAGGCCACGGGATTCGCTCGCGCATTCACCGCAGCTTGGACAGGTGCTAGCCCACTTTTTAGTGAGCCCCGCTTCCGTTGAGGCCATCCATGCCCCCCTCTTCAAAAGAGACGCGTGCGGAACATGGCGCGCCACCGTCTCGGGCCTGTTCTGGTCGGAGGATGGACTGTCCCAAGTCCACCATCCGCAGGCCACCCTGCATGGAGGCCGGAGATTGGCGATATGCGCCCTCCGACGCCCGGTTCTCCTGGCGCGGCTTGGGCGGGAAGACTGCCTCCCATTCTCGCTCCGCCACCTCTTTTGTAACCGTCACCTCCTCGCAAAAGGAGGCCTTGCCCCCCTTCCTCTAGTATTGCGCGCGCGGAACACGAGCGCTGCATTCTAAGGCCTGTACTGATCAAGCGACAGACTGCCCTAGGTCTGTCGCCTGCAGGCCATTACCTACGGTGGCCGGAGAGCCGCCACGAGCGCCCTTCGACGTCTAGGCCTCCTTGCACGGGCCGGGTGGGTGCTATTGAGCTCCCGATCCCGTTCCGCTGCCTCCTTCACGGCCAGCCCCAGGATGCTATCATGACCCAACCCCCACCAACCCTTTACAATCTTAGCAGCGCAATTTAAAGAGGCTTACCGCAAGATTAGATACTTGAGAATGCCTCCAGATTATGTACGCTCATCAGTACATCATGTGAGCAGGATTACGCAGACTACGCTGGGCAATGTCGACTTGGAAGAGCAAAATTCTGCTCGCAATCTCTGCCCAAGATAAGAGCAACAAGACCACAGCACCAATAACTGAATTCCTTCTACACTTCTGCAACATCATTCCACACAAACCGAAACGCTGTCCATATTGTGAGGGAGAAACCAGAGCCGGCTTTGCTCTTTTTAACATAAACTCGAGATTTCGTCTTCTACTGACGGGTACATAATACCTTAATACCACCATCCAATCCAAATGAATTTAGGACTTATAACTTTATTCAATGAGAGACTCGTATTAATACTTCTCTACCTGTATACTATGTTAACGGTGAAGTGATCTGGAGCATATATATACAAGAAGGTTCGGGGATTCCTGAAACTTACTTATTCTCATCCTTTTCGCATTTCGGCTACGCAGCGAAAGGTCTTTTTTTTGTAGAAGGCATTTTCAAGGAACATATCAAACCACAACACTTTAGAAATTACCGAAAAGCTATATATTTTCGAATTTTAAATAACGAACACTCTGTCGGATACGTTTGAATAAATTTGAATCGTCAGTACGCGTCGCGGTATAAACGGTATTCATACACGGCCATCTGATCACGAACTAAGCAGAGCTTTTACTATTAAACCAGAAAAGTAATTTACTACATATATTACTTTTCGTTTGTAAATATATACTTACAAGCTATGCCCCGCGTTTTCACCCGCGTTAAAGTAGTTCTGGTGTAAAAGAGTAAAAACATACATACATCTATACTCACAAACTTTCGCGTTTATAATATAAGAAGGATGTGTACCTCTAGCGGTTTTAAAAGTGCACGCCGGAATAGCTCGCAGATGGTAGATTTTTTCCTACTTACGTGACACTTATTGTCATATTTTGGACAATTAACACAATATCTTTACAAATTGTAGCCTATGTGTTATTCTGAAGTATAAACTATATTATTGTTAAAAATCCATTCAGTAGTTTTTACGTGAAAGTGTAAATAACATCCATCCATCCATCCATACTAACAAACATTCGCGTATTTTTTATTTATTAAACTCTTTATTGTACACCAAAAAATTGATCAATACAAGAACAATACACATTAGAGAGAGCAGTACAAATGGCGGTCTTATCACTAAAATGTGATCTCTTCCAGACAACCTACTTAGGAAATAGGAGAAAGGATAAAGTTACGGGTAGTTGCCGGTGTACAGAGCGTTTTAATAAAGGTACTCTTGGGTACATACTACATACAAACTACAATAAATATAAAAAATACATTCTAATATGCATTCTACTACGTACATTAAAATATTTATAAATAATATACTAGATATATACTAATACCATAAACTACATATAATCGTATACATACATATAAATTACATACTGTAATAGGAGTCATCTATTACATTGAAGATATACTACTGATGAACTGATAGTGATAAATAATGATCCTTTAAAAGTTTTTTAAATTCACGCAATGATTTAGCTTGCTTTATGGTAATTGGAAGCTCATTCCAGAGACGGACACTTTGTACAGAGAAAGATTTGTCGAGGAAACTGGTGGAATGTGCTGGCATTTTTAATTTTAAATTTTCGGTAGATCTTAAGCACTTCAAATGTGATTCATGGAGAAATGAAAATCGGTTTTTGAGGTAAGAAGGAGTAGACGGAAGAAACAGTATACTGTACAAGAATGATAGAATATGAGTATTCCGGCGAAGGCGTATAGGTAACCACTTGAGCTTATTTCGAAATTCTGAAACGTGATCATATTTGCGCAGACCAAATATGAATCTAATGCAAACATTCTGGAGTCGCTCAAGTTTATCAAGCTGGTTTTCAGTGAGATCAAGATAGCTGACATTTGCATAATCTAGTATTGGGAGCAGCAGAGATTGGGAAAGCGTGATTTTGGTGGCAATTGGCAAGAAGTTACGTAGTCTCCTTAATGAGCCAAACGATGCGTATAATTTGCGACTAACATTCTGCAGCTGTACATTCCAAGTTAGACAATTATCAAACAGGACACCTAGATTTTTAACACTGTCGCTCCACTGCAGAAAACTGCCATCAAAGTGGAGTTGAGGGAGTTGATTCCAAGGTACTTTAGCAATCATACGTGAGCTGCCAATCAGAATAACCTGGGTTTTTTGCGGGTTAACCTTAAGCCCGTGAACACAGCTCCACTTACTAATTCTAGCCAAGTCAGAGTTAAGAGTATTAATAGCTTCAGGCAGTTTTTCAATTGGCGCTTGATAATAGATTTGTAAATCGTCCGCATAAAGGTGGTAGGAGGAAAGAAGTTGGTTTGAAATAGAATTTATAAAAATTGCAAAAAGTAATGGAGATAAAACGCCACCCTGAGGCACGCCTGCAGTAGTGCTACACCAAGAGGACAGAGTGTCATCTATGCGTATACACTGCCGGCGCCCAGACAGGTAACTACGAAGCCAGTCAACTACTGTTGGAGATACATTAAGAGAGCGTAATATTCCGATAAGAATATCAAAATCGACCATATTAAAAGCGTATATAATAATAGTAGGATATTGAAAATTACACCCAGACACAGGACAAGCAGATATTATTATTAGTGATGTGCCGGATCGTCAAAAATGTAGATCCGCGAATACGGATCTGAATACGGATATTTGATGTCAAGATCCGCAGCTACGGATACGGATACGGATCTTAACTTTCTTACTCAATCGGTGTCGGTGTGCGCGATCTTGAGTTGAGACATGTTTTGGTTTGCATTGCGCGGCGGGTTTTTCTTTTGTTTTGTTTTAGTTTAATGTGACACTGGGCAGCATAGATAACGTTTGTGTTTGCTATTGGTACATGAGTTTAAAAAATGTCAATAAAGAAGTTTAGTAGTGTAATTTGGAATTATTTTGTGATAATAAATGATGAATGTGCAAAGTGTAAAATTTGTGATGGAAAGTATTCTCGTAAGGGTAAAGGTACAACTTCCTTAAAAAATAATTTACAAAGAAAACATAATAATTCAATAAAAAAGTATCTGTATTGAATTTAATAGATTTTTATTGCTACCTAATCACCTATCTAAGCCGAAGAGTAAGGCGCACTAGCGACGCCAATTGCTTTAAATTGTTAGCTACTAAACCAGATCTATTTTAACTCGTCAGAATCTCGGTAATTGGCGTCGCTAGTGAGCCTTACCCTTCGCCTTAAAGAATTTTATCTATAAAATTAAAATTAATAAGGTAAATAGATCCGTAAAAGATCCGCCAAAAAGTAACGGATACGGACACGGATACGAATCTTTCTTCTGCCTCGGATATCCGCGGATACGGATACGGATACGGATATCCGGTACATCACTAATTATTATGTTCATGCACACAAATATCTGTCCTTGGTGAGAATCGAATGTCACACAGATCATCCTAGCCCCAAACTAAGCAAAGCTTGTACTATGGGTACCAGGCGACGATATACATACTTATATAGATAGATAAATACATAGAAAACATCCATGACTCAGGAACAAATATTCGTGCTCATCACACAAATATTTGCACTTACCGGGATTCGAACCCAGGACCACCAGCTTCGTAGGCAGGAGCACTACCAACTAGGCTATGGTGACCGTCAACCGACTTATATTATAGCTTCAAATATATGTTTAATATTCGAGATAATTGATAACATTAGAGTACACAGACAATAATTGACATGCTAAAATTAATAGTTTGAGTTTATAATGGGCTGATAGGTTTTAAATGTAGATTTATGCTATATATGGCTTACAAGGTTACTGTTAAGTGTGTTATTCACAATTTTATGTAGAGTGCACATGTCGTTTATCCATCTCTAAATGTGTGAAATACTTGGGGTTTTACTTGGACCAACGTATGATATGGAAATACCATATATCGAAAAAAATCGGCCAAGTGCGAGTCGGACTCGGACATGAAGGGTTCCGTGGCAGAAAGTATTTCAGTTGATGAAATGAAAGCAAATTGCGGTTTATGACGTATTAAAAAAAACTACTTGCTAGATCTCGTTCAAACCAATTTTCGTTGTTAGTTTCCACGATAATGTACATCATATATTTTTTTTAGTTTTATCATTCTCTTATTTTAGAAGTTACAGGGGGGGGACACTCATTTTACCACTTTGGAAGTGTCTCTCGCGCAAACTATTCAGTTTAGAAAAAAATGATATTAGAAACCTCAATATGATTTTTGAAGACCTATATGGGTAGGATGGAAAAAAATTTTTTGAGTTTCAGTTCTATGTATGGCGACCCCCAAAATTATTGTTCTTTTGCTTTTTTTGTGTAAAAATCTTAATGCGGTTCACAGAATACATCTACTTACCAAGTTTCAATAATACAGCTCTTATAGTTTCGGAAAAAAGTGGCTGTGACATACGGACGGACAGACAGACAGACCGACAGACAGACATGACGAATCTATAAGGGTTCTGTTTTTTGCCATTTCGCTACGGAACCCTAAAAACGAGAGAACATTAATAACCAATTCAACCAAGTCAAAGCTATCCCTCAGTAACAAACTTAGAGTATATTGCTCAGTTATCAAGCCAATTCGGACTTATGGTATCCAATTGTGGTCATCAGCAGCCAGTCAGGATATTTACATCGACAAATAGTACACATTACAATTATATGTATTATGAGATTAAAATGTACACAGTTCATCTCTCACTAACCCTGATCACTTGCACTGAACACTTGGTACTATTCACTTATCCATTATTACTTCTTGTTCTTGACTAGCTGCACCCGCAACTTCGTTGGCGTGGTGTATTATAAAACTAAACCTCGTCATTTATATAAGAGTAAGAAAGCTAAAAGAGGGTAATAGAAGCGACGGACTAATAAATAAATTGCGGACTTAATTAAGGACGAATTGAATTAAGGACTTATAATTTTTTCAGTGAGACACTTATGTTAATGCTTCTCTATATACCTAATATGTTAACGGTGGGATCACCCGGAACATATACAAAAAAAAATCCGGGGATTCCTGGGAACTACTTATTATCATCATTTTCTCATTTCGGTTACGCAGCGAAATATAAATAAAATAAATAAATAAAAAAGGTTTTTATTCACGTAGACTTTAAAAAAGCGCTTGTAAATAGTCAGAACATGTTTGTAGTATTATAGTTGTATACATTATTATTTCTAGTAACATAGATATTTAGGTACACATTGTATTGATTGGATTAAAACATTTATAAAATTTATTTTATAACAGCAATGATATTTAGCTAGCTCGTATCAAGTTATTGTCAAGAGATTATGTTTAAGTTTAATTATCTAGTTTAAGTCTAATATTTTTAATACATATTGTCAATGGTTCTGTCTATATTAAGGTGTTATTATTATGACGGACCTTGTGTTAATAACGACGGTCGCGCTTTAATGCTACCACCGGATCCAATGCGCCCCAACTGAGAAGACCCAGCGAAACAAACTTAGCGGGTGTCTCTACTACCGGTTTCAACACGGCCCAGTTGAGACGCTCCGGCGAAACATACTCAATGGGGCATATACATATAGATTTGGTCCACTTACTGTAATTATTTAGCAGGCAAACACAATATATGCTCGATCGGTTGTCTGATTAATTATTTATTTTAGGTTTAATATATTAGAAAGAGGATAAAAACGTCATAATAAAAGTAACAATAATCATTTTGAGACACAACCAACAGTTCCGAAATTCGTAGAATATTTAAATAATAGATAGTTTTATTACAGATAGTTCATGTAACATAAAATATTACTCATGTCTATATGGCTATAAGATCTCCAGCGGACTATGTGCAGGTAGATGCCGACCGCCAAATGTCTTTATCGTCAATGTAATCCTTAGTAGTGTAGTAACACTTAGCCATAAGTTCACGTTTAATGTGTGACTTAAACTTATTATCAGGTAGTTTAGTTATATGAATAGGGAGCTTGTTATAAAACCTAATACAATTGCCCATGAATGACTTATTAGTTTTGCTAACTTTAAACGCTGGTATAGCTAGTTTGTCCTTATTTCTAGTATTGACATTGTGCAAGTCACTCCGTTTTTTATATTTATCTAAATTTTTCCGCACAAACATTATATTCTGATATATGTATTCAGATGGAACAGTAAGTATATTTACCTCTTTAAAAACGCTTCGTAGAGACTCGCGACTGCCTAGATTATAAATAGCTCGGACTGCTCTTTTTTGTAATACGAAAATAGCACTTATGTCAGCTGCTGAGCCCCACAGCAGAATACCATAGGACATAATGCTATGGAAATAAGCAAAATATACTAGTCTAGCAGTTGGTTCGTCTGACAATTGTCTGATTTTCCAAACTGCTGAACTTAATTTGGCAGATAATTTTTCAATATGAGGACCCCATTGTAATTTTGAGGCCAGTGTTATTCCCAAAAATACGGTCGAAGGAACTAAATCTAAAACTTCCTCGTTAAGTGCAACCGTTGGTTTAATATGAGTCACATTCGGCAATTAGAATTTGATGCATTTGGTCTTTCCTGCATTCAAAAGAAGATTATTTGCCGAAAACCAATTTGATATGAGGCTGAGAGTTTTATTAGGTTCTATAAGATCCTTATCTTTCCTACTCACTTTAAATATGAGTGACGTATCATCAGCAAATATAATTATGTCTGATGCTTTCTCTACTAGATATGGGAGATCATTGATATAAACTGGAAATAAAAATGGACCCAAAATCGATCCTTGGGGCACCCCCATTTTGACAGAATGTCGTGTTGAATTTACCCCGTCTATTGAAACCAGTTGTTCTCGGCCTGATAAATAGGACATTAGAAGATCAAGAAATGTGCCAGACATTCCATAGTATTTTAGTTTCACAATGAGCGTATGGTGGTCTACGCAATCGAAAGCCTTGGAGAGATCGCAGAAAACTCCCACCGCATCCTGCGACCCCTCCCAAGCCTCCAATATAGACTTCATTAGTGTACACCCCGCATCCTGAGTAGAACGGCCCCTTGTAAACCCAAACTGCTTGTCATGCAATATCCCATTCATGTTAAAGTGCGACAACATCTGGCTGAGCATGAGCTTTTCAAATATTTTACTTAACGCTGGCAGTATAGAGATGGGTCGATAATTTGTGGCATTATTTGAACAACTTGATTTGAAAACAGGTACTACCTTACTGATTTTCATGAGGTCTGGAAAGACGCCATCACTTACACAGCTATTGAAGATGTTTGCAAGGATGGAAGCAATGTTTTGTATGACTGATTCAATTGCCATTACAGACAGTCCCCATAAATCCTCTGTGGCCTTTTTTTTAATGCTCTTAAAAGCTTTTAAAATATCAGCATTTGTAACAAATCGAAAACTGAATTTGGGCACAATTGGTTTAATAGATTGTTTTAAAAAGATTTCAGCCACATCCGGTGACGATGTGAGGCACTTAGTAGTAACTAGAGGCATATTTGTAAAAAACTCGGCAAAAACGTTGGCAACGGTAAGTTTGTCTGAAACAAGTTCGTCATTAATATTTAGTTTCACTGTTTGGTCTCTCAATCTTCTTTTTCCAGTTTCAGTATTTATTATTTGCCAAGCTGATTTTATCTTATTATCGGAGTTTTTTTATTTTTCCGCTTATATACAAACATTTAGCTTGGATGCATACTTTTTTGTAAATTTTGGAATAGTTGCAAACATAATTTTTAAAATTGACATCAGATGTATAAGATCTTCTGTCATACAACTCATATAGGACATCTCTACTCCGTCTAATGCCTGGAGTTGCCCAATTAGTAAATTTTATGCTTTTATTGTCAACTTTAATGTTTTTATTTTGCAAACTTTGTTAAATTCTTTACAATGCAATTAAGTAATATACTGTACATGTCATTAGGGTTATTTGAGTTTGATGAAAGATGGCACAAACTAGTCTCTAGGTTGGAACTAAACTTCCCTAGGTTAGATTTTGTGAGTGGCCTAGTGATTATTTGCTTTTCTACAGTTATCACATTACTTAGACTGATCATCTGGCATTTATGATCAGAACGAACACCGCTTACTAAACACTTCTCAGTGACTTCAAAATTTGTAATAATGTTGTCGATGCAGGTAGCAGATGTTGGTGTGACTCTTGTGGGCCCAGATAATACACATTGAAGATTAATAGACTGAAATACAGGCAAAAACATATTCAATTCAGGTGAAACTGTTAAAATATTTATATTGAAATCACCGCATACAACAATTTTTTTACTACTTTTGAATTTCTTAAGAATATCCTCGATTGTGGATGCAAAGAGCTTTAAGTCAGATGATGGTGGTCGATAAACACATAAAATGTAATAGAATTGTGTTTCAACACAAGCTACCTCACACACACGCTCAATAGACATTTGAGAGATATCTTTCCGTTCTTTAAATTGAATTTGGTTCCGTAGAAGTATCAGTACACCCCCACCATCTGCAGAAGTCCGATTATAAAAACTGGCAACCCTATAGCCACTTACACAAAAAGCCATTTTGTGTGCCCTCAACCAAGTTTCGGTAAAACACAGAATATCTATATGAATTTTTTGACTAAAAAGTTCTACATCTAGTATTTTGCCAGAGTTTAGGGGTTGAACCTACTTGCAATGTGGGATACGGTGGGTCCGAAGCATGAAACCGTCATGAGATTTAAAGAAATATATTCAGCAACTGTGAATGCTCTCGAAAAAGTTCAATCTAGCCATAATAAGGAAACATCGCAGCAAGCCTTCCAAATCTTTAACCCATTTCAATCTGCGAGTTTTGTTATTTGCTTAGTGATTCTTCAAAAAATCATGAGCATGTCGCTATCAAAACAATTCATTTATTTAGTTATTAAAGATTTTTAAAAAGGTTTTATAATTATAAATATAATACGTTGACAATATTTTACAATCCATTTAAATTATAATTTTGCAGTCTACAACATTTTTTACGGTTATGAAAAAATAGACCCTCAGCATAGCTTTTTGAACTCCCTCCTCAAACTTGACTCGTGAAAATAGAGGAGGGAGTCTATTTTCTTAAAAGATTACAAAAATCACTTGCAGAGAAAATACAATAGAACTTTAAAGTACTTACATGCTTTTTCATATTGGCACAGCGTATACAATTTTATAACTTATACAACTTTGTACTAATACAAAATATAAAAACAGGGTAATTAGAGAAAATGCATTCAAACAAAAAATTGTCCAATACCTACACGCATCGGTCATAATCAGTAGTGCATACGGAGATTTAAAAGGTGTTTGTTAAGGTAGGTGATACAGTGGCAAATACAAAACTTAGATCGTAATCATTATTCCAAATTTAAAGATTTTATACTTATTTTATTTATTTATATATGTTTAGATTGTATTATATTAATACTATTAACTATATTATATTATTCGTATATTTCTAAATACCTAGTAGAAAAAAAAATAGTTCTTTAAGTTTTTTTTGTATATAGTAATATAAAGTTGTATCCAAAATTTGTTTTATTTATTATATATTGTTAATATTTATTTTTATATATTATTATGTTTTTATTATTAATTCGTTTATTTAGCATAGTAATGAAAAATCCGCCAAGATGTAGCTTTTTAGAACTTTCTTAAAGGTGGTGAAAGATTTAATCTGTTTTATGCTATTGGGTAATTTATTGTATTGTTTGGCTCCCTCATAAACAATACTCTTTTACCAATATTTGTTCTGGGGGCTCTTAGGTATGTATTATTTGCTTGCCTAGTCATTCGCTTGGTGCAATCTACTCGTTTCGTAAAAGTAATTTGGGAATGAATATCTTTTGTTAAAATTTTGCGAATAAATATACATGTGTTATATTTATATTTTTGGACTAGATTCATTAATTTTGTTTCCTTATAGATTTCTACAGTCTGAGTAGTCTGAGTAGTAGAGTCTATTTCTGTTTACCGTGTGTCACATTATCATAGGGCTGAGATAAAGAATTTACAATGAATTGAAGTTTTTGCAGACTTCATTAAATCAGAACTAATAAGTTGAATATGTGATTGCTGAAATTTTTGTGTGTGTGATTTGTTTGTGTATGCTATGAAATGATGTTAAGAAATTTTTCAGTTTCTGTGGAGCTAAAGTTTTGCAGATATGTTTTTAATATTTTTTGACATTCTTTAATAGGTAAGTGAAACAGAGGATGTTGTTTAGTGATTTTATTATAGATGTGTAAGTAGATAGACTGAGTAAGTAGGTGCGTTTTGGGATATTTGGGAATATTTTTAACGACCGGTTTTCTCTTGTGCCTCTTACTATTAGCAGAACAGTAGGGCGCATTCAGATGTTTCTGGATAAAGAGCAGTAAAATAAAAATCTGTCGCACATTCAAAATGTCATTATAAATTTGATCGGTGGAATATCTAAATGGTTTCGCATGTCCAACTGCTCTATGAGCTCTTTCCAAGAGCATCATGTGACTTTTGCTCCCCCCATGTAGTAATGCAGTAAGACAGTAAGGATTAACAAAGCACATAATACATTAAGAGTGGGTGTTATGAGGTAGCAGCATGGCGTATATTTAAAAAATTGCCATCGCACTATACGATATATTACGCACTCTTGTCACTAAGATGTCAATATGTTGTGTTCGGAGTATGCAGACAATTCATTATGTGCGCATGTTATATATATGTATCATCTAAAAAAATATTTCTCCGCCCTAGATTTCAGTTTAACAAATATCATTCATTTAAAGCCAAGAAAAGTGTGGATCCAAGAAGACTACCCTGAGGTACTCCACTGATTACCAGTAGCTCAGAAGTATAGTCACCCATTTTTACACACTGACTTCTTTCATTAAGGCAACTACGGAACTAGTCGAGCTGGTTACCCGGATGTCAAGTTGTCCCAATTTGTCCATTAGAAGTGGCATTTAACAATATAAACATTCACTTGACACAGCATCAGAAGTTTATCTTCCCCTGCGAAAACCGTATTGATGACTAGCTAGTATTTGATATTTTTCGAAATATGAAATTAATCTATTATTTATCAATCGTTCTTGAAGTTTTGATAGTGCTGGAAAATAGATATATAAATATTTTTATAAATAATACATTTTTTTGTTGTATTATTAATAATTGTAGTGTTAGAGTTCAATTTAACTTTCTCTGTCATTTGTTTACCTATGTTTATAAAGAATTTATTAATATTTTCGATTACACACTGCTCTTTGTGGGTCTTGTAGGTCTTGTGATATCACTTTCTTACGTTTAAAACGTTTTAAAATTAGTAATTTTGCCAATTACTTGCCAAAATTTTCTTTGTGTCCTTACCAGCTTTAAAAATTTCATATTATTTTTCGTAAGTAAATTTAGTTTACGGGGAAGATTTGTGCAAAATTTTCTATATCGCTTGTATGCGGTTAACAAAATTGCATCGCTAGAAGATCTACGGAGTTTTGCGTGTAATCTATCTCGATGCCTCAGACAGAGCGCAAGGCAAGGTGTGTCTCAGGGTTTGATGTGTGTTTTTTTCCTATTGCACTTCACGTGAGCAGAGTTCCTTTTCATTATTTTTTGTAGCATTTCTACAAATAAATTTTAAACCATATTTCTACAGTGAATTTGTTAGGGATAGTTCTTGACCAATTTTATCCAATTAACACCGATCTCCATCTTCTGAGAAATAAAGATGACGACGAGTTTCTTCACCTCTATTAGAAAGCAAAGGTTGTACTAGAAGAAAATTGTGGTATACTGCAGATGCCACGCATTGTTGGAAGAGAATCGAACCGCTCTAACATTCCTGCGTCGGATATATGCGCGTATTATTAATTAAATTATTTCATCCCATTCCTTGAACATACAATTCAGCAATTGATAGAAAGGTTTTCTAAACACTTTAAAATAGTAGCTGCCCTATATGGTGTTTTCCTATAAATTTTGCAACCAGTTCTTCTGAAATTGAAGAGACAATTTGTATCTACTCGGCAGTGCTTTCCGAAATAAAAAGATCTGTGGTCAGAGCAGAACTTGAAGAGTGGAAAGCAGTGATGACAAGCACCTCCATTAGCCAAAATCTGCTTAGGAATGTCTAAATGAATGCGATCAAAAGCTATGTCCAAATATTTACAGATTGCTACAAATTTTGGCTACCATACGTGTTTCCACTGCTATCTCAGAAAGGACCTTTTCAAGCCTAGAGAGACTAAAAACTACTTACGCAATACAACAAGTGAAAACATACTGGATGGTTTGGCTGTCATGAATATTCACTGTGGGACACAAATTGACGCGGATGAAATAGTGGATAGGTATATACCTATATTTAAAGAGAAAACCCGAAAATGAATTTTCTAATGCGTTGGCATTTTTTTCACAGGAATAATAATGTCATTACATGAACTTTTCGTTGTTTTATTTTCTTGAACACTCCCCCCCCCCCCCCCCCCCCTGAAACTAAAACCTGGCTACGCCCGTGAATGACACTATACCATAACCAATCTGGACATAAAATAATTTGCCCACACAAAACCAAAACAATTTTGAAGAACAACTAACTTCTAGACAACCAAGACCTTTTTCGACACAATTCCGAACATTCAAGACTCTACGCAACTCTATATATGCACAACGACATCTATCGAATATGGAGAACATGAGTTCTTCAAGTAACTGAATATCGTTTGTTATTTTTCATCTTCAACACTTTAAAATTTAATATCTCTTGATAGATCATCCCAATCGGTTCAAGGTTGGGATGAAACAAAAACTAACTAATACTTCAAGATGCGTACCATTTTTAGATAGTAGGTACATACAAACAAAACAAACAAATATTTTAAAAATGCTGGAAATGGCTTCTGTTGGTTAGCGTTTAACATCCTGGCTATTTCTTTTTTAAGGAACTGATCACTATTCCGATTATTTTTGTCCGAATTTCATTTCACCGAAATCTATTGACCAACGCGCGCGACGTCTCTTTTGCTATATGCATTATTTGCCATATTTTAAGATCATCGAAGTATCATGTGTCATAGGTACCTATTATTTTAACGAACTATTTGTCGGCGATTTACGGACTTCACACAGTCTTGTTTGCCCTACCCCTAGAGTGTAATTTAAGCCCGCGTAGGCGCGGAGGGGTAGGGCTGCCCGCGAGGTGGTGGAACAGGTGGTTTTAAACCACCTGTTCCACCATCTCGCGGGCCCGCCGCCGTGGCTGAGGCTAGCTGGCCAGGTCGACCAGCAAGGTGAAGCTGCGGTGGTGAGCGTTAAAACCATCTGCGACGTTAAGCTCGCGTGAGCCCACCGCAGCGCCGGAGCAATGACAGAAACAATGCTTGTTGCATGTTGCATGCATGCCTGCTTGCATGCTGCATGCCTGCTGCATTTTGCGTGCCTGCTGCATGTTGCATGCCTGCTTTCTATGTTCTATGTTTCCGAACATACATTATACTACTGTTTTAATTACCATACATTATACTGCATGCAGCATGTTGCTTAAAGTATAATGTATGGTAATTAAAACAGTGGTATAATGAATGTTCGGAAACATAATACTTCGAACAAATGTTATTTCGGCTAAGTGTAATACCGGTGAAAAGCTTTTCGGCCAAATTAAACATCGGAGTAACGAAAAAAAACGAATTGAGACGTGATTTCGGTGAAATAAAAAAACGAAACGATAAAAGTGAAATTCGTTCAAATATTTATAAAACATGTTATGATACGTAGCCCTTTTTTATAATTTAATACAATTAAAAAACGAATTTTCTACACATTCAGTATATGTATTGATATGGATTTGCCTTCGATTTTACTTAAATTATCACTCATCACCCCGTTTCGATACATTGCTTAGGTATATACCCTTAAATTTTTCCAAATTTCAAACATTTCAAAATCTCCATGAATATTACTAAAGCCTCTAATGTACTGGTATTGGGATTCGAACCCCGATTGTGACAGTATTAAAAGTAATGGGGAATTCTAAAAGCTATAATAGCAACTTATTAGCAACCTTTAACATCAAGGGTTTTGGCGCCAACGCGGAAAAAGACGCATCAGGGCATTGTTCCATTTTCAAAAACTGGTGTAAATTCAAGTTTTTATCTGTAAATATGGTGGATTTTTAGACATAACATCATGGACAACGTACACAAGTGGAGGAAAGTGCTATATTGCCATGAATTACGATTTTCCGTGTTGAATCTAAAACTCCATATAAGCGTCTAGTAAAGTCTCCACTGCTTTACTGGGGTAGGACTATGACTTGACGGTGACGGACGTGATGGACATGACTGTGACGGACGTGACGGACATGACTGACTGACTTTGAAACAGAAATATTATAACTGAAGACGAGGCGGTATGGTCACAGACCTTAGCCTGCCCAAAAAAATAAAATCTATCAGACGTGAGTGCGACAATTATTGTCAATTTTCTAAAATTTTCTAAAATCGTGAATAGTAATACAACATTGCTTCTAAGGAGTGCTAGAATAATGCTTTTGTAATCTTGGTCAATGTGATTGCAATATTTTAACCCGTCTTCTTACCTTTTACTAAACAAATCGTGACGGTGTGAGAAGGAAGAATATTTTATGAATAGTGATTCAGCAGTGGAGGTAACAAAACAATAGCATATATTTTATACACAGACATGTGAAATGATTAATTTCATTGCAATGAGTAATTCTTATTTTGCATAGGCCACTTGATCGGAAATTAGAATCGTCTAATAACCCCGTCCTATTAGCGATAGTTGAAAGCTTGTTTACTTTTTATTAATTTGCATGTGCAATTATGGTTATTATTAGCCCCTCACTTGTCAATCATTCAGAGTACTTACAAAATGATTATAAGATTTCTTTAAATGATTTGACAATTTTTTCGGCCCTTCTACATGACCAATATATATAATAAAATATACTTTAACTTTGTGATGAGACAGAATTTGCTTATAAGTATATAGAGTTTACTTTTCAATTTGCAGTTGATAAGATTGCCTAAAATGCCATGATGGGACTTGGGCATGTCTAGTAATATCAATAACAACTCAAACATCCGGTTCATTTGACACATCGCTTGTTTGTTGCAAGACTGTCATAACTAAAAAAACCTAATTTTACAGGAGAGTGATTTTAAAGATTTAATTTGAGTTACACATCTAAATTACAAATAAAGTACTGGCAAACCGTATGTCATATATTTGTGCATTACTGTACTTGTAAAGGCATGTGCTAAAAAAATTATAAATATTGTCTTTGTCTAGTAATAAATAACAAACGACAAGTAGTCCCCACTTGTGTCTTTGTTGCAGAAAATAAATAAATTTTAAAAGTATTTTGCCAAAATAGGTCATTCTTACACCACAAACATATGCGAAAATTCGTTAGTTAAACAAATAATGTTACTATTTCAGAAAAGATTCAATTCATTTTAAAGAAAAAGAACAGTTTCTACAGGTTTTAACCTTTATTCTTTAGTTGCAAAAAAAAGAAAAATAATCAACTTTATGTAAACCTTTTTGTATTTTACCTGTGTACTTATTAGAAACGTTATTAGAAAAATATTAGGTTGGGGATAAGGTCTATCCCAATTGGACCGATTTAAGCAAAAATGATCCAACCCACAACCTTGACAATTTCGAGATTTTGTGACCTATGCTATGCAAATAAGGTATATTTTAACATATCAAAGACTCGTCATTCTATCTTAATAATATTGGCGAAAATCCATATGATCCAAGCCACAGCTATCATGTCGAAGATCAATTTTTAAAATGCATAAGTGTTTCAAGCTATTTGAATCATTATTGCAATGTCTTGAGTTGTCCTCTCATGTAATAATTTATTTTTGCTATAATGATTCATACTACTTGGAACAATTATGCTTTTTAAACAACATACAAAATATTACAAAAAAATATTGTTTAAATGTTTCAAAAGTCATGAATCATTTTAACTCATTTAAAAATAACATTCGATTACATAACTTTATAGATTCAGACCACATGAAATATAGAAATACGTAATATTTTATTCTTAAACAACGATTCACGGTTTAATAAGTATAAAATTATCATTAATATTCTATCTTGGCGATAAATACTAAACAAAATATTATTTTTATATCGAAAACTTTAGTTAAATAGGTATTTATTTATTTAAACCGTGTATTTTATTATTGCAGTTTATTAATTGTAATAAAATTGTATGTTTTGTAAGAAAATTTATTATTTTTCTTAGGATAATGTGGTTAAGTAGACAATCTTAACGAAGATCATTTATGCAAATTTCAAAATGAACCTATTAGACCCGCTTAAGTTTTGCTAAAAAGATTCAAGAGACATGGATCGTTTTTGAAAAATTTTAAGCGCAGTGAAAAATTATTACAGCGTTTTACAAAAACGATTCAACGTCCCTTGAATCTTTTTTGCAATATTGTTTTGCACACACTTTCTTTATTTAAATTTTTACGTAAATGAACCTGAGAGCTTGAATCATTATTGCGGTTTTGAAAAAAAACATATTAAACTTTAAGTTAATACACAAAAAGGATCCACTCGAGATTTATTGCAATTCCCTACTTAATTTATATAATAATATATTTATTACATAATTATTAATAACTGGCAAACTGCGTGGCTCGACCGCGTCACTCGCGGTCGCGGTCGGATTATACCTACATGAGCTGCACGTGCCGCGCGAACCGCGCTGCGGGGAGGGTAGCGGGCGGAGAGGGGAGCCGGCCTAGTCAGTTCGATTGATCTCGTCTATTGAAACGTTGTGATATTATTGCTGTGCAATAAAAAATAAATAAAATATAAGTGTACCTTCTCATTGTTGTGATTTTGTTTAATTGTGTTTGTAAGTAGATAATTTGAGGTTTTTAACAAAAGTTTACTCTTAAACTTACAAAATATGAATCGAAAAGATTCAATATTGAAAAGTGTTCGTGAAAAAACAGTTGCAGAACGACAAGAAGATGTTGGTAAGTAATTATTATCATTGTAGGAATGGTAATTGATTAATATTTCGAGTAGATAATATACGATTGCTTTTTTGTCGTGAACTGAACGGCTTGGTACTTGCTAAGTTTTGTCAAAGATACCGCCAAAAATCAAAATGCATCGACGTCGGCTATTTTACCTACTATTACTTTAGTAAATTAAATTGTTTCTGTTGCATAATAACTTATTTGGATTATGTTTTTTATGAAAATAACAATATTTAACGATTACATTATCAACATATCTCCGGAAGAACTTTTATTTAAGTATCTACATATTTTTGTCAACTAAATAACGTACTCTTTGGCTCTATGGCCTGGCTTGCTACCTTTGGTAGATACCTTCAAATAAAGGCAAAGTTGAACTCACTAACTTACTACCTAATATTTGTTTTTTTCATGTTTTGCCACAAATAGAAGATAACCGGTCGCTCCAAAATTATTCACATCTTTCTAAGAGATGTAAGAGGAGTGATAATATGATAAGAATGGTTCAGAAAGACTATTGCAGTGACAACTTTCGTCAAGCGGCTCAAAGTAAGTTAGGTAAGTACCTACACAAATTTTAATAATAAAAACTAGGTAAATTTTATCTATTTATTTCCTCCTCCTGCTTTGGTGGCTCGATGGTACTATGTACGGCCTGCTAGGTTGCTGGTTCGATCCCCGGGTCGGGTAAAAGACATTGATACTTATTAGGGTTTACGTGACCCGTCAAAATGTTGAATAGGTAAAACGTAAAGTACTTTAGTAAGAGTAAAATAGTTTACAGCCCCTTATTGTTTCAGGTGATGAAAATCAACAATCTTGTACGTCATCGCCAATCAGAGAAATGTCTCCTGAAACGGAAAAATTGTTCAACATTTTGTCAAAAGAGCAGTTTGAAGAGCCTAATGACCCTTTTGTTGAACGATGCCCTAAAGATCCACTTCAAGGAACTAGTAATATTACAGATAGTTCACCAAAATGTACCACAGTAGTTCAACACCTTGATTACAGTCAAGGTAGACAAGAAATATATATAGAAGAAAGTGATGATGAGGAATCAGACTCTTGTTTACAGCCAGATTGCACGAACAAAGAACAAGCATCTTGTATTTTAAAAAGTGATAATGAAGAAACTCATTCTATCAAATCGCCAGCCGACGTAAGCCAAATGGTTTCTGGTGAAGTTTTGGAAAAGTCAATAACTGAAGGTAAACGGTCACATTATGATCCTAAGACAGTAAAATGTTTGCTATACTAAACTGCAACTAACTAACCTGTTCATTTTATTGTATATCTTTCAGATAATGAAAGCGTTACTAGCCCCACGCTTCTTTCTAATTTTTCAATTCCTCCACCTTCATATTCCCCGTTGACTCCATTGAGGCTTATGCACACTGAATTAATGAATACAATTACTGAAGAACCATCCCCACAGACATCAGAAGGTAAACCAAAAAATAATAATTATATATTATCATATAACAGTGATGACAGCGTAAAAGATCCAGATTTTATTGCATCAGATACGACAGATTCAGAAAGTGACACTGCTTGATGAAAGAAGCATCATCACTTCAGAAGCATTAATCCATTCTGCAGAAAAGAGAACTAAAAAAGTAAAATCAACAGAGAGACTTAATATTGAAGAAGACAGAAACAAAGATAATATAGAAGAAAGTGTAAAAGAATGTGTAACAAGAACAAACACTGAAGTAAGTAAGGAAGCAGAAACACAAATTAATTACGTACAAGAAATTGCAAACGATATTGTATGTACTTCAGATAATGTACTAGAAAACGAATATGAAGGTCGTAAAAAGAGAGGAAGAAAACTGAAACAAAAATATAATCGTCAGGAAACTAAAGAAAGAAAGTACAAAAATTTACCTTACCAAACTAAAAAAAAGGATGTGCCATCAAAAAAATTCATTGACTTTAAATGTTCATGCAAAAACGATTGTGCTAATTTAATGTCAAAAGAAGATAGGGAACGAGAATTTCATAAATTCGTACATCTTGGATCATACGCAGCACAACTTTTATACATAGCATCTAACGTTACAGAAAGCAAAAAGAAACGAAGTTACGTTACATTAAGTTCCCCGTCAAAGAGAAAACCTCGACAATTTGTTCGCGTGTATAAACTTAGCAATATACCAGTTTGTCGAGACATGTTTTGTGGAACGCTACAAATATCACCCCAAAAAGTTACTGTTAGTCTTAGTAAAAATCGCAACGACCGAGAAATAAAAGACAGAAGAGGAGAAAGAGCAGGTGGATGGAATAAAACGCCACAAAGACATATTGAGCTTATCATTGATGTTATCAGAAGGTTACCTAAATACGAGTCACATTATTGTAGGGAAAAGAACAGTCATGTTTTATATTTGCAGCCAGGAATGACAGTACCAAAAATTTACGAACTATTTAAAATAGAATTTTTTAAAAAGAATTTGGTAAAGACGAAAAATGTCCATCCTTCAATATTGTAAGAAAAGTTTTCGTACAAAATTTCAATTTGAGATGCAAGAGTCTTAAAAAAGACACATGTAACAAATGTGATCTTTACCGAATTGCGTTAAAAAATTCTACTACCACAACTGAAAAAGAAAATGCCCAAAGACAACAAGAAGAACACCAAAAAATTGCGGAAGATTTAAGGAAGAAGATGAAGGAAGATTTTGAACAGGCTAAAACTTGTGAAGAAACTGAATGTTTGACTTACGATTTAGAAAAAACGTTACCCTTACCTAGAATACCGACCAATATAGTTTTCTATAAAAGGCAGTTATGGGTCTACAACTGTGGTATACACTCGGCTTCCAACGATGTTGGGAATTGTTATGTTTGGGATGAAGGCGAGGCAGGTAGAGGGGCTCAAGAAGTGGGTTCATGTTTGAGAAAATATATTAA
Source organism: Pseudoips prasinana (assembly GCA_951640165.1). Taxonomy (NCBI): domain Eukaryota; kingdom Metazoa; phylum Arthropoda; class Insecta; order Lepidoptera; family Nolidae; genus Pseudoips; species Pseudoips prasinana. The sequence goes on along the minus strand of OX621236.1, from coordinate 29,368,220 downwards.
GTGCTTGCTAAGCCCTACAGTAAAAGAATTGATCTTGTGGAGTGACTGTTGCGGAGGTCAAAATAGAAATATAAAAATTGTTTTAATTTTGAAGGCTATTTTAAATAGACACCCCACCTTAGAAACAATCAGCTTTCGATACCTAGAATCAGGACACACATTTCTGCCCAACGACAACGATTTCGCTAAAATTGAGACTCGACTTAAGCAATATGAAAGGATATATTCCGTGAATGATTATATTGCCATCATGAAACAATGTAAAAACAAAAACCCTTTACAGGTTCATAAAATGGAAAGTTGTGATTTTGTTGGATCTCATATTCTAGAAAAGAAAATAACTAATAGAAAAACATTTAATGATAAGAGTAAAGTAAACTGGCTTAAAACAAAAGAAATATTAATAAAAAAACAGGCTCCACATTCTTTGTTCATGAGATCTACCTTTGATGAAAACTATAAAGAACTCAATATAAAAAAGAAATTTAAAGGTGTTGAGTTTGATATTGTAGAAGAAGATTTGCAAGAATTATGGCCATCAGGAAAACTGATTAATAAAAAAAAGTTAAATGATTTGAAATCATTATTCCATCTTATACCAAATGATTGCATCGATTACTACAAAACCCTGAGGGGAGACGATACAGTAACAGATGATATAGATGGTTTTTGTGTTGAACCAGACTTTGATTTAGATGAGGAGTAGGGTATTTTTTGTATTTTTTTAATAAAACAAGAATAATAAACATTTTTTCAGTGTCTATTTTTGTCTCATTTTGAATCACTTTTGCATTTTGCTTTCTGCAACCTACAAAGTTAATTCCATACAAAATGTATTTTGTAAAAATGATCCCGGAGCATATTTTCGTTAATATCATCTAAATTATTACTATATATTCAATAAATTCATGTATGTGAAATAGTTAAGTTCGTATAAAATTACATAAAATTAAAAAAAACTAAATTTAGCATTACAAAGCCTGAGAAAAACTGAAATGAATTTTAAAGTCAAATATCTCAAAATAAGGTTTGTGTGGATTGAATCATTTTTGCTTAAATCGGTCCAATTATAGTATGTATGAACTAGTCCTAAAATCTCTTTGGCTATACTTATTTGTATCTGGCTGGTTTTGGTATCATTGAAAGTTCAAATTTTAAAGAGCATAATTCCAAATATAAATTAGGAAAATGTGTGTTTTCATTTGTTTTTCGTACTGAACAAGATTAGTGAACGTAATGGAGAAATACGATACATTTTAAAATGTTACTACAAAAAAGGTAAAAATGCAATGCAAGCCCCGAAAAACCTTTGCGATGTTTATGGACCTAGTGCAGTATCTGTGAGAGTAGCACAATTTCGATTTAAGCATTTTCAATCTGCAAATGTTGATGTCAAAAATGCACGTCACTCTGGTCGAACTATTATGGATAAAAAGGATGCTTTGTTCGAAAAAGTGGATCAAGATCGGCATGTCCGTAGTTAATGACGTAGCTGAAGAACTGGAAATTGACCGCAAAACAGTTTTGGCGCATTTGAAAAAAACTGGGTACACACAAAAGCTCGATATTTGGGTACCTCACGAGCTCACTGAAAGAAACCTAATGAACCGTGGTCTCATTTGTGATTATTTATTAAGACGTGAATGGAACCGAACCATTTTTGAAGAAGCGATGAAAAGTGGGTCACATGTGTCAAGAACGTGCGAGAAAGGTCGTGGTCAAAGGCCGGTCTGGCTTCACAGACTGTGACGAAACCCGAGTTAACTCGCAACAAGGTGATGCTGGGTGTGTGGTGGGATTGGAAGGGCGTTATTCATTATGAACTGTTACCACCAGGCAGGAACATCGATTCTGAACTCTACTGCGAACAACTGATGAGATTAAAGCAAGAAGTTGAGAGAATTTAACTCAGTTTATGTTGCAATAGTGTCATAATACAAAATAATTCCATATTGTTCAAAATGATTAATGTGAAAATAGCTCTTACCATATGTTGCAAGAACGTATTAAATCCAAATATGACGTCCTTGAGGAACAGGATGCGTACATCTGCGTCGACAACTTTTGAGTAACTGAGATAGCACTATATTGAAACAAACGAATGCCGCCACCATGAGCGTGCAATAACGACATGTGTAGCCTCCTAGCGGATTCGAGTGGAAGGACCTGTATGACATTCTAGTACTAAAAAATATACTAATCAAAGAGTATTTTTTTCACATAATCCGAAAATTCCGTGTTTTTGAGATATGTCACTCTTGGATTAAACAAGCGAAATGATGTTACTATGTCCATGTGATTTTGACCTTGCAAATGCTACCTGACTATATGGATAAAAACATGTCGTATTAATTTATTACATGTCCTAACCTAAAAAGAAAAAATGTGCTATAAAGCTTAAAGTACATAAAACATACTTATCTACCTGATTGTGAATCTATTTTCATTTTAAATATGAAATTGTGGGTTAAACATGCATCATGTAATATTTTTCCGAGTTGAACAAACTCCTACAAATTAACATCGACTTTACATAAAAAAACTTCTGATTGCAACATATTAATGTACATAACAACAAACTAGATTAAATACCCTTTTAAATGATATATTAATATCTATGAATCCCATACATAATTACAATGAAACATTCAAAAGAAATCTATAACTCTTCGCGAAATATGTCCATTTCAAAGAGGTGGCACTGGCACGCCTTTATGAATATTTTTGTTCTTTGACATTCCATTTTGGGGGCCCCACTTATTTTTTTAAATTCTTTACTCTATCCTCTTGACCATGGTGTTTCGATTCATACCAATTAATGCCGCAATTTGCCACAGGATAGCATTGATTTCAACTATTGAATGCGCGGGGACTATAGTCCCCGGGACATAGGACCGTCTACCTGTCGCGGGGCCATATGCACCCATGGACGTGTAAGTCGCTATGTAATTAATGAAACAAACATTTGAATAAAAAAGCCAAATGTGAACTTGCTTATACAAACCCAAAGTAGTAACCCAAGGTGTAAATTTTTTCAACACAAAACTCCTTTCACCACATTCACTGGGAAAACTATTGATATACCTATATAATTAATACATTTTTTATTCCCTTTATGATTTTGATCTTAAATCTGACATGTCAATGTTTCTAAGACCTTTTGTCTATGAATTCTATTCCTGCTATAATAGTCTTCCTATGGTTATTTACAATTATTTTTTTCCAGAAGGGGGGGGTTCGACCATCGGGAAGAAAGTGTATACACCGGAACTGTGCTTTATTACCTTTCTGTGAGAATATGGGACGGTATGGAGTAAATATGACCAATAACCAAAATAATCGTAGCCACACATTGTCACATAATGATCAGGATATTGATGAAGTGGATAATGCAATGAGGTATGCATTTTTCAGTAACTTATGTTAATCTTGGTCATGCACACAAACACTTTTTGGCTTTCAAATTTATCACAAATAGCTTAAACTATGAACTGTTATCTATGGTTGCTGGTATAACTTTTCCATTTATAAGATCACTATTTATTGAGAACTTGTGTCCCTTCACCTACAGTTATAAAGTAGACAAGTTAGTGGAAATGGAGACCAATGTACAGACAGCCACCCAGGGGACATATAAATTAATTTCAGCTATACACTAAACTATAACATTTGAACATCATGTTTTCATAAAATTACAGCAAGATGGCTCGCCAATTAAGTCCTCCACCAAGAAGAAAGATTAATAAAATACAAAGGACAAACTCCTATTCACAGGATGAGGATCATTCAGACATCTCGTAAGTTGTTATTACTGTTATGGCATGAAATTTCAACAAATTCCGTTAATATATGGCACTACCTAGGTATGGCACATCAAATAATTTGTTATAATAACATATACCTATGTACCTGTATTGTTATTGTTTATTTGGTACCTGTTTTGACAATACTGTGTCATACGGAAGGAAGCGACGGCTAATAACATAATTTGGCGAAGTTTCAGGTCATTACATTTTTATGTATTTTATTCATGTTCATTAGCTTTCTTTCATACTATTAGATATGTTATGTATTAGTTTCGTTAATCCCTCATTGTTGTCGGTTTCATATTTCTTAATGTAGGTACTTTGGGAAATAAATCAGTTTTGCTCTGAACTCAACTTGGTGGTATTTATTAGATACATCAGGTATTATATATTAATACAAGCATGCATATGCAGCCTTATCTATTATATTGCATGTTGTAGTTACATGTATCGAGATGTTGTAGTTACATGTATCAAGATAGTTTTTAGTCCAGCATGATAATAATATAATCGCAACATTTATTACACACCTCGAAGTTATAAAAATATTATGTGTAAAGAAGACCACTCTACTTAGGCGATTAACACACTCCTTCGCACCACGCTGCATGTTGCATGTCGACGCATCTACGCGCGTACTTGCGGGAGTGCAGATCTGCATCATCATGCGGGTTTTTTACGGACTCACGCGCGATGTTGCATTTCGTGGATTCATGGCGGCTCTGACTCATTTCATTCAATGCTGTTGGCAGTGGTGACAAAAACGCGTCAAGCCCTTCCAAAATTACGCACGGTACTGCGGAGCTTGGTGTGCCATACCTTGCGTCACGCCCCGCATCCTCGCGCGGGGTTTCATGTTCTGCAACACTGCGCGTGGATACGTTTTCTGTGTGTTTCACTACGCGTGTTTTCTATACAAACAGAGATACTTGCAAACAACGTAACGACACGCACTCCCGCGCTACGCTCCATGATGCGGTGCAGTGTGCGAAACGCCTTATAAACCTATACAAGGTTGCTTCTAAAACACCAACAACCTCGCAGTACAAGATAGTTAACACCATAAACAACTACTCTTGTTCTACAACTTGTGATAATTTGTTAAGATTTAAGTATATATTTTCATACAAAAATAAGTATTAATTTAATTTCTCGGTTGAATGTTTATAACTCTACGCCCATTGCAAAGACGCGCACACGCGCGCGAATTTAGCGTCGTTCGCGCGTCGTCCTTTCGTTTATAAATGAAACATATACCTACAAACATCACAACAGTACAACAAAACCGTAGGAATATAATCCACTCCTGCGAGGGTGTTGGTGTTTTATAAATTACCCTGTACATAAACTTACTGTAGCACTATTTCCCACTGAACTCATAAGAGTTGAGCCTCTCAGCACGCATTCAATCTTACAACTTTATAGTTGTAAGATTGAATGCGTGCTGAGAGGCGAATTCGACTTATAATATGAATAAATTTTGTTTACGGAGACTGAGATTTCTATAGTACCGCCCACTGGAGAAATCTCCTTATCCTCTCCATATCCTTTCCGTATCCGTTATCCGTAGTTAATAAGCATGTTAAGGCAGGGCTTGCGGCTTCGTGAGATTATTTTGTATTATACACAGTTCAGTATATGTACCTTATTGTTGTGTGTTGTCAATCCCTTGCACATTTGTCCTGCTTACTTAATCCACAACAATACAATGGAGATAGAACTCCATGAAGCATATGGGTATACAGTTCACATGCTTTGCACATCATCAAGTAATGATGGAAAGGAAATATGTAGTAATACATTAATAACATTCATGAACTTACAAGAAAGCATTAAAGTTCCTATATTTAATTTGCTGTTATAATTTAATAAGTATTAAATTGTTTTGTTGTATCTTCATTTCATCATACATATTAGCTACATGCATCCACTGCCTGCGTAGTGTGACTAAATGTTTTTGGAAAGTCAATTTTGTGTTTCTTGCAGCACCATGCTATCAAAATCTTTACCCGCAACTCTTCCTTCGCATTTGTATTACAGAAATGATTCTGATAGTCAAGAACCATACTATTCAGAAAGTTCAATAGCATATTCAAGACTGGAAGACAATAGTCATCTTAGTGAGTCGAAGAATACAAGTAATCAAAATACAATACCAGAAATATCTTACAGACAGAATACTGAACAAGCACAGTCAACAAATAAACTATATTATATTTCTTTTGTCTCAGTATTAGTAAGTCTTATTGCAATACTATATTACTACATGAATCCTGTGAGCATAACCCTTGAGAAATCGACTCAAACAGAAAGTCATAATGTCGTATTATTTGAGCGTAGTATGAAGAATCTTCAAGAAAAATATAATATTGATAACGATAATATTTTAAAGCTTCAATCTGGTGAGTAATGCAAATTATTATCTTTTCATAATATATTACACGAGCGGACGATCAGTAACAGAAAAATCTTCACTTACCCTAAATTATTAAAATCCGAAATAATTCTGTATAAGTGCAATATATTAAATTTACTTCAAATATAGGGAGTAAGTAAAACTTTCACACCAAATTGACAAGTCAATAAAACCCAATACTCACTTCATGTTCGGTTTGATCAGTACGGATGTTTTTGTCGTGTTCCGTGTGTATGTGAGAGCCGTAACTAGAGAATTAGCAGCTATCCGCTAAAAGAGCAGTCAGACTCGGTCAATAAAATATTGGGTCAGGCGCTTGGAAAGAAAACTAGTGTTTGCAAACGGAACCTTTATTGACCTTGACAGTGATAGTTGGTGCAACACTATGATCACGGAACCCACACGTATTTACAGTACCGGCGACAAGCACTGCATAAGGGTTCACACGTGGTGCACTTACAGAATCACCGCGACGAGCACTGTGCAAAAGTCCCGACGTACACGGTATACTTCTAGCTGTGTACTGTTGCACTTGGCACTGTTTACTTTCACATATCCCTTTCACTTTGAAGTTTTTCACTTTTATTTCTTCATCTTGACTCGATTTCACTTGAATTAAAACTCACCATTTTGTTTCAGTATTCTGCTTATATACCCCGAAATTGTTCTTTTTTCTTTCTAGAACCTTCACCAATACTTGTCCTTTTCATCGGCTAACATTTTCCTTTTGTTCTGGCATCAACTAGAACATTCTAGCAATGTTACAAAAGCCACCTAAAACCCTTACTGGTACCGGGATTCGAACCCTGAACGTGACAATATTCTAATATTTGAAACTATTTTATTATGTTTTTCGAGACGGGTATTGTGAAAATCAACGATTTTTTATCTACATTTCAAATATTGTATATTGTTATTTTGCCAAGATTTAACATTTGGCACCTATTATTGATATTATATAAACTGCAGTTCTAGAATAGTAATATCGCTTAAAATAAAACTGTATACTATTTACAGGTATATCATTCATATTCTCAAGAATGGACACAGGTGGTTCTTTCATATTTCTGTACAATAGTAATGCGAACAATTTCGATGCAATGCGATTCAGAAATTTCACCAATGAAGTTGCCTACACTACTGCTAGATATTTGCGTAAGTAAACATTAATATTTGCCTTGTTTTACAATAATGCCATCTAACGTCTGTTTTGCATTTTGGGTACGAGCATGCCTGACGCACCGTCATTTTCTTAGTACGGCTACAAGTACATCGAAATGCTCGACGCTGCGCGGGCGCAATCTGTGTTATTTTAACAAGCGAAGGAAACAAAGAAATAATAATAATATTTTGTATACTATACTCCACACGCACACTTTAGGAAAATAAAACACTTTATTGGGCTCGTATAATTTTATTCTGTAGTTAAAGCTACATAATTATGTTCATAATATAGTATGCAAATATGATGTGCTTGTTAAGGTTAACATTATGCTGAAGATTAGGTACTGTGTGTTTGTTGTAAGTATAGAGATTCAATCTTTATTGCAATCATGTGTACAGACGCCAGCATATCCAGCTACCCCAATCTGTTAAATTTCTTTTATAGATTTTCAGCTTTATCACTTAAGCATAAGGTTCACTTTCAATTGGGGAAATTTGACAGATTGGGGTAGCTTGATGCGCTGGTGTCTGTACAATGGTATAACATATTACAATTTACAACATGACACCCTGTTAGGGCATGGCAACATTAAATAATTAATAACAATTTCAAAAAGCATGCAATTTTCAAAGTATAGGTAGGTATGTCAAAACATTATAACAATATTATAATCAAAAAGATTATGATATATGTAGTATTTATTTAATAAGATGTCAATTTAAATTCATAAAATATTATTATTTTTTTTAATAATTTATATAACTTATACATATATACAACATTAACCTACTTACATTATTACATTTTTGTCATTATAGAACTCCTGCAGTGTGTGTGTGCTTTTATGTAATAGTAAAGTTTCATGATCACCCCAAATTGATGCAAAACCGATATGTAGATGATATCAAGTACTGAATATGAATTAGTGTTCGATTCATTAAAACCGAACAGTTTTTACAGTAGTAGTATTATACGAGGTATTATAAATTGTAGTTTTATGAAAACTACAATATCTATTTACATATTAACTTGAAAAATCGGTAAAGATAAAACTTTAAAAATTTGTAATGAAACTTATGTGGACACTTCTTTTATTAGTTTTATAGCAGTCTTCTACAATTCGATCTGAAACAGATCTCAATGTACACAAAACCATGACCGATGATCGTGTGAGGGCCACTGGAAGTCGCTGGATGCGGATAGCGCAAGACCGGCAATTGTGGAGATGTAGTTTTGAGTTTGCCGCGTTCACTCAGAAACATGGCGGGCGGACATGTTTTAAATTTATCAACTTACCCACATTCATTATCAGAGATGCCGTTAAATGGTTTTATAAAACTATTGTGATATAATAGATATAATACCGGTTGTATTGTAAAATTTCAGGTAAAAACATAAAATCAATCGAGAAAACCACAGTAGAAAGCTCACACCTCGACATGCAAGAGCACAGTGAACTCATCCAAAGATACCGCGACGACTTGGACAAGACTGGAGTACTGCTTGTCTGGGAGCTGGATGATGTACCGTCAGATCTTGCGATGGCTTTCCATTACTACTGCGACGAGTACGATCCCCTAGTGAAGCGAAGCGCAATATTCTTCACGCTGAACTTGGCGAACTGTTCACAGTCTTCAGGTATAGAAAACAGGCTTTGGAAATTAGTTACCATTGTTGTTGGACCTTATTTCAAACTAGTAAGGTTCAAATTGATGTGGTCTCGTATAACCCACCGCCTGTTTAAGGTATAAATAATAATGAATGCACCTAAGGGTTGAGGCACCAGCTTACACATAGTAGAAAGAGTGGGGAAGTAGTCTATCTCTGGCCCCATCCGCGATATTGCCTCAGGGTTGTCGCTTTTAGCTAATTCTTAATTCAGTGCATTAAAATTGGCAAGGCCTTAATCTTCGTTTAGGTAAAACCAACCTCACTTTTGCCTGACAACAAAAGTAAAAAAATACAACTGGAATGTTGGATTTTTTTACTTTTGTTGTCAGGGTTGAGGTGAGGTTGGTTTTACCTAAACGAAGATGGAACCTATCGCGATGAAAGAAAGAGCTACAGGTGATATCTATGTAGTAGAAGGGTCAGAGAAGGTTCAAATTTGTTTAATCTATACTTTGGGAGTTATGGGTGGAACCAAATTTATGTCATAAATGATAGCACATATTATTATGTCGCGACACACTCATTCAATAAACTTTGTTTCTAACCTCCACATGTTTTTACTAGACTTGTCTCGCGACATCCCACTCAATTCCGAAGAACAAAATGAAATTTTTGCTCCATTTTCACTTGTAACTCACTCCACCCACGTCACTTGAGGGGGCCCAAACATTATAATATTTTTTTACATTTCTAATTTTGCGCCATTATAAGATTTCTTCATGCCAAATTATAAGTCAATAAGTGCAAACCAATAAGTTCTCCCGTGATTATCACACATTTTTCATTTATTTAGCGGTGCCGAAAAGCGGTTACGCGCGAACCTAGTGCGGTGTTGGCCCCGACTAGCGCACTGAGAAACGGGTCGAGATTTTGTTTGAGTGTGCGTGCGGTGACGCATAGATACTATGGCGCACACATATAAGCCGCACGAGGTGCGATTTGTATGAAGATTCTTTCTCTCTTCTAAACTTCCCACTCTTTCTACTATGGCTTGTACCCCAATCCTTAGGAGGATCTCTAAGGATTGGGGTACAAGCTTAGGTCTCGTAAAATACATTTAACATCAAGGGTGAATTGATGAATAAAAATTATTTAATTCCATTTGGGGAAAGGAGTAGTTTAGTGTGCAACAAGAAAGTGGTTTGTAATTGTTGGCATTTGCGTTAGAATCCTGAGTCTACCCATACGTGGCGACGGATCCGAAGACACAATAGACAGATAATGTTACAATATTTTTCCACTCGCAAATAATTTAATAAAAAATTTCGGGCATTTATAATTTATTTTAGAGTTAAAATGAAGTCTCTAAAAATGTTATTCCTATATTTATGTAAATTTTACATTTATTTTGGTAAACTCTCCACATGGAGCGAGCGAAATTAAACGTCAAGTGTTTAACAGACTTCAAAAAGAAGGTTATCAAATAGATTGTATGTTCTTCTGTCTTTTTTTTTGGATCTCGGTTTTTTGTGAACTAATTTTGTTAATTATCCCATAACAATCACATTTAAATATTGTTCGAATCCATTGTCATAAAGAATAGATTAAGTCTGTTCTATCTTTAATAAAACAAAAAGTAAAGCGCAGTTTTTTTTTTCAGAACCCAAATCTACTCACGAATTCGTCGAAAAATGCCTCGCAAGGAAATGGAAGACAGTGCCACCAGAAAATATTAGGCCCCTACTGACCAGAGTAGTGGATACTGTTATTGATGTCACCAGTGTGTTTTAGCCTTAAAGAAATGTATTAATTTGTTACTATAATTATTGTTTGAATCTAAGTTATAAATATAAATTAACTTTTATATTATTGTCTTTTTATTTGGGTACTTTATATTTTTTATGAGGGCGAAAAAAAAAATTAAAATGTCATATTGTATTACTATATTTAATTTTAAGTTAATGTCACATGTGACGTATAATGTATATTAAATGTGTCTTTCTTAGCATAGACCATATTTTGGTGGAATGGCGAATGCCGGGTGGAGGACTACGCTATTTTTACACTCCTAGGCCGATTGCTTATCATTTAACGTTTAAAACATTCCATAACCACTAAACAACAATTCCTCGCCAAACGCGTATACGAGTTGGTTTTCCTATAGTTAGTGTGCCTATAAATCAATAATGCGTCCAAAGTACTCGAGGCGTGTACCCGTCGACTCACCTATGCGGTCTCGTTCGTATATTAAGATACTATATTAGAGGCCATTCAGGTATTACGTAAGCAGATTTTTACAATTATCCTTTCCCCCCCCTTTCCATGCTTACGTAATCATTGGTACCTATATGCATTTTTCTTTGAATGTGTTCTGGTGTTACAGAGACTTAAGATAGAGGAATTTAACACACATAATAATTTTAAACAAACTTTATTGACACAGTAATTCAAATATTTATTTATTTATTACAGTAACGTTAGGTATACAAAAATTATAATTTTATTTATAACTGCTGACTTAATCACGATATCGAGGCGGGCATGTCTATAAAACTACACTGATACTGACATATGTTTTATGTATGAAAACACAGCAATCTCATTGGTTTCAATCGAGAACTATTGTTGAACCTTGTTTCTAATGTTTCTCAACCTCCAATATAAGAATCAAATCGAATGTCGTTTGGCATCCCATTAACAGCCTAGCTCTCCAACCGTTTGGCTATTACAACTATTCGGCGACTAAATTTTCGAATTGTTCCCACTTGTTCTACTGAACAGTTCTACGGTAGAACTAATGGGATTTTTTTTTCTCACTAGTTCTACGATATTAGATGTAACAAAAGAGTAGAACTAGTGGGAGTCTTTATTCCCACTTGTTCTACCTGTTCCATCGCACTGTGATTCGCGTAGAACAAACTAGCTGGACAAAAACAACTCTTCAATTCCTAATAGTTAATTATTAAGATGAACTCATTAGCCCTATACATTAAGGAATACATCTATTAATTTTCGTAATTACCCTCATTAGGCCCGTCATTAAGGTAAGTATATAAAGTGTTGATAATTCAAAGTGCATTCATTTGCATTTTTACACCATATTGTTAACATTATTTTAAGTCACTAAAAGAAATTTGTGATAGTGTTTTTGTGATGGATTGTGTACATAAGGGTAAGTAGTTTTGTTTTAGTTAATTTTTATCACAGGATCTTCATTATTTAATTTTATTAAATTAAATGTTTCGATAAAAGTGGACTTTTTCACCCATATTTTTGAATTCAATAGTCAAAATATTACATGTCCACTCATGTCCACTCTGTAAAATCTATTTTATATGATTCTCACAAGTATCTAGTAGTAATTAGTAGAATAAAATATTGCGAATTATTTGCACAACTAATTTTTTTCTTTTTTTTTCTTTAAACAGTTTTCACCGTCTCAAAAATGGACTTTTTTGAAGAATGGCTAAAACACCCGAAGGAAACGCGAAACGTGGAGCTCTTTCGGTTTATATCTTTGAGACATGACTTTGATGGTGTTACGGAGCAGTCCCTGAGAGACGTCAAGGTCATCATCTCAAAATATTCTTCAAAATTGGCTGAAAAGTGGAGCAGCTGTGCAAGAAATAGCAGCTGTGCAAAGAATAGCTACGAATAGAGATTTACTTAATATGTTATTGATAACATCTGACCCTGTAATAAATGGTTTAAGAGAAATTCCCCGGAAGAAAATAGGTTCATTCCCTATCGAAGTCCTAGATTTATTAGTTCAACCTAGCTTTAAGGAACAAAATGTTAATATAGTTTCTAGTTTTCATAGTTCTGCCACTCATGATCATGACTATTCAATGGATGATTCATCTGATGATAGTGATGATGAGTGATCGATTTAGTTTTTAAGTAGGTATTTTATGTATCTGATATTAGATTTTATAGTTACATTTATAGTTAAATTTATTTATAAAATTGTTTAAAAAAATATTGTGTTTTTATTTCACTATACCTGCTCAAACGACCAATGGACCTCAAATAGTATTATGACCCTTATATCTTTGCTTAATAACCTCATTTATAAATAAAAATCGAAACAAATAATATTGTCCAGCTAGCTTGTTCTACACGAACCACTGTGCATCGGGTAGAACTAATGGGAGGTTTTGTTCTCACTAGTACTACGATATTATGTTTAACAAAATAGTAGAACTAGTGGGAGTCTCTCTTCCCACTTGTTCTACCTAAACCGAAAAGTAGTTTTACACAAAGAAATTTCTTCATTTCGTAATCATAAAATTCTGAATTTTCCTTCTTGTTCACAACCAAAACGTCGAAGGATTGAAATTGACAATGACGATTTTATAAGAAATGCACAATTAAAATTAGTTACTAGCGAAAGGACTATTCACCGTTGTTCTACTTTTTGTTATACTAGTAGAACAAGCAGGAAAAAAAAATCATGTCTGTTCTACTATGCGGTATGACAAATAGGAAGTATTTAAAAAATAGTAAAATGTGCCTTATGTTCTACTAGAAGAATAATCGGGAAATGTTTTTAGATGATTAATTTGTCCTAATTGTTCTACTGTTGGTTAACTACATAAATTGAATCTCTTTGGTCTTATTTATTATGTTGTTCTTAAAAAGAGGAAAATATATTATTAAATGTCATGTCATATTTTCATGAGTCATATAAATCATATTAAATAGGTAATTAAATTGCAATATATTTGCCATATTTTAATTATGATGAACAATCCCGACCAGCCCGAATTAATTAAAAAGGGAGAGGGGTAGTACTGTTATGGAAGGGACATCAGTTTTATAAAAATAGAGTATATGCCGCTGGCTCCACCATATGGAGGTGTACGCAACGAAAATGTGGCAGTCCCAAAGTTGCTTGTACAGGATCTATAACAACCCAAGTAAGTGTAAGTAGAAATTGTGTTATTTGTGTAACGCGCCTCTGATTAATGTTAACTAATTTCCAGGACGGTCTTGTGATAAAATCTCAAAGTCACAACAAGGACTGCATTATTGATTATGGTAAAAATGAAATTCACAAAAAGATTTATGAGTGCAAAAAAGAATTGGCGACTTCGGATTTTTCGGAGTCAGTGAACAAGTATTATAAGAGAACGGAGAAATCTCTTATAGACAGTGGATTAAATATAGTTTCTAATGTGCCGAAATTCAATTCCATTAAAAATTCTTTGTTTGCTGCTAGGAACAAGGGGGCCGGTATATCGAAAATAAGCTTCGAAAAACCAGAAAACGTTGAAATATCCCCAAGGTATTCTGATTTCATGCTAGGAGATTACAACAGCAATGGAGTTCGAGTAATAGTGTTTTGCGATCCAGTATTAAGACATCAATTAAATTCAATTGAACATAGGTATATTTGGATATGGTACTTTTAAAAGTTGCCCTCCACCATTTAAACAGATATACGTAATTTACGGTGATTTCAATAGTACATCTAGGCAAACAAATGTTTTTCCGATTATTTACGCTTTTATGTCAGAAATGACTGAGCTGGCATACCTAATTTTGTTTGGGATTATCAAGTCACAGTTAAACTGGCAACCGAAACAAATAACAACAGATTTTGAAAATGCCCCTAGGCTGGTAATGACTAAGTTATACCCTGATATAATACCAAAAGGGTGCCTTTTTCATTTCAAAAACAGCATTAGGCGAAAGGGTCATCAACTTGGCTTGATGAAGAACAAATGGACAAAACACATAGTTCTACTTAGCTGTGTCTTGCCGATGCTACCGCGTGATAAAATCATGGAAGGATGGGAGTATGTTAAGGGACGCATATTAATCATCAATGAAATTTTGCCGTTTGAAAACCAAATTAATCAGTTAGTCTCGTACATGGAAAAGACCTGGTTAAAATCTGACAAATACATTGATATATGGTGTGTTTCCTCAGAGCGTCACAGAACATCTAACTATGCAGAAGGATGGAATCAGAAATTAAATAACATTTGCAGAAAACGTAGGAAAACTAATATAATGCAAGTATTGCAAGTACTGCGTGATGATGCTCAAGACGTAGTCGCCGATCTCAGAAAAGTAAACGAAGGTCAAAATATCAAACCAAGATCCCTTAATAGTTTCCAAAATGATGTCATCTTATTGGGATCAACACTAGACCTAATGAACGGTAAAATCTGTTCAGCTCATTTTATGGAATTAATGAAGTAGTAAATGGAGTATTTTCTTATAGTTTAAATTTAATATTTTAATGGAGTACTTATTTTCTTATATTTTTAAGCTTGATATTTCATTTCCAAGAAAATAAATATAAATAAAATTTATTTTTTTACTTTACCTACTTGTAACAAAAAAGTGCTACCTATCGCAAGAGTGTATTTGTTGTGTATTCCTAGTTGTTATACAGTATAACAACTAGGAATCAATAAATAATATTACACTTTCAAAGTGGTGGACGATTTTTTGTCATACCACACAGTAGAACAGATATGATTTTTTTTTCCTGCTTGTTCTACTAGTATAACAAAAAGTAGAACAACGGTGAACAGTCCCAAGCGAAATTGGCGTCGGGCACTTTTTAGAAATGATTCGGTAGTTAAGTAAGAATGTAGAAATACTACAATCAAAAACCGTCTTCTACTTAGATTTATAGGTTCCTCAATAATAATGCATAAAAATATTGTTAAAAATAATATATTTTGGCACTCCTCCTCCATGTAAACTTTAACTGTGCCAAATTCCGTACTCCTCAACCTTTATTTTTTCTCCACATATGAAGATATGGATATAGATGTAGAACATTTGACAATTTTATATCACAATTTATATTTTCTTTTACATAAACAATGTGTGATTTAATTAATAGTGTGTTTTAATTTATTCAGTAATATCTAAGTGTCTTACAACCTATTATTGAGCCACAACTAGCATATTTGGTAACACATTTCTTTGTGTAAAACTACTTTTCGGTTTAGGTAGAACAAGTGGGAAGAGAGACTCCCACTAGTTCTACTATTTTGTTAAACATAATATCGTAGTACTAGTGAGAACAAAACCTCCCATTAGCTCTACCCGATGGAACAGGTAGAACAAGTGAGAATAAAGACTCCCACTAGTTCTACTCTTTTGTTACATCTAATATCGTAGAACTAGTGAGAAAAAAAAATCTCATTAGTTCTACCGTAGAACTGTTCAGTAGAACAAGTGGGAACAAACGAAATTTTCACCCAGGTCATCTATACACATAAATTAAAAGTCAATTTCACTATTATTTTCTACTCTAGTATTGGCCACAGTGCACTTTGGTCAGTGGTGTTGAGGTCTGCCCCATCATTGAGGTCGTCTAAACTGTCAGGCTCCATCTCATTGTTGTTACGCGCAGGGGAATATGATGCCGGGACATCCTCCTCTTCGTCTTCATCGTGAGATTCTTCAGACTCGTCTGATTCATCATTCCCTGATCAACATAATAAAAATATATATTAATGCTATACTTAGGGTAGGTACACAAAACATTTTCAGATCTGCGGGGCTACCGCCTAATTTGTTGTCGGTTATCGTGATCGTAATTAGCGTTCAAATAGATGATGGTTACAAATTACTAAATCATTTGTTCAAACGGCTTTAACATTGAAAATATATTCCAGACCATTTATTATAAATCATGTCATCCTCACGTGTTATGAAAGCCGATTGAACGAATTATGTAGTCATTTTTAACCTTCATCTATTTGAATGACGTAACTGGCGTATCAGGCGGTAGAACCCTTGGCACTAACAATATTAAAAAAATAGTTTTTACAAGATTCAAAAATGGAACTCTTTGGCTTCAAAATGCAGTTTGTTTTATTTGTCACTTGTTTTTACATTTTGTCGACATTTTATATATTGCGTGGGTACCATGGATTTAGCTCGGGAAAACTCGGGTGTTCCTCGCATTCAAACCAGTTTTAGCAATGAAGCACCTTGTACATGTTGGTTTTATTCAAATGTGGTTGTAATAATGTTGTGTTGTTCTTCAACCATAGAAGACTGTATGATAGAAACAGACAGGCATGTAACCTGCCATAAGATTCGAGCACCCTTAGGCTTAGGCATGCATGAGACATAGCAGTGCTGAGTTAATTACCTACTGCATCTTAAATCATGTGTTTTAGAAATTTATGAAACCCTTCATTTTTGTTGGTGTTGGGATGTGAGTTTTGTTATGTGTTGGGTCATAACACTGTGAGAGGTATATACAATGTTTCATTAAATTATCCATAAAACTATTTTATTAAATTTTAATGTAAGTTTTTCACAGAGCATTAAAATAAAACTGTGCCCATCAATGCAGGGTACTTTACAAACATATATATATAACAATTGATGGCAACAAAACAAAGCCTCAGAACTTATAATTATTAAGCTTATGGGTCACACAAATAGTTGTAATAAGCAATGTTGGAATCAAATCCAGGAAAAATAATGGCGAGGCAACTGTTTTAACCTTAGATTCCATTTCTTTGCTTCAATGTTTTAATACATGCAGCTGTGCTTCACATGTATAAATATTCAATAGCCAATCAGACAGCAGTCTCAAAAAATAAGGGTAAGGCAGGATATCAATTGTTTAAATTAACTATCAATATTTTGGAATCAACATATAAAATGTTTATTTCTATTCTGCTGAACGAATGTCCTATGTAATAAAGTAAAGAAACAAATATCATCTGCAGTTGTGTCAACTTGCATTTGACAGATGCCAGATCTATGGGCATGCCAATAGTTTTGTCCCATTACAACACCAAAATTTCACAAAACATTTCAATATTACCTTGCGCAAAATTTTGTTGTTTATACACAAGCATATGACATTATGTCTAGCAGGATAAGCTTATACCCTGCAATTTAAAAAAGTAATGTCTATACATAAAATTGGATAATACCTTTATATAAATTTACAACATTAACAAATGTGGCGGAGTTACAATCTATATTAAAGAATCTTGGAGTGTTACGTGCGAAGAATTACTGTGCAACGAATGCAACTGCCTTAAATTAAATATTAACAATAAAATCTGTATATTGGGAATATACAGATCCCCAGCGTTCAGAAATTTAAACACTTTTCTCTCTTTTCTGGATACCACTCTCACCTCTATAACTAATAGGCATGTTGCCGTCGTAGGAGACATCAACATTGACATTTGTTCTGATACGAAAACCGACCAATGTGCCGAATATCTATGTTTGCTGGCCAGTCATCAATTTTTACCGGTAATATCGATACCAACAAGAGGTTCCTCTTGCCTCGATCACATGTTTGTTAAAGGAATGCCTTCATCAATTGGAATAGTATGTCATGCAAGTCTAACGGATCATGCAATTTGTTTGCTGGGAACAAGCATTATGCATGTAAAACCAACACCCAAAGCGAGCTGTAACCCCAAGATAGATCTCCCTGCAGTTCAAAAACTCCTTCTCACGGTTGATTGGAATTTTACCAAAGTGGCGAACGATGTAAACGCAGTAGCTACAAAATTTATAAGAATTTTAGATAGCGCTATCCAGGAAAACACAAAGCACGCTACAGTTGCTCGTTCACAGTACACCATTAAGCCGTGGATAACTCCGGGACTAATGAGATGTCAAAAAAACAGAGACCGTCTGCATTTTAAAGCAAAGAAAAATCCAAATGACCCCATAGCCCAAACTATTTACAAAAGATATCGTAACTTTCTTTACACACTGCAACAAAGACTCAAAAGTAGCTATGAGAACCAGCAAATTATAAAAAATAAGAATAACCCTAAAAAACTTTGGAAAACCATTAAAGGAATATGTAACATAGGAAATACAAAATCGGATGCTACGGAACTAACCACAAATCACACAGATCCCATTGCATCACTAAACCAAACTAGTGACTATTTCTCAGAAGTTGGTAGGCAACTAACTAACGAAATTCTTCATAGACTGAAGACCTCAGAAAAATTACTAGCTGCTGAGTACAGGACAAATAAATCCCCAGCCGGATCACTGTTCTTGAGACCAACTGACCCCCACGAGGTTAGCAGACTAATAGACAACCTAAAAGATGATAGAGCACCCGGGCTAGATGGATACACACCTATATTTATTAAGTATGTAAAAAACATAATACTCGAGCCATTAACGGACATTTTCAATCTAAGTCTAGCCACAGGTGTTTTTCCCGACTGTTGGAAATTAGCTGTTATTACCCCAATCCACAAAGACGGTGACAAAAGATTACCCAATAACTACAGACCAATTTCTTTACTCAGCATATTATCAAAGCTGTTGGAAAAAATTGTGAACAACCGTCTCAATAAATTTATCGATCATCACTACCCTTTGTCAGAAAAACAGTTCGGTTTCAAGGCAGGAAAATCAACAGAGAACGCTGTTGTTTTGTTAACAGACGTGGTGTCGACTGCATTGGACAGAAATGAATGTTGTTTGGGAATCTTCCTGGATCTTGCCAAAGCATTCGACACCGTGTCTGTCCCCATACTCTTGCGGAAACTCGAGGGAAAGGGAGTCCGAGGAGTAGCATTAGACTGGTTTCAGAGCTACCTCACGAAACGTCGCCAGTGTGTAAGAGTTGGGCCTCACATTAGCCATGCATCTGATATTAACGCAGGTGTTCCGCAAGGGAGCGTTTTAGCCACAACACTTTTCTCTATCTATATCAATGACATTTTAGAGCTCCCACTACGAAACGCCCAGGTAATTTGTTATGCTGATGACACCGCTATATTATTTCAAGACAATTCATGGCCTAGAGTTATTAGCACAAGTAATAAGTAATGGAATCAGGCGTTACTTTGCGGAAATCCATAACAATCAAAATACAAAATCAATATTTAGTGTTAATTCCGCTAATTGTCAGTTTAATCATGCTGGGATGCAATTTGCACCGCCCTCCCGCCCGCAAAAATGTGCACATGCAAGAAGGACAATATAAAAAGCAAATTACATGCGCCAGTACGATACCCAACACGTGTTTCGGTCCTCCACGGACCATTCTCAAGGGCTGTTAACTCGTCTCCTTCGAGCACTCGACGAGTTATTTGCTTTTTATATTGTCCTTCTTGCATGTGCACATTTTTGCGGGCGGGAGGGCGGTGCAAATTGCATCCCAGCATGATTAAACTGACAATTAGCGGAATTAACACTAAATATTGATTTTGTATTTTGATTGTTATTAGCACAGCAAAAAGTGGCATGTCTACTGTAACCGAGTGGCTAAGCAAAAACCTACTGACGCTTAACTACCAAAAAACCAAACTCATCGCGTTCTATAAAACTCGAGCATCTAGACCAGCATTTCTCCCACCACTCACTATTCATACATGTAAGCAGAGTAACAATCCTCATTGTAACTGCAACATTATTACTCAAACAGACAGTATTAAATATCTAGGAGTAATACTGGATGAACAACTATCCTTTAAAAAGCACCTGAATGCACAGTCAGGAAGAATCCGCAGAACCATCTATATATTGAAATCTTTACGTGATAGCGCTAGCAAAGACACACTCCTGATGGTATACAAAGCCCTGACCCAGTCCTTATTGCACTATTGTATCTTGGCGTGGGGAGGCGCTGTAAAAACGAAGATGATCGAACTTGAAAGAGCACAAAGGGCAGTGTTAAAGGTAATGCTGAAAAAGCCTTTCAGATATCCAACTGAAGCACTGTACAAAGAAAGCCAAGTTCTCAGTGTACGAAAAATCTTCGTTTTAAAAGCAACCGCCACAATGCATAAGAAAACCATAAACTCCTCAGAATACAACCAACTCCTAAAAAGACGGGTATATCGGGTACCAATCCCGCCCATTAAAACAACTTTTATTAAACACTTACCTATCTTTCTCCTACCGCATACATACAACGTAATATGCCACCAACTTAAAGAAATAACAAAAATGCCAACCAGGATAGCAAAGATTAAGATAAAACAATGGCTAATAAATCTAACATATCTAGAAACTGAAAACATAATTTTGACGGCTGGTTAACACACACACACACACACACACACACACACACACACACACACACACACCCATATTCACCTGTACACACATTCGCATACACAAACATATCCAAATCTACCTGTACTCACTTATTAGTTAAGCACTACAGTATAAAATTAATAACCTTCCATGCAATTGATTAATTTGATTCATGTTATGATTTCGAATTGTGTTATCCTACTTTATGTTTCTACCTTTTCTTATTTTTTGTTGTTATTCAAATAAGTACTGCCTAAAACTGAATTGTTAATTATTTTTTGGTCACTGCGACACAAGCCATCAGTGCTTAGTGCGGAGACCGCAGATAATCATATTAATTGTAATATTTTTTTGTCAATAAAGTATTTTATTATTTATTTATTTATTATTTAAAAAAATAGATTTTAATTTTCCCTAAGCACATATTCATTATGGTTATATAAGTTTCTGAACAGTTGCCTAGTCCCTTGTATTTGCCAATATCCTAACCATCTACAATACTGATCTATACCTTATGTATGGTGTAAGATTGGTTGCCTGGAAGAGATCGCTTTTAACTATAAGGCCGCCTGTTGCATAAAAATTACAATGTTTACTAAATTGTAAATTATTTCACACAATTAGGTGTACTTATTATTATTAAGAGGTTTTTATGAAACTTAAAACAATCCTGATGAAACAAACTTTTAGACAAACACATGAATTTGTGCTGGAGCTTCAAAATGCATGGATGTGATCTGGACCTGTACCAGATTAGTAATAATGATCACATGAACATAAGAAATTCTAATAAAATAAATCATTAATAAAAATTATACTCTGATATTAGTGTTTGAACAGCTGTAAGAATAAAATTCAATGGTTCAGCAACAAACCTTCCTCTTCATCTGTATCTGCTTCTTCTTCCATAGGTTCTGGGTCTGCTTTACCCAGAGGAGCTCGCTTCATATACTGTTGACCAATGGAGTTTAACTGCAAATTAAAGATTTATTGTTTGGAGACTTATGAGTGGACGTATAGTTAGCCTAGGAAGCTTTCACTGCTTTGCCGGACATAAACGATATAGACATGCAAAAAAATGTGAAAGTGCAAATCAACATGACCTATTGTACAGACTGGATAGGGTATAAGACAGATTTTAATTAAGGCTTGTGAGAAAACCAATTGAATAAGTATAATGTCTAAGTGAGACAGTAAAAATTACTTACCCAATTTTGGTTAATTTGTTCTAATGCTGTTAATTCCGATTCCTCATCACAAGGACTATCGGCATTAAACCAAGTAGGGTCTACTAACTGTGGTGTTAATACTGGGAAAGGAATATTCATTTTAGACCAAAATATTAAAATTATGGAGCTTATGGCGAAAAGAAAACCAAAATTAGTAAACAAGGCAAGCAATACTGAAATAACAACATCAAGCAAAAGTCAAAACAAACAATGTTGAAATCCAAGTGACGTTAACAATTTGACAAGTGGATAGGGCTACCAGTAATTATTTAACTATTCCCAAACTTTTTGTGCCGATTTGCAATCTTCTGACGAATGTTGCCTAAAAGTACGAACTGTACAAAGCGAAAACATTTTAAGCCTCATAGGTTACACGATTGGATATTTAGTTGACCCACGAGGCTTCACCGAACAAGAGGCCAGCAGAGGTGTAACTAGGGCTCGCCAAACAATCGAATTTGTTAAATCGCAGTATACAATATTTATTGCTCGGTGGATTAAAGATGGAGCCGCCCACGGAATAATCAAGGCGGTACTTTTCATGTTATTCTCCACTTCCTACACAATTGATATTGGCTAAGGGGGGGGGGGGGGGGGGATCTGATGTTATAGTGTCTGCAAACAGAGGTATATAGGCTTTCTTAGGGATGAGGATGTCGGAAGTGTAAAGCGAAAACAGAAGTTGGGATAAGACCCATCCTTGGGGAATTCCTGCTCCAATCGGGCAGGGACTTTCGCTGCGGCATCTAAAATTCGTTCGGAAAGAAATCTCGTATGATGTGCACGAGACGGTCAGGTAAATTGAAAAGAATTGGCGGCTTTGTTGGTAAGAGAGAGTGAAGGTGCACATAAAGAGAAAAAAAAGGAAATTCCTGGAATTAAAAACAATCTTAGTGTAAGTAGGTAATTATAGATAACTACAAGCAAAATATTGTATATTCTTATCGCGATCATAAACAATTTAACGAGCGCTTGTTCATTGTTAATTTCCTAAACATCAACGAGATAGGGAACTTTTT
The DNA here is from genome assembly GCA_951640165.1 of Pseudoips prasinana. NCBI lineage: Eukaryota > Metazoa > Arthropoda > Insecta > Lepidoptera > Nolidae > Pseudoips > Pseudoips prasinana. The sequence continues at coordinate 29,344,950 of OX621236.1, read as the reverse complement.
ATTAAAAATAAACGATTGGGCTTTCGGCCGGAAAATTGATTTTGCTTTATTCACAATAGGTAGTTCTCATTACAATCATCATGTTTCTATGTTCAGTGTTCAGTGGTTATTGTATTATAATATGTTTGTCCCACTGGGTATGTGGTCCTATTATATATTTAACGACCGTCGTGACTCAGTAGTTAGGGAAACTCCCCTCTGTTCCAAAGGTTGCGGGTTCGATCCTCGCAATAGAAATATATTTGTGTTCATTAAAAAAAAGGAAAAGTATTAGATGACACTATGCAATATGTCCTGGCTATTTATTATTATTATAATTTCTTCCTATTTAATTATCTGTTTCCCCTTTGTTCTAAATGGCATATAGGTATAGGTTTATTCAAGCCAAAGTTGAACTAGGTTGTCAGTATCGGGAGTTTATACTCTACAAACCACCAGACTGGCTTGGTTAATGAAGAAAAAATTGAGATATCCTAGATTCAGTTGTTATTTTGTTTACAGCATCCATTTCAAATGTTACAGAGCTTGCCACTGCCACATTTGTACTCGGTATGAATTAAACAACTTTCATGAGTGTTATCTTGTAGAGGTCTTTAGATCCTCTTATCCTCAAATACTTTTTGAATCGATGAATCGACCAAGCGTGTGCCACACAACCCTAAAAGAGTTGTAAAAAGAATAGTAGCAAATAACTTTAATAATCTTTGACTGCACGTGTGACGCAGCGGCTAAGAGTCGCCTCGCCACTTCGTGTCGCGGGTCCGAGTCCCGCGCCGGACAACAATTTTTGTGAGACTCATAAATTGTTGTTCTGTGTCTGGATGTAATTTGTGTCCGTCTATGATATGTTTGTAAAGTACCCCTCGACACAGGGATTAGATTACAATGTACGGGCGTTGTCTTTTAAAAAAACGAATTTCATGCAGAATGTTACAATGTTACATTAGTAGCAGCGCAAAAAGCTCTCGATTGTCTGGTAAAATTTGGAATTTTCTTTTTGTAAACAGGTAGGAACGGTGTTATCCATGGCTTTAATAAAAAGTAATCCCTTCTTATTCGCTGACGAACCAGAAAAATATCTATCGGAATTCATAACGTCAAGTGGATATTTACCATCAGACAAGGATTTGCCTAAAACTTCTATACTGCAATCTGTTGGTAAGTAATAATACAGGTAATATTATTATGTCTAGCCAAATTTCGGCCACGGCGGCCAGTGACAATGGAGGCCAGCCTGCACGAGAAATAAATTTAGTGCACAAGTGAGTCCAGAAACACAAGGACACTTTCTATTCCATCACTCTCATGATCCGATGGGACGACTAGCGACACGGCCCCAAAGAGGCGATACAGGACTGTCGGCTTTACGTGCTCTCCGAGGAACGGGGGATTACATACCGCCAACGCCCAGACTTCGGGTTGATACTATATCTTCGGGTTAACTGCTACGGCGCTATCGCTTGACCAACGAGGCAGTCAAAAATGTCTTATTCTTAATACGACACATATGTCTATACTAAAATAAATAGAACCACCTATATGCCCTTCTAATAATATTAGAAAAAACTAAGAATTGTAGGTACTTATATAAAATTTTATTTGTAAATATTATTATATGATTAATAATATTGGGAATAAAGCGTTAATACCTAATTACACTCACCAACCCGGTCCATATAAGTAAGTGATCGTTGCGGTAAAACACCTAGGCGGTCTTTCTCAGTGCTTCGTAGTGCACTTTAAAATGTCGGTCCCGGTTTCTTAGTTATAAAACAATCGTTAAGCCATGTCAAAGGCTTATAAGGTGATTGAGGAACAACTCTAACACTAGGGGCTCTACAGGCTAAGTCGCCGAACATCGATTTCTTAAATAAATCGGCTTCCATGACTACATGTGACGTCATAAATGGTCCGGAATCGATTGTCAACGTTGAAGCCGATTTAACGATTGATAAAGTCATTTTTAACCTTTATTTATTTGAATGTCATTCACGAAAATGATGCTCGGCGACTTAGCCGGAGAGCCCCAGGCAAACCATTGATATAGAACGAAGAGGAACAATTTTTACGAAGTATTGATTACTAGCTGTGCCCTGCGGTTTTCCCCGCGTTAAACTTCATAAATTATATCTATGCAGAACTTTTTGAGTTAAGCCCGGACATACGTACAGACAAACAGACAAAATCACATTAGATCACAGTACATTGAATATTCAAATATTCAATGTACCTACAGTTTTGACTTTCCTACGATTCTATTATATGTATCTATAGATGGGAATCGAGCTATTACAAACACTAATAATTAATTGCTAATAATGCTTGGGTGGAAAGTAACCTTAAAGGAAGTGACGTGATTGCCAATTGCTGGAAAGTGGTATGTGTTGCGGGTCTTATTCCACAGCACTCTTATTCCTCTTAAAAATATATCTTCGTGATTTTATACTATTCGGCCTTTATTATTCAAACACTTTAATAATGCTTAAATAACAAAAATGTACCTAATAAAAATGCGACTTGTGTGGCAAAAATAACACTATGTTGTTCGTAGGGCACTTTTCCATCACTCCTAGTTACTAGTACCTACCTAAGCAGTCACTAAAAGGTATGCTAATGTTTACCTGATGGCCACAACACAAAAAATCTACCTAAATGAATATTTCCTCATTCTTTTTTGGTTTTCAGCATTATTCGCTATGTATGCAAAACTTTGTAAATGCAAAAGTTCCGGTTTAGAACCAGCAGATAGGTGCTGGTTTGATCCTCATCGGACGATAAAATTTGTTATTGAAGATTTAAGCTCGGTATGGCGAATAATGCTTACTATTGTGAACATATTAGCAAGCCATGCTTCTAGAAACAAGGCCGGTATATGGCTAACATCCTCCGAGATTGAGTAAGAAAGGGAATTGCAAATTTGAGCTACTGATAGTTTTACTGCAAAGATATTCGAAATTTTCCTTTTGTTTTTTGATAAGGCAGGGGTAATGCTAATGCATTCCACCCGCAAAAATTGTCTGCGGGTGGGTATGTCGGACTCGCACCGACTAAACCTAACCTACCGTGGACTTCTTCTGGCGCCTGATACGGGGAGCCCCGGGAACGCGGGTATGCTGCTCCGGTGCAGATAGATATAGATAGAGATATTCGACCTACCTCGAAGATGTTTATATTTATTGATTCCCAGTTTTGAATTCGTAAAGAATTAATTAGACATTTATTTTCTAGATAATGACGTCACCTATCTTCTATCTAAGCTCTCAGATGAAGAACTCGTACGGCTTCTAAGCCAACAACCGTACAAAAAAGAGTATAATTTAAAAGATTTGGTCAAAATATCGACAGCCGGTAACAAAGAGATTTCCGACGTAGGCGCAAATAAACCTAACGCAGTTTTTAACGATATTGTTGAAAATTTTAAGAAAAATAAGTTATATGAAAATGCTGCTGAAGAACACAATTCTGGTAATCCAATTTTCCGGTTAGAACATAAAGAAATAGAACCTTCCAGTAAAATGGAACCACATTATGTTGCTGTTCAAAAGTTACACAATTTATTGTATAGTCGACCCATAGAGAAAGTAGAAGATGATGAGGATGATCAGAGAGAACTTCTTTTTGATGCTCTAGTGGCGCAGTTAAAAACTCTTTGCTGTAAAAAATCCAGATCAACTAAAATTACAGACAAATCTAAATTCAAATTCAAATCTCTTCTAAATGATTTAATGCCAAAAATAGATGTTTCAAAAACTTACTTACCTCTACCAGAAGACAGAATATCAGTTCAGACTGTCCCTACTGAGCATATTTTCTTAATTATTAATGAAGAATTAAAGACTAACGCAAGCGAAGATGAACTTGTATTAGTTGATCCGGATAGTCTGGGGAAAAATAGTACTGCAATGTTATTGGGCCCAATAGCAACTCCGTTGTCAGACGCCCAATTAAAAATTGTGGTAAGTACAATTTTGTTGTTAATATAACGATTGTTAATTTGTAAAAACAAACTGTTTTAAGCCCTCACATTCTTGCATTGAACTTACTGTAATAATTTCAGATGTCTCGTATTTCTGTTGAACTGTCGAGACCAGAATACCAGCCCCTTCTGCAACAAATATCAGATGGAATTCTAAAGGATGATAACGTAAGACTTCTAAATAGCTTAATTAGCGGACCTGAGACAAGAAGATATATCAAACCACACAGATGTAATCACCAGTCCAAATTAGCACGAATCTATGGTGGTCCTAAATGGATGATTTGTACGGGATATCTAAACATAAACGTTCCAAGTTTATATGACTAGAGATTGAAGGGGTACTTCAGAAACTAATTATCCCATCTTTCAACTCAGAACTTATCCAGTAATTAATATTAGTAAAAGTTATTTATATACAAATGTCTACTTATTATTTGGAAGCTACGAGAACACATCCAACTTATAAACACCGTAACGCAACTTTCTCTAGGCGTGTTGGTTCGCCGTCCCATAAGCCTCTTGATCTCATGAATAAAAATTAAGTTCTCTATAGAGAGTGCATATTTTTGTACATGATACGTTTTATATTTTACTATACACAACTACCCACAGTCAGTAAATAAGCTTAAAGCTAACTTCACGGTATGGTATTAACCAAGTCTAGCCCCATGTGCATCGACAGACGGTGTTATAAAATGTACTTGCACACTACTGCCACGAAAGAAATTAGAAAGGAAACTTTTTTAGGGTGCTGGCACATTAGTTCATCCACTCCTCAATAAATTTCGCTATCTGGTCTACCCTTTTCCTATGAAGACTAAGCAAACACAGGCGCCCTAGCTTCCTGTCTTCCATCGTAGATCTACTCGTATTCCAAGTTTTTACACGTTATATTGCTGCTGAAATAATTAAACCAATTTTTTAAACAGTGTGGGTAAAACGGAATATTATGAGCATTGGTTGCTCATAATATTCCGTTTTACCCACACTGCGATTAAATTATGCAAAGAGTCCTTAAGTATCTTAATAATCATATCAGAAACCAAATTTGACAGACGCCAGAGCCAAAAATGGAGTTTGAGTTGAAGCTAACAAAATTTTTCAGTGAAGAAATGATGGACTCAAAACTGATAAATTATAGATTTCCGGGATATCGGGAATCCAGGATAAGTTTAAAGAATTTATTTATTATTTATATTTATTGAATAATTATAGAAATTCTAATCAAATCTGTAGGTAAGGCTCTTTTTTCAGCACTTGAAGTAGTTTTTTTTAACCAGTAAATGTTTGACATCTAAATAATTTATAGATATTATCGTGAGATATCTCTTAATTTATACCTACTTCTTGCAATTGTTGCACACGGCTTCCAATTTATTTTACAGACAGAACCCTCTGGATTTCCTGGGAAATAAAATATCGTATAGTCCCCAAAATAAAATTGTTGACACAATAGAACAAAGTTTCATACGATTTTCTTGTGACAGGCTATATTTAAACATAGAAAGGAAGGCAAGGAGAAGCTAGACTGTACTTGTAGACCGTGCTGCACTCAAACACATAAATAATATTCCACCCAGAGGTCCTTTTGCTATAGCTGTGTAAGCTAACCATGGATAGGTTGGTAAGCCATATACAACGTGTATCATAAATAGTGGACTGGAACCTGTTAAAGTTAATACTTATCCAAAACATCCTGTAAACGGACTGTACCAAATTAAATCTGTTCTATGACGGAGGATCCAGTTGATACAGCAGCTACAGTGAATCCAGACGATATAGAGGCTACATTGAATACAGAGAGTAACTAATAACTTAACACCCAAAATAGGTATCCAAATAAGTAAGTAAGTAAGTAATCTTTATTTCGCTCAAAATATGGTACAGACAAGATTGTATAGTCATCACAATTACAGTTTCACATATTTTGTCGACAATGACATGCGAAATTTTATCAAATCATGTACATCTAACATTAATTATAATATTCTAATACAAAGTGCATACAAAATAATAATAATACAATAATAATAATAATGTCATCTATATTAATATCCATGTCAACATCATAGTCACTATAAAATAAACATCAACATATCCTGTAGTCAAAGAATTCTTTTAAATTATAAAAAACATTACTTAAAAGCCACTGTTTTAGTGCTCTTTTCATTTTTATTAGTGGAAGCTCTCGAACTCCCTTTGGAACTTTATTAAAAACTTTAATGCACATTATAAAGCAATTCCTTTGAAACAGAGTAGTCCTACAAGATGGCATCAATAAGCGACTTGGATCTCGTTTTGCTATAACCGCGTTTTTATTTTGTGCAGATTGAAAATGATTTGGGTTATTTTTTACAAAAACACAAATCTCTAATATATATAATGACGTCAAAGTTAAAATATTATATTTTTTGAATAATGACCTACAGCTCTCAAGAGGTCCTACATTACAAAGCGCACGTACACATTTCTTTTGGCTAATAAATGCTCTATTGGCATCAGTAGAGTTACCCCATAATAATACGCCATACCTCAAGACAGATTCTACGTAGCCATAGTAAGCAGTACGTGCAGCCATTGGACTAGCGACATTTTGGAGTTTTCGAAGTGCGTATACAAATTTATTAATCTTTGTACAAATATTTCTAATATGAGATTTCCAATTAACATGTTGATCGATTGTAATTCCTAAAAAAATTGTTTCGGGAACTTCTACCAATTTGTCATCTCGACATATAATGTTAAGAGTTTGTGACTGTGTTTTATAATTTTTGAATTGTATATATTTTGTTTTTGTAGTATTCACTTGAAGGTGGTTATCATCTAGCCAAGATGTAATCAATTCAACATTTGCATTTATTTCTTGCTCATATACAGTACTTTTATCGATATAAGGTATAATTATGGATACATCGTCGGCAAAAAGTATAGTTTGATGATTAGTAATAGGGGGTAGGTCGTTTATATACAAAAGAAAGAGCAACGGTCCTAGAACACTCCCCTGAGGCACCCCTGATTTATTTTGTAAATATGTAGATCTACAGCATTTCAACTCGCTTTTGTTGTCTATATGTGATACTTCAACACATTGATTTCGATTAGTCAAGTAGGTTTTGATCCATTCCAGAGCTGGACCTCTAATTCCATACTTTTCGCATTTTTGTATTAGTCTCTTATGTTCTACGCAGTCAAAAGCTTTTGACATGTCAAAAAAGATAGCTATTACAGGAACCCTATTGTTTATGTACTCAGTAACACAACGCACCAATGAAAATATAGCAAGTGTGGTAGACTTAGACTTCTGAAAGCCATTTTGTTCATGTCTAAGTATATTATATTTTGTAATAAACTTATTAATTCTAGTATACATCGCTTTTTCAAAAATCTTGGACAGTATAGGTACGAGCGTTATTGGTCTATAGTTGTTAATGTCATGACAGTCGCCTTTTTTATAAAGTGGTTTGACTATGGACGTTTTTAATTTATCAGGGAATGTTCCATGTATAAATGAGAGGTTTATCAAATGTGTTAGTATAGGTGCAATTTCCTCTACACAAGTTTTTAGAATATCGGTGGAAACAGAGTCATAACCAACAGATTTTGTGTTATTAAGGGATAAGATAATTCGTTTAATTTCTGTAACTGAGCACGGATTAAGAAAAATAGATGAGTTTTTATTAACACCATGGTATCATCTGTTTCGCTCGCAACCTCTGTACTCTCTGTATTGAATGTAGCCTGTTGGATCCATTGACTGATTTTGGAATGTATTACGTCGTCAGTGTACTCGGTTTCAACGTTTTGCTGTTGGAAAGCCTGATCCGTTAAGAAGTATTTAAAAAAATATTAGTAGTGTTGTGACCCCAGTTGCTTTTATACTACACATTTCCTATAGGTACTTGTCTATTGTGTACTCCAAATTCTTACAGTAACGGCAAGTAGAATCGGGTTTTTGTAGTTGGCCCTGGTTGTGGATACATTTTCGACGTTTATGTGACCATCTAGAGGGTCGAGGCCGATTTGGGTATTATTCCTTTATGATAGTATGGTTTGTATTATACCTCAGAAATCTCAAAATTAATGTAAGGATTTGCGTCTTTTCATCCTAATCACAGATAACATAATACTAACGTTATCCCAATTTGCCTTCCGTCTTTCGAAGTGGGGCCCATATGGAAAGAATGTAGGAAAATTTCTTCTATTGTCGTGATTACATTTTTTTCCGCCAGTCCGGCTTTCTATTCGAAACAGTTTATTTTGTTAACGTCTTAGAAAGGGAAGTTTCTATTCTGAATGATTATTGACTAATAGTGTAGTCGACTTGTTCTTGGGATTGTCTTAATCAACCCAAGTTAAGCATAATGCTTTCTTTTACCAAATTGGGATTGGAGTAAGCAATTTAATTGATCTCAGTTATCAAACTCTCCGGTGGACGTAACTGGTTCACCTCTGCTTTCAAGTCAGAATACCATTTATCAGTATTAGTTATTTTATGTAGACGATGCTATTTTGTATGCGTTTCGCTATCAATGGCTAAATAATTGAAACTCTCTCGGTGCTCTTCAAACGGTTCAATAAATTTGAAAAATCGAAACATTTACGTTTGTGTACACATTGATAGAGGCTGATCAGTTTTTTCAATCCCTTTATGCTGCGATCAATGTTAAAACGGTTCTAAAGATCTTCTAAAAAATACTTTATTGTTTTAAACACTATAATTCTGATTTATAATACTTGCCATTCGTATGGTGGAACTGCCCCGTCCAATGTTCAAAAGGACGAACGGCTCGCGACTCCACATACGAACATAAAGCAACGACTGTACAAAACATCCTTAATAATCGGAACCTCTCATGTATCCCCATGTCAGTTCCCGCCCTGAGCCGAGGTTTTGTCTCTGGCGTGCGTTAGATACTTAGTTTGTAATCTGATTTGCCATGCAGGGCTTCAGTCTCCACTCGCGATAAATTTAACTTTATGATGGAAATAAAAAGGCTGGTATATGCCACCTACTTAGATAGATAGTTGGTCGTCAGTGAAGAACGGAGGGAAGTACAAGCTGAAACTTGTTCAAAGTTCCTTGGTAGTTGGGCCAGTCAAATACATCCCGATCATCCTCTACCGTAAGCACCGTCCCAGAATCGTCTTAGACGAGCTGGGTGGCGATACTTACTTACATAACAAGTGACACTGTACAACACAGATACGTATACAACTTTCCAGTCGAGAGCTTCTACCCACCGCGACCACCATCACCCTTTATGACCCTTAATTTACATTCGAATCGGTGCAATTCCCACTCCGATCTTCAATCAGACGAGCTGCATATTATCGTAAATTTTTGTGCAACTGTCTACGCTAGAATGCTAGAATGTACAAAATCCATGCATCACTATCTCAATAAGCAGGCGCTTTGCCGCGATTTAGGTACTTAATTTGTAGTCTGTTTTTTTTTTAAGATAACGCCCGCACCTTCTACTCTAATCCCTGTGTCGCAGGGTATTTTACAAACATATAATAAACTGACATAAATTACATCCAGACTCGAACCCGCGACACGAAGCGGCGAGCGTCTTAGCCGCTGCGCCACACGTGCAGCGTTGTTATTACTTATTATTTACTTTATTTACTGTCCGGAAAAATATAAACTGCTTGTTACAACATCATAATAATGTCCTCCCGACCGAATTTCGGTCACGGCGGCCAGTCTCAATGGAGACTAGCCAATTGCGCAGGACATATTAAAGTGCACAAGTATGTACGCAAACACAGGGGCACTTTCTATTCTATCACTCTCATAATCTAATGGAACGACTAGCAACACGACTGGAAAGGAGTCAGGTACAGGACCGACATTTTTACGTGCTCTCCGAGGCACGGGGGTGTAATACCGCCAACTTCCAGACTTCGGGCTGACACTGAGAAATTTCTTTTTACGGAAAAATACCAAAATCACTTTTTAGCTTTGAATACAGGACCTCATTATCTGTGATTGAACACGCTACCGCTAAACCAACGAGGCAGTCGAACATCGTAATAAAACAAAATTATACACAGTTTAAGAGACGAGATAAACTCATTCAATGAAAAGAAGATGTTGCTTCGAAGTCATTCAGTCTCGTAGGTTCTGCTCGGTTATTTGGTTCAATAATCGTTACCCACCGCAAAAGACTCCAAAATCTCAAGAATCCAGGGCCTCTAACTACTTCAAAATCAAAATCAAAATAGCCTAATAATTACATCAAGTTCGTTACAACTTATTATACATAGATTTATAGTATAATACTGAAATATAATGCATACCTATTCTAATACTCTTCTCTTTCACTTTTAATACTTATTTTTTTAGTCTACTAGTTCTAATCTTCGACATCGGTAACAGTATTATCAGTTTGCCTTTTGGCATAGGCCTCCCCTAGAATTTTCCACATATCCCTATCCGCAGCTTTTGCCATGCCATGCCATGTTGTTCCAGCTACCTTTCTGATATCGTCCTCCCATCTTATTTTTTGCCGCCCTTTCCTTCTTTCTAACTACTTACCCTGTATTAAAAATGTTGAACTGTTAATTATATTCTCTTTGGATAGATAACCATAGAGAATATATTAATAAAATAAAGAACTAACAGTCCAGTATTTTATACAATAGTAGTTATTGTGTACAGTAATTTATCATATTTAATTACCAGTTCTGGGTAAATCTGTGTGTTATGTCTGTAAATACATGTACGTGTCGTATAGTAAATAGTACTTTAAGTAATTATAATTACTTCGAATTTGTAACGGAAACAAATTTGTGATTTGGTCAGTGTTTTAGTTTAGCATTATCACGTCACAACGCCAAAGAGAATATAAGCTACGTTTACTCAACGCTATTGCTATATAGCAGCAGGGAGCACGTAACAAATTACGTTTAGTTAAGGAAGGGAAGGTGCTATAAATAGTAGAAAGACCAATGTGGGGACAATGGCTGAAAGTGTTACCCGATGTGAATGGTTAACCAGTGACCTACTTTATATAAAATACCATGATGAGGAATGGGGCAAACCAGAATATAATAGTGTTCGATTGTTTGAAATGTTGTGTTTAGAAGGACAGCAAGCAGGGTTATCATGGATAACAATTTTGAAAAAAAGGCAAAATTATCGAAAAGTTTTCTACGACTTCAATCCTCACAATATATCAAAACTAAACGAAGAAGATGTTAAGGAATTGTTAAAAGAGTCTGGAATTGTAAGACACAAAGGGAAGATTGAATCAATAATAAACAACTCTAAATGTCTCATAAAAATGGAAAAAGAAGATGAAGATTTTTCCAATTTCATTTGGAGCTTCGTTGACCACAAGCCTATTATCAATAGTTGGAATAACAATAAAGAAATACCTACCGAAACAGTGACATCCACGAAGATGTCAAAAGCCTTAAAGCAACGTGGTTTTAAATATGTAGGACCAACGACATGCTACGCTTTTATGCAAGCCTGTGGCCTTGTAAACGATCATCTTACTACATGCATTTGTTATCCTAAAATTTTAAACAGTACCTAGCTACCTATACAAACTGTTATATTCTTCATTAATTACTTATTATATGACTTAATTTAAAATAAAATGTTAAACCTATTGAATGCAGTTTAATAGCCTACAAGGTTTCGATAACAAATAAATAGTGCTCTAATAGATGTTAGAACATGGGTCATACAAAGTACCAACGGATTTGTGATAAAAATCTTAACTATTAAAAATTATATATAAAATGTATTTCGCTACTAGATAAGTAGGTTAGGTTAATACTGCGACCATGCAACGTCATAAACAAATTTATTTATACAAAGTGATCCCCAACTCGCATGCAAAGCGCGATAACTACAACAAAACCCTCCAAATCGTTTTAAAACCGTTTTAAAAACGTTTTAGAAACCTTAGGGGCAGCCTATGTCCAGCTGTGGAGAATATCGTGATGATTATGATCATGAGATTATGAAAAAAATTGAATAAGGAATGCTGAGATGGTTTGGCCATTTAGAGAGGATGAATGAAAGAAGGTTGACCAAAGAAGTATACCTGGCCTGTGTGAATGGAACAACCGGAAGGGGAAGACCTCGTCGAACATTCTCTGACCAAATCGGAGACGTTCTCAAGAAAGGGCAGGTCAGAAGTACCCTAAATGGAAATCCGTTGTCTCTGCCTACCCCTCTGGGAAACAGGCGTGAGTCTGTGTATGTATTATGATCATGATGATATTTATTAACGGACTCCAAAAAGGAAGAGGTTTTCAACTTGAATGGTTATTTTTTTGTAGATAAGTTTTTGGATTGGTTATCAAAATAATAATTTTATTACGGTTGCCTATGATTGTAATTTTATTTGCGGGTAATCAAAGGACATTAAAAACCGCCTATGATCATCCTGCTAATATCACCTAGGTGATCATTGCGGAATAGACCGAATGGACGATCCACCTACCACTTCTTGTTTTAAAAGCAGTAGGCCCCAACCAAAAGAAAATAGGTAATTAACATTAATTAATATTAATACCTACCAAAACTCGGGTACATGTTGGGTTGAATAAAATTCATATGAATTTTACCCAACATATTTACGCAAAATCACAGATATATCATTGAACTCCGTACATTTCGCTATTATCATGGCGTACAGAAAGTATGTCTCAAACTAAATCTACTCTTAGACAATAGACTAATAAGATTAGTTTTTTCAATTGTTTATTTTAAAAGTTATTTATATTTTCAATATTACTATTCTATGTCACTGCTTTACTGGGATGATGACATTGACTTAATGATGAAAATTAATGAAATAAAAATATACGAGTACTACTGAAATACGAGTACTCATAAGGCCGAAGAAGCCAAAGCCATAAAACGGATTCTAAAAAAAAATATGCATGGAAGTGACCAGTTGCTTAAAATACCCCAATTTCCGGGAAATTTTATAATCAATATATATATGTCATTTTTCAACTCGTGAGTTTTCTGAATATTTTTTTCTTCAGTTCCAGTTTCATACCAATACACAATTAACACTCATTTGAATTTACAAGTAAAAGGAAACTATTCCTAATGAAGTTCGACATTATTCAACAATGTGATCATAAAAATAAAATAATCCAGAATTAAAATAATAATAACATTTGAAATTTGCCCCTTAAAAGCACCTCCAAAGTGACGAAAGAATGAAGAATTATTAGACAAGACAATTATTAGTATTTATATTAGTAATTATACAATTAATAATATATATTATACCCGATTTTTTATGATGCCATCAACTTCATACGGAAAGTAGAAGCTGATTTATATTTACGTTACTTCATGCCACCAATTAATAAAATTAATTATTACTTTAATATCATTATTACCTTATCATTAACGTTTGTAAGCAATATTTCTTAATTTTATTATTTTGATAAGGCAGTGGAAATGCCTACTCATGCCGCAACCCGTCACCTCGGTGTCTGCGGGTGAGTATGTTATGTTGGTATGGACTCACTCCGACTAAACTTTACCAGCGGTGGACTTCTCTTGAGGCCTGCGAAGGAATCCCCGGGAACGCGGGAATGCTGCTCCAGTGAAGCTAACAATCTACAGCTGCTTACCCAACACTCTGATCTACCAATCTACAAAGAACTAGGTATTTTAAAATCAAAACAACAACCAAAAATCAAATATGCACAATACATTTTAATACTGATAATACCATTTCATACATTTACATATATATATATTTTATATCTTTTACCTTCATAAATATTATTTTGCATGTTTATTTATATTATTTTAATTTCCATTGTAATGTAATTAAGCTCTATTTAGTTAAGAAGGTAATTGAATGGTTTTTTTAATGGAGTAATATTAAGAGAACCTTTCAGTTAGAGTATTTATTTAATATTAATATTTAAAAAAAACGTGTTAACATAAGTGTAATAAATCTTAACATGAGTTCAGCTCATCGGGTGTATTCGGCGAAATTTGTTGTGAATTGGTAGAAACACATAGCTTAAAAAAAGAGGTTGAGGATATTCTATATAAGGAAAATTATTAGCACGACGACTTTTTTAAATAGCTTTGCCAAACATCATTCATCGCGATTATTTGAGAGGCGGGCAAGGAACTAACATAATGTTCTTTCAACTATATTTATTTGTAAACTAACCATGATGCATGCGTAACACATTGGTTAATTTGCTGTTCTTTCAACTATATTTATTTGTAAACTAACCATGATGCATGCGCAACACATTAGTTAATTTGCAAGAGCAATTTAATAATTAATATAAATAGGCTATTTAAAAGGATATTTTAACAAATATCAATAGGCTTCTCTGCGCGACACATAAAATTGCGAGGAATTGAAAAAATGTAATTGGCAATCCTTTTGCGAAGATTTCGTGACGTGACTGCCTTTCTATCGCGTCATCGTTTTTCGCATGTTCGCCACTTTGCTATATCTTTTAATCCATCTCGGACGCGCCGGTCACACGTTTATACGATCTATAATGGCGGAACAACGTGAAAGAACTTTCCTCATGGTTAAACCCGATGGTGTCCAACGTGGACTCGTCGGTACCATTATCGAACGATTCGAGAAGAAAGGTTTCAAGTTAGTCGGCCTTAAATTCGTATGGCCCTCGGAAGAATTACTGAAGAATCACTACAGCGATTTATCGTCAAAGCCCTTCTTCCCCGGTCTCGTTAAATACATGAGCTCCGGCCCAGTAGTACCAATGGTATGGGAAGGCCTCAACGTGGTGAAGACCGGCCGTCAAATGCTCGGAGCTACAAACCCCGCAGACTCCTTACCCGGCACAATCCGCGGTGATCTCTGCATCCAGGTTGGTCGTAACATCATTCACGGTTCTGACAGTGTCGAATCTGCCAACAAGGAAATCGCCCTATGGTTTACCGAGAAAGAAGTCGTCGGCTGGTCGCCTGCTGCTGAGAACTGGGTTTACGAGTAATGTTTAGCCGATTGTTGTAATTCCTTCATAACCTCTAACCACATGTAAGAGGTTATATTATATATAAGTTAATAAATTTCTTAAGTTTATATTTTATTGTTTTTCTTATTCCGATGTTAAATTTTACTTTTAATAAGTATAAGTTGTTACAATAATTACTTAAGATACAAATTTGACCTCAGTCATCAGTAGATAACCTCAGTCACCAATATGGTGACTTAGAAAATTTTCTAATTTTAATGTGCACATGAAAATACTCTGTGGCACACATGCATTGAAAGTGGCTATTTTATTTTAGATCAAGTATAGTCAAAGTGTATTTACTAAATCCGCTGTTTTTACAAATTGGGATGCTACGAACCTACTGCTTTTCTTTTATTTATCCCTATCTAAAAGTAAGGCATAAATAAAATTAAAATTGGTCTTAGATTTAGGATTTAAATCAAGACCAATAATTACTGGTATTATCGGTAAGTTCACCTATGTACTTACGACCTTGTGTACCCCGGAAACCCAAGTTCATTATCAAGATAAACCTTTGACGTTTCAACCTATATTCATTATATAGATTAGAGTCGGTGATAGATCGAATTTGTACCTCCCTATATACTAGAACTAAAGGTAACATGAACGCTCTCATAATGATAACTTTATAGGTTGTTGGGTACATATTTTTTCATTAACCTTTTGCTGCCTAAGAGCTTTTACATTATTTTATTTAAACTATAGGTAAGGTGTCATAAGAATTATTTTACCAAAATATATATTTTTTTTACGATACATATTTCATATTACTATATGTGCATTATCCATAAATTTCTATAGCTACTTTGTAGGCTAATTATAGATTATTTTAGCTCTGTTGTTAGGTGGTATAACCGTACGCGTAATTATAAATAATATATATTTACTAAACTTACAGGAAGTATTTCTAACACATGTAATTTATTAGGTAGGTTCCTAAACTAAAATAAATAAAAAGTAGGTCATTACAAAGTGTCGCAAAACAAATTATTACTATCCTGACGCACGTTTCCGGGACTATAGATCCTATCAAGTACTGATATATCGGTATTAGCAAAGATAAAATAATAACAGTTACCTACCTATATATCGATAATCATCATGCCGCCTTCTACGGAGCCTCTATAGCAAAGAAATTATTACAAAATTGAGGAATTCGTAACAATTAAGTAGTACACACCACGGTTCAACAATAGACCACCTACCTATTGTGTAAAACAGCAATCTTTTTCTCATATTAGACTTATACAGCTGTTGCATTAGATACTTGCTGTGCCCCGCGGTTTCACCAGCATTAATCTTTATAAAATATACCCTGCGTTATCGAATATGAGGCCACCAGAACCAGAGTGACCCAAACACGAACTACAATTATGTGGATATGTGTCAAAATAGTTAAGGTGAAATTTTAAGTAAATGTAACTTTTAAAAAAACATAGACACTGTGCATAAATTTGTAAAATGTGATAATAGTTATTGGTAAAATTTAGTTTGAGCTATAAAAATAATCAGTATTTTTGTTATTTGTACGTTTTTTTTGCAGATGGGCCACTATGGCACTTAGCATTGACAATATATTTATAAAACAGTGTATAAATAATAGGCCAATATGTATGAACCTTGTAACTTTTTTTATTAATTTCAATGCAAATTGCCATTTTTCAACTTAAATAGTACAAATTAAACTTAAAACTAGCTTCTTTACTACTATGTAATTTTTATTTCAACAAAAGACTATCTTAGGCCTAACATGACATAGTATTAAAAATTATCCAGACAGTCACTCAGTCGAAGAATCACTAATAGCACCATCTAGTTCATTCCCCGCATTAGCGGAGACCTTGAGTTGTTGATAGAAAGGGTGATAGATAGGTGAGCATATTCCAAAAGGCATAGAAGGTCTTTTTTTTCTCGTGGCTGATTTTTCTTCCCTCTGGAAATAAAATTTCTAGTACAAAATTAGAAATATTTTGGGATGACCTCTTGCTGAAATTGACCTCTGATTGAACCTATTTCTTGTGGTCCCCTGGATGCTGTTGATTCATCCCAGACGTACATAAACATTTCGTCTGTACCAGCATTGTGAATACCTAACAGTAGGTCCACAACTGACGCTTGTAGTAGCAAATACCGGTTGAAATTACTGGTGTTGGGAGAGTCTTAATTAAGTCAAAGATGATGACGGTAGTATCTGTAGTATCCTGCTTCGCATTTTGCATGTCAAGTTTTAAATTTTTCATCGCAAATTCTGCTTTTCTCAAATGAAGTTAATAAGTAATTAATTGGTAAACATACATACAAATAAAAAAGTAAGTAACCTACCCAACGAAAACTTAACATTAAAGCTTCTTCTCATAAGTACTCTAAGCTTTATCAAAATATCTATCCAAGAACGCCTTACGCCAGCAATATACTTGAAAAGACTAATACGTGAAAAAAATATCACACATTGTTTTACTACGGAACTCTAAAAACGTAAGCTGCTTAGCACGTAAGTCACTTTCAATGTTATCAGTAGCTTCATTCTCAATTGCACTCATTGTAGCTTCTGCTGAACCTGGCCCAAACAAAAGTAGTCAATAAAAACACAGTAAATAAATAATAACACAACGAAGTCTCAACATTTAAACTAAGTGTTACTTAGTATGTCATTTTCGATGTTTTCAGCAGCTCCACTCATTGTAAGCTCCTGCTAGATCTGTCCAAAACAAAAATAGTAAAAATTAAGTTAATGATTTTATTTTATAGGTTAGAATCAATTGACGACGAGAAAACAATAAAATATCTGACTAATAACAGGTATTCTTACCTCTTAAGCTTATTGCTGTACCGCCAATACCTGCCCTCACGTTCACGTAGATTATTAACTAATCTAAACACACTTATTTCGTCAAAACACCAAAAAAATAATCCCAAAAACTAATATGTTGACACGTAAGTATCAAAGACCAGATTGGCCCAAGTCACCTGAGCCGTGATGGCGGCAAATACCATAGTGACCCAAGTGATCTGGGCCACTATGCACTATTAATATTGTTTTAAGAATCAGAATGCCACAACAATTTTTATAACGCCATCTCTGATTTTTTACTGAAATTACATTTGAGCCACTCTGGCTATGAACTTAGGGGTTCGAAAAGGGGCATTGCCGTGGTCAACTAATATTATCAAAAATTGTGGTTTGGGCCGCTCTGGTTCTGGTGGCCTCATATATAAACTATATTACTACAAAGTTTCAGCAAAATCCATTCCGTAGTTTTGCATGTAAGAATAACAAACATCCATAGGTACTCACTTAAGAGTAAAAAATGAGTTCTAATTTCTTAAAGATTGTAGCGAGATAAAATATAAAAAGCGTAACATTTTAATGTAAATTATGTTCTTATTTTATGATCAGGGAAAATATGTAAACAGGACTTTATTCTACTTTATGTTGCAAATAATGACAATTAATATATTTATTTAGAGCACAGATAAAGTCAATATTGGTCCCATTGTCTGTATGTTGTAATTAACCATACCTGAAAAAAACACCGGCTTCTTTATGTCCATTAAATTACAAAATAATTATAAACTACACAACTTGTTGGGTGAATAAACTATATTCAATTCAGAGTTAGGGACATAACATACCTTTTTGCATAAATCTACAATATTCAGACGTCTATCAGGTTTTTCATAAAAAATCTTTTGAGCTAGGGATAAAATCGGACGTTTATTTAATACTTGCTACGCTCACCGTACCCTCCAATAAGCTGAAATGCAAAAAGTTGACCACGGATTTATATAAAATTTTTTAACTAAATCTTAAATCGAGGCCCAGTGTTGAGGTTTGAAGTCGGGGTAATGTAGTACTGAGGAACAACGGCAAGAACTTGGACAGGACGGGGCGCGAGGGATGACGCGTATTTTGCTGCGTTTAACACACATTTCAATGGCGGGGCAACGGATTTTATGTTTTTCGCAGTCGCAGTCTCAGCCCGATCAAATCGCGAAATATACATAAATAACAATACACCTAATAATATATAAGGTGCAATAAAACAAATAAAACCATTCTAGACAAAATTTTACTATTTAATGTTCCATAATTAAAAATTCCAGTTTTAACTTACAAAACGCATCACTGTGATGCGCGGGAGCTCTGGATGAACTGCACTTACTACAATATTAATAGACAAATAACGTTGAAATTAAATCATACAAAACTATTAAATAGATTGTTATGAATATTCTATTGTATATTGATAAACATTGTATCTACATCAAATTATAAGTTTTGCATTTCTCGCTAATATTGGTAAGTTCACCCCATCCACTTAACTAGTAACATAACTTTATTGACGTACCATTCGATATGCTAGAATACTAAATCACATTATAGGCTTCAACTGCACCTGTTTACACAACGTGTAACATAAATAGTGTGGAATCAATGACACAACATTAAACAACTCTTAGAAGATCCGTTCACAAGTTACGTACGCGTAAAAATTTTCCACATCTATAATACAAACCAGCCGATAACTAACGCGCTTCGCATGGAACACGGAAAGATATTGGAGTGATATGTAAACTAATGTTTTTACAAGTAGTCCAGTTTCACGTGTAGTTGGTACTATTTAAGAATGCCACGCTATTGATGTTCACTTTGTATTTATATACAAAACATGAGTGTAAAATTGTATAATGATTATTATACTGGGCGTTAAAAAATTATTACATATTTTTGTATTCCACAGCCGCTGTTTTACAGGCTGAAGCTAGCATCACATTACCCAATTAATAATTGGTCAACACATATATTTCAAAGTACGGAAGTCTTGGAAGACAATTTATATTTAATTAACTACAATGGGGATTGATTTCAGTTTACTGTGTGCAATTATAATGTAATGCCAGCTCAAAATTAATAATTTAAAACAATTATCTACCGATTATTTTTATAAAAAACAAACTTACTTCTTCAATTTAAAAATATCACATGAGTCCGTCCATTCTACTTAACATAAGTCGTTTTTGCCGCCGTCGCCATTAGCATTACATTTTCAATACGATTGGTGTTCATTTGATAACCACGTGTAAACTAAACGAATGAAGCATTGAGTCTTATCACAATATGTCCGTCCACTCAGCTATTTCTAACTATTTACAATAATAATATCTTGAGCTCTAACATGGTCTCTGCCACAGAAAATATATAGGATAGAAGGCGCATCAAGACGAAGTTGTAAGAAAGCAATAAATATACAGCTCAAAAAATATGATCGTTTTCTATCACGCCGTGTTCTAAAACAGCGTATGAGCGTATAGTAAGTATAAAACAGTACAACTTGCCCGAAGGAGTATGGAGCTGTTGCATTTTAAGACATCTACAGTCGAAGCCATGTCAGTGAGTAGTGAGTTTCATTACGTAAACCCTTAAAGCCTTTAAGGGCATTGAATAGTATTAATTAAAAATGTAAACAATAGAAAAATTGTGCAATATATTCGCACAACTTTTTAATAAAGTCAATTTCAGAATAATAGGTAGGACTGATTACAATAAGTAGTCTAATTCATTAGTTAAATAAAACTATAATCAACAGTGCTGCAAATCTATTTATCAACTTTTTTACTATTTACATTTTTCTTCAATGTTGCCGATTTTGGTACATAAAGGAAAATACGTGTAATACACATTCAGTCTTTCCAATGCCTTTAATTGGTTAGAGTATATCCATACATGTGACGCAGCCTCTATTGTACAGTACCAATGAAGATATATTTTTATTAATCCTGTGGAACTGACAAATGGTTTAGAGTCTTTTCTTATGCCCAGTCTTCGTCGAGTTCATTTTATAGTTCTCATTAAATTAAAAAGCAATCAAAGCTTTTGCCCTGTAAAAATGTCAAACCTGTATGTAACATACAGACTGGCCGAGGAGTTGACGTTCAAACGCAAATTTTAGATACTTTATGATGAGGAGTATGCGAATGAGCTCCATGTATGTTCTGCGATTTTGCGTAGCTTTCGAGATAGCATTTATTTAAGTTTTTTGTAAATTTCATCTAACATCAGTTTTCCATTGTTTTCTTGTTCTGTTGAACATTTCTAGTTCAATTTTTTTTGGGATAACTAATTAGCATAGTTTAACCTAACACCCTAAAAAGTATAGTTTATCTAATCATTGCAGAACTGACTTAGAATTAATTCGAAAGTCCAAAATTATGGTTTGAGCCTTAATTTCCTAAGTATCAAAAAAACGCAAATCGTAGAACATAAGTATCAAAATTTTCGTTCAAAGCCAAATGTCTATATTGCATTCCACCAAAACTATGGTACTGCATGATCAAGAAGAAAATTTATTATGTTATAATCGGGCAAAGACAGTTAAGACAATTATTCTTATACCGCCATGCTCTCGAGACAAGTATCTGGGTTTGGTGTCCACCCACAAATAAGGGGATAACAGAGCTCATGCGTTCAGTAATATTACTTTTATAATAAAACAAGTCCAAGACGAGGAAAGATGGTTGCTCTCTACAGATATTTAGCTTAACCAGCTTGTTATTAGGATACTTTATAAGGGACTGCAGACTAGTTAAAGCAGAACTCATGTTAACCCCAAATTTTGGGATAAAGTGGCGCATCTGTAATTGAAAAATACTTAGTTATAACATACTAAGTTTTATGTTTACTTAACTTTAGAGCTGATGTAAATCAACTTAAGATCAATCAAATTTGATAGCCGAATACAAGGTTAATTGCTTGATAGCTAAGACACATTTTGGATATTTTCGTTTGATATTGAACAATACTATGAACGAATGTTGTTTTAAATGTTACTTTTGCATGTTATATGGAGCAGACATTTTTATACTGATCATTTTTGGCAGTGTTGTGACTTGATACCATCCAGGCCACACTCCTACACCATTTCTATCCTATCTAAGTCTTCTGTGGTTTTCACCTAGGTAATAAGACTATGGAAGGGTGGGGTTTTGAATTAACACAAAAGAGTTACTAGGCTCAGAGCGTTTGTTCTGCATGGTGTTCCACTTCTGCGGCAGGTGTTTGTTGCTCGCTGTTCTGTGTCTGTACATCTTGCTCGAGCTGAGTCTGTTGTATTCTTGAAGGTAATGGGGCAGTTTGTCCTGTTCAAAAATATATCAAGGTCAAATTAACATCAATATGAGCATATATTAGTCACTCTGTTAAATTACATATTTGTTAATAATAATTTCAAACACACATAAGCGCCTGCGTGCGCATTGTAGGTATGCATGAAAAATTAGTTTTATATTGGTTTTAATTTTGTATTAGTAATTTTATTTCTATTTGTATTTCTGTATTGTCTCAAACATAGATACTAGAATATAAGGGAAGTAGCGAGTCAACCCCAACACAAGTACTTTTAGTCACTTAATTTGGCTGCCTCAATTTGTTTGATTTGTACTGTATTGAGACACAATAAACATATTTTATTTTTATCAACAACTTATTAACGCACTATTTAGTTCATGTGTCCAAAATTGAATCTTAATTTCCTTCCATTTGGAACCATTTATGTAACAAGGAATTATCATCGTCATTATATGGCTAATCTCATTTGAGGCTGGCCGCTGTAGCCAAAATTTGATTAGGAGGCCATATTTCAATTATATATTTAAAAAAAATACTCGTCGATTACAACTAAACTATTCACTAACTCGTGAAGCTCCTAGTATCCATATATTTTTATATTAAATATTCTTAACAATAGTTTCCAAAAAGATCAGCTTCTTTACATAAAAATTCTCCAACTTTGTTTATTCTGAATGAGAACCAGAATAATTTATTAGCTAGAACATGGTAACATTAGTATATTGGTGTTACATAATTATGCTCTACATATTCTGCAATCAATGTACGACGTGCAAATTTTGATACATGATTAGATACAGTACTCGTATTATTAATTCATTGTATTACATTTAATGTTATATCGAAAAATTGACTTTAATAATGTTAATAAAAAAAATTATAAAATAATTCTGCCTGGTCCATAAGTTGGCGAGGTTAAGCAACTAGGCTCGCGGTCAGTCTATAGATGGGTGACCGCCAAAGTGGTTAAATTTCTGAGCGTCTCCGTGATTCGGAGGGCAAGGGTAACCACTGCCCATACGATAAGTAAGATATGTATATAGTTAACTGCCTCGTTGGTCTAGCGGTAGCGTGTTCAACGCAGATAATGAGGTCCCGGGTTTAAATCCCGGGTCGGGCTAAAAAGTGATTTTGGGGTTTTCCGTAAAAAGAATTTTCTCAGTATCAGCCCGTAGTCTGGAAGTTGGCGGTATTACACCCCCGTGCCTCGGAGAGCACGTAAAGCCGTCGGGTCCTGTACCTGAACTCTTCCCTGTCGTGTCGCTAGGCGTCCCATCGGATCATGAGAGTGATGGAATAGAAAGTGCTTCTGTGTTTGCGCACACACTTGTGCACTATAATATTATGTCCTGCGCAATTGGCTAATCTCCATTGAGACTGGCCGCCGTGGCTGAAATTCGGTCGGGAGGACATTATTATAATGTGTATAGACGTACCATATTTGTCGTGAATGCCTCGATGCCTCTTGAGCGCGAACCGGTCGGCGAAGGCGGCGGTGCAGATGTCGCACTTGAAGGGCTTCTCGCCGGAATGCACTTTGGCGTGGTTCTTAAGGTGAGCCGCCTGACTGAACGCGGAGCCACACGTCTCGCATCTGTGTAAGAACAAGTTATTTATTAAATAATTCTTATTCCAGAATATTATTATTATTATGGGATGCCACCAATAGGTACCGTAAATCGAGGTGTATAGAGACGGGAACAAAATTTGATTGCGTATGAATAATTCACCCCGTTTTATCGTACTTATCCAACATGCATTTCTGGAATATGTTTTTATTTAATAGCTAGTTTATCATTATTTTGTCGGTAAAAATGATAACTGTTTGGCATAAGTTACATATATACACTATACAGCTTTTAATAATAGATTTGTGGGAACAATTCTTAGATGGACGTGTTAATTACCTGTTCGTAACTATTGCACATTATATAACCTAACCATTAGAAAACCTTCGACTCTCCAACTATAATTAGAAAATTTTGGAAAATGCTGCTGGACCGATCAAATCAAATCTTTATTTGCTCAAATATGGTACATAAGGTCTTAATGAAAAAGTTATAATCCAACGTATTCTGACCTGAGGTCGTGCAAATATACGAGTGCATATATTTATATTATATATTAACATAGCTGGGAACTACGGCAAGGAAAATGGCTTTAAATAAAAAAATAGACGGCAACTAAATCGATTCATCCGTTTGTGAGACACAGACATACGTCAGACTTATTACAGCCCTCTTTTTGAGTCGGGGGTTAAAAATACAACAGACCAGTGAGAGATTACATAGTATGTGGTATTATTAAAGACATTAATATGAATAATTTTTTATATCAACTTAAAGAAATTTAAAATATAATCTTAATTAATGAAATTTATTCAGCACTTGGTTTACATACACTTGTACTTGTCAAGATCACAATGCAATACATAAACAAAGTTTTTAAACAGTATTAAAGTACCAAAAATATTTTGATATATTCCGTCCGTGCGATACATGCGGTACATATATTTTTATTAAATCCTTAAATAAACATTAATTAGCAAGTTACTAAGCTATGTTTTTTGTTACATTTATTGTTACATTAAATTTTAACATAATTTTTTATGTGCGCTGTTTCAATATGATGATGACTCAACCAAATGATAATAACATTGATTGTGAAAAATTTACGAATTCACGACCATTGGTCACATTACCCATTCATGTCAATGACCAGTAATCCCCACAATAACGCATCGAAAGAGATACATTACTATCACTTTCGAATTTCGATGCAACCTACTTAAGTAAAATAAAATAATATAAATTAAAAAAAGGCTTTTTATTCACGTAGACTCTAAAAAAGCGCTTGTCAATAGTCAGAACATGTTTGTAGTAATATAATAGGTCTTTACCTATGAAATTGCCGTTTTGTATGAAAAAATTTAAACGAATTTTTTTCATGAATTTTTTTATTTGTATTAATCGAAGTAATCACCCATGCAATCAATGCATCTTTGCCATCGCAGTGGCAGTTTATTGATGCCCTTCTTAAAGAAATCAGCTGGACGGGAGGCAACAAATTCTTCAAAGGCATTTTGTACTGCCTCTCGGGTATTGAATTTTTTTCCCGCCAAGAAGTTATCCAAATTCTGGAAAAAGTAGTAGTCTGTAGGCGCAAGGTCTGGTGAGTAGGGCGGATGACGGAGAGCTTCCAACCCCAGTTCTTGCAACTTGGAGACCGTCTGCTGTGCAGTATGAGGTCGCGCGTTGTCGTGCAGGAGAAGCGGAGACGAGCGATTGACCAATGCTGGTTGGAGATGCGCCAGCTTCTCCATCATTGTGCTCAGTTCTTCACAGTACACATCTGCAGTAATGCTCACCCCGTTTGGTAAGAAGCTGTGATGAATCACACCGGCGCTAGACCACCAAACAGTGACCATCACTTTTCTAGGGGTAAGTTTTCGTTTAGGGCATTGTTTAGGTGCTGAACCAGGATCCAACCAACTTGCTGAGCGCTTGCGGTTATCAAACAGAATCCATTTTTCATCGCAGGTAACAATGCGGTTCAAAATTCCTTCATTTGTGTGTCTGTTGAGCAGTGCAAGGCACGTCTCGACGCGTACTTCGCGCTGGCGATCATTGAGTTCGTGGGGCACCCATTTGTCAAGCTTTTTTACCTTGCCAATTTGACGCAAATGGACCAATATTGTTTTGACGCTAACGTCGAAAGCTGCTGCTAATTCAGCCGTAGATTGTGTATCATCAGCTTCCACAACCGCCTTTAATTCGTCATTGTCGACCAAAGTCTTCGGACGACCGCGAGGTTCATTTTTCAGGTCGAAATTTCCAGAACGGAAGCGAGCAAACCAATAACAGGTGGTGCGTTGGTTTGTAGTGTTAGCTCCGTAAACGTCGTTGATGTTGCGTGCCGCTTGTGCCGCGTTGCTGCCACGACGGTACTCATATTCCATAATTACTCGAATTTTTAACGTATCCATGATGACGAAAAAGATTGAAATGCGATGAAAATGTAACACTAATCAATAAAGAAATGACTACTTTTGGAAAAACGAATCCATGTTTTTAAAATAAAATTAATTTGAAATTAGAATTCTTAGCCAAACAAAAATTATTTTGATTTGAAATGGCCAGTACTGCAGAACGGCAATTTCATAGGTAAAGACCTAATAGTTATGTATACATAATTATTTCTAGTTACATATAGATATTTAGGTACACCGATTGTTAAAACATTTATACGATTTATTTTATAATAGCAATGATATTTAGCCAGCTTGTATTAAGTTATTGTCAAGGAGATTAATTATCGAAATTTATAGCAATATGTATCTAGTATCATTTAATAGTACACGAAGTACTGTTAGACACAGCAGTCGTCACGGTGATATTAGATTAGCTTGTATATGCACTTACTTGTACGGTTTCTCCCCTGTATGTATGCGTCGGTGATTCCACAAGGTCGCGTGCCTCGCAAAGCCTTTGTCGCATACCTGTTGGTCAATATAAAAAAAATCTAAATCAAAATTCATTTATTCCGCATAAATTTTACATTACATTTATGTGGAATCGTCACCGTGTTTTTTACCCTACCATGCAGTGATAGACGTGGCAGATACTGAGAAACACTGCCAGAAAACTCAGTAGGAATCCTTTTTTAAAATAAAATATACTTAAGATTAATTACAATCATGCGTATTGACTCAGAACAACTCAATCCCAAGAACTTTTGTCACTTAAATAATCAGCAATTTTGTAATATGCCTAGCTACACAATTTGGCTTTAATAAATCTTTTAAACTTATTGGTAGACAATTCTCTAATATCATTGGGAAGTTTGTTATAGAATCTTATACATTGCCCCATAAAAGAGTTACTTATTTTGTGGAGACGGGTTGTATGCAATATGAGATTATTCTTATATCTAGTATTTACATTATGTGTATCGCTCCTTTTACAGAAGGAATCGATATTTTTATGCACATATAGTAAGTTTTCATATATATACTGAGATGGTACAGTTAGAATGTTCAAGCCGCCTAGAAGGCCTCTGACATGGCTTAACTATTGTCTAATGGCTACAACGGGGACCGACAGCTTAACGTGCCTTTCAAAGAACGGAGACGCTCAGAAATTAAACCACTTTGGCGGTCATCCATCTATGGACTGACCGCAAACCTAGTTGCTTAACCTCGCCGATCTCTTACGGATCAGTGAGAGCATCTAGCTATGAGCTATCACTGATAGACAATTTATTTTGTCTTCGTCTTTACAATAACAAAACTCGACTCATAGCCTGTGTTTACCGTCGCAATTAAGTGTTTAATCAGGCGATCCAAATTCAGAATCGTTGTGGTTCGCGGCTCCAAAACGTTTTAACCCTTCACAAGGCTATGGGAATTTGTAACCACCATAAATTTGGAAATCTTGTAATTTTTAGGGTTCCGTACCCAAATGGTAAAACGGGACCGTTTTACTAAGACTTCGCTGTCTGTCTGCCCGTCAGTCACCAGGCTGTATCTCATGAACCGTGATAGTTAGACAGTTGAAATTTTCACGGATTATGTATTTCTGTTGCCGCTATAACAACAAATAAAACAGTTATTTAAGGGGGCTCCCATACAACAAACGTAAATTTATCATTCTCTTATTTAAAAGTTACAGAGGGGGGGGAGACTCATTTTACCACTTTGGAAGTGCTTCTTGCGCAAACTATTCAGTTTAGAAAAAATCATATTAGAAACCTCAATATCATTAAAATTTTTGAAGACCTATCCATAGACACCTCACATGTATTGGTACGATGAAAATTTTTTTTTGAGTTTCAGTTCCCTGTATGGGGACAACCTTATAGTTCTTTTTCTATTTTTGTTTAAAATCTTAATGCGGTTCACCGAATACATTTACTTACGAAGTTTCAACATTACAGCTCTTATAGTATCGGAAAAAAGTGGCTGTGACATACGGACTGACAGACAGACCGACAATGACGAATCTATAAGGGTTCCGTTTTTTCCATTTGGATACGGAACCCTAAAAAGACCCTCCACCTGACTGAAATTTGATCAGGTCATGTGTCCTGGTGCGAGTTTTACATTTTTACCCATCCCAAACAGTGCACAACTAAAGAAGCTTTCAGTTCAAAACACGGTGTTTTTAAAGCAAAAAGTCTCGTTAATGCGAATGCGATGAGCCAAATCTTAATAGGTTTAGTAGTAGCTATTCAACAATGTTTACCATTCAAGTCCATCTAGTCCTAGTTTTTAAGGAAAATTTAATTTATACTAAGCTAAATCTAATGAGCCTAAGCTAGATGGAATTATTGGTAGCCTTCAGAATTCGTTATATATTCCAGATACACCAGAATTATAGTTCACTCTTAGGAAGACAATTTACACAGAATTTATGAAAATTTAATTTCCATTCCTTGCCGATTTTATATTTTCTACTTTTAAAATTTAGATAATTAGTGTTTACCACTTAAAGGGGTAGGTAGATTAGACTTGTTATAACATTACTATAATCATTACAAACATTGCTAGCTTGTTCGTGTTAACACACAAAAACGTCTTTTTATTCCCGTTATTTTATGTTTAGATTAAAAATATTATGTATTTGGATATTTGGTGAAACGAAATGCAAATATTAAACTATCATTATACAATTTAAGTGCGTTTGCTTTGTATCGGGACGAAACTATCGTCAGAGTTATTAATATCACGATACAATAGAAATAACTGGTCGAAAGGCGACCATAGTCTGATAGCAGGCTGTGTTATATACCCATGCCTCAAAGAGCAAATAACGGCACCTGATCTCTTTCCGGTCGGTCATAGCTATCTACTCGAAATATGAGAGTGAGGGAATTGAGATTACACCTGTGATTGCAGACACTTTCCAGCTAATAAAACTGGGTGAAAATTAAACCCCGTAAATTTTCACCCAGTCAGTTTAATTTGGCTGATTTTTATTTTCAGCCAGTATCTTATTGATCTTAGGTATAATTTTCTATTATACTAAATGGGAGACATTAAACCTCTGCAGCTCTGTGGTAAATTTATATCTAACTAAAAAATAAAAACAGTGCATAGTGAAAGTGAGATGTCATATAACATTTCTGCACTGCTTCGGTTCTAAGCAAAATTAGGTCTGTGATCGGTTTTGTTGTGAGTATTGATAACCTTCCTACGTAGTTGAAAGAAAGCACAATTTATTTGATACGCACTCTGGAAAAGAAATTGCTTTGTCAGTCCTTCAATAGAAGCCAGTGAACTTCACTGACTTCTATTACAGAACTAAAGCCTTACGTAAAAGAATTAGGCCCGCCGCCCACTATCTGTGGGCATTGGTGCGGCCCGGCACAGCGCGAGCGCCTTACGGCGGCTTCGGGCGCTTGAGAGTAGCCTCGGCAGGCGCAAGCATACTTAAGGACGACGAGGCTGACTTCGGCAAAACTAAGAATAGTTCGGGTAGCAGATACGTTGCAGAGCAGTCGTAACTTTACGTGAAAACAGTAGTGTGTATACATTTTTTAGCTTGCGACAGTTGCGACGTTAACGTCGGGTCTGCACAACGTTGGCGCTTTACCACTAGCAACTCGAAAAAGCGGTAACGCTCTTAAAACGCCAGTGGGAGAGCGGCCTAATGGAGGCGCGCACGGTGAACGTTATACACTATTCCGCAACGTGTTCGCTACGAAAATGCCACCCGAACTTCCCGAAGACAGCCTCAGCGTCCTTAGGTATGCTAGCGACTGTCGAGGCAGCTATCAGGAGCCCGAAGCCGCCGTAAGGCGCCCGAGCTGTGCCAAGCCGCACCGATGGTCACCGATACTTACGAAGAAAAAATATACTGAACTTACTTCACAGACATATGGTTTTTCTCCTGAATGTGTCCTTTCATGGTTTTTCAAATGTGGTGACTGAGAGAACTGCATCCCACATGTGTTACATCTGTGGACAACATAACGGTATACATTATTCGGTGGAAACAAGACGACCAAAAAAAGGGGTATTACAGTTGGCGCGGTAACCTTAAACCATCTTGTCAGATCCACCAGCGGCGACCGGGAGTTTTAACAAAGTAACCAACCCTAATAACTAGATTATGGAACTACAGGTTCAAACATTTGCATACTACAGTTATTTATTACTAGCCAAAAACATATATAACAGCTCACTTAAGACCCTTAAGTTGATACTTAGTGCTTTTGCAGCTGGCTCCTCTAGTTGCAATTCCCTCGTTTTATGAGGATAGCCTCATAAAACGAGGAAATTGCAACTATATAATTCTGTCTCCCACTTTGCTCTGGAGGGAAGTCAAACTATTCATTTTCTAACTCCTCCTTGTTTCTTTTTGATTAAATTTGTTGCGAGATCAAAGACAGTTAAAGCGATTCCCCAGTACATGCTTGAGCCTCACCGGTCAGTGTCATTTTATTGTGTGCTACTGTTGATCCTGGGTAACAGGAGTTGCAGTGGTGGTTAAGAGGGAGGGACTAGTCCCGAAAATAAAAAGGCCAAAAACGTTCCTCCTTCTTCCTTTCCAATATAAATTCTTAATAATCTCTACAATCTAATCTCTAAATCTCACTCGCAGATAGGACTGGGATATAGATCCCCATCCTATCTGCAAGTGGTTTTCTTATAAATCTGCAACTGATGCTGAAATGATGAATTCCCTCCTAAAACTCCCCATCCATAAATTTATATTCCTACACCTTTACTGTTCAAGTAGTCAGATTGTGGAACTCTCTTCCGCCAAAGACAAGTAAAAAATCACTATTTTTCACTATTTTATAGAATATACTAGTATTTAGTATATTATGGCAGAAAAAGAATGAAAGTAAAATAAATGCAGTGGAAATGAGAGCTCTGAGAAGTATGTGTGGTGTTACTTTGAGAGACAGAATTCGAAATACTGATATAAGAGAGCGTTGTGGTGTGAAAGAGGATGTAGCCACAAAGATTGAAAAAGGTATGCTGAGATGGTTTGGTCATTTAGAAAGGATGAATGAAAGAAGACTGACAAAAGAAGTATACCTGGCCTGTGTGAATGGTACAACCGGAAGGGGAAGACCTCGTAGAACATTCTCTGATCAAATTGGAGACGTACTTAGGAAAGGTCAGGTCAGAAGTACCCTAAACCGGCGAGCATGTATGAAGAATATAATGTCAGTAAACGAAGCGAAAGAGGTGTGCAAGGATCGTGACAAATGGAAGTCCATTGTCTCTGCCTACCCCTCTGGGAGACAGGCGTGAGTCTATGTATGTATGTATGTAGTATATAATCAAGTCTGCATTGGACATAATATTTATATGTATTTGTATAATAATTAGTGTGTAAGGTAATTATGGCCCTTTAAATTTTCTCATATTGCAGATCTGCTGGAAGTAATTTCTTGCGAAATAAGCAGTACATTTGTACGAATCATTCCTTCTTACTTGTCTAACCTAAGCCTATGGGCCTTGATTACTTCTTCTTTTTCCAAATGGCAAGTTATGCCAATGTCGACAATTCTGACAATGTCAGATGTGAAATGGAAAAACGTGTGATAGAATTTCACCAAAATTTTTAATATATGGTATAACTATGTTTTTATTTGATTTTATTTACTGTTTGTTTGATTTTTATATGAATTTGATTGCATTGACATTTCACGCTATTTTTATATTATTAATTTATTTATTATTAGGTACTACAATTATTAAAAAAATTAAAGTCAGATCATATTATAATTATATAGGATACATTTATAAACAATGTTAAATTGACGTAATACTATGGACTTTTAAGTCTGAAATAAAGATTATTATTATTATTATTATAACAAATTGTGTATCATGTCAATGGGGTTAAAACACTGAAACACCGTGAATACTTTCAAATTCAAAACCTACTAACGCCAACTGAGATCAAAAGATGGCACCACACCATATCGAATTCGACACAAAGTTCGACGAGCGGTCGTCGGAAGTGGTCAGTCGCTCATTGTATCAAAGTCCGTCCCAATACTATGTAACATGAATCAAGATTTAATGTAATGTTTGATGTTTTCTCGAGTGTGCCTTCCTGATAAATGCTTAGGTTACCTTGCACATGTAAATCCATAACTAACTGCATTTTATATTCATTTCATTAAAATATCTAGTGGTTAATTACTCTATCTGCTAAGCCAGAGGTCGTGGGTTCGATCGGTTCCCACACGGGACAAATCTTTGCGTGCTGATCACGCTTATTTGTTCAGTATCTGCGTGTAATTTATCTATACTAATATTATAAAGAGGTAACGTTTGTGAGTTTGTGACATTGTAAGGGGTAATCTCTAGATCTACTGAACCATTTTTCAAAATTATTTCACCAATAGAAAGCTAAGTTATTGTGGAATGTCATAGGCTAAGGCTGAAAAATTCCAAAATTAATAACGCATCTTTACTTAAACTTGAATAATGTAATCAAAGTTGCGGGACAAACGGACAGGGACAAAAATATTTAAACGCGGAACGAAGTCCGCGGGCACTGCTAGTCTATAATATGTATGAATTAAGCAATTTAAAGTATGTTTATCAGTTGTCTAGTTGCCATTGTACAGGCTCTGCTTAGTTTAGCATCAGATGGCAGTGTGCTACCGCAAGACAATTATCATTATTATTCTAGCATTACAGCTTTACTTATTCAACTAGGACAAACAAAATAGCAATTATATTAAATACCAACCTGTAAGGTTTCTCCCCCGTGTGAATTCTTGAATGATTCTTGAGATATACAGCTTTAGCAAATGCAATCCCACATATGCCACATTTGAAATTTTTCTCACCAGAATGCAATTTTTTATGTGACCATAGTGAAGAATATCTAGCGAAAGTGCCTCCGCAAATGTTACAATGGAATGGTTTATCCAAATTGGATGAGTTGAGTTTATTCTTGCTGCCTCCTACAAATATGATACCAGAACCGTTGCAGTTCTGACATTTGGTGACTGATGCTAAGTTTCTCCTCTTTACCGGATGATGGCCAGGCACTGAAACAAATATTTAAAACGTTGTACTATTTCAAACATAATAAATTTGCAGGTTGCATTGTACACTCATGAGCATTAAAACCTGGTACCCTCTTTTTATGGAATACTTGGAATTGTAAGAACTTCTGGTAGCGCTATTCTTGCCAGTGAATACAATATTTGTAACCGCGTTAGTTTGTGACAGCAAACAACAGTGACGTACCAGGAGCATGTTTAATTAAAAGCTAAAGCGTAGGTAATTATTTCATCGACTAGGCTTAGTTACCTTACTGACTATATTTATACTGTGCGTAAGTAATCATATACCTAATCAAAAAAAGAAAAAAGCGCTATCTGTTGATAATGGGCGAATCTAAGTTCTCGTTCCTTACACACAAATAGATTTCGTATTGACTTCTGAAAGTAGCTTATATCCTTCCTCAGAGATATATTTAAGTCTCATCTAGAAAAGGCGACAGTCGGAATCACTGTCACACTAAATGTTATCATCATCAAACCGATATCGTCCAAGCTGAACATAGGCATCGCCCAAAGGTTTCTAAGTGTTTCCCTTAGAGGGGTTTGCCGTAGTCACCGTGCTTGGCATACGAGTTGGCGGCCGCAGTTAGGTGGTACCTATCAGAGGAAACTCCAGTGCACATGGACATGATATAATGCAGCCAGAAGAGATACAAACACTCACTACACAATCAATCTGGAAGTTTTAAAGCTACAGGATTAAGCAGTGAACTCTAACAAACCAAGGAGCTCTGCTACAATAGATCAGAAATGGTCGAAGTAGCAAGATGCCAACAAGGCATCAAGTCCCAAATAGCAATAATAATGATTATTGCTATCACTTTCTAATAGGTGGTAGTCAGTACACAGGTGGCGCTGCTGCCCGACTACGACTTTTATGACACCCACAGGATGGTATGGGATAGCCCTGTTATTCTGTCTGGGCCAGAATCCACATGGCTAGAAAATATTATCATTGAATAATAATAAAGATGACTTGTAGAGCACTCTGGTGATCAAAGAGCTGACACGAACCTCGGCCAACGCATAAGCCTTGCGATCCAAAGAAGTAACGTCGCTAGCTTTTTGGGTACCTTACCCGCAGAAGGTGACTTGACAGCGGTTTTTTATCTATAAGTTATTTTTTAAGTCTTTTATTTGTAATTTAGTATTTTGATTTTAAGTTTATAATGCTAGTTTTAGTTGGTACGTAGTTTTGATCTATTTCCAATATCTATATTAGTATAGTTTTAATTAATAATAATAAAAACTCTTAATTAATTTTGATAATATCAATCAATGACTTTTTAATATTAGTAAGTAGTACTTACGAGGTTTTTGTTGTTGTTGTTGCGTTTGCTGGTTGGTCTGTGTGGTTGCCAGTGGGTCTGTAGCTGCTTGCACGGTGGCCACCCCACTCATTTCAAACTTTACATTCTCATCTGATGAGACAAATATCTGCGTCGCATTCACTGTTGAACATTATAAATTGAATTTAAAGGTAAAGAAATTTAGAAACAATAATTTATGCAAAGAATAGTTTTAGGGTTGCCTCATTGGTCTACCGGCAGAGAATGAGGTCCTGGGTTCAAATCCCGGTTCGGGAAAAAGGTATTTTAGGACTTTTCTGTAAAAAGAAAAATTTTCTCAACATCAGCCCGATGTCTGGATGTTGGCGGTATTATATCCCCGTGCCTAGGAGAGCACGTTAAGCCGTCAGTCCTGTACCTGACCTCTTTCCGGTCGTGTCGCTAGGCGTCTCATCGGATCATGAGAGTGATGGAATAGAAAGTGCTCTTGTGTTTGCGCACACACGTTTGCACCATAATATGTCCCGCGCAAATGGCTAATCTTTATTATGACTGGCCGCCGTGGCCGAAATTCGGCGAGGAGAACATTATTATTATTATTTCAGGGTTCCCACTCTATCTAAGGTATTAAGAATATGGTTGTATATAATAATTGACCATGCCATGCGACTTCTTCCGACATGTTCTTTCTTTATGAATTATGTATTCTTGATACTAAGTAGTTCTTGCAGTTTACACATCATTTTTAAAATTTGATGATGACTATAATATGTTTACTTCATTAGGGAGTAGTCCCCAAATTGTTACCAGTCAGTACTTTGTGCGAATTGTGATTGGAATTAACTAATTCGTTTTAATATCGACTTGTAAAGGTGTCTGATAAAGAGTTGAAAATCATTATATTGGTACGTAACATGATATATACATATCCGCCACCGCTACACTACTTCACTACTTATAGTGGCGTATTCAACAGTTATTATCAAAAATATAATTCTACAGATGATGATGATGATGATGATGACACATATGTATATTTTTAATAATAATATAAAAGGTAACATTTCATATAGTTGCAAACTTATATAGTACTAAGACTAAAAGTGTCAAACAGTTAATGGCCTCAATGCCCTCGCCGTTACTCCATCGGATATCCCGCATCTTCCGATATTATTAATATTGAACAAGTTGCACAAAACATCTCTTAAAAAATTATGAACCTCTCATGCGACCCCTGCCAGTAACCGCTTAGAGTCAAGGTTCGCACCGCCAAGAGTACTAGGTATGTATTTATTTACAACCCACGCTCACCTCTATTGGCTGGTTAAGCAGGGAAAGCATACTACACCAGTTAGCTTAGTAGGCCTTCACTGCTGTTACCTTATTCTTAAAGTCATATAAAAACAAACACATGCGATTTGCTCATCTAAACTGGTCTACGCAACATAATAATAATAATAATATCTAGGGACAATGTCACACAGATCTACCTAGCCCCAAACTAAGCAAAGGTTGTACTATGGGTACCAGGCGACGATATACATACTTATATAGATAGATAAATACTTAAATACATAGAAAACATCCATGACTCAGAAACAAATATTCGTGCTCATCACACAAATATTTGCACTTACCGGGATTCGAACCCAGGACCACCAGCTTCGTAGGCAGGAGCACTACCAACTAAGCTACGGTGACCGTCAACAACTGAATGAATGAATGTCCACTGACATAGACAATATGTTTATGTCAGTGGACATTATGAAGGATAAACATGTTAACTATCAATTCCTTAAGAGCCATTTCACGTTTTTGCGCGAATATCTAAGATTTTGGGCTCTTCTATTACAATATTAAGTAATACCCAGAAATTATTGAATACGTGTTAAATATGGAAAAATCGTTGTTGTTAAAATTGTTTAATGTATCACATTTAGCAAAAAAAAATTTGCTTGCTCTGTAGTGACTCATCTCCCACAACCATTTTAATGAAAAATCGCCGCAGAGTCAATTTCAGAGTCCTGTATCTAGCAATAATACTTATAAACTAAGCTAATAAAAATACATTCAGCATGAGACATATATTTTATTCGTCGTTTAATGTAACAGATTCTTGAAATTTGTTACCATTAATTAGGAAAAATATAAATCCTTACACCAATTTTTAAGTTTTACTCTGGAATTTCATAGTGATTTTTGGTTTAAATCAAGCGTAATTACTAAAATAAAATTATATCAAAATAAACTATGTGCTTTGGAGAATCGAATTCTGCATTTTTTTTTAATTAATTGCAATTAATTTGTCATAATATCGATGTGAACATCAGTGTAAATTACAATAAATTACGATACACGGGTGGGCACCGATTAGTTAGTACGGCGCGAGCGCCCATCAAGGCAGGACCTGTGCCATTTTTCCCGCGTCCCGACTTTCGAGCGCTCGTATAGTGAAGTAATTCATATACTGCGATCACATAGTTTTGATTCGTTTTGTATTTTTTCATAAGGTGCGGTTTTATTTATTATAAAGTATGTATGTATGTAAAATTTTAGTTTTTTGTATAATAATTATATATTTTTGTTTCATTACTAGCTATGGGGCGCAAGTAATTTGTATACCGGTGCGTAAAAAAATAGAAACGTGATAATTCTGCAGCTTTAAAAAAAGCGACAGAAGTGAGGTAGATACCTATTTTTTTATTTACAATATTCGTATTTACTGTTACCGATTATTGTTCTTTTTCCATTTTTGTGTGAAATTTTTAAATCAGTTCACAGAACACATCATGTACCTATACATATATATCATATATACATACTTACCAAGTTCAAACAGTACAGCTCTAATAGTTTCGGAAAAAGTGGCTGTGACATACGGACGGACAAACAGACATAACGAATCTATAAGGGCTCCGCTTTTTGCCATTTGGCTACGGAACCCTAAAAATAGTCAAGCCGCCAGTTCATGACGAGATAGATACGATGCTGACGATAGAAATGGAATCAGAATTTTACAGAGGTAACAGTAAAATTTCGTGTCTTCTTTTATTAAAGAAATAATCATTGTTTCAGGTCCCAGATTACGTAGTTCAAGCACGAAGGATAATTGATTTCCAGTTTGTCTTAAATCAACTGTTTGATATTGATAAACATGAGGAAAATTCGGTTGCAATCTGAGTAATATCAAAATAGGGAAAAAAATAATGGACTAATATACGTTTCATTTTACGTTTAATTATCCTTCTATCATCGACTATGTAATCGTCCTAAAAAAACATCGCATCGTATAAAATAAAATTTGAGGAAATATTTTAACTAGCACATAAACATTTAGGATTGAGTCTGAAAGTTTCATTGATTCGACTCTAATTAATTTTTATATAATTACTGACAAACACTAAATAAACTTCTGTTTCAAACAAATAATTGTTAAAATGTTACGTAAAACTTCTGTTACCGAATCTTAATTTAATATTAATTAATTTAAGTAATGTTCAACTCCTATCCATCCTAAGGTCGTCTGGAAGAGATCACTTTATGCGATAAGACCGTCCTTTGTACAACTGATCTATTTAATATGTCATATGTATTCTTATGGTGTATAATAAAGAGGAAATACGGCCAAACAAAGACAATAAATATGTATTATAAATATTATTTCTATTTTATTGAATCGTATTTCTTCCTTCTTCTTGACATACAAAACGTCAACGGACAATTACGAATTTATAAAATAACGATACTTAAAAAAAATACGAATACCACAGTCTAGGCGAGAGAAACCGCACCTAAACACCGTAATGAAAAAAATAATTACATTTTTACTAATAAAAAAATTATTATTTTTTAAACCTATTGATTTTTTTTGATACTTTTCAATTTTAGTATTCTCATTTAGGATAACTCATGTGTATATAATTAGTTCGCATTATTTAAAATATTTTAAGTAATATGTCTATAGAAGTAATCAATAACAAACAATAATAACAATTTACTCATTAATAGAACAAGTATCAAATTCTTTTGGTCGTTACGGAAGCAGTGTAGTGAACTCGTGACCCCGAGCTAGTCGTCGCCGTGCTTCAATATACCTAATATTTCAGAATGCAATTTTGTAATAGGCCTCTTAAGTTTTAATGTAAATAATAGTTAAAATTATACTCACATTGATTATTTCTCTGCGGATCCACAGTATCGTGTGCAATGCAAGTTTCACAGCGAATCAGCTTCGGCCCCTTTCTTTTAGGATTGGTAGGTATAGTGCCTCCACATGTGATGCATTTCTGTACTTTGTCTATTATGACTGGCTTAGCTGTAAAATAAATTCATTATTTCAGTAAAGACTTGTGCATATTGATTTTAAATAAACATATTAAACGTATTATTTGACTAAGAATCCATGATTTTGTATTTAGTCGAAAGGCATAGAAAATTAACTATTTTTTTTTTAAACCCCCTCCCTTGGAAAACTAATCCCTGTGTCGCGGGGTACTTTACAAACATATAATAGACAGACACAAATTACATCAAGATGTTGCCGGCGCGGGATTCGAACCCGCGACACGTAGCGGCGAGGCGACTGACATAGCCGCTGCGCGAAACGTGCATATTACTAAAATAATATGAATGGTTTCCTAATAATATGAATGCCTATCTCTTGATTCTTACTAACAGATTTGAGAACAAAATTTAGTTTCAGTAGCCACAGGCAAATTCTTGCTCAGAAAACCAAACAATAATCTGTGAATAGATCTTATCCGTGCAGCTGTGAACATATCAATTTATGGCAAGCATTACTATTTAGTTTTTGTGTCTGAAATGTGTATATTATATAATGTACTGGACAAGTTATGGCATTGTACCAAATTTCAGGCAGAGAGATTGGTTCTATACTTAAGTTAATATAGAAATTTTATCTCCAGTGAACTAGTGGACGGGCCTGTTGGCGTGTTTGGCAAATGCTTGCTGTTCACGCCAGAGGTCGTGGGTTCGATTCCCACCCAGGACAGATATTTGTGTGCATGAACATGTCTGTTTGTCCTGACTCTGGGTGTATTTATCTATATAATTATGTATTTACAAAAGAAAAGTAGTATATGTGGTTTATCAGTTTTCTGGTTTCCATAGTACAAGCTCTGCTTAGTTTGGGATCAGATGACCATGTGTAAATAATGTCCCAGGTTATTATTATTTTATTTTTATAGAAAGATATTATGCTGGTTAAATGCATACTACCACTAAAGAGGGCAGCCTAAGCTGAGCACAGTGAGGATATACTGCAAGGTTAACACCTCTGTCATCTATTCTCTGCTATGTTCTGTATCTCAGCCTATATTCTGCTTAAAGACTAGAAAATCTATTATTAACATGTCTCTGCTAATATGTTTTGATAGAACGAAAATTATTTACAAATTACTTAGATATGAATAAAATTACCCATTCTTTAAGTGACATCAATTGCTAACAGTTGGGTAAAGAGATA
Organism: Pseudoips prasinana; assembly: GCA_951640165.1. NCBI lineage: Eukaryota > Metazoa > Arthropoda > Insecta > Lepidoptera > Nolidae > Pseudoips > Pseudoips prasinana. Next base: position 29,305,024 of record OX621236.1, on the reverse strand, counting down.
TACTGATATGAATGCTGAACAATATTCTGATTCTCTAGAATAATTTTTTACTGAATACTTTTCATATCCTGCTTGTTCATTTTATGAATTTTTGTTTTCTTCATCTCTTTATTTTTTTGGTATAATGATTGTGATTGATTATAAGATACTCACTGTCTTGTATTTGTACATGATGTTGTTGCTGTTCATTAGGATCAGAAGAGAGGATTTGAATATGGGGAGGCAAGGATACCTCGTTGCCGCCGCTAACACCAGTTGCTACCACCGTTATATTGCTATCTGTAATTAAAATTAAAAACTTTTACTAAAAGATACTGGAAACAACATATCTGTGGGTTACAAAAATAAGAAAATCAATTACTAGCAAACATAGTGCCCATTTGTATGATGGACCTGTTGGTGTGGTTGGCAAATGCTTGCTTTTCACGCCGGAGGTCGTGGGTTCGATTCCCACCCAGGGCAGGGTCACAATTGGTTCTTTTTATAGGCCAATACTAGGGAATTGAATCTGTGACGCGGGGTTCTTTACAATGAATTACAATGACAACTGATGGACACAAAGTACATCCAGACTCAACAATTATTTATGGGTCACAGAAATGATGTTTGTCCATTGCGGGAATCGAACCCGGGACACGAAGTGACGAGGCAGCTGTGTTAATCTGTCCACACATCTAGTCTCAACTAATACCAGCTTTCTCTCGAGGCTCCTCCATTAGTACAAAAAAAATCTTGCCAAACTGGGCACACAAAACTATTCAGGTGTTGTTGTAGCTAGCTAAACTTATACATTACCAAAATTTCATTTCTGAAATTGTTAGTCAATGAATATTTTGACACCAGATTTTACAACATAAGGATTAAAAAGCTGAAGACATTGATTGTATGAACATGCATACATCTCAGGAACTAACAGCACAATATAATGATGTTATATTCTTTTCACCATTTTATTTGAAAGGGGTAAAAGAAAGATTATAGAGTGTAGACATCATAAATGTGCAAAGTTTGGGGGGCTTCAGTAAAAAGTTAGTGTTTGAATAAAGGTATTAACATTATGAAATTACATGACTATTACTTATTCTCATTAATAATTAGTGTAAGAATCCTTCAACAGTATGATACATACATATAACAGAGTAAGATACCATATCTACTCTCGAAGAAGAGTGGTGCAGTCACCCTGCACCCCTGTTCAGGTAATGTATATAAAATAACTAGTATCTTCTGAAAATTCTTGAGGAAGCTCAGAGACAATCAGAGGTAGATAATCTATGTCATATAATAAAATCGTAGGAAAGTCGAAACTGAACATTGAATATTTTTTTAAAAGGATACTTGGGGCGTGTTCTACAACAGATATTGAAGCCAAAAATATAGTTTTTAGAATTTTTGTCTGTGTGTCTGTTTGTCTGTATGTATGTCCAGGCTAAAATCAAAAAGTACTGCATGGATTTACTTCAAATTTTGCATGAATATTACTAAGAGGTCGGGTCAACATATAGACTACATATTATCACGCTGTAACTTATGGGGGAGGAGCTGTGATAATTTATAAAATTGAACACGAGAAAAACCGCCGGGCACAGCCAGTATATCATACAAGTCTTCATTCAAAAGCTTTTGGTGTTAAAATTTGCAACATAAATAGTAAAGGAAATTCAGGAGCACAATTTAACCATGAAACTAATCAACATTTTTGTATGAGAAGTTAATTGGCATAGTGATAAATTTCAAATAATTCATCAAAAATACTCAAGAAATTAAACCAGAACTTGTTTAGTTTAATAGGCATATAGCTTATTGGAGGCAAATATTGAACTGACTAAATGTCAGGTACAGGACAACTTCTTTCACAAGTTATTAGCATGTCAAGCAGATTCAAATTTTTCAGGTATGTTCATTATAACAATAATAATATCCTCTCTCAATAGAGACAAGCCAATTGCACAGGACATATTATAATACACTAGTGTGTGCGCAAACACAGGGGCACTTTCTATTTCATCACTCTCACAATCCGATGGGACAACTGGCAACACAACTGGAAAGAGTTGAGTGCTCTCCGAAGCACAGGGGTGATATACCGCCAACTTCCAGACTTCGGGCTGATACTGAGAAATTTCTTTTTATGGAAAAATCCCAAAATCACTTTTTGGCCTGACCCAGGATTTGAACCTAGGACCTCATTATCTGTGGTTGAACATGCTACCGCTAGACCAACGAGGCTATATAATACTGTCAACCTCTTGCACATCTTATGCGGTTGCTGAGCTAGCACTTTACTATAAGGAACAGATCTGCCTATCTGGTTAAGACATATCTACAAATGCTGACACAATTCATAATCCTTTCCCTGTCTCAATTTTGGAATAATTAATATTTTATGTATTGTTTACCTGTATCTTGTGCATGTATTCTTTTGTGGGCATTGAGAAGCGTGAGATGCCCAAACATTAATCCGCAGACATCACATTTGAAGCTTATATTAGATATAGTATTTTGAATTCCATTTGGTGCAATCTGCATCTGGTTAACCAGAGCGTAATTGTATGAAAAAGGCTGGGCAATGTAACATGTTTTATCATCACTTGTGGTGAGCTGTGTGATATTGACACCACTGGTCCCACTGGTAGCACCCGTTCCAATCTTGCCAATCATGTTCACGTTGGTAGTATAACAAAATGTAGGGAACTCCTGCAAAACAATATCATTCATAATCAAACATCTAAATTATAGATGTTCCAGAATTTGTTAATTGTGAATGCAGTATTAGTCTAATAAGATTAACTCTTCTCATGTCAAAAATGTAATCCCAATAAGAAGAAGTTCTCAATACTATTAGAAAACTGTTTTGTCCTCAAGTCCCAGCTTGTCTTACCCAATGGTAAGACAAGCTGGACTTGGGTACAAAACAGTTTTCTTATGGATAAACACATATAGAACAAATTAAATTGTTTGTCTCAGATTGATCATGAGACAATATATAATGTTGAATTCTGGATTAAAACGAATTTACATATTAATCATAGTTCTTACATTAATTCAGTGTAAATAATGATTGTTATTATTTGAATTGTTTGGACATTTAGGATAATGCCGAGTATATTTTCTTAAATTTACATTTCTTTAAATAATAATAAAATGATACTTTTTTAAATTATATGTTGATGTGAAGTGTTTACCTCTGTGCACATTTATTTGGTCATGGCCATCACATAACATACACTTTAAAATTTCAACTTCACACAATAGAAAGAAGAAATATTATTAATTTAAGTAAGATTATTTAAATTTACAAAACTAGTAATAGTTTGGCACTAATAATACAACATTATACATATTACATTGCTTTGAAAAATTGTAATATACATTTCTGTTATGGCACTGAAGTAAAAGGCACAGAGTACTATGTAAAGGACCATATATTGAAAAAATTATAGTTCATGGGAAATTTACTAGAGCTGTACAATTATATTGAAAATAAGAAATTGACTTGTAATTAATATTACCTGTTGTTGTTGAGTCTGTTGAGTTTGCTGAGCATTCTTTTGCTGAACGTTTTCAATGTTTTTGCCCTGAGACTTCTGAGTAGGGTGTTCTTGGTACTGCAGCGTCGGTACAGTGCCGGCTTGCACGGCGTTAGTAGTAAACATATCGCTACATTAACTTAATACTTCATCACACAATTTCCATCAGATGCACATAGTATATATCTACTGAAACATAAAGCCAATGATCTGAATTCATTTTACGCGATCTTCAAAAGCGCGGCTAATTGTACGCTACGTGAAAGAGAAACTCAAAACACAAAGTGCGAAGGTAACGGGGAATATATCTTATCAGTCTACTCTACTCGTAAAAAGATCATTCGTTAGGACAGCAGTGTCTCCTGAATAGTCGATATATGCAAGAAAAGGATGACGGAATATTATCCATACGCGCTACGATTCTATACGGACGCCATTGTACTCGAACAAGGGATGAGACGCGGTCATGAGAATTTTGAAAACGTTAAAGAAACAAAGAGACTTATTCACTGATGCTAACCTGGTTTTCTTAATTACTTAGCTTTGAGTTGCCAAATAATATCCATGGGATTCAGAAATATTTTATTTCTGTCTCACTTTCTTTACTAATTCTCCATCTCACGGAAGAAATGAAATGGCGATACAATACAAATAAAATGGCGACCGCAAGGAGGCGGGTATTTAATTAATGTTGCTACACCTAAAAAGCAATATAATAAAGAGGACAACGGCTTGCGTCCACCATTCACATAAAATTAAGCATACACAGACGATTCACACTTGCGTACTAATATTTTAAATAAAGTACTAAGACGCTAAACGAAACCCTGGGGATAGATTAGAGTTGCTATTGGTCCCGGTCTCCAGTCGTGATATAAAATATAAACCAAAGGAGCGAAGGGAAATGCTAGTACTAGATAAAGAAGGACTATTGAAGTTTTATCTACCCCTATTTTAAGTTTTTATTTTATTCTTTGTATTCAGTATAATTAGTGATGTGCATAAGTAAGTGCAATAAATATATTCCTGCATCTGATCAATAATATGAAGCTATGAGGATAAATATGAGAAACTATTTGCGCAGACAGAGGCCATAGTTACTATAAAAAAAAACTAACTAGCTCTTAACGCAGGCTACCAAATTTAAACCTTCAATACTCTCACTCTGATTCAAAAATGTCGAACTACTATTATTTTGCTAGCGCATACAAGTACAGGTGGTACTAATAAAATTATCAAATATTTTGATGGTTTTGATACCAAGAATATTTTACCCCATCTTTGTAATTGAAGGGCAACTATAAAGCAATGGAATGCTAACGCATCCGCAAGCAGAAGCTTTGACGTAGCACCTGCCGGTCACTACTGGTTAGAGCTAAACAGTATAATTTCAACGTTATAGTGAGGTAGATGATAGCGTTCTTTCGCTTTATGAGCAGCTCGATTGGGGAAGTATGTATATACTTCCACCGTACAGGAAACACTCCAGTAATATTATAATTATGGTAATGTTGTGGTCATGGGTGTAAGTACAGTCACTAGAACCCATCGGGGAGTGGAGAAACGGTCGGCAACGCATTAGTGATGCCATGTGTGTTATAAGCATCATAAGCTACTGTAACAGCGTACCATCAGTTGGGCCATAAGGTCTTTACCCACTAGCCATAGTATAAAAATATTGTAAAATATTTATGTATAAAATAAAATAAAATAAAAAAGGTTTTTATTCACGTAGACTTTAAAAAAGCGCTTGTAAATAGTCAGAACATGTTTGTAGTAATATAGTTGTATACATTATTATTTCTAGTAACAGATAATTAGGTACACATTGTATGAAAACATTTATAAAATTTATTTTATTATAGCATTGATATTTAGCTAGCTCGTATTAAATTATTGTCAAGAGATTATGTTTAATTATCTAGTTTGAGTCTAATATTTTTACTACATATTGTCAATGGCTCTGTCTATATCAAGGTATTATTATTATGACGGACCTTGTGTTAATAACGACGGTCGCGCTTTAATGCTACCATCGGATCCAATGCGCCCTAACTGAGAAGACCCAGCGAAACAAACTCAGTGGGTTCATCTACTACCGGTTTCAACACGACCCAGTTGAGACGGTCCGGCGAAACTAACAAGTAACGTTCCTTGCTGACCACTCACAAGTTGTTCATAATATCAATAATATTTTTTGGTTTAAAAATATAAATCATTAATATTTCACAAATATATGTATATCATTTATAAAATTATACATATGGTAAGATTGTTCGTTTGTCAGATTGACAGATTATATTGACATATAACGTCATATTCTCCCATTGTTCATTCTCAGCGTAGTTTGTAGATATACTCTTTGATTCCCATTCCCAGTTCCCACATAGCAACTAAGGGCCTAAAATTCAAAGACAAATTCAAATCTTTAAATTTATCTTTATATAACTTTACAAATAATCTTCAACACGCAATTATAAACAATACTAAACATATTACTCTATCTAAACGTCACAAAATTATAAAACCATGGATGACACAGGGGTTACTACGGTGTATAAGAAATAGGGATAAGTAAGTAGCACTTGAAATCAAAACGCGCACCAGCGAATTTCATATTAAAAGTGACAAACACACGGACAGAAACTTTTGCAATGCGTTGCTAAAAAAGTTAAAGTGGAGTATGATAGAAATCAACTACAAAATGCACAACGAGATAATAAAAAAACGATGGAAAGCAATAAAAGACATCACAAATACATAAAAGTAATAAATCATCCAAAAGAACTACTAACGCTATCGACCACTCCTGAAAATTCATTAAATGAAGTAAACAACTATTTTATAAACGTAGGAAGTTCACTAGCAAACAAATTACACCAAAAAAATACGCATAATATAACCAGTAATGAAACAAATACAGCCAAAACTACCAGTAGTCTGAACTCATTTGCTCTCATAGACACAAGCGAAGGGGAGGTAGAACGTCTCATTCTCTACTCAAAATCAGACTGTGCAAGTGGTGGGGATAATATTAGCAATAAATGTTTGAAAACCTATAGAAACATCATTGTACCACCTCTTACAAAGATCATAAATGACTGTCTGCAAAATGGAGTGTTCCCTGACGTCCGTAAAAAGGCAGAAGTTTGTCAAATCTATAAGAGTGGGGACAGAAATCGTATCAACAATTATAGACCTATATCTATTTTGCCAGCACTATCAAAAATAATAGAAAAAATTATAAATTCACGATTAGTTAATTATTTCGAAAAAAATAACTTGCTTTCAGTTAACCAATACGGTTTTCGACAGGGAAAATCAACTGAGCAATCAACTGTTAATAAACTTATTAAATTTGTTGTCTCTAACTTAGATAAAAAGAAAAAATGTCTTACTATCTTTCTAGATCTCGCTAAGGCATTTGATACGATTTCTGTTTCCCTCTTACTAGAAAATCTCGAAAGATTAGGAGTTAGAGGTACACAGCTGAAATTTTTTTCTAGTTACCTGAGTGGCCGGTCTCAGTGTGTCCGAGTAGGAAAATATAAAAGTTCTCACCTCATGGTCACTCACGGCGTACCACAAGGCAGCATACTTGGATCTACGTTATTTCTTATATATATATAGATGGTGTCACGAGTCTTGAACTTACCGATGAGGAAATCGTATCTTTTGCAGATGATACTGCCCTTACTTTTGCTGCTAATACATGGGAAGAGGCTTTCAGTGCTGCACACCGGGGCTTCGATACCGTTAGGAAGCTTTAGAGAAATATTCTCACATTAAATGTCGACAAAACCAAGTACATCTGCTTTAGAATAAAAAAATTAACTGGGGATGGCATCGTGCGAATTATCACATCGCACGAGTGTCTCTCCGAAAAAAATTTCAAGTGTCTGCCACTGGAACGAGTCGATACAATAAAATATTTAGGAGTTCACATAGAGAGCAATCTAAATTTCAAAGAACACATTCGGCTGCTATGCGGTAGAATTAGAAAGCTCATATATATATATATATTTAAAACTTGAGGCACATTGCTGACTTGTAAGTTGCTAAAGCAGATATAGGTACTATGCCCTCTGTCGATCACTTCTTACATATTGCCTATCATCTTGGGGAGGAACGTCAAAAACCACTTTAAAGTATATCGAGGTGGCCCAGCGTGCAGTACTGAAAGTCGCTACGTTCAAGCCCATTAGATTCTCACAACAATATTATATGAAAAATAGGAGGTTATGACCGTGAGACAATTATACTTATTAAGCGTTGTCCTCCTACAACACAGTAAGTTAAGCTACAAACCATTACTCCTCCAAAAACGTAGAAAAGACATAGTATGCGAGAGAACTAAGCTGTCTAACACTACATTTTGTCAACAATTTGCCCACTCCATTGGGCCATTACTTTACAATAGGTTAAACAGAATCCTCAACATATACCCATTAACAAAAATACAATGTAAGAAGAAAATTACTGAATACCTGAAAAGTCTTACCTATGAACAGACTGAACTCCTCCTGCACATAGCATCCTAAAAAAACCTATGCAATACGATCGTACATACATTTCTCATAACACACACAGACTCACACAAACGCGCACATGCTCTCTCACATTACAACACAAAACATAACAGTACACAATATCACACACAACACCACACACAACCTCTTACACACCAGACACATACATTCCCATCCCACACAAATAAGAGGACCTGCATGCAAACACTACACAATCGTTTTAATTTTATTTTTCTTTTTATACCTTTTGCATTGTAAGTAAATACATTACAAATTATGAATTTGATTATACTCAGAATACAACATATAAATATGAAATTATGTAAATGGCTAAAATAAATGTTTGTTCGAGTACGAGGGGTTGGGCGCTGATAGCCGAAATACAGGCTCAGCCTAGTTCGGCTACAGATGACTATACCATTTAATCTGACCTAAATTAGCCTGTTAAAATATTTTGTAACTTACGCTTAACATTTTTTAAACAATAAACATTATTATTATTATAAAAAAGCCACTAAAATGTTGCATATACATAGGTCCCTAATGAATAATAATGTACCTACTCTGTGATAGCAATGATATTCTGTAAACATGGACAAATCATGCCATACCAAATAATGCCGATAAATGGCACACGGTTCTAATTTCACCATATGAAGCTTGAATTAGTACCTATATAGATACATTGCTGCTTGCACTCTAATTATTAAAATATCCTCGGTAAGGAGGCATTAATCACACTAACATTATAAAGGTGAAAGTTTGTGAGTGTCTAAACGGCTGGATCGATTTTAATAAAATTTGGTACCTATGGAGTTAGCTGATACCCTAGATTAATACATAGGCTATAATTTATAAAGTTTAACGCGGGTAAAACCGCGGGGTACAGCTGTAGTGTAAATATTTATGTACTCGGAGCTACGTATGATGATTTTAGAACTAACTCGATCATAGACAATTGCGGAGTAGCATGCCTAGTACATACCTACTCGAATTTTTAAATTTGTAAAATTCATTCGATTTATAACAAAACGATTTAAATTAATAAAATAGGGACCCTATTTCGATATACATATTGAATTAAGAACCAAATTAGGGACGTACCTAATATTGTTACAATATTTTTTTCTGTCTCGATTAGTGCTTTTATCTCATTTCATATCCGTGTAACTTTTCATGTAGATTGTAGATTTCAGAACGTTCGGCCCAGAAGTTCGAAAGAGCTGGTTGCTACTGGTTGATTGTGACGAGAATGTGACACATAAAAATACCAGCCAACAATTTGTGACAGTCCACTTCAAGAGATAGAAGCATATATCTATGTATAACGTCCTGATATCAAAACGTTCGGCCAACCGGAATCTCCTTAAGCATCATGTACACGGTTGCAAACCAACATCCCAACAGAGGTCGCCCTGGTGACTGGTCAGACTCCACAACTGCAGTCTAGATGCATGGCAACCACCAGGGTTTGCAACCGTGTAGAAGATGCTTTAACTAAGACCTAAGAGACAGTGTAACAAAACTTGTTGGGTCAGGGAGCTAAAGAAGAATTAAGATATAAAAAAAACTTGTGTGTACTTATGTACACGCGTTAGAAGTTATACTTCCTAATATACAACTTGAACATAGTTATCAATTTTCATACCACCTAGAACTAACTTCATGCTGTTATTTTTACGATGCGCGCGCATCGTAAAAATTCACTGTCATGCCACCTAGAACTAACTTCATGCTGTTAAATTTTTTGGTGTCGGTGTGCGCGCGCATCGTAAAAATTCACTCTCATCATTTTTCTCCATCGCGCCAAAAGAAGTATAACTTCAATAATATGCTACCGCCGACGCCGATCAAAGAGTTGAGATCTAAAGTGTGCAACTTCCATAGCAGTTCCTTTAATGAAATTCATCCGTTGAAAAAGCTTGGGCTTGGGTTAAATTGATTTCAAAGACAACTTAGTTACGATATTGAATTCGACGTTATTACTTTCTTAACACATGTTCGGAAAATCAGTTTTATAAAACATAATAGGAACTCTCGTTATGTACAGACGCCAGGACATCAAGCTACCCCAACTGCTACTGCTACTTATGCTTTTGTGATAAAGATAAAAATCTATAAATAAATTTGACAGATAGGGGTAGCTGGATGTGCTGGCGTCTGTATTTAGGCGTTTGTCACTAAATTTTGTAGCACAACATGTTAACTTAAATAACTTTAAATACTTACGTCTACGATAGTCAGTAGTACCTACCTACCTACGGAACTCACGTACGGTATTAGTTTGTAAATCGGCTCTAGAATACATACCTGTAAAACTAAACTTATTTTTATTCCACAGCTTTTTATCAGGTATTTTCCAGTAGACACAATAAGTGCCAATAAAATATATATTCTCGTTTTTATATGGCTTTATGATGTACGGACATAATTATGATGTCGATGAGAACCTATTGGATAAATTGGGAGGCCTGGCCTCAACACATGTACCTAAGTAACATAACTATCCCCTGAAGTCCTGCATTCAAACTTCAAAGATATTTCAAATGGAAACGTATGATGGAAACATAGTAGCCGACAGCTACTTACTAACTTGCCTTCCGAAGCACGGAGACGCTCAGAAATTAAACCGCTTTGATGATCATACATCTATAGACTGACGGCGTGTATAAGTGGTTCACCACGCCGATCACTCACCTGCCAGTGAGCGCAACTAGCAGTGAGCGCCTCGCAGAAGAAAGAAGTTACGATGTAAGCTTAGGCGGCGAGTACGACAAGTGGCGGTGCTAGCAGCCTATTATTTTTGGTCAGAGCGTGTGAGTTTTATTTTTTGCAATAATTTCAGGTAAATAGGTGTATAATAAAAATTCTTGCAAAGTTCTTGCTTCTCATTCCTGGCAAAGTTTCATAAACTTTTAGGAGTTGACCGCGCAGTTACAATTGATACCCATATTAGCATGGTAGATTAGGCTAGTGGCGATCTCGTGACTTAACTTACCAATGAAATCACGAGATTGCTTGAACGCCACTGATAGGCGTCTTACTTACCAAATTAAAAGTTGGTTTTATGACGCTATTGGTCCAACGGCTCATTTTGTCTGATCTAAAAGCTAATACTGAGTTACCTAATTGTTCGTCAGTCTTAATTTAAGAATCAAAATATGTGGGTATGTGATGAGGATAAAAACCATATTCAAGTATTATTATTATTTATTAATGGTAATATCTGCATCTTAATTACATTTAGTAGATTGATCCGTAAAATATTTTAGCACTATTTGTGGATTTGACACTTTGTTTTGTTCTATAGAGTTAATAACGTTATTCACACGATTACTCCAATTCTTGCAAGTCCCAACTTTTATTTTCTCAAGGAGATTATGCTCACCACACCAAAAATTTCTGATATTTCCGTTTGCTAAACATACACTTAACTTATTCAGCATATACAGCACTAGATATGAAAGGGAATTATCCTTCCAAAATTTGTCATGCGCCTCATTTTCGACGATTTCCCATAGAAACAATGTTTTAATAAAATAACTGGCAAGTTTATTAAATCCTTGAACGTCTCTAAATAGCTTTAACAATTTCAAAGTGCTTTTAAGATTGTTTTTATTATCTGTATAAAATCTTTCCTGATATGGGAATGCAAGTCTCCAGCTAAAATCGTTGTCACTCGGCTTGGGTACAGCGAAGTAATAATCTACCTTTGTCATTTCTGCTTTTACAAAATCTATTTTTGAATGTAATGGTTTTTTCGATAACTTGAACTCTAACGTCGGCACTAAGTCAACGTCGATGACATATTCGCTATCAATATGTATGGTTATGGTATTAGCAGGGCCTGACGTTGTGAAAACAATTTTGTATTGTTTGTTTTTAACTTTTAGTATACGCTTGCCGTCTTCAACTGGTAATGTGTTAAGTGCTGCATCAACAACACCCTGCATCCATGCCCGGAATTTTGTAACTGACATGCGATGGGTATTATCGCACCAGAATTCAGTCTTCTTGAATCCTTTAGAACCGGTGGCCGGAGTTTTTGATAGTCTACGAAATTCTTCTGGCATTATTATAGTTGTATACCCATTTTTGACGTCTTTGGCATCTAATATGATTCTATCATAATTAATATGTACAGTAAGAATAATATTTAGATCGTATTCGGTAGGTTCGCCGACGCGTAAACCATCAAAGTAACTTCCCAAGTATTCCAACCTTGGCTTCATACTCTCGAATAATTTGTCACATTCACGCATTTTTTTAAGAAGTTCTTCAAGAACTGAATACAAAACAGAATTATTGTCTTTTCTGTCTCTTCTTTTAATACGCACATGTCTTCTGTTTACTTCTTGAAAAACTTCTTCCAATGTTTTAGTCTTCTTAGTCCGTTGACGATGTAAATTCGACATCTCACTAAAATGAGAAAAATACTAGTTCAGTTCATTCATTGTTTTGTTGATATTTAAAATATATATTTAGATACAAATGGAATAGATCGAACTTAAAGATAAAACATGAAATTAGTAATAGCATGAAATTAAATTTAATATAACCCTGGCCAAAAAAGCTGGGCACAAAGTGTGTGTGCCTGTCCGTTTGTAGCATCGTAACTTCCTATAGTATGTAGCGATTTGAATGCGGTCTCCATGCTTTGAAGGGTACGTTACGCTGTTGGTTCCGGCTGTAGTGATTTTACTATTCGTTATGCCATGTCAGAGGCCTACACAGAAACTTGGTTAAGCCATGCTCACACATATAGGTACATAAATGATTGGTTCATCATATTAAGTTTAAAGATTGATTTCTGAAAGGTAAGCTTTAGTGTAAGAATAACCTGTGTCGTACTCTGCCAATATGCTATCCCTTTAAAGTGAAACTAAACTTTTTTATAAATCACCTCAATTTTTGTCAACCTATCGCATGTCGCAATATGGCGGTGGCCATGTCTCGCATCAGCTGACCGTGTAGAATTTACATTCTCACTTTTGATCTTTGTATTGATATAAATGTTGTTGTTCACTTAATCGTGATGGACAACAATACGACTATTGAGTCAAATAAACCGGTCTATGAGGGAAGAACCGAGAATAATTAGAAAATATGTCACATTGCAATATTTTACGCCGTAAAAGATCAAGATTCACTTGCATCGTGGTTTCATGAAAAACACACAACGTATTTTTTTACTGTTAGCGATCAATAAAGCTTCTGTAAGTTTCCTAAAACTCAGCTGTAGGTAAGTAATGTCCAAAAGCGATAGCAGATACTGTGGCACTCACATAAGAAACTATCACTTCTGCTTCATGTTAACTATTTTACTGGTATGTGTTTCAAAACGCCGAAAATTTTTTTAAAGACAACTATCGCACTAGGGAATTTGATCCCTGTGCCTTGTCAAACTTCCAAGAATTTCTATACAATAATATTTATAAATAAGCAATATTAGTTTCTTGTAACCTATATTTACCAAATTGTTTGTCTACAATAATTAATAAACAATACAGAAAGCTTTTCACGCACGGGTTCGATTCCCACCCAGGATAGGTATTTGTGTGCATGAACATGTCTGTTTGTCCTATGTCTGGGTGTTATCGATATAAGTATTTAAGTTTGTATTTACAAAAGAAAAGTAGTATACCTATGTAGTATATCAGTTATCTGGTTTCCATAGTACAAGCTCTGCTTAGTTTGGGAGTAGATAGCAGTGTGTAAATAATGTCCCAGCATATTAATTACAAAAGCTGTTAAGATAGATTGAAATAAATAAAATTAAAAAAATATAATAAAACTCACACAAACCCATGTGTGAGTTTTATTAGAATTTATTTATTTTATTTATTTCAATCTATCTACAATCAGATTGTTTGGGTTTGTTCACACAAACCCAAACAATCTGATTGTTTTATTCACATAAAAACTTTTTTTAATTTACATTTTCTGACAGGCACCAGGTACATTAGATTAATGGCGGCGGCGGTCGGTGCTCTTGCCGATCTATAATTAGTGATCGGCGAAGTTAAGCACCTAAGCGCGCTGTCAGTCTATATGTGGGTGACTGCCAAAGCGCTTTAAAAAACGGAAAAGTCACTGATATACTTCCTAAAATAAATGTAATTAATTGTACTGAGAAATTAATAGGATTAAAATCTATTATTTAGGTTAGAGTACTTACGTAGGTACCTGATTTTATTGTCTATTGAGTATACAAATTTGAGAACCAACAGCCTTTGGTTTTGAAACGTGTCACTTAACCAAGAAATTGAAGCTACACTGATGCGGCGAGTCATTTTCGTTGTATAGTTATACGCTACGGCACGGACGGCTGGGAATACCCGCGACATAAAACAAATATCTGTATGGATGTCGCGGGTATTCCCACCAGTAGTGTTACTGCACTGAAGGATATTTACAACTTGAAACAATATTAGTGTATTTGTGTTTTTAAATAAAGTAGTCTAGAGTATAGTTTATGAACGAACCCTTAGCTAGTAACAGTATTCAGCTACAGAGTGAGAAAATAGAACCCTTAGCTAGTAACAGTATTCAGCTACAGAGTGAGAAAATATACAATTAATGTGATTAGTGGAGCACGAAACTACTGACATATAATTTCAAATACCTAGGATCTGCATGAAAACGAGCTTCAGGATCTATCTGCATCTAGCTATATATTTACTTCTTTAAAAACAATACCCTCACTGGGGAAATTAATTTGTCATAGGGGTACTTCACACATATATTATTATAATGGCAACACAAAATAAAACAAAGTCCTTGACTGGCCTGTTAGGCTAGTGATTAGGAACCCTGACTGCAAAGCGAGAGGTTGTGGTTTCGATCCCCACCCAGGATAAATATTTTTGTGATAAGCACATTATTTGTTGTGCCTGGGTGTAATTTATCTAAACTAAGCAGAGCTACTATGGAAACCAGATATCTGATATACTTCTTTTTCTTTTGTAAAAAATAATTACACCTAGACTTGGGCCAAACAGACATGTTCATGCACACAAATATTTGTGCTGGTAGGAATCGAACCGACGGGCTGGCGTGAAAAGCAAGCATTTGCCAACGACGCAAACAGGCCTGTCATTGATCTTCAAAATAACCACGTATGGGATTTAACATAATGCTCATTTAAATAAAGTGGAAGATTCTTCATTGGAAAAATGAACCTCGCCCACCTAAACCTCCCACAAATAATATTAATGGTTCCAGATCCAATAACATGATAAAGAATTAAAAAAAACACACACATATATTCTAAGCTGATCTGGCATACTAGTATTTAGATGTTGTGGTGTGGTTAAATAGGGGATGTGGAGTGGCTGACATGGCTCACATACAATGGTCCACATTGGCACTAAGGCTGAGATCTATAGAGCGTACTTAGACTTTACTCAAACTTTACTTACGTAAAACTTTGCTAAGTGTATGCTAAGCTTATACTTTGATTTGGTATTTATAGACTTGTTGACGTTAAGATTATGCTTAGCATAAGCTAACACAGAAAAGTCAAAACACCAATTGTAATTTCGTTACATGCATTAACTTCTTAATTACTCTTTGGAAAATATTTTAAAACAGATATAATTATAAATAAAACATGGTGCGCATAGTTCCTCTGTGTATTATTATTATTATTGAACTATTAAGAAAATGACGAGTGAGTTATAAAAATTGATTTTATTAATGATCAACAATCAACATTAATTTTTATTATGAGAAACGGAACATTGTTGTATCAGCTGTGAACGGAAACGTCAACTACTTTTTTTTAAATTTTTTATAGATCTCAGCCTAAGTGTGGAAACCATACCCACTAGCCCATTAGTGGAACAAGATGATTATGATGATGTAGAGGGGATTTTTTATCTTTTTCTTATGATTCCTTATTGCCTAATATTTTTATCACCTTCAATATTAAGCAATAAAATTAAGTTGGTCAAATACTGAGTTGTGATGTGATATTAAAAAGATCATTGATACTCACCTTAATCCAATTCTATTTTACTCATAGACTGTGTTTCCCAATCTGCTTTAAACTTATCTAGAGCTTCTTGTAAAGTCTTAAAGTTAACTGCTTCTATTTTTTCTTCAGATTCTTGTTTTGTACTTGTGGGTTCATTACCTATGAAATAATTCAATGAAAGTATAAATTTTAAATCTGCATGCCTAGAGTATTATATTGTATATAGATATATTGTAACTCATGTTATGTATTTGGTTACAGTAGAGCCCTATATAGTTGTTGAGACCTCATATTCTTATATCACCTGCAAAGTCACATATATATCAAAATCATCATGTCAGTCAAAGACATCCACTGCTAGACAAAGGCCTATACAAGGATTTTCACCATTCTCATTTGGCAGTTGGCTTAAATAGGCCAAAAAGTGCATGTAAAACTGTTGTTCTCTTTCCAGTAAGTTCAGGCAGTTTAAGGTAGGTAAGTCATAAGTTGGACTTTCCCATGCTCACCACTTAGAGCCCATAAGGCTGACTGCGGCTTGGTAAGCTTTTTAACCATCTAAAAGCACAGAACAGTAGTTTTTTTACTTATTTTTGTTAATAAGTTAAGTTTACCTTCTTTTGGTGTAACATAAGCATGTTCCATATTTAAATACTTCCGAGTTTTGCATATATATTTCAAATTCTTTTCTGGTAATTTGTCAAACAATGGATCTTCAGTTTTAGGGTCTGGGTCATCTTCAAAAAACATGAATGTTCCTAATGCATTGTCAAATTTTCCTGTGAAATAAAGATAGTTTTGTTTTTTAATAAAGACAACTATTACACCAACTTTATCAATCCCTGTACAGCGAGTTCCTTAAAGTCATGCAATTAAAGACAGAAAAGGCACCCTGTGCAGCCTAACTTATGTTAAAACTGTGTGCAGAGGTACTAACCTCTACACCCACAGTACACACAAACCTTAGCCATTACGTCACATGTGCTGCCATAATACTGATACACACAGAAAATAACTCCAAGTTGTTTTTTTAACAAGTAAATTTGACTTGTTGTGTATGACAAGAATCCATTGGAATCAAAAATTCTTTGGAGACGCGCCAATTTTTGTTTATGATTTTTTTTAAATCATAGGACTTCATACAAATGCACAAAACAGAACGCAATTTTGAACATTTCGTAGCTATTTCGATACCTACAGCGTTGTAAAACAATGTAAAAACATTGCTTTCGTGTTTAGTAATTTTTTATATAATTTTCCGAAAATACCCAAAATTGAATTGTTCATTGTCACTATCATGATATTTTTGCAAAAATGCACTTTTATGAAATAATTTGGGTTAGGTTAGAACGGTGACCATTTGGCGCGCGAAGGCGAGCGAGCGCAGCGAGCATCATGCCGCGGCAGCGGCCGCCGAACGCTAGAAAAACATTAACCATGGATATCTCCATAACCATGGGGTTCCGCGGGTTGGGGATGGTACAGGAGGGAAGCCCCCTCCCCCCTCAATTTACCTACGTTTGAAGGCGACTTGATTTGAGATATTAACCTAGTTTACTAAAGTAAATGGATTATTATTATAATACAAATAATTCTTAGAGCATAATAAAGAAAAAACTATAATTATTAAATTGAATGCCTTTGTATGAATATATGTCTAACCTGTAAAAAACGTATCATCCATCTGAATTACCGGATTTTGTCCATTAATCCCCAAAACATGAACAGCCCGATACTTGTCCAAGTTCACAGTGTCCTCAAATTCTGCATACACTAAAATTTCTTCTTCAGAATCGTTACTTTCCTCTATCATAGTATATAAAATTTTCAAATTTCGATTTTTATCTATCTCACTTCGGCTGTCTAAAAGACAAAAATAATATTATTTCCGAAAAATCCAATCAACCATGTTAGCACAAACCAGTAAATTGTAGGCGAAGCGTAGGCAAAGAGAATATAAATAATATATATAGCAGAAGATTTTAAGGTTATTTCCAGAGAGTGTTTTCGAATTACGTTTAGTTATTTCTAAATGTCAGGCAAGCAGAGATTACTTACGGCACGATATTGCTTCGTCAAAATATATAACGTAACTGTGCTTACATAAAGACAGAGTACTTTTGTTTATATCTCAAAGAGCAGGCTACAAACAAACCTTAAGCCATGATAATAATTGCATCGTGGTAGTCTAACGGGATAGTTTTATACGAGTTTAGTTAGGTTTATTTCCTCGTATTGCATCGTGGATAAACTTAGTATTGCCATAAAAAAATTAATTAATAAGTGGTAACATTAGCTTCGTCAATAGTGCGTTCTGTAAAAATATTTAGTTATCGATATTCATGACTATAACTTTTGTCGATATTTTCGATAGCCGATCAACGCATATTAAGAATTGCAATATTAGTAGTCCACCAAAAGCTGGCGATTGCATAAAATCTGGACCACACAAATATTATTTTATACAAATGAAAATGGTTCTACGGAGTTCGAGTCTAAATTTAATTAATTAATTAATTAATAGATAAATATGCACGATCTTGTCGATGTTAAATCAGAATTGATATTCATGATGAGAATTATTATAAACATTTTAGATGCGTAATAGTAAATAGAGATAAAATACACGTGGTTTACGACACAAAATTCACCGCACCATAGCTGAACGTAATCAAGATTTCATGGCAGATAACTTTGACTCATACTAATAATCGGTGATTTATCACCGTTTATTAGTATGTGTGTTTTTCATGTGAAGTAAGTGAGTATCCTATTTTGGTGTCGTTTATTCATAAACTAATATGTTTTTCAAAATTCAATCATTGCTGTGCATACATACATAGACTCACGCCTGTTTCCCAGAGGTGTAGGCGATCTTGCACATCTCTTTTGACTCATTTACTCTCATTATAATATACTATAAAAATTCCAAAATCTCTTAGTATTAGGCTTTCCCCATCGCGAATTCATTATAATATTTGTTGTGGCATCATCATGAACTGCTGCATAGTGTAGTGGTCTTGGGTTTGAACTCTAGTGTGAGTACAATCCCTCCAAACAAAAGGAATTTCAGTTGAGTTGAAAAAGACTATTTAACCTCAATAAATTACATGACTTGGTAAAATTATATTGGGCTGTTTATTATGGACCTTAATTTTAATATAAATTGTAAGGCCTCATTTTACTATTATAGTTAATTCATTCAACACGTACTGTAGATAGGATCAATGGGTCAAAACAGGATTAATTAGTAGCGGCTGAAATTTAAACCGTATCTACTTCAATATTCTTATAAGTTAAAGAATGTCATTAATTTAAAATTTATCATTAAAACAATTTATGAATATTAGATAGATACTTCCACCAGTCTCTTCAAAATATAATATATTATTATATTAAATATGCTGTGTAGATAATTTTATTATATACAGTGATGATGGTCCGACCGATATTTGCCACGGTGCGGCGTCTACTTCAACTCCCTTGTCTTTCATGTGGCTTATGCAGCTAATCTTATTTATGAAGATCCTCAAGCAGTGCGGGTATGTGACCACTCCATAAAAAAAATATAATTGATAACCGCAGGAGGATGGGCTTTCAATTCATCGCACTTGGCGGAAACCTCAGCGCTAGGCCGTTTTGCACTTGTGTTTGAGCGGCTAGCTGCTCCTATTGCGATGGCGTTATATCTCATTCAGGTGCCTTTTTGGCACATCTTTGTACAGAGGAGTTGTCCGCCCAGCAGCCCAGCCCACTTGCCTTTTTTGAGTTCAGAGTAAAAGAGTTTGGCCAAACGTTGCTTTATCATCTGGGACACATCCATCGTAAATGTCACAGTAGAAGATAGTATTCTATGCCACCTGCATTAGCTCTACTGAGCACTTCAGTGTTTTGTACGCGCTCAAACCATCGGATCCTACATATTTTCCTCAGGCATCCAACGTGTAAGCTGTCTAACATGCGGATATGTCATGCGAATAGAAAACCTTGGTAGCTAGCTTGCCAAACGCTGGAGATCTTAAGTATAGGCTATTGACATCATCTTGATTTCCATTAAATTCCAACTAAACTCTAATAAATAAATTAATAAACCTGAAGGTTTTAAATATTCTTTGCATAGCATTTGTACAACGTCACATGAAATCAGAGTCAATACTTTCAATTATATTATCGATAAACATATTCTACTCCACCACACTCTGTCCCATCCCTTGACATTAAAAAACGCGACAAAAGGAGCATTGAACGGCACGTAGAAGCTATCATACAAATTTTAGTTTATTTAGCTTTTGAAACCAGTGATATCAACTGCGAAAATGTCTGATTGGGATACGGTAACTATTCTACGCAAAAAGCCACCAAAGGCATCCGCTCTAAAGACTGAACAAGCTGTAAATGCAGCACGTCGTCAAGGTTTACCAGTTGACACTCAACAAAAATATGGGGCAGGAACCAACAAACAACACGTTATCACTAAAAACACCGCTAAGCTCGACAGGGAGACTGAAGAATTACGCCATGAAAAAGTATCTCTCGACCTGGGGAAGGTTATAATGCAAGGAAGACAAGCGAAAGGCATGAGTCAAAAAGATTTGGCAACAAAAATATGTGAGAAACCTCAAATTGTCAATGATTATGAAGCCGGTCGTGGTATTCCAAACAACATTGTTCTTGGTAAAATCGAAAGGGCAATTGGAATAAAACTAAGAGGAAAGGAGAGAGGCCAACCACTACAGCCTCCTGGAGGAAAGCAATAACGGATTCCCTGGGAGGCGAAGGCTATACTCCGACTTGTTTATTGCATAATTATTATTCTATCTCAGTTTTGCTGTTAAATTATAATGTGTTCTTTAATTACTGTTTAATCGAAAAACTAACACAAGATGATGTAAGCATTTATTCTCTGGAATGTTCCATCTGTGATGTTACCACCAAGGAAAATGTTCAGTTCACATTGAATTTGGGGACAGTCATGGATTGGTGATGTGTTTTGCAATAAAATAGCTATTTATGACTGTTTTTATCTTTTATTTAAATTATAATATTGGTGATACCAGTGATTTAATTATACTATTTAGCTTTTATATGCTAAATTTGATACCTAGCATTAAATTATAAGTATTATACAGTCTCTTACTACCAGTGAAATACAGTTTTGTTAAACAAAACAAAACCTGTTTACTTATTCTACACAGAATTTGATATGAAGTCATATGTCAATGATGTCATCATGTTGCATTTATTTCGCAATGTCAATGAAATACTGGCAGTATTGGTTCTTGTTTTGTTAATCCTCATTGACCCTTAGTGACCATTAAGATTGTACAAGAATACCAGAACAAGTAAAACAGCTGTGGGTATTTAATGACCATGTCTCATGTACATTTCTTTTTTGAGGTTATTATGTATTTAAGTATAGGGTTGCCAATAACAACTTTCAAATTCCTTGGTTTCTGCATGAGGCTAACAGGCCTGTAGTAAAATACTCTGAGAAGAATGTAGGTAACTTACTGACTGAAATCAATCATGTTTGTCAAGTACTTTGGAATACGGATTCTATTACAAGTATTGGATTAGCTAATACAAGTCCTTATGAATGTATATACCTACCTCGTTCAATGTTACACAATTATAGTCTTATTAACAGTTAAACATCATGTAAACAGTTATTTCAAGTGGCTTTCTCTGCCTCACTCGAAAGTAGAGCACAATTTAGCGGGAACTTATCTAGAAATAAAACTAAGATACCCATTCCAGATCGCACCCTGTTTGCGATTCGAACTTTCCTAGGGGTGGTTACGGATAAGGATTTACAGGAGACGGTTTCATAATAATAGTGGACTGCTGACTTCCACTGTTATTATGAAACTCTCCTGTAAATCCTTATCAGTAACCATAAGAGTGAATAGGCATTTCTTACTATACCATTCAAGTTGAGCTTCAAACTAGGATAGCGCTACTTAACAGGCAGCCCCTCATGATTTGGCTAGATATACGAAAAATAATGTTTGGCCAGATTACTTCAAGGAAACTAAGCGCAAATTTTGACCCAATATCCCAATCAAACTGACACAACGGAATACCGTCTCTGATTGGCCAAAATATTACCGCTCAGATACACCTTTTAAAAGTAGACTTTATGACGTCACATTCGGGTCTAAATTACCATGTTCATGACATTCGCCGAGGGATGTTTTATGTTATAAAGTGCAACGAAAATAATTCGAAAGAAAATAAAACGAAAATATTATTAAACTAATAAAGAATTATGATAAAATATACAGTATCTTGAAGTTTACGGCAAGAGTTTTTCTAAGGTCTTTAAATAGAGCAGTATTCGGTGAGTAATGGGTTTATTTGCTATGATAATAGGTAAATAAAACAAATTTGTGACCAATTAATCACTAATTATTATTTACAATTTCCGTAGGTATACATAACACTTAAGTACTACTTTTTAGGGCCCCCTTCACTTCTTTATCCATCCGTCCGTCTGTCTGTCAATACCCTTTATCTTGAAAACGCGTGGACGAATCGACTTGAAATTATAGGTGATCTAGATATGCAGGGTTACTTGTAAAATACCAACAACCTCGCAGGACTAGGAAGCTAACACCATAAGCAACAACTTACTCTACGGGCATCGCAAAGATTACGCAAGCCGCCTGGTTACATATTATTTACGATGCACGTAGAGTTATAAACATTCAAGTGGTAAATTAATTAATATAGACTTTTTACAAAAAAAAAAACAAATTATCAAAAGTTGTAAAATAAATGTTGTTGCTTATGATTTTAGCTATCTAGTCCTGTGAGGTAATTGGTGCTTTACAAGTTACCCTGTAAATATATAAATAAAATTGAATGGAATGCATTTCCAAACGAACCGTTTTCGTCCATAGTTCTCTTCGCTTTGGATCGAGTGGAAATTTGATGAAACCAAGCTGTTTAATACCACCATTACCATTCTTTGTGCATACCCTAAAGATGCTGAGTATTTTATCTAAGATTAAAATAATTGTAATAAATAAAAAAAAATCGTCATAATTTTTGTGTAGATAAATAAATTGATTCGTTTGCATAACAACATCACTATATATTTTGTGTCAATTTGATTGACTTCATATTTAATAAAATTAAAATATATAGCGATGTACTTACTCGTAATAACTAATTCCAACACTCTTGTTATGCAAATGATATTTATTAATACAACACTTCACTGCACAGGAAGGCATTTTTGGAAATTAAACATGCTGAAACTAATAACTGACAGACGAACGCCATTGATGCCTGTAGTGCGCAAACTCGTTCCCACTCGGTCCGCGGCACAATTTTTAAGCCCCGCCTACCGCGGCACAATCTGCGTTGGGTCATTTTCGCAAGCTAGGAATGCTTCCATGTTTATTTGCGTTCACTGTGTTTGGCCTCATAAACTACTGTATGTATTATTGTGGTCACACTTGGTATGTCTGAACAACTTATCAACCGGGTAGAATGGAGATTTAGTATAAATGTGCTTGACCCAGAGACGGGAAAACCAAGTGCTTCAATGTGTGAAATAAAACTATGAATTGCCTGAAAACATTATTATAGGCTTTGACTAAAATTGTTGACAACTGTGACATGAATATTTATCTATCAAACATCATCATAGAGAAGACTATAAAAGGAGGATTCTCTAAATATTTAGCTAATGAGTTTCATATCATTCTCCACCGCTTTGCTTAGAGACTGTAGTCTTGTAAATGAGCAGGTGGTCTTCTTATACGCCCAGGTCTTCTAATATCAACCTCTGGCTGTAAAGCAGGTTGTAGTGAGACAACTCCAGGTGAAAGAGTGAGTTCAGCAACAGGCGCAGTATTTAGTGATGAAGTTTCGCCATGATTAATGCTTGTTGCGGGTGACTCATCTTGAGGTATTAAAATCTCCTGATCAGAGCCACGTGAACTCTCATCAGTTGCAAGCTCTCGAATTCTCTCTCTTTCATCTCCAATTGGAGCTAGGTGACGTTTGACACCGCTGTTACTCGGCCGTCCCTCAGTCTAGTAATTGAATAATCAGGGGTAACTTCAATTAGATCAGCCTCTTCCACTAAGGGCATGTACTTGTTGGGCCGAGCGCAGCGTTTGACAAGGACCCGTCCGGCACTTGTAAGCCATGTCGGAATGGAGGTGCCGTTTGGCGATTTCCGGGAGTGTTTAAACATCCTCTCATGCGGTGAACAGTTTACGGTAGTACAAAGCAGTGATCGTATAGAATGAAGAGCGTTATCAAGAACTTTCTCCCAACTCTCTATGGGTAAATTGTGGGAACGTAAACCCAACTGTATGGCTTTCCACAGCGTTAAGTTTTTCAACTTGTCCGTTTCCTTGCGGGTTGTATGCTGTTGTGTTGCTCGTGGCGATACCACGAGAGTGCAGATATTCTTTTACTTCAGCAGATAAAAAGACAGCCCCTCTGTCTGAATGTATATAGCCTGGCATACCAAACATCATAAACAGATTATTTAAATGTTTTATAACCGTCTTTGCACTCATATCTGAACATGGAAAAGCAAAAGGGAATCTGGAATATTCGTCTATAATGGTGAGTATATACCGATTCATAGTTTTGCTTGGGACAGGACCTTTAAAGTCAATACTTAAACGCTCGAAGGGCACCATTGCTTTAACAAGCTTGGAAGTGGGTCGGCATTTTTGAAAAATCTTGGTTTTATTTCAGCACATATCCGACAGTTGTTTGTCATCGTTCTAATTTCTTCAATAGAATAGGCCAAGTTTTTTGTTTTTAGCCAGTGATGCATTCTTGTGACTCCTGGGTGGCATAAGTTTTCATGTAATTTATAGAGTCGCGTGAGTCGTGATGAGTTGTCCATGCTGGCGCACACTCTGGATAACGTGTCAGCAACGTGGTTTTCTCGTCCTGGTCTGTAAATAATATCATAATTATAGGGTGCCAGCTCTAGACGCCACCGCTGTATTATCTCGTTTTTAATTTTACTAGAGTGTTTTGCGTTAAACATGAATGCTACCGATCTCTGGTCAGTAATCAACTTGAATGGTCTACCTATCAAAAAATGGCGCCACTTTTTGAGTGCTTCAACAATGGCATAGGCTTCCTTTTCGACGGCGGAATGATTTTGTTCGCTTTTATTTAGCGTTCTAGAATAAAATGCTACTGGCCTAGAATCCTGTGAGAGTGATGCAGCAATTGTATGTTCCGAAGCGTCAGTTTCTACTGTGAATGGCATTTTATCGTCGATTGCGTGTATAGAAGATTTTGCGATCATCGATTTCAAGTCTTCAAAAGATTTCATGGCTTCAATGCCCAATGGAAACGAAACCGTATGTGCAATGGAGTGTATTCTTTTGGAAAAGTTTGGCACCCACTTAGAATAATGTGCAAACATGCCTAGTACTCTTCTTAGCGCGGGCATATCTTCTGGAGGAGGTAGGTTAAGTAATGGCTGTAGACGATCGCTGTCAGGTTTGACAGTGTGATTTTCAATCGAGTACCCTAATATTTTGAGTGATTTCTGATTAAATTTGCTTTTCTCTTTATTTAACGTCAACCCGTACTTGTCGGCTGCCAACAGAAAACGGCTTAGATTCTGATCATGCTCATCTTGAGTATTTCCACATATAGTTATGTCGTCTAGGTACGCGAAGGTCCCAATTAAGCCTTCCTTTCTGATGATCCAGTCGATAGTTCTCTGGAAACTAGACACACCATTTCTAGTCACTCCAAAAGGAATCCGACAAAATTGATACAGGTTACCAGCCGCTTCAAAAGCCGTATATATACGTTCATGAGTGACAATTGGAATCTGATGATACGCACTCTGTAAGTCAATGGCACTGAAGATACTATATTTAGAAACTCTCGTGACTATTTCTTCAATATTTGGTAACGGATAGGCATCCAAGAGCGTATACTTGTTGATTGTCAATGAATAATCTATAACCATTCGCTTTTTATGACTGGCAGTCTTGGTTATCAGCACTTGTGCTCGCCAAGGTGATTTACTCTCCTCTATTATGTGCTGTTCCAGCAATTTCTTGATTTCACCTCTAATAAACTCCTGGTCTTCCCAACTGTACTTCCGGGATCGTATGGCAATCGGTTTGCAATCAGAAGTAACGTTGTTGAACAGCGATACGGCAGGAACTGATGCCTCGGCGACAGAACAAACCTTCAGAGTGTCCTTCGGTCCACCAAATTCAAGCTCCAATGAAGAATGTAGGCTGAGAAGATCGTGACCTATAATGACATCAGCGCACAAATCTTTGACTATAAGTAATTGAACATTGTCATATGTGTTTTCTCCTAATTTTATATTTTGGACCGTAGCTCCGGTGACTTGCGCCGTTAGAGTAAGGGAGGCCATTGAGATCATCTGACGACAGGGAGTTTTCTTCAAATGTGCTAGGTTAGCAAAATTTTCATTAATGAAACTAATACTACTGCCTGTGTCTATTAGCGCCTTCGCTCTGATACCTTTAATGAAGGCAGGGATCATAGCTTTTCTTAGAGATGCTGGCGCTGCGGCCATGATACTTGCGGCGCAGTGTGCGCAATTCTCCGGAGGACTACTGGACACATTGTGTGGTTTGCTACGGCAGACAGACGCGTAATGACCTTTCTTGCTACAGATTTGACAGGTGACACCTGAGGCAGGGCAGTTTTTACGCCTGTGTAAGCGGTCTCCTCCACAAAAGAAACATTTCCAATGGGATGTTATGTTGCCCTTCGTCGCAGTAATAGCAGCCACTTAAGATGATTCATCTGTCTCAGCAGACTGCTCATTTAACTTGAACGATGCTCCTTCCTTCAGATATTGCATTGACGGCCGGTAGGTTAAAATTTTGCGAGTTGTTCTCCGCCATTTCCATCGATATTGCCTTACTATAGGCGTCATCCAGAGTAAGTGTAAGGTTTTCAAGAAGACGTTCTCGTATTTTAGGTGATGTTAGACCAGCGATGAAAGCACCTCTAATATTCTCGCTTTTATTTGTTTCGGCGTCCACTGCGGCAAAAGCGCATTCTCTTGCTAACAGTTTGAGGGCTTGTAGATACAAAGCAATAGATTCACCGGGATGTTGGCGCCTAGTAGCGAGAAGATGCCGAGCAGTAATAATGTTTTTGGGCTTGATGAATAAAGCATCTAGTGTAGCCAATGCCACGTTGTATGTGGTACAGTCACTGATTGTTTGGTATACGCGGGGCGATACATAGTTTATCAGCAATTGGAGTTTTAGGTCGTCTGAGAGCGCCGAAGTAACGGCAGCGGCACCAGCTCCATGAGACGCAGATGCGGCTTGTGCCGTCAGGAAATTGTTGAAGGTGCGTTTCCAGTGTTCCCATTCGGGGCCCGTGGAACTTAATGAGTAATCACCATCAAAGCGATCCGGTCTCAGAAACTTTTCCATTTTAGTCAATTAAATTGAAATAAAACTTTGAATTGCCTGAAAACATTATTATAGGCTTCTTCTTCTTCTTCTTTTTTCAAATGGCAATTATGCCGATGTCGACAATTCTGCCAATGTCAGATGTGAAATGGGAATACGTGCGATAAATTTAACCAAAATTTATATATATGTTATAGCTAATTGCGTATCTTGTCGATTAAGCTAAAACAAAACATTCAGACGTAACAATCACAATTTGATGCCATTGCATCTTATAAAACACATTAATACTTCGTAGAGTTCTGGGGAGGGGAATATAAGCAAAGAGGAAAAGTTAATGGGAATGGGAATTTTTAAATTAGGGAGGAGTTCGTATAAATTATAGGCAGGGTTATTATTGGTGCATTCAAAGAAAATGTGGTCCAGTGAACTTGTTTAGAAGAAAGATGAGGTCATGTTTTTTGTGAAAAACACTCCTCACGTTCCGCTGGACTAAAACCAGTTTCGGAGCCATTTTTGAATTGTAGTAGAATAGGAATAAGTGAATTAGCAACGTGGGACGGTGATGAGATAGAAGAAAGAATCTGAATAATTAAATTGATAAGAAAAGAATCAGAAGAGGAGTCTAATTGAGAATTGCTATTAATGAAAGCGCAGCCATTAGGCTGTGAAGGTGGGGGAGTGGAGGTTAACAGATTTTGGGCGAAATTATCATAAGATGGAGAAAGGGGGGCATGGGTCTTTGGTTTTAAGAGATATGTTTTACGGTGTGACACAGACCGCTGCGGAGGAGAGGACTTCACAGCGTTAGCATAGTTCCGAGAAACTGATGGTATAACTTTACTAGCCT
This sequence comes from Pseudoips prasinana, assembly GCA_951640165.1. NCBI lineage: Eukaryota > Metazoa > Arthropoda > Insecta > Lepidoptera > Nolidae > Pseudoips > Pseudoips prasinana. Next base: position 29,276,726 of record OX621236.1, on the reverse strand, counting down.
CAACATAGGAGATGGTCTTTTCAGCCATGGTGGACTTTATTTTCCTCTGTCTATTGAACTCCGGACAATCCTTGCTATCAGCAAAATGATTACCCTCGCACGATATACAGAAGGCATCTTCTTGAGAAATGTTGCAGGATTCAGCTGAGTGGTCATGGCCACATTTACGACAGCGTGGTTTGGATCTACACAAAGATTCAATGTGCCCAAACCTACAGCATTTCCGACATTGTATGGTTGGGTAAATATATTGCTGTACTTGGAGAGATGTATAGCAACAAAAGACTCTTTTAGGGAGGGTCTGACCGTCAAAAGTAATGACACAGGTTTCTGTGGGCTTCCATTCTGATAAACCCTCTTTCATAACTTTTCTATTCAGGCGCCTAACTTTAAGAATTTGTCCACATCCTGAAGGTACTTTGAGGTACGCCCTAGCCACATCCTCTGACATATCTGCCGGGACACCGGAAACTACACCCATGCGAGTGATGTTAAATGATGGAAGGACTGCCACAAATTTATGGGTGACGAGAGTTGTATTAGATAGAAAGGTGTTTGCATCTTCCGCAGATGCAAACTCCACAGAAACCCGGTTTCTACCAACCTTCTTAACTCCGTCTGGCACTACATTCTTGATACAGTTGTTTAAAAGAAACAAGCCAAAGGAAACAGGATGGAGGGTAGTACCTGAGTTAGGTTGAGCTTCAATGTGCGAAACATGAACAAGAAAAGGGCCTTTATCTGAAATAGAATATTTATTTCGACTTATGTTGCTTTTAGTAAGTTTAGTGGGGGCACTGGACGGGACGTTGAGGGAAGCCGAAGTCGCTGCCATTGGAAGGGATTCCAGAGCGCAAGCAACATTAGCGAGTTGGGATAGGGGGTTTGGGGAAAGTATAGGAACGTTATTAGGGAAAGGATTGTACGGAGGTGTAGAAGGGCGATCCGGGGGATCTCCCGGATCAGGCGGTTTATCCGCGTCCATCCTACGTGATGGATAGGACCGGATATCAACGAATACGAATTACAATAAAATGTAAGTACCACACGTATAGGTACTCACTAACAATAACGTAATAAATATAAAAATTAAACACAAATGTCAAAATACCACAAAAAACCCAAAAAATCCCCAGACACACGTGTTCACCAATAACACACTGTGGCCAGAATATACTTTAGTCTTCTTGCGGCAAATCGTAAGTTAAATTTTTCATGATGACGCACAATCAGCCGTTATTTTAAATTTTTTACGAAATTTTTCACCAAGATGGACGTTATTATTGACATTTTTCTAATATAGGCTTCAATTGACTAAAATTGTTGACAACTGTGACATGAATATTTATTTATCAAACATCATCATAGAGAAGACTATAAAAGGAGGATGATCTAAATATTTAGCTAATGAGTTTCATATCAATGTGTATAGTTTTGACCCAAGAAAAAGTAATAATTTATTAAAACTTGTATAATTTTTTCTCATTACCAGTTATTTATTAACAACAAGGAAAATAAAATATGATATTACTATTACCATACGGGAACCGATCACTTTCCGATTTCTTTGTATTCGCATTTTATTTTAACGAAAACTATTGACCGACATGCTTTATTTGACATATTTTAAGATCATCGAAGTATTATGTGTCATAGGTATTATTTTACCGAAATATTTTTCGCCGATTTACAAAATAACTTTTTGCTATTGGCCGATGCCTGTGCGATGAATTTTTTTCATTTCTCTAATGATTTATTTCCCATATTTGCACCACACCGAAATATTTTACTAAATTTTGGTCACAAATATATAGACAGTTACTTGGTAGTCTTTTCAATATTAAATTAAAATAGTGCCATAAAAAGTCAATATGTTGTGCTATAAAATTTTGTTACAAAAACGAATCGCTTCAAAACCGACGTCACGCAGTCTTGTTTGCCCTACCCCTAGAGTGTAATTTAAGCCCGCGTAGGCGCGGAGGGGTAGGGTGGCCCCGCGAGCTGAAGAGCAGGCGGCTTGATGGCCCACCGCCGCGTCTGAGGCGCGACGAGAAGTTCGCATGGGCCCGCCCAAACCCCGGAGCGCAGGAGCCGTGACAGAAACAATGCTTGCTGAATTTTGCATGCCTGCTGCATGTTGCTTAAAGTATAATGTATGGTCACTAAAACAGTGATATAGTGAATGTTCGGAGACTTAATACTTCGAAGAAATGTTATTTCAGCAAAGTGTAACCACGGTGAAAAGTTATTCGACCAAATGAAACGTTGGAGAAACGAAAATTAAACGAATTGATAATAGATCAACTGATACAGTGGCAGACGGGACTTCGGTGAAATAAAAGAAAACGAAACGGTAAAGTTTTAGTTAGGTAGGTGAAATGAAATTTAGTCAAATATTTTTCGAACCTATGATACATAGGTAACCTTTACCATACTATTCATTTATAGATAGTTGAGAATATATAAGAGCAAATAGCAATTCTGAAATTTGCCAAAAATGGCGTCTAGGTGCGACGAGTGAAACATGCCGTGTGTTATGTACTGAACAAGCCCTAAGTTCTTATTTTAAGTGGTAAATGGGTTAGTGGTACGTAGAGACAGTTACAACTTTTATAATCTTTTAATTCCCGTTTCTATTAACTATGTTTTACGGTACTGTAATACTGTTTTATAGTAGGTATTTTACGCGGAATTAACCGTTTCGCCGGTGCCGGATATTATGGTGTAGATACTAAGTCGAATTGCCGCAATGTCATTGATCACATGACATTGCGGCAATTCGACTGGGGAGATTCAGGCGCAAACCGATGGTTGAATGCACTCCCAAAGAAGCATGGGTATACTAGCGCTAACTTCCAGAATCTAAGAACCGGCGACGTAAAATAATTTAATTTGAATGTATTATCGCTTTATTTGTCATTCGTTAAACTTTCTTCCCATATTTTATTATGCTCATAACTTTGGTATGTATTGAGAAATGATTGGTAATTGACTTTTCCCAATAATATGATGATCTACAAAATTGTCACGCTTGGTAGACGGGTTGGCGATCGCAGTTTGATGGAAAATTCACAGAAAAACGCTGCTGCCCGTGCTCTGGTAGGTATTCCCTCGGACTATTTCTACGCCCCCCACGGGATGAGATGGGGTGATGATATTCTATGCCGTCACTACACAGCAATTTATTATCGATGTAAAATTAAAACATTCCATTTATAATTTATCGAAAGTTATTCAGTCAACATTACGTCGCAGAAGCGACTCATGTCACCTTAAAATTGTCGAAGCCACTAAAAATGGGCTCTAGATAATTAGTACCTATAGAACCCCTCGCTTTGTTTGGTAGAATATTAGAACTCACTGAATTTCCAGAATTACCCGCTCATGACAGAATTATGACTCATGCAAAATGCAGAGTGTCGGAAATCAGTTTTGATTCAATTCAAAAGTAGAATATTAGAACTCGCTGACTTTCCAGAATTACCCGCTCATGACTTATGCAAAATGCAAAGTGTCGGAAATGAGTTTTGATTCAATTCAAAGTGGACCGGTCGCACAGTACTAATCACTATAATAATATGAACATTCTGCACTATGAAGGGTTGTACTATTCTGACGCGAAGCAGTGTTTAGGCCCGAATGGATTTCATAAATTAAATAATGTCCTGTATCACATATATTTATTACAATATCCTTTTGTACGTACAACTATTACCATAGACCCAGCAATTGAAAGTGTTACCCCTTCCCACACATGCGTATAAGGTACCTAAGTGAATTGCTAGGACGAGGACGGGCTCGTGGTCGTGACATCGATGTTCAGCGAGGGATAGGCAGAGTGCCGACATAACATTGTATCCCAAGCCGAATACAAGCTATGGCAATAAGATAACTGAGATAAATCAAATACCCAAGGACATATTTAAAGACGTGTGTGTAATGTCCCAGGATATTATTATTATTATTTAAAACCCACAAGTGTATACGTAAAGACAAATTCACTTTTTATCCCATTTATTTGTATTATACATAAAACGTAGATAATTAACATAACAATATAAAGATTTCTTAAGAGCTTGTGCACACCACGCGCCTTATCGCGCTTTTATCCTACAGAGCAGTTTGGTGTTTGTTTGAATCGATACATACATACGCGATGCTAACGGCACGCTTAGAAACGTGGTGTGCATAGGCCCTAAGTTAGTTCATAGTTTACTAGAACAATTAAGTGGACTACACGTTTATTACCCAATGAAACAGGCAATTCTTCTCCTCAAGATACACATTTTTAGCATTATTAAAATTATCCACATATTGAGATACTTCACATTCTTTACGACAATGCACCTTCCTGTAAATTGTTTTCTAAACATGGCGCATGTAATTCAAGTTAGGTACAACTTACGAAATGGAATGTTAAATAAGATAGATTAATACATATTAATAATAGATCAATTTAAGCCTAATACTATAGATTTGAAGGTAACTTAACTTAATATTTGGCTTCATATTCCAAAACAAAGTTGTGCAAACCTATTTTAAATTGTTGAACTAACAGGTGATAGCAGATCCGGCTCACTAATCATAAAACCTACAGCGTAGTTCCTTAACCTTTTGATCGCCACGGTCATGTATAGATGACAAACCAAAATATGCCTAGCAAGCCGCGACGCGACTACTTAGGTACCTGGAGAAACCTCGACACAGGCGTTCCTCAAGGCGGTATACTTTCTCCTCTTTTATTTTCTGTCTTTATAAACTTTTTAACCCCTGATCAACAGTGCGTATCATACCTAGTCGTGTGTGACCGTGACGTGCTAGGTACATTTTGGTTTGTCATATGTCATATACATATGATTGTGGCTGTTAAAAGGCTAAAGTGCGGCTGTTGAAAGAATGCGTTCTTAAGGTCTTTCAGTGTTTATATATTTATTAATTCTCCGCCGGTCAAACTGGTTCAGCAGCCGTGAGCCGCTGCCCGGTCGCTAAGTTATCGGTGGGGGGCAGTTCGAGAGTGCACTCGATGTGTTGGCACGTATGCACAGTAACAATAAGAAACATTTATTTTTCTTTTACTGTGTGTCGTCTATCGTGCTAAGACAATTGAGAGCTTCTCAAATATATTTATTTCGTAAATGGTACATTCAGTGTCAACCCCATATTGGGATCCAAAGTTCGACCTACAAGGATCCAAAGTTCGGTCTACAAGGGTCCAAAGTTCGGCCTACATCGGACAAACATCGGACCTACCGGTACCTGGTTGGCGGTCACTGACACCGTCACCCTACAGACCAGCCTTATCCCAGTGGGTCATCCTCCGGCCTGGCAATCTCCTGGAACTCCGCGACATCACCGTCATCGTCGAAGCCAGGAGAGTACTTGGGGCGCCTACCTCCATAGGGCATAACAATTGACGGGCCTATAACCCATGACCATTAATTATTTTTTTTAATAAATTTGTAAGTGGTGAGCGTGAATCGTTTAATTATTTGTTTTTTTTAAACCACACCTCATACGCTTCACTGGCGAAAAATAATATTTTTTTTTTCAGTTGACATACAATATAATTCTTAAATGGTTGTTCATAAAGCAAATATGAAATTTTTATTTTTTAGTATAAAGTACATCCATTCTTACTTGGCAGGAATGCATTCTTTCAACGACCGGACTATAAGTGTTTGTTTTTTATAACATTGGTTTTCAACTCACAGATACTCCTCTAATATCTCCATCAATATAACAATTATGAAATAAAAAACGTTTATTAGACACGACATACAGAAAAATACAAGAGGTAGGTATGTACCATGTATGTACAATAACGCTGATAAAAAGAATAAGAAATTATAAAAAACCACTATTTTTAAAAACCTAACTACAGATATATTGATTCGATGTGATAATTCGTGTTTAAATGGCTCTAGTTCAGCATTACAATAATAATGAATAATTAAATGGTTTATTAGCAGAGAATAGTACAAGGACCCCTTTGCCCCTGACTCCCAAACTAGGAGAGATCCTGAATTCTGACACATTTATCGAGATAAATGCGGCCACGATACTAAATAAATTTAACAAAAATAACAACAATAAAAAATAAAATAAAAGAAGATTTAATGCATAAATTGGAAACATAAACAAATCAACCCTATCACTTCATAATGAGACTCGAGGTTCATTATTATTATTTCCATTATAGAGCATGGAAATGTAACTTGTAGGAGGATGGAGGATAGGGTAAATTTTTCCAACTCTTAGTAGCACTACATCTAAAACTGCCTCTTAAAGCCGAAGAAGATGTTGCAGGATATGTAACGCAGTGCTGATGCACTGGTGGGATACTTACTATGTGCACGCGGCCATAAAAGTTTAGAGAGAAAATATTTGGTGAATTAGTTTTTATTACACCACACAGCAGCAACGCCAAGTGCAAATCGCGCTTTTTTATTTATTTAAAATTCCTTGCAACATAAATGGACAAAGGCGGACTTAATCCTAAAGGAGGCATTTTCTACTCAACTTTTGGGTGATGCAGATAAACTATGGTAGGTGCACTATAAGTTTGGATATAAGATATTAGACAATGACAACAAGAGTTTAGAAGACATAAAACAAATAACTAAATAAAGAATAAAAAGCTTCACATAACGGAAAGTACATAAATATAAATAAATACTATACATGAATAACTGAGCCGTTATGATTTTAAGACGTACGCATCCCAAAAAAGTACAGATTAAAGATTCGAAAAAGGAAGAATAGTGCAGTCACTGAAGCATTATTGCTCCGAATTTTTTTACTGTGAACCGAATTGCATACAATTTTGGAATTAGGTTCATCTTACCCTTAACTTCAAAACTGAAAATGATTTGAACTCCGCAACCACCCTGGGGGTGGTTGCCACCCCTTCTCAGCGTGAATCTTTTTTTTTTTCAAAATAACCTCGGATATCGATAGGCCTAATTTTAAGCAAAAAGTCATCTATAGTTTTTCAAAAATCCAATACATTTCAAGTTATTGGCAATTGAAAATTCGCAATTTTTTCACGTTTTTCATCGGTTTTTTGCTCTAAAAATATACGTTTTATCGAAAATTTTATAAAGAACAAAATTGTAGCAGGTTAAACAATGAAAAATTTGGTTTTTTATAAAGTATTCTAAGTGCAATATTAAGGTAGATATTAAAGATGAAAGCAGTTTTTTATTTTGTCTGAAATTTAATCGAATGCCATCTAGCGGCGAGCAGATGCATTTTATGCATTCTAATACAAAAGGGTTTTGTAGTGCTTGAAATAAGCTTTAAAATGAGCACTATTAAAAGTCTTTTGCACGTAAAATAAGTGAGCTGTATTGCAAATAAGGGGAGCATCTAATTTTTTCTCTTTTAAATCAATGGGTTTCATAAGTCACATTTCCACCAAAATTAAAATTAATCGTATTCCGCCTATAATTAACTTGAACGAAGAGTTTGATAGATGGTATCAATGTGGCTGCTTCAGGACACATATTTTTCACAAAAGTCACGATTTAAAAAAAAACAAAATTTCATATTTTTAGAAACCCACTTTTTTTCTTAATATCTCAAAAATGACGACAGATACGTATAAAAGTGTACGGATAAAAAATTTAGGTATTTTTCTGACAAACAATTTGGTTTTTTTGTCTTTTCTGTCAAACAAAAATTGACGGAGATATGATTGTTTAAAGAGCGCGATGCAGCGCAATCACAGCCTCTCTTAAGCCCTTTAACCCTTCACCGTTTTAGAAAAAGGTTTTTTACTATATATTGCAATAAAGGATGTTGTAGCTCTCTTAATTACCTTTACAATGGCTTTTTTATAACTTGTGATAGCATGAAAATTGAAGGAGTTATGGTCCAAAAACTTATCATATTTTTTTCTACTTAGTAACTGAAAATTTCGGAGTGTGAATATTTGGAGCAATGTGAAAGTAAGCAGTATAATAGAGACCCACAACTATTGTAATGTGTATATATATACATAATATGGCTCATATATTGTGGAAACGTAGGCATTATCTCTTGACAATAACTTGATACGAGCCAGCTAAATATCATTGCTGTAATAAAATAAATTTTATAAATGTTTTCATACAATATGTACCTAAATATCTATGTTACTAGAAATAATATCTAATGTATACAACTATATTACTACAAACATGTTCTGACTATTTACAAGCGCTTTTTTAAAGTCTACGTGAATAAAAACCTTTTTTATTTTATTTTATTTTAATAAAAAAAATTTAAGTAGATAAAAAACCTGTTTTTTAATACATGAATGACGGTTTATTAAATCCACTTAAGTCTGTAGATCCACCCGCACCACAAGAACTGCTGAAAATGATTTTTTGTAACTGCAAAAAAGGATGTGGAGAGTCTTGCGAATGCAGAAAAGTTGGTCTGTTTTGTAATAGTACCTGTGGAACGTGCAGCAGAGATAACTGCCAAAATAGCCCTACAATTCAGCCAGAAGATGTTGAATGTGACAGCGACTCCGACATTGAGTCATGAATAATAATATTATATTTTAATAATAATAGTACAATTTTATATAATTTGTAAATATTTTATTCAATAAATGGCAATTTTTTACAGTAAATTAAATTATTTTTAAATATGTAATCATATATATTTACTGTTTTAATTTAGGGATAATTTTAAGGGTAGAAAAGCTTAAGAATATGATAATCATTTTCGAGAGTGTGGAATAATATTTAAATCCTTTTCTTTTTATGAAAAAAAAAAAAATTAACAATTTTTTATTAAGGGTTAGTAGTAGTTTCAAGTGTTGAAAGGGGGTTACTAATTTGATAATTATTATAGAGAATATAAAATATTACTTACTCTATACTTACATCTTTTTATGTCATACGAAAGTATTTTTTTGTGATTTTTTCAATTTAGGGGTGGTTTGCAAGGGTTGTAAGATTTTCAAGGGGTTGAAAATTATTTTAATATGAGGTAATTATGTTAGAAAATACTTTACAATTTCACCACTTACTATTAGACATGTTTTCTAACGATAAAATGGCTCAATGTCAATTTTTCCATTAAGGGGTTGTTTACACCCTTTAAAAATAATAGGCGGAGTTCAGATCATTTTCAATTTTGAAGTTATGGGTAAGATGAGCCTAATTCTAAAATTTCATGCAAATCGGTTCACAGTAATAAAATTCGAAGGTAAGACCGTATTTTTCGCTTCAATGACTGCACTAGAATGGAGAAAATTAGTCCTAGAACGATTATAAAAACGATTTTTATTACGGACAGAAGAAAGGTATTGAAAATGGGAAGTTAAGTAGAAAAGAGAAGTAAGAGCGTCAAGAAATGAAAATAAAGTAGTTAATGCCATTAGGTTCCTGCGGTGCCCAATAGGCATCCAATTTAGTTGACCACAGTAAGAGTTAGATACGTGGTAGCATGTTCCCGTGGTGGTAAAATAATAACGTACACAAGCATTCTGTACAAGATTTGATGTTTTAGCCAATATTCTAGGCCATAACACTACGTATTTCATGTAAGTGTGTAACATATGTGAATGTGCCTCTATATTTTAAGTGTGATGCTGTAAGTAATAAAATTCAAAATACCGATTTCAGGCTGTAGCAGCTGCTTTTAAAACAATAAAAGACTTCATTCTCAAGATGGCCATAAAAAAGGGCAAATAGAGATGAAGATGCTTCTCGGAGCTGAACCGTGACAAAACGAGGCAAACAGTGGAACCGCAAAGACTGTGATGCTTGGGGTTGAAATAAAATTTAAAAAAGACTAAGATATATTTAGATTTATATTAACACTTTTAACGGTAAGTTTTACGTCAAAATCGGAAAATCTTCAAACTGTACACAAACATTTTAACATCTAAATGTTAGAAGAAAATAAAAATTGTACGTTGCACTCGTATCTATAGAAATTAAATAAAATAAAAATATTTGGTTCCGTGCCTTATTAACACGGATCAAGCTGATCGCTATGATTTTTGTTTGTCATAACAATGTATTCGCGAGCGAATGAGACAAAAAATTTTTCAAGCTGCTCAATGGTTTTCCTAAGGGTTTAATTAAAATTATTATAAAATACGCCAAGACTTTCATTATCCTTATAACTCTGAACGGGTGATGCATTTTGTATGAAAATTTTATCATGTCGTTGTGGCTGTTACATATTGGTAAAATTTGTGTAGACAGACCATCATTTACGACACCTGTGCATATAAAATTCTAGACATGTATATAGAATTTATAAATATAAATTATGGAACCCTTTGCCACCTTTTAGATATTTTCGGCAAGTGGGACATCGTTTTCCGTTGGATTTTATTGCAGCTTGTATGCACTTGAGACAAAACACATGCCCACATATTGTTGATGCAATGACATGGTTATTAAGGCTATCCAGGCAGATTGGACAGTCACCTAAACTTTTCTTATTACTACTGCTAGGTGATTCAACTGAATTGTAGGTAGGTATTGAAGGTGCATGTCTTTTCCCGGGAGAATGTTCGGCAACATTACAAGTTGTGAGAGTGTTGTCTGTTGCAGAATTAGGCGTTTGATTTGGAATTAGATTCTTTGATACTGAATTAATAAAAGCTGACACTGTCTCAATTGCGTGAGGATTCAATGATTTGATTACGGTTTCCCCGTCAACATCAATTATTTCTTTACGATGATCAATACTTCTACTTCTGTTTTTGAAGAAATTTGTTACTACTTTTTCAATATCATTTTTTTTTTGCTTCTTCCTTGGAGAAATATTATCACTACAACCTGGTTGAGGTGTCCCATTGTTGTTTAAGTTTCCTGTATTTTGTCTCTGTGTTATTAATTGTTCTTGTGTTCTTTTATTATTATCATACACAGTACATTTAGTAGAGGTACTAGGAGTATCAACATTAATCACTGTACTAATACTATCTCTTTTGTATTTTTCAATGATTAACAGATTTTGAGCAATAAGCTGATCAACATCTATAATCTCATTTTCATTATGAAGTGGAGAATTATTTGGCACAGTGAACTGGACATCACTATATATATCTTCTATTATAAAAATATCGTTGTTTTCATCTGTCTTTTTATTTTCCTTTTTATTGTTGTCAACGACGGAAGAATAATTTTCGTTAACGTTTTTATTTATGAAGTTAGGAGAAATCAGTTCCGTCGCTTCAACTATTTCAACATCATTTATTTCTTTGTATGTCTTATTCACTTTATTTCGTGGTAGTGTTACCTCTTCCACTTCATCGTCTATTACAATAGTCTCACAAGGAACCGTTATGATTTCAATGTCACTATTTTTCGTGGCTGTGGTTTTACTGCGATTATTAATATTATTTAAACTTTGATTGAAGAGCTCATCATTTTTTTTAATTGTTTCATCATCCCGGGATGAACTAGGCAGTGGCGAGAATGAACCAATTCTTTCAGTTGCGACGTTATATGAAGTCATAAATTCATGCCCTATATTTTTATCACTATCTAAACTTTCATTACCATCAGCACCATTATTTTGTAGACGTTCTGCAATCTCGTCACTTTTCGCATTAAAAATTGATTTTGAATATTTTGGTATTTTCGATTTTTTACCTCTTTTACTAGGTGGCTCGTCTTCATCATTAACGCCGTCATGGTCAATTCCATAATTCTGATCACCTTTGCAGAAGTTTGCATTGGATTGTTTGATTACCTGTAAATAAATGAGAAAATGATAAATATATAAGATTTGTTATGAATATTACTATGCACAAAGGGAATTTTAGGATCAGAGCTACAGGGGAAATTAAATTTACTAAAAATATATATATTTTTTATTAAAAAATTGTTACTATCACATTGTCACTAAATCTGTTGATAATTGCAGATAAATCGTCATAGCCATAGAAGGACACAATTTTTTAAACTATTTATAATAAATACCATGTAAACCATTATATTTGATATCTCTAACTTTATTGGAATTTATATTATGTAAATTACTAATGAGTGTTTACAAAACTTTATTAATGTTACATTTATATAATAATGGAACTATAAGCGATCGTGGTTTATTCGGTCTAGCAGAGCCTAAATCACGCCTCGAGCTCTTAACGATCTTGACGTTGTCACAGAAATACGAACGGTAAGCTGGCCAGAGGTCTAGCAACTGATCAATAATTGCTCGGACCAAACTGACCGGCTAGTATACTACCTATCCGGGAGACGCACCGTCTGGGCGGTTGCTAAAGCTGAACGGACTACTTCTGTCAGAAGACTTTGCCGTCGCTCCGGAAACCGGATAGTAACTTACTTGGCCGAACAATCCTTGAGTGTCGGTGACGCCGTACAGTACCTATAGTAGGTGTTACATCGTCGTCGACGCAGTTGTTGTGTGGTATCACTACGCCGGAAATATCCATTATTGAACGGCGAGAATTTCTGTTCTAAGATGTTCATAAAATGAGCGGTTCAGGCGCTTATCGGGAGTGGTGCTGAAATAGTGTGCCCCCGAGCTGAGTCCTTTACTAATGCGGCTTTTACGCTTTCCTTCTCCGGTAACCAAGTACCGTCTTCATGTAGACCGCATTTGATCACTCGGTGCCCAAAAGGGGCGATGGATCTGTGGCAACCCACACTCAACACATAAGTTGTATACCAAAGTCAGCGTGTACACGATACATACATACTATTCCGGGGCGCCAGCAACGCACCGGCGCCAACTACTATAGCGTACTGTGGAACCCCGAAGGGCGCGTTCGTGCGTTACAGTGAGACAGTGAAATCATAATGTGCGAGGAACGACTTAGATTTGGTTGCTGTGTCTATACAGTCCCAAAACTATTACCTTCCTGGAGGGTGATTCCATGAGCCTGATTCATCAAAATTGAACCCGTTGAAGTGTTTGGATGACCTTCAGCAGCTGCAAGCAACCGACCTTCAGCATATCACAGAAATTCTGTATAATTCACCGTCTCCCAACAAGTATGACAGAGTGAAATCTCAACTTCCTTCGATGTGTGACCAAATAAGATCTTTTTAATTTATGTAATTATATCTTTTATTTCTTTATTTTTGTAAATCTTCCAGTCTACTGACGGAGACAGAGACGACCTCTACGGTTGAAATAATAATAATATCCTGGGACAATAATTTACACACTGCCATCTGATCTCAAACTAAGCAGAGCTAATGACTTCACAAACAATAGCATGCCTACTACACAAGTAAATCTACAAAATCTGGTTTGCATTGTGTAATCTCGAAAATTGAATGTGCAGTAGACCACAAAGGATCTTCGCTGGCTGCCTTCCTAGATATTGAAGGAGCTTTTGCCAAAACTATATAACACAGCATCAGCATGGCCCTCGAGAGAGATGGTGTAAACTCGACCGTAACTGACCGGATCATAAACATGCTCAGTTTGAGTCAACACACACACAGAGCCCGAAAAGTGGTAGGCCTCAGTATCGGGCTACAGGCAATTGAAGGAGGCAATGCCACGCCTGGATGGCAAGCTGATAAGGTGTCTCCTACGGCTTGACAGGAGAAGCATGCGCGTTGTAGTAGGGACCATCACCAGACACTGGTCAATTAACAAACATTTTAACACCATAGGTGTAACAGACAGTCCTCTATGCAGAGCGTGCCAAGAAAGAATACGGTCGCGCATGTAATCCTCGAGTGTACAGGCGAAACGAAAATTCGTAGGGAAAACCTGGATCACCAGGGACTCGGATACGGATACCCTGAGGAATTGAGAATCCTAATACGCTCCTGGAGGGAGGCGGGCAGAATGGAATGATGGCCGTCATGCCTCACTTAGAGTGATGATGATGATAGGGTCAATATTACAGATAAAATCATTAACCGAGCCAAGGAAAACTCAATAGCAATTTTACCACATTCTATCGATTTTAGTGTATATTTCGAACTAAAAATTATATCATCGTGTGGACTACAAAAACTATATTAACACTAAAAACAATGCTTATGAACAGTGCCTAAACTGAATCAAGTGTTAATTAACCAAAACAGCTTAAACAATCTAAAAACCTAACGTTAAAAAGTGCCTGTTAATAATTTTTGAACTCAGTGACAAATGCAAATGTGAACTACCAACCGCGCGACCACTCGCAGTTCAAAGTCGTTACTGCTCAGCGCTTACTAACACGAAACTACTACTCGACTATTTCATTGGATTTGAACATCTTGTTCGTGGCGTAGCGGCGTACACAGACGGATTAGTTGCATCAGCGCTTAGAGGGCGGCAGTTCAAGCCCAGCCACCTGCAGTGTTTTTGTAATTTATTTCTGTTGTTGCTGAGCTAAAAGCTTTCATAATGATCCAATGCACAGGATGTAATCATAAAATCACCAACAAAGAATATTTAAAATGCTCTTTATGTAGCATGATCTATGACTTACAATGCAGTAACATAACAGAGAAACAGTTACGTACAATGTCAACGGAAAATAAGCTGGCATGGAAATGCCAAGCTTGTATCTGTAAAGCTCCCAAAGGAAACAATAATAATACTCCAATTCGGCAAAACCAACTGGAAATTGATCAAAAAGACTCAGATACACTGAATGTCACAATGAGGAAGAAATCAACCAATATCGCATACGAAATTGATCTATCTGTTGATGGCATAATTGGCGACACCTTATCGAATATTGCTTCCGATGAAACCTGCTTGCTTGCTTCCAGCCAGAAAACAATTGAAAGTGAGACAATAACAATAGATAGTCATTTACTCGATTTAAAACTGGAAAAAATTAAGACATCCTTATTAAACGAACTAAAATCACCATAAAAACAGAAGTAGAGAATGCCATGAAAAACCTACAAAAAGATCTGGATATTAACGCAAATCCCTCAAAAGAACAGAAAATTCTAGAGGAGAAAATCAACAAAATTGACATTAAAATACAATATATTGAGCAGCAAATACACACTATGAATAGCGAAAACAAAATAATATTCTACGGATCAAATTAAGAACGCTATGAAACGGAACAGGATCTAAACGATCGCGTCTCAGCCGCCTTTTATGACATAATGAATATCGACATAAACCCCTATATTGAAGATATAAAGCGTATAGGAAGAACAGAAAACAGAAGACCTTTGATGCTGGAGTTAATCAGTAAGCGAATGGCTAAATATATTATGAACAACGCAAGAAGCTTCAAAGACACTGGATTAGCAGTCGGAACGTTTATGGACAAAAAAACTCTACAACAACGATACGAGCTGCGAAAGCATCTCCAAACTGCAAGACAAAACGGCAAACACGCAATAATAAAAAAACAACCAATTCTACATAAACGGCAAACTCTCAAGTACCAATGACAGTACTAGCGAAGAATACTGTGACACAACTCAAACCCAGAATGAGGACCCATACATACGACATGAAGAAAATACAGAAAATCATACATTTCGTGAATAAATACCATCAATTCAAAGTTCTTTTTAAGAATTTTCAAAGTCTTTATAATAAAAAACACATACTAGAGGCTTTCATGGAGAATACTCCGATTTATCAAGCTATATGTGTTTCCGAAACTTGGCTATCTGCAGAAAAAATGGATACAATTCAATTTACAGGATACAGATACGCAGCTAATTACTACCGGAAAAATCAAAACAGGAGGTGGTGTTTGCATTCTATTACAAGAAAATCTTAATTTTGTTGAAATAACCGACATTTCTGACATGTCTGTAGAATATTTTATAGAAGTTTGCGCAACTGAATTGCCTAAAAAAAAAGTATTATTGATCACCATGTACTGGAACAGAA
The DNA here is from genome assembly GCA_951640165.1 of Pseudoips prasinana. NCBI lineage: Eukaryota > Metazoa > Arthropoda > Insecta > Lepidoptera > Nolidae > Pseudoips > Pseudoips prasinana. Next base: position 29,260,922 of record OX621236.1, on the reverse strand, counting down.
AAGAAGAAGAAGTATTTATTAAACAATTACATTCAATTTTGAAATATGTAAACACAAAATACATCAAACACAAGATCATTATTGGAGGCGATTTTAACATAAACATTTTGGAGAATACCCTTAAATCTAATGAATTTTTAAATTTAATTATGGAATATAGATTCACTCAACAATATTACAACACCTACACGAATATCTCAAACCACGTCTTCTTGCTTGGATTTGATTTTCACAAATTTTGTCAATGATAAAATATACACAATGGTTGAAGAGTTAGGTTTTTCTGATCACAACGCCACAATAATACATCTAGAACAAGAACCACAAACAAACAAAAACACAGACTGGTACAAAATACAGACATTTTTTAATGGAAGGAATATGGAATCATTCAAATCAGCATTAAGCTCAATTAAATGGCGTGACTTTATACTAGCTAGCAATAATATAAACGAAAACTATAAAGCCTTTCAAAATAATATTATTAAACACATTAAATAAATGCATTCCATTACGTAGAATATAATTAAAATCAAAATATAAAAAGCACTGGCTGACAAAAGGTTTAAAGAAATCATGCAAAAATAAAAGATTATTAAAAATACTTACATTAAAAACTAACAATGAAATCCTCCTTAAATATTATAAAAAATACGAAAGAATATTAAAAAATGCAGTAGCGACAGCAAAAAAACAACAATATATAAATGAAATTAAAAAATGTAACAATAAAGTAAAAGCTATGTGGAACATAATTAATGAACGGACAAATAAAATTAATAAATCTGACAAATATAATATCAGCCTAAAAATTAAGAAGGATATAATAACCGAACCTAAACTAGTAGCCAATACTTTCAATAACTTTTTTGCTAACATCGGTGAGAAAACCGGCCGAACACCTGGCACTATATTGAACACCCCGAGTGTAACTGACTCAACTACAAACACCATGTTTCTGAGCCCAATAAATCCTCGTGAAGTTAACCAAATAATTAAAAATTTTAAAAACAAAAAGTCTGTGGTTACGATGAGCTGCCGCCTATCCTTTTTAAGAAATGCGCAGAAGAACTTGCTTTACCTTTCTACATCCTAATAAATCAGTCCTTTGATGAAGGTGTTTTCCCCGACGAATTAAAAAAAGCTATTATAAAACCTATACATAAAAAGAGCTCTAAATCAGATCCTAATAATTATCGCCCGATAGCTCTTTTGCCGAAAGCTTCAAAGATTTTCGAAAAGACAATGTGCGATCGTGTTTATAGTTTTTGTGAAAAATACAATCTTTTCAATGACAGTCAAAATGGCTTCCGTAGGAATCGTTCAACACTCATAACTATTTACAAGTAGGTACATACAAGAAGCACTTAATATAATAAACAATAAACGCTATGCTATAGGTACCTATATTGTTAGATATGACGAAAGCGTATGACAAGGTACAATTTAACAAACTACTAAAGAAATTATATTATATAGGAATTTGTGGAAAGGTTAACGAATGGTTTAGATCCTACTTACTAAATAGAGAACAACACGTAGAACTTAAATATTTTAATTTAACCACAAAAGAAATAACGCACGTCCGCTCTGATGGTAAACATATCACAGCATCAATACCTCAAGGCAGTGTTAATCGGTTGTCTTTTATATCTTATTTATATAAACGACCTTCCAAAATCCATAGACGGACCATGCGTTTTGTTTGCGGATGACATTTCTTTACATACCCATTGCGAAACGAACTCTGACATTAATTACCAATTGACAAATATTTTCAATACATTAATGACCTGGATGCAAGAACATAACCTAGAAATTAATTTTGGATTCTCCGGTAAGTGTTCTTGGCAAGCACATGTGGAGTATTTTTATTTGTATTTCTTGGCGTTTCAAGTTAAATTTTGTGTTTATTTTAGAAGCCTTTGTGTTTGTGTATGTTCTGTTTGTTGTGAATTTGTGTTATTGTAGGTAAGTTATTTGTTCCTATTAAGGCTTATGCCGGCCGACCATGGAGGTTGATGAAACTCCATGGCCGTCCGCCTGATCCTAATGTACCACGGCAGATAGATAATGACATCCCTTGTTCGTCGGGCTTGACGGCCCCTTTAGCAAATTTTGAGGCTGTGGAACGCATGGTTCGCAATCGTGATGATTCAGTTGGTCCTCCCCCTCCAAAAAAATTTCATTCCTCTCATCCATCTCCTCCCTTTGAAGAACAGTTAACCCAGGCTACTGTTATTCTTCCCTCCCAGTCCATTAATACGCCGATTACCACCCCCAATACTCAAATTCCATCTGTCCGTGCTAGATACTCTCATAAAGATGTTCGTCCCTTCTTAGTCCATGTCTCAGTCAAATCTGAATATCCTGCATCTGGCACATCAATTCATCCAATCAAATTTGGTCAGTTGATGTTGAAACTTAACATTAAGAATATTCTAGCTGATGGCATCAAAAGGGTAGGCAGAAACCGCATTTCAGTGGAGTTTAAGACACCTGAGGATGCCAATGCTTTCCTTGGTAACTCTGAAATTTCAGACAAAGGCTATATAACTTCCATACCAACATATAATATTACTCGGATGGGTATTGTGAAAGATGTTCCAATTGATTGGACTGATATTGAGGTGTTAGAGAATTTAAAACCTGAAAGAGGATGTGGTCATATTCTAAAAGTTAGGAGAATGAACCGTAAAGTGGTGATTGATGGTGTCTCCGAGTGGAGGCCAACTTCCATGGTAGTTCTTACCTTTGATGGACAGATCCTTCCAAAGCGTGTGTTTTGTTGCTTGCTACAATTCCCTTCCTGTACCTACAATTATATTTGTTCCCAACAATCCAATGCTTTTCATGCTGTAAGTATGGACATACCAAGAATCAGTATCGGTCCAAGCCAAAGTGTTTTCGCTGTGGCGGGGAGCACTTTGGGGCAGATTGTTCAAGTGAAGAAGCAACATGTTTTTATTGCTCAGGTCCCCATTGTGCTAACAGTAAGAGTTGTCCTGAATATGAGAGACAAAAAAATATCAAAGTGATTATGGCACAAAACAGCATCTCATATGATGAAGCCTCACGAAGTGTTCCTGCATGTTACAAATCATATGCTGATGTGACAGCAACTGTTTCCAGCCCAGCTGCCTCCAATGTTTCTTTTCATGCTTCCCGTAACATTCGATCTAGTTCCCAAGGTTTTTCTTCCAGTTCTCACCGGAAAACTGTTTATAGAGCACAGAAGTCTCATTCTCCTTTATCACCTCCAGGTTATAATCAAAAACCTCATCAAAATACTTTGAACAACTATTCTTTTACAGCCTCAGCTGCTAATGGCTGTGCTCTTAATAATTCACCTGTAGATGCTGATTCTGACAAAGAATTAGAATCTGTAGTGTCCCATTTAAACTCCTTTTTATCCAAACATAAACTACCTGACCACGTTGCCAATCACTTAATCTGCTCAATACAATTTAATAACAATGGCTCTTCAGTTACTTCAATGGAACGCCAGGAGTGTTCATCCCAAAAAACATTAAATGTCTCACTTATTAAATACTATCCATCCTGCAATTTTTGCAATATCAGAGACATGGTTAGTTCCAAGTCGACAGTTTAATTTTTCTGGGTATAGCACATATCGTGATGACCGGTCTGACGGTTATGGCGGTTCTGCTATGCTTGTTCATTCTCTTCTTTCTTTCTCTCCTCTTTCTCTACCATCTCATGGAGATGAAATTAATGTTGTTGGTATTCAGGCCAGTGGCATTAATTTTGTCTCTGTTTATATTCCTTCCCCTAACTCTCTTTGTTTACAATTTATTAGAAATATTTGCCTTAATTTTTCTCCTATAGTTCTGTTAGGAGACTTCAACTGTCACCAAAACCTTGTGGGGATCTCCCTCTTGTTATAGTGGAGGCCTAGACCTTGTTGATATAATGGATGAGGTAGGATTATGTGTCCTAAATGATGGATCTGCAACACGTCTCCCTAGAGCTGGCCAAGGACCGAGTTGTCTGGACCTCACATTATGTTCAGCTAGTTTGACTGCCCAATTGGATTGGAAACGGCTTAATTTAACTTATGGTAGTGATCACTACCCAATATGTTCTACCTTGATCAACAGATTTCTTCCTCACAAGGATAAGACACCCCTACTCAAATATAGGACTTCTGAAGCCAAGTGGGATGTGTACCGTCACACCGATCACAAAATTATCTCCTTGCCTACAATTTCTGCTGATAACCTGGATCTTTGTCTATCACAATTTTCTGATGCTGTGTCTTGGGCAGCTGAAAACGCCATACTCCTTAAAAATTCAGCTTCAGGGAAAGCCTCTTCTCCACCTTGGTGGGACAGGGAGTGCTCAGCCATCATAAAATCCCGAAATGAAGCTGAATTAAGATATGTTAGTGATATGTCCCCAAGTAACCTGATGGAATATAATCAAATGGTTGCAAAGTCCAAACGACTCTTCAGGAAAAAAAAATATGAGGGTTGGAAGAAATTTTGTTTCTCCCTTTCTCAATCTTCCCCATCTTCCCTTGTGTGGAAAAATTTTAAAAGATTTCGACGTGGCTGCATTCCCTGTAATGCATCATTAATTCCTCGGGAGAGAGCTAAATCCTTCCTTAACAAATTGGCCCTGTCTTATGTTCCTCTATATGGAGAATGTACTTCTTTGGGTATAAGTGCTCCCTCGTGTGATCCTCTAGATAATCCATTTTCTCTACCTGAGCTGGAGGCTGTATTACATAGTGTACAGGATTCAGCTCCAGGGTTCGATGGTTATCCCTACTCTTTTTATAAAATGATGGGTCCTCTTGGTCAGCAATATCTTTTAGATATAATAAACTTATGTTTCTCTCAGGGATGTGTTCCTATCAACTGGAAGACACAATTAATCATCCCAATTTTAAAACCTGGGAAGTCACAAAATAACCCAGATCACTATCGTCCTATAGCTCTTTCTCCTGTTATATGTAAAATATTTGAGCACCTAATTAAAAACAGGTTGGAATGGTTAGTGGAAAATAGAGGTATTTTAGCTGAATCTCAGTTTAGTTTTCGTAAAGGATTTAGCACCATGGACAGCATCGCTAACTTTCTGACCGATGCACGCATTGCCTTTAGTAAGAATAAATCTGTTCTTGCAGTTTTCTTGGACATTTCAGCTGCTTATGACAGTGTTCTTCTTTCAATACTCAGGACTAAGTTAAGTCAGCTGAGTATCCCAGTAAAGATGATTCATTGTATCTGCAATCTGCTATCAGGTCGCCTGATCAACCTACACATTCCTGGGGAAAGGTATGGTCCCAGATTGGTGTGGCGTGGATTACCGCAAGGCTCTGTCTTGAGCCCTTTATTGTACAATATTTATAAATGTGACTTACATAGGTCTCTCAACATCAATTGCCAAATTTTGCAATATGCTGATGATCTTTGTTTGTATGTTACTGATTCGTCCATTGAAGCTGCTAAAGAATCCATGCAGGTTTCTCTAGATTTTTTAAACAATTGGCTTTTCTCCCATGGTCTCCATTTATCTCCCCAACAATGCTCAGCAGTTATATTTACTCGTAAAAGAGTGGTCCCACATGTTCACCTAGAAATTGAGGGAGCTCCTATCAGAGTTGAGGATAGAGTAAAGTTTCTGGGTGTTTATGTTCTTGTTTGTGTTCTTTTAGACTCTAAACTATCTGGCGTTTCACATCTTAATTACATTACTAGCAAATGTGAAAAGAATGTAAATATGTTACGTGCACTTGCAGGTGTTTGGTGGGGTGCTCACCCTTTCACTCTGAAACTTATTTACAATGCCACAATAAGAAGCTTACTGGATTATGGCACTTTCTTACTTGAGCCCTGCAGTAAAATCGCGTTGGCTAAATTAGAGTCCATTCAGTCTAAGTCACTCCGTATTGTTCTGGGTTGCATGAGATCCACGCCCATCAATGCTTTGCAGGTGCAGAGTGGAGACGCTCCCCTTGTTATTCGCAGACAATATCTTGCAGATAAATATGTTTTTAAGGCATATTTTCTCAAAAATCACAACATGTTGTCAAAACTGTCTGAATTAGTTAGTTTATATGATCAGAGTGAGTATTGGAAGCACAAAGCCAGCCCTCTAATTTTAAATTCATTAAAAAAGATTAGTATGGTAGAGATGGAAAACCTCTATTCACCAGTGCAGTAAATTCCCATTGTATGACTCCCCATATGAAATTCTAAATTTTAATCCAAATTTTATTCCACACATTGGCATAGATAAACAAACTATTCATGCCAATGATGTTTTCTCTTCTATTGTTTATGATAAATGGAGAGACTACCATAAATTTTTTACAGATGCTTCAAAGTTATCTGATGATAGTAAAACAAGTGTTAGTGTATATTATTTAAATTCTCAAATTTTTTTACAGTTTCAGTGTCCCCCAGAGGCTTCTGTTTTTACTGGGGAGTGCATTGGCATCCTTGAGGCATGTGTATTTATCCTATCTCATAACACTATATCCAAAGCTGTTATTTTCTCAGACTCCAAAAGTGCCTTGGCTGCTATTGTCAAAAATCCTTTTAAAGATTCCCTTCGCTCTCCTATTATTCTGGAAATAAAAAAATGTCTTCATTCTTGCTCTATAAAAAATGTAGAGGTCATATTAGTATGGATCCCTGGGCATTCAGGTATAAGAGGTAATGAGTGTGCAGATGCATATGCTAAGGCTGCTATTACCAGCAATTTGCTGATCCTAAATATTTTTCTGTGCAGGTGTATGATCTACTTCACCTTCCCAAAACTGATATGCATAATTCCTGGCAATGCTCTTGGAACGAATCAAGTAAGACCAAGGGCCATTGGTATGCCTCTATTCAAGCAGAAATACCTTCTAAACCATGGTTCTACAAATACAAAAAAGTTCCTAAATTTGTAACTTCAGTTATTTTGCAGAATCCGTCTGGGCCACTGTTGTACCCCTGTCTTCCTTCATAAAATTAGGATTCGTGACAATTCCTTGTGTGAATGTGGATTAGATGATGGATCCCTAGATCATATTTTTCTTAAATGTCACTTAAATAAACCTTTCTCATTTGCGACTATTTCTCCTTTAAACGTTCACTATCCTCTGAATGTCCGTCATCTTCTTTCATTCTTTCCTAATCCCTTAATGATAAATGCTTTTATTAAATTTATATCAACTAACATGATAAAATTATGATATTTATGATTACATATTGTCTTTGTTGATACGTAATTTATGTATTTGTATTCACTAACTCATATTTATGTTTGTCTTTTGTTACAGGCTCTAAACTAGTGCCACAAAAATAAAGTATTAATTAGCCTTTGTAGTTTCCCATGAGCAGTCAAGAAACACGTGACACTGGCAGAAATTGCTGAAAACATCGGCAGGTTGCCATAAAGAAAAAAAAAATAATAATTTTGCAAAAACTAAACTTATGACATTTCACCCTAATCAGAAGGCACCTATTAACATTGACTTTACATATAATACTCTAAAAATAGAAGTACCTAGTTAACGAATTCACGCTACTAGGATTAAAAATTGACAAACAAATAAGTTGGAAACAGCACATACAAAAAGTAAAAGCAAAAATCTCGAAATTCACATATGCTCTCCGAGAGATTAAAAATAAATACCACGGATCTAAAAACAGCACTCACCACCTACTACGCATATACTTTCGTATGGCTTAGCTATGGTATTATAATGTGGGGAAATAGCACTGACGCACCTAACCTCTTTACATTACAAAAAAAAAATGGTTTGAATCTTAGCTAACATACAACAAACCAATAGTTGCAAACCACACTTCCAAAATTACAAAATTCTTACTTTACCAGGTATCTACATTCATGAAATATGTAAATTTGATCGGAAGCAGCCAGAATTGTTTAACAAAAGAGGAAATACATAAACAAAATACACATTTCGACATAAAAACAGATTAAACTTACCATCATCAAGAATAAAAATGCACTCTTCTAGTCCCCTTGCTATGTCAGTAAAACTCTACAACAAACTACCAGACTGCATAAAAGACGAAGAAAATATCCATATTTTCACAAGAAAAGCTACTATTCAATAAATGAGTATTTGAATGATAAATCATTCTAAAAAATTAAAATACTTTTGATATCTTTAAATCGTAATAAATAATAATGCAATTGCTGATAAATTAACTAACAAATGCAATAAAATAATATGAATAACACAATTACTTTTCTCTTTTCTTATAATTATATGTGACTTACATAACATAAACTCATGACCTGACATCACACATCATGACAATTATTTATACCTGTACTATACTACCTCCCTTATATGTTTAAAATGACAAATTACAATGTAAAAATATTGCTGTGCACTAGCAGGGTTCATGATGGTACTGTACCTACTCTATTGTTAAGACCTATGTAAACCTATGAATGCAATAAATAAATTGAAATTGAAATTTATCCCACCTTTGAATACATAAGATACTTTCATTTTTTGTGTCTGTTGAGCTATCTTCAATGAATGGAAAGAATCATCTCATGTGACGTAGACCAGGACCGGGGCCACATATATATGGTTTACACCGACGTTGCAACAGGAGACATTGTCTTTTTGGCATTACTGTCTTGAGTCTAAAATACTCTTTAACATCACTTTTTGCGCAAGAGAGAGCTATCTTCTCGCTGCCACCACCCCCCATAATATGGGTGCTATGCCCTGATAAAATAGTTGTTAGTATTTCTATAGAAACATTACCCAGATTTAATATTCTCAGTAATCATTGGCAAAATCATGTGTATGATGTGCATAATAATGAAATCTCTCTCTACTTGACTATGTCATTCTCCTCCAGTTATCTTCAGTTTCATCTTTGGATATCCCTCATCTTCAATAATAGTATATTTATGTTCATTAATATTTATAGCTTGTTTATAGTCTTGATTCCAGACATTCAATAAATTAGAAATAGCCAAAGCCTCTTTATAACCTTTTTACTACTTAACTGGACCACTTAATAATATGAATACTCAATTTATAAAAATTCTTAACGAACGACACTTTCTGGCTTCTTTGTAATGGACAATTTACATCTGAAGCAGGTGGAAGCTTCAGCAGTAACTCACGGTACTTATAAAGAATGCAATACTTCTGAATCTTCAAAGTGGAAAATCTATTTATTATAATACATGTGTTGGTAAGCCGCAGGAACAGTGATATGAGGCATAATTGAATTCTATGCATAGATCACATGAGCAATATTTTATCTTTTAAAGAATCTATCTAATTTGCAATAGATTCACAAATTGAAAAGGTAAATTAAGTTTAGCTGCATAGGCAGTCAAAACAAAACAAACTCATTGATGTGGAAAAAGCTGCAATCATTTATTTTAATTATATTAATAGAATGCTGTCCTGTGGAATTATTCTCTGGGGAAATTCTGCATTACAAACCAATATAATATGTTAAAACCATTTTTATAATGCAAAAAAGAGCTATATACAACCTGGCAGAATTTCATTAACAGAAAAGAAAAGAAGAGAGTCTAAGAGAAAAGAAATAAACAATCTACCTGTTGCTTTACAATATGTGTATACAAGAATATACTGTGTGTATAAAATATTGATCAACTTAAAAACAAAGTGAAAACCATAATGTACACACATTGTATTCTTATCTCCACATGCTACTTTTCTTTACAAAATCAGTAACTCTTTTATGGGGCAGTACATATGTTTCTACAACAAATTCCCAATGATATCAGGAATATATCAATCAAGAAATTTTAAGTAATAAAGCCAACTGGTGTCTCATGGTATATTACCAAGTTTCAGACTATGTCAATGCTTTTTAAATGCATTGAATTGAATATACTCAAGCCTAAGCAATTTGGCTTGAGTATATTCAATTCAATGCATTTAGAAAATTAAATTGTAATTAGGACATAAGATACTCCTGATTTTTATAAACAATAGGATTCCTACTGAGTTTTTAGGCAGTGGTTATCAGTAGCTGCCACATCTATCTCTGCACAATAGGATAAAAAATGAGACAATTCACAACAGTTTTTACTGATTTAAATATATATGACTATGAATACAAAGGCAAATGAACATGCACCTCACCTCATTGTAAGTGATTATGGTCACCCATGGACATCCACAGCACAAGGTGGCCGCAAGAGCAATGCCAACCTTTAAGGAGTAGGCTAGGAAAATGTCGACATGATGTCATAGGATCAGAACCGTCTCCATAAAATTCGTAATAACAAAGTACCACAAATCAATAAAAGTAGTTAGTATATAGTAGTAATAAAAGTAGTTTAGTACCTGTGGACGGTCTTTGCATCCAACAATGTATGGTTGATCAGGCTTTTTGCGTTTCTTGGGAGGTACTACGGGAGGACGTGGAACTTCTAAGAGTTCTGTAGGATCATTTATGTTTGAAATCATTTCCAACATCCGTTCCGAAATTTTGTCAATAGTGCTAGGTGATAGTAATTTATTGTCAGGCAGGGTGGGAGCTTGTGGCTTAGGAGTATTAGGCCGCTCTATCACATTAATGTTGGATGTTGATTGAGTGGATAGAGCAGGCTCTTCATCAGAATCTTCAAACATTTTTTCTAAGTCGGCCAGCGATGGTATAGGTTTCCCATTAGCACATACCCTAGGCTCTTTACTCCTTTTGCGACTTGTCCGGCTGGTTTTCTTCTTCATCATTAATTGTTTTGATATTGAAATAGCATCGTCGTCCCGTTTTGGTATGTTTTCCTTCTGAACGGTCGAACTGTTAGATTTATTTGACCGGTTCACTTTTATTTCCTTGCCATCAGGTTTTGCCATCGTTAATGTTTTACTGGGACACAAATTCAAATTAATTATTTGTGATGTTTATTTATATCTGTCTGTTTCGAGTTTCGAGGTTTAGCGTTTTTGCCAAAGAGAATATAATAATCTACGTTTAGTTTGTGCACACAAAAAAGCATTTAGTGTAGGTAGAGTGGTTCACGGAGGTGAACCAGAATATAATATAAATTGAAACAAGCAAAGGAAATATAGCAAACTTCATTTAATCTTATACCTATTTATTCTCATTGTAGAATATAATAACTCGCCTACACAGGCGACTAGAGTAAACCCAAGATGCAAAGAGAACCACAACCGTAAGTTTAAATACTCTTTGTTTCTTGGTTTCTTTTAGTTTCTTATTTACTCTTTGCTGTTCGTTACATTACACTAGTTCATGCCGTTTTTTTATTATTTATTTATTGAATGAATATCAATATGAATATTTAATAATGAACAATTTTTTTACCGTAATTGCGTAAATTGAGTACTGGGTTTATTTGCATGCATGTCATTGTCATATGTTCTAAAATTTGGTGTTTTGGTTTTATATTTGTCACAGATCGGAATATTATCATTGTTTGTTTATAAGAAAATACAATATAAAAATGGCATTTTCTTTTGGTGGTAATACCAGTACGCAAGCTTCAGCTTTTGGGGCTCCTGCTAAACGTAAGTTTTCTTGAGACCATGTATTTCAGCAAATATTCACATTCTGTATTTTAAGCAAATAGGTTATTTTGAAAGATTTTTTATCGGCTTAATATTTTATTTGGCCTGTTCGTCTATTGGTTAGACACCCTGACTGTTAAGCCAGAGCCTGTGGGTTTTATTCCCTTCCAGTTTGTGCTGTGTCTGGGTGTAATGTATGTATTTGAAATATATGGTATAGGCAATTCGCAGTTTTGGATCTCAAGTTATTAGATTAGTTGTCCCAAGATATTTATTTATAATATTGGAAATGTCAAGTGCCAAATGATATCTGGATGGTATTTTAAACACATTTGCGGCAGAAAATATGGATAAAATACCTATATTAGCTCACCGTAATCTAAATCTTACATAAAAAAATGAATTTTTGAAATTTCAGCAACTTTTTCATTTGGAGGTGCAACTACTACAGCTACATCTGGGTTTGGTTCATTCGGCACTAACACTACTTCATCAGGTTTTGGTGGATTTGGTGCTCCAACTACCAGTACAGGTACTTGTGTCTTAATCCATCAGACATCTTTCATGTAATATTTTGGTAATTGTCAATAGCATACACAAATACAGTCATATCTACTTTTATCATGTAAAAACTAAATACTCTGTGACTTAGATTATAGATAGTGTAATTTCTTAACTGAAATATCATCTGAGTCGCATGAGGTAGGGAGTCACAAAGTTAATTTATGTGACATTTTTTTATTTATATGATATTATTCTATGCATTATTATATGTATGAATGTTGAACAGCAATAAATTGTAACAGTAAATAACATGTTATTGTATATGTATAAAACAACTACATGTGTGGGGCAGTGGTTTGGATAGTTACATTGCCGATAGTTTGATTTCTGCACAGGACCGACGTGTGTGACCCATAAGTATTCTAAGTCCTGTGTACTGTGTCCGTCAATTATATTTTTGTAATAAGCCCTGACAGGGATTTATTACAATAGAGCAGGTGACATTTATAAAAATCATCAATATAAATACTTACTTACTTGTTGTATGGGCAGTGGTTACCCTAGCATCAGAGTTGTTCAAGCCAGGCCTCAGAAATGGCTTAATGACTGTTGTCTAAACAGTCATTAAACCATTTCTGAAGCCTGCCCATACAATAAGTAAGTAAGTATTTATATTGATGAGACTACAACCAGGGCCAATAGCTTAACATGCCCTCTGATAATATTAATCATCTACACCATTTCAAATTGAAGAATACCTTATCTTTGGTTTCTTTGATCTGTCTCACCCTGAATAGCAGAATAACTCTCAAAACAATTTTGAAGCCACCTCATTTTGTCATACATTTTGTATGAAATGGTGTTTTGACTAATTTTGTCTATATCTCAAGAACAGATTGATTTCGTGATTTAGATGTTATATTCTTCTTCAAGAAGTTTCTTTACAATTAAAAATAATATCCTTCTACACCCCCTTCTCTATTACTACTTTGGAAATACCTTTGTTATAATCAACCGAAACTTGAAATTCCTTAGAAATATTTGATGTGCATGACTTAATAATATATTAGACATTCACAATAAAAGAAACCATCACATCATATGTTGATCAATAATATGTGAACTGAGTAAGCAATGCATTGAAACCACTTGCTGATAGAGTAATGGTTTGAATACTGTGAGCATCTAATGCAGATCCCCATGCATTAGTACCTCTTAACAAGTAGATGAGTGTGAGTTTGAATACTCATGTGTTTTCAATATGACATGTCTTCTATCTATGAGGCCAGGACAAAGTGTTGGTCTTTTAGATATACAAATGGATAACCACTACAATGTGTACCATAAGTAGTGGAAGTAAGTAAAGGAGTTTAATTTGCGTATGAATCTGAACAATGTGTACAACATTAACATGCTAAATACATAAAAACATATAAATTCTCCATACAAGTATAAGAAATGGTTGATGCATTTTGTCAAGGGCACCAAAGAAATTTATTTCGTATTTCACAAACTCGTTTTGTTTATTCGTTCAGGTTCATGGGTAGATAGTGTTTTGTTAAGTTACCTCCACCCTTATATAGTAAAATTGAGTAGATTAAGTTTTGGTTAAAACCAATACTGTTCTTTTCAGGAGCACCATTTGGAGGTCTAGGAAATAACCCAGCCTCTTCCGCCCCCTCTCTGTTTGGGGGCACTGGTTTTGGCAGTACAGCTGCCAAACCTGCAACTGGTAAATATATTGAATATATCTTAAGAAATTTACACAGATTTTCATGATGACTGATTAAAATAATAGGTCTTTACCTATGAAATTGCCGTTTTGTATGAAAAAATTTAAACGAATTTTTTTCATGAATTTTTTTATTTGTATTAATCGAAGTAATCACCCATGCAATCAATGCATCTTTGCCATCGCAGTGGCAGTTTATTGATGCCCTTCTTAAAGAAATCAGCTGGACGGGAGGCAACAAATTCTTCAAAGGCATTTTGTACTGCCTCTCGGGTATTGAATTTTTTTCCCGCCAAGAAGTTATCCAAATTCTGGAAAAAGTAGTAGTCTGTAGGCGCAAGGTCTGGTGAGTAGGGCGGATGACGGAGAGCTTCCAACCCCAGTTCTTGCAACTTGGAGACCGTCTGCTGTGCAGTATGAGGTCGCGCGTTGTCGTGCAGGAGCAGCGGAGACGAGCGATTGACCAATGCTGGTTGGAGATGCGCCAGCTTCTCCATCATTGTGCTCAGTTCTTCACAGTACACATCTGCAGTAATGCTCACCCCGTTTGGTAAGAAGCTGTGATGAATCACACCGGCGCTAGACCACCAAACAGTGACCATCACTTTTCTAGGGGTAAGTTTTCGTTTAGGGCATTGTTTAGGTGCTGAACCAGGATCCAACCAACTTGCTGAGCGCTTGCGGTTATCAAACAGAATCCATTTTTCATCGCAGGTAACAATGCGGTTCAAAATTCCTTCATTTGTGTGTCTGTTGAGCAGTGCAAGGCACGTCTCGACGCGTACTTCGCGCTGGCGATCATTGAGTTCGTGGGGCACCCATTTGTCAAGCTTTTTTACCTTGCCAATTTGACGCAAATGGACCAATATTGTTTTGACGCTAACGTCGAAAGCTGCTGCTAATTCAGCCGTAGATTGTGTATCATCAGCTTCCACAACCGCCTTTAATTCGTCATTGTCGACCAAAGTCTTCGGACGACCGCGAGGTTCATTTTTCAGGTCGAAATTTCCAGAACGGAAGCGAGCAAACCAATAACAGGTGGTGCGTTGGTTTGTAGTGTTAGCTCCGTAAACGTCGTTGATGTTGCGTGCCGCTTGTGCCGCGTTGCTGCCACGACGGTACTCATATTCCATAATTACTCGAATTTTTAACGTATCCATGATGACGAAAAAGATTGAAATGCGATGAAAATGTAACACTAATCAATAAAGAAATGACTACTTTTGGAAAAAAGAATCCATGTTTTTAAAATAAAATTAATTTGAAATTAGAATTCTTAGCCAAACAAAAATTATTTTGATTTGAAATGGCCAGTACTACAGAACGGCAATTTCATAGGTAAAGACCTTATATAAATTTGTATGCATACATCACATACTTGATAAGAAATATTGATGTATGGTTGATACAGTAGTAAAAAAAAAATTTTTTTTTGGTATGCTTGTGAATGATTATTCAAGAATACTCTGCAATTCTAACAGGTTTTGGGGCTGGCACTTTTGGAACAAACACATTTGGCACTGGTTCAACATTTGGGACAGGGGCACCGGCATTTGGTAGTGCTGCTCCTACATTTGGCACCAATACCCTTAGTACTAATACATTTGGCACTTCTGCATTTGGTACTGGTGGTACTTTTGGTACATCATTTGGAACAAAACCTGCCACTGGTTTTGGTGGATTTGGTACAACCCTTGGACAGGCACCGCAGTTTGGACAACAACAGGTGATTATGCTAGTATTTAATGCTTTTAATTCTATTTTCCTTTACATTTTTTATCCTTTATTTCACTTTGCTCTTACTTTTTACAAGACAACAACAGGTTGATCAAGATGGTATCCGCATTATATAGTTTAGTTATAAACTTCAAAAATCTATATTTTTGATGATTATATTTTCACCTTCCGGTGAAATTGGGTCTTGCATTTTATGAATGATGATAAATGAATGTCATTTAATGGATTGGAAAAACAACTAGTGTTTTCAAATGGAACTTTTAATTACGTCAACATCGCTGTCGACGTCAATAAAGGTTTCATTTGGTGCAACACTAAGATAACGGAACAAACTTAGAAACTTGTCGCTGTCGACGTCGAATGTAAGTCGACAGTCCCGCACAGTCAGTCAGTGGCGCACTTACAGAGTCCCCGCGAATGTACTGTGCGAGGATCCCGACATAGACGGTACACTTCTTACTGTATACGGAACACATAAAGTGAATACTTGGCACTGTTTAATTTCAGTGATCACTAGCAATTTTTCACCTTCAAACTTTGTTAATTCGCTTTTGATTTCACTTGAATTCGCACTTATTTTATATTATATTTATAATTTATATTTTTAACATTTCGAAAGTCATTCTTTTCCTTTTCGAACCTTTAGCAATATTCCAGATTAATTGAAAATCTTCTGTCCTTGTCTTCACCTATTCATCTATGGGGAAATTCGCACCACATCTTACTTTTCATTCTAGAACCATCTAACGAATTTTCTATGTCCTTTTTATCAGCCCTAGAAGTATTACAAAAAGCATCAATAATCCATACTGATACTGAAGTTCATACTGAGAATTTGACATTATCAAATTATAGTGTCCTTCTATAACCTAAAACAATAATCTTCTTAATTTGAGGGAATAGTTTTCTCTGCGATCACTAAATCAAAGAACTTATAATAATATAATATCCTGGGACATTATTTACACACGGCCGCCTAATTCCAAACTAAGCAGGGCTTGTACTATGGAAACCAGATAACCGATATACTACATATACTACTAGTCTTTTGTAAATACATACTTATATAGATAATTACACCCTGACTCAGGACAAACAGACATGTTCATGCGAACAAATTTCTGGCCTGGGTGGGAATCGAACCCCCGACCTTTGGCGTGAAAAGCAAGCATTTGCCATCCAAGCCAACAAGCCTGTCTCATACCAAGTTTCCTATTACTAGCCAACTTCAAAAGCTGGCAGGAAATACCTTCAGTCTGGTCCCCTATAATTCTGCCGCGCAATTTATAAACAAAAACGCTTTAAAACAAAAAGAAACATATATTTTAAATAAACTGTACTTGACTCCAGGATATGCACTAATGACTGAGGATATGCACGTGTGGCGTAGCGGCTAAGACAGTCGCCTCGCCTCTTCGTGTCGCGGGTTCGAGTCCCGCGCCAGACAACTATTTGTGTGACTCATTAATAGTAGTTCTGAGTCTAGATGTAATTTGTGTCCGTCTATTATATGTTTGTAAAGTACCCCGCGACACAGGGATTAGATTCCCTAATGCGGGCATTGTCTTTTTAAAAAATAAAAAAATATATTTTTACAACGGTATTTTTATAATAAATGGTTAATTACATATATATGTTGGTGCTGATAACAGCAACAGCAGCAGCCTCAGCAGCAACAAGGGCCTGCATCAGCACACGAGGCGCTAGTAGCCGCAGTGTTCAACTGCTGCGTTTTCGGTGATGAGCGCGACCAGGTGCTCGCTAAGTGGAACCTGATTCAGGCACAGTGGGGGACTGGTGAGTGAAAATTACCGCATTGTATGCGCTCCGCAATTGCAATAAATGCACCTGTCGTTGAGACAGTAGCAGTATTGGCTTAGTAAAATATGTTTGAATGACATTAAAATCAAAGCACTTAAGGTAGCAGACGCGCGGGATGGAAGTATTTCGTCCCATAAAGCGCTTTACATTTTTTCAGCTTCCTGTCTAACCCGCCATATCGTACACGCCGGACGATGCACTGTGATTCGCGTAGAACAAACTAGCTGGACAAAAACAACTCTTCAATTCCTAATAGTTAATTATTAAGATGAACTCATTAGCCCTATACATTAAGGAATACATCTATTAATTTTCGTAATTACCCTCATTAGGCCCGTCATTAAGGTAAGTATATAAAGTGTTGATAATTCAAAGTGCATTCATTTGCATTTTTACACCATATTGTTAACATTATTTTAAGTCACTAAAAGAAATTTGTGATAGTGTTTTTGTGATGGATTGTGTACATAAGGGTAAGTAGTTTTGTTTTAGTTAATTTTTATCACAGGATCTTCATTATTTAATTTTATTAAATTAAATGTTTCGATAAAAGTGGACTTTTTCACCCATATTTTTGAATTCAATAGTCAAAATATTACATGTCCACTCATGTCCACTCTGTAAAATCTATTTTATATGATTCTCACAAGTATCTAGTAGTAATTAGTAGAAAAAAATATTGCGAATTATTTGCACAACTAATTTTTTTCTTTTTTTTTCTTTAAACAGTTTTCACCGTCTCAAAAATGGACTTTTTTGAAGAATGGCTAAAACACCCGAAGGAAACGCGAAACGTGGAGCTCTTTCGGTTTATATCTTTGAGACATGACTTTGATGGTGTTACGGAGCAGTCCCTGAGAGACGTCAAGGTCATCATCTCAAAATATTCTTCAAAATTGGCTGAAAAGTGGAGCAGCTGTGCAAGAAATAGCAGCTGTGCAAAGAATAGCTACGAATAGAGATTTACTTAATATGTTATTGATAACATCTGACCCTGTAATAAATGGTTTAAGAGAAATTCCCCGGAAGAAAATAGGTTCATTCCCTATCGAAGTCCTAGATTTATTAGTTCAACCTAGCTTTAAGGAACAAAATGTTAATATAGTTTCTAGTTTTCATAGTTCTGCCACTCATGATCATGACTATTCAATGGATGATTCATCTGATGATAGTGATGATGAGTGATCGATTTAGTTTTTAAGTAGGTATTTTATGTATCTGATATTAGATTTTATAGTTACATTTATAGTTAAATTTATTTATAAAATTGTTTAAAAAAATATTGTGTTTTTATTTCACTATACCTGCTCAAACGACCAATGGACCTCAAATAGTATTATGACCCTTATATCTTTGCTTAATAACCTCATTTATAAATAAAAATCGAAACAAATAATATTGTCCAGCTAGCTTGTTCTACACGAACCACTGTGCGATGGTACGATTGTGAAAGCGCCGCAACCGTCATCGCCCTGACCTCGTATTTATAAAATGCCTTTTCCGAGTATCAATGAGGCATACTAACGTAGAGCAGCAGTTGCGCGAAACACTCTTTCCGACGGCTTATTCCGTTTATCCACCCTAAAAAAGCCACCCTAAGGAGGATACTCGGAAACGCGTGTCCTTCTATCCACCCTGAACGGGGTGGATAACCGTAATTCATATAATATGTTTCTTCCGTTTTTCTCACCTGCCTAAGTACAGTCATTAACACAAAAACATACACAAACCCAGTCCAAGAAACTTCGTGAACATTAAAATACTTTAGATGTACATACTTACCTTCTTCTTTGAGCTGAAAATAGTTTTGTTTACTATAATATACATTAAAAGGGACGAATTTATCCAGGATACGCAACTACGTCTACTCAATAATGAAATAAGCGTTGGTCATTTTCTGGACATATTGCAAAATTTATAAAAAACCACCAGCCCCGCTTCGGCTTTCTATCTTATAGTACCATGTACCTACAATTTAGATTTTAAGACTATTTTATGTTATTCGCTTAACAATAAATATTAAATTAAAACTTAAAAGATATTGATTTGATTCAACTGTACTTGGGGTAAAAAATCGGAAGAAACATATTATATGAATTACGGTTATCCACCCCGTTCAGGGTGGATAGAAGGACACGCGTTTCCGAGTATCCTCCTTAGGGTGGCTTTTTTAGGGTGGATAAACGGAATAAGCCTTTCCGACCATAAGTCGACCATCTCATGCATGCCTATTGGTAACTGTCTTGAATCGTCGTCCGAACTCCAGAGTAACCCTCGCAGATTACTTAGTTTATAATTTTATTTTTCTAAACGGCTATTGCTTTTGTTCGGTTATATTGTCCGATGAAGAAATAAAGGCTTCCAAGGCAAATCATAAAAGCCTTAAATGAAGCCATAATATAATCTACTACTGATATACAGTAGCCCTGCATAACGCGATATTACGCGATTACTGTGACGTTTGGCAGCCCATTCTAATTATTCTAAGGTTCATAATATCTTGGGAAAACACACACTCACAGCCATCTGATACCTAACTAGCATAGCCTGTATTATGGCAACCAGACAACTTTAAGCATACTTATGTATTTCTAAATATATATAGATTACTCTAATTGGACCAAATCCCGTGTTCATGCCCGCTTGAGTATGTTTCGCTGGACCGTCTCAACTGGGTCGTGTTGAAACCGGTAGTAGATGAACCCACTGAGTTTGTTTCGCTGGGTCTTCTCAGTTGGGGCGCATTGGATCCGGTGGTAGCACTAAAGCGCGACCGTCGTAATATCCGTACGTCCGTCATAATAATAATACCGTAGTATAGACAGAACCATTGACAATATGTAGTAAAAATATTAGACTTAAACTAGATAATTAAACATAATCTCTTGACAATAATAACTTGATACGAGCTAGCTAAATATCATTGCTATAATAAAATAAATTTTATAAATGTTTTCATACAATCAATACAATGTGTACCTAAATATCTATGTTACTAGATATAATAATGTATACAACTATATTACTACAAACATGTTCTGACTATTTACAAGCGCTTTTTCAAAGTCTACGTGAATAAAACCTTTTTTATTTTATTTTATTTTATAAATTACACCCAAATACAACAGAATCATGATCCAAAGATTTATCTTATGTGGGCATTGAATCCAGGAAGGTGATCTACGGGGCAATGTGGTTAAAAACAGATAATAATCTTAAGGGTTGAAGAAAGATGAAGTTGATGTGGTTTAAAGCCCAGTAATTCTTTAGCTATAGTTGAAAGAAAAGATTTCTTTATGTCTACTATCTTTTGTCTCAGGTCAAGCATACTACAGTCGCAATGCTCCGCCGTTGGACCTCGACGAACAGAACCCGCTTTGTCGGTTCAAGGCGGTGGGGTACTCGAGACTCGGCGGCCGTGATGACAAAGATGGACACGTCTCGATGCTCTTCAATAAGACTGAACAGGAGATTAAGTATGTTGAACAACTAATAAGTTTCAGGCAGTATTAGTGCTAGTTCTTTTTTAGGGTTCCATACCTAAATCATAATAATAATAATCGTTTATTTCGGATAAAACATTCTCCATATATTGTTAGTACAAAGTTCTTAACCTAATGTTAGTAATCTTATAATATAGTAACAAACAATGCACTGAAAAACAACCACACAAGTAGGTATCACAATACCCTGGTATGTAGCTGAATTCAGTGCTTTAACATTGAGAAATCCCACCTATCACATAATACGCTCAGAAAGCTGTGGGAGCTGACACGCATTCTGTGCAATATTGAAGCACTACGCTTGCGGATGATGGCAGCAAAACCATCAACCGAAGACTCTGCAAACATCGCCGAAGCACTACAAAAACGTGGCAGCCCCATCAGTATCCTGAACGCATTGTTGTACTGAACACGCAATGCACTGAATGCCCGCCGCGTATATCTGCTCCATAGATTGCAGGTGTAGAAAGTTTGGCAGTAAGCCCTTAAAAGAGAAATTTTTACATCTCTTGTGCATTTTCCAAACCTGCGGATCAACATATTGCTTCGGACAGCCAGAGCTCTGCGTTCTCTCTCTATGTCTTGGTTATCAAAGGGTAAACCGGGACCCTATTAGTCTGTCTGTCTGTCCGTATGTCACCAGGCTGTATCTCATGAACCGTGATAGTTAGACAGTTGAAATTTTCACAGATGATGTACTTCTGTTGCCGCTATAACAACAAATACTAAAAAACAAAACAAAAAAAAATATTTAAGAGGGCGCCCTTACAACAAATGTGAATTTTTTGCTCGTTTTTTTAGATAAAGGTACGGAACTCTTCGTGCGCTAGTCCGACTCGCACTTCGCCGGTTTTTTATGCTACGGCTGCTTATTTAAACGGATACTATCGGAGAGCTTAACATGCTCTCCGAGGCACAGGCGTAAGACACCGCCAACTACAAGAATCCGGGCTGTTGCTGGTTGTTTTTCTTGCCAGAAAAATCCTCATTATCAGTGGTTGAACATGCTATGCCAAGGAAGCAGTGCCAACTGCCAATATAATATGGAAGACGAGATTGTTGTAGTATTTTGTCTATGTCTACCATATAATGATAATCATTTTATTTCGGACAAGTAAAATGATTATCCATAAATTGATAGTAACAGTTTTACTCTTAAACACTGATGATGATGACTTCCCGGCCGAATTTCGGTCACGGCGGCCATTCTCAATGGAGATTAGCCAATTGCGCAGGACATATTATAATACACAAGTATGTGCGCAAACACAAGGGCACTTTCTACTCCATCACTCTCATGATCCGATGGGACGACTTGCGATACGACCGGAAAGAGGTCAGGTACAGGACCGACGGCTTTACGTGCTCTCCGAGGCACGGGGGTGTAATACCGCCAACTTTTTTTTTTTTAATCATAGCGCGACAAACGCACCCCAATGAGCTCTGGCGACTTTACTCACACGCCGAATCACAACATTAAAGTTATTAATGTTATTATTAAAGAATGTCTTCTGTAAGGTGGAGGTACTTCCCCAGTCGGGCTGCTCTTTGAGCGAATGAACGCTGTGCCCTACCTCTGTATGTAAGGTGGAGGTACTTCCCCAGTCGAAACTTCTTCTCCAACTACTTCCCCAACTTCCAGACTTGGGGCTGATACTGAAAAATTGTTTTGTACCGAAAAATCCCAAAATCACTAAAAACTATTGTTAGTATAAGACGAAATAATGAGAGGTATAAGTCTTCTAACATATTTTTATTGCCTTACTATAGGGAAAGGAGTATCGGCCGCCACAGCCTTGAGAATACTATCTATAAAACTTGTAATTGGCCATCTTTTGTAAAATTTCAAGAATTTGTGTAACTTATTAGCTGTAAGTTTTCTAAATTGGAAAATAAAATAAAAATAAATAAGGCAACAAACATTTTCCTAATATTATGCCTTAAAAAAGTCGATTTTTGTCTGTTGAGCCAAAGTACATAATTGAATTGTGTTTTTGGTCCAATGCTGTTGTTTACGATGTAGTCCAATTTAAATTTGACTGATGATGTGCTGTTGTCAGCTTCTACTTAATGTAATAATTACTTATTTTTCGGTTCATTACCATTCTATTTTCTTATTCGCTGTTATGCAAGAATACCACAAATAATATACAACATTTTTTGTGATGGTCAATGCAGTGTACCTATAATATAATAAGATAAAGGAAGCAAGTGTTTAAATGTTTATATATTTTTTCCAGAACCAATCAGGAAGCTTTAAAGAACTCCCTACAAGGCTTATTGGGAAACAAGCCTAATCTAACTGTCAACATAGACTCTGTTAAAGCTGTCTCGGAGAACAAAACTCAGGTCAGTCATTTGTTGAAATACAGAAACATAGAGATCACATTCATGGTTCACCTATTGTTTCGTGACTATTGATCTCCCTGTAATAATGCTGGCGATTATTAAAGGCAAATCACTAACATAATTTAAATGTTATTACATCTGTGTGTGGTATGCTGTGTGGTGACGGCATAGAATATCATCACCCCACCTCATCCCGTGGGGGCGTAAAAATCGACCAAGGGAATACTTACTAGACTCTAGTAAGTATTCCCTTGGTCGATTTTTACGCCCCCACGCTCTAGTAACTAGAGAATGGGCAGCAGCATTTTCTGTGAACTATGACTGCTGCCAAGTGCCAACTTGTCTGCCAAGTGTGGTGATTATGGCATATCCCCCATTCTTTTAGGAACGCACACACTTGTTCACTATAATATGTATGTCTCGCGCAGATGGCTAACCGTTGTAAAGTATGGCCGTATTCGACTAAGAGGAAATTATAATTATTTGAAGTAAAGTAAGTGCATAGGGAATCCTACGCTTGTAAGCTCTGAACTTGTATCACCGTTCGTAGTCCTCGATTTTCTTCATTTCATCATATTTTTACCAGGTGGTGATATTCGTCGTAGACGCAGCGGCGGGCGGAACGCGCGTGTCCGCGGCAGAGCTGGGCGCGTTCCTGAACGCGGGCGCAGCGCGTAACGCACTGTCAGGCGCAGGCGCCGCAGCCGTCACGCCTGTGACTGCGCCCACGCCGCAGATGTGCCAGCAGTACTTGCAGACGCCGCCTCCCGGTACCGCCATACAATGCATTACATAAATAGTGATTAACTTAGTTTTCCTTTAAATTGAACAACGCGTAGCTCATACAAGAACAACGAAATGTTAATGCAGTTTTTAGCCGTGTAGTTCCCGGCCTAGAGAGAATAACAGGGCTACCCCATACCATCCCGTGGGTGTAGTTAACCCTGCTCCTGTGTACTAGCTACCACCTAACTGCGGTCGCCAACTCGCATGCCAACCGCGGTGAATACGGCTAACCCCTCCAAATGGCAACATTGTGTAAACCTTTGGGTGGAATTCCCCCCAAAATTGCATGCCTGATACCGTCCACATACCATACCATATAAAAACTAAATAATCTGGATTACACTAACCAAATTTTGACTCCAAATTTGCATGTCTGATATAATCCACTGTATGACAAAAGGCCTTTGTCATACAGTGGATTGTATCACACATGCAATTTTGGGGGTTCAATAAAAAAATACTTGTTTTACGCTTGTGTCTCAAGTAAAACATTATTTTTATTTATTTTATTTTTCAATTTAGAAAACTTACAGCTAAATATAATATAGTTACACAAATTCTTGAAATTATACAAAAGATGGCCAATTACAAGTTTTCACAAATAAATAAATTGTATACATATTACAAATATAGAATAAACAGCATACCTACACACCTATTACTAAATTACTATTTTAAAAAATGAGAACACTGTGACTCAAAGAAATTGTTACACATATTCCTTTTCAAGTTTGAGACACTTGTGTGAAATATATCAATGTCGACTCTCTGGCATTCAGTGTTGTACAAACGACTTGCCCTTATCAAAAAAGCATTTTGTCTGTAGTTGCTTTTGGTGGTAGGGGTATGCAATAAATTATATCTTCTTAGGAATGCTAAGGGTACGCGAACAAAAAGTTCTTGACGTGGAGTCAAAATTTGGTTAGTGTAATCCAGATTATTTCGTTTTTATATGGTATGCCCATAAAAGATAGCGGTTAACTGAGTGATTACGGAATTCAAATATGAATTGTTTGCAGGGATGGACATGCGACTGTGGAAGCAGGCGCAGGCCGATAACCCCGACCCGGAAAATTACATTCCTGTGCCAATCATCGGATTTTCTGAGGTAAGACATTTAATGTGATATGTATCGGAGAAAAGGCTAAGTCTGCGAGTTCTAAAAATAACTAAATAGCAAAAATTGTAAGGATTTGGGCCTATTTATTTCGTATTGTTCCTGGTAACCCTCTGTCCAAAATATTCACCTCGTCAAAAGACACAGGATGAAAAGCAGTAGTTAATTGGCATTTGGAGTAAACAAAATTGGCGTAAGGGGCCCGGAGGGTTCTTGCGTCGTAATATGAGGCGCTACCAGTTTACCGTTAACGGGCTGGTTGGCGTGGTTGGTAAATGCTTGCCTTTAGTAGGAAAGATATTTGAGTGCATGAACATGTCTGTTTGTCCTGAGTCTGGGTGTAAATATCTATATAAGTACTGATGTATTTACAAAAGAAAATTAGTATATGTAATATATCAGTTATCAGGTTTCCATATTACAAGCTCTGTTTATTTTGGGATCAGATGGCGGTGTATGAATAATGTCCCCGGATATTATTATTATTGCTTAAGAATAAAAAGCTCGAGCCTCGTGCGCCTTTTCTATTTATTTAAAATACCGAAGGACTGAGTTCCTTGCTGCTATGACCATTGCATGATCGTTATGTTACTGCTCCAGTAAAGACTTTACTGGAGCAGTAACATAACGATCAGTAACACTTAGTGTTACTGATTGAACATGGCAATATATGTACTTGTAGCTACGCTTCGAATCTACCGACTTTGTCAGGCCTACTCTAAATCGTTTTTATATATTGGTCTTGTTAGTTCCTTGATATCTTTAGAGGGGCCAGTAATGTTCTGGATGTATGTAGTAGGTTTACAATGTGTGGTTGTGGTTGCAGATAAAGTTCCGCTGCCGCTGCCAGGCGGAGCAGGCACGGCTGCAGGCGCAGTGGCTGCAGCGCGCTGCGGGCGAGCTGGCGGAACTGCGCACGCGACGTGCCGCCGCCAGCGCCGGCCTGGCCCACCTCACCGCGCGCCTGCACGCGCTGCGCCACACGCTGCTGCAGGTATGCCATTGTATTGTATAGGGGGCGGCGCGCCGGCCTGGCGCACCTCACCGCGCGCCTGCACGCGCTGCGCCACACGCTGCTGCAGGTATGCCATTGTATTGTATAGGGGGCTGCGCGCCGGCCTGGCGTACCTCACCGCGCGCCTGCACGCGCTGCGCCACACGCTGCTGCAGGTATGCCATTGTATTGTATAGGGGGCTGCGCGCCGGCCTGGCGTACCTCACCGCGCGCCTGCACGCGCTGCGCCACACGCTGCTGCAGGTATGCCATTGTATTGTATAGGGGGCTGCGCGCCGGCCTGGCGCACCTCACCGCGCGCCTGCACGCGCTGCGCCACACGCTGCTGCAGGTATGCCATTGTATTGTATAGGGGGCGGCGCGCCGGCCTGGCGCACCTCACCGCGCGCCTGCACGCGCTGCGCCACACGCTGCTGCAGGTATGCCATTGTATTGTATAGGGGGCTGCGCGCCGGCCTGGCGCACCTCACCGCGCGCCTGCACGCGCTGCGCCACACGCTGCTGCAGGTATGCCATTGTATTGTATAGGGGGCGGCGCGCCGGCCTGGCGCACCTCACCGCGCGCCTGCACGCGCTGCGCCACACGCTGCTGCAGGTATGCCATTGTATTGTATAGGGGGCGGCGCGCCGGCCTGGCGCACCTCACCGCGCGCCTGCACGCGCTGCGCCACACGCTGCTGCAGGTATGCCATTGTATTGTATAGGGGGCTGCGCGCCGGCCTGGCGCACCTCACCGCGCGCCTGCACGCGCTGCGCCACACGCTGCTGCAGGTATGCCATCGTATTGTATAGGGGGCTGCGCGCCGGCCTGGCGCACCTCACCGCGCGCCTGCACGCGCTGCGGCACACGCGATGCCCATTGTATGTATTGTATTAGGCCTAACGCACCTCAACCACAACCTCTAATTTCTCTCAAAGGCCGCGGAAGTGGAACTTCGTTTATTTTTATTATTGATAAGCCTTTTTAAGAGCTATCTTTCTATGCTAGTCACAAGTCCTACTTTAGAGTTTTTTAGGAGAAAAAAATATTAACGAAAATTTGAAAATAATAACTAAATATCTAGAGGTGATTTTCCAAAAATTAATATAGATAAACATGAGCATCTAAGTATGTATTTACAAAAGAAAAGTAGTATATGTAGTATACAAGTTATCTAGTTTCCATAGTTTAAGCTCTGCTTAGTTTGGGATCAGATGGCCGTGTGTGAATATGAATTATTATTATTCATTCTGTTTGGCAGGTGGTGGCTCGTCAAGAAGTGGTTGGCCGTGTGGGCGCGGCGCTGAGTCCCGAGGAGGAGGCCGTGAGGGCTCGCCTACATGAACTGACCTCGCAACTCGCTGCACCGCCGCTTTATAACGTAAGTTCAATGTCGATGTATTTAGCCGTAAAATATTTTTCGTTTTTTTTTTCACGAGATGATGAATCTGTTTTGTATTATATCTTGCAAATGGGTAAGTTTAGCTATTTAAAAGTTACAGCTACTTTTTTTGACATTCCTATCGATTATACCTTGTGTATCATTTAACTATTTTTATGTAAATTCGAGACCATTTTTGTTACAATCTTCTACACCACTTCATAACCATTAGTTTGTTACGATTTGTCAAACGAATAAAATACAATAGACATTATAAAATAGTTGATTATTTGACATAATTTTTTCTCACTTTGTGTTATTAAATATTCTTGGTACATAAATATACATTTAATAAGCAAATTTGACTGACCTCTCTTAATGCAACTATTATGAACTTTCTACACGACTCAAATGGCTGATAGATAATGGTTATAAGTAAACCTTAAACTTGAAGGAACTTCTGGGCCGATTTCAATATAAATGGGAAAAAAGCAAGATAGAAAAAATAAATAAAAAAAGTAATCAATTTGATCATATATCCTATAAATGTCGAAGAATGATCACAATATTATTATAGCTCACTATTATAGATCTATACTCGTAGTTGATACAAGGTGTTACATAAATAGTGGGCCTAATTTCGGACCCATGAAACAAAATAAATTAAAGAGTTGTGACCAGTTTAACCAGTTTATGAAATACGACTAATATTTTTTTCGCCCCACATACAAGCAGTTAGTCGCCTCTCTACTAATTCGGCACCTT
Organism: Pseudoips prasinana; assembly: GCA_951640165.1. NCBI lineage: Eukaryota > Metazoa > Arthropoda > Insecta > Lepidoptera > Nolidae > Pseudoips > Pseudoips prasinana. Next base: position 29,232,702 of record OX621236.1, on the reverse strand, counting down.
CGTGTTTCGGGTTCGGCCCCCGTACAGGAAAACTACTTACATTACGGAAAACGTCATCACTTCCTACGTAATAAAGACGCTGTCAAGGTCAAAGGGTAACCCCCGTCGTAGCGGCGGCTGTACATTGATTGCAATATCAACATTACAAGTCAAGAGAAACATTTTTATTTTATAACTTGCCACGTGAAAGGCCAATATCACCGTAGGTCAACAACCACGTCAACAAATTGACCAAGGTCATCAACAAAAAAAGCCTGCTCTTAGAGCTATAACACGGAACCACGTCAACAAATTGGCCAAGGTAATCAAAACAAAAAAGGTCTGCTCTTAGAGCTATAAAACGCAACTACGTCAAGAAATTGAACAAGGTCATTAAAACAAAAAAGGTCTGCTCTTAGAGCAATAAAACGGAACCACGTCAACGAATTGACCAAGGTCATTAAAACAAAAAAGGTCAGTTCTTAGAGCTATAAAACGCAACCACGTCAACAAATTGACCAAGGTCATTAAAACAAAAAAGGTCTGCTCTTAGAGCTATAAAACGTCAAGTGCTTGGGATAAGTTTGGCAGGATTATTTAAACACGTGCGTACGTGGATTGCATCAGTGTTCACTTGTCCTAAAGTCCATTATTTTAGGATACCTAATCATCGACCTTGTCTGCCTAATGTCTCCTAGCACTCGTCGCGCGCGTGCCTCTTATCGGCGTATTATCAGCGTTTATCTCCAGACACCAGACGTGTTTATAGATACCAATGTGTAGGTGTTGCGATCATGATAAGCTAACAATTAACACCAACGAAGAACACTTGTTTATTATCATGGTATGTACAATGTATACATACAGTCTAAAAACTTAGTCGTGTAAAAGCCTGTCTACTGATCATATAAATTCTTAGCTCATCTCAAAAAATACTAACTCACTAGGTTAATTTTTAGTCCCTATTTCAAGATGTTAATGTGAGACTATATACAACATGTAACGTAATTAACGCACACCCTCAAACACCCTAATTAGAATATTATGTTGTAATCATAATACATACACTGAATTTTTTATTTAACATGTATATTCATTGTTATTTACTAAATTAGTTTCTTGGAATAAAGTTTATTTTTCTTTATTCTGTTTTGAATGATGGGATTTATATGAATACAAATAAAACTGCGATTTTAAAAGTCTAATCACTTTGACTTACGGTCCATTTCAATTTGTTTTAACTGTAAAGGGTTAATACGACAATAATTTCCGTAGTTTTAATTATTTTCGGTAAATAAAAAATTACCTATATTTAAAATGATATAAATCGATTCAGTTAACGATTCTGAACAAACTATTTTCAGGATTAATCAAGGTTAATTAAGTTACGTGTTGTATATAAAACGTTAATTTGTATTTACGTAGATTTATATTCATGACCTTACATATTTGATTTCTTTCCTTTTATATTGAATTTAATTACAATTTTTCTAAACGAAAATTCAACCGCTTTACGCCGCTTAATCATCATAATCACATCAGCTGCAAGACTTTCATTGCTGGACAAAGGTCTCACAAGATCACCGGTCTATCCTGTTAGAGTCTGCCCCAGCGGCCGTTGGCTGTCGCCGCTTAAGAGTAGAATTTTTGAAAACTGCGTAATATGTCTTATGTTTAATTGTACCCTGAACTTTTCGTTGTTAATTTCACAAAAGATCCTGAAATGCCGAAGTGCTGTACGAAAGTACACCCCAACCAAGATATGAGGATAGGAAAGTAGAAATATTATAAAGAGTCACCACACGCGTATTTTTAGTAAAAAAAAAGCCAGCATTGAATGGGGTTCTTTTGGCTATCTAGCACCTTCATTTATAAATCCGACGTCAAGCAGTTGTTATACTGTTCTGTGTCTATGGTTCACAAACGTAAAGTTCATATATTATGCGAGTAGCTCTCGGGGACTCGTAAACAGACGATACGTCATAAGTCAGGTGGTAAGTTTGAGTGTGAGTGACAGACTTAACTCCAGTCCACAAATAAGGCAGTATTTTGTGTATACACATGCGTTATAGTGACGTTCATCAACACAAATTATACAATGTGTTTTTGGTGTGTCGTTAATTAGTTGAACATGCGCCGTGTAATAATAATAATAATGTTGTCCTGGTCGCAATTCGGCCATAGCAGCCAGTCTCAATGGAGACTAGACACCTGTGCGAGAAATATTATCGTGCAGTACGCAAACACATCGGCACTTTCTATTCCATCACCCTCATGATCCGATGCGACGACTTTGCGTTTTCTCCAAAGACACGGGGGTATAAATACCGCCTATAACGCCCAATACCGCCTGTTGGCGTGGTTGGCAAAAGATATTTGTGTGCATGAACATGTCTGTTTGTCCTGTGTCTGGGTGTTAATTATCTATATAATTATATATTTACAAAAGAAAAGTAGTATATCAGTTATCTGGTTTCCATAGTACAAGCTCTGATTAGTTTGGGATCAGATGGCCGTGTGTAAATAATGTCCCGAGATATTATTATAATTATTGAAAATTAAAAAAAATCACACAATTTCCATAATTCGTTTTTGGCCTGATCTGAGATTTGACCGACCTGCTTCATAGAGTGAAAAATCATTGGGTTTTACCTCTTAGATCTATGAGGAAAACTTGATAATATAAGTATATTTAACCAAATATTTGCTTAGTACCATTGTATCTTGGTGCTTTGCAGCTAATCTACAGATAATAATGGCATGACAATTATTTTCCTTATCTTGCCGCGTAATAATAATCTGTGTAAAAGTTTTATAGAGTCATCATTGTACTGGTTATTACCGGCTCCGAATATTACTTTCATCCATTAATAAATATTATCACGCGGGAAGGGAGTGCTACACGTATTGAAATGCAAATGATGTCACTCGTCTACTTACCTGTGTGTTCGCATTATCATTACATTTTTTTATGATTTTCGTTTGAGCATTACTCTTTTAAGGTTACTGTTTTAAACGGTTCTTAACCAATAATATCTAGGGACAATGACAATGTATCATCCTAGCCCCAAACTAAGCAAAGCTTGTGCTATGGGTACCAGGCGACGATATACATACTTATATAGATAGATAAATACTTACTACGTAGAAAACATCCATGACTCAGAAACAAATATTCGTGCTCATCACACAAATATTTGCACTTACCGGGATTCGAACCCAAGACCACCAGCTTCGTAGGCAGTAGCACTACCAACTAGGCTACGGTGACCGTCAATATAAAGAAAAATATTTTGTTTTACCCTAAAAAGTTACTTTATCAGCGAGCAACGTAGGCTTGATTTTATTTTAATAAAAGTTACAGATCCTACGTAAATAACAATAATGTGAACCAAGGTATCAAAAATTTACCGTTACAAGGCATTATTTGGCGTGTGCGGTGAAAATTTTATGAAACATAAATACATGTTTATAATATTCGTAATCCACAAAAAAATAACTGTTATGGTTAAAGTACATACACCAGCACATCAAGCTACCCCAATCTGACAAATTTCCCCAATTGAAAGTGAATCTTATGCCTTTGTGATAAAGTTGAAAATCTATAAAATAAATTTGACAGATTGGGGTAGCTGGATGTGCTGGCGTCTGTACAATAAAGAAAGAAAACAAGATATATTCCCAAGGAGCACAGATCACTCTATTGACATTAACTGGATTTCTTCAAATTCAAATCTAGCCGTGCGACGCTGGGGCGGGTTGCTAGTAATTCATGTGTTTTCCCCCCCGCACTTTATTATCTGTGGTTGAACTCGCTACCGCTAGACCAACGAGGAAGTAAAAGAGCTTAAGAAGGTGACAACAGCCAGATTGTTTTTTTCTGCAACTTTTTAGCCAATGCTGTTCAGTTTACCATCCTAAACGAAATATATAGCCATTCCATCGAAGGATAGTAGAGAGTGCACTAGGGTTGCCAACTATACTGTTTTGAACAGTATTATACTGTTTTTCACTAAATTTTACATTTTACTGTTGAACTAAAATTAAGTATACAAAATACTGTTTACATTTATTTAGTCAGAGGGCGTTTACTGCTCAGTGCAGCGCAGCCATAAAGATTGTAAATTAGTAAGTTGTGCGGGAAGCTCTAAAAATATATATTAAAAACAATACATTAATAAATACTGTTCATTTTTCTAAAATACTGTTTAATATCCATCATAGACCTGAATAAACTTTATTTCTAGTAAAAAAAGTTGGCTTACCTAATGACAAAATCCAGATTGTTTTTTTCTGCACCTTTTTAGCCAATGCTCTTCAGTTTACCATCCTAAATGAAACATATAGCCAGTCCATAGAAGGAGAGTAGAGAGTGCACGTGTTTGGACTTAGATGCGGCGTTATAATATGTTCCGCGTCGGTACTACAAAAATGTTGTTTTCTATTTATATCGTTACATATAATGAATGTACTTAATGATTAGCTTTTATTCCGTCGCCGTTGTCTGCTGACGTTTACATTAGATTCTATTTATTTATCTTTACTCAATGACATGAAAATGAACATTTTTATGTAGTAGACTGTGTGTATTTACCTATTCAGGTTATTTGTATAGACTTTATGTACACATTTACCATGGTTTCCTCCATTGTCATCTTCATATTTTCACGGCAATCCGAAAAGGAGTTATGTTTACGGTTTACATACACGTTTTTATAGTGTTTCGTTAATACGGTTTCAATTCACCGGTATTTGTCCTAATGTTTTCAAATCTTATATTCTTGTATGAATTATATATAAGTAAGATAGATAGGTAGATATGTAAGTGATCGCCATAGAGATTTTATTTGTGAGCGTCTTCGTATAAAGCAGTCGTTAAGCGTTAATTTAGGATACAGGGCGGTTTTACAACTCTGACATTAGGGTAACCATTGCCCACACTATAAAGGGGACATTTCTTACACTTTTTTTAACCAGTTAACAGCCATTTGTTCTTAACCAGGTTATTTTATTGTGACCAAAATAGGGTTCAGTTTTGAAGGAATAGTATAAAATGAAACCCTGATTTTGTTGATTTAAGTTTTTTTTTTCATACGTTTGTGTCTGTTAAGGGTTTTGTGGTTAGTCTTTATTTAATTTACGTGATTGCAGTTTGTGAAGAAGATTAGGCATGCTGTTGTTGTTCTAAAATTTCACTGGCCTATTTTTATTTAGTATCCTTCCAATGTTCCATATCTTGTACTGCCTCATTGACCTAACGGTACCGTGCTCAACCACAGATAACAGGGTCCTACGTTCAAATGCCAGTTCGGGCTGAAAAATGATATACTTAAGGTTTTATCTGTAAAAGTAAAAATTCTCAGTATTGCCCCGAAGTTGGCGGTATTTACACCAACATGCCTCGGAGAAAAATTAATGCTATCGGTGGAATAGAAAGTGCCCATGCACTTTCTATTCCATCACACTCATGATCCTATGGTAAAATTAGCTAATCGAACGGAAAGAAGAACAGGACCGATAGCTTTATGTGCTCTTCGAATGCGCACGCTTGTGCTCTATAATATTATGTCCCACTAGTCTCCATGGAGACTATCGAAACATTATTTTTAGTGGAGTTCACGACTCTAGCGTTAATCTACTCAATACATTTGTGAATATGGCCATCGATACAATAATCTTCTATATCAGTTACTTGATTGAAACATGTTTGATGCGTTTGAAAGTCATTGCGATACACGGTTGACAAGTTGTATGAGTCAAATCGCTTCAATATCGATACATGCGGAACTGATAAGTTTCGCTAGGACAATGAATACACGTCGCTGCCACGAGATTCACATGCGCAATACAATGTTTGTACCTACTTCAGGTACAAATACGCATGTTAGTAGTTGTTAGTTTTGTTCTTATATGCGATAAAAGAAAACATAGCATTCAATAGCGACTTTTAGTAATCCACGCAAAAAGGCGAATTCTATTAAACCATAATTATCTAAGCATAATAATACGAAATATAGTAAAAATTATTGCCTACCGCTACAGAACCATGCAAGAAGACCATTCCAATAGAACATAATTATCTAAGCATAATAATACGAAATACAATAAAAATTATTCCCTACCGCTCCAGAACCATGCGAAAAGACCAATTCCAATAGAACATAATTATCTAAACGTAGTAATAGATAGGAAATACAATAAAAATTATTCCCTACCGCTCTAAACGTGGAAAAATGTATTTATGTACTACCAACAATAGGATATCATAATACAATTAATAATTTCACATATTTGGCATTACAAACTTTAAATAATTAGCGCAAATGTTTTAAGGGACTCTTTTGTAGCTTGTATGATCTTAACAAATTATACCTCGAATGTAATAAACGTAATTTCACAGAACACTCGACGCCAAGTTTTAAACTTTTTTTTACATTTTCGACAGCAGCACCATTATCTCAGAAATAAAGGCAGTTTTGAGAGAGGATTAGGAGAGGATTTATGTGTGACTTGGTGTGGACTGTACACACTCACTGACGTGTTTGTTAATAGGAACCGTATTGGAATATAATTCTCACGAGATGACTGACGTATATTCTTCGAAAGTACCTGTAATAATTGATGATGAATGATGTTCTCCCAGACTATCCGTCGACGGCGAAACCCTTGGCTTGTGTTGGTCTGGCCCCTTGCATGAGCGCGAGTATGACTAGCAAAGTCAAACTTGGTTTTGTGCAGGAAGCACAGTAAGGAGACCCACCCGGGGTTCAACCTAGGCTGAGTTTTCCGGATATGGCGTTTGGCATCAAGAGCTTCGAGACGGGCATGCTCAAAGTTTTCTAAGCTTGATTTGTCAGCAGCTCGCCATTCTCTCCTAATATATCATATAAAACATAAATGCGCGAGCGAGATAACTGCGCAATGAACCCTGGGCCTTTAACGGTCTAGGCATATTATATGCTATGCAATTTTGTGCCTGTCATTGTGAATGTTCAAGCGAAGCTTTGTTTTAGGGTCGTCTGAACGAGCTGCTGTGCGCGGTGCGACTGCAGCGCAGCGCGAGCGCAGGCGCGTCGCACGAACGCTACCATCTTGATCCTGGTAACATTTTTGTATTTTATATTTGCATAATATTTTATTTTTATTACAATGTCTTTTCCAAATCTGTATGTCGTGTCTGGATACGTAAGCTTAACACTTTTCACTTTTTGAATGAACGCTTTTGATTTTGTGAATTTGTCCTTACAATAGCATAATTATGTAAGTTTTGTTGACTTGTTATAATATCGAATAAATGTATTTACTCTACTACTAGGGAAAGACAATTTTGTATATGAACTAATTATAAGGTTATTATTGCTAGTATTAAAAAAGCCAACGCCCGTAATAGTGAAATAAGTCTATGTACGCCCGGGTTTTTTAAACATGTGAGTCACGGAGACAAATTACAACTAGACTCCGAACAACCCCTTATGGCTCACACAAATAATTGGCCTGTTCAAACGCGAAACACAAGCGTGGCTCCAGCGCTTGTTTCGTGTGACGAAGTGGCCAACTTAACCCATGGTTTCCATAGTTCTGTTTAGTCTGGTGAGGGGATTTAGTGTTATTGAAACAACTGCATTCGATTAATTATGATTTATTACTCTCCTTAGGAATGAATAACATAGTTTTATATTAGATCTATTACACACACATACTACTAGATAGATACTAAGATACACACATACATATTACTACACCTCACCTCGGGGGTGAAAAGAAAAAAAAAAAATGTTGTAACAATATTTTTTTTTTGTATAAATTTTATTATTTTATATAAAAGTTTTATTATTGTTATGTTATATATGGTTTTGTTTTATTTTTATGGATTACATAAGGTTTATTATTTTTCATAATTTTAACATTAACACCTAAATCCTCCAAAACAACAAATGGTCCAAGCCATTTAATATCTAACTTACTTGCTGTTTCATTTTTAATTAATATTAATTGTCCATTATTATATGTTACATTATTGACATATTTGTCATAAGAAGACTTACGATTCTGCTTACTTAATATTAGGTTATTACGAGCATCTTGTTGTGCTACTTGCAACTTATATTTAAGGTCTAAAGGATAGCTTTCTGGGTTATATAAAGGTTCTATGCATTGACTTACTCTAGATGGTATTACACTAGGCCTACCAAAAACCAATTCCAAGGGCGTATATTTTGTTTCCGTATGAACCGTATTATTAAAACTATAGCACCAAAATGGTAACCAATGACTCCATGTATCTTTTTGACCATTACAATGTATTCGCAAAAATGCTCCTAAATTTTTATGTGTATTTTCAAGTGCACCGATAGATTGGTGATGATATGCTGTAGAAGTCAATTTATTTATTTCTAAAATTTTACATACCTGTTCCATTACTGAAGAAACAAATTCGGTTCCACGATCTGTCGCCATGGCATTTGGTATTCCAAATCTTAAAATAAAATTATCAACTAAAGCTTTTGCTATACTTACGGTTTCCTTATTTTTTAAAGGATAAGCTTCAATAAACTTGGTTAATTCGCATTGTATTGTTAAAATATATACGTTACCTTCAATGTCTTTCTCAAAAGGACCTACGACGTCAAGATAGATCTTTTCAAAAGCATATGAAGCCGTTGTAGTTATCTCCATGGGCGCCTTGATATACCTACAATGCTTCATTTTTTGACATTTAACGCATTTAGCTACAAATTCTTGTACATCAATGTCTAAACCAGGCCAATAAAATTTTCTTTTTATATTATTGGTCATTCTACGCACACCTGCATGTCCCGCTGTGGGTAGTAAATGAAAATCTTGTAAAATATAGTTTCTTTCCTCCTTATTATCAATTCTCCTAACTCCTCTTAATACAAAAATTCGGGGACCGGTCCAATTATTATTATCTTTAATCACTCTTAATAAATCTTTTATAAAGTCTTCATATTCTTTATTTCTTACTATGCATAGTTCATTTATCTTTATATATTTGCAAAAATCATCTAACTTAGTCACAAATTCGTCTCGCGTAAATTGTGCTCTAAAGTTGAGATTAATAAACAATATTTTCTTATTCTTATTGTAAATAAAGCATTCCTTTTCTTCATTTATATTATTTTGAGCTCTTAATTTTTCCAACTCGTCACATCCTATAAAAGTCATTTCCACAGTATTACTAGGTATTTTTAGCACCTCAACTACTCGTGGTTGATCAGGCCACGCCTCATTGGGCTTGCTACAACTAGCTTTTATAGTTTGGTTGTCAAATTCTAAACGCCTTTTTTCCGCTCTTGTCATTACTAGTATGATTTCGTCATTCATTTGTTTTAAACTATCTGATGTTATAATTATTCTAGATAACGCATCAGCAACGCTGTTGTCTTTGCCCCTTATATATAAAATTTTAAAATTATACTCTTCTAATGCTAATCTGAATTTTAAAAGTCTACTTGCTGGATCTTTCATTGAAAATAAATATACTAAAGGTCTGTGGTCAGTCATAATTGTAAATAATTTACCATAAACGTAAGGCCTAAAATATTTCACTGCCCACACAATGGCAACTAATTCCTTCTGAATGGTGGGGTAGTTAAGTTCAGCTTTATTGAGTGGTCTACTTGCGTATGCAACTGGTTTCATATTTTTATTGCATAACACTGCGCCAATGGCTGTGCCAGAAGCGTCAGTTTGTATAACAAATTCATTATCATCAGAAAAATCTGGAAAATCTAAAATTGGTGGTGTCATTAACTTATTTTTTAATTTTTCAAATGATTTTTGACAATCGTTAGTCCAAACAAATGGTTCAAATTTACGAGTTAACTTATTTAATGGGCACGTTATGTCTGCAAAATTTTTAATAAATTTCCTATAATAGTTACAAAATGCTACAAATCTTTTCACTTCATCTGTGTTAGTTGGAACTGGGTAATTTTGTAAGACTTTAACTTTTGATGGATCGGGTAAAACTCCATTTTCAGATACAAGATGGCCTAAATAAAGAATTTCTTTCTTCAAAAAGCTACATTTATCTGGATTCAATTTTAAGTTAGTTTTTCTTAACCTTTCTAACACGTCTGTCAAATTTTTGTTATGAATATCTAAATTTCTACCGAAAACTACTAGATCATCTAAGTATATGAAACATCTATCATGAGTGAGTCCAGACATGGCTACTGACATTACTCTACTGAACGCGGTGGAACTGGTCTTGAGACCCATAGGTAATCTCTTCATCTTGTACTGGCCAGTGTTTGTAGTAAACGCAGTAAACTCTCTACTTTCTTTATCTAAAGCTACTTGGTAATATCCTTGATTAAGGTCTAAATGTGAGAAATAGATAGAACCCGAAAGAGAATCTAAAATCTCTGTAATGTTCGGCAATGGGAATTTGTCGTCTACAATACAGTCATTTAATTTCCTGTAATCGACAACTAAACGCCATTTCTTTTCGTTATCGCTTTTCTTTGGCACCAGCAAAATAGGACTAGACCATTCGCTTTTCGCCTCTTCTATAATATCATTGTCAATCATTTTTTGAATTTCCTTATCCACCTCATTTTTTAATGAGTGTGGCAAACGATACTGTTTCACATAAACCGGACTTGTGTTTGGTTTTAAAGTAATCGATTGCTCATAAACGTTCGTAGTCGTTAACTTATCACCGGGTAAAAAGAACACATCTGAATACTTAGAGCATAATTGTTGAATAGAAATGCGCTCTTCTACATTTAAATGATTTAATTTTAAAATATCTAATAATATTTTTGCTCGCTTTAAATTATTTTGATTTGATTTGAAATTGCAAATATGATAATCCTGAATTGAATGCATCTCTGGTTGAAACATTGGTAAAGATATACTATGTTCATTGCTGTTTAAAATTTTTACCGGTACTCTATTGTTTTTTATTCTACTAATACATCCAGCTAAAAACACATTTTCTGCCAACTGCTTGCTAGGGATAACACAATCATTATTGGCTAAAGCATTATTTAAAAGTAAATAGTGAATTGATTCACTCCGTGCAGGAATATGTAAAACTTCATTCGAATAATCGACCGTATCACGAAGTAATAAAGAATATTCCATTCCATATTTAGAAAACGTTATTATATTTCTTTCCAAATTAATATTCGTCATGTAATGACACAGAAAATCTAAACCTAATATTCCATCCGCCTTTAAAGGTATGGTATCAAATACATGAAGTTTGATATCAAAATCAACACAGTGTTGGTCATCACGATGAGTCAATGTGAGATTAATAAATCCTGATGACTGAATCTGACCCCCAATACCATTTATGATAGTTTCGTCTCGAATGATGCAACTGTTGCTAGGTACAGCATCTTTCTTTATGACGGATAATGATGCTCCGGTATCAACCAACCAAAAGTATCTTCTATTACCATTATACAAAGTCAAAAATTTCGCTTTACCACTTAGCGCTAAAATGTTATGTTTCAGATCGAAAAAACTGCATTGGATTCGTATTGGAACTTACAGACTCATTATTGCTAGACTGATTTGAATAAAACACTCGATGTGTATTACCCTTACCACGATTCTCGAACCTCGATCGATTTTCACTCGACGTTTGATGAACTCGTCCTCGCTGTGTGTTATTGTACGAACTTGTACCATTAGTACGGGCATGATAATATGAATTATTACCGCGAAAATTTCCTCTGGCAAAATTGTTAAAATTACCTCTAAAGTTACCTCTTCTGAAAGTATTAAAATTATTTGAATTCTGACGATAATTATATCGTCCTCGTTGTCCACGAGACTGTTGACCGAAGAATTGGCCTTGCTGGAAACTATTAAATTGAGACTTACCTCGTCCACGATGAGAAAACTGCATGACATTTTCACCCGTCGAAGATGATGCCGATGTCAACTCTTCATCCTTGGCGGCCTGAATCGCGTCTTTCAAGCTGTCGTAATTACGCGCTGCGATTATTGTGCTGAGCCGGGAATTACTTAACCCATCTGCAAATCGTTTAATGGCCATTTTCTCATTTAACGGTTTTAATACACCATAATTTTCAGAATTGCCATTTGCCTGAGCTATGGTTAAATTGGTGAATAGTTTTTCTAATTCGGTACCAAACTGATCTATTGTACGCCAACCCTGAGTTGTACTCTGTAACCGTGATTGTATAGCAGTGAACGATTTTTTAGGTAATAAAGTGTCTTTTAATTGCTTAATCAACTCTGTTACCGACTTGTAATCATCACACATGCGTAATTTTGCATTTTCGGACAGTCTACCTTTTAAAACGAATTTAATCAGTAATAATTTTCCCGATTCCGATAACATATCGGCATACATTTCTACCGAGTCAATGATACTTTTGATGTTACTTTCATTACTGTTCATAATCGGAATCAAACTACAGGCCGTTTTTAAATCGAACTCCATGATTAAATCTGGGTTTGAGCTAGTTTCACAAAAATCACTTCCACTACTGTCGATATCAGAAACTACTTTATTTTCGGAACATAAATCAATAATTTGTAAATAATAAGATTTTATCCCATTTTGTATTAAAATTAAAGATTCCAAAATTTTTGATTTTGAGCCTTGTTCTGAAGACAAAAATTGAATTATTTCCTGACTTCTATTATAAATTTCCTTAGTCTCTTCTAATCTATTTTTAATAACATTTCCTTTAAATCTTAATTTTCCTTTCTTAATTAAATATTTTCTTATACTCTTAAGTTCTTTTAAACATTCAAGTAAATCATCTTCCATTACCTTACAATAAATACATAATTACTTAAAGAATACATACCACAATCTCACTAAGTCACAGTGAGTTACCGTAGTAGGTGTTGTAGAGTGTAAGTCGATCCACGATACATTGAGACGATTAATGAGCAATTACAATAAATTGATTTGGTATTACTTTAAACTTAGAGTCTATAGAATAATTATTTGGATGTCCATTATTCTTGAGGTTAATTTTAAAATAAAAAATGACGCATTAATACTATACATTAAACCGCACTTTATCGCACTTTTATAATAATTTGACGCACTTAATTCAACTAATTTTGGCTGCCGCACGAAATACTATTTACTTAGGTATGTCTCTCATCGGGATACGTAGGTCGCGCTCGCGCTCCTCTCCACGTACATCTCTGGACCGGTTAAATGATCGCCGAAAATTATTCTGCATTATTTGGTCTCTGATCCAAGTATGGTGGCATTTCCTATACTGTTTCCATACGAAGTATAATGCACCTAGACCCAACAGAGTAGCGATGATTATGAGGACAATGCTGATACTTGACATATGCAGCTTAAACTGCTCCACATCTGCATTGTTTGAACCCGCAGCATTCTGGTTCAAAAATATCTGCTCTTTTTCATAGTTTGAACGGCACATTTTATACGATGATTTTAATTCGCGCACTATTTAACAAAAATATATGTTAAATAAAATATATAATATATACTGTTCATAGTTTACACTTATTTTACATGCCGCATCCGAAATTAACTTCACTTTCTTGATTCATTGTTCGATTCATTTGGAGCCGTAACACTATACCGATACCGTATTCGCGTCGCGAGCCCCAAATATGGCACGGGTCGCCATGAGGGGATTTAGTGTTATTGAAACAACTGCATTCGATTAATTATGATTTATTACTCTCCTTAGGAATGAATAACATAGTTTTATATTAGATCTATTACACACACATACTACTAGATAGATACTAAGATACACACATACATATTACTACACCTCACTGGGTTCAGATGGCTGTGTGTAAATAATGGCCAAGGGTGTTATTATTATTAGACGCTTGCATTGCGATGAACTCTATAATCATATATTTGAATATAATTATCGTCTTTGAAACTCGACTACTGATGTGTTAGTAGATATCAGTCGTCGAGTTTCAAAGACACACAACAGCTCACATTGTTTAAGATCTTCCAGTCATCTAAGTTCAAAATCATTATTAGTGTAGTGTAAATATTGCGCAACATTTCTGAAATACTATGTAGTATGGTATAGATGTAGATTTCCCCTATCAGTTGCATACTATTATACGATAACAAGTCGAGTGCTGAACTTTTGCTATTATGACGCAACTGTGTAGTAGAATAATTATTATGTCTACTGCAATTAAAGGGAAAAGAAGGACAATCATGTTTAAACACAATAGGGATATTTGTTAAAAATGGGACATGGGACAGGGATCTGCTGTGTGTGACGGACGGATTGATTAAAATTGTATGAAGTGTTATTTTTTTTAATAACGTTTGCACTTATCCTAAGGCTTCCATTGTTTAGTGCTCTTCACTTAACATGACAATCGCATATATTAGAGTGCAGTAAGCATTATTCGCAATGCGAAGCGTAAATCTCATTTCATAGATGGAAAATTTGATCTGCTAGTATCGGCGTTCGTAGCTTAACGCAGAGCGGTTGCCTCGGATTGGTAGATGATACTGGGGCTCTACTGGCTAAGTCGCCGAACATCGATTTCTTGAATGGCGTTCAAATAAATAAAGGTTAAAAATGACTTAATCAATCGTTAAATCGGCTTCCATGAGCACATGTGAGGACATAAATGGTCCGGAATCGATTATCAACGTTGAAGCCGATTTAATGATTGATTAAGTAATTTTTTACCTTTATTTATTTGAACGCCATTTAAGAAATCGATGTTCGGCGACTTAGCCGGTAGAGACCCTGGTTCATGACCCGCCGGACGACTAAATTTATGATTTCCCATTTTTGAGATTGTCAATCGACACGCGCGTCGACCCTCAACTTTGTAAAAAGAAACAAAAATGAATAAGCTCCAATGCGCAAAATATCTGCCATCGTGTATCCTTCGTAACTTACCGGCATAGTGTCTATTTCGTGTTGGTAAAGGGTTCTTGTTCGAAACCCGCCGGACAAAATGTATGATTTTCTTTCATTTTGAATTGAAATAAACCTAAAAAATTAATGCCTTATTGTGCTGTGTTTAATTAATGTAGAAACTTATAAAAGTCATAATTCTGACAACATGTAACTAAGCATATTTTAGTACCATCACGATTACTTCTATAAAATCTTATACGAAAACAACGAGGCAATTAGAGCTACGAAGTACATTAAGGAGCCTGTTACTGAAGGCGAATAAATGGTATATTAGACTACGTCTTATTTCACAGTAAATATTAGCACGTTGAAGATTTTTACATAGCAATGTTAACAGATACATTCAGTATGTGTCACAAGTAGTCACAGCTGCCTCCTAGATTGGCTTTCCTTTTTAACCGACTTCAAAAGGAGGAGATTCGCAAGTTCACCAGTTTTTTTTTTTTTTTGTGTATGTACACCGATTACTCGGAGCTTTATGATCCGATTTACGTGATTCTTTTTTAGTTTAATGCGGAATAGTTGCCATTTGGTCCCATAAAATTTTTATATAGTTTGGCCCAGTAGTTTTCATTTTATGGACATTTTTGTATGAAAATTTTAATTCTTCCATTACAATTGATAGCCGTGTCTTTTCCGGCATAGAAAGAATAACATGACCATCCCATACTATCCCGTGGGTGTCTTAAAAGGCAACTAAGAGATGCACCAGGAAGTCGGGCAGCAGCGTCACCTGTATACTAGCTACCACCTAACTGTGGTCGCCAACTCGCAAGCCAAGCGCGGTGATTACGGCAAACCCCTCCACATGGCAATGTTGTAGAAACCATTGGGGTAGGCCTATGTCCAGCAGTGGACAATATCAGAATGATAATGTGAATATCGAGCAGTAGAGTTCTGAATCACTTTACCGGCTCCTTTATGTTGTTATATCCTCAAATTACATTAAATTAGAAAAGGCTTTGCAGGTCGTGGGTTTGATTCCCACCTATGCTAGATATTTGTGTGCATTAACATGTCTGTTTGTCCAGAGTCTGGGTGTATTTATCTATATAAGTATGTATTTATAAAAGAAATGTAGTGCATGTAGTATCAGTTATCTGGTTTCCATAGAACAAGCTCTGCTTACTTTGAGATATTTTTTTTAACGGGACTAGTAAGAGGGAGGCCTTATTACCTACCACTGCAACTCCTGTAAGCCAGGATTAACAGTGGCACACAATGAAATTACACTGAGCGGTGAGGCTCAAGCATGTCCCGAGGAATCGCTTTAACTGTCTTGGATCCCGCAACAACCAGAAAGAAACAAGGAGTTAGAAAATCATTACCTTGAGATCAGATGGCCGTGTGCGAATAATGTCGCAGGATATTATTATTATGTATGGTTGAATTACGTGACCGTCAATTACATGTTTGTAAAGTACCCCGCGACACATGGATTAATTTCTCTAGAACTCATGATAAAAAAAAACTTACATTATTTTTATTTAAGTGCCGCTAATTGATTGCTTGTGTAACCCATACAGGTGCGCAACAAGACGTGAAGCAGTTCCTGACGCTTCAGCAGCGAGGCATGGCTCATCTGTTGGACACCGCGCGCAAGGACCTCGCCGCACTCAACATCATTGCGGAAGGCATGTCGCGCCTCGTCAGAGCATAGTAAAGCATTCTATTTTTCCATAACTACATTTCCAATTATGTGTAATTTAGGCGACGCATTGATCATCAAAAATAACCGGACTGAAATGCAGAGAGAGATGTGCTAGATTGCATAGAAATCTAGCTAATATCTAAGCGTGAACCACGCCAAAACAATTTTAATCTTATAAAGTGAATACATTTACAATTTTTTATAAATTTTATTTATTGTATGGGCAGTGTTTACCCTAGTGTAGTTTCAAGCCGCCCGGTAGGCCTCTGACATGGCTTAACGACTCTTATCTAACGACTATAACCGGGACCGACAGCTTAACGTGCCCTCCGAAACACTGAGACGCTCAGAGATTAAACCACTTTGGTGGTCACCCATCTATGGACTGACCGCGAGCCTAGTTGCTTTACCTCGCCGATCATTTACGGCGGAGAGCATCTAGCTATGAGCGATACAAAAATATAATAATTATATATAATAAAATACCTTACAGATATAGGTATGCGTGTAGAACATTTGAATACAATTAGATCTTTATTCTTTATTGTACACAAAATATGCATTTATAAGTAAATGATTTTATCTACAGCTATTGTACAGAGTCGAGCTTAACTCAATATGAGTTTTCTTCCAGAAAACCCTTGTCTGAGTGTAACGTCTTGTATGAAAGGGTATAATATACCCTTTATTAGTTCTTTGTAATGCACTATATATTATATAGTGCATTACAAATAACTAATAATAATTGAAACTAAAGGGTTCGTGATACCATATAAAATTAAAAAATGACACTAGGGTAACCAATGCACATACGATAAGTAAGTAAGATAATAAAAATAACTACGTAGTTTTAATGAGCAGTGATATTTTTTCACTGTTGTAAAAGTTAACCAATTATCTAAATCTATAATCACAAGTATGATAAAGACAGGAAAAATAAAATGTATAAATATCAATTTGATTGTTTTACGATTGCTCCAAATTATAATTCCCTACCGCTTAACCCATGGGCGGCCGTGATCACTTACCATCAGACCCACTTGCTCGTATGCCATCCTATTTTATAAAAAAAAAAACCTTCAATGCGTCGCTATAATCAATGAAATCAGCTATATTCATATGTATAATTCCAATGTTCCTTGAGGATTTAAATATACCACAAGTAAAAGTGAGAAGTTAGGTTTTATGTACTCTTAAATCAAGTATTCTCCGATACGATATTTTGAACCATCTTTGTAGTATACGATCATATAACTAGGACTGTATATGTATTGGTACAGACGCCAGCACATCCAGCTACACCAGTCTCTCAAATTTATTTTATAGATTTTCAACTTTATCACATAAGCAGAAGGTTCTCTTTCAATTGGGGAAATTTGACAGATCGGGGTAGCTTGATGTGCTGGCGTCTGTACAATTGACTGGACCTTAAAGAACTGAAAACAGCATAAGATTTCAAGAACTAACGAGAAACTAATGTAATACCAAATGTGTTTGTGTTTCATTTGTATGCTATAAGATTTTGTACCTAGTGATCTTAAATACTATGTAAATAAAGCTGATTGAAGTTATTTTCGTTTTTAATTATGTCACCTAAATTATTATCTGACATTTCAATAGAATGAAAGTCACTAGATTGTTTGGGTTTGTAAAATATTCCACAGCTTGCTACATGCTAATCACACTAATATTATAAAGACGAAAGTGTGTGTGTGTGTGTGTGTGTGTGTGTGTGAGTGTGTATGCTTGTTACTTCTTCACGGCTAAACGGCTGGAGCAATTTTAATAAAATTTGGTATAGAGTTAGCTGACACCCTGGATTAACACATAGGCTATAATTTATAAAGTGTAACGCGGGTAAAACCGCGAGGCCCGGCTAGTATTATAAATGCGAGAGTTTGTGAGTATGGATGTTTGTTACTCTTTCACGCAAAAACTACTGAATGGATTTTGATTTAATTTTGTAATAATATAGCGTATATATCTGAATAACACATAGGCTATAATTTATGAAGTTTAACGTGGGTAAAACTGTGGGACACAGTTAGCAGAATATATTTTCTACTAGCCCGTGAAAAAATCATCTAAAATTGTTTGGGTTTGTAAAATAATAGGTCTTTACCTATGAAATTGCCGTTTTGTATGAAAAAATTTAAACGAATTTTTTTCATGAATTTTTTTATTTGTATTAATCGAAGTAATCACCCATGCAATCAATGCATCTTTGCCATCGCAGTGGCAGTTTATTGATGCCCTTCTTAAAGAAATCAGCTGGACGGGAGGCAACAAATTCTTCAAAGGCATTTTGTACTGCCTCTCGGGTATTGAATTTTTTTCCCGCCAAGAAGTTATCCAAATTCTGGAAAAAGTAGTAGTCTGTAGGCGCAAGGTCTGGTGAGTAGGGCGGATGACGGAGAGCTTCCAACCCCAGTTCTTGCAACTTGGAGACCGTCTGCTGTGCAGTATGAGGTCGCGCGTTGTCGTGCAGGAGCAGCGGAGACGAGCGATTGACCAATGCTGGTTGGAGATGCGCCAGCTTCTCCATCATTGTGCTCAGTTCTTCACAGTACACATCTGAAGTAATGCTCACCCCGTTTGGTAAGAAGCTGTGATGAATCACACCGGCGCTAGACCACCAAACAGTGACCATCACTTTTCTAGGGGTAAGTTTTCGTTTAGGGCATTGTTTAGGTGCTGAACCAGGATCCAACCAACTTGCTGAGCGCTTGCGGTTATCAAACAGAATCCATTTTTCATCGCAGGTAACAATGCGGTTCAAAATTCCTTCATTTGTGTGTCTGTTGAGCAGTGCAAGGCACGTCTCGACGCGTACTTCGCGCTGGCGATCATTGAGTTCGTGGGGCACCCATTTGTCAAGCTTTTTTACCTTGCCAATTTGACGCAAATGGACCAATATTGTTTTGACGCTAACGTCGAAAGCTGCTGCTAATTCAGCCGTAGATTGTGTATCATCAGCTTCCACAACCGCCTTTAATTCGTCATTGTCGACCAAAGTCTTCGGACGACCGCGAGGTTCATTTTTCAGGTCGAAATTTCCAGAACGGAAGCGAGCAAACCAATAACAGGTGGTGCGTTGGTTTGTAGTGTTAGCTCCGTAAACGTCGTTGATGTTGCGTGCCGCTTGTGCCGCGTTGCTGCCACGACGGTACTCATATTCCATAATTACTCGAATTTTTAACGTATCCATGATGACGAAAAAGATTGAAATGCGATGAAAATGTAACACTAATCAATAAAGAAATGACTACTTTTGCAAAAAAGAATCCATGTTTTTAAAATAAAATTAATTTGAAATTAGAATTCTTAGCCAAACAAAAATTATTTTGATTTGAAATGGCCAGTACTGCAGAACGGCAATTTCATAGGTAAAGACCTAATATTCCACAGCTTGATACAAGCTAATCCTATTAATATTATAAATGTGGAAGTTTGTGAGTACCTATGGATGTTTGTTACTCTTTCACGCAAAAACTACTGAATGGATTTTGATGTAACTTTGTAGTAATATAGCGTATATATCTGAATAACACATAGGTTATAATATATACAGTTTAACATGGGTAAAACCGTGGGACATATTTAGCAGAAATAGTTTCTACTAGCCCGTGAAAATTGTCCTGAAAAAAAGTTAGTTTATTTGTTCCCGGCACATCACGACTACTTGAAGCTCGTCTGAGATGTTGAACTAAGGCGGATCTTAGTAAGTAACTCTTTATTGTACACCAATAAAATAATACATAAAAAGAACTATGAGTATGTTACGATTGTACAAATTGCGGCCTTATCGCTAGGTGCGAACTCTTCCAGTATAATGAATGACGGATCGGTGGATGCACATTGGCTTTGACAGCATCTTTATTCATCATTATGTATAGGAATTAGCTTAGTTAGCTGATAAAACTGGAAAATTTATAGGTTTACTCTCAAAACTTTTCAGATGGACATAAACTTGAAATAACCTAATCGTTAGAACACTGCCGACTCCAACTATAATTACATCATTTTGGAAAAGAGCTGATACTCTTACACTGCTAGACCGATATTAACCAAACATACCTAAGAACCATCACAAGGAAACTGGCTTTCCAATGAAAAATACTACATTGAAATCGGTCCATTCGTTTGAGAGCTGCGATGCCACAGAAAGACGCACACATACACGCACAGACAGACATCAACGACAAACTTATAACACCCTCCTTTTTGCGTCGGAGGTTAATAATGCTGAGTTTAGTAGAAACTATTCATAAATTTTGTATTATAATAACTTTAACTTACCCAAAATAAGTGATAGGTTATAAGTTTAATGTACCCACCTGATTGTGAATCATTAATTTCGTGTTTCAATTCTCAGACAAACTTGCACCTTTTTTGCGACTACCATGTATTTATTACTAGCCGACCCGGTGAACTTCGTTCCGCCTAACAGTCGATTCTTGATTTTTTTTTCTTTTTCATTATGGTACCTACTTAAATTCATTTTATTTTTACTTATTCCAAATTAAGTTATATTTTAATGAGAATAGCTGTACCCGCGACTTCGTCCGCTTGTTTATTTTTCTATAATAAAATATTTTTTTCTAAAATAAACTTAGTCTAAGTTATTTCAGAGATTAGCCGGAACAAACTGACATACAGACAGACAAAAACTGATAAAAAATATATTTTGGTGTATGTACCGTATATACACACATCAACAAAGTCTAGGGATACGTTATTTTGAAATCAAACATGGCTTTATTGTTTAAAACCTATTTAGTTTCCTTAAAAAGTTTATTTACAGATTTAAACCTTGTCTATTCTTTATTCAAAATTTAAAAATTAAAATGAGAAACAAATGAAAACACGCAAAGCACAGCGCAATCTTGAGTTGTATCTAATTTCAAGAAGTTGCATTAAAATTTTTTTTGCGTGTTAATTGAAGAAAACCTGATAAATTGTTTTATTTTCTTTTCTCAATTGGTTGTGTAAGCTTTTTAGCGTCATGCCACGCCATCATTTGAGTCGAGATGAAATGTTACGGGCAGTTGGCATGTTACAAAACGGTGCTATTCAACGCGTCGTTGCTGAGTCTCTGGGCACAAGCCAAAATGTGGTATCCAGGCTGTGGTCACGTTATCGCGCTACTGGAGATGTGGCAGAACGGCACACAGGTAGATATCGTGTTACCACTCAGAGACAGGATCGATTTCTCCAAATGACCGCCAGAAGACTACCCAATATCACAGCGATGCAACTAGTGCAAAGGCTCCAGGAGGGTCAGCAGCTGCTGGTGAGCGACCAAACCGTGCGAAGGAGGCTGCATGAAGTTGGTCTTCATGCTCGCAGACCGCTACGAGTCCCAGCGCTGCGACGTGGCAATCGCGGTAGGCGACTTTTATGGGCTCAAGAACATTTGACATGGAGTGATCAACAATGGTCATTGGTGCTGTTCACTGATGAGTCCCGCTATGGATTTCACCCAGATTCGAGACGAACACGCGTTTGGAGAACTCCAGGCAGGGTCAGCCGTCTCCGACATCCACAGGAGGTCCACTCTTACCAAGGCGGGACAATTATGGTGTGGGCAGGAATACGAATCGGCGGACGAACCCAACTCATTTGGATTCAGGGCAGCATGACTGCCCATAGATACCGTGAGGAGGTAGTAGAACGTGTCATTGTCCCGCTCAGGGCCCTAACGGGGCAAGAATTTCAGCTCATGCATGACAATGCACCTTCCCATACAGCGCGGCTGGTGAGGGCCGCCCTTCGAGAACACGATGTTCAGGTATTAGATTGGCCTCCACAGTCGCCAGACTTAAACCCAATTGAACACGCCTGGGACATGTTACAGCGAAGAGCATTGAGGGATTTTCCGCCCAACTTGACAACAGAAGAACAACTTTTCGAACATTTAAAAAGAACTTGGGACTGCATACCCCAGCAAGACATTGACACCTTAATTTTAAGTATGGAAAATCGTTGCCGCTGTGTGATTAATGTTAGAGGAGGAAATACCGATTACTGATTATCAGATTTGGTAAGATTTTTATTCATTTAATTCGATTGAATAATTTTATAAGAATAAAATGTTTTTGTTCACTCAGTAATTTTCTATGGCTTAATTAATTTAAGACTTTTATTAATTAGAAAAACAAAATCGCATCGTGTTGTTAATGTTTAAATATCGGCCATGAAATTATATTTAATTCTTCCATTTACAGTCATAACAAAATGTTTATAGTTTTCTAGATAATCAATGAAATGTTCAATATCCCTAGATTGTGTTGATGTGTGTATATTCATATACATGTAGTAAAAAAGGGTTATTTCAATATTACAAACAGACACTCCAATTTTATTTACATTGACTATGTATAGATAGTGGGCAAGCCTTTCAGCCGCTTTGCACTGAGTTAGCACTGTGATGCTCTAAAACTTAACCATTTTGACGGTCACCCATTTGATAGATTATAATATTTGGTAGATTGACCGCGTGGCTAGGTGCTTAACCTTGCCACTCGTTAGCAGACTGATGCATTCAGTTGATAAACTCATAGTAATGTTAATGCCACGCACGAGAGGCTTATTTGATAATAATTGATTGATGTTTTCTCCATGTCTATAAAATTTTATCTTAGGTCGAGTGAGAGAAACTTACAACTTTATGTTTATTGGCATAAAGTTTAGTGGTTAAATTAGCCACTTTTCTGTAATAAGTGATAATATAATATTCTGGGACATTATTCACAGACGGCCATTGATCCCAAACTAAGCAGAGCTTGTACTATGGAAACCAGATAACTGATATACTACATCTAATACTTTTATTTGTAAATATTTAGTTATATAGATATTACTCCCAGACTCAAGACAAACAGACATGTACAAGCACACAAATATCCGTCCTGGGTGGGAATCGAACCCATAGCCTGCGCCGCGGAAGGTATGACAAAAGTAAGGTATGTCTGTCTATTGTGTATTACTCTGCATCTATGACTAGTTGTGTTTTACTTATGAAGAATGACTTTTATTTCGTCTGATAACGAAGTAATCTTCAGCTGTGTCTCGTCACGTACAAAGTTTGTTCAATGATAAGCTTATGCTGAATGTGATGAACAATACTGTTTGGCACAAGTTTGCAAATATGTACACCGTATAATATCTCAATTATCTCTTTGTTTGAGACATTGTTGGTGATCTGCATTTCACATACTGAACTAATTTAAATGTCATCGCGTCTCTTTTTGTTATACCCAGTATGAAAAGGACACAGCATATCTGCATAGAACTGACATACAAATAATTGAAACTGATGGTCAGGCGCATAATAAGTTACTACGTTCTGAGAGCCTAAATTGATTCTGTTTTTATTTAGACCTACTTTAGAAATAAAAGCGATGATAATTAAATTAGTTCAGTTTAGTTGATTTTGTTATAATCGGAGTCATTAATTGGAAAAATAAAGAGTACGAACAGATGATTGAAAGTAGATTTATTAAAACAATAAATATTAACTTTTAGTACTCAAATCTAAAGGTAAGTCTGTATGTCTCACTAGTTCAATAGGTTTATATTCACGTCTTTTTGTGCATATAAGGTTTAAGGGCATCTCATCATCCAAGGCACCGTACATCGGCGGGCTATCTGCCTCCAGTGAAATTTCCTCAATCCGGGGTTTGTCTTCGTAGGTGAATACTTTATCGCTAATACTGGGACCGAGGGCTGGGTAGTTGATGGTACTGGAGTAGTAGCTCCTATACGCGTGCTCGTACATTTGTGTGTACTCCAAGTGAGACATTTCATGCGTAGGAATTCTCACAGGATAAATCGGCTCAAGAGGTCTGATGTACGTGACTTGGTCGACCATAGGAGCGTAGGACATTGACGTCGGAACGGAGGTTTCTGGTAGGACGGTCGCGTACGTAGGCATAGGCGGAGGAAGAGCACTTTTAGGCGGATTGTAAGGCCTGCTTGCATGTAACGGAGATGTGGGCTCCATGACGGTGTAAGAAGAGTTATTTTCCTTCGCAGGCGAGAATGTGACTGGACTATGTACTTCGTCGGAAGATTCTCTGGGTGTTGTTTGTTCTGTGGTGTAGTGTCTGTAGGTTTTGACGTGCTTCCTCAAACTGGACGGATCGGTGTAGCGCTTGTTGCAGCCGGGGACTTTGCAGCAGTAAGGTTTCTCCACTGCGTGTGTTCGAGTGTGCTTGAATCTGTCGCTCGAGTTTGAATACGCTTTGCCGCAGCCCTGAAGAAAAAGAAACTATGATTAATTGTTGAACTTTAAAAACGAAGTAGGATTTATTCCTTTTTTAAAATTATTTATGGCATTTTTATATATTGACGATATTTACCTCATAGGGACACATATATGGTTTTTCTCCGGAATGTGAACGGAGATGAATTTTCAAGTTTTCAGCTCTTGAAAAACTCTTGTTGCACTGGTTGCATGTGTGAGGACGCTCATTTGTGTGTGTGCGTACATGTACGAGCATTTTGTATCTGTTGACAAAGAAAACAATGATAAGTCTCCATGAAGTTTGTATATTTAGAGATTTTATATAATAAAATAAAATTTGAAAACAACTTGGATGATTTAAATTCTTACCGTGCGTTGAAGCCTCTTTGTGGCCTGGAGCAGTCCTTCCAGCCGCAGTAGAACAGGCCATCGCTGTGCGCGATCGCATGCGTGCGCGCAACATGCGCGGACAGGCGCGCCACGCTGGGAAAGCGCGCCCCGCACCCTCGCCACCCGCACACTCCCTCCACGGTTTCAGCATTGTCACTGTTCCTCTCAGGCGATGAGCCTCCCGATGAATCCTCGACTTCAAACTGTAAATAAATTATTAACTCATTTACAAAAGCTCGATTTTTTTGTGCTAGAGTACCTACTATAAAGTCATTGAGTTATAGTAAATTCTATCATGTCCTATTTCGTACAAGTTGAAAGATATTTTTCACCAAAACATAGGTATATTTGTTTTTAAAAAATAAATTCACACCTGTGGGGGATGGGGTGGCAACGCGACAGGTCTAGCGAGGTAGGGCGCGAACCTTTCGGCGGACATCCACCGTGAGGTGACGACCCTACATCCCTCCCTGGGAAAGTCCGATCTCCAAGCCGGAAACACTAACATCGTAACTATCACAGTTTCTCGTATATAACAACAAGCAGTAGTGGTCACCGCGCGGTCGCTACAGACAATGATGGCGGGCGCGGGAGCCGCGTACTTATAAAACGTCTACAAGTGACAACGCGCTGATAAGAGGACGAGTCCCCCGCGAACAAACTAACTCCACACATTATTCTCAATATTTCCATAAGATAGCAGTAATGAGAACTACGGTGTAGAATGTTATATTTTAGGGTTTCAGATATTTAGATTTTTTTTGTTTTTGTATGTTAATAAGGTTGAATTTGGCGTAGCTTATAATCGTAGTGATGTTTCGGTGTGGATATCGTTATCAGAAGCCGCCTACCGCGGCTGCTGTCCAGTTATTACCGGACCGATAGGCCGCGGTTCAATAGGTGACTGATAGGCGGTGTCGGTGTGAAGCGACCTCTTACTGGTTCTTATTAACGAGCTCATTACTAATCGCCTCGAGCGCACTTTCAAGAACAAAGCGTTTAGTGACTAGGTGACTATCATGAACGCTTATGGAAGGTATGACTGGGGGATATAAGATGTATTTTTAGGTTTGCTGACTACTTACAGTTATAAAAACAGTTATGTAAATTAGCTGTTGGTAAATATACCTTTATGCACACACTTTTGCAATGTGACTCCTGCTTTGGCTAGTCTCCATTGAGACTGGGCCTCACGGCTAAGTTTTGACAAGGACATCAATATTATAAAATAGCCCTCGATACCTGTAATTTTGGGTTGGGACCAGTTTAAGACGGGTAAACAAATTGCATTCGTTCTTGCAAATACGATCAACCACGTTAAAACTGCTCGGGTTCAAAATTACCTACTCTTACTTCCTCGTGGTCCTAATAATTGTCCTAAACTAAGCCCCCCAGGAAGCATAGGTAGTTCCTCATGGTAATACTATTAATTTATCTGCGTCTTGTATTTTAATTGTTGGAAGTACACATGTTGACTACAGAACTGAGATGATCGTACGTAATTAATGTATAAACAAAAAGTGAGGTGAAGTGAAACACCATATTTATATATGAGGAGGGGGATATATAAATGTTAGACTAGGAGGAAACAACCAAAATTACACATAGAGCGATTCTAATTCTAGTCAATGTTTTGTTCAATAACTTGTCAACATCAAATTGATATACGCGTAAAATATAAACATACATTTTTTGAGTGTTTACAAGTATTTGATACTAGCTGTGCCCGCGAGTTCGTCCGCAAATTTTGTAATGACTGCGTAAATGTTACATCAGATTTTTTTTGTTTCTTATTCAAACATATAAAACATTCACATAAACCTTACATATGTCCATACAAACTTTCATATTGGTATTTTACACCCTTGGGGGTAAAACTTTTATAAACTACTAGCTGTGCCCCGCGGTGTTACCCGCGTTAAATTTTATAAATTTTCTTTGCTATAAACCTCACGGAGCCCGAGACCTTTCCAACGAATGTAAAACCGTGGAAATCGGTTCGTGCGTTCTGGAGTTATAGCGTCAGGAAGGAAAACCCGACTTATTTTTATATAGTAAGTGGATAAATGTCATATTTATTGATATCGAATCAACCGCCTCAAAAATAAGTTTCAAGCTTTTAGCTCTAAAAATGACGATACTTCAATACAACATTTAATCTCCTCTTTCAACCCCTTCAAACCCTTTTTTCGCATTAATGAGTAGCCTGTGTCCTTTCTCAGGATCTAGACTAACTGTGTAGGTACCTAATATTCGTAAGGACTACTTATTCTCTTTGTAATTTATCTCTTTTATTGACTCTTAGTATACATGTAAAGTTAGATTTAGCCCAGGAGATACGTTGTAACTAGTAGGTAGTATCAAATTTGAAGTGGTGTCGCAATGGAGCACGATGACATACAGTTTTATCTAACACGATTGCCTTTAGATATACGGTACAATATTTAGAGATTTCATTGTTATCAGGCGCACGCATTAAACATTGCTCATGGCAATGTTGCCACGTCATCAGTTCACGCAACTATATCTTACCTAAGCCGCAAAGGACTTGGTGCCTAAGTGCGTGTTACTTGACAGCATCTTATTAGGTAGGTAGTAGCTATGGTTTTTGTTTCCGGTGCTAATTCTATTGTCAAAAAAGATTCTAACGGAACTTTGAAATAAATCAAGTTCTCATCAGTTCAAATTACAATTTTTTATTGAAAACATATGGTTTTATCCATCATCATTATTATCATCCTGATTTAATATTGCAGATTCGGAAATTTCATGCTGAGTAGTTACCTACGCATCTCACATTTGGGATCCCGTATATTGATCGCTCAGCGCGGTTTATTAAGTACGTACCTATGATTACCTCCAATGGAAAATACTGATCCGAAGACTATTAAAATTTGAGTAAAAGAACACCTTTTGCCATTTAAAAATCGTCGCGAAATAGCGAATAACTTAGACTATCCTCTATTACCTTCTCAATAAAATAGATACTAATTCATTGATATTCCAAAGCGTCAACGATCTACCGTTTTAACACGTTTGTTCTAGCAACTAAGCATATTATGTTACCGTTCAAATATAAAAAATCTAAGCTTATTTTATTTTAAATTCAGAGAAAATAAAATAAACTTAGATTGTAAGCATTATGTTGTAAAACTTGTTAAATTTTAGTGCGCACAAACTTTCTTTATGCAATCACTTAATGTGAGAAGCTTTTTATGTTTATTCCTATTAATATACTTGTTTGTTGAGCTGTTCGTTTTCCATGTAAACAGTAAATACATTTAGTTCCGTGTCCTTTTCAGGATATAGAATGGAGAAATGGTATACCCGTAATAAATACACAGGCTCATAATACCTACAATATATCGCTAAAGCAGGGCACAGCTAGTTTTTTATAAATACTGCGTCTATAACTGATAGCATAGACAATATTAACCGATTATATTTATTCTAATTTCAGTAGAAAGAAGTTACCAAATGATGTTCTTGAATTCTTAAATTTGCTCCTTTGGTTTTATTGGATTGCTCATTATTCGTTTTCAAAATGAAGGACGGAATAAATAATAGGTAGATACTAGAAGGAAATGGAGTGATATTCTAATAACTCTTGTAGCGTTAATTACAATGATTCAGATTCTAACTAACGATACCAAAGTTATTTGAATATCATTCCATTTCCTTCTAACAACCTTCTATTGAAAAGGATTGTCTTTTTTTAGCACGATAAAGTCCCCAAATCTCACTAACACTACTAAGTTTTTGCATGTCAGACAAATTTATCTGATTCTGATAAAGCTATCGGCTAGGTCATTGTAACATATATTGTTCACGAGTTTTATTCGTGTATCATGGGTATTACATAATGTTTAACAAAAATAGACTGTTCTCTCTTATAAATTTTAATATATCTTTAATTCCTTAAAAACTTGTCCAAAACTAATATTTTAGAGAAAAGTTTTGATGTTCGTTTGTTTGAAATGGATAAAAAAACAAAAAGGGGATACTCCTTAAAAAAAATCTTTCACCAATAGAAATTTTATAACTATTATGATGGAGTAACGTGTCTTATTTAATCTTTTAGCGATCTACCCATACGAAGCGGGGGCGGCCTACTAGTAGATATATATGGAATTTTCGAAAGAATTTTGAAGTACTTATTATCTGTGCAAATTAGTAGCCCCATACACAATTCACAGGTTCATGACTGGGTTGTACACTTTTGCACAAATGTAAAATAAAAAAATCATTGGGTTTTCAGTTCATACTATGGGCGTCAGCTGGCAGGTATGTTTGTATCTTTATGCAAAAATGTAGCCAAAAGACGTCTACGGTTGGACAACCGCCTCCCCTAAACTATTGTGTACTGAGGGCAATATTGTTGAGAGATATATCTACTCCACTCTTAACTTGAGCAAGCATTATTTTTTGTTTCTATTTATTCATATAATATAACATACTGTAATTTACTATAACTATATCAGTACCTACATATTTATTAGACTATCGTTTTCATACAAATTAACTTATCGCTGAAGTGCTACAGACTTGGTTTACATGAATCGCTTGGGACTCAGATATCAAAAATAGTACTTAAAGTGTGACAGTCTTCTAATGGATTTTAACGTGCAAAGTGTTAATTTAACGTGCAATCATTTTGCTTAGTAGGCACAAAATAATTTAGACGGAGTCGCACCATAGAATAAAAAATAGAAAAGTTACCTTTTTTCTATTCTGGTACGGACCCTATGAGTAATCGACTTATTTTCTATTATAATCAACCGATTCCAAAATAGGGTAGGTTAGTAGGTCGGTTCTCAATTCGGTCTGTTTTTTTCATGTATGTCCATCGATTACCGATTTTGATTATAGGTCATTTTTTATTGGACCTTCTGTTAGAGTTTAAAAGTATGACTAAAGATTTTTTATGTTATAACCATGCGAGTATTTTTTATGTATAGTATCGATGAATTAATTACGATATATCGATGAATTAATTACGATATATCGATGAATTAATTACGATATCTTTCAAAATTCGCCGTTACCCCAATGACATGATACGTGACACAGCACCTAATTCCTTAACACGGTGAGCAAATATACTAGTTATAAAACCCTGCGTCATTGAATACTTGTTGAAACGAGTGATAATGTTATCAGTTGCGGGGTGTATGTGTTTAATCATGTATATACTCGAGTGTGTGTGTGCGTAAGCGGCCCCCTGCGGCCGGCGTGTGCGCCGGCTCTAGCCAGTTCGCTTATCACGCTGCCGTCGTCTTCGATGTTCGTTTCCCCGCTCAAGTTTACGAAGGACTTATTAAAAATATCATGTAATAACATGTTTTGCATAAGATTTCTTATTTACTTGGAATAATGTTTGTAAAGCTGTAGGCAGCTCTATATTTTTCGTATTTATCGCAAACTTTGTTGTGTTTATTGGTAACGGCTATATTTAGCCAATCATTATTTTCAGACGGATTCTCAGTTAAATAAACATGAGTTGTTATCTAAATAGGTTATTTGTTCTATCTACCTATATGCTTAATACGCTACGCCGCCATTCTCAGACATTATAACTTCATCGTAGGAGATTAAAACAAATCGCATTTTCGAAGGTTAAATCAAATTTTCTTAGGTTTTAGTCAAGTCCAACAATAAAATCTGTATCTTATAAATTTAATATTAAGTACAAAGCGTTATTTTACATTTAGTGAATTTTATGATTGAGAAAAGCGTTGTTGTGTTTATAATTTGTCATTAAGTTTTTATTATGCCTTTTTTGTAATTCGTTTTTATAGTTTTGTGTTCGCTCTATTTTGACTCCTGTATGTTAACCTGTGGGATTATCGTACAACGGTAAAAGAGGGTAACTTAAGGAATCTATACATATAATAAAATCGTAGGAAAGTCAAAACTGTACACAGTAATATTCATGCAAATTTTGAAGTAAATCCATGCAGTACTTTTTGAGTTTAGCCCGGACATACATACAGACAAACAGACAAAAATTCTAAAAACTATATTTTTGGTTTCGATATCGATTGCAGATCACGCCCCAAGTATCCTTTTTAAAAATATACAAATTACATTTTTGACTAGCTTACGATTTTATTATATGTATTACATATTTAGCGTAACTTTAGGTGACCATAAAATTCATTACTATTTACAACCGTCGACACCTGGTATCAATTTGCGGAACAGGGCCGTGCGGACGACCAACGCGACGCCGAGCGCGGTTTCCAATTCAACTAAGTTACTGCTTTAAGCAAATAAAGCTTTTCACGATGCGTTGAGGTAAGTTTAGGAAATACATTTAGAATTATTTGACTAAGAAGAACGAGTCCTATATTACCAGCTGCTTTAGTAATATAATTTTAATATAGCTGTCAATTATCGCTCTGTCAAAACCTCAACAGATCAACCGAGCGAAGTTTGAATTTTGGCAGTTCCAAAAGTGGAAAAGAGCTTAAAGCTACCTTAGGTCAATGTGTTTCCTATTCACGTGTGGAGCACGTGCAGAATTCACAAATATGTAATAAACTCCTTCACTATCTCTACTTGCGGTCTGTAGACTGTAACTCACAGAATAATATAAATAAAAGAGATAACCTGACGAGAGCTTATTGCCGAAAAGCTGAATTACTTTTTTTACATTATCCCATCAAAAAATATGCGATTTCATTGGCGAATTGTAATAGAAAGACGTAAGACATCTCTACAGTGCATGCTGTCGGGTGCACTGTCGGATGCAGTTTTATTAGTATAATAATAGAGAGAGAGAGAGAGATAAAAACCTGATAATGTTTAATGATGATTATTGTCCCATACTACTTTAATTAGTATGCCTACCTACTAATTAAAGGAGTATGGGACAATAATCATCATTAAACATTATGAATGTCTCTTTGTGCCAATCAATGACCTGTGCTATGACTACCTACCTTAGCTATCCATGACCTTGAGAAATGTCCTTTTCTTCTTAGAGAACCGGGTTAAACGATTTTTAGTTTAATTTTAGTTGAGTTTGTCTCTAAAATGGACCATGGACGCTGATATAAACGAGCAACTTATTTAATTAACATAAGATCTATTTCTATAAAATGTAATTCAAAAGAAAGTAGCTTTCAAATAAAAAGTACCTGTATTAGAAATTGTGTAAGATATAGAGACACTACCTGCTCCCTTTTATAAACTTAGGTAGTTTGCAAAAAATATTATTTATGGAATCTTTGAGGTAGATTTGAGGAATATTTCCGCTGGATGACTACAAAATTAGAAAATTAGAAGAGAGCTCTCTTTTCCTATCTTCTCATATGGTGGCCATCCGGCGAATATATTATTTCTTACCTAATTTTACCTTGGACGAGTATGGAGCTGTAGGAAACCTGCGTTACTTACCTTGCAGTTAAAGGTGCTAAGTACATAGACGAATCTGGTTTCATTTTTATTTAATTATAGTGTAGATGGGAAGTACGTACGTCGTACTGCTATATTTATTAACGTCTCGTCAAAGTAGACGTGTTTACTTGCACGCTATCGCAAAGTCCGCCGGGGGCAGGCGGACAGGCCGTCGAAGCCGGATTGCGCCGGTTTCGCGTTATCACACGCCACCACAAACATCCAGCTAAATGGGTTTCATCATCAATTGCTCTTGTAAATAGCTAATGGTTAAAAATATAACAAATCACCACGTACTTTAATATAAATATCAAAATAAGTAGTGTCACATTTATATTTAAAACGATACATTCTAATATTTAAGAGGAACCTAAATTTCATCATCATCATTACAGCTGAAAGAAGTCCACTGCTAGACTAGTCTCTCCAAAGAATCATCTTGGGGGGGATGCCATAATCGCCTCGCTTGGCAGACGGGTTGGCGATCGCAGTAAGATGGTCATAGTACTCTGAAGGAATCTCCTGCCCGATTTCTGGTACATATTCCTTCGGGTTGACTTCTACGCCCCCACGGGATAAGGTGATGATATTCTGATTTTCGTCGCCGTCACCACACAGCCCGCGAATTTAATAATTTTTGTTCCCGTATCGAAAAAGTGGGTGTGCTTCAGGTTAAGAATGTTTCTTAAATAATTACATTTAACATACCAGGTTGTACGAGGAACGATATCACTCGAATGGTACTGCGTCCCTCCCTAAGCTTCAGCTCTCGAAACTACTCGTTACCCTTGTAAGTTGCACTAGACGTTTGCAATATTTACGGTTATTTAGTAGGTACCTATTATTTTTTGAAGACATCGCCTGCCCTATGCAATTCTATTCCTTTTTCTCGGAGGGGCTTTACAAACATGGAATTCATGGACTCAAAGAACGCCTATAAGTACACATTACAAAAATGTATGGGTCATATAAATATTTTCAATTCAATTCAATTTTATTTAATTTTATACCCGAAAAACGACTAATCTCAGTCTAACACACTGAAATGTTGCTGCCGTTTTGGTTTTGGCATAGTTTTCTTTTGCTCTTTTTGCAGCCGACTGGGGTGCACATTGACCTTACAGAAAACACTACAGGTATTTAAATTATTATGCTAATATTGTTGCCCCGAGTGTGAGTAAGGTCGCAAAGTTTATTGGAGAGGGGGAAATTGTCCGCATCGTTACTAGTTGAAACATTGGGGTGCAGAATAATAAGAATAATATTAGTTGATATATTCATAAATAAATAAATAAATCATACCGCTAGTAAACACTGATTTCGATCATAACTTAAAAAAAACCCGGTCAAGTGCAGTCGGACTCGCCCATGAAGGGTTCCGTAGCAGCAAGTATTTCAGTTGATTAAATGAAAGCAAATTGCGGTTTACGATTTATGAGGTATTAAAAAAACTACTTGCTAGATCTCGTTCAAACCAATTTTCGTTGTTAGTTTGCATGGTAATGTATATCATAAATTTTTTTAGTTTTATCATTCTCTTATTTTAGAAGTTACAGGGCACTCATTTTACCACTTTGGAAGTGTTTCTCGGGCAAACTATTCAGTTAAGAAAAAAATGATATTAGAAACCTCAATATCATTTTTGAAGACCTATCCATAGTCACCCAACATGTATGGACACTTGAAAAAAAAAATTGAGTTTCAGTTCTATGTATTAGGACCCCCAAAATTATTGTTCTTGTTCTATTTTTGTGTAAAAATATTAATGCGGTTCACCGAATACATCTACTTACCAAGTTTCAACAGTACAGCTCTTATAGAAGCCTATAGAACAGTGAGCACAGAGGCTCTACCTGTCCTAGCGGGTGTACTTCCGGTTGATCTTGAAGTTCAAAGACGAGCAGCAATGTATTATTCTACGCGCGATAATTTAGAAAATGATTTCTTATCATTACGCGACCGTACGAAAATAACCAGGCTATTTATGCCAATAGCTGACTTAAATAACGAACTACTAAATGAATGGCAATGTAGATGGATACGTCAACCAAGGGTCGCCATCTGCACCAGTTCTTTCCGGACGTACGCGAACGGTTAAATAAAACTTGGCTAATCATAGACCATTGTGTTGCACAATTTCTTACCGGACACGGTAATTTTAAAAGTAAATTGTATAGTTTCAAATTAGTATCTTCACCAATCTGTCTGTGCTCAACTTCCAGTAACGAATATGAACAAACTGCTCACCACATCCTGTGGGAGTGTGATCTCTGGCAAAATCAGCGTGATATTATGTTAAACAGCTTGCAACCAATATCTGGAGTAGTTTATTATACGGATCTTGTAGCAACAAGGAACAACTTCCGTGCGTTTAAGCGTTTTTGCCATACCTACTATTGGAATCAAATATAACAGCTCACTTAGGACCCTTAAATTGATCCTCGGTGCTTTTGCAGCTGGCTTCTCTAGTTGCAAATCTCTCATTTTATGAGGCTATAGCCTCTTTACATCATTCTGTCTCCCGCTTTGCTCTGGAGGGAAGTGGAACTATTCATTTTCTAACTCCTCCTTTTTTCTGTTTCTGATTAAATTCGTTGCGGGATCCAAGACAGTTAAAGCGATTCCCCGGGACATGCCTGAGCTTCACCGCTCAGTGTCATTTCATCGTGTGCCACTGTTGATCCTGGCTTACAGGAGTTGCAGTGGTGGGTAAGAGGGAGGGACTGGTCCAGAAAAAAAAAAAAAAAAAAAAATGTACAGCTCTTATAGTTTCGGAAAAAAGTGGCTGTGACATACGGACGGACAGACAGACAGACATGACGAATCTATAAGGGTTCCGTTTTTTGCCATTTGGCTACGGAACCCTAAAAAACGAGAAGTACAGTTAGAAGGTTCACTTATGTCACGTGTACAAGTACGCGTATTTTGTTTTGTAGGTATTGTGTAACTATAAGTAGATATTCCTCTATTTTTAAAACTTCGTAACATACTTCTATTTGTAAGTGTTTCTGTATTGCCATCGCCCGCGCCGTCTGTATTAGGTACCTCCATACAGCCTTGTCATTCGGAGATTTATGAGGTGTTGGGATCAAATTCCAGGTAGGACATAAAAGTGTTATTGGGATTTGTCTGGCAGGACTTTACAAAAAATTAGTAGCAATCAGAAATCTGGAAGTTGGCGGTGTTACACGCTCGTGCTTCGGCGAACGGGTAAAGACGTCTGTTCTACGCCTAATGTCTCCCTGCCGACCATTAACAGTGACGGCTTAGAGAATACCTACACATACGTTTGGGCACACTATTCTTTACTTTAATACCTATGTATATCCTAAATACTTTGTTAATATCCTAATGAGATTGACCACTGAAATTCGTCTAGGAGTAGGTAATACTATTATTATTTTCTCTATGTTTACGTTTCAAAAATATTTGAAAGAGAGCAAATTAAAGTCGGGTTTAATCATAACAAAATTGCAATTGATACTTAGCATAAGCCTACCAAACTTTAGCTGCTTAACCCTTTTCTGAAGAGAAAATAAAAAGATTTTATTATTATTATTAGTAAAGTGAAGGAATAAAAAGTGTTTAAATCTGGGTATATAACCAAAAAAGAAACTTAATACTAACATTAAATGGCAACTAGGTATGAATAACATTCAAGACATTTCAACTTAGCTTATCCTGAAGCGAAGCGAGCGTAAAATCTGGAACATTTAATGAATATCTAAGGATGTAGGTAGTCTTCAATAATCAAGCAACTTTTCTACATTGAGGTAATACAAAGTTTATTTATAAAATTTTCCACGATGATGTTCTATCTATACAAATCCGATCGATTGATAAAACTGTCTGGTGTTTATCAAAACTTTCCAAGGGCAAAAAGTTAATGTGTATTATGCATCAGTCCTTGCTTTCTGAAGCAAAGTCCAATTGCTTGACAACGGGTTACATCAAAATATAATTACCGAAATACAAAAGAATTTGGTTGAATGATCGAGCCAATATTTAATTGGCTATTTTTGTCAATTAAACATTACTGTAAATACATTAAAAATAAATAAAAAAAAAGGTTTTTATTCACGTAGACTTTTAAAAAGCACTTCTAAATAGTCAACATGTTTCGACACCGTAGAGTGAAAACCACGCATGTCAATTTTTAAATAATTAGCTGCTTTGCATGTTTTTGAAAGAAAATCTCGAAACGCATATTTTGAATCGACTTCACTGAGCTTCTGACACTCCTAACGCCATCTTCGATCATAATATGTGAGAACCTCGTTGTTCGTGATCGCAGTCAATCTGCCGTACCTACCTCGGAAGTGCTCCTGAAAAGTTAGCTCGTGATCACTTCCGAGGTTTTCACTCTACGGCGTCGGTTTGTAGTAGTATATTTAAGTATACATAATTATTTCTAATTACATACAAGATATTTAGGCACAGCACATTGGTGTCCGGTCTTAATTGAAAACATTTGTGAAAGGCACGTGAATAGAACGTGTTACCTATCTAAAATATCAATGATTTGCAGTTCCGTCTGCAGCTTTCGCGTGATACTTTGTAGATTATATTTCGTCATCAGACACCAATCGCGGTGATAAGAGATAAGGTGCCGATAATCCAAGTCTGGGCATCAAATATCACTTTAGGGATCACCAAGTCAATGCGTGCGCTAATAAGTACCTAATCAGTAAATCCAGTTTTAACTGATTCTAAGATCACACCTTTCTGCTTTTGAGCAAAACTTGTTCACTGATTTCGTGAAGTCATAAATATGGTCTAAGAGTTCGACTGCACTTGTGGCGAGGGGGTTAAGGTCGTTGCCTTGGCTCTACCTCAGCGTCGCGTCGTCCTTGCGTTCGGGTTCGCTCAAGACAACTATTTGTGAATAGAAAATTTTAGATATAGAAGAACGGAGCCTCCAGGCACAAGCTATGAAAAGAGACTTCACCACTAGTAGGTATTTTACGAACTTTATGTTTACGTAGGTAAATATATTTTTATTTTTGTATACGTATACCTACCTATATGCTTTGTCAAATAAATTGTCCCGAGTTCAATACAAAGATTGTGGCGTTCATGGCTAGATCCTCTACGATCATACGAACCGGTCCGTAAGTGGTCGGCAAGGTTAAGCAAATAGGCGCGCGGTCATTTCATAGATGGGTGACCACCAAACTTCTCTAATACCAACGTTGTGTTTTAAGCAACAGTTCCTGAAAGCATCGAAAACTTAAATATCGTCCCTAAAACTTTATAGCTGGTTTACATGCGAAGTGATTATTGTGCTACAAACTTATCTGGCCCGGTGGCCAAAAGTAGAACTAAGGACGCCAGTTTGAAATGTCAATCCATGACATTCCTGCCATTGATTGTTTGTTGCGCGTATTTATTTTTCTTTTAGTGGTTTTTAATTGTGAAAAATGCCGAAAACTTTAAAAATTGATGCGGGGAACGTTATATTACAAGTATTGAATTATATGAAGGAAGAATAACGCCTTCAATAAGTTGTATGAATGCGTAGCTGCTGGTACAGGTTAGTGTTGTCAGCTTCTGAAAAAATACGAAACTCCCCCTCGCTCTTTAAATTAAAATACATATTTTAAAATATTCATTATTTAATTATTTTTTGCTATTTCCTTTGTAGGGGTCCGCGAGCGATTTGTAAGAAAACTTGTGAAAGAAAAAGAGCAAGCAGATGCAAAAAATTATTTATTCTGAAATCCTATCATTGATTGCAGAAGCTTTTGATAAAATAACAGTCAATGAATGGCAAAAGCATTGCGATCATGTAAAAAAATATTGAAAATGTGTGGCGAAAAAGGGATGGATACTTAGACGAGCCTTTCATCATTCATTTAGGTAGTGAAAGTGAAAGCAGTGATTCCGATAATGATGATGATGTAATGACTTCTGAATTAAACCATTCCGGTGACATAATAATACCTGGAGTTATTATGTCACCGGAATCCGGAGATCCGTTAGAGAACACCCAGCATACATTTTATGTAAATGATCATAATTATTGTATAAAAATATAACGATTTGTAATGACAGTATTTGTTTGCTTTTTAGTGAAGTAACATTTACGTTACAATGTGCATATTATTTTTGCCCACTTTATTGCAAAAAATAATTACTAGCAACACTAAATGCGATAACAGCGACGCTGCCAGCGGGTCAGATAAGTTTGCGCAACTGTAGTTAGTTCGTCTCTGTCATGTTAAGTATTTGCCATTATACATTCAGTCAAAAAAGTATCGGGAATGGATGATTTGTTTATGGTTCCAAATTCAAATTTTTGTTTTTTTTTTTGTTATTGTTACATTGGCACAACTCTTTTTCATTTTGGCGCGGAGTTTGAGTTGCATCTGTTATTTATATTAAATACAGTGCTGGTTTTAGTAATATCATATTATATAGTGTGTATTGCGAATTTCATAATGGACAAAAATATCGAACAAAGAGTTTGTCTTAAATTTTGCATCGCTAATGGAATTTCGTGTTCGGAGTCACTGAAAATGTTACTTCTGTAACATTTTACAGCTTACAGCTGTACAGTGCACAGCTTACAGTGAATCGACTTTATCAAAAACTCGTGCTTATGAGTGGTTCAAAGCGTTCAAAAGCGGTCGAGATGTGATGAAAGATTTGCCTCGCTCTGGTAGGCCATCAATGTCTGCAACTGAAGTTAACATCGCAAAAGTGAAGGAAATAGTGACTGAAAATCCTCATTCAACTCTGAGAGAGATAGCCGCCGAACTTTCTGTATCTCACGAGTCGATTCGTACCATTTTAACTAATCATTTGGGTTTGAAACATGTTGCCGCTCGGCTAGTCCCAAAAGATCTGAATTTTCTCCAAAAACTCAATCGCATGAAAGTCGCTGAGGACATGGTAGAACGAGTCAATTCCGACCCAACATTCATGAAACGCATTGTTACTGGTGACGAGACGTGGGTTTACGAGTTTGACATGCAAACTAGTCAACAAGCTTCGGAATGGCGCCTTCCAACTGAACCGAAACCGAAAAAACCACGCCAAAGTCGATCAAAAAAAGTCATGTTGACTGTTTTCTTTGACTATCGCGGTGTTGTGCACTCTGAATTCTTACCGGAAGGTTGAACGGTAAATAACGAATATTATTTGAGCGTTATGCGGCGTTTAAGAGAGCAAATTCGGCGAAAAAGGCCAGATTTGTGGAAAGAAAATTCTTGGATTTTGCACCACGATAATGCGCCTTCGCACAAGGCCATCATTGTGAACGAATTTTTGACCAAACACTCAACAAATACCATCCAGCAACCACCATATTCACCAAATATGGCTCCAGCTGACTCCTTTCTTTTTCCTAAACTCAAATTACCACTTCGTGGTACCCGTTTTCAATCGGTAGAAGACATAAAGGAGAATTCGCGGCGAGAACTGAACTCAATTCCGAAAGCAGCGTTTAAAAAATGTTTTGATGAATGGATTATTCGTTGGCTTAAGTGTATCTTTTCTGAAGGAGCATACTTTGAAGGTGATAAAATAAATTTGGATGAATAACAAACATTTTGTATATTATTGATGTTTTCCCGGTACTTTCTGGACAGAGTAGTACGTACTTAGTTCCCCTTATTTATTTTAATTTAATTTAATATAATTTTCATTTATCGTATTCCATCCTATGTTTTGGTATAATTTATTTAGGCTAATTGATTAATTATTCATTTCTATTTCTATGCCATAATTTAAATTTCTATGTTACACATTAAAATTTATAATTTATTTTACCTACAATTTATGCATGTGATGTTAGCCTGTAAGTCATTGTTGCACTTAAAATTGTATTATTATCAAGGAAGAATGTGTAAATGTAGTGTGTAAACAATTGTAGGCTAACCAAATAAATAAATAATTTAAAAAAAAACCTCTATTGTTAATTTTCATTATAGTTCCTCTAGTATTAATTTGCGGGACGAGGAATGGGACGTAGTATTTGGAAATTATATTTAGTAGTACTATTGAATGTAATTTACAATATACTACACGTAATTACTCTACCTTTTACACCAGAGACAATTTAAAACATCCTTTTGTGATAACTTAAGTGTGCATAATAACGAGTCTATCATGT
Organism: Pseudoips prasinana; assembly: GCA_951640165.1. NCBI lineage: Eukaryota > Metazoa > Arthropoda > Insecta > Lepidoptera > Nolidae > Pseudoips > Pseudoips prasinana. The sequence continues at coordinate 29,191,999 of OX621236.1, read as the reverse complement.
TCGTAAACTGCAGTTTTTAAATTAACTTTTAAAACACCCATTTTGTAGAATACTTACGTATGTAGACAACAATTGGGGAATTTACCCTTTAATCTAGCTAATGCGTTGTAGAAGTATCTACTTAAGACAGCATATTATGCAACCGGAAGAGATACAAACACTCATTGCACAATCAATCTGGGAGTTTTTGGAAGCTGTAGGATTGAGCAGTGAACTTTGACAAAGTCAAGGAGCTCTGCTACAATAGATCAGTAATGGTCGAGGTAGCAAGATGTCATCAAGGCATCAAGCCCCAAACAATTAATAATAATAAAATAATAATACCCTTTCATCGGGAAATATATAATAGCTACCACCTAATTTTAAACTGTATTACATAGTAATAAGAAGTAAGTATGAATATATACGCTGTAACTAATTGAGGGTTAACCCATGATTGTTCACAGTTGTATATCAATGTTCACAGCGTATGCTTATAGGTTTTAGCTCTTATTATAACATACTATTGTTTAAAATTAGATGTTAGCTGGTATACCACTGTCCGATTAAGGACTAAAAAGCCGAACGTACTGATATGACTAAGTATATATTTGTAAAACACTTAGAAATTAAAACTTTAAAATGACGTGTACTACACATATCATTTTAAAGATTTAAATTTTAAATATAAAAAAATATCACGGTTTATTTTTAATCTACCTACTTACTTTATATCTATTATGTAGCATATTTAAAATGATAAAAGTAACAATGATACCTACCATAGTTAATTATAAAACTATGATTCAAGAATTATTAAAAAACATAGTGCTCAAGTATATATGTAGGTGTACACAGGTGCACCACCCTTATGCTCATAATCCGATGGGAGGATTATCCGACACGACCGGGGAGAGAACAAGTTTAAGCATGCTATTGTGATTTTATCGGGACCTACGAGTCAAATCAAGTAATTAATAAGGACAGAGAGTATGTGTATACGCACTTCATTTATATTTTTCTATAGCAAAGATGACTTCCCTCTCATTAAAAGAATAAAAACAACACAGGTAAGAGAAGGGTATGTTGGTGTACCTGCCCTAAGCAAATAAGACTTGTCTTGGACCTATCTATACATATTATAAAATCGTAGGCAAGTCAAAACTGTAGGTACATTGAATATTTTTTAAAAAGGCTACTTGGGGTGTGATCTACAATCGATATCGGAGCCAAAAATCTAGTTTTTAGAATTTTTGTCTGTTTGTCTGTATGTATGTCCGGGTTAAACTCAAAAGTACCGCATTTACTTCAAATTTTGTATGAATATTACTAAGAGGACGGGTCAACATGTAGGCTACATATTATCACGCTATCACCAACGGGGGAGGAGCTGTGATAATGTATAAAGTTTAACGCGGGTAAAACCGCAGGGCACAGATAGTGTGGTAATAAGTAAAGTAAAAAAAAGTCCCAATTAAACTATTCTTAAGAGCTATTTCCGAATTTTAAGACTATTATAACAAGTGTAGAGCGATTGAAATAGTTAATTAAGTGGTTAATCTGCTAAAAGTTTATTAATGTTTGTTAAGCACGGCGTTTATATGAATTTTACCTCTAAGTATGGGACATGGATGTGTAATATCCAGCTTATTAATATTAAAACGTTTCCTTACTAAATTTCGTATTTATAAGTAAATCAACCATAATTCGGAGTACTGCTGAACTTCATAAGTAGGTACTAATTGAGGTGTTGATTTGTTAAGTTGGGCTTGATTTGGATACATAAACGTGTGGCCCGTACTCAGTGCGGACTCCGCTCCTCAAGTTGAAGCTAAGCATGACTCCGAAACTGAATTTCATTTCTAAATACGGACCTTATAGTAAACAAACGGACGAAAGGCGGAATGCATCGAATCAGTTGCCAAAAGCAGTAATTTGTTAGGCAGTTTGTAAAATAAATCAAGACATTTAATGTGACTCACCATATTATAAAACGATGTGCACACTTCTTCAAAAAAATATTATGTAATTATAATCAAAATAATGGTGTCAGGTCAGCCGGCTGCACCGACACAGCGGCCTGCGTCACCCATTGTGATTTTTCCCGCCAAAAGGGCATCACGGCTTCGACCACACGCGAACTACGCCAAAATAAAAATTCTAAAATAGCCACAAGATTATCCCGCGGCAACACCGCGACGGAATTAAAATAGTCATGTTAATAACGTATAATATATGTCGAGTAGCATGGGTAGATAGGTACTCCAACAATCTCGACCACAAGAGATTTTCTTTGAAATCTTTCTATCCATCCATGTAGATATTGGTTACGACCTTACCTATCTATCTATATATATGAGTGTAGGTATATATTAGGTCTTTACCTATGAAATTGCCGTTCTGCAGTACTGGCCATTTCAAATCAAAATAATTTTTGTTTGGCTAAGAATTCTAATTTCAAATTAATTTTATTTTAAAAACATGGATTCTTTTTTCCAAAAGTAGTCATTTCTTTATTGATTAGTGTTACATTTTCATCGCATTTCAATCTTTTTCGTCATCATGGATACGTTAAAAATTCGAGTAATTATGGAATATGAGTACCGTCGTGGCAGCAACGCGGCACAAGCGGCACGCAACATCAACGACGTTTACGGAGCTAACACTACAAACCAACGCACCACCTGTTATTGGTTTGCTCGCTTCCGTTCTGGAAATTTCGACCTGAAAAATGAACCTCGCGGTCGTCCGAAGACTTTGGTCGACAATGACGATTAAAGGCGGTTGTGGAAGCTGATGATACACAATCTACGGCTGAATTAGCAGCAGCTTTCGACGTTAGCGTCAAAACAATATTGGTCCATTTGCGTCAAATTGGCAAGGTAAAAAAGCTTGACAAATGGGTGCCCCACGAACTCAATGATCGCCAGCGCGAAGTACGCGTCGAGACGTGCCTTGCACTGCTCAACAGACACACAAATGAAGGAATTTTGAACCGCATTGTTACCTGCGATGAAAAATGGATTCTGTTTGATAACCGCAAGCGCTCAGCAAGTTGGTTGGATCCTGGTTCAGCACCTAAACAATGCCCTAAACGAAAACTTACCCCTAGAAAAGTGATGGTCACTGTTTGGTGGTCTAGCGCCGGTGTGATTCATCACAGCTTCTTACCAAACGGGGTGAGCATTACTGCAGATGTGTACTGTGAAGAACTGAGCACAATGATGGAGAAGCTGGCGCATCTCCAACCAGCATTGGTCAATCGCTCGTCTCCGCTGCTCCTGCACGACAACGCGCGACCTGCACAGCAGACGGTCTCCAAGTTGCAAGAACTGGGGTTGGAAGCTCTCCGTCATCCGCCCTACTCACCAGACCTTGCGCCTACAGACTACTACTTTTTCCAGAATTTGGATAACTTCTTGGCGGGAAAAAAATTCAATACCCGAGAGGCAGTACAAAATGCCTTTGAAGAATTTGTTGCCTCCCGTCCAGCTGATTTCTTTAAGAAGGGCATCAATAAACTGCCACTGCGATGGCAAAGATGCATTGATTGCATGGGTGATTACTTCGATTAATACAAATAAAAAAATTCATGAAAAAAATTCGTTTAAATTTTTTCATACAAAACGGCAATTTCATCCTATTATCAATGTCTACAGGTGACAAACGACAATCTACTTGTCGAGCAAGTATCTTTCTATAGTCCTATGGGATTATTTTGATTATTTGGATAATAAGATAGATTCAAATGACAACTGACCTACTTTGGACGATACTTACTTATCGTATGGGTAGTTGTTGTGTCAGAGTTGTTCCATCCGCCCAGTACGCCTTTGACATGGCTTAACGACTGTTGCCTAATAGCTACAACCGGGACCGACTGCTTAACGTAGCCTCCGAAGCACGGAGACGCTCAGTGACTCTAGCACGAGTTCCTGCAGTTTACTTACTCGATTACACGTACAGTTTCGTCCCATACATTGAGCACCAGAGTTTTAGTTCTTAATAGTTTCCGCGAGAGGCGCTGGTGCTCAATGTAAGTGAGGACACTGTAAGTGGGTTCGAGTAAGTAAACTGCAGGAACTCGTGCTAGAGGCTCAGAAATCGAACAGTTTTGGCGGTCACCTATCTACGGACTGACCGCGAGCCTAGTTGGTTAGTTTCGCCGGTGAGAGCATCTATCTACTACAACTTACCACTACTACTTTGTACGATTGTGTGAAGTAAAATTGGTCTCAATTTCTTCGTCTTTCATGGGCTGATGGCTGATGAAACCTTCCTGTCATTAATGTGGTTGAATTATAAGTTTATGCGCGATGCTGTTGATTATCTACATAGACGTGTATTGCTATGCACTTATAAAATAACAGCAGGACCGATGATTGTACTTATCAGTTAATCCGTTTTATACACTTAGCACGCGCGCAAGCCACGAAAAAGTATTTTTTGGATCAAATACTATATCAGTTAGAGTAGCACAAAAGTAGTAACTCGTTTTCAGTAAGAAAATTAAAAAGTTTCAGTTCTGCAGTCACTCTTGTCCTATTTTCTTGTTGCGGATAAAATTAATGCCATTAGGAAATATGACTGCACGTGTGGGGTACTACATCGGCGCCCAAGTGTTCCGGCTTCGATTCCCGCTGTTTACCATCACTTGGTTTTGGTGTGAACAATAGGTAAATGTTTCCGAGTCTGGTGTGCTTTGTGTCAATAGGTAAATGTTGTGTTGCTCCGCGATATAGAGATTTATTAGCAGGCTTTAAAGGGTCATTAATTCAACTGTATGTATTTTTTGTATTAAATATTATTATTACCTATTTACATATGACCCGCTATTTATAGATTTGTTTGTGAACCGCCTCTGAAAATTGTTTAATGAGCCGTGTACTCGTCTAGGATTCATTATTATAATTATATGAAACCTAGCCTGCCTATCTATCACTACCTTCAAGCGAATAACCTTTAACTTGATTCCCAAACTTCTTTCGTTAGGCTTTCACTGGCAGTCAACGTATTGATTTAGGTAAAATAAGTAACTAACGAATAGGGTCTCTACGTGAACCCACTCTAGACGCAGGTAATGGTAGTTTATTTTGTAGGTCTATAAGGCTATAGTTTTTTTATAGGGGCCACAACAAGTTACTTTATTAATGAAATAAATTGCCGTGTGGTGACTGCTTAGAATATCCTCACCCAATCTCATCCCGTGGGGGCGTATGAATCGTCCGGAGGGAACCTACCAGAGAACGGGCAGCAGCGTTATTCTGTGAACTATGACCATCAAACAGCGGTCGCGAACCTGCCTACCAAGCGTGGCGATTATGGCATATCTCCCATTCTTTGGAGAGGCTTTTGTCTAGCATTAGACGCAATTTGGCTGACATGATGATGATGAAACTGTAACGTTAGATGGGCCAATAACAATACCCGGCGAGCCGCATTTTGTATATAGCAGTTCTACAATGATAGCTAGGGTAGCAAGGTTTCCGAAACTGGTAGCACATATCAATGATGGTGCGACGGCGTAAGAGGGACCGATGATATCGCAGCATTATTAGGATAACTATATGGTAATCTAATGCTTTCCCCAGCCTTAACAAAAAATAGTATCATGGTCACAATTAAGTACAGTTTAAGCTTAATTTTAATGTAAATATGCTCAACTGAACTGATAATGCCCAGTTTATAATTGCGGTTCTTTTTATTCTTAATTTGGAAGGATATCCGAATAAAGAATGGATCCGGTTATAAGCTTCCTTTGGTTCATTATACATAGACTTCGACAATTCTTACCTACAGCTACCAAAACTCCGCTCCGCTCGAACAATCCCTTCTACGTATTAATATTTGGGCTCCCAAAATAATACCATGTTGCCAAATTTCGTACTAAGCTCAAGTGGCGGGGGTAACTGATGCGCCTTCGACGAAATATTCACTCTTTCAGCGCTTTGCAATTCTGTTAAATTAATCTACTCCCACTTTTAATAATATCTAATATTTCTGGGATCGTCGAAAAATATCAATTTTAATTCTTGATACTTCTACTATTTTTCTTGACAAATTCAAGGGTTAGCCAAGAATGACTAGTCAACGGAAAGTGATACTTTTGTCATGATGACGTCAGAGCATTGTTGTCTTTTACCACTCAGAATAAATTTAGTAACACTGGCCGAGAAGTATTCTGCATCCACATATAGCCCCGATCTTGCAACCCAGATTTTAAGGACTTACTTAAGGACAGGACAGGACTGCTGTGTGGTGACGGCGACAAATATCAGAATCAGAATATCATCACCCCATCTCATCCCGTGGGGGGCGTAGAAGTCGACCCGAGGGAATATCTACCAGAGGATGGGCAGCAGCTTCCTTCTGATTACTATTACCATCTTACTGCGATCGCTAACCCGCCTGCCAAGCGTGGCGATTATGGCATATCCCCCCAAGACGATTCTTGAGGGAGGCTTGTCCAGCAGTGGACTTATTTAGCTGTAATGATGATGATGATGATGACTTAAGGACAACTGTTTTAAAAGAGATTGAATTCAAGGTTATTTCTTCTTAACCTTATCATTTGAAAAATATAACCATTTAATTAGTGTTCTTGTTTCATTCTTCAAAGTTTTCCCTCGTTAATGCACACGTTTACGGTATTATATTTTAGTTTACCCGTGGGAATCAATTTCTTCTTGTATACAGCACTCTTGTCCTCGGCCTATGACATTTTAAATGTGTTTACTGTCTTTAGGATTATTAGGTAGGTACCTAAATGGCTATTACTAGGTAATTAACTGGCCATAAAAGAGCAACAGTTATTTATATCCATAATTCATTAGGAGACCCTAAATGTAAATAAAACAAATGTTTACCTTAATTCAGAAATTTATATCAATATATCTCAAATGTGTCTCAATTCAATTATAATTTCAGTTAAGAAAATACGCATAAACAAAGATTAGGTTGGTAGGGCTTACATACAAAACACGGCGTACAAAAATCTCATTGTCGATCATCTTACATAGAAGAATCTTACATGAAAATCTGTACGGCAACTGTACTGGCCGTACAGATTTTCATGAAAAGCAAATGATAACCTTTTACTTTTCACGATTTGTCCTTGTTTGTTATTACTTATCTAAATTTGTAGTTTACATCGTTTAATTATACCGTTATCTACTGTTCTTTAAGATTAAAAATGAATGTATATTTTTTATTTAAATGACAACTTTCGCACTAGGGAATTCAATCCCTGTATCGCATGCAAATTGGTTGCTTGAACACAGCATACCTAGACTTAGAACAACAGTTTATGGGTCACACAAATACTTGTCCTTTGCGGGAGTTTAATCTGAAAGGGCGGCGACAATAGCATGGCGAGCACTGCGTAACAATTGATTTTACAAGGAATGTTAAATATCTATTTAATCTTTATAATAGAGCGTCTAGGTAATAATTAAACGGTATAATCTGTAATTAAATCTATACTAATACATAAACAAAAATATACCTTTCGACGTTTGTATGCATATGCAAGCACGTTTGGGAAGCGTACTCATTGTCAAACATTTATATTTTACTACCTACTTAAAAATATACTTAATTGGTCTCGAAATAACCAAATTTCCTAATTAATACATCAACCAATTGTATGTAAGTGTACGTTGCATCTATTGTTTATGTCAATTATGTAGATGTAAGTATCTGAGTATTTTGTACTCACTTGCTATTACAAATATCGATAACGCTTGTGCTTATAGATTGCAAAGCTTCAATTTATGAACAAATAATCAGAACTAACATACAATGTAAACATGTATAATTAATACCGTCGTAGAATACTCAATCTGCAAGATAGGGTTGCCATCAGTTCGGGTTCTCTCGGATTTGTCCTGGTTTAGAGGGCGTCCGGACGGGGTTCCATTTGCAGTCCGGTTTTAAGTTCAAGTTGGTTGACAAATATCTGAGATGGTAACCCTACTGCAAGATAACATATTATAATTAACGTGACTGGGGTTTTTAAGTACGTAACTGTAAACACTAATCACAAAAATATTTAAGTAATTCTTTATTATTTCGATGGTCGAACACAACATTTTCGTATACTTAAGTACAGATATAAAATTGAGCTACAAAGTTATCACACGATTTACCTAATAAAATGCAATAAGTAGTCGTGAAAATGGACAGTGTAATATAAGTAAAATAAATAGACAAAACAATACATTTAAAATTAATGGTAGGTATAGCAAGAAAACGATATAATAAAGCAGAATACTATTACAGTATTTGACTGAACGTCGCTAATTGCTAACAATAATAATAATTAAAAATAAACAAGTTTAAAGTATGCGATGACTTTCATAAGCAGGCAAGTGTATAGAACATTATTTCTAATGGGATGGGATGAAAACACATTTTAAACGCACAATTCTCAGGAATGGATACAAATGGGTCTTAGTTCTTACAAACAAGATCCTTAACAACAACTCTTGTAAAGAGTGTAGGTACAAGTCCACTTTTTACATCGATACCCAACACAAGTATAATGGCATCTTTCAGTAAGGCCAATCAGTCTCTTCTAGCAAATGTTAAAATAATATAAGCAAAATAAATCAAACTGTGGCCTATTTTCTTTAAATGCTTTAAATGGCTGAGTTCCTGGAATAGTAATTTAAGTATTCAATATATCAAAAATGTTTGTAATTTACTTGTTCCCGTTCAATTTCTTGATATCGCACTCGTAACGCAAAGGTTTAACATCGCGTGAATATGTGGGTAATCATGAGATTTTACCCCAATAAAGAATGTACTTTATAAAAATGTGCCTCGGCCATCTTTCGAAATTAATATTCCAAAATATTTAGAAAAAAAAATCATTTTGTTTTTTTTTTTAACGGTCAATAAATATCTGTACTCGTATGTAAGTTACTCCTCTTTTTCTTTTCGTGAATAATAAATAACCAAACTTTCGGAATGTTTATTCCACAAAATGGCCGACGCAGTCTTCCAAAGTGCTGACAATAATGTCCTATCCTTAAAAACATCTAAATTCGCGAGCACGCTATAGCTAATTGATTTTAATCAGAGTTGAATCTACAAATTTTATTTACGGAAATACTTATACTAAATTATACCTATATAAATTGCTGTTTTGCAACGACTTTAGGCGTTCTACCCGTACAGAAATGACTTATGCCTAAAATCACAAGTGCAAATATCTCAGTAAGAGTGATTTTGACGCGCCCAGATTTGTTTCCTTGAGCCTGTGCATAGATGCGGTCTCTATTTAGATCTAGTTTAGCATTTGGCAACTGGATAACGCACTTGTGCACATTTTTATATACTAACTGTGGACACGGGTCTCAATCGCGATAAAGATATAGGCAAAACCATGCCGAAACGTCGGGTAACTAAGGTAATGATTTGCCTATACCTATCTTTATTGCGATTGAGACCCGTGTCCACAGTATATAAAAATGTGTACAAATCGCGAAAGTTTAAAAAAGTTAAACGCACTTGTGGTTACTTTTAAAATACGTATGATCTTTGAATTTCCGACTATTTGCCTGTAAAAGTTTCGGGAACGGGAGATCTACAGTTCACCATTGTTCTATTGTAATCGTTTTATTAAGCGGTAATTAAGTATATCGAGCATTAAAAGCAATACGTATTCATTACACGAAATTAAATATGTAATAGAGAATATGCAAATATTATTTTTAATGGTACCTACTTTATTAGTTCATTTGAAGATTCCAAGTATCTTGGTTCCTATTGGAAGTTTAATTACTATCTCGATTTACGACTTTTATTATACAAAACGCAATCTTAAAACGCATTTCAGTACACCATCCCATTTTTGATGTGCCCGTTTAATAACACCACATTATTTACAATCTAATATAAATGACGTCGGGAATGTTAAAAAAATACTTTTAATCAATCGCTTAATACTTGACAAATATCTTGAAATGTATTTTTCGAAAAGATTTGATGTTACCTAAAATTACTTCCCAGAAAAAAAAACACATATTCTCTATTGTACGAATATTATCTTACCTTTAAACTTTGAATGTGTTATGGAAGCTATTATTACATAAGTACAGGTCTAATCACAAACTTTTAATTTCTGGAATTGACAATGATAACCAAATTCAACACCACACAGTAACCTACTAAATTAAAATAAAAAACACTGTCTATATTATATTTAAATAACACTCACGGTACTTGAAATAAGTTCCCAAGACTATGTTTGTATTATTTAAAATAATAAGACGTTACTAAAAAATCATCCAGTACATTCATCCATTCAGCCTTTTTCCCCAATTCCGGTGTAAAAGTTTCTCATTGTCTATGGAGTAGTCTAGGAAACAAAGCTGTCGGACCTCGCAGTAAATTCTTAACTTTATAGTATGATAAAGTTTACAGATTAGTTAAAACAAAAAAAAATCTCAGAAATATCCAAATTCTCATCCAAATTCATAATAAGGACGGTTATTTTTTGATCAAGTTAAAGATTTTTATTCCACATTAGAGATTGGTGTTTGAAACTCGCTTGGTAATTTATTTTGACCGACAAATTATTCAATTAATAAAGTAGTTGTACTTTTATAAAAAAATATTTAAATTAATTATTTTAAGTTCCGACCACTGAGGATTTATTTTGAGGTCTTCATACAAAAATCCGCTTTGTTTTCTGGACTAGGTATGTAGGCCGATATTGCCTTCGAGCGCGAAGAGAGAGAGTCAAGGTGCGGTGTATCGGCGCGCGAGCTGTTCTTTGGTCGGGACGGGCGCGCTCTTGTGCTCGCCGCCGGGGCCTAGTCACGCGTAGGTCTCGCGGAAGCGCTTCTGCAGGTGGTGTGCAGCGTTGAGCAGGCGGTGGTGCAGCGTGAGGTGCGCGTGCGGCGTGAAGGCGGGCGGCGCGGGCACGGCGGGGCGCAGCGGCGGCGCGGGCAGCACGGCGCCGGTGTCGGGGTGGCAGAAGAATGCCACGCAGTGCCGCCCGCGGGCGCGCGCGTACTCGCCACTGGGCACCACCACGCGGTGCACCTAAAACCACGACTCTGTTTAAAACTTTTTGGACGTCATTTTACTGAAAAAGTGAACGTGAGTAAACCGCCACGCTCGAGTCCGTGGCAAGCGTAACGGAATTCAGGGTTACTTGGCTTCAGTCGATCTAATCACTATCAGGTTGTATAGATTGGTAATTAATATCTGTATATTAATTACCAATCTTTACAACCTGATAGTGATTAGATCGAATGTGATACTACGTGACTACTCTACTATGTGACACTCTGTAGTAGTCCTAAGCTTATCACATTCGGAATACCCCAAGGCTCAATATTATGACCGCTCTTATTCCTTGTATACAAAAATAATATACACAAAAGAGACCTTAAGGGTGACGTAACATTCTACGTTAATGAAACCTGTTAGTTTACTTTAGTAAATCTATACTGGCGACGCAAGGAATATATTCATAAATGAACATCTGACTCACACAAATAAGGTCCTATATAAGAATGTTCGTGAAAAATCGAAATTAAAAAACTACCAGTTCGCCTGGGTCCGCAACGGAAAAATTTTTGCAAGAAAAGACGATGTGTCACCCAAAATCTTAATAAAAAACCCCGACGACCTAAAAAAGATAGTGTAAATAACTATATTTTGTTTTCTAGTTTTGGAATACATATTCTCTTGAGTTTGTTTACTGAACAATTCTTCAAAATAATAAAATACATTATTGTTTTGATAAATCGTAGAAGAAGTTATCATATCATACCCTATTTGTGCAGATATTTATTATTAGTAAGTATGATTGGATATTATCACATATGTAACATATACTTAAAACGTAAAAACTTAACCTCAAATCTAAACTTTATTAAAATTCATTTTATTAGTCGCAGCATTAAATACATATATATACGTGTACATGTCTGGCAAATGCATTGGTTAAAACATATTATATATATAGTAATATTGACATATTGTTTATTCATACTAAATTCCCAGCCAAACTAAATATTCTCTATCAAAACGTGCGTGGACTACGCACTAAGTGTCTAGAATTGTATAATCGCATTTTATTACAGGAATTGAGTATTATACTCTTGACGGAAACTTGGTTACAAAACGATATTTTAGATACAGAATTATGCGACAACAGGTATGACATATTTCGATGCGACCGTAATCTCGAGTGCACAGGTAAACAGTCCGGCGGAGGCGTGATGGTATGTATCCGTCGTGAACTTGGTGCAGAAATAAATAATAAATGGTTGTGTTCAAACAAGACGGAATCGCTCTGTGTAACAATTCCCTCCCATAAATTACATTCGAGTGCTAACTTGCACATAATATTAGCGTATATACCCCCGGACAATGCCTCACTATCACAAAATATTTTAAATTTATTGTCAGCTGTTACTCAACTTTTTAATTACAATAGTAATGATTTTTATTTATTGATCGGGGACTTTAATTTGCCGTGCTTAGGATGGAACGATAGGGGATATGTATTAAAACATATTGGTCCCACAGAAGTACAAGACAGCGCTCAAATATTGGTTGATAGTCTTCAGTTTCTGGGTCTTAGTCAATATTGTTTAATTCCCAATACCAGTGGCAATATTCTCGACCTTTGTTTTTGCAATCTTCCAATAACAGTCTCTGAAACTCAACCCCTAACTAAATTGGACGAATTTCACCCACCGCTAAGACTAGATATTAGTGATATCCACATTAAATGGCTTAAAGAGAAGAAGGCCCCAAGATACAACTTTTATAAATGTGACTATAAAAAAATTAATGATTATCTTATCAATATAAATTGGTATGAAATTCTAGATATTGACAATATTGACGATGCGGTTGAGGCATTTTATGTTGAAATACATAAATGTCTCGCATTATATGTACCACTATCCATTAAAAATGTTTCTTATCCAATATGGTACACATCTGCTCTTATTAAAATCATAAAAGAAAAATTTAAAGCTCACAAAAGATGGACAATGTTTAATAATCCGAGGGATTATGACGAGTTTGCCATACTAAGAGACCGTCACCATAAAATACAGGAAAGTTGCCTGAATCGTTTCAATGACGACGCTGAACGTAATATAAAACGCTCACCAAAGAATTTCTGGTCTTACATTAAATCAAAAAGAGGTGGTTCAAGTTATCCTCAAGTATTCACGCTACGAGATCAAATATTTAATGACAGTAATGCAATATGCTCCGCATTCAATAGTTATTTTAAAAGCGTTTACGCTACTCACAGCTCAAATGCAAGTTCAGCTAACAATTTTAGTAATGTTCATTCACAAAATGAAGTTCTATCAACTATTCACTTTACTAAGGATCAAGTCTATAAGTTGCTTAGTTCTTTAGACATATCAAAGGGTTCAGGTTGTGATGGAATACCTCCAATTTTTTTGAAATCTTGCGCTAAAAGCCTAGCACTTCCTGTAATGATACTCTTTAAACGGTCTTTTGAAGTTTGTAGTTTCCCTGCAGAGTGGAAAAAAGCCCACATCATACCCATTCACAAAAAGGGTTCAAAGTCCAAAATAGAAAATTATAGACCAATTTCCATTATAAATGTATTAGGTAAAACATTGGAAAAACTGGTATATGAGAACATATATCAAGTAATTTCGAAAGGAATAGCTGAAACTCAGCACGGGTTTATTCAAGGTCGCTCTACTGTTACTAATTTAGCAGTTTACACAGACTTCGTTTTGGAACACATGGAAAATGGGGGACAGGTTGACGTGATCTACACTGATTTTGAAAAAGCATTCGATCGTGTGGATCATGTCATTCTGTTAGAAAAATTGCAATTATTGGGTATTCATGGTGATTTGCTACGCTGGATAAAATCCTATCTATCAAACCGTTCACAGGCCGTTGTATTAGGTGGTTTTAAGTCGGATTATATTCACATCCCTTCCGGCGTACCTCAGGGATCGCATCTTGGACCGCTTTTTTATAATTCATACATACATGACATTTCTCAATGCCTTCAATCTAATCACTTATTGTATGCTGACGATAAAAAACTATTCGCTAAAGTAAGAGATTTGAATGACTGTTTCGAACTACAAAGAGATTTAGATAACTTATATAACTACTACATAAAAAATAAAATCTCCATAAATATTTCTAAATGTCAATGTATAAGTTTCAGTCGCAAAAGAACCATCATTAAATTTAATTATAATTTTGACGGAGTGCTAATACAAAGAGATGAAACCATCCGGGACCTTGGGGTTACGCTTGATACAAAAATGGCAATGATCACTCACATTGATAATATAGTGAATAAATCTTATCGAAATCTTGGTTTTGTTATGCGAACTTGTCAGCCTTTCAAAAGTATCACATGTTTAAAAATTGTCTATTACGCTTACGTCCGAAGCAATTTAGAATACGCCTGCCAGATTTGGTCGCCATATTATGCAATTCATATTAAAAGAATAGAGCGAATACAGAAAAAGTTTATACGTCACTTGAACTTTAAATTTAAAAAACCGAATATAGATTACACGGAAAATTGTCGTACGTACAACTTACCTACTTTAGAAGAGAGGCGAACTATGATGGATATGGGCCTACTTTTTGACATACTTTGCGGACGCATAGACTGCCCTGAACTACTCTCTAAAATAATATTTAATACCCCAACCTATCGTACGCGTCATACACAAATGTTGTCTGTGCCATCACATCCCACATCATATGGCAAAAACGCTGTCATGACTAGAATCGCACGTATATATAACACAACATTTAGTGACATAGATCCTTTTTTCGTAAGTAAAAGATCATTTATGGCCAGTATTAGAAATGTTTTAACCAATGGTGAATAATTTATTAATCTTATCAACGATTGTATTTATTTGCTGCTTTCAAAATAATAAGTACACCTGCACAAATGGGTAATAGGAATAAAATTATAGGAATAATATAAGTAGTTACTTACCATTACGCTACCTTTGTAATGGTTCCAGCCGAGCGAAATGCTCGAGCTCGACTCGATGCGTAGTGTCAACAGTAAACAAACCTACCTACTTGTTTAACTGTTCTGCATAGTTGTAATGTAACCTTTTTAGATTTTAATAACATTTTGATTCTGTTCTTTATAATAGCTGAGGATAACTGTAATTGGTCTAATTAAGTAGTAATAGTGTTTTTTGTATAAATACATTTGTAAACGACTGTTGTTATCCCTAATAAATATAAATAAATAAATAAAAAATACATGATGCTCTCAAAATCAAATAATTACAGGACCTTTGCTTGGTATGATTCGTTGCTTTCCGACTCGAATACGTTACACCATTTTAAACTCACTCAAAAAACTGCATATTGACTATCTTATAGAAATCTGGGGAACATCGGTTAATGCGAATTTAAATAAATTACAAAGAGCACAAATAAGTTAGCGGAAAGCTTTTCCGGCTAGATGCGAATTAAGGTGGCACTGTTACTGTTCTTTAAATAGTCTAACTTATTAGAATATCTCACTCATACTTGTGGTTTGAATTAGTTTTGCGTCTCTCAATTAATCATAATTTAGTAGGAAACCAATACTAACGAGCGCTGGAAGTAGGTTGGTGGTCCAAGCAGCGAGGAACTCTCCAGCTTGAACGAGAATGGCGCCAGGAAGATGGCCCACCTTCTGCCACTTGTCGCTACCGTTCAATTTTACCTGCAAATCGTAAACTCAACATCAACAATTATACATATTTCTATTTCTTAATTTCTTACTTATTGTATGAGCAGTGGTTACCCTAGTGTCAGAGTTATTCAAGCGCCAAGTAGGCCTCCTACATGGCTTAACGACTGTTGCCTAAGAGCTACAACCGGGAGCGATAGCTTAACGTGCTCAGAAAGGAGATCGGACATTTTAGTATGGACTTTGGTCCAAGTGGCGTCGGCTGATGAAACCTAGTCTATATAATAGTTCGTGAATGTAGGATATTTTTTTACTATGGACACCATAAAATCGGCCCACGGAGAAAAAAGTTATACAGTTCAGAAAGTATCTACCTATTATAGACGAATAATTGAAAAAGCTGCCTTTTGTTCGGTCAAAACTTATTTGCCGAGTACAGAGTACTCGCATTTACTCCCCGCCGCCCGTATGCGCCCGCTACCCCTCGGGGTGGCGGGGGGTGATGCTCCTGCGCCGCGCGTATTGTTCACAGGTCAGTGAGTCATTCGCTATTATTCAGCAAGGACATCGTTTGGTTTCTTTATTTTGTTCGTACCGGCTTTCTTTTTGGACATATTTTGATTTATTGTACTAGCTTTATTGTACTAGGATTCAATGGTGTACCGTGGTCTGTAGATACCACAAACTTGGGTGGGTAATATTTACCTACTTATCTTTTAGTACCCTGTGGTATAGTACCACCCAAAAAGAAGGACCAATTCTAATTCGGTTATTTTTCGGTTCTAGCAAATATAAGTAATACAATGTCAAAAATGGGAAATCATAAATTTATACGCTTGGTGGGTCTCGAACCAGCACCATCTACCAATCCAGGGTAGGCGCTCTGCGTTAAGGTACTAACCGTACACACTGGTAGATCAAATTTAGGATTTGCCCTTGCTAACACCCTTCCGTATGATGTAGGTATTATAGCAGTATTATCCATTAGCTTTGTTTTTGTAGAAACATGGCTGACTCATAAACCCCTAATAAACTATGCAAAGTCTCTTACGCCTATAGAACATAGGCATTGCGTGTAGCTTTTATTTAATTATTTATTTTGAGACATTCAAGTAGGTACAGTCAATGAAAAGTCAGTGATGGTATTGTGTGAATTCCGACAACATTTACACGGGCAGCTACGTAGTCCAACAACATTTGCACTTACGAAGTGCAAATGTTGCCGCTGCATAAGTAATAATTGTTCTGTCAAGATCAAAATGTATTCACTGATACAATGACGGTATATTAACGGTTGTTAGAAGGACCTCCAGTGCGCCTACATATATAGACATGCTAATGCCCATATCAATGCATACAAATGTCAGAAAATGTCAACAACTCGACACGGTTGGGCCATGATACTACGTCGGGTCGATAGAAGTCCTAAAGAGTTTCCTCCATTTTCGTTTACATACCTCAAGTCCACCTTCAGAGTCCTGGGTCAGAAGAGTGAAAGTCCCATAGTCAGCATGTGCGCCGCATCTCGTGTAGTGTACAGCATCGGATTGACAGCAGGGACCCTCGTCTTCGGGAGGCACTGGCGGGTAGTACAACAGTCGCATCGTAGAAGGGTTACGGCCCTCAGCCTGCAGCATGCCTGAGTGACACGACAGGAGTGCCATGGGAGGAACTCCTGGAATACAAGAATAAGATGAGTTTAGTGTCACATCATTAATGGTTTTAAATCTATATAAGTATGTATTTACAAAAGAAAAGTAGTATATGTATTATATCAGTTATCTGGTTTCCATAGTACAAGCTAGGCGACAGAACAGATATTTTAACTAGTACATTATTAACTAATTTGTGTCTATAAATTTAGCTATACCATACTTGAAATAACATGTTATCTCTCAAATTTGCAACGCCTGCAAAAGGCCGCTAATATCTAAGCACTACTATTGAGTAAAAAGACCTGTTTGTATACTTAGTAAGCAAATAAATGATTTTGATTTGATTTTGCTCTGCTTAGTTTGGGATCAGACGGCCGAGTGATAATAGTGAAAAAAAAATGTAGTATCTCGTACCTGATTTAACTCTGAGGCCACTCATCATATTAAATTATAGAATAATACTTGATATTTACATTTATGTTTCTAGTAGGAGGGTAGTATAGCGCAAAAGAAGAACGTGTATTGTAGATCAAAGAGGAATATTCTGGAACTGGTAAATGGTAGAAATTTACCAGTTCCAGAATATTCCTCTTTGATCTACAATACACGTTCTTCTTTTGCGCTATACTATATCGAGAGAAACATTGACCGGCTAAGGGAAAGGTTATTGCCCATTTCTGTCTCCCTTAAATTAAACCGAGTATGATCATGAAATAAAATCCATTATTCATAACCTATTTTTAAAATTATTATTTATTTGTTACGCACAAAAACTTTGTGGGGTTTAAGTTTTCATGTTTATTGGTTCTTTAATTGACTAACTTTTATTTTGAGTAGATTTGCAAACACAGTTTAAGACTGAAATCATTACGATCCCATTAATCACTTGCTGTAAATATCAAACTAGAGGTCTTGTCATTTTAATAACTTACATTATATTAAGTTGTTCATTCTTTAAATGTATTAATATCGTTAATTAATAGATAGGTATTAAAAAAAGTGAGTTTTACAAGAGCAACTGACACTTGACAGTATGCGTAACGATCCCCGCAAACGGTAAAAAAAAGAACTGTCAATGTCTATCTGGCTGTCATGTTTAGTTGGTGAAAAACAAGCATGATTTTCGGATGTTATTATCGTTTGTTGCCACTGTTTTTGTTTTAATTAAGTGTGTCGCTGCCGTTCGTTGTTAGGTCAGGCTATAGTTAGCTTAATTCTACTGTTGTTAATGTTCAATTAAAGTATAACATGCCAAAACTTATTCTACACTTTCATATTGAGTGTCATTATCGTTATTGCTTGATAGTTCTAGCATCATCTTACTGTTAAAAACTATTTAGTTAAAGGGGACATATTTCTTATAATTCTTACATTGTTAAAGAGCCCATCTTTCAATTTACCAATATTTTTTGAGTAGGTGGGTACTCATCTACACCTAACCTCAAAACTGAACTTTGATTTATATTATTAAGAAAACCCCACAAAATATTTCTATATTTTTTACTTTATTATATGTTATGATATCACTCCTCTTTTACCTCCAATTTTGGTAATCATACAAAATTATTTACTGAGGAACGAAGCTCTATAGAAGAATGGGCAATTTCCTTTGTACTGTATGCAAACCTCAGGAACTTTAGTAAAAAGGTTGAGTGAATTATAATAGTTTGGTTATGACAACCAATCATAATTAATTATACTTAATAGTAGACTTGGGACCCAGAAGATTAGATTTATGGTGCGGCTAAATTATTGATTGAGTAAGAGTAGTTATAGTTGAGTTAAGCCACTCCAAGTTAGTAATTTTAGGGGTTGGTGCGAAAATGATGAAACCGATCCCTATTGCTGACAATTTGTTCTTTATCAGTTTGTTTGGCACAGGTATCTTACTCATAAAGGAAATACGTATAGAATGTAGGTCAGACATTTTTTTCCAGGCTATCTCAAATCTACAATAAATATATGATAAAATCCTGGGACATTATTCAAACACGTCCATCTGATCCGAAACTAAGCAGAGCCATATAACTGATATACTACTTATCTTTTTGTACATACTTACTAAGATAATTACACCAGTAAATATATAATACAACTAATACTGTTTCATATCATAAAAATAGTTTGAATATTTTACCAATAGCGTAAGCGAGAGCCTGCAGAACGACTCGAGACAAATTGGTGAGGTCTTGCGCAAGGGGCACGGTATGCTTCGTAAACTCGGGCACCTCCTCCTGAGCTGGCATCGTTGCAGCCGACAGCGAAGTGATGTTGAACGAGTGGCGCAACTCCTGGAATCCCATCATATTTTGTTATGAATACAAATTGTTGCTTGCGGCGGGTTCGTCGTCATGTCATGCTTCCCATGAGCTACATATATGTATATACTGTGTAACTATATATGTACATAGATATACCTCCGTGCGTTATAAATATTATCTTTACGAGATCGCTGTATTGCATCCTTAAATATAAGGACGGAACCATCCTCCTAGCAGCGCATAGAAAACGAGAAGTCATCTGACGTAAATTGACGACCCCTTTTCAAGCTTTTTGTTATAGCTCGAAATATTCTTATTGTAAAAATATTTTGTTAATTACTCTAATATTATAAAGGCGAAAGTTTGTGAGTGTGTGATTGTGTACTGTTTACTGTTGTTACTTCTTCACGTCTAAATGGCTGGAGTGATTTTAATAAAATTGTATATAGAGTTAGCTGACAAGCTGGATTAACACATAGGCTATAATTTATAAAGTTTAACGCGGGTAAAACCGCGGGACACAGCTAGTTTAAATAATAAAAGTTAAATCTGTTTAAAATCCAGTAGCTGTCCTGACATGCTCTATTTACCTGCTTACTCGATAATTGTGTTCCACTGCGGTATTCTTCCCATTAGTAACTGGTTCATTTGATTATAACATTAGTGGTGTACCGTTATAACCATCTACTTCCGTGAGCAGTGCCAATTTACGTGAGCAGGTTGGTAGCCACCGTTATGATTAAAATATAAAAAACGAGGTCTTACTTAAATAAATATGTACAGACGCAAGCACTTCAAGCTACCCCAATCTATCAAAATTTCCCAATTGAAAGTGAACCTTATACTTTTGTGATAAGGTTGAGAATCTATAAAAGAAAAGTAACAGATTGGGGTAGCTGGATCTGCTGGCGTCTGTAGATATACCCAGTGATTTCTTTATCGTAATAAACAGGTCAATTCCTGGTCTAGGAATGATTGATATTTGTTGACCCTTTATAGAATAGTAGTAATAGCTTCAACTATAATTTGAACTATATAGGTTTGAATAAAAGTTGTGTAAGGTTATTTATTATTAGCCTATGTTGCTAACCTCCTTTTCCCTCCCAATCTGTAATTTTCTAGTTTCTCCAGTGATATTTCATCGCACAATCTACGGCGGAGTTTGCTCAGGGGTCGCTTTTTTAGTGACTACGTGAATATTTTAGTACAAAATTAGTAGGCCTCGTGGCAGACGTGAGCTTGGTCGCTTTTTGAGTTACCATAGCAACATGTTGGGAAGGCTTGGGCTGTTTGTGATGCGATATATACACCAAACGTACTAACGTACTACTACTGTGGTCTATTGCCCTCAAGCAGAGCTCGAGTTCGGGCGTTCAAATAATGCTCAGAGACCATATTTGGCTCCAAGAGGATAGGAATGATGCATAGAATATACACGGGAAAATATATTTAAGTATTTACTTATTAAATGAAACTACAGGCGATAATAAAGAGAAGATAATGATAGCCTAAGTAGTAAGCAAAATAAAATGTAAATATGTTTAACGAGATTGACAAATGACCACAAATGGCGGAGGCAACCGTTGAATACACCCGGATTGAAGAAAAAGTAGTTGGGTATTTGTTGGCATATTTAGTGGAATGTTTTTTTTATTAGTACTGATATTTTCCGTAATTATACCTTAAGTTCTGCAATTAAAGACTCGAGTATATTTTTTATGCAGGTATAATGATAATTGATTCTACATTAATGAGATCCATGAGTCAAGCAATAAAAATTGAATCTATTTAAAATATCTTAGTAGTCATTATCTACTTAGACTTTGGTTAGAAAAATAGACCATGCTCCTTATGTGCTTTTGCTGCTAATTTGTGTGTTGAGTGGAATAGTCTCGGCATTTGCGATTCCTCTTTTCTAATCAGATTAAAGAATTAGCACTCATGTTTCGGGTTTACCGCGATTCCGAATTGAGTTTCATTTATAAACAGGCACTGAATGTGAAAGTGCAAGAAAACAGACCATGTATTAATTAACTACCCACTTACTACAGATTATTATAGTAGCTGTGTGGTGAAGGCGCGCGAATATCAGACAGAATATCATCACCCCATCTCATCCCATGGGGGGCATAGAAGTCGAACCGAGGGAGTGTCTGCCAGAGGCCGGGTAGCAGCGTCTCTCTGAGTACTATTACCATCATACTGCGAGCGCCAACCCGTCTCCCAAGCGTGGCGATTATCGCATATCCCCTTAAGATGATTCTTGGGGGAGGCTTTTGTCCAGCAGTGGACTTTTTACAGCTGTTATGATGATTAAAGTTTACCTTCTTGGTGGTGTCAAATTGTTCCATTCCAGGGCGCACGTAGCCATGGTTGCTGACCGGGTTGCGGAGGTACTGCGCTTGACAACCCTCTGGCAGGGCGCAGAAGTTGTCTAAGTCAGCGTACACCGCTTTCAGCTGAAAACAAAGAAGTATAGTTAGTACATTACAATATAATAAAATCGTAGGAAAGTCAAAACTGTACATTGAATATTTTTTAAAAGGATACTTGGGGCGTGATGTACAATCGAAATCGAAGCCAAAAATATAGTTTTTAGAATTTTTGTCTGTTTATCTGTTTGTCTGTATGTTTGTCCGGGCTAAACTCAAAAAGTACTGCATGGATTTACTTAAAATTTTACATAAATATTACGAAGAGGTCGGGTCAACATATAGGCTCCATATTATCACGCTATCACCTACGGGGGAAGAGCTGTGATAATTTATAAAATTTAACGCGGGTAAAACCGCGGGGAAAGCTAGTATTATTATAAATGCGAATAAGAGTTTGTTTCTTTATTAAGGAGTTACGCATTAAATGACGGGCCGTTGGCGTGGTTGCCAAATGCTTGCTTTTCACGCCGGAGGTCGTGGGTTCGATTCCCACCCAGGACACATATAATTTGTGTGCATGAACATGTCTGTTTGTCCTGAGTCTGGGTGTAATTATCTATATAAGTATGTATTTACAAAAGAAAAGTAGTATATCAGTTATCTGGTTTCCACACTACAAGCTCTGCTTAGTTTGGGATGGCAGTGTGTAAATAATGTCTCAGGATATTAATATTATTCTTTTTTTTATTCTCTTTCTAGACGGGTAAGTTTACTTGACATAGGGGCCATTATTATTATTAAATACTCAACCGATCACCATGAAACACATTGTCGGGTTGTAACGTGTTACAAAAAAGGATATTTATTTATAAGATACCCGCCTTCCATCAATAAGTAACACACTCAGTAGACACGGCTACATATCAAGCTATACATTTCCAGTATAAGCTGATCTCGCGTTGTATAGGATTTCCATACAATGAGAGGTCAGCTTATATTGGAAATGTATAGCTTGATATATAGCCGTGTGTACATGTAGAGTAGCCCTTCACGGTATTCCAGGAAGAATGTCTGCTCTCCATCATCCTGTTATCCACGTGATACGCTTTCAATAGAGCGGTTAAGACAGTCGCCTCGTCACTACGTTTCCCGGGTTCGATTCCCGTGCAGGACAACTATTTGTGTGAACTATAAATAGTTGTCCTGAGTCTGGATGTACTTTGTGTCCGTCAATTATATGTTTATAAACTACCCCGCGATACAGAGATTACGCAAGTGTGGGTGGTGTCCTTAAAAAAAGGAGAAATTCCAGATAGTCTCGAATATCCATCATCTGGCACTTATGTAGTGTACTTATCGTATGGGCAGTGGTTACCCTAGTGTCAGAGTTGTTCAAGCCACCCAGTAGGCTATATCTACGACCAGTTGTATACCAGTCCCTGGTTAAACATGTTGAACATATTTTAATTTTAAGACCTGTAATATCGTGAGCATGTTTAATGCAAATAAATATATTCTATTCTTATTCTATTCAGGACCGACAGCTTAACGTGCCCTCCGAAGCACGGAGACGCTCAGAAATGGAACCACTTTAGTGGTAACAGTCCATAGATGGACTGACCACGAGCCTAGTTGCTTAAATTGCCGATCACTTACGGACCGGTGAGAACATCTAGCTACGAGTATGAGTAAGATCTCATTTTAAGATACAACAATGAGCCCAAATTATTAAGACGTAGCAAACCCATTGTGTAACTCCAGATGGTTTTAAATATCTTCGGATCTAGTAAAGCTTTACAAAAAGAAAGGTTCTAAAATCGCTAGCAATAAGGCTGAAATCTCGACATTTGCTTATAATCTAGATTCATCTCCATGAGAGGCCCATTGCTAGTGAAAACATATGTTTGTTGAGTCTCAACATCTTAATTTTAATGCAAATGTCCTTTCTCGGGGTAGCCTTGATCAAATCTGAATGTCAACTTGTCAAGATTATGAGATAAGAATGCACGATTTCAAATTTAAAAACATGTTATATTATCTATGTCATTCCACAACTTTTACGCTTAGTTTGTTTTTAAATAATATCCTAGCACATTATTTACACTGATGGCCATCTGATCCCAAACTAAGCAGAGCTTGTAATATGGAAAAAAAATTAAATGGCGTTCAAATAAATAAAGGTTAAAATTACTTAATCAATCGTTCAATCGGCTTCAACGTTGACTATTTATGTGCTCATGCACATGTGCTCATGGAAGCCAATTTAACGATTGTTAACCTTTATTTATTTGAACGCCAATCACGAAAACGATGTTCGGCGACTTAGCCGGTATAGCCCCTGGGTGGAAATCGCACCACGACCTCCGGCGTAAAAAGCAAGCATTTGCCAACCACGCCAATAGGCTCGTCTGATAGTAGATATACGGCCGTCTGATAGTAGATCTGTAGATATACGCTAGAAGAGCTATAAATATTTTTGACCTGCACCTTTCCTATTTGGGGTGCGTGCAAATATAGACTTACAGCTGTATAAATGCTGCTGTGCCCGAGAGGGTTCATAATTGTTCCATTATACCATTCATCGTCGTCTATAATTGTTGCATGTTCCATAAGCTCAGTACCTGCTCTACATTATGGAATGCATGAAGCTATAAGCATTTACTAATCATGTTATATAAAGAATGCGTTATACTTATATGTGACGTCACCTGTAGTGGAGACATGGAACTCCATATTAACAGTAATTTTGTGTGAAAGGGACAGAATCAACAGTATCCTCGCCATGTAGAAACGCCAGCACATCAAGCTACCTAAATCTGCCAAATTTCCCCAATTGAAAGTGTACCTTATAATTATGTGATAAAGTTGAAAATCTATAAAAGGAATTTGACAGATTGGTGGATGTGCTGGCCCCTGTACTAAATCTATAAACTTAATTAGCCAATTTTAAACTATTTTTCTTTCTATCTTCAATAATTTATATGTATATCAGTTCGATACCTACGCTACGGTACGGTCAACATCATTAATATGTATAGGTACAGTCCCGAGATAGTATGATAGTATGATTCTAGAGAAGGAAATTTACAATTCGAATCATTGAATTGTGTTAGATGTGGGCTTTGTTCCTATATGAACACGTTTTTACAAACAAAACCGAACTATTAGTGTCACTCTATGAAACTTCTATCTAAGTAGTCTATATAAATAAAAAGAGAAGTCCTGACTGACTGACTGACTCATCAACGCCCAGCCCAAACCCTTGGCCCTAGAAAGCTGAAATTTTGCACAGATGTTTTCTTTATAATGTAGACAAGGAATAAGGAAGGATTTTTCGAAATTCAACCCCTAAGGGGGTAAAACAGGGGTGCCAAGTTAGTATGAAACTTTGCCATTTTTGAAGTTAGAGGCATGAAAGTTGGTATTTGGCCTCGCAGTTAAAAATAAAAAATATATGTTTCAGGATTTTTGGAAAGTACACCCCCAAGGGCGAAAAATAGGGGATGTATGTTTGTAGGAAAAAAGTGTCAATTTTTAAGTTAAAATGAAAATTAGCATTTGGCTTTTTAGTTAAAAATAAAAAATATATATTTCAGGATTTTAAAAATTCCACCCCGATGGTCATAAAATAGGGGATGTAAGTTTGTATGAAAAATGCGATATTTTTGAAGTTAAACGCATGAAAATGAGTATTTGGCCTTTCTGTTAAAAATATATAGCATTTATTTCAGTATTTTGGAAATTACACCCCCAAGGGCGGAAAATTGGGGATGTAATTTATATGAAAAAAGTGCCAACAAGTTTTAAGTTAAACGCATGAAAATTGGTATTTAGCATTACAGTTAAAAATTAAAAGTATACGTTTCCGGATTTCCGAGAATTCTACCACGAAGGGTGACAAATAGGGGATGTTTGTATGAAAATTGGTATTTCAATTAAAAATAAAGCAATCAAGGGAATAATTAGTCGTTAAAAGGTAATCCATAACTGATTCAATAGGTCAACACCAAAAATTTACACCAACTTAAGAAATTCGTTTCTTAATGCTTAAAATGTCGTGTTTGTTGTTGTCTAAGTAAAGATTTAGCGTTTTATAAGATTTATAACTTCTTTTTTTTTGGTATTTTTATAACAAAACGTCAATTTAATAAAATTGGGATAAAAAAGTGATTTACCCAAAATTCGAGTTAGCGTAGTATAAATTGTTCGTGTCGATGATCGCACCCAAAAAATATCATCTTAAATTTACTGATCTACAAGTTCACAATTTTGTAACTAGATGACGTTTATATCGTTTCAGATCGCAGAACTCATTTGACATATCGGTTAAAATAAATAAATGCTTGAAGTAAAAGGTAGTCCAAAACTGAATCCCCTAAATCTCACCCAAAATATATGCCCACATCTTAATTTTACCGCTTTACAAGTTTATATTTTTGTTAGTAGATGGTGTAATCATCGTTTTAGATCGCGCTATGGTTTCGTTCACAAAATGTGATATTAGACCTATCAATGCCGTGGTCGCAACCTAAGCTAATGGGAGTTACCTTTGTGATTAATGCATCGTTGATTATTATATTACTTTATTGGACTTACTGACTTTACTTAAGGACAATTGATATGTATTCATTAATGTTTTTGGGTTTATGATATCGGGTTTTTTTTTTAAATAACAGTAGCAAAGTAGTCTTTTGTTTATTTCTTAGCTAGGTTATTTATAGATTAGGTTTTCTTAAATTTATATTGCTTATTTCTTTTAAAAGTTATATTTTTTAGATTAAGCTAGAAGTAAGTAGTTACATTGGTAATCATTCAAAATTGTCGCGGAGGAAGTCGCGGGCACCAGCTAGTATTACTATAATTATAATTACTATAGTAGTAGACTTAAGTCTAGTCTCATCTGCTTTAAATTATTCGTCTGTGGTCTGTATGTGCAAAATAGCGTAACTCTCAGGCAGATAAATTGATTTCTATGCGGGGTTATATCTAAAGTTACACCAGCTGGTGTAATATCTATAGCTGGCGTTAACATAATAAACTATTTAGCCTTTAAAACACAGTTAGAGGTTATAATTTGTTGACCGTGGCCATCAAAAACTTAACCTCAAATTTTCGAATAATGAACGCGTCAGAAATGCGAGGTAAAACCAGATCGGGTCTACATTTTATTCTGTTGATGAACAGCAAAGGATAAAAGAACGAAAACTTAAGCCTCTCGAGGAAAATCATGATCAAAAACATAATTTCCTTCCTCTTTTTTTTCCTCTTCGAAAATATTCTTACATACCAGCATGGTACCCGACGGTCAAATGCTTATCGGGCGCATTGAGATGGTCTCGGGTTTCGCTCAATTATTATGCTATGAATAGTCATATATACATCTTAATTCACATATATCTGTTAATAACAACCAGAATACAAATTTTAACTTGACCTAAACTTGGTAAAATCGTGCGTGGTTATCGTTTATATAGGTACATTAGTAGGTATTTTTTAATTTTCCTAGTGTCTCATATTTGACATCTGTCATTCATTAATATTCCCGTAACCTTTTGTAATGTGTAATCTGTGGCGCCGCTAAGCGACTGCCACGGCGGCTTCAGATGCCATTATGATGGCCCGTTCTGAGAAATTTTATGGAGTGACTGTCATGTAGAGTTTTATAAGCAGTAAGTACACTCATGTGAGGTCATTTGTGACGCATATTAACTGTTGAATAATAATAAATCTACTCGTTACACTGAGAAACTTCTAGAAAAGCTATTTGCGAAATACACTGCATACACACTGCATATACTACTTTTCTTTTGTAAATACTTACTTATATAGATAATTACAACCAGACTCAGGATAAACATAAATTTTCAGCATGCACATAAATATCTGTCTTGGATGGGAATCTAACCCACGACCTGCGGCCTGTAAGGCAAGTTTACCAACCACGCCAACAGGCCCGTCTGTTAGTTGGCCCAGGCCGCTGAATTATTAAGTTATTGAGTTTACACACTATTCGCGTAACACAATCTGAAGGTAGCCGCCGTATGTTAAGTACGGTGACTGACTGCAGACTTTGTTTTTGATGATGAGGGGGAGATGAACTTAAGCGTCATAAATAATAACACTGTGTTATATTTCCAGGTACCTTACTTTCCAGAGCAGTTATGTTTGTTACACTACAGATTTATATATAACTTTGCTTCTCATAGCAGGAAAATTGTATTAAGCAATTCCTATTAAGGCTATTAGTTCCTTCAAGGAGGTTGAGTTTGATGTACCAGCTCACCTTTTCATCAGCAATCCCATGGTTGACGAGTACCGCTAGTCCCTTAGTGCTGAGCGCGTTGAACAACTGCTGTCCAATGCGCCGCAGCACTGACTTCATGGGGCACACATCTGTACCTGCAACGATTAGAAAATCCCTTTCAACACAGGTATCTTCACCACAATATGGCCTCAGTATAAAAATAGACCATTACGGTAACTACCTACAAACGGTCGAAACGGCACACTCACACAAACATGCGCATCGACAAGACCCCTAAGGCCTCATTTACGGAGACGCGGGGCGTCTCGCGTTTAGGGTTACCATATCTCAGGATTTGTCCTGAGATTTCAGGATTTTTCGACTCTTCTCAGGATTCCGGCCGGATTTAGCAAATCTAGTGATAGCTCAGGATTTTTAATAAAAAACAGGTTACATTTTAAAGATCTCTCTTATTAAACTACTAAAAATAATCTTCTTTTGGTAACAATTGCAGTTAAAATCAATACTTATGTATTAATTTAAAACAAACTTAAAATAATCTTCTTTTGGTAACAATTGCAGTTAAAATCAATACTTATTTATCGAAGTAAAACGAACTAAAAACAATCTTCTTTTGGTAACAATAACAGTTAAAATCAATACTTATGTATTAATTTAAAACAAACTTAAAATAATCTTCTTTTGGTAACAATTGTAGTTAAAATCAATACTTATTTATCGAAGTAAAACGAACTAAAAACAATCTTCTTTTGGTAACAATTGCAGTTAAAATCAATACTTATTTAACAAGTAAAACAAACTAAAAATAATCATCTTCAATAATCATCTTTAAAAATAATGTTACCAACATTTGCAGGTAAAATCAATACTTATTTATCCAAATAGGTACTTAATTAGTTTTGTCGTATTTAATATTTGAAGAAACTTTTTTAAGTAAATTCTTTTCTTTGATTATTGATTTATAAAATGCCTCACAAGTTAAACTCTTCAAGTTATATTGAACTAAAAGTAGAGCTCGAACTGAAGACACGTTTAGTCGGTTTCTTTCTTTCGACCATTGAGCTCCCATGATAGAAAAAACTCTTTCTACGTTTGCATTTTGAGCTGTTATTGCAAATATATATTGACAAATACGCAGTATCTCTGGCAATTGTGAAATACCTATTGTCTTGAAAATGTTTGCCCACAACGCATGAAGCATTACGTCAAAAAATGCTTCTTCCTGTTTTGTCAAAAAACTATTCAGAGATGCAATTTCATCGAATAACATCACATCATCTATGTGTATTCCTTTTCCATTTAGATAATGAATTGATAAAGCCAACTGATCAAAGTCGATCATTTGGCCCTTTTTCAGCATCAACCAATTAAAGACTTTGAAATCATCTAAAGGCGTCACCCACTTGATCAGATATTCTACGCAAGTCTTATACATATTTTTAAGGTCATGCTTGAAAACTTCTTGGTTTTCCGCAGTGCACTTAACCAGCAACTCTCGCACTTTAAGTGGCATGAAGTTTGCGTTCGCTCGTGCAACTAAAATTTCATGTGTGGATTCGAGGATTCTTTTAATATCTAAAACAGAATTGTTTTCTTTTTCGATGTCTTCAATTTTCGTCTGAAATATTGACATTAATGAGTGAGCAAGAAATAAATAAACTTCGCTGAGTTCATTTTCAAAAAAGTTCTTCAAAGTAATTGGTACACCAGGAGTAGATAAAAGTACTGCTTCAACGGTTCATAAAATTCATCTTCAATATTCTTTCGATCGCTGGAAACAGACTAAGCCATCGGGTCTTGCTATGAAACAATAGTTTCTGATAATTGACGTCTATATATTCGCTGATATCCTTCAACGCCTCCGTGCGTACGGTGTATACGGAAAAATAATTAAACAGCTTCATTACTACAGATTCTATATCAATATGCAGATTATCAGTGCCATGTTGAATACAATTGTGTAGTATGTGCGCTGGGCACCCAACTCCTACGATATCTTTGTCCAGAAAGTTTTTTAAATTAGTCCAAACATTTTGTCCCGGTTGCCGATTTACTCCGCCTAAATTAACATTAGCGTTGTCTGCTGTAAATGATACACATTTCATCAACAAGTCGTACTTTTGCAAGCTTGTTTTAATTATCTCTGTTATAGTGTCAGCATTTTCATTGGGTGTGCTCAGCACATCCAGCAGTTTGGTTTTAATTCCTTCTTGCCAGTCGAAGAATTGTATCATAATAGGAAATATTTTTTCAGCACCGTGATTACTTGCATCTGTGGAAACGCCCAAGAAGTTGACATTTTGTAATGAGACTTGTACCTGTTCAATTACCCACGGAGATATCACGCCCGTTACAATGGCCTCAGTCTTCGTTCGTGCACAAGAAACACTCTTCGCAGAGTTGGAATCGGCAAATATAGCCTTAACCAGTTGGCTGGTGCAATCCATAGATTTAAATGACTGGTGATGTTTCACTGTGTGGAAAGCTAAAGTGGCTTCAGCGGCGGATATTTGGTCTGTCAGTCCAGAACTTTGTGGTTGAAATAAAGAGTCGATTTTGGTGTTACTTGAAACAGTCAGACTATTTTTTTTATGTTTTTCCGTTAGGATATGTTTTTCAATATCAGCACCTCCCTTGAACTTAATTGAAAAATGATTGTTACATATTGAACAAAACACTTCGGTAGGTTCTCTTCCATCTTTCATAATCGGAAATCTTTGTTTTAAAGTATCTGTGAATGTACACACGTATCGTGGTCGTTTGGTACTTGAAGACATTTTAACTCGTATCCATCCAACAGCTCCGATTCTCGCTCGCTCGCCCGTCCCGTGGTGACACTCAATGAAGCGTAGTCCAACCTTCGCAATGGCGCAAGACGAACTGACTGAGTGAGCGAGCGAGCGGCAACCGCGCTGCGGGGCGACGGGCGCCCCCCTCCTCCCCGCTGTTTTGAGTGCGATGTACATACAAGCTTGCAACGCGTCGCGTAAAACGCGTGCGCAAGATCCGCAGTGTATACAACGATAATAATACGTTTTTGAGAGAAAATTCTCATCTGTAGAAAATCTCAGGACTTTTCCATGGAAATCAGGCCTTTTCTCCGGACTTTTGATTTTTTCATCTGGTAACCCTACTCGCGTTGCGTGTGGCGTGGCGTCTCGCGGCGCGTCGGACGTTTTTTCTGTTTACGGTGGGGCGGCGCGTGAAGCGGCACGCACCATCGCACGCGTAAACACAAACTTATAGCAATATACGACCATGTTCATAGAGAAGCGAAACGGGAAGCGTGGCGGTGGCCGCCGCGCGCCCGCGGCGAATCCTCTAAAGTGAAGTGTAGCGAAGCACGCCGCGGACATAGCTTCATAGATATGCCGCTGCGTGCGCCGCCGCGATAAACGCCGCGTGGGACGCGTCGGTGCCATCCGCGGGCTCGGCCGCAAAAAACGCCCTAATTCAAACAAACGCGTCTAAAATCGCTTCTCCGTAAACGCACTCATACAACGCCATATATTTGAATTCAGTGCGGGCCGCGCCGCTCAACGCAACGCGCGACGCCCCGCGTCTCCGTAAATGAGGCCTAACATAAGCGGTTGTCGCGGTGCTGTCAGTAGTGAGTACCACTGAGTAATCTGGTGAGTGCTGCGTCAAAACGAGTGGACGCCTACAAGTTTATCACCGCAATCTCTTTAAAAGTACACGTGCGTATTGCGTAGGATACGGCTGTTTGAACTCGGCTTGATCAAAACGGGAGCTTTCGTTTTTTAACCGTCCTGCTGATTTATAAAACAAATATATTTTTATTCAAAAATAATAATAGGTAAGTTACAACCCTACAGCTTCAATAGAGCGTAGGTAATTATTTCATCAACTGGGCTCATACTACTTCCATATTTATACTGTGATATGGCTTTAATTTAAAAAAAACCGGCCAAGTGCGAGTCGGACTCGCACATGAAGGGTTCCGTAGCAGCAAGTATTTCAGTTGATTAAATGAAAGAAAAATTGCGGTTTATAACGTATACTTGCTAGATCTCATTCAAACCAATTTTCGTTGTTAGTTTCTATGGTAATCTACATCATATATTTTTTTTAGTTTTATCATTCTCTTATTTTAGAAGTTACAGGGGGGGGGGGACACTCATTTTACCACTTTGGAAGTGTCTCTCGAGCTAACTATTCAGTTTACCCAAAAATGATATTAGGAACTTCAATATGATTTTTGAAGACCTATCCATAGGCACCCCACATATTAGGTCTTTACCTATGAAATTGCCGTTCTGCAGTACTGGCCATTTCAAATCAAAATAATTTTTGTTTGGCTAAGAATTCTAATTTCAAATTAATTTTATTTTAAAAACATGGATTCTTTTTTCCAAAAGTAGTCATTTCTTTATTGATTAGTGTTACATTTTCATCGCATTTCAATCTTTTTCGTCATCATGGATACGTTAAAAATTCGAGTAATTATGGAATATGAGTACCGTCGTGGCAGCAACGCGGCACAAGCGGCACGCAACATCAACGACGTTTACGGAGCTAACACTACAAACCAACGCACCACCTGTTATTGGTTTGCTCGCTTCCGTTCTGGAAATTTCGACCTGAAAAATGAACCTCGCGGTCGTCCGAAGACTTTGGTCGACAATGACGAATTAAAGGCGGTTGTGGAAGCTGATGATACACAATCTACGGCTGAATTAGCAGCAGCTTTCGACGTTAGCGTCAAAACAATATTGGTCCATTTGCGTCAAATTGGCAAGGTAAAAAAGCTTGACAAATGGGTGCCCCACGAACTCAATGATCGCCAGCGCGAAGTACGCGTCGAGACGTGCCTTGCACTGCTCAACAGACACACAAATGAAGGAATTTTGAACCGCATTGTTACCTGCGATGAAAAATGGATTCTGTTTGATAACCGCAAGCGCTCAGCAAGTTGGTTGGATCCTGGTTCAGCACCTAAACAATGCCCTAAACGAAAACTTACCCCTAGAAAAGTGATGGTCACTGTTTGGTGGTCTAGCGCCGGTGTGATTCATCACAGCTTCTTACCAAACGGGGTGAGCATTACTGCAGATGTGTACTGTGAAGAACTGAGCACAATGATGGAGAAGCTGGCGCATCTCCAACCAGCATTGGTCAATCGTTCGTCTCCGCTGCTCCTGCACGACAACGCGCGACCTCATACTGCACAGCAGACGGTCTCCAAGTTGCAAGAACTGGGGTTGGAAGCTCTCCGTCATCCGCCCTACTCACCAGACCTTGCGCCTACAGACTACTACTTTTTCCAGAATTTGGATAACTTCTTGGCGGGAAAAAAATTCAATACCCGAGAGGCAGTACAAAATGCCTTTGAAGAATTTGTTGCCTCCCGTCCAGCTGATTTCTTTAAGAAGGGCATCAATAAACTGCCACTGCGATGGCAAAGATGCATTGATTGCATGGGTGATTACTTCGATTAATACAAATAAAAAAATTCATGAAAAAAATTCGTTTAAATTTTTTCATACAAAACGGCAATTTCATAGGTAAAGACCTATTATATGGGTACGATCAAAAAATTTTTTTTGAGTTTCAGTTCTATGTATGGCGACCCCCCAAAATTATTGCTTTTTTTCTATTTTTGTGTAAAAATCTTAATGCGGTTCACAGAATACACCTACTTACCAAGTTTCAGTAGCACAGCTCTTATAGTTTCGGAAAAAAGTGGCTGTGACATACGTACGGACAGACAGACAGACAGACATGACGAATCTATAAGGGTTCCGTTTTTTGCCATTTGGCTACGGAACCCTAAAAATAGATTTAGTTTTTGGCGTATTTGTCTAGGTTAAAAATCGTTACTAATTGTCATCTAATAAGTATTTAACTTCGTTCGCAAAATAAACTTTCTAAACATCTATTTACGATGTTTGTCGATATATGAAATCGATGTTTATTGATGTTATAAGATTTTAAGAATTTAATTATATTATATGATATACGAGTTTATTAGCACATGTTGTGCGAAAATAGACAATGGGCTTCAAAACAACTGGAGCAATTTTGTGATGTTTTTACGCAAGCTGAGCCGCTTGCGGAGAGCTGGTACCTATCTAATACTTAACTGTAATTGTTACCTAATTCTAACTTCGTTAAGGAAAAAGATAAAGTGAAAGTTGAAACAATATTCATGTTATTTAATAACAGAGAGTAGGTATGGACAGACGCCAGCACATCCAGCTACCCCAATTTGTCAAATTGCTTTTATAGATTTTCAACTTTACCACATAAGCAAAAGGTTCACTTTGCATTGGCGAAATTTCGATATAGATATTGACAGATTGGGGTAACTTGATGTGGTGGCGTCTGTACTTAAGTATTAAATTTATATTGAGACTAATTAAGATTAACATCCATTCATTTGAAAGATTTGCGTTTAAATATTAACGTACAAAAACATTTTATATAATAGGTCTTTACCTATGAAATTGCCGTTTTGTATGAAAATATTTAAACGAATTTTTTTCATGAATTTTTTTATTTGTATTAATCGAAGTAATCACCCATGCAATCAATGCATCTTTGCCATCGCAGTGGCAGTTTATTGATGCCCTTCTTAAAGAAATCAGCTGGACGGGAGGCAACAAATTCTTCAAAGGCATTTTGTACTGCCTCTCGGGTATTGAATTTTTTTCCCGCCAAGAAGTTATCCAAATTCTGGAAAAAGTAGTAGTCTGTAGGCGCAAGGTCTGGTGAGTAGGGCGGATGACGGAGAGCTTCCAACCCCAGTTCTTGCAACTTGGAGACCGTCTGCTGTGCAGTATGAGGTCGCGCGTTGTCGTGCAGGAGCAGCGGAGACGAGCGATTGACCAATGCTGGTTGGAGATGCGCCAGCTTCTCCATCATTGTGCTCAGTTCTTCACAGTACACATCTGCAGTAATGCTCACCCCGTTTGGTAAGAAGCTGTGATGAATCACACCGGCGCTAGACCACCAAACAGTGACCATCACTTTTCTAGGGGTAAGTTTTCGTTTAGGGCATTGTTTAGGTGCTGAACCAGGATCCAACCAACTTGCTGAGCGCTTGCGGTTATCAAACAGAATCCATTTTTCATCGCAGGTAACAATGCGGTTCAAAATTCCTTCATTTGTGTGTCTGTTGAGCAGTGCAAGGCACGTCTCGACGCGTACTTCGCGCTGGCGATCATTGAGTTCGTGGGGCACCCATTTGTCAAGCTTTTTTACCTTGCCAATTTGACGCAAATGGACCAATATTGTTTTGACGCTAACGTCGAAAGCTGCTGCTAATTCAGCCGTAGATTGTGTATCATCAGCTTCCACAACCGCCTTTAATTCGTCATTGTCGACCAAAGTCTTCGGACGACCGCGAGGTTTATTTTTCAGGTCGAAATTTCCAGAACGGAAGCGAGCAAACCAATAACAGGTGGTGCGTTGGTTTGTAGTGTTAGCTCCGTAAACGTCGTTGATGTTGCGTGCCGCTTGTGCCGCGTTGCTGCCACGACGGTACTCATATTCCATAATTACTCGAATTTTTAACGTATCCATGATGACGAAAAAGATTGAAATGCGATGAAAATGTAACACTAATCAATAAAGAAATGACTACTTTTGGAAAAAAGAATCCATGTTTTTAAAATAAAATTAATTTGAAATTAGAATTCTTAGCCAAACAAAAATTATTTTGATTTGAAATGGCCAGTACTGCAGAACGGCAATTTCATAGGTAAAGACCTAATATTTCACTGGACTTCCGGAGTGTTTTGAATGAGCTGAAGTGATTATTTAGAATGATGATACATAATGACTGTGTGCGATTGTGATCGATGACTTTCGATCGATATTACAGACCTATATTACTCATGTTTGCTGGCCTGTAACATTGTGAAACTTTTGTGACTTTATTCAGTGTACACATTTCATTTACGGACTGGTATTATAAGATTACTAAAACTTTAAAAGTTAGGTAATTTGTATATTTCCTCACGGCAGCAGTTCAGAATCATTGCACTGCGATTGACATGACAAGTAATAAAAATACGAAATCAATATTTAAGTTGTATTAATTCCGATAGGGTCGAGGGTTTGATTCCCACCCAGGACAAATATTTGTGTGCATGAACATGTCTGTTTGTCTTGAGTCTGGATGTAATTATCTATATAAGTATGTATTTACAAAAGAAAATTAGTATATGTAGTATATCAGTTATCTGGTTTCCATAGTAGGTACAAGCTCTGCTTAGTTTGGGATCAGATGGCCGTGTGTAAATAATGTCCCAGAATATTATATTATATTATTATATTAGATTTGACGGAATTAATTCTGATTCTGATAAACTATTCTTATAGGCGGCGGTCAAGGTACTTGCAATATTAATATACAGTAGTGACACACGTAGTGATAATTCCGATTTTTCTCGGAATTAAAACTACCTACATAGTCATTTAGTATGTTGATTTTCAATTATTTCCGTATAATAACGTCAGATTTATTGGTAATGAAAAGAAATACAAAATACCAATATTTTATTAGGGGCGTTCCCATTTGCAAAGTTGCGGTCGATTACTTACAAAAATCGTAAAATGATTTTAATTTCTTCTCAGTTATCTACAGCGTTTGGAGACCGGATGTTAATGGTTTCAATACAAGAAATCTATTGTTTAAAAGAAGATATCTATTACCTATTGACCTGAAAGATGTTGCATGTAAAATGGCGGTTCACCTCGTCTTGTGCAATATGAATAAAATATACGTTTGTCTTTACGTTCCAAGTTAGCTGAAGGTCTGGCCATGACACGGATCTGCGGATGGCATATTCACTGACCCATTTTGTATCATACGTTTAAAATGCGGGTGACGTTGGTACAGCATTTCTTGCCCATGTACGGACAGAAGATTTCGAAGTACAGACTCCAGCACATCAAGCTACCCCAATCTGTCAAATTTCTTTTATAGATTTTCAACTTTATCACATAAGCATAAGGTTCAGTTTCAGTTGAGGAAATTTGACAGATAGGGGTAGCTTGATGTGCTGGCATCTGTACTTTCTCATCATAACTATAATAATATCTTGTTACATTATTCACACATGGCTATATATCTAATCCCAAACAAAGCAGAGCTTGTACTATGGAAACCAGATAACTGTTAGATATATTTATGTAATACTATTTTATTTTATATATACATACTAATATAGATAATTACACCCAGACTCAGGACAAGCAGACATGTTCATGCACACAAATATCTGTCCTGGGTGGGAATAGAACTCACGACCTGCGGCGTGAAAGGCAAGCATTTATGAAACATCGAAACAACAGCCGACTTTCCAATCGAATGAACAATAAAGGAGAAGTCGGATAACATAAATACAAAATAAGTCGGTTAAAATTGAGAATAACGTCTGTTTTAAGTTAGCAAAACATTTCTTGATCCAATAATCACATAGAAACCCAGCGTTAGGTAGTTATACTGTGTTAAGTCAGTGGTTAGGTGATTCAGGATCGGCGCACGAGTGCAATCTAGGTAGCATAAGCACATGTATAGAATAGTAATTCATTCTCAAAATTAAAGTAGATCATGTTAGTGCCTCGCATTCAAAATGCGTAGCCTTTGAGGCTGGCACAGCGGTTGAGTGTTTGAAATAATCGGTATGTACAGACGCCAGCACATCAAGGTACGCAATATGTCAAATTTCTCCAATTGAAAGTGAACCTTATACTCTTGTGATAAAGTTGAAAATCTATAAAAGAAATTTGACAGATTGGGATAGCTGGATGTGCTGGCGTCTGTGCATATTTATATCGTAATAAATATACATATAGAGGTATATCTCCTATTTTGTTGCTCGTGGTTTGCAGTTTACAGGATCGTATTGAGTTTACTCGTTTTATATTTTTCTACCTTAGCAATAGGTTTAGTGCGTACCGTCAAGCAATTACCTTCGACAACGGCAGTAGATGACGACTTAGAGCCTATGCACACCACGTCTTTTAAATGCGCCGTTGACGTGCGTTTTGTAGCGATACACACACACGTGCGTTAGCATCGCATCGCGTTTGTATCGATTCAAACAAACACGAAACTGCTTTATAGGATAAAAGCGCGCCGTCGACGAACGAAAACGTGGTGTGCATAAGCCCTTATTCTCTACCAGTCGGCCTTTTGTTGATGCTGTCTATTATTATTTGTTCTCTTCTGAGGGCAAGGCTAGGTTATATCCTTACATATTACAATCCCGATTTATTCAACAATTTAGTGTCAACATTATCACCAAAAACCTTGTAAATAGGTTTATCTAAAACAAGTTTAGATACATTTTTAGTGCTCGTGGTATAAGATCCTGTTTGTTTATGGAATTTGTAATGGTTCCTAACAATCGTCCACTATTTGATATAATCCGACCGTTACCCCGCTATCGTCATCTGTTTATGACGTCACACATTTGTAATCTTTAACTTTATATTATTTTAACAGTGCGCTGTCCGGATTCCCAATAATAAATATTCGACTGGCCTGTTGGTCTCGTGGTTAGTGACACTGACTGCTAAGCCATAGAAGAAGAGGTCATGGGTTCGGTCCCCACGTGTTCATCACACAAATCTTTGTGTGATGAACACGATAATTTGTTCTGTGTTTGGGTGTAATTTATTAATAATTAGCTGTGCCCCGCGGTTTAACCCGCATTAAAATTTATAAATTATAGCCTATGTGTCCAAGATGTCAGCTAACTCCATACCAAATTTTATTAAAATCGCAGCAGTTTAGACGTGAAGAAGTAACAAACATACAGTCACACACTCACACTTCGGCCTTTAGAATATTAGTGTGATATGTATGTATTTAGAAATATACATGTATGTTTATCAGTAGTCTAGTTGCTCATGAACCATTCATTTTATTGCAGTGCAGAAATACCTAGATAGCTTGGTGGTTATGGTCACATATAAAAAGTGTAACATGATAAAAATATAACCACCAAAATACCTATTTCGATACACAGTCTTTTACAAACGTTTTCCAAGAATAAACCAGGTATACGTTATAATTTTTCCCATTCTTAACCTTTTCCATTTTTAACCATCATTATACAATTTTTGATCAATACCGTACTTTACCGTAGTGGTAAGAACAGACGCCAGCAAATCAAGCTGCCCCAATCTGTCAAATTTCCCCAATTGAAAGTGAACCTTATGCTTATGTGATAAAGTAGAAAATCTATAAAAGAAATTTGACAGATTGGGGTAGCTGGATGTGCTGGCGTCTGTATATATCTTTGTAGCAATAAATAGTAAAACATGAGTAAGTTGATTTGCTACAGTATTCTGGATATTTTTACATTGTAGCACTCTGTATCTGACTTTTTGAATTTTACTTATTGTCATATTATTTTGTTGCATCACTAACATGTTTTTAATCGATTTAAATGGCTCTATTTTAAATGGCAGGTTGTTATATTCCGCATTTGTTTTAAAATTTTGCGCAAAAAAGTCCTATCATAGTCAAAATTTTAATTATTCTTAAATATCAATCTAAATATTTTATTAATGGTTTATTAGCGTAATATTAGTCCTATTTTCACCCCAACTATCAGAAGTCTTTGTAGTTCCGCTACTTAATTATTTATTTATTAAAGTACTGCCACATGCATGTCACATATTATAAGTTACTACACAATTAAAATATATCTATAGTACATGTTCTGATATGCATCACAATAATACATAGCATTTGCACTAATTTTGTAACTAACGTACCTACTTACTTGCAATTGTGTTGCCGCTGTGTGTTCAACATTAGTATTCCACTTTACACTCTTGCTACTAAGTGAAGTGTTGGAACTGCCATGTAAGCTGTTCCCAACAATAATGCTGTAGGAATGGAATTATTCAAACAGTGTCTTCTAACGTCAGTCTATAAAACAGTAGGTCTACTTGTAGACAGCTACAATTAAATATCATGTAGTGTAACATGAATAGATATTACTATAATATTTGTAGTGGTCATATTTTAATAAAGTTTTAAATCAGTACCAGACTGACATATTTAATTAATAAACAAACTTTACTTAAGGTAGCGTATATTTAGCCATTAACCATTTATAAACCATCATTTAAAAATCGGCTTCCATGAGCACATGTGACGTCATAAATTTTAAGAAATCGATGTTCGACGACTTAAACGGTAGAGCCCCTGTTGGAAAACTACTTATTAGGTACATAACTCTTTAAGTTTATGAAACATTTTGCTTAGTTTAAGATTATCATGATTCGCGTTGACTTTTTATTGTACACTTGAGTCTTGAGATATAATATTTCAGACGGATTCTTTATTTAAAGTTCTATTTAAGACTTCCACAGGCACCACAGAGTTTCACTTAAAACATTAGTAAGTAATCAATACTACAAATAATAATGTCATTTGTTTAAAAATATTTTGCTCAGTTTAATATTATCATGATTCACGTGATTTTTTGATTGCACACTTGACTCTTGAGTAATATTTCAGACGGATTCTTAATTTAACCGTTGCCAAAATCATGCACGAAAAGAAAAGGTCTATTACAAATTTCCATAGACCACAGAGTTTCCGTTAAAACATTAGTAAGTAATCAATATTACAGATAATACAATTGTCATTGTTTTAAAAATTCTTTATCGAAGGTCAGGAATTATCAACTTTGAATACTATACGTTATCAACAAGTCTTATCAAGTAAAAGCATGAAATTCGGTGTGGTGCCGTGCTCTTATCCAAAGAGCATATAAACAGTGCGCTACGGTCTTATCATTGAGAGGAGGTCAAGGTTAATTATAAATTGCTTGATTCTCTCAGTTTTGTTGGAAATATATTAAATTATTTTCTAAAGAATTATAAAAATAATTAGAGATTACTACTTAACCTAAGTATTCATTAAAATCAACAACTGGTACAACTGTTTATTAAATACGCGAAAGAAATGGTTCGTTCATACCCACATAGTGCATCAGATGACTATTCGGAATATTAAAAAAAATACATGACAACATTTATTGTACTACAAACTTATCTGGCCCGGTGGCCAAAAGTAGAACTAACGACGCCAGTTTGAAATGTCAATCC
This sequence comes from Pseudoips prasinana, assembly GCA_951640165.1. NCBI lineage: Eukaryota > Metazoa > Arthropoda > Insecta > Lepidoptera > Nolidae > Pseudoips > Pseudoips prasinana. The sequence continues at coordinate 29,150,672 of OX621236.1, read as the reverse complement.
ATGACATTCCTGCCATTGATTGTTTGTTGCGCGTATTTATTTTTCTTTTTGTGGTTTTTAATTGTGAAAAATGCCGAAAGCTTTAAAAATTGATGCGGGGAACGTTATATTACAAGTATTGAATTATATGAAGGAAGAATAACGCCTTCAGGCACCAATTATACCCTTCACTAAGTTGTATGAATGCGTAGCTGTTGCTACAGGTTAGTGTTGTCAGCTTCTGAAAAAATACGAAACTCCCCCTCGCTCTTTAAATTAAAATACATATTTTAAAATATTCATTATTTAATTATTTTTTGCTATTTCCTTTGTAGGTGTCCGCGAGCGATTTGTAAGAAAACTTGTGAAAGAAAAAGAGCAAGCAAATGCAAAAATTTATAGCAGATCAGAATATTGACTGTATAATTAACAGAGCGGAAACGGTGTGTGATCTGGGAGTGCTTCTGGACTCCAAGATGCTGATCTCACAACACATAGACAATGTAACCAAAAAAGCATTTCGAAACCTTGGCTTCGTTATACGTACTTGTGCACCTTTCAAAAATCCTCACACACTCAAAATTGTATATTATGCCTATGTTCGTAGTATCTTGGAGTACAGTAGTCCAGTCTGGTCTCCCAGGTATAATGTATATAATGACCGAATTGAACGCATTCAAAGACGATTTATAAAACACCTTAATTACAAAACACACAAACGTCATGACACTTACATAGAAGACTGTCGTCACTATAAATTGCTACCTCTTGTTGATAGACGTGTGATGATAGACATGTGTTTTCTTTTTGATATTTTGCGTGGTGTACTCGACTGTCCTGAACTCTTGTCATCTATCAGGTTTAACACTCAAAAAACTCGTACCAGGAACACTACATTATTTTCCGTACCTTATCACCGCACAAACTATGGTAGCCACTCAACTATGTCACGATTGCTTCGTACATATAATGTTAAATTTAGTTACATTGATATTTTCTTATTGTCTAAAAATAATTTTAAAAACAAGATTGTTCATGAGCTCGTCAAAAGTCTAATTAGAACAAGTGTCACTTAAACTACCTAACTTTTAAGTCTAGTTATAATTAAATCTAAGGTTGTGTCCATGTTGCATTGTCGTGGAACTCTGTAATAGGCTAAGTGTTCTTGTATCGTAAAAAACAATTAATGTATTCTGTTAAAATAGCTGTAGAGTTTCCTTAATTAAATAAATAAATAAATAAATTGATAGATCGAATTCTGAAATCCTATCATTGATTGCAGAAGCTGGCAAATGCATTGCGATCATGTAAAAAATATTGAAAATGTGTGGCGAAAAAGGGATGGATACTTAGACGAGCCTTTCATCATTCATTTAGGTAGTGATAGTGAAAGTGAAAGCAGTGATTCCGATAATGATGATGATGAAATGACTTCTGAATTAAACCATTCCGGTGACATAATAATACCTGGAGTATCTCCGTTAGAGAACACGTTTCCGTTAGTTTTAGCATACGTTTTATGTAAATGATCATAATTATTGTATAAATATATAAAGATTAGTAATGACAGTATTTGTTTGCTTTTTAGTGAAGTAATATTTACGTTACAATGTGCATATTATTTTTACCCACTTTATTGCAAAAAATAGTTACTAGCAACACTAAATGCGATAACAGCGACGCTGCCACCGGGTCAGAAAAGTTTGTGTAGGTACAGACGTCAGCAGATCCAGCTACCCTAATCTGTCAAATTTCTTTTATAGATTTTCTCCGAATCATTTAAATGTCAAGTCTCGCAATTCAAAATGTATGTAGGTTGCATAGATATAACACACACGCTGTGCCCCGCGATTTCACCCGCGTTAGACTATAATCGGATGTATAAGCTAAGTATAAAGTTTCATCAAAATCTGTTCCGTAATTTTTGCATAAATGAGTAACAAACATCTATATATCCACGAATCGGTACTCGAAAACTTACCATAAAAATCTATAATATTAGTAGGTTTTTATGTTTTTGGCGTTTTTGTAATAAAAATATAGATCTCTATTTAAGGTCGCCATTACGTTGGTAACCACTATGGAAAGCTGTGAAGCAACACTAAAGCCAAGCCTGGCAACACAATATACGCATTGCGGAAATTGACATTTTATGGATTTTGATAAGAAAGTACTAAAAAGATAACAATTACCTATGAAGTCGATACGCCACGGCAGTGAATACCCTTCTGTTCACTACAGTCAAAATTGTATGTCAAAGTCAAATGTTTAGCTTTCCCACCCCCCCCTGCACTGCCGTACCCGAATGTAACACTTACACTATGGAAACCGCCCTTACCGCCTACGCAATAAATACCACCTACATATACGTACAGACGCCAGCACTTCAAGCTACCCCAATCTGTCAAATTTCCTCAATTGAACGTGAACCTTATGCCTATGTGATAAAGTTGAAATCCATAAAATAAATTTGACAGATTGGGGTAGCTGGATGTGCTGGCGTCTGTACTTTTCTGAAACCAAGAGAAGCCAAACAAAGACAACCAATTTTATTTTTCTTATTCTACGGGTTCTGTATTCAACTTTACTCTGAACATTTATTTATATGAAATAATAATAACGTACGAAGTGATATAGAGAACAAGTTTCAGTTGGTCAGTTATCTTATAATGTAGGTAGGTACATACGTATTATGTAGGTACCCGTGTGTAATTTTAATTACGAATGGAGTCACGTCAAGAATCTTTTGTATTTATGTTCACGTTTTTGCTACTGACGGCCATATTCATACATAGAGATCACGACAGCATAAAATTACCTATCAATGAATTCCATAATGAATGTATGTAGGTAATATATAATTATTAATTTTGTTATGGCCGTTTAATGATGAAGCAAAGCTTTATTAATGAAGAAATTTTAAAATAGGTAGGTATGGACATATATTTTTTTGCAGGAATAACAGATACATAATTTTTACGGCAACAACTTGGAGATATAACTACGAAATTATAGTAGTCCCTTCATCATGGTTATAAACAAAATCTATTATTTTAAATTACGAATATTTTTTATGAATATTAATAATATATAAGTAATAAATTTTAATCTCATAGTATATAGGTACCAGTCATCTACTCAGCACCGGTAGGTGTGCGCAGGCGCATTCTATCTTTCACACTCATAATCCGATACCTTTACGACCTGATGCACGGGGGTATGCTCTACTGCGAAGTTTCAGACTCAGGCGATGCTAATATATGTTTTTATTACCACAAAAATAGTCATAAAGTTATTTATAGTAAAATTAACAATTTATAGAAACGTTTTATTATTCGTCTTAACAACAAAAGAGTTACTATCGAAATATCATGTGTACGTAGGTAGCTAATTGCGTTCATGTATCAGTCTAAAAGAGAACAAAGACTCGCGGAAGTTAACGCTAGCCTAAATTAACGCTATACTTATATAGGTACGTACCGAACTAGTCGGATTACATCGTGACGTAATTAAGGAGGTCATAAGCAACGCTTTATATCCATTAAAACAGTAAATAAACGAGTTATACATATATAAAACCAATACACGAAGATTTCTTATCTCCTTCGATTTTTTTTTTGAAACCTTCGTTCAATCTTTTCCTTTTTGTTATTTATTGTTATTGTGGTTTTTGTGTGTACCTACATAAATGATTAAAATAAAATATAGTTTTCCATATACATGAAATGGAAATCTTTTTGTAAAGTTTTCAAGACTTAAGTAATGATTTTATATCTTTTAGTAGAATGCATAAGATTAAACCGAATAATAAAACTTAAGAGTAAAGAGTACTAATAGCATCGCCATGCTATAAGGATAACCTCACAAATTGCAATATTCTGGGATTATGTGCAAAAAATATATGCCAGTATTCCCGGAACGTGTCGCCCCCAAAAGGTTTGCAGCAAGCAGTCTCTATGTATTTTAAATTCTATATATTAACCGAAATAATTATCATTCTTTATAGTAACTTGGTAACTTCGAGTAGTCTTTAGTTTAGTACTGAGTGATACTCAAATAAAATATATATTTTTTTTTTAAGTGTGGGCGTTGTCTTTAAAAAAAACGTCGTGAAATAAGACGTGATTTAGATAATATACTGCATTGAAATTGGTCTTTTTTTTTTTTATTTTACGGGACTAGTCCCTCCCTCTTACCCACCACTGCAACTCCTGTAAGCCAGGATCAACAGTGGCACACAATGAAATGACACTGAGCGGTGAAGCTCAGGCATGTCCCGGGGAATCGCTTTAACTGTCTTGGATCCCGCAACGAATTTAATCAGAAACAGAAAAAAAAGGAGGAGTTAGAAAATGAATAGTTCCACTTCCCTCCAGAGCAAAGCGGGAGACAGAATGATGTAAAGAGGCTATAGCCTCATAAAATGAGAGATTTGCAACTAGAGAAGCCAGCTGCAAAAGCACCGAGGATCAGTTTAAGGGTCCTAAGTGAGCTGTTATATTTGATTCCAATAGTAGGTATGGCAAAAACGCTTAAACGCACGGAAGTTGTTCCTTGTTGCTACAAGATCCGTATAATAAACTACTCCAGATATTGGTTGCAAGCTGTTTAACATAATATCACGCTGATTTTGCCAGAGATCACACTCCCACAGGATGTGGTGAGCAGTTTGTTCATATTCGTTACTGGATGTTGAGCACAGACAGATCGGTGAAGATACTAATTTGAAACTATACAATTTACTTTTAAAATTGCCGTGTCCGGTAAGAAATTGTGCAACACAATGGTCTATGATTAGCCAAGTTTTATTTAACCGTTCGCGTACGTCCGGAAAGAACTGTTGCAGATGGCGACCCTTGGTTGACGTATTCCATCTACATTGCCATTCATTTAGTAGTTCGTTATTTAAGTCAGCTATTGGCATAAATAGCCTGGTTATTTTCGCACGGTCGCGTAATGATAAGAAATCATTTTCTAAATTATCGCGCGTAGAATAATACATTGCTGCTCGTCTTTGTACTTCAAGATCAACCGGTAGTACACCCGCTAGGACAGGTAGGGCCTCTGTGCTCACTGTAGTATTGAAATTGGTCTCTCAACTTAAGGAATACTATACACAGGTTTCAAGCTTATAGCATTTCTCTTGTTGTGTCAAGGGTATAAAAAAGAATAAAAGCTATGCTCTCCTAACCTACAACAATTCCAGCTAAAATAGTGCATTGAAATTACGCCTTCAGTTTGAGAAGTTGCGAGCTTGCAACATTTTTGTGCTGTAGTTAAGGGTCTGTAGTATAAACGCTTGTGCCTACAGAGGTACCTGAACAAGGCTTCTTTGGTATCACTTTACCGGTTTTTGGAAATCACTGAGGAATTATGAATAACGTGGATTTACAAGCAAGCATAATACCTTAACGACAGCCATTCAATTCAATTCAGTTCAATTTTTTATTTGCTCAATACCGGTATTACAGAGGATGGTACAGATTAAACTTATTCGTACGCAGTATTTTTTATGGTACCTATCTAAAATGGCGCCTCAAAAAAAGAATATTAGATAATATTATTTGTTTGTGAAGAGAGATAAAGATAGGTAAGTACTTAATTTGCAAAGATATCGAACCAAATGATAGCGTGCGTACATAGATGGATTTAATCAAATAATGATAATGAATGAAACAAAGGAATTATGTCGAGAAGCGTTCACCAACATCAAACCAAAGTCAAAAAAAAAAGGTTTCAAACGGCTCAAATAGTTTAAGCAGTGATGAATAGGTACTCCAGTGGGTAAACAGATTAACTCCTTAACCAGGCTTTGCTATATTTTATTTTTCTCAATGTTTTAGGACCTTATTTCAAACTGATTCGGTTGAAATCGATGTGGTATTTATCGTATAGCCCACCGCCTATTTCTGGTTTAAACTCGATACAGAAACTCAAAAAAAGCAAATAAATAGTACTATACAATAAAGTACTGTTTTAAAAATCATCCAATATACTCGTATGTATACAGTTTATTCAATAACATATGAGACCTTCTTAAAAGAATTTCCTATCCAATAAAAAATCGTCAAAATAGCTTCACAAATATCAGAGAACATATTATAGACAACAAAAAGAAGTGAATTGACAACCTCCTCTTGTTTTGAAGTCGGTCAAAACAACATAAATGTCATCAAAAGTTGAACATAGGCCTGCCCCGTGGCCCCCACACGTGGTTTCTACTCCAGAACTTATCTACCCATAATGTGGCTTGCCCATTGCTAGATTAACTAATGCCTACTTTATGTATTCTATGTCCGTTACTTTGGTTCTTCTGCAAATTTCGTCCAAAGAGCCGTTATATGGTGAAATTTATCATGTTAATTGCTACTTTATATTAACGGGATAGCGAGATTTACCTTAATAGAGATGTTTCTTTTGCGGCTGTTAGTGATTGTACGACAGAATAGGTATATAGCTCTTTGAGTGACGTTCAGCTTATGCATGCGGCTAACTGTTTGAGGCCACGTTCAGTGCCATAAGTCATTATACCAGTAACACGTGACCTGATAACTTACGGGTTAATATCAACAAATATTAAACTAAAACATACACACATACATAGACTCACGCCTGTTTCCCAGACGGGTAGGTTGAGACCACGGATTTCCATTTGTCACGATCTTTGCACACGTCTTTTGCCTCGATTACTGCCATTATATTCTTCATACATGCTCGCCGGTTTAGGGTACTTCTGACCTGTCCTTTCTTGAGAACGTCTCCGATTTGGTCAGAGAATGTTCGACGAGGTCTTCCCCTTCCGGTTGTTCCATTCACACAGGCCAGGCATACTTCTTTGGTCAATCTTCTTTCATTCATCCTTTCTAAATGGCCAAACCATCTCAGCATAACTAAAACATAACTAGAATAAAATGATATCCGCAATCCGCGTGTCGAAATTGCTCCTCCGTTTTTAGGCTTGTAGGTTAGGTTAGGTTAGTAGGCCTGTGCGTGCTAGTTTTGGCCACAGAATTCTCTTTTGGCAGTTTATATTTTAATGGATAAAAGTAAGACGTATCCGACATACGTGTGGGATTCTTATCTCGAGATCATTTTCAATGCTTTTTAACTCGGGGCTATAATATGGAAGTATGTTCAAATGACGCTGTGACTGTAACACATGTTAAAACAATTTTTAAGTAGTTACGTTAAAACAAAATCTCTCAGAATTTAATGATTCAATGACTTTTATTGTTGGATGAGCACTGCAAACCTCCTATACACACGAAGCAGTAACCTTGAGGTGTACCTACTTAATAAAAAAGCTATTTTATCGAATACTATTTATACATATTCATTATTTCTCGTGAGTCTCGCTCCTGATTATGTGCTCAAGAAATAAAATATAAATATTTATAAGCAATGATTGTGCACGTTCTATTTCGAATTCTTCTATTATTAAAGTTTGTAATTTTCTAAACTATGACTAAAATTATATGATAAAAACAATGACAGAGGACAGAGGATGATTGCAAATCTACAGCTGAAATGCAAGCAGCAAAATTCAAATAATAATTTGTCAAAACTACTGCACAGCCTCCTGTCATATCGACCAGGCAGTTTCAATTTCATAATTTTACAAATGATTATTAAAAAAGGTTATCAATATTTTTTCTGTGATGAATTCAGTCCATCCTTAATAAAGCAGATCAGTGGGTCACTGAACGATCGGTTATGCAGAATAGGTGGGCAGATACATACCATTACAGACAAGGTATACATACCTACCTAAATATAGGAACATTTTCGAACTGTAGCGGAAATCCAAACGAAATGAGAACGGAGTCAATGACTGGCGAGTAATGACGGAAAGTAAATTAAAATCTGTAGTGCGGGAAGCCAGACAAATGCAATGGATTTTCTGAATGAGTAAGAGGTGACTCTTATAGGTCAGTGCCACCAAACAATAGTCTGCTTACTTGTAAACACCGACTAATGATGGAGTTACAGTGTAGTAATTTATTATGCTTGCATTTTACTTGTTTTTAATTTATGGTTATGTATGCGTCATCGTCACAGACTAAGAGACTTTTAGTTTTAAGTCAAAGGCAAAAAGATGTAAGTACAGCTAAATTGAAATACATAGTTGCTTGCCGAATTTCGGCTGGGGCGGCCAATCTCAACAGAGACTAGCCAAATATGCGGGATATATTATTATGTAGTGGTGTGAGCTCAGTCAAGGGTGCACGCTCTATTTCTAAAAATCCAAGGGATTATCAGGTGTAGAAGTTACCGGTAAACGTAAAGGCGTGGGTCAACTCTATTTTGTGTCTAAGATAATAGTAACACTGACACTCATTTGCTTCACGTACACAAATCGCATCCTTTTACTTTGGAACGGTAAATAGACCACTGGGAAACAATAAAGGCTTGACTTAGATATACTCTTCATCGATAGATACTTTACTGTAAACTCTAAAATAATACAAATAGCTTTAAGCTCTGTCCAAACAACTAACAGCTCGTGGGGCCGTGAGTATGGCCGGAACGCTTCGCCACCAACATCGTCCTCCATGACCCTTAGTTTGCATTCAAAATGCCCTGCATGTATTTATCATCTTTCACTATTTATATATATTATATATCTATCTTCCACACGCCCCATAGGGCTTTGGGGCGAGTTGCTTAGTTTTGTTTGACGTCTTGACTGACCCATGACTTGCCTCTGATGCCCGAAGAAGCAGTGAAATACTTCTAACCTAAAAAACAACTCCACTTAGATTTCGGCGTACATATCGCCATAATCTGTTCAATTTAATCGAATCAAAACTGATTGTTATTAACATGATAGTACCTAGCTAAGCTATTGATCTTCATTGAGTTGCATGTAATTCATTGTAGAAACATTTTTTTTAATTATGCGGCCTTACGAAGGCTCAAAATAAACAACGCTCTTTGAGTAGTTAATACCAGCAATTGCCCGATAAGGATCAGTGTACCAGTTTTTAGATTAACTATTTACGGTGCACAATGGGAACATCATATTGAGGTCAACAGCTTATGTGCTCAATTAGTTGCCACAGGCTCACGCCAATCTGTATGAACGGTAATTATACTTCGTACTTCTCATACATGTAAAGAAATCAAGCAAAAGCGGTCGCTTGTTATAAGATTTGATGGAAATGCATTTGTCCGTTTGTAACATAGCCTTTGTGCTCAATTAGCTGCCGCAGGTTAACGGCAATTCATTGTACTCTTGCTCACACGAGACCAAATTATACAAAAGCTCCCCTCATTACAAGATTTTAATAAAATTCATTTATTGGGCTAACGTGGGTTGTGTGTTGAATTCGTTACCTCGGGCTCAGACCAATCTGTTAATAACGGCAATTTAACTACCTATAATCTTTCTCATAGATATGGACGAAATTAGGCAAAGGCGTGCCCTTTGAGATGCTCTCGCCACTTAGTTGGCCTCTGACATGGCTTAACGACTGCAGTCTAGCAACTAGAATCGGAACCGATAGCTTAACGTACCGTCCGAAACACGGAGACGCTAAGGAAATTAAACTTTGGATGCTAATTATCTATACCTACACTCACTGCGTACCTGTACATAGGTGCTTACAGATCAGGGAGATCAACTCTTCTATGGGACTAGACTTCATGAGATTTGATTGAAAGGAATTTATCCGATGATTATACGCTGTCCATTCGTTTATGACCTACCTTTTTGACAGTTCGAGATAGTTTGGAATTAGTCACACGTAACCGATTCGATTTTAAATAATAATCAATTTTATTTAATAACAACTTTTAATCTATTTAACGTATCGAAATAAATTCTGTTTATAGATTTAATTACTCGTTTTTTAGATTATAAAATTTTATTTCTTTCATAGCCATTAGGCTACGAAAGAAATAAAATCTAAAATGAAAATAATAAATGATTAAAATTAAAATATTTATACTTATATATTATACAAATATTATAAAGTATGAGCTCATTATATGTATAGTGGTAGTAGCAATACCATAACGCGTATTGCGTTATGGTATTGCTACATTGCTATCGCTAACACAGCGGCGGCGGCGCCATTTTGTTGTCACTTGCTACCTGTGCTTGTCATGCGACGCTCGTGTGTGTGGCATTCACTGTTTTTCGGTTGGTTGAGTATTCTTTTACAGTATCGTTGCGTTTAGTATTGATATTCCTCCGTATCTACACGTAAATTCTTCAGTTGAGTATAATTACCTAAGCTCTGAATGTGATGATGTGACACCTGAAAACTGGACGAGTGGCGTGGAGATGACAAAAACAATACCTACCTAATAATGTCTGATTGAGAATGGGAGGTTGACAATATAAATGAACAAGAATTGATGGTTCATGTAACCGAGTACTCGACTAGTTTCTAGTGTAAATTATGAACGAGACTGATTAATCATTGTATTAAATAATTTTATTTGTTTCATTTGTATAGGTACATACTCATTACCTTGCTTGTTTGTTAAATTTCACTATCGTGTGCATAATTCCATTCTACGGCAGCTGTCAAAAATAAAATAAATGAATGGACAAAGTTATTGTTCTTTATCTTGGTTTGAACTTAAATTTCAATATTTCGACTTAATTCGTTGCTAATTATTAAGTATGGAGTCATAGATCCTCTTTTTGATAAATTTTATTCAATTTACAGAAATGATACTTACGTAAAGTCGAAAGTATTTTTGTCATGTGATCTATTTATCTCATTTGAAGACCTGTTTTATAGTCTGTGGTTGTTTGTTGTGCACAGGGCACTTCACTAAGTGGAAAATTAAGTGCGACATTACTGTACATATTACATCAGTCCGAAAAATAACGGTAATTCATATGTGTGAGCAATTCAAAATGATAATAAACGAATGGACAAAGTTTAAATAAATTCCATTAAATGCACGAATACCTACTTATATTGAGATATGATTCATTGGACTTTCGAGGTAAGTACATAAGATTTAATGATAATCGGTCAAGAAGCTCGCCCATGCGCGAAAGCGTAACAAAAAAATTCATAGGTATTCGTATTTATCATGATTAATAATATTGTACATAATATGTACAATATTATATAAGGATATTTTACATTGGATGAAATTATGAAAACAATGTACAGTGTACAATGTAGTGTACAGGAAGAAATAGCTTAATACGATAAGACCGCCGTCTTATCGTATTAAGCTATTTCTTCCTGTACACTACAGTGTACAATGTAGTGTACAGGAAGAAATAGCTTAATACGATAAGACCGCCGTCTTATCGTATTAAGCTATTTCTTCCCGACAACCTTTGGATGGATAGCAGATGATTTAACTAATGCTAGTATACACCAAGAGCCTTCGAACATATTTTTATACATACATATATGTAAATAAGATACTATATAATATTAGACTAAGCAATTTAATACTATATTCATAAAAAATACATATAAATGATTATTATGATATCAGTCACCGTAGCCTAGTTGGTAGTGCTCCTGCCTACGAAGCTGGTGGTCCTGGGTTCGAATCCCGGTAAGTGCAAATATTTGTGTGATGAGCACGAATATTTGTTACTGTATCATGGATGTTATCTATGTATTTAAGTATTTATATCTCTATATAAGTATGTATATCGTCGCCTGGTACCCATAGTACAAGCTCTGCTTAGTTTGGGGCTAGGATGATCTGTGTGATATTGTCCCTATTATATTAAAATTTATTTAAGATACTAACTTTGGTTTGTAACGTTTACGTTTTTCGCAGGCGAACCAAATTAACCGACATAGCCGTTAGAATTGCCAAGCTGAAGTGGCAGTGGGCAGGGCACATAGCTCGTAGAGCCGACGGCCGCTGGGGCAGAAAGGTCCTCGAGTGGCGACCACGAACCGGAGACGCAGCGTGGCCCCCCACCAAGATGGACCGATTATCTTGTTAGGGTCGCTGGAAGTCGCTGGATGCGGATAGCGTAAGACCAGCAACAGATGTAACTATTCAAAAACGACTTAATATGTCCAGTTGGATAATGGTTGATAAAAGGCAAACAAATTAATACGAGACAATAGTTTTCATTTTAGTCACTGTATTTCCTTTGTTAGCTACCTATTACAAATCAGATTTAAAACTAACAATAGCACTAACAATGCCAAGACGATAAAACTATGACTTGTCAAGATTACTTGAATTACATACAAACACTAAACAGGATATGACTCTACAGTATTTAATTCAATGTTTTAACTTTACATTTCCTACCTAAGTATAACGATTCGCTCCAGCAGAATGTAATGACGTAAGTAATCTTAATTAATTTTGTATTTAACCGGATTCCTTTTTGTATCTAGATTTTTTAGGTACACTAGGTACGAGTAGGTAGATCATAAAGTGATCGTAAAACGCGAACGGCATTATTATGATGTATTTTTAATATGATTCTTATAATAGACGTTTTAGCAGTTACGTAAAATCGCTTCGGGTTTTCTATAAAACTAGAACCGGCAGCTATAAACGCTTTGTATATTAGAATATACAAGGTGTAACAAAAATAAGCTTTCGGGAAGCTATGTAATATCTTCTCGTCCCAAATACCGCAGTGTCTTAAGTCGAAAGTCTTCGACCAGTGTGTGTTACCAGTGATTACTCATGGAACTGAGACGTAATCGCTTACCAAAGTAGCCCAAAGTAGTAATAATAATAATAAATAATAATAATAGTAACATAGCCCAAAGAATTGCCAAACTGTAGGGGCAGTGGGCGGGGCACATAGCCCGTAGAACCGACGGCCGATGGGATAGAAAGGTTCTCGAGTGACGACCATGAACCGGAAAACGCGACGTGGGCAGGCCTCCTACAAGGTGGACCGACAATTTTGCAAGGGTCGCAGGAAGCCGCTGGATGCGGGCAGCGCAGGACCGGTTATTGTGGAGATCCTTGGGGGAGGTTTATGTCCAGCAGTGGGCATCTTTCGGCTGATATGATGATCAAAAATAGTGGAAGACATCTAATGAGTACAACTACTGATGACACTAATCAGATTTACGGTAACCAGTTTCTGAAATACGAGAAATAACAACTGGTTCCTCTTACAAACTGAGTCAGCACAGCAGGTCCACATATATAAACAGGAAGTTAGTATTTTTATGTTCATTTTGCAAATTGATGTTCTTCACGTTGCTCAGTTTAATAAACAAATTAAGCTCCTTAAGTATCGTCCACTATTTGTGTTACACTTTGTATACACAGGCTTTCTTTAAAAAAATACGTTAGTATCTATTACATCGATTATTTTAATGTTTCATTAATTCTTCATTCTTCCAGTTCTATTGGTTCTTCCATAGATTGAGTGGGTTTCACAAAGCTCAATTCTAGGGCCATTATTGGTCACCCTTTTATGGCATCGCCTGAACCCGCTTGCTACTTGAGTACTTTTAAGGGACGGCGGACTAGTTAAAGTACAGCTCATGGCGTCCGTAACGTATGGATTGATAAATAACTTCAAATACTCAAATCTTGAACTCTGTAATAGATTTGGTTCATTGTTCATTGTACTGACGTTGAAGAAGTAGGGAGCCTTATCGAATGTTGACAAGAATGGATTGTATCGAAGAACACGTGCGTATGATCAACGTGAATGCAAATTCTTATCAGTGACACCTGAGCGAGTAAGAACAAACACGTTTTAGAACGACACGAGATTGAAATATTAAAACCTCATGAATAGCATGGATTATTTTGTAGAGTAACCCTCCTGCCCGTGTTTAGACTAGAAGGTACATATCTATAGGTATAATGCTGAATTCTTAGAACGTCAAATTCACTGTAGGTTTATTCTGTGATGTTGAGATTTTTATCAAGTTATTATTTTTATCTTGTCAGTTTAAAGACTGCAGAGTACCCTTTTCAGGTGCGAAATTCTTCAGTGATTTCTCGACTGAAGATAAATTCGTAGACTTACCTATGTCAAAATCAAACAATTGATTTTCATATAGCCTATTTTTCTTCAGCCTGTAGACATCAAATAAAAAAATAAGCATTATTCATAACTAGCTTCTTAATTATATATCGTAGAAGCATTATAATTAAAAAAAAAAAAAACCAGCCTATGAAGTTGTTATATTGCATAAAAGAGATAAAACTATATAGCATATCGTTTACATATCAGCAGCATGATGGTCATAGAGACGCTGCTTCCCGTTGTCTGGGAGATATTCCCGCGGTCCGACTTCTATGCCCCCCACGGGATGAAATGGGTGGTGATATTCGTTGCCGTCAGCCGCACAGCACAATTCCACTGACTCTTTTTTACATTTTATAGAATTGAAAGCGTCAAAACCGTTCTTCAAGTATTTCGTCATTGGTATTGACTTGATACTGACTAGGTAGTCGATTTTCACAATTGACACTAGTCATTGGTATTGACTTGCTACTGACTGCACGATGGTAGCGCTGCGTATCTTGAATGAATTCCATGTCTTTACTAAAGAAGATGCACAGTAAAAACAAAAAGTAGGTACTCTACAGTTAAATAGAAGTAAGTGACTAGAACAAAAGAAATCTAGATAATGTTAGACCATTGTTTAAAATAAAAAATAAACATCCATATGCCGTGAAGAGTTTTATAAAACTTAGTTTAAAAATAATACTTTGGAATTAAACGTGCTCGATGAAGCATTACGCAATACCTACCTACTCATTTAAATAGACGCTTGTATAAGAAATAAATCTAAATACTACTTCAACTACAACACAAAAAACTTTGTGGGAATTGGCTCTTGCGTAATACTTACGACCGCATTACTGATATTGCTGAAACTAAGCATCTATTGCGTACGCTCAGCCGACGCTACATCAGTGGATAAACTTACACTACGAGAACCACCCTTACTATGTAATAAAACTGTCAAATTCGATGTACCGACTCGATGTGTATTTTTTATAATTCAGGTTTTCGGCTCTGGCTTCATCGGCCTTATTAACTTTCGGCATAAGTCCGTCACAGTCAAGTCATATCTACATAGTCCTTGTCCTACCCCAGTAAAACAGTGGAGACTTTACTAGAGGTTTCTATGGAGTTTTAGATTCAACACGGAAAATCGCAATTCACGGCAATATGGAACTTTCCTCCACTTGCGTACGTTGTCGAAGATGTTATGTATAAAAATCCACCATATTTACACATAAAATCTCGAATTTAGACCAGTTTTTGAAAATGAAACAATGCCTCGTCCTTTTCCGCGTTGGCGTCAAAACTCCGACGCGATGTGGGTTGCCTGGGTTACCAGGTTATAACCGTATATATGTATATGCTTGTGAACCTTTATGGTTATTTCGTGCTTTTAAAAGAACCATATTGTATGGTTTGAAAATATCAATGATTTACATTTATGATCAGGGAAACACGGTAAATAAGTGATTACTATATCTAATAAATAGATAATTCATGATTATAACTGCATATTATTCCAACTGCGCTTATACTGTGACAGAATAATATTTAATGCAGGTAATTTAGGTTGATGTGACAATTGACATTTAATACTTGCATTCCGCTCAACCTATGTCTCTCTCTCTCTCTCTCTCTCTGTACCTCTACCAAGATTCCATATAGTTTACTTAATCGATGAAACATACCGTTCTAAGTTCATCCTAAGTTTACCGCCCCTAGTGGAGACTTCATCTCCACTAGGAGCGGTGCCAATTAATTTACTGGAAAAAACTGCAAGTTTTTTGCAAGAGGAAGTAAACAACATGAACTTATGGTAGGCATGCTGGCAACAATGTGTAAATTTATGTTCTCAGTTGTTTAATCAGAATAGAATATATCTTAAATACACATAAACAGTTGACAAATGGGCTTTTTCGTAGATAGGTAGATATTTATTATTTTACTGTCTCTGTTTTAGATTAGATACCTGCTGTGTGTGTGATACGAAGGAAATATTTTTACATTTTATTATATCTAATGGAATAATACAAACGGGTTTTTTTATTGACAATGACGCGATCCGTGAGAGCTCTGTCAGACAGTTTTGGGTTATTCTTAGTGTTATTATTACTTGTTATCCTTCTAGCTAACATTGAATATGATTGTTATGGTAATGTAGATATAATGTAATAACGGCCGAAAAGATGATATAAACAATATTTATTATAAAAATACAACGCTCGCAAAAGGAATTAAAAACCCTGTATCTATCAATAAATCAATAAACTCTAATGATAGTGGGAGTAGTATAAAGGTATCTACTGTTTATTACAATTGTTTTTTTTTCATCTAAGCTACACTGTACACAATATTATCTCCGTTGTTACTCTATCTAAATTCCCTTAATCTCATTAAAGTCACCGTTAGCAACACATACATGGCTCTAAATTCCCTTTAAAAGGCACCAGAATTAATTATAAATAGAGATTACGTTATGAAAGCTTATAATGCAAAACACAACACGTATATTCAATTTACAATTAGCAGTACCAGAAATGGTGACCAATTAAGTTAGACTAGTCTTCTAGCCTTGAAAGTATGTTGTAGAGGTCAGAGGCCTCTCAACAGTCGATACAAATAGTTTCGTCAATTCATATACCATGTCTTGGCAAAATCAAATTAACAGCTAATTGGACAGGAGGAACAATGACATTTTAGAATTTGTAGATGAAGAAACATCGTTGTTGCTACAGTGTAACACTTGCATATAAAATACAATGAAGGTAAAGTAGAAAGAAAAACTTAAGGCTATAAAGAAAACATAAGAATCAGCATTGGCTTGGCGTAGACCGCGAAGAATGATGGATAAACCACCAAGATAGAGCTCTAAATTATAATAATAATATCTGGGGACAATGTCACACAGATCATCCTAGCCCCAAACTAAGCAAAGCTTGTACTATGGGTACCAGGCGACGATATACATACTTATATAGATAGATAAATACATATAGATATACATAGAAAACATCCATGACTCAGAAACAAATATTCGTGCTCATCACACAAATATTTGCACTTACCAGGATTCGAACCCAGGACCACCAGCTTCGTAGGCAGGAGCACCACCAACTAGGCTATGGTGACCTTTAAAGAATAAATATCAACAATCAATAAATATCAAAATAGCAAAGGGAAAACAATACCTCTTTTTCACTGTACAGTCTTAAACAAAATGCATTGCGCATAGTCAATAAGAACAAAACCAGTTTTTCCTTCCCTCGCGTGCATTCAAGTCTAAATAGATTTCAGTCAGAACGTGAATCCCCTCTACCTATTCACTTCGATTTACCTTAAAAGATTTTTCCTCATATTGACCTAACTTTAAGATGACGTATAACTGAACTGGGGAATACACAAAATTAATATTGATATAAAAAATATATACAAGTGGTTCGTGGTTATAAAGAGGGTCTGCCCAACTTTTAAGGAAAAATAACACTTCATAATGTGTTTGAAGTTAGGTATGTAAGGACTAAATAACATGGGATTTTAGGTAACATCATTGGCAAATAGTGACTAATTCATATACATGAAATAAACTTTGTAATTAAAACTTTGGTTGTGACCTAACGTCTTTTGTAATTACAATAGACATGATAGGAGCGCTACGGTCAGATTACAGTTTCCTTTTCTTTTTCAGGGTAGGACGGCGTCTGCCAGGGTAGCTAGTGCTGAATAAATTCATAGGATACATGGTAATTTTGAAGATGTACCTTTCAAAAAACTAGTCTTGTGTAACATTAAATTGTATGCTAACTTGGTTTGATGATACATTACTAATTATAAAAGTAAAAGTAAAAATATAGCTAAAATTTAGATAATTAAACCTACACATGATCCTTGACCATAACTTAATTTAAGTTAGCTAAATATCGTTACTGTTATGAAATAAATCTTATTGTAAATTATTTCCTACAAACCGTGTACCTAAATATCTATATGTACCTAGAAATAATTATAAATATACTTCTAGGTAATATTAAACAGGTAGGTACTAAATTTGATATGTTAGATCGTGCATTGAGCTGGCAACCTTTGTAATATATCTGCCTTCGCAACAAACCATTTCATCACAAATCGAAATATAAGTAAAAAACACCACGTACGTACTCACGTTAGACATATATATTATTTCTATATTATGTACTACCCTAATGACCGTGGTTTGCGTGTCTGTAAGCAATGCAACATGTGATTATTTTGTTCTGTAAGCAGCAATATTATCTGTTTGACAATCAAGGGACATTGAAAAGAATAATTGGTTAAGATAAGGTGGGGTTATCAATCTAGACCTCGTGACAATAGGTTTGTATACGTTTTGTCAAGACTTTGCAAAACTGCCTCATTACAAATGGTATTAATGGCATATCACGTGTACGTTCGTTCTATCCCGCGGTATGATATCTTACTATGTGGCAACTCAAGAGATATAACCAGAACATTTATATTGCAAACAAAATACAACAGAGCAATCTCATGTAAATCATTGATCAAAAGACAAAAAAACTATGACTCTAGTATGTTTGTACATTTTTGAAATTTGTGTACCTATTTGTGAAAACGCAACCACAGTTATTTACTACAGCTAAAGATGTTTTGCCTTGCAGCACAAGACATGGAGATAGACTTGTCATAAATTGTAAGGCTTGCACAACACTATTCCAAAAAAGTTTCTATGCTATGTGTGTGAAAGTGCTTAAAGCTTTGCCGCAAAATATTAGAGATTGTTCAGCGGCACAGTAAAATAATAATCTCAGACTGTGGCTCCTGGAAAAATCTTTATATTTCTGCACAGCGTCTGTGCCACAAACAGATCGCTCTCTTCCCGGAGCTGCTTGCATGGCGGCAGTAGAGGACACTACTATTTCAATCATTTTGTAAGTTGTTTAAGAGATGTAAAAACGGGAGCTAGAACTGCCAACAAACTGTTTTGCAGTTTGGGAGATGTACCAAATTTTTTGTTAAAGATTTGAATGTATCGTGAATAAACTTTTATTTATTTATTTTATTTTTTGATGTAAAACATCTATAGCCGCACGTAAAACAGATTTCTGGCGTGGCGACTTTTTATTTTATCATTATGACATATTTAGTTCCTATCACAATATGTTCTTTTCTGCATATTACTTTTACAAAATAATGTCGATATTTCACATCTGCCAGGCGTCCCGTGACGGCTCACATTTTTATTTATTTTATTTCTCATACTGCCACCACAGCTCCGAGGAGAGTTGGGCTAACGGCTGCCGCAGCCGCCGCCCCGACGCCTCATGCGTCTACGAGTGGGATCGGCTCGCTCCCGATCCCGCTCGGCGGCCTCCCTCTGGAGCAAGACTGTCTCACAGAAGGAGACCACAGATGAGACTAACCTACTATTAAGACCATCATTGTACTCTATTATTAAGTGAAATAAATAAATGAAATGACCTACTATCATGCCACTATTGAGCGAAGTAAAACATCACCCCACATCGCGGGGTTCAGATTAATGACTCTACCAGACCTGGGTCTGGTAGAGTGGACATATATTGTCACTGCTCTCTACTGTTGAGAGCAGTGACAATATATGAGTCTTAAAGGACAGTACGTACATATATGTAGGATGTGTGCGTGCAGTCAGTCATTGGTAATATTTTGCGCCATCACACAATGCAATGCTGTAACCTGTAGCACTGCGAATTTCTATAGGCAATGTGCCTTTTGTTATTTATGTAACGATTAGATAATGTCAGTCGACGCTTCTACTGCCCGATAGCATAATAGGTAAGCACTTTACTGTGAGTAGGTACTTACCTTTGAAATAATAGTGTTGTCAATTGTGATAGTGTCTCAACTTTCACAATACGAATTGATTTGCTTTTCTTAGTCCTTACTTAATTACCCAAACTTTGGAATGCAATGTATCTGAACATTTTTGAGATAATTGTTTAATGTTCACCTTACTGGTTTAAATAATTCGACGGGCCGGTTGGCGTGATTGGTAAATGCTTGCTTTTCACGCCGCAGGTCGTCGGTTCGATTCCCACCCAGGAAAGATATTTGTGTGCATGAACAAGTCTGTTTGTACTGTCTGGTGTAATTATATACTATACAAGTATGTATAAACTAAATAAAAGTATTCTATGTAGTATATCAGTTTAATTATTTGGTTTCCACAGTACAGATGCCAGCTAACCCAATCTGTCAAATTTCTTTTATAGATTTTCAACTTTATCACAAAAGCATAAGGCTCTCTTTCAATTGGGGAAATGTGACAGATTGGGGTAGCTTGATGTGCTGGCGTCTGTACAAGCACTGCTTAATTTGGGATCAGATGACCGTGTGTGAGTAAATTCCCAGGATATTATTCAACTAGTAAAAGAAAAGGTACATATTATCTAAATTATTGTTATGGCTCTTCTACGGATATTTTACTTCTTTAAATCAACATGCCATGATTGATAGAAGTTTAATAGCCCTATACTATTTAACAGGTAAGAGGCAGTCGAACGTAATTTATGTTTTACTCCACGCACAATAACTAATTTATCGAAAGTCATAAAAGTAGAGATATTGTTATTTACGGCCAATGTACTTACATGTTATTTATTTTCATTCATAACAAAGTTGGCAAGTCTTAAACGTTTGTTTACGTTGCGTAGCGTAGCGTATACTCTTCCACGTGAATCATGTACGAGAGGTGTTTATATATGTAGGTAAGTACTCATATTTTAGCATTGTATTTATTGTGAAGATAAGAAGAACAACAAAAACTGAAAATAGCGTATTATAAGCGACAAAAATGTTATTGTCTGGACATTTAGCAAGGAATGTTTTGGTCTCTTAAATTTAAAAAACATATTTTGTCATCAAATACTCACTTACCTAGTAAATTCTTGTTTAAGTAAGTTCCTATGGCACATTCCATAGGTAAGAATATCGACGTAGTCATGACTTTTAAAAAAAGTTTAAATATAATACACAAAAGTGTATGTGCGTTCACTAAACTACATCTATTGCCATGTCAATCAAGCGGCGGCTCTTATAAGATAATACATATTTATATAGATAATAACACCCAGACTCATTACACACAGACATGTTCACTGTCCTGGGCAGTGAACGCAAATAAACATGGAAGCATTACTTCAAGGAAACTAAGCGCAAATTTTGACCCAATATCCCAATCAAACTGACACAACGGAATACCGTCTCTGATTGGCCAAAATATTACCGCTCAGATACACCTTTTAAAAGTAGACTTTATGACGTCATGTTCGGGTCTAAATTACCATGTTCATGACATTCGCCGAGGGATGTTTTATGTTATAAAGTGCAACGAAAATAATTCACCGTGACATTGATATTATTAAAATAATAAAGAATTATGATAAAATATACAGTATCTTGAACTTTACGGCAAGAGTTTTTCTAAGATATTTAAATAGAGCAGTATTTGGCGAGTAATGGGTTTATTTGCTATGATAATAGGTAAATAAAACAAATTTGTGACCAATTATTCACTAATTATTATTTACAATTTCCGTAGGTATACATAACACTTAAGTACTACTTTTTAGGGCCCCCTTCACTTCTTTATCCATCCATCCGTCTGTCTGTCAATACCCTTTATCTTGAAAACGCGTGGACGAATCGACTTGAAATTATAGGTGATCTAGATATGCAGGGTTACTTGTAAAATACCAACAACCTCGCAGGACTAGGAAGCTAACACCATAAGCAACAACTTACTCTACGGGCATCGCAAAGATTACGCAAGCCGCCTGGTTACATATTATTTACGATGCACGTAGAGTTATAAACAATCAAGTGGTAAATTAATTAATATAGACTTATTACAAAAAAAAATACAAATTATCAAAAGTTGTAAAATAAATGTTGTTGCTTATGGTTTTAGCTATCTAGTCCTGTGAGGTAATTGGTGCTTTACAAGTTACCCTGTAAATATATAAATAAAATTAAATTAAATTCATTTCCAAACGAACCGTTTTCGTCCATAGTTCTCTTCGCTTTAGATCGAGTGGAAATTTGAAGAAACCAAGCTGTTTTAATACCACCATTACGATTCTTTGTGCATACCCTAAAGATGCTGAGTATTTTATCTAAGATTAAAATAATTGTAATACATAAAAAAAAATCGTCATAATTTTTGTGTAGATAAATAAATTGATTCGTTTGCATAACAACATCACCATATATTTTGTGTCAATTTGATTGACTTCATATTTAATAAAATTAAAATATAAAGCGATGTACTTACTCGTAATAACTAATTCCAACACTCTTGTTATGCAAATGAGATTTATTAATACACCACTTCACTGCACAGGAAGGCATTTTTGGAAATTAAACACGCTGAAACTAATAACTGACAGACGACCGCCATTGATGCCTGTAGTGCGCAAACTCGGTCCCACTCGTTCCGCGGCACAATTTTTAAGCCCCGCCTACCGCGGCACAATCTGCGTTGGGTCATTTTCGCGAGCTAGGTATGCTTCCATGTTTATTTGCGTTCACTGGTCCTGGGTCGGAATCGTAGCCACGATCAGCGGCATGAAAGGCAAGCATTTAGCCCATCGAGCTAATGTTAGGAGTCCAGATACAATGGTTAATTGATATTAAGCAAAAATTTTACGTATACGAAGTTAGTGCGGCGAAAACTGGTGCAACAGGTGATGTCACCATGGTGGGTGCCAAATTTTGTAGGATTTTAACAAATTGTATGTTGAATGAACAGACTAAGCGAAGTTGATAGTTAAACAAGGTTCGATGTAATGAATATTTAGCGGTGATATTAAATTAATTTATGTCTATATAAGTTATTCATGGCACTGTTGAGTTCAAGTCCATTAGCGATATCAACAGAAACCGAGAGGAAATAGATTATAGAATGTTATATTGATCTTAAATAGTTACTAAGTGACCAGAGGTCACCCTTAATAATTGTACTCTACACACAATATATGCACATATTCTTATGCACAATTTCTGCATATAGGTATTGTGGTTTCTAATGATTTCGATAATGGACTTGAACTCAAATAGTGCCATGAGTAATAAATATATAGACATAAATTAATTTTCTATCACCGCTAATTATTTATTAATGAATGATATAAACTTGTTTAACTAATTATTTTTCGTTTGTGGTCTGTTTCACTTCGTTTGTGTATTTAAAATACAATTTGAATGGGATCTTGATAGATATGTGATATTAAATCTAGCGATAAACAATGTGGTATTATAATAATTTTAGATACATTTACAATAATAGAGTAATAAAATATGGATACTCATTAAATTCGCTTTCAAAGTCAAAGAGAAAAAAAAAACCTTCTTCCAGTTTATAAAGAATCGTTGTGGAGAGCCGCTATAAAAAGGAAATGCTTCTATTTACTAAAATTAAACCACTTGCAAATATTGTTAACAGCAAGCAGTATTAGATAGTCCATTCTCTAGCGGTAGTTCTTGAGTATTAATTCGTTGGTGACCTTCTCGAGAGATCACGTAACTTTTTATTTGAATAGTCAACTCAAAAAGGCGATAATGCGTGCGTACGACCTTTAAAACATTTCAAAATATTCTTTTTATTTGGAGAACATGTAGGTGGGTAAACCTAATTATTTTCCAAATAAAAATAATATTTTGAAATGTTTGATTTGATTTGATGTGAGAATCGCAGTCACACAGTAAGCTACAAAAAAAAGTTTGAAAAACCATGGTAGCAAAAATAACTAATTTACCAGCAAGTCCTATGTGTCGTGTTGTAAATGCGTGACGTAGTTTTCTTACCTGACACAAAAACAGATAGTAAGTTTACTATATTTGTCAAATCTAAAATATCCATTTTTGGGCGGGAGGAACAGATAAAAACAAATGCTGTTAAAATTTCCTGTGTCATGTTGCTTGCAAACCAAGGATATCTTAGCTTTCTAAACGCGGCTATTACCATACCAAATTATCATGATAACTAGTCAAGTCTGCATTGAATCAATGATATTTATAAAGCATAATATAAAGTTCAAATCTAATTCATTTAATAGTGTACAGACGCCAGCACATCCAGCTACCCCAATCTGTCAAATTCATTTTATAGATTTTCAACTTTATCACAAAAGCAAAAGGTTCACTTTCAATGAGGAATGTTGACAGATTGGAGTAACTTGGTGTGCTGGGGTCTGTACTAACTTTAATGCCGATATCATCCATGGTGACGAATAATTGTTTTTCTACAGCGTTCGACCTATTAAATAATAGAAAATCCAAGCATGGGGCTTGGTCGAACGCCGAGTCTTCGACGCTAAGCTCGGCAGGTAGGTTGGTTTATTTTTAAATAATCTTCCTTATTGTTACTTTAGGAAACTACTATTGTAAGTAACTGCATACATTTTTGTAAATAGTAACAAACTTATGCAATTCACGTGACATACTAAAAGTAACAGCTTAGTAAAAGTAGTCTACAGAAACTACATAAATGAATTCGTGTTCACAATGAGTACGAAGCGTTATGATTGGCAAAACGTAAGATAGCGTTAAGATAACGATCTGTGATAGCGCTATATTCTTATCGAGAAATATAGTTATAGTACGTGCG
This sequence comes from Pseudoips prasinana, assembly GCA_951640165.1. Lineage (NCBI taxonomy): Eukaryota > Metazoa > Arthropoda > Insecta > Lepidoptera > Nolidae > Pseudoips > Pseudoips prasinana. The sequence continues at coordinate 29,126,109 of OX621236.1, read as the reverse complement.
ATTTCTTATATGAATATTCCTAGTCTCGTACGCAAAAGTGTAAATACTTTGGATTGTCATGTAACTACAACAGACTGAGGTGGTCAAAAGGTTAAAGAGGTAGATACTTTATAGAATTGGAGAAGATTAAATTACCTTTTTACATTGTACCGACTCCTCGTAACTCCACTTCAGCTGTTTCATGACTAAGAAGTAATAAATACGCGATCATAAAAGATTCAAAGTGATCAATGGTTCAATGGTGATTGCTATCGATTCGTTCAGCAATAAAATGACAATGAAACTGATTACAATTAGCATGACTAAGTTATCGGTCTTCCTCACAAGTATATAATTGAGCATTCGCTTTACTCGTGCGTGAACATAATCGTACCTACAAAGTACATATATACGGTACATACCCACAGACGATCATGATATTATGATAGTTCATTTTGACGTCAAAACGGACGTTTATTTAGAAAGTAGTTATATCCTTTGAAGATGTTTTTGTGTTCTAAATTATCACGCTTAAAAAGCGAACAAAGAAATATTTTTTAATATAAATAACTTACTAAAGTTCCTATTTTTATATCGATGAAGAAAATAATTAAAACTTTTATGATCAATTCACCTTAATTAAAACCCAAAGGATATTTTTCCATACGGAGCAGAGTTTAAGTGTACTTTACTGTATGAGCAGCTTTATTATACAGTTATTACTCTAAAGTTAGAGTTGTTCAAGCCACAGCTTAACGACTACTACTGACAGCTTAACGAGCCATCCGAAGTAGCGCAAAAATTATACAAATTTTCCACAGTCCGCATCTACGGACTAACTGCTCATTAAAGTGATCAAATACAGACCGGTGAGTGGAACTAGTTATGGGTATCTTTAGTATTTAAGTTGTGATTTGAATAAATAATCGATGCCACGTCGTTTACTCTGTTATAATGATAACGCCCGCACTAGTTTAATAAATCCCTGTATCGCGGGAGCTTTGACAGCAATGCAATTCACGGACACAAAGCTTTCTCAGAACACTATATTGACCACACAGATTGTGTGCGGGGATCAAACTCGAAATACGAGGGCCGGTAGCGAGAGCTATGTGGTCGAGAGACAACTGCCTTATTATATCGGCTGAATGTGTGTGTGCAAAATACAAATTTCTTTTTGTACCATAACTGGCAACATTTATTAAAACTGTGAACAAATCTATAGCTGTAATACTAATGTCTAATTATTACTAAGCAATATATGGACCAGTCCGAAATAAATGATTTATTATAACGAGTGATCCTTTCCAATAAAAATATATACATATATTTTTATTGCAAAGGAATGGCTCAAGTCCTCTGCCTGCTTACAATGCACGAGTTAATTTTAGCTTCTCTACTGATGCATTTTACATGCTTACTGCTATTCGGATTGTATTCCTACACACTGCTTGACATTTCAAAATCACGTTTTGAGTTGCAAATAGGTTAGCACTATGCAAGTGACTAGTTGCGCCTGTTTTACAACTATCTTATTGCATTGTTGTCTGTGGACTCTTTAAAGTTTCTACTTCTAACAATTGATAAAATGCAAGACGCGTGGCAAACCTCAATGGTTTTACTTGTTTGCAGAAAAACTTATGTAAATAAGTACAGCATCCTTTTTCGCAGGACAGCAGTTTCCAAACTTTCTAATTACCTACTTACGTTTCTCACGAATTGTCTTACCTAACCTGTTCTGTGCATCGCTGCATCGTCCAAATTGTTCTGAGTAAAATATATAAAATCTTCGATGGCAACGCTTTTATTAGCTTCATGTGTATCTTACTTCGAGCATTTAGCTCTACTCGTGAATGCTCAAAGGTATCTTAGTATGTATGTAACGGAAACTTTAAACATGATTTTGACCTCCTTCGAAATGTCGGATCAAATCGAGATTTGGCATACTTATCAAAGACCAATGACAATTCAATATTATTATAACAGTTAGACCCGCCCGTTATCCTTACTAGGATTATCAGGATTAGCGATTTATTGTTTCCCTATAACTGGTAGTGTCTTTGTGCCAAACAAGTGTTTTAGGATAAATAAAATAATAGTTTAAAAACGCGCTTTTTTATCTTATAATAGAATAAAACAATTTTCTATATTATATTCTATTATTAAATACTATATCTATGACTCCACGATTAATTATTTGCAATGAATTAAGTCGAAATCTTGTAGTTCAAGAACAATAACTCTGTTTATTCATTTATTTCCTTATTTTATTAAATTCACTAATTAAAATTACCTAAGTCAAATTCATTTTACCATATGGCCGATTTATCTTATTACAAGACCCTGTTATATTATATATTTATAGCCTGTGGTTGTTTGTTATGCATAGGGCCGGGTTACCCGTCAATAAGGTACGACTTTACTGTAGTACATTTAAAAAAAAGGAACGCTATTTCATAGGCATGAGCTGTCAAAATATAATAAATAACTGAAGCTAATAATATAGTTCCGTTGAACGAATAGAATTTTTCTCAGATATCAATAATGGTTTGAAAAAGTATTCAAAGTAAACAAAATTGGAGCCTAATTGAATCTCCCAAATGCCTTTTTTTCTACAAACTCATCTAGAGGTGCTTAACGGTAATTTTGAAAATCATTACCTGTGTTTACCAAGGTGACACGACAAGGATAGAAAGTGAAATCTATTTATGAAGTGCCGTTCACCGGTTGCATTTCTGTACGACCGTTCAGTTTATTTAAAGCAATAACTATTTGAACGCGTCTATTGTTGTTAAAAAAAGTAAGTGGTTTGCTGGAATTAGATCGGCATAGTTCTAATTTCGTTGCAGTTTTTGTGACAAACGCTTTTGTAGGTTTTTTGAGGTGAAGTATCAGATTATAATATGATACTTACTTGAATCTGATGTCTGTTCCATATAATTATTTTATGCATTATATTAAATGTATATATATACTTATTCATTTTATTGTTACATAAGCACATACCCAATATGGATGAGTGAGTAACTTCGGTTGCCAAATTTCAGAAAGAAGCATACTACACTAAGCATACTACGCATATTATTATAAAAGTATCTATAAACAAAGATTCAATGAAATCTCGGTGAATCTTTTGGGGAGTCAAGTTCGCTTTGCTTCCCGAGGGGATTTCGCGCGTCCTACAGATTGAGAAACACTTATTCAATTTGATTATGATAGTAACCAGGTGTTTGTTTCGATCAGAAGGATACTTAAAAGATCATTGACTTTGATCAAGTCGAGCCAGTTGGCTTGGTGGGTAGATGCTTGCCTTTTATGCCGTAGGACGTGGGTTCGATTCCCACCCAGGACATATTTTTGTATGTAGTATGTGGGATGTCAGAAGGTATAGCTATCGACATGGTAGAATTTATTATAGATTAATAAGATGATCGGGATTATTAGTAGGCGTAGTGAAAACAGTCTTTATTCCATTGAGCCGTGTGGTTTCCAGCCCAGAAAGAATATCAGAGCCACCCCATATCATACCGTGGGTGTCGCAAAAGTCAACTATGGAATACAACAGGTGGTCCGGTAGTAGTTAGGTGGTAGCTAGTACAAATACTAGCTACCACCTAACTGTGGTCATAAACTACGGCAAATTCCTCCAAATGGCAATGTTTAAGAAAATTTTGGGGGAGGCCTATGTCCAGCACTGTCAGGCTGATTATGTGATGTCCTGCACCTGGTTGGAGTTCTCTGGTAGGGGGCAAATATTCTTTACAATGTAGGTATACGACAAAACATAATATAAAGAAGCGATATTGTGTAAAGTTAGAAACTTTGACGCCTAAGCAATACGTAAACTATTCGCAAAAAGTAGCATTGCGTAACTAACCTTCTGACTTCTAAAAATATTGTGACATGGTTTAAATTACCAACCGTTTTATCAGTGTTTTAATATTTTTATAAGTAGTCAGTACGTAAGTTTTGTAGCAAATGACGAATTAAAATAAGGTAGGCGGGACATAATATTATAGTGTACGTAAATGTAGAGCGTCCGTATTGCCGCTATCTTATTTCGACAATTGTTGACAAATTAAATGTTCAATTAACAAAAATAATTAGATCTCTATCCCTAGTAGTTGCTGAGATCTCCATGGCCGCGCAATCCTCCATGTTACGTTCGTGCAGCCAACTTAAAACCCCTGTAACTTCTATATTTCTGCTTAGACAAAATTTTTGGCTGGTTCCCTTTGATTTAGATTAATTATGACAAGAAATTAAGCGATTTATTTTTCTGTTTGAATAACGTGGCGGAGCAATCATGACGCACACCTGACAAGACTGTTGGGGGAAAAGCGACAGGTCCTTAAGACTTCTACTTCGAGGCGCGGGGTATCTACGTATGTATTGTCAACGTTTGTAGCTAGGATAATTCCAATTTTTTACCTTACCTGGGACTGTGATATCAAGCGACTACTATACCAAAACATTCGCACTGTTAAGTATAAGTTACAGTGGTAGTAAATGAAACCAATGGCGTCTAAAACCGTCAAAGATAATGACATTAATGACAGATATCATAAGTGAAATAATACGAAAACTTAAACGCATTTGACACCTGTCACTGATATTGCAGTAACTAAGCGCGTAGCGGAATGGGACCTTTAAACGCCATTGTTTACATATATAGGTACTTAAATTGTTGCAAAATTGAAGTTTGGTGATTAAACAGATTATTATTATAATCCTCACTGATTGAGATAACAAAATAACTGTGCGTCATGCAGATATAAATCCAGAAAGGATAGAACTATAGATATGATTATCTATAGATACAAATTAATTTTTTCGTTTAAAGTTCTGGTACATTCTTCTTGTGAGTGAGTGACTGTGGCGTCTATGGAATAGTTCAAACCCACTACTGACTGCGAATTCCTGCGCATATAAAAAATTCATTACATCGTACTTAAAACGGTGAAGGAAACCATCGTGAAGAAACCTGCATACCTACCTGAGAATTCTCCAAAACAGTTTCATCGACACAAATGGTCGTATTTGACAAAAACTACTGGTGTAAGTGCAGAGCAGTTCTAGTGCACGCACAATGCGTGAGCTAGATCTGCCCTATAAGTTAATTTACACCTGACAGTAGTAGTTCTTACTAGTCCGCGGCTTTATTTTTATTCCAAAATAACAGTATGTTTCAATATTATCAATGAAATTCTGCGTAGTGCTCGGCTAATGGTTGTATCCCTGATAGCTAAGCCAGAGCTCATGGGTTCGATACCCTCCCAGAACAAATCTTTGTGCTTTGTGGCTCTGCCTAGCTTAGGAGTAGATGGCAGTTTGTTAGTTGTCGCAATACAATTATTTATTATACTGGCAGCTGAGTCCAATTGGAAACTGTTTCCTTATCCAATGGAATGTTCCATATTATTTATAGTTATTGTTTCGAATCAAACTAAGCATTTATTACAGCCAATTAGATTACACGTGCGCCGCAGTGGTTACGGTAGTCGCATAGTTACTGAGCGCCCTCTTATTCCGAGGTCAATATCTGCACAGGACAATTTCCTCACGGGTCACTCTCTATATTCAGATGTCTTTTCCTCTTTCACGCAAAAACTACAGAACGTAGTCTGCTGAAACTTTGCAATAATATAGCTTATATATCCGAATGACACATAGGCTATAATTTTTAAAGTGTAACGTGGGAACAACAGCTAGTCTACTTTAACACTATTCAGGGACCCGCTCACACTCAAAGATTTTACTAAATTCGGTCCAGTTGTTTAAAAGGAATACAGTCAACTGTGCTGTGCTCGGAAATGTTTACTTTTTGTAATTTTTTCGAGGATAAAATGCACGTCGAGCTTATTTTGTCAATTTGGCGGGGGTTCACCTGCTGGAACTTCTTCGGGGACATTTAGAATGGCCCTTATGTTTCCCGTTAGTTGTTAAGGTAAATTTGACTCCAGACGTCGTTTCATGTGCGGCTCGGCTAACTGCAATGCTGGTTTTTTTAGAAAACTACTTCTAAATTTCTTAGCTGGCATGTGCGGATGCTTAGCTGTTACATAGAGTTGATCCCTGCTTGATAATAATTGATTTTTCAAAAATACCCACGTAATCTTTGAAAATACCTACCTAAATGGTAACAGGGGTGACGTAACACCCCACACATACCTGCAAAATGAAATCGAAGTGTTGTCGCTCCCACCGCGCAATGGGTACTGACGGCTCACGGTAAGACAAGAGAAGAATACACAAAATGCTAGAGCGATACTTCAAATAATTTTCGATAAATCGGTGCGTGATTGTTCGCGTGGGGTGTTAGGGCACCCCTGTTACCATCCTAAGGTTAATAATATCTTTATTAAAATAACACAACCAAGAAGAGCTAATCTTATTTGAGAAGATTGAATTTTTTTTCTGTGAGTATTCGCACAATAAGGTTTATTAACAACACTCGCATAAAACAAACAAATCAACCAGTAATCTCCTTTTATTTAAACGAAAACCAAAGAATTCGCGATTTATAGTCATAGACAAACAGCGAAAATGCATTGTTCAAAAAAATCTAGAATATAAATTCTGTGTTCTCAATCTTGACAGTTGCTTTCTTCATTTCAATGAAATCATTATTATTTTCTATTATTATTTATCATTATTTTCAATGTATATGAATTTTATAAAAAAATGTAATCTCCGAAAGTTTAATAGTTATTATGTTATTCTTGGAGGAAAAGAATCCAAAAAATCAGAGATCATCAAAGTCGGTGCAGCTATTCTTGGGTTATAAATTTATATAACCTGACTTTCTTTTATGTTTATAGTTGTGTCCTTAGGTATAACATTTCCGTAAGATATTGCACTAACACAAATTTAGGCCCACCCCGACCAGCGGTTTCTCTAACGGATAAGCTTGTCTAGCCACTCGGCTACAATTTAAAGCTCGTTGCGACAAAGAGAGCTAGCTAGAAATACTCGTTCGCTTTCTAAACATTTGCCTTATTTGAATGACTTCCTCGTTGCATAAATTACTGTTCGCAGGAAATTGTCGAAAACGTGAGAATTAGGTGTCAGTTTAACAAACAAAAAAAACTTCGTGACCATCTATTTCTCTATGGTAACTATAAAATAAGTCGACGAGAGATAAAATTAGTATTAGATATAATATGACTTGGTTTGATCAGAAATTAATTAACATTAGTTACATCTCCTTTGCTTTACTTTATCGTATGGGCAGGAATTAATTTACGTAGTTTGAGATTTATTTCCTTCAGCTTTATAAAAAAATTGATTGAATTTATTCAACCGATTTAACAGAACGCGGCTAGTACCTAACTGTATTTTTCCTGATTATTCATCTGTCGGCTGAAATGTACTTAATTTCAACGGTAGATTTTAATTTCAACCGCTTGACGAACATTTATAAGAAATGAAGCAGTTTCTTTGTATGGAGACACAAATATAAATGATGCTAATAGAAGTATTCCCTGAACGTAATTTTAGTATCTTGAAGTGAGTTATTTATTTCAGTTGGTGAACCTGCCTTCTGATCTAAATGTTGCGGGTTTGATCCTCGCACAAGACAAATATTTGTGTTCATGAACATGTCTATTTGTCGTGATCTCGGATTTTTTCTCTATATTGGGTGTAGGTGATAAGATATTTACAAAAAAAAAATAATAAGTATTTTCATCCGTTGTCTAGTATAGACGCCAGCACATCAAGCAACCCCAATCAAATTTCCCCAATTAAAAGTGAACCTTATGCTTATGTGATAAAGTTGAAAATCTACAAAAGATATTTTACAGATTGGGGTAGCTGGATGTGCTGGCGTCTGTACAATTTTTGCTTGGTTCGGGCTAAATGGCATGTGAGAGTCCTGGATATTATTTTTTTGCTGCGGTCATCATTCCACCAATTTCTACAGTAAATATTTTCTGCATGACAAAATCATGTTTTGTCATGTCAATCATGAAACAAATATTCGTGCTCATCACACAAATATTTGCACTTACCGGGATTCGAACCCAGGACCACCAGCTTCGTAGGCAGGAGCACTACCAACTAGGCTACGGTGACCGTCAGAATGAAGTAAGAATGTAGGCATATCAATGTTCTAGAACTATAAAGTAACAACTACCCATGTGTTATCAACCTAAGTACACTAAAAGCCTTCGTAATACACGATTTATCGGTAGCTTATCCATCATTATCCAATGGGTTTAACTAATAATACTAATGTATGGCATTATATCGCGAATAAAATATCCTAATAAAATTTATATAGCTAACTACCTGTGCCCCGCGGTGTTACCCGCGTTAAATTTTCTTTGTTTTAAACCTCACGGAGCCCGAGACCTTTCCAACGAATGCAAAACCGTGGAAATCGGTTCGTGCGTTCTGGAGTTATAGCGTCAGGAAGGAAAACCCGACTTATTTTTATATAGTAGATGGTGAGAAAGTATAGTTATTTGTTACTCAATCAGGCAAAAATGGTTGAACGGATGGGCTGAAATTTAGTATGCAGATAGGTTATAGGTACCTACCTTAGGCTGCAGTAAAATGTATATATCTTAAATTTATGTCAAATTTATTGATTTACAACTTTATCACATTAGCATAAGGTTCACTTTCAATTGGGAAACATGACCGATTGGGGTAGCTGGATGTGCTGGCTGTACGTAAAAAACAGAAACAAAAACTTTATGTACTTGCTAAGCAGCTTAGACTAGTTCACCGAGAGGTACAGCGTATACCTTAGGTTAGTTTACCTCATGCTAAACTAACCTAAGCCAGGTTAGTTTCGCGAGAGGTACCTACAACATATACCTTAGGTTAGTTTACCTCTCGCTAAACTAACCTAAGCCAGTTTAGTTTAGCGAGAGTACAGCACCTGAATTCAATGTTTACCTAGTACTGTATGTGATGTAATATTTTATTTAGTGAAATTAGAATTTACCATATTATTTTATAATATCTAGGTACAATGCCACAGATCATCCTAGCCCCAAACTAAGCAAAGCTTGTACTATGGGTACCAGGCGACGATATACATACTTATATAGATAAATAAATACTTAAATACATAGAAAAAATCCATGACTCAGAAACAAATATTCGTGCTCATCACACAAATATTTGCACTTACCGGGATTCGAACCCAGGACCACCAGCTTCGTAGGCAGGAGCACTACCAACTAGGCTACGGTTTATAAGAATTATACGAGTACGATCCCACTACTTTTCTTGCATCGTCTTGTGTTATTATCAATTATAATTATCTATCACATTCTACCATCTAATAACAATCAAATCAATCAAAATTCTATTCTCTAATCATACAAAAAGGTTGCATGGGAGATAGAGTACATACAAATTAATTTACTGTTCTCATCGGTAAGAAACAAAATCCAAAACAGCGGGCAGCTTGCCCCATTTTGGTCAGATAAAAATTCTCGACACGATAAGAAGATCGATAAGAATAAACAATACTTTTACACACGACAGAATATAGTAAAAATAAAATGTGAACCCGATAGTTATAATGAAACTCTTGATTTTAATGTCTTAGGAAGTATAATCAATCAACTAGATGTTCACGAGGACATATTAGTTGCACACGTGCCTACAATGAGCAACTCATAAATCATTATAGAACCAATACCATCGACCGGAGTGAGTGCATCGTTCCAGCGCACTTGACATGCAATCCAATCGGCGAATCAAATGATACGAATGATTGATGTGTGACCTTAATATCCCTTAATATTCTGCTGCATTGTAACTGCAAGATGAGGTAGGTGTTTAGATATAAACGAAGTACTTATGGACTCTAAAGCAGAAAGTTGGAGTGCACTCATATTATGTACTAGCTGAGCCCCGCGGTTTTACCCGCGTTAAACTTTATGAACTATCACAGCTCCTCCCTCGTAGGTGATAGCGTGATAATATGTACCCTATATGTGGACCCGACCTCATAGTAATATTCATGCAAAATTTGAAGTAAATCCATGCAGTACTTTTTGAGTTTAGCCCGGACATACATACAGACAAACAGATAAACAGACAAAAATTCTCAAAACTTTATTTTTAGCTTTGATACCGATTGTAGATCACGCCCCAAGTATCCTTTTAAAAAAATATTCAATGTACAGTTTTGACTTTCGTACGATTTTATTATATGTATAGATACTACTGCTTGAAAAAATGGACAGTGACGCACGGCACCCATTGCATGATCACAGTCCTGTGTCACAAAGGCTTAAAAGTCGACACAGCTTCGTGAAGTGCGTCCTTCCACTGAGCGGAGAACCCTCACAGGCTAGATGCCAGCTGTGGCGAGAGTGTACCAAACTGCCTGCACCATTTGTTCCACCATCTGAAAGTCTCGCCCCTGGATGGAAACTGCCTTGGCTAGCCTGGAAATCATTAAATAGGCTTCGAACCCAGGTTGGTCGCAGCAGGGACAACTTGCTCAGGTGGGGTTACATTAATGATCGCCTTCAATGCAAATGTGGTGTAGTCCCACAGACAATGGGACATCTACTATCATATAGCGCGTGCCCTTACAACTGCACGCTTAAGATCTGATGGAGGCTACTCATAATGCGATTCTCGTGGCCAAGTTCTGGGCGGACACAGTTTAGATTGCCATCGACTCGCTAAGAAGAAGACTGCTTTTGACTAATGTAATCGCAGAAAGTTAAATAATAATAGCGTCCTGGGACATTATTCACACACGGCCATCAAATCCCAAATTAAGCAGAGCTTGTAAATCAGATAACTGATATTTTACATGTACTACTTTTCTTTTGTAAATTCATACTTATCTAGATAATTACACTTAGACACCGGACAAACAGACATCTGCGAATAGGTACACACAAATATTTGTCCTGGGTGATCGAACCCACGACCTGCGGCGTGAAAGGCAAGAATTTACCAAACACGTCAACCGGCCGCCAACTTGCCTATTTGGCCACGAGATGGGATTATTCCGTAATTTTATTGGTTGATAGCTGAAGCCCGAGTAGAATCTGATTGATTTTGTTGATTGACTATCCAGTCATGCAATTTTTTTCATAAAAATACAACGCCCGCACTAGGGAAAAACGTCCCTATGTCACGGATTACTTTACAAACATATACTTGGACACTAAGTTTATTTATGGGTCACTCAAATAGTTGTCTTGCGAGGAAATCAAGCCCGTGACATGAATGGCGATGCGACTGTCTTAATCTCTGCGACAGATGTGCAGTCATAAACGTACAAGTTGCAGCCATTGAGTGCATCAAGATACAAATACTCACCTAGATGCACACGTCCATCTTAGCTTCTGCTCGAAGTAGGATTTTAGTCCTAAAACAGTTTGATTTTCTTGCGGATTCACAATTAAATTTGTTAGTGTGGTATATAACAATGCTATTTTTTTTCATTATCATAATGTAGGTACGTTACTACTCTCGTATTAACCATACCATATGTATATATGTAGAACTAGTATGTATATATAGTGTATTATTATGTTATATATAGTGTTTATGTATCTAGTTAAACCAAGAAAGAAAGTTATATTCGGCATCTTATTGCACCTACCGTAGTCTCTCCTCACCATCCAATGGTTGACTGGTAGATATTGCCTATGGCATTAAGTCCGCCTATGTACATATACTTTGTGCTAAAGTTTAAATAAATAAAATACCACTTAGGTAGGTACCTATATCCAAATACAATGAGACAACTTCTTTGGACATCCTGCCCACAGAGAACGACTTAAATGTAGAAGAATAAGTACACTTTATTGCATAAGGAATATAAACAGAACATATGCATAGAAGATTGACCAAAGAAGTATACCTGGCCTGTGTGAATGTAACAACCGGAGGGGGAAGACCTCGTCGAACATTCTCTGACCAAATCGGAGACGTTCTCAAGAAAGGACAGGTCAGAAGTACCCTAAACCGGCGAGCATGTATGAAGAATATAATGACAGTAATTGAGGCAAAAGACGTGTGCAAAGATTGTGACAAATGGAAATCCGTTGTCTCTGCCTACCCCTCTGGGAAACAGGCGTGAGTCTATGTATGTATGTATGTATATGCATAGAACAATATTTTGCAATTGTCAGCATTATGACTAAAAGCGATCTCTTCCAGGCAACCTATTTGCGTTGGATTTAAATGTAATCGTTTGATTAGTAGAATGGTAAAGCAGTAGTGACTTGATAGTCAAGGTAAAGTGCTAATACATACTAAAAGTTTAAAACTTAATTCAAAATTCTGAGTTGACTAACATGAAGGGCAAGTGGCAACTTATGTGACGTGGTGGCCAAATATGCTTAACATGCAAATATTCGCAAGTTCTCGGTGTACACAGGTGGCAAGGTGTTGGCAAACAATGGGCGGCGCGCGTCATTACTATCTACACTTGTATGGCTACAACATTGAACTGAGGACAATGGCTGCTACGATTGCTGCCACAAGCCTGATTCCTATTTTGAAAACACGTCTATACTCTGTTTTTTTAATCTCGATAATTTACGTTTGGTATGGGATCAGTTGTAGTCTAGTATAGAACGATTTGTCAGCTCTTCTTCAATTGAAATTTTCGCATTTTGCATTAAATCTATTGCAAACTGGCTCTGTATGAAGTTCCGTTATAATTTGAAAAGCTCGTGTTCGCCAAGTAGCTACCTAGAGTTTGATACACTGTAATCTTCGCTTAGGTGGCTATTAAGTACCTACGTTTTCTATATCAGATACTAGCTGTGCCCCGCGGTGTTAGCCGCGTTAAACTTTATAAATTATCACAGCTCCTCCCCCGTAGGTGATAGCGTGATAATATGTAGCCTATATGTTGACCCGACCTCTTAGTAATATCCATCCAAAATTTGAAGTAAATCCATGCAGTACTTTTTGAGTTTAGCCCGGACATACATACAGACAAACAGATAAACAGACAAAAATTTAAAAACTATATTTTTGGCTTCGATACCGATGGTAGATCACGCCCCAAGTATCCTTACAAAAAAATATTCAATGTACAGTTTTGACTTTCCTACGATTTTATTATATGTATAGATGACAACAGGGTGGTTTTGTCCCGCTTGTTACATTTTATAATAACATTAGACATGTGAGATTCGCCGTCCTGGTGCTTGCAGCATCGGCGTTTTTTTTTTTTTTTTTATAGAGCACGATCACCCGTCGTACGGTCGCTCTACAATCGACATAGACAATTTGGTTACCTATCCCGCTTGTAACACAGCTCTTTCTAAGGGACAACATATGTGGTATCCTTATGCCACACTAGTCCGCCCGTTGCCATGACGACAACCGCTTGTTAGTTAAGGCCTAGATTTCAGCGCACAGACACGGACACGGAGGAAGCTCCAGCAACAAGAGCTCTTAAATAAGATTGGATGAATGACTGTAATATGCCAAATGAACTAAATTGCACGCACAGCTATAAGACTTTAAAACTACTAAATAATTGGATGTACTTATCGAAAATGTGCTTCGGTCATATCGTCAGATAAATTTCAAAATATTCCGATCACGTTTACTTTATCATATTATTTGCAATGAACACAATGCAAAGGAAAACCATTATTTGTATTAATCTTCTCTCTTAAAAACAAATAATACTACTCCTGATTTTTTTTAATTATAACCTAAAAAATATAATATACCAGGGCGAATTTTCGAAAAGTGCGTACCATAATTTCATACGCTTTAGAGAGAAAGCCGCGTACAGTCGTTTGAGCTTCAATGAGGTATGAGGACACCATGGCCATCCTCCTGTCATCGGTCTTCTAAGATTTGAGTGACGTTGCCACTCATGATCTTTGCACGAAGGAGGTACCTATATCGTAAGCTTATTAATAATACTAGAACAAGCGTGTCAAGATTCCGATAAATTGTGGAAATGCTAATATTTGATTTGATCACTTCGTAGACTTTGCATAGTAAGGTTCACATTAAAATTCACAAAAACTACGTCGTATTGTAGTTTATACAAATGTTCACATATTTTACTGTCATTGATAATTCCTGAGAACTGAAACCTACTGAAGAATAATGAACTAACTGGTATTTGTTCCGTAGCTTTGAAGGTGAAACATACAATAATGGTTCAAAAACCTTTATATATTTAAATCGTTAAGTAGATATACAGCATTGATAAAAACATCGACATGTTTATTTATTTCTTTGAAGATGCTATCAGTTTTCGTAAGCGCGCAATTAATATAATAAACATTTCCCTCTTCAAATATTTCAACTACAGAGTTCGTTGTAACCTGTTGATTTCTATACATTTCTAGAAATTCTTACACTTTTCTCTTTTCTTTACTAGTGGCACAGTAGTGGATATTTGTGTATGTAAATAATTTCGGCCTCGAACAGGTAGTGGTATATATAATGAATACAAGAATTTGGTGATTCACAATTGTACTTAGATAGCAGTACCTACACTTCTATTATCCATAGGGGTGATCTCAGTTGATTGTCGTGTAAAGGGGGAGCCCCGGGAATGCGGGTATGCTGTACCCCCCTTTTGGGCCATGTCCCATTTGGTCGAGACACGTACCCTGTTTTTGTTTGCGCTCCCGCATTGCCGACTCGGGGTGTGTATCTATCTGACACAACTATACAGAAATCTGTGACTATAGACAGATAGCGTCTCCTGACGCAACGTATGCGCATTAGTTTAACTTTAGAACGAATTATTTGTCTACTAGCCTACTCTGTATTATGTAAGGCATCGTAATAGGTAGTCGTAACAGCACGTCAAGCTGTATACTGTGCCAAACGCATGACGAATTTAATGACGTTGTCAAGATGTCTCAACTCAAACTCCTACGTAACGATCATAAACTCTTGATGAGTAGGACGGTTTTATAGATAAACGGTGATTTAAAAGTCTTCAGAATAGTTTCGGTCATTTTTCTAGTAATAATGACTTACCTATTGAATCAGAAGATAAAATATTTTGGGCCATTTGATACAGCCGCTGACGTAGAATACACAAAAGTAAAAAGTCGGGGCAGACCAAGAAGAATTTACATTCATCGGATAAAAGAAGATCTAAAGTCGGGTCGTAATAGGTAGTCCAAGCGTTTGCCAAAAATAGAGAGGAACGGAGGAAGATCCAGTGACAAGAGTCTTAAATAAGATTGCATTAATCACTGTAATAAGCCAAATGAACTAAATTAGATTTATGAGGAAATGAGAGTCTTAGTTTTTTATATCGACACATAAAGAATACGCATAATCAAACATCACATCTAGGAAAATTTGGAATTTTGATATAACGGAGTAGAAAATTGGATTTCGTCGACGTTTTGCAAAGACGTGTCCTTTTGGCATAATACCGTTGCTAGGCGTGGTGACGAAGATTATTAAATTTCTTCATAAAGAACCTATAATGTGTTGATTGTGTATTTTTTGTGATTTTATTGGTCAATCACTTTGAACTGATATTAGTATTAGTCTCTATGTTTAGCCACGGGCGATTCTTAGACAGTAAATTTAAACGACCATTACTACTACACATAGTAGTGGTAACCGTAGTGCCGGCCAACAAGCCTCTGACATGGCTTATAAAGTCTCTCAACGACTTATGGTGGACTTTGAAGGCCGGTGTGGCTCAGAAATTAAACCACTTTTGTGGTTATCCGTCTATTGACTGACTGAGCCTATCTACTTTTTTATTTATATATAATAGCAAGGCAAGCAAATCGGTCAGCTGATGGTAAGTGATCACCGTTGCCCATGGAAACTCGAACACCAGAGGGGCTGCAAGTACGTATAGGTTCGCTTCTTGAAGTTTGGCATATCATACAGGATCGGATCACTCATTCGCAGGTAATTGATTCACAGAGTAGTTAACATCATCATTATCGTCATCATCATATCAGCCAAAAGACATCCACTGCTGCACCAAGGCCTCTCCCAAAGATCTCCACAATTGCCGGTCTTGCGCTATCCGCACAGAGTAGTAGTGCGCGGTAAAAAGTTTCTTGTGAAACGCATGGTGAATTATTATATTATTATTATTATATTATCACGAATATCACCAGGTGATATGGACGAAACTTCCACTTTTGGTGGAAAGGTTGAACGTGGCGGCAGGTATAACTTCAGACAATGCCTCAGAAAACTCCCTCACTTAATCTCGTCGATGGTGAGGGCTATTGGAGAAGTGCTTCTATATGACAGTCGCCATTGCTTTATATTGCGCTGTAATGACTGTCAATGTAATAGAGCCGTAATATTGTCTGTCATGTAAAATTACGTTGACAACATGCATACAATACAAAGGAAATTATGAAGAAGATGTGAAGATATGAACGATAATCTTTGAGTAACAAGTCAATTCCGCTTCCCCGTATCTAACATAGGTAAGTCAATATTATCCAACATTGTATAGGTACCATTCATGCATAAAACTGTCAAGATTGCAGTCACGTGAAGTACTATATTATAGCTTAAACTTCCTCCTATCTGTTAATAGGAAAATTACATTGATAATTTACTGAAACGCATACATATATCAATATAAATATCTTTCTGCATTGTTCCTAAACACATAAACTGCTGTACCTATTCAATAAAATTTAGTAACAAGAACATTTCAGTGATTTATAGATTAGATACCATCTAATCATTATAGAGTTATTGATAGTGGTTTTTATTCGATAGGAAATGCTTTCTGCAGGTTACCATATATTTAAATAAAACGATTATTATCAATTAAAGTTGAAGTCTGTTCTGTTTATCTAAACAGTTTTTATTTTACAATGATTGTTCAGTGCGGGAATCGAATCTGCGACCTTGGCCTGACCAGACGACTTACACCACTCGGACACAAAGGCCGCAATGCAAATTTAAAAAACGTGATGAGAGACTATTTACTTTTTACGACAGTTCGTCACGATACCGATGGCCCAGTGACCAAGTTGGATAGTTTGCAACATGTTACTAAAAGATAAAAAAAATAAAACGAGTCCACCAAATTCGAGGAAGTAGCGGAACTTTATTACGGTTTTACGGTTACGAGTGACGAGGCATCAGGCATCACGTCGCGACAGGATACCGCGATGCGAGGAGCAAAAGCTGCGCAAGAGTGGACTCCCACAACTTGTTATATGGAAACAGCTGCCAGATATCCTATCGCATCGATATTTGTTTGTTATCTCTGTTTCCAGGACGCAAGCTTAAATGACTGCGTCATACTGAGTAGGTACCGTGCGGTCACCAACAGAAGTCTTTGCACAGAGATTTAAATACACATATAGATAAAACTGCGCCTTCAAGGCAGATGCCACCCTTAGCTGATGATATTCCCTCTCAGTCATTCGTTGCATCGAGCTAGATGACTGGGTGGAAGGAGATCAGGTGCTGGACCGATGGCTCTCCTAGGCACGGGGGTAACACATAGAATTTTTCTTAACAGAATAATGCCAATATTACTATTTGGCCCCATCTGGGATTTGAACCCAGGATTCGATTATCTGCAGTTGACCAACGAGTGATCTACGTTAAAGTAAGGGCTAAACTACTTCTGACCGTGCCGACATGTCGTCGATGAGTAACTCATAACACTCCATCAAGTCGATACCAGTGACCGGACGTATCTACGTTATTACGGACTAAGTCTACCAATTTCATTCACCGTAAGATTTAATTTCTGAGAAATTACTCTCTTTCTGCAGAAACAGCGTAGACGAAAATAGAGCAATCGACGTGTAGTTTGATGTATAAATAGACGGCTACTATGTGGCGTAAGAGGCGTCTAAACAACGTGGGACCGGCGAGACACGAGACTTGCACGTGTCGAGACGTTTGATACTCTCATTGGTTCTCGTGTTTATAAGTTGAAAGCATGGCTAGTTCCAGACTTGTTGCTACTCTTTATTGATCACACAAATGATACAGTTCAAAGAAGTATAGTTCAGGAGTCGTGTTGAAACGCGAGCTAAACTCATTGGTGAGTCCCTCTAACATACTGGCATGTTATAGCGACTCACCAATGAGTTCATCTGGCTTGAGTTAGTCGGGGAGATTGGTAGAAGGGTAATAACTATGTTCAACATCATCACAGAAAAGAATTATCACTACCAACTGGTTGAAATAATAATTATATCCCCCTGGTCGTATTTCGGATATGGCGGTCAGACACAATGGGGACTAGTCTTCAGGCACAAGTGTATGCGCAAAACAGGTGCACATTCTATTCCCCTACTGCCAAGATCCATTCCATAGGCTCTTAAGAGCAAGGGAAGAGACTAGACAATACGACCGGGAAGAGGTCAGATACAGGATCAACGACTTTAGGTGCTCTTCGAGGCACGGAGTGTAACATCACTTCCGGGATAATGGCTTATACTGAGAATTTGTTATAACAGAAACTAGGACTTCATTATCTGCGAATGAAAACGCTACCGCTAGACCAACGAGGTATACTACAAATTAAATACTATCCATACGTTATACATAATATATAACTCTAATATAAAATCATGAATCGACGGACCGTATGGCGTGTTTGGTAAATAATTTTCACGCCGTACGTCGTGGGTTCGATTTCCGTCTAAGAAAGATATTTGTGTGCATGAACATGTCTGTTTGTCCTAAGTCTGGGTTTAATTATCTGATTTCCATAGTCCAAGCTCTGTTTAGTTTGGGATCAGATAGGAGGATCAAAGGGTAGGGTGTGAATAATGTCCCACGATATTATTATTATATGACAAAAAGTGTTCCTTTGTTCTCCTTGAGGGCGTCAAAATAAATACGAATGTAGTCTTGCACGCTACCTGACACATTGCAGACAAGATATAATTTATCTAAGTAAGTGTATATAATGTAAAATGACACCAAATGTATACTTTATACAGTGTAGGTTACACAGTGCATTGCAGCACAGTATTATGTTGCAATGCTGATATTCTTACATGCCTGTCCAGAGAAAAGATTAAAATAACCTCTAAAGTAATAAAAGGGTAACACCTTTTTAACAGATTAACCGAATCAGCTGCAATGTATGGCATAAAACTCCTCAGTCTATTCCAGTTTTGTAAATAGAGAATTTATTGAAATAACCGAGCAAGTGGGGTTAGACTCACACACAAAGTGTTAAAATCGAGCAATAGGGGACCCATTTTACTTTAAGTTGTCGTCATAGTAATAGTTTTTGTTGGTACCGATGCCATCATCAGATTTTGACGGGCCCGTTAGCGTCGTAAGTAGATGCTTGCCTTTCATGCCGCAGGTCTTGGGTTCGATTCCCACACATGATAGATATTTGTGCTCATGAACATGTTTGTTTGTCCGGGTGTATTTATCTGTATAAGTATATATTTACAAAAGAAAAGTAGTATATGTAGCATATCAGTTATCTGGTTTCCATAGTACAAGCTCTGCTTAGTTTGGGATCAGATGGCCGTGTGGGAATAATGGCCCGAAATATCATTATTAGATACCTATTATTATTTTGCATACCTATTGTCAAGTACCACAGTACAAGTAACATATTCAATATTGGATAAAGGATTTTGTTGGTTTGAACAATACATTATCTCGCATCGTCGGGTCGGGTGTGAATCATTCTTTTCCAACAATCAACTTTCGGACGGCCAATTGTAAACTGTATTTTTGTGTGAAACAAGTTGTCAGATGAACGAATGATGTATGAATACAAATGTAGGGCAGTGAGTGGTCTTGACCCGAGAGCCACGAGATCAACTGTGACCGACAAATTAACACTTGATACAATATTCAGCGAATGTTCGGGTAAATAACAGTCACGGACATTCCTAACAACGGTTCTTCAGACGTAGGAACTGTTATTATTCCAAATATAGTATCATATTGACTGGTCTATTGGTATTTTAGTTAGTGACCCTGACTGCTAAGCCAGAGATCGTGGGTTCCCAGGACCCAGGACGAATGATCTGGTAAATAATAGTACTTACCTCACACGTGTCGAAGACATTACTAACAACCGTTCTTCAGTATAACTGTCATTATTTCAAATATATATTATCACTGGCTGTGCCCCGCGGTTTTACCCGCGTTAAAATATATAAATTATAGCCTATGTGTTAATCCAAGGTGTCAGCTAACTCCATACAAAATTTTATGAAAATCGCTCCAGCTGTTTAGACGTGAAGAAGTAACAAACACTCACACACTCACAAACTTTCGCCTTTATAATATTAGTGTGATTAATATTGGATGGTCTATTGGTTTTGTGGTTAGTTACCCTGCTGCTAAGCCAGACGTCGCGTCATGGGTTAAATCCCCACCGTGGACAAATCTTAGTGTAATGGGCTGGATTATTAGTTCTGTATCTGGGTGTAATTTATCTTAATTTTAATAAGTATGTTTATCAGTTGTCTGGTTGCCATAGTAAAGCTCTGCCTAGCTTGGTATCAGATGGCAGATTGTGATCCGCAATTAATTGCGGGGTCCCAGACAGTTCAAGCCATTCCCCGGGACATACCTGAGCTTCACCGCTCAATGTTATTTCATTGCGTGCCGCTGTTGATCCTGGCTTACAGGAGTTGCAGTGGTGGGTAAGAAGGAGTGACTAGTCCCGATATCAGATAGCAGTGTGTGACCCTTGAAATTTATAAATTTAAAATCTTCTATCCGCTGAAAAGCGACCACCGCTAGACAAAGGTTTCGTTGAGTGAATGATGTTCATTTTGGGTAGAATTACGTAAGAGGAATAGCGATCTTAGAATGGTGCTCATACCATTCAGAGTTGGACTGCTGTCCTTGTTCTGGTAGATGGTCCATCGGCACGATTTTTTCGGCCCACCACGGGACGAAATTAAATCTTAACGCTAAGTAATTTTATTATCTAGTGATTGTACTTAGTTTCCATTATATATATCGTAAGCGCAACTTGAAGTTAATGTTCTTTATTTATAAGCATTCTAAATGCGACTTGTATTAGAAGTACAAGGTATAGGTACAATATTAAACCTAAACTAATAACAAATTAGTATGTGGTGTAGATCACCGATGAAATATGTGTATCTAACGAATAATATTAGAACACCTAATGTATATTGTGCAAATGAATATTTTAATTTAATTTCAACGTTATCTATTGCTTTGTTGCTTTGACTGGATCTTACCGCAGCTCGACAAAAAGAAGAGATGGACAGTTGAACAACACGTTCACCGCACCCGACGATATCTCTGGCCAGCCGACCAAATTACAACACAAGTCTTTTTTAAATTTACAGCAAATAGGAACAACAGAAGGTCCACTTATCTTTTGTTGCGGTTTGGAATGTAGTTGGAAATAATGTTGTTGCGAATACTATTGCGATTGGGTACGCTATTTCGAAAAGACGTTGACGTTCGTTTACAACTCACAACAATTGAACTAGCGAAAATTCGTAAATAATTTCGCATCAGTGTGTTCCCAACAACGTCGTTCAATATATCCATCAATCTGATCTATATTTAAAATGTCTATTATAATGGAATCTAGATAAGTGACATTGAATATAATCAACAATACAAAATGCATGTGCTGTAGCAATGTCTATCATTCTGCATATTTAGCTATTAGTATAAAATACCCGTTATGTATCTGATGGTGACGAAAAAAGGATTTCGTTATTTTGACGCCTAAAGGTCTCTCCGCACCACCCAAAGGTGGACTGATAGATAATGTCTATGGCATTAAGTCCGCCTATATACGATATTATTTGTGCTAAAGTTTAAATAAATAATCATTCTTATTTCAAAGATCTTATCTATAAACAACGTCGGGTAATTACAGCATGAACAACTCCAAACGGCTGCACCAATTCTTATGATGCTTGTTTTTTTATCTGTCTGTGAAGCAGAAAACTATTCAAACATCAAAAAAGTTTCTTTTTATCGTCTCGGCGAGTATTTTCCACACATATGAAAATTAAGAAATTTCCAAAAAAAAAAATACAAATATCGATAATAAACGCCCGAACCGATTTTGACATTGACATTTTTATTTGTGATTGAATGAATTTTTATATCAATCATGCACCGATTTCGTATTTAAGTTTCAATGTAAAGTACAATCTTATCAGCGTGTGTCTTTGTCCTTCAAATTTGCCAAATCAGTAGGTATTTAGGTATCTAACCGATAATGATATTGTACGTTTTGCCTTTTGTCACAAGAATAAACTTTAGTCACCTTTTTATTATATCCAGTTTCGTTAGCTTATCAATTTCAAAAATAAAATAACTCTCGCACTTGTGATTTACATCCCAGTCTCCCGCATCATTTACAAACGTACAATTCCCGGACAGAAATCACACCCAGACTCAGAACAATTATTATTATACATAATAATATGGGCCTTACAAATAGCTGATCCGTGTGACTCAATCGTCACACGGATCAGCTATTTGTACCCAAAATGAGGGTGCCGAAATAGTATGGGGCTACTTTAACCACAACGCCATACGTCCAGTCAATATTATATTTGTCGGTATTTAGGTATATAAAATACATAGTGGACGTAACTTTCGAAGCTTAATCATGTGTCTATGAAACTCAACATCGTGTAACATGTCAACATGCAAAATATACAACAGAAATAAAACTTCCCATACAAGAATAATGATTAGCTCATTTATTTAGTATAGGGAGGCAATAAATATTTGTAGTATTTCACAAATTCGATTTTCAATATAGTTTTTTTTTCGGTAGACATAGGTCCTAAGTTTCCTTCTTAAAAGTTGCTTTAGACATCTATTGCTAAAACTGTTATGCAAAGAAAACATATTAATATTATATCCTTAATTCTTCGAAAATTACTTTTTACTTATATTTGTTTCAATATTACCGCCGCATCTATGCAGTTAAAATGCGTAATGTAATAATTAAACAACTTTTCTATTGTTTCGATTTTTAACTAATGTTGCCAATTTCGCTACAAGAAGCAGGTAAAGCTAAATTTACAATTGATTGTCATCTTTGAAATAACAATATTAATAGACATCAAAATAACGGAATCCCTGGTAACTCGTAATTTATCAATAATAATGTATTGCTTGAGACCGGCAATTGTGGAGATCTTTGGGGGAGGCCTTTGTCCAGCAGTGGACGTCTTTCGGCTGATATGATGATGATGATGATGATGAATGTATTGCTACAACGCATAAATTTTGTATAGATGATTTAATAAATGTCACTTTTCTAAATTATTTTACAATAGATGTTTTAAATGTAGATCCGATTGAACTGTTGCGCAAAACCTTTGCTTTATTGAACGACGTTATTTCGAGCACGCTGATGCGAAATTATTGTATGAATGTACTGTAGATCAATAGTTGTGTGTTGTGACGAACGTCAACGTGTTTTCGAAATAGCGTAGATACCCAATCGCAAAAGTATTCGCAACGGCATGCGTCGCAAGAACATTATTCCCAACTACATATCAAACCGCATTAATAAATAAGTGGACCTTCTGTTGGTTTCCTATTTGCTGTAAATTTACATTTAAAAAGACCTGTGTTGTAATTTTGTCGTCTGGCCAGAATAGCGGCCGGGTGCGGCGAATGTGTTGTCCAACTGTCCATCTCTTCTGTTTGTAGACAAGGATTGAGGATGACACTATTTATATTAGCGACTTGCTTATTTATAGAAGGATAGGTATATGTACTTATATACTTTGAGGCAGCTTGCAACCTTGTTGTACTGAGACAAATACAAACAATAGATTAGAATACATCCGGTAGACGTACTTCATAAATTCATAATAACTCATAAACTCATAAGTCATCATAACATAACTGTAGGCTAAAGTATTGGCGCCAACGCGGAAAAAGACACATTGTGGCATTGTTTCATATTCTTATACTAGTGTAAATTCGAGTATGACTGACTTCGACTATGACGGGCATTAGATACTTGACTTTGACTGACGAAAATGCTGAATAATGTTGAATTTATATGTAAATAACTTGATTTATCAAATAACTTGTCGAGTTTGAGCTCGTTCATACTCATACAAAAGTCTCTGGCTATACTTCTGATAATCTCAAACTTATTGCGACAAGGCCTATTGGTTTAATTGTTACTGACCCTGACAGCTATGCCAGATGTCGTAATTTCGATCCCCACCCAGAACAAATCTTTGTATGATGAGCAGGATTATTTCTTGTCTGGGTGTAATTTATCTACAATATATAAGTGTTTAGAAATATATAAGTATATTTACCAGTTGTCTGGTCGCTCTGTCTAGTTTGAGATCAGGCTCTGTCTTATTTGTGATCAGATTGCAGTGTGTTATTTGTCCCAAGAAGAGATCCGAAGGCAGTTTTTTAAACGCTATAAGAGCTATATTAAGTCATAATTATGTCCTACCGTGGAAGTAGGTAAATTTGATATTGTTTATTTTTTATTTTAAATACATCTAAAATTCTACCCCCGCGTTAGGGAATTTATATTATTGACGGGTACAAAGCAGGACCGACGGATTTTCGTGTTCTACGTGTCAGAGGAGTATATCACCGCCAACTTCTCGGCTACTAGACACTGGTAATTTTTCATAATAAATATATTTTTAAACGACCCGGGTTTGAACCCAGGACATTTTTATCTGCGACCGAACACGCTACCGCTAGACCAACGAGACAGTAACAGATAAGACTTGAATATCAAACAATTCATTGTTATTTGTAATCATGTACCCATGACTCAAGACTTCAGGGGTAAAAAGATGCGTACAACTGCAACGCGTGCATGCGTCGGGAAATGCGTTGATAGGTCGGTGGTCGCTGGGCGGAGCTACAAAGGGCCGATCGGCCGTTGCTCCCACATTGCAAAGGTTCTTTTTTTATGTCTGCCCTGTTTAGAGTTAGGAGTTCCTAAGCTTATATTATACAGTTCAATCAACTTTGTATTTTAGTATTAATCGCTTGTGCACCACGTCCTATAAAACACTAAACACAAGTTCTTACTAAGTGCATTTAAAAATACTGCGAATGTGTTGTTAAGTTACCTTCACTTTGCAATACATTAGTAGATAATACGATTCAGCATTGCACATTGTATTGTTCATTATAATGACATAATCTATTAATTTTAATTACAAATTTGTTATGTAGGTATACGTCATCATAAGTTATTTTAAACCGACTTAAAAGTTAAGAGGTTTTCAATTGTAGTTGCTGTATGCTTTTATCTTTTGTTTTTGTATACCAAGTGCGATTTCTTCGTCCTATGTAAAACGAGTAGGTACTTTTTATCGATAGGGATAACCTTCGGCCAAATCGGATTACAAACCTAAGATAGATAAAGAATAAGTGAAATCTACTGTTTTTAAAACCGTAAATATAGCAAGTGTCTTCTACATACTTTATATGGGAGTACTCATAGAGTATCATTATGCGATAATCACACTTCACACTAGATAATATTATAAAGGCGAAAGTTTGTGAGTGTGTATGTTTCTTCTGCACGTCTAAACGGCTGGAGTGATGTTAGTAAAATATGGAATGGAGTTAGCTGCCACCCTGGATTAACACATAGGCTATAAATTATAAAGTTTAACGCGGGTAAAACCGGGGGGGCGCAGCTAGTTACACTATATATGTATATCAAGTGGTACCTACCTATTCGATTTAGCGTTGTAGAATGCCAGCATGTTGAATACGAATAGAAAATTATAATATCTACTATATATATCGGCTCCTGGTTTATAAAAGGTGTAAAATAAATAGTGGACGTATCTTAAAAAGCTTTAGATATTGTCTATGAAACTGAACAACACACAAAATGCACGTAAAACATATTAACTTTCTATACTAGAATACAAGAATAAATCTTCATTCACTGGGAAATTTTGAACGACTGTGGTTTTTGTTTCATTTGTTTAGTTCTTCCACTATTTATGCTACACGTTGTATAGTTAGTTAATCCATACCTACAGTCGCCACACGTTTAATGTGCCTACCAACACAAATATAGGACAACATTCACTTAGTCATCGCTTCAAAGAATCCTTGCTGTGTTTATATTATGTTTAAGTACACCTCTCATCGCATGGTAATTATTCCTGGAAACTTCCTAATAACTTGTAAGGTATAATGTAGAGAACGCGTTGAAAACTTTAATTTATTACGGAATTAGTGGGATGAATCGCCGATGAACGGTTCAGATGGCGTCCGGTCTTTGAACCCAAGACTAGAGCGATGAAACGGGATGCCGAGATTGTTTAATGACAACAAATAAAGCATCGATGCACAGCTGTCGTGCCCGGCTCGGCGGCACGCAACGCGAGGGTATATTATACTGAGGGGCCAGGTAGTCTTCATGTTTTTCATTTTTGTCTGCTTCATCAACCTTTAATACAACAAACCGGAGCCTGGCAACAGCTAAAATTTACCTGAATGTCGTTATATCGGTTCTGCGTCATCTTGAACAAACACGTTTTTAAATCGATATTCAAATATTTTATTGCAACGCCGCGAAGTTGTTTAAATTATACCTAATTATTATTTAATTATACCTATCTCGAAACTGATTACTGTAATAATTACGCAAGTTTGACTGGTTCAGGAGATAAACAGGCAATTTTTGCTAAGTAATTGTGAATGTAATGTGGAGCATATCGGAACTTTCGCTGTCATGTATGGTTTAATGGTGTGTTATGGTGGTCCTTACCTATGTGCGCTAGGTCGATGATGGGTATCTCGCAGCGCGAGAGCAGGGTCTCCTCCTGTTGGGCAGCCATAGTGATCTCTGGATGCGATGGATCTGATTCGCACGCGCCGATAGCTCGTTCAGTCAACACTCCGACACCTTATCACTCGGCTTCCACAGTAATTAGCAATTAGCGAACGCGACACCGAAAGATAATATAAAGTAGAGAAACGATAGATAAGCACTAACACACCGTACGATTACAACCAAAACGTTAAAGTTTATTGAAGTTATGGATGGTCTTTTGATTACCCCTGGTATAGAAGCGTTCAGAACTCATTTGCATAACCTTGTAGTTCCTGCTCTTCAGCGATCTGACGTAGCAGCAATGAGCTATACTGACTTGACACATTAAAATTTGGTTTTAGTTTCTTTTCTCACAGAATGTAAGCACTATGTTGAAAGGTAGGTCCCGCGTGTGCGACCGACGGCGTCGCGCCCCCGTCCCTCACAGCTGGCGAGTTTCGAATGTCTCTCGTCCAATAAACTGGCTCACCGTGTTCGATGAGCGTTACCCAGGCGTCCGATGTCGGCTCTCACTTGTATATCATCGCGCACACTTTCGCAACCGAGTGGCGTGTCGAAACAGCTCTGCCTTGAGCACGCTGTCGTATGGGGAAAGCGACGGTGATAGCGAATGCGCGCGGATCGGCTGGCGGGCGGACTGCGACTGGCAGTTGGCACTGAGGCACAGACAGTGAGCGAGCACTGACTCACGCGGCCTTTGATCGCGGCTCACTTCGTACCACAGTGGTCGCGGTCTCCCATTGCACGACGCCGCCGCTCGTTGCCATGTGGTGGCCTGGCACCATTGTTCCGTCTGTAACCTCGTATCGTGTGCCATTCACTCTAACAAATGTACCTAGGATGATCCACATTAATGCTTTTTTATTATGATCCTGCAATGTAATAGTCATCTCAGTAGTACCTATGAGGTAAGATTTAGTTCAGAGGTGGAAAGACGCTGATTGGCTGCAAGTGTATTTCATTTGGGTACAATTGTTTACAACCACCATACCATGATGCATCTTAATGCATCTAATTTTATATACTAAAAGGTCAGAGTTATTACAACTTATTTCTAATCAGGGCTATAGTCATTAGTGCATATTCAACATAAGTAAAAAGTACAGAGCCATTATTATGCAGTAAATTCCCTAAATATTAGGTATAATTCACTGAAACTCTAACTTCAATGAAGCGTTTATTGTCGATGGGAAGGTGGCATTAAATATTTTAACGATTATAGTAAAAGAAAATTAACGCCCAATGTACCTAAGTACTTAGATAAAAAATGGATTGATTAAAATCTAAAAAAAACTATCGCAGATGCTATAGGTATGCAGGATAAGAACGAATTGTACTTTACAAATACATATTGTACACAGAATTTGAGCACCACCATAATGCGGAAATATTTGGAACTAAAGCCTGACTTTCACTTTTTCTAATAAAAATGGTGTTCATCGAAATCACCGTTGGTGTTAGTGTATTCGGCAATGTGAAGTTAGATAATTTCGTGTATGTAAGTTGAACGGCAATTACTGCGAATACATCTGTATCTACACTATCTACAGACGTATTTGCAATAACCGTACAACACGTCTACTCACTGAGCAATAGGTAAGCGTAATTCAAACTGAACTACAATTGGGTACTTATACATAATGGGCTGTTCTCGTATGCCCAAGGCTGTTCTCGTATACCCTCATTTTAAAAACTCAAAAGAAACCGTTTTATCTCACAAACCAGCTGATTATATAGCAAAATGTATTGCGAAAATTTTAGATTAGGTATGTACATGATGCAAAACTATCTATATAATATACATATCATGGAAACTGATTCTGACATCACTCAA
The DNA here is from genome assembly GCA_951640165.1 of Pseudoips prasinana. Lineage (NCBI taxonomy): Eukaryota > Metazoa > Arthropoda > Insecta > Lepidoptera > Nolidae > Pseudoips > Pseudoips prasinana. Next base: position 29,097,553 of record OX621236.1, on the reverse strand, counting down.
TAGAAAAAATCCTTAACATAAAAAAATAAGACATTAGATTGATGAAAATTAAAAATATTCATGGGATTGTTTTAATTTATTAATGCCATTAAAAGCTCAAAACTAGTTAAAACATAAAAGTCATAATAATAATATTTTTATTACTTGTATGGAACAAAACTTTTTGTGCAAGCAGGAAATAATATGTTTCGGTAAAAAGTTGCTTAAGTTTTGCCGAATGTATGCTGCGTGACTGAAAGTGCAACTGAATGTATGGTATTACGTATGAATATGAATTACGACAATTATTTTAACGTTTCATGACTTCGAAATTGATGCCAAGCTTCATAAGTTTATTGCCAAAATTGCATTTCTGATGAAAAAATGCCATTATCTGCAATAAAATCCTCATAAAATGAATATGCAGCGTGCTTAATACAGCCATCATGATAACATAATTAGATATTCAGCTGTAACCATGCGTAATTCCTAGGTAATTTACCGCCACTGGACGCAAAAATGAATATAAAAATCAATGAAAACAAAATTAGAATTATGCTACATAAATTGTGTATTAGATTAATATATATAAGTAGTAATTAGTAATTATATGATTAGTTTTGTTTTAAATAACCATCAAGCTATGCACCTTTCTGTTCCGTTCACTAAATTAGTTAGCGTAGCTGGTTAATGATTCGGATTATGACTTATTTTTTAAACTTTTCAAGATCTAAAATCTAATCTCTAAACTCGAAAGTCTAAGTAAAATTAACAAGGCCGTCGGGGAAACAATTCATGATTTCGGTTTACTCTTTTTTAAGAATATATGCTATAAATCCGCGGTATGTACTTTGTATTGTTTATGTGTTAAATTAGAATTTTGGGGATGGCTAATTAATTTAATTTATTTTTATACTAACATAGCTTTTTAAGATTAATTTACTAACAATACTATGGATGGAACTATATGAAATATTTTTTTTATTATTATTATATGTACCTAATAGAAAATCCGAGTACATACAAGCAAAACGTTTGAACGCTCGCAGGTGGTGACAAGATATCAAGAACCGTCCAGGCTAGTCACGGCAATAAGAAGAGCAGGATTTCAGCTTCCTTTAACCGATTCGTTGCGACGCCCAATTTCGACCACTTCTATCTGTGGCGGCGAATAAATATTTCGTGATACGACTGTCGTGTCAAGCGCAATAGAAGTTCATGACACACCTATTGTAGCATCAGCCATGTCTATCTATACATTGAATAAAATAGTAGGAAAGTCAAAACTGTCCATTGAATATTTTTTTAAAAGGATACCTACTTGGGGCGACGGGCGTGATCTACAATCGATATCGAAGCCAAAAATATAGTTTTTAGTATTTTTGTCTGTGTGTCTGTGTCCGGGGTAAACTCAAATAGTACTGCATGGATTTACTTCCAATTTTGCATGAATATAACTAGGAGATCGGGTCAACATATAGGCTACATATTATCACGGTGGAGGAGCTATGATAATAAAACCACGGGGCATAGCTAGTACAAAATATATAAAAAATTAACAATGTCCCGACACTCGTGTCACCCAACATATACGGATAAAACGAATGGCACTGACGTGCCATCCGCAACGAATAGATTGAGCGTGCATTTTTCTTGAAACTAATAAATATTCTGAAATCCCAGTTCTCTTTCCCAGTCAGCCGTTGAATAAATACCGATGCAAATATCTTATTCTTTTGCAGTTTTGGTAAATTCCAAGTTTTATTCAGACTAATTAATTAAGACTACTGAAAGGCTATGAAAATATTTGGTCAGAAATAAGATTAGCAAATTTCCGCCTTATCTATAAAAACGAGCTCTCTAACCATAACCCAAACTCCATTTTCGCTGGTTGTTCTTACCTGCTTAGGGGACATGCACAGAAAACTTTCAGCTTTTATAAAATAACGAAGATCTAGTTGGTCGAGGGCTCTTGGTTCATAATATATGTGAAACAAACTACCCAACTAACCCACAATGGTGGTTTTAATTAATTTAGAATACAATATATGTATAATTGCTACATTTTTATTGCCAAGGGCCAGTAACTTTAACAATTTCAAACAGATTAAATTTCTTTTCCGAAGACCCATTGTTTTTATACCACCAAGTCAGCCCACCTAGTCAATAGCGGTTACCGTACTCTATAACACTTGCAACACAATATAGACCTTCCTTGTATGTATGAATGGATCGTATTTTAATTAAATTTTATTATTGACGTAAGATTTTATAGAAATAAATACTTGTAATAGAGGTACATAAACTTGTCATATTGATTGGCTTTGCCCAGAAAGAGTTACGCTTTGATTTTTGACATGGAACCATTACAGTTTGAACGTGAGCTTGTGTGGATGAATCTATACCGTGTTGTTGTACATTCTTTACACAGAATGCGGAACGTAGAACTCGGCACAGACTCAGTAGGTACATACTGTCTTGTTCTGATACTTTTGCTAAGGAGCTCGTGTTAATACTACCTATGTACTATGTAATATTTATAACTAAGCACATTGGCTACGTAAAAGTACTTATACCATAAAATATTGAATTTATGATCCTGTTAACATTGGACTAATGTCAAAAATAAGTTTTAGATTGATAAGAATAAAATTCTGTAATAAATATTACAAATAAGGTAATGTTCTCTGCACAGTCCGAATCCAAAAAGTCGCAAGCGATAAAAAACGAGTTAAATTATAATAAAAATATGTGTCGACATTAATAATACACGTATTATTAATATCGTAAAATTAAGTTATAATATTTATCGAATTCACATGTGCGCTAAATTAAAAAACAACAGTAAGTACATTAAACCATAACACCAGAACAGCCTGTTTTATTATTTCTCAGATGTTTACTTACTAAATTATAGATGAAACGTAAATTAACCCAACTTATTAATACTAAGAATAAATTCTGACCAGGACTGCGTCTTCGTAATGTTATACCATTTAGACTAGTACTAAATTACACATGTATCTATATGTTTACAGTCTTATTCTGAAATTGTGTCTTATAATTAATCTGTTGCCGCCTGTCCCGCCGGTTGCATAATATTGTAAGCATATTGTACTTTTTATATGCCATATGCAATAAAGTATATAAAATATATTCGATAAGTAGATACGCAATTATACACGGGAATGAGATGTTAAACCTGCTATTGCACTTTTGAGCGCTTACTGTACCTTAATCAGAGTTACAATCAATAAAAATAAAATAATAATAAATCCAAAATAATTTATAAAAAATATTGAACTCAAACATTTATCAATACACGATATGGCTTGTAAATATCAATCTGCACTATTGAATAAATAACCAAATGCTTTTAAAGTGAGATTGTTTTATTAATTTTATTTATATAGGGTTGTTGGTACAGTGAGTGGCATTATTTGAGACATCTCTCGAAGTAGGAAGATCCGACGTATCCTCCCCGCATAGCTCGCTGCACGTGTTGTTCGAACAATCGTCTATTACTTTGCAGTTCATCAGCAGCCTCTTTGTTGAGAGGATCCTCTGGATTTGGTTCCTGAAATAAATAGATCTGTATTAGTAATATATGGATTTTAAAGTGTACTTTATTGTAGGGACTGGAGACATGTATGTTTAAATAATTGTATAGTAAGTTAGATACAATGTCAAAATATATGTATAGTTTGCGTCTGCCAACAGTCTACGACTGCCATCTAGAATAGAGTAGATTACTCTTTATTGTACACCATAAATATAAATATGACATGAATATCTCATGTCACATAGACAAGTTGTACAAAGGGCGGTCTTATCGCACAAAGCGTTGTCTTCCAGACAACCTTAGGATGGATAGGAGCTGAACATTAACTTATAGCAGTAGCTGTGCAACAAGAGATATACACCAAAATTGTGGTATATCCATAAATAACATTATTTTTTGTGAATCTACCGTTAAATAAAATAAAAAACCATAACATAATTTAATAAGCAAATAAATACTTTACTTAAGGAACCATAAATTACACGGACAAAAATAGTATTCTCCGACTAGCTTTTTGAAGGCTGATATTGTCTGAGCACATCTAATAACGCCATCTAGTGACACGCAAGAAAGTTGCGAAGGCCGAGTTACTTACATATATCACTACTGAATGCTCCAGAACTAATTACTAACATCTCTTAGTGTTCAATAGCGAGTATCTTTAGGAATAACCATGACGGCTCGAGATAAGAGGCAAGACATACTAAATACCCGACGATTAAGAAAGAAATAATTATAAGAAATTCTAGTGTCAATATCTGTCTAATGTCAATAAAAGTAATTGGTTCTTTAAGTAAAGTTAGTTAGAATTTGAATATTTAGTGTAATAATTTATCTGGGGCTCCCCATTAATCTATAAAAGAATATTCTTAGGAAGTGAAAGGTGCCAAATACTTTCATAGCCTTTGTTAAGGTCCAGTTTCCTATATTTCTATTGCATAAGGACCTTCTCTCGGAAATATATTAAATGATAGAACAGTACATGCAATGAAGGTAAAAGCTTGGATTTAATATATATGTAACTTTTAATTTAATTTTGTGTGGATTTTTGACCCCCCTCCCCCATGTAATGCGCTGTGATTTCCCTCAGTAAAACGTTACGTGACCAACAAGTGAACAAATTCAAGTGGTCATTCTATTAGAAATTTAGAGAAAATTAAGAAGTTTTAAAAAATACGTGATACAATCTCACTATACGACCGTTGTGAAGGGTTATAAAAAAATAATATTACGTAACGAGTAGTTTAAACGCCCCTGTAACGAATCGAAACGTTTTACAAGAAAACACAATTTAACCCCCCCGCCCCCTAACTTACGTAATACTTGAACACTCCTTGTATATGGGTAACCGCTGACACGTTAAGCAGTCGGTCTCGAATATAGTCATTATATAAGATTGGTTAAGCCATGTGAGAGGCCTATTGGGCGGCTTGTTTGCCCCATGCGAAGAAATGAACGTACAATAAATTACTTAATAGATACACTTACCAAGAATAAATACTGTAGTCCGTACACTATAGAGTTAACAGTGAGTACTGGTTTCCAGTCTTCTCGTAAGATGTTGAGGCATACATTTCCTTCCAGGTCTATATTCGGATGGTACACCGCCGTTTCGCATTTAACCTTTGGCGGCTCGTGAGGATAATTAGGACCTACCTAAAATAACGAAAATAATAATTAGTACTTAATTCCTTAAAAAAATATATTTAACCAATGCAACATTTCTTTTCAAAAAGAATTATTATACGACCGTTGCGAAAGCATTCTTTATCAAATAGAAAGGGGTTATAACGACTTTAAAGCCCCTTTTAATTTGATAAGAAATGTTCACAAATGAAGAGATTGTGTAAAATATATTAAAAAGAGGTACAGTCTAATTGAAAGGCTCCTCCGTTTTGAAGTCTGTTAAAAATTGACTACTACTAATTAATTGGTTTTTTAAGATATCGCCCGCAGTAGAGATATAACTGTCAATACAATGGACATAGACAAAAACATACCCAAAATTGGAACAATTATTACCTTACTTTTATATCAAAAATGGATCCCACCGACACAGCATTTATTTATTTTTAAAAAATCAGAGTTCCTTAATCATATTTTTGCTTATAGACCACTTTCATCATTTAGCTGGTTCCGGTGGACCCCCAGCACATTTCAACCATATTCCCAAAACACGACAAAAATGTGAAGATAAGATCTAAACGTAAGATACTACTATGGAAAGTTGGGTTGCCGCTGAGTTCTAACCATAAATTGACAGTTTTCACAATTAATTGATTGTGCTGTGATTGGATGTCAAAAAAGTAAAGTAGGCCGATCAAAAAAATATTCTATTTAACCGTAAAGTTACTTCTACAATGACAATCATAAATAGTCATAATTTTAATGGGAGGAGTGTACACACGTCATATAAAGCTATACATCCCAGTATAACCTAATCCCGCGTTGTGTAGAATTTCGATATAATGAGAAGTCAGCTTATATTGGTAATGTATAGCTTGATATGTAGCCGCGTGTACTTGATGGATTGACAGCAAATGATTTTCAATCTACTCCTTTATATTTGTTATAAGGTTGATAATGACAATAAATCATTTTTCGACAATATATAACGAGGAAAACGCGAGTGTACACAAATGAAACTTTGGAGACAACACAATGGATAAGGTGTGTTTCTTGTCAGAATAATCACAATATGATATGACTCATTGGCCCACATTAAGACTTCATTAATTCAGATTTTTCCCATCCCTAATAATGCCTAAAACTCAGCTTGCATCTATAATTTATTGGATACTAGCTGACCCAGCAGACTTCGTACTGCCTCAATCGATAAATAAAAGACCTAAACTTTTGTCTTAGAAAACGTTTATATGGGCAAAAGAAAATGGCTGATTTTAGTGGTTTCCCGGCAATTATTCGAACTTTTCTCACCTTTTAAACCTTCCCTAGACCTCCACGAACATTTGAAGACCAATATAAGATAAATCCGTTCAGCCGTTCTCGAGTTTTAGCGAGACTAACGAACAGCAATTTATATATGTAGATAAAATGATCTTGAAAACTTTTGATAAGAACCATTTTTGTATCATTTAATTTTGTGTACAGCCTAAAATAAATGCTATATTTTTTTATAGACTTTATAAAGATGCAAAACTGAAAGTTGTTCAGAGTATTTTGTAATATTAATCACACAAGATGAATCATAGTTTTGGCTTACACCACTGGCGAAAATTCGTCATATGAAATGTTTTATACAAAACATTCACAGAATATGCTTGATTGCTATGTAAATAGGCAATGCATTGGAGAGCCAATAACAGAAACTAGCACCTGGGGCATCACTCAAGCTCTACTTTCCTAAGGTGACTTTAACCTACAATGAACTTTTGCAGCCTTACTCATGTTCAGGAATGCAACACAAGTGGCTACAGTATTCTGGTATTATTATTTCTTGAGTTGTTATACTGCATGTTTCCTCTCTTAAAAAGAGAATTATATTTTGGTATCTATGTTGCTGCTATTTGTTGCTGTTGCTACCTATCTATCTATGTTGCTGCTGGTTGTCATTAGATAATAGAAGTTAAGCCACCTATTCAAAGGTTCAAATATAATAGAACACCCTTTAACGTGTGAGTGCACACAAACGGGTAGTTTACTTTGGAGACAACACAATGGAAAAGGTGTTTTCTTGGCCCAACTTAAGATTGTATTTATTTTGTATTGCTAAGGCACACTTATAACCTTTGCACAAATCATATTCAAGAGTCTTATACTGACAGATTTATTATGTGTGATTAGTTTACATACACAACATGCACCAATTACATAAATATTCCACATTAACTAGATCCTAAAAGATTTTTTTTGAAGAATTGAAGTTTGATGAAATTTTTTCCGTTAATTAACAGCTAGTACTGTAAGTGATATGATTTAATTAAATACATTATTATTGAAACACACAACAATATTAAAATTCAATTAGATTATTCAAATCTAGTAGGTAAATAAATCAAAATCAATATTGCATAATAAATTACCTACACATTAATTACAAAAAAGACATGTGGTTTATGTTCTGGGCACTTTGTGGATTATTTTGGAAAGTATCAAAACTTTTGACGGGCTGGTTGGCGTGGTTGGCAAATGCTTGCCTTTCATGCCGCAGGTCGTAGGTTTGATTTCCTGGACAGATATTTGTGTGCAAGAACATGTCTGTTTGTCCTGAGTCTGGGTGTAATAATCTATATAAGTATGTATTTACAAAAAAAGAAAAGTAGTAATGTAATATTCAGTTCTCTGGTTTCCATCGTACAAGCTCTGCTTAGTTTGGGATCAGATGGCCTAGAATAATTGGATGAATAATGTCCTAGGATATTATTATTTAACATTTATTGTTTTTTATTATCGGGAAAACATGTGTAGGCTTATGTGTTAGTTTCTTTGAGATGTCACTAAACCAATACACATCTAGTGAGCAGGACCAAAAGACACATGCTGACCTTATCTGCCTCTTTAAAATGTATGAATGGTGTACATTCATACATTTTAAAGGGGCAGATAAGGTCAGCATGTGTCTTTTGGTCTAAAATACCATTTGAAAGTGAAGCAGGCACTGTTAGTAGCCTGCTCTGACTATGCATATGTAGCCACTTTTCTGTATCCACTTAATGTGATCAATATGGAGGTTATAGAATTGGGTTGGAGAGGCAATGCATATTTTAGTTTATTCTGCACAAATCTAGGGTACCGAATTTTCAAGGAAGAATTATATCGAATTTTAACCCAGGAACTTATAACACCAAAACATACTCATCTTAAAATATAGCAAATAAATAGTATTTTTTATTATATTGCTGTGATTTTGGTGTTACTATGTAGGATGTAATGTTAAGAATGAAATCAGCATAGCACTGGTTTTTATTGTAATTACTAATTCTAATTTAATTAATAGCAATCCACACTATTATGCACAACATGCCAACCAAATTGCTGTCCTCACTGCAACTAATTGAAAATGGTATTCCCTAAGTCTTTTTTTGGGCAACATTCTAAAGAGTACATAGAAACCTAATCTCCTGAAAATTACATTCTGAGAGCTCATAGAAATGCAAGAGCAAGACATTGAAGAACTGGGTGGCTTCAATCCAATACAATCAGAAAATTGAAAGAGAGTAAGTTGATTGAAGGCCTCAGTGCAATTGAAAAAGGGTTAAAAAGTTTAGAAGCATGGTTATTGTAGAAAGCAAGGACTATTTTTTTCAAAAGATCAAAATTAGTTTTGATGGAGCCAAGTAAAAAATCAAAGATTTTATACTTGTATAGTCCCACCTATCATGTCAGTGCGGAGAATTATTGTACTAACAGCAGCATATAGGAAATAGCTAGCCATATTATGAAAATAAATTCAATGAATAGTCAAAACCCAATGAAGTCTATATAAATATATAGACTTCTGCTAGATTCAGCACATCTTGTGATGTAATATCTTCGTAGCAGAGTGAATTGATTCATTATGGAATTGAATTTAAAATATAATATTTTTTTTCTATTCTATGTCTGGAATTGTGGATCACAACAAAAATATTCAGAGTACAGAATATGTGAAACTTATGTTATAGTCATTTCCCTCATACAATTAATACACATAGATCAGAGTAGGTAGAGCAATTTTTGGTACTAACATCATGTTTAAATTGTATGGATATGCCTGGGATCCCAGGATTCACTGGAATTTATATACTTATTGTTAACATTGGTAATGATTTTTAGAGACTCATACATAATGAACTGAGATTTGCACCACATAAAATTATATTATGCCTGAACCTAACTTAGATAAGTTAGATAAATTATTAACATAGTTAATGTCAGTTGGAATTGAAATAAATTGCATCACGATCTTCATTTTGTCACAGAGTATGCACTACTACAATTCGGGATTCCTGGAATACCGGTGTCATGTACATATTAATTTATACATTTGAAGTTTTAAGCCCTAAATAGCTCTACCTACTCTGATGATTAATAATAAGATATATCTTGGCTTTGTGACATATTTATAAATACACATACATATATGTGCTACTGGAAGATTGCTGATATTGTTAATATACTAAAGATGGTGATCAATGTAGGTGTTGCATAGTTACCTTAAAACTAAATACAAATCTCCCTCCTCTATAGAAGCCTTCATCAGGACATATGATTAGTTTGAAATTAAGTAAATCATCAGGGTCTGGAAACTCTGTGTTACACGTCTTGGGCAAATTCAATTCATTCAAATCTGAAAATTAAGAGCAACATGTATTAATAAGCAGTTATACAGAGTATGTAGGTATATACCTAGCACGTCATTAACAAAACCAATACAAATCGAACACTACAGCTAATTTGTTGCTATTAAAATGTTGTATTGTACCATTGACCCGTAATTATTGTCACCAACAAGTAATAAAAGCATGTTCTGGAGAAACTTACGCCTATACACTGAAATCTGCATAAATTCTTTACAATTTTATTATGATAACAACAAAGCACGAATGATCTATTTTCTATACCTTTTGTGATCCGCAACTGGGCGGCTGATGCTTTTTTTTGTGATCCTCCTGCTCTTCCCGAACCTTCTTCATCTTTTTTTTGTTGCTTTAATGAAAAAAGTTTAATCATTGTCCTAACTAATCGATAAATTAGAAATTATTAGAAATAAAACCACGATCTATTTTGACAGTTTAATTTTGTACGAAACTTTGATTTCAGTACGTTTACATAGGTAGTAATTTGTAAATAAAAATATCAAATCTAATTTTTTATTGGTAAAAATAACAACAAGAAATTATTTCTAATAATTATGACCAATCAAAGAAGCAGATTTTGATTGACGTTTGTTTCCAAACGTAGACAACGCACCAACTTTGCTCTTTTTTTTTAATTTTATTTCTTGACAATGGATATTATATCCTTCAGTCGCAATAACGAATGGTTACATTATAGAATGGTACACATTAAACAGAACGAAAGGTATTCCCATTATAGGTACTGCATTTAGAATTAAAAATAACAATTTTTCTACACAAATATATAGTTACTTACTCATCGTATGGACACCCTAGTGTCAGAGTTGATCAAGCCGCCCAGTAGGCCATGGCTTAACGACTGTTTCCTAATGGTTACAACCGGGACCGATAGCTTAATGTGCACTACGAAGCACGGAGGCGCACAGATATTAAACCACTTTGGCGGTCACCCATCTGTGGACTGACCGCGAGTCTAGTTGCTTAACCTCTCCAATCACTTTCGGACTGGTTGAAGCATCTGGCTATGAGCGTCTCACAAATATATATGTATATATAAATAAACAACTAGGTAACACAGTGCCGACTGACCACAAACTAGGCTGTGCTGTACTTACATAAAGTTAGTATACGTACGGAATAAAGCAACAAACAAGAGCTGTCAAACGAAACCGAAATAGGATGACATTTGTGTGTGTACAAATTTTTATGTGCGCGTGTCAATGATGATCTCATGTCGATTTTTGCATTAATATCGATATCGATAATATTAGCCAGTACTGTGTGGTGACGGCATAGAATATCATCACTCCATCACATCCCGTGGGGGGCGGGGGGTAGAAATCGACCGACGGAATACCTATCAGAGAACGGGTGGCAGCGTTTTTCTGTGAACTGTGACCATCTTACTGCGATCGCCAACCCTTCTGCCAAGCGTGGCGATTATGGCATATCCCCCATTCTTTGGGAAGGCTTTGGTCCAGCAGTAGATGTAATTTGGCTGACATGATGATGATCAGTCCCAGTGATAGTACTAAAATAGGATGGGATGGGATTTTGCATGGCTGAAACTACGATTCGTGAAGTGAAGTAAGAATATTTAAGAAAAACTCCGAAGAAATTTTAAATATTTATTTTTTCATTAGAGTTGTCGGTTATCGCTTAACTCTTCGCTGTTTGACAATTTAGTGAGCGTATATACTTTGAACGATTAAAATGAAGATTAAAGATTGTCAATCACTAGATAGGTAATGACATACACGGCTATAGTTAGAAACGCGCGTCCGTCTCCATAAATTCTAAATTCATTTATTCCGTAAAAAAATACATTTATGTGGAATCGTCATTTTTTACCCTACTGTGCAGTACAGGACATGGCAGCTACTGAAAACAGTGCAAGTAAACTCAGTAGGAAACCTTTTTTCAAATAAAATTTACTTAAGTTTAATTACATACTGTTTCTGTGTTGACTTAAACCAACTCGATCCAAATGTTGTAATATGCCCTGTTGTACAATTTGGCTTTAATAATTCTTTTGAACCTATTCCTAGACAATTATTTAATATCATTGGGAGGGTTGTTATAGAATCTTATACATTGCTCAATAAAAGAGTTACTTATTTTGTGGAGATGGGTTCGAATTATATTGCATAATCTTATGTTGCAATGCTGTATGTATGTATGCATGCAACATAAGATTATTCTTATATCTATATTTATACTACAGTTAGGATGTTAACCTCTTTGAACTTTTCTCTTAGAGACTCTCGGGTCAATATTATAAATGGCTCTTACAGCTTTTTATTGCAATATAAATATGGTGTTAATGTCAGCAGAGCTACCCCAGACAATTCCATAGGACTATATACTATGAAAATAACTGAAATAAACTATTCTAGCGCAATTCTAATACAAACGCTAGGCTTGCGTTCCGAGGAGGACTCTATTGAGACATATTTAGGAGAATTTGGGATTACTTCCATTTCCAGGGGATTCACATCTAAACGTCACATAGGTAGTTAAATATCAGTAATACATATTAGTTTACCGCGTGATAGACAGTGGACACGAAATAGCGATAACTTGATTCAGCCCTAGTGTAAATAGAAAATTATTTCTTTACACAAAATATTCGTAAATTCTGCATTATGTGCATTAGATCTTTGCTTCTTACATTAATAAATGTTTATAGAAGACAATGAACACACTTAGTGCCTAAAATTCGAAGCGCATCGGCAAAAATAAATCCTTAATTGGGAGGTGTCGATTTGGAATAATTTACCTGTGAAATGAACAGTTTTCAGGGTTATATCTCTGTGTTGTATAACATTCTATCACTGAACAATTCACCATATTTCTGAAGAAACATTTTTCAGAAATTCTCAAGAGTCAAATTCGCAGCGTGCTGATAAGTGCCGAAGAACTGTCAAACAGATGCCAAAAACAGTTCTGTTGCGTCGCATCACGCATCTCTTTTTATCATACAGGGTTGCAGCTAGTGCTATTTCGCTCCCTCAGCCCTTTGATGCTCTATTCCGTTGGTATACTAACTTTATGGTAATATAGCAACCAGACAACTGATAAACATACTAATATACTCCAAGACACCAAACAAATTATCTTCTTCATTACAAAAAAGATTTTTCCCGGGTGGGATTGTGTACCCACGACCTATGAATGAGCAGTCAGGGTCATTAGCCACTAGACCAACATGCCAAATATAATTTAATGAAATAAACTGTATTTACTGTAAAAATGTTGTAATTCAGCTAAGTACTAGAAAATTTACACGAAAATCAACAAAAATACACAAGTACACGTAAAAACTAATTGAGCAGCAAAGTTTATACAACGTGCTTACTTTGACTTACCGCCAAAAAGTCCTCCCAACTTTGCCCTATGTCGAAGGGTTTCCAAAATAACTTGACGTTCCGGTACGTGGGAGAAATATATTCTTTAGGAAACTGCTTAAAAGACATAAAACAAAAAGAAACCATTTTATAAAAATCACTTACGATTGAAAGGCTTGTCGACATTAGTTTGTGACCTTCGAATATTTTAGGTACTTCGGATTATCTATTTATTACAATTTACACTGACATTAGCGGTAACCTATTCGACAGTGTAGTATATTAAACATTATTGTAATATTTACAATAGTAAGCGACCCGAGTGAACTCATTCAATGAGCACAAACAAATCTACGTGGCTTGCTATCTATAGACTTTTATGTGACAACTTATTTTGAAGATCAAGAACAGGTTCCCAAAAGTCTGTATATTCCGTGCTGGCAGCAATAAACTGAAACAATACTTGAATGAGCCTGGCCAATGTTTTATTCTGGGTATGCGAAAGTAATCTAGAAGAAAATACAAGAACATCTGCATTTTTACTTTTTTTATATTCCCAAAGACAGCTGAGATACTAGCAATCACAGTACGCATTTTCGAGCGATATTATTTCAAACCGCAAGCGGCGTTTGATCGCGCTGTGACGTCACGTGTCCTCTCACGTAGCGTGCCGGCCGCTTTGCGGGTACAAATCTAGGTATTATTCATTTAATCACCGCTGCTGGTGGCTCGTACTTGCGATTTTATTACGAGAAAATTATTAGAAAATGCTGTGCAGTGCTCAAAAGTTTTAATTTAAATGTTAACAGACCCAAAAAGTGTTTTTAGTATAAGGAAGAAATTTATGACCGCAATACGCAGACACGATTCAATAGGACTGAAAACTATTGCATTTTGTTATGAATATTATTTTGATGTCAATAACTATTATATTTATACTTTTCTCATAAAGCACTACTTATCTATTGATGCATTTTATAATCTACTTCTGACAAAGGTAGATAAACTACCTTTGTCATTTAAGGATTTTACAAATTAATCTTATAAAAAATAGTTTATTGATTCTTCTAAATAAGAGATATTAATATTGTTATTATCTATCAGGATGTTATAATAAATATATAAACCAACCATGTCGTATTTTTTTAATGAGAATAGGTGAATGTTACCTAACCTAATACTGACCTAGATTAAACATGGGAGATTTGGAAAAAATATATAATAACCACGAAATATTTTACCTACTTAGACAATATTTCGTTATTATTATCTACCTTTGACTTTAACCACTAATATTTAATAAGTAAAAATAGGTATGTTGAATATAAGCGAAGTAAAATTGACTGCAAGTGTGGCGCAGCGGCAAGACAATCGCCGCTGTGTGTCCAAGGTTCGATTCCCGCACCGGACAACTATTTGTGTAACCCTTAAATAGTTGTTCAGAGTCTGGATGTAATTTGTGTCCGTCTATTATATGTTTGTGAAGTATTATAGTTTTATTATGGTCTTTGAAAAAAAAAGCGTTAAGAATGAGTCATTCTTAACGCTGTTTTTTAATACCACTGTCATTCTGAATGACAGTGGTATTAATCTACAGCTGTGAGCGTGCCGCTGAGTATAGTACTTACCTGCGTACGTAAGTATACTTGGAGATGGTGTACAAAATTTTACAAACATTTTGCTAGAAATATAATAGTACCGGCCTTCATTTTATCCTAAATACTAGACATATCGTTAACACTTTTGAAGATTTACACAGAGTGAGTTTATCCTCTGCCGTTTGGTCTTATTTTGGTCGTCTATAATGGCATTAAAATTTGGAATTATATATAAATATAAAAATGTGCCTACTTATATTTTTATTTTATATTAGTTTATTTAGTTCTTTCTTAGATTTAATAAAAAAGGTACTGAAAACAAAAAAATAACGTAAGTAACTAAGTAGAGAGCATTATTGGTAGATTAAGAAACTTTACTTTTCTTGACGCCGCATGCTAAAATCAATCAAAGTTTGTCAATCGTGTAAGGAAGTCTTCCTCCCATGTAACCCCCTTCCAGGGTGCAGATATATGTGACTCACAAGGTATTTAACAGGTTGATGTAATACAATAATAACAAATGAATAAATAAAGCTATGATACAAGTACAGCGCGCGCGCGTCTTCACTTCAATGTTTCATATGGCGCGGGGCACGAGCGCACGGAGCGGCCGGCACCGAGCCGACAGTTGACGTCACGCGTCGAGCGCGCGATATCTTGGAAATTTAAAAGTGCTCAAAACTTCTCACAGTCATAACTTCCGTAATACTGCATTGATTTACGTGAAATAAAGACTAATCTAATGTACGTAATTTAATCTTTATTGTTAAGTAGCTTTTAGTGCAATATTCGCATGTGTTGGTCACCCTCATTGCCTGAAAACATAACTCTAGGCTTTAATTGACTAAAATTGTACATACCGTGGGACAAGGATCTTTATGTACGTGATTGACATTTGTGGGAGGGCAACACTGTGACGGCAAGGGTTGCTTTTAAGAAAATTCCCTATTATTATGGGAAAATTTAAAAATGGCAATAGTTCCATTCAATTTCAATCCAATGTATTTTGTATTAATTGTTTAACTTTGACGGGCCAGTTGGCCTAGTTAGTTTTTTTAATCCCACTCAGGACAGATATTTGTGTGCATGAACATGTCTGTTTGTCCTGTGTCTGGGTCTTTATCTATACAACGTGTAACAGAAAGAGTGAACGTAACTTAAGGGGCATATACGGTCTCCTTAAGCCTACCTATACACAAAATCTCATACCGAAATACCATCATTTTAATCTTGATCGTAAAATAATATACCATTCAATATATCGACAAGTATTTTTATCGATATAACGAACATCCGTACTAACACAGCACAGCTGATTCTGATTTACGCTAGAAATTGTTTGACATACCTCTGTGTTTCTATGCACGCCTGGTAGGTAGTTTGATTCCGATTGCACTCACTACACATATTTTGTTTTATTTTCGAGTTATGTTTTTATTTATAGCACTGCTGAATAGCTATTGGATACTTTACATCGTATAAGTACGTGATACACAAACACATTACGAGAATCTTTTTATAGTTTAACTTCTAGTTGAAGTTGTTTTCAGTACTGATGGAAGAATTTCATTATTTCACGTTCACTAAAATCTGCACCCTCACCGAAAGCTTGACTCTAAGACTTGCCAACTAACACGAGTCTCTCTCATGTACAACATATTCATAGAATCGTAAAGCTTTCATGTTTCTTAGTTATAAAGAGGCGTGGCCTCCATCGCGACACTGTACCCTTCACGACATAGGTTCCTCGTAATTAAACAGCCTTAAATTCTGTGACCTATGAATCCTCATCATCACAAAGTGCACGTCTGAGGCTATTCTTTCATAGATGAATGCACGAAATGTTCAAAATTATTACGATCACTAAACGACATAGTTAAGGATTTCGCGGAACACTTTACTCATTACTAAACGACATTTTAGACAATTTAGTAACTAAACACGACCTAAATAGACAACAGTTTACGAACAACTGATGATTTTAATATTTTTATTAAATAAATGAAATTGCACAATATTTGATGAATTTGGCGGCTTTCATCGAACGCGGCCCCTTTGGCGGCCCCTTTGAGTCCGCTCAAAAGAGCCGCCTAGGTATCTACGACGCGCGCGGCTCGCTTCCATGAATATTAAAAGATATTTAACCGTTTATTATTTACCTATATCAACTCTTTGATTTTGCCGCCATATTAGTGTAACTTTGGATATAACCAGGACGGAATTTGAAATGTCCTCTACTGTTCATATGAGCCTAGTACATTATTCATATTTTTTTATTTGTATGTATTGTATGAATGATTAATATTCCGTTACAGGAAACCTTTAAAATTTAGAGTGTATCACTCTAAATTTTCCCGACCCGGGAATTGAACCCAGGACTTCATTATTCCCATAATCACTTTTTGGCCCGACCCGGGAATTGAACCCAGGACTTAATTATTCCCATAATCACTTTTTGGTCCGACCCGGGAATTGAACCCAGGACTTCATTATTCCCATAATCACTTTTTGGCCCGACCCGGGATTTGAACCCAGGACTTCATTAATCCCATAATCACTTTTTGGCCCGACCCGGGAATTGAACCCAGGACTTCATTATTCCCATAATCAATTTTTGGCCCGACCCGGGAATTGAACCCAGGACTTCATTAATCCCATAATCACTTTTTGGCCCGACCCGGGAATTGAACCCAGGACTTCATTATTCCCGTAATCACTTTTTGGCCCGACCTGGGAATTGAACCCAGGACTTCATTATTCCCATAATCACTTTTTGGCCCAACCCGGGATTTGAACCCAGGACTTCATCATTCCCATAGTCACTTTTTGGCCCGACCCGGGAATTGAACCCAGGACTTCATTATTCCCAAAATCACTTTTTGGTCCGACCCGGGAATTGAACCCAGGACTTCATTATTCCCATAATCACTTTTTGGCCCGACCCGGGATTTGAACCCAGGACTTCATTAATCCCATAATCACTTTTTGGCCCGACCCGGGAATTGAACCCAGGACTTCATTATTCCCATAATCACTTTTTGGCCCGACCCGGGAATTGAACCCAGGACTTCATTATTCCCATAATCACTTTTTGGCCCGACCCGGGAATTGAACCCAGGACTTAATTATTCCCATAATCACTTTTTGGCCCGACCTGGGAATTGAACCCAGTACTTCATTATTCCCATAATCACTTTTTGGCCCAACCCGGGATTTGAACCCAGGACTTCATCATTCCCATAGTCACTTTTTGGCCCGACCCGGGAATTGAACCCAGGACTTCATTATTCCCATAATCACTTTTTGTCCCGACCCGGGAATTGAACCCAGGACTTCATTATTCCCATAATCACTTTTTGGCCCGACCCGGGAATTGAACCCAGGACTTCATTATTCCCATAATCACTTTTTGGCCTGACCCGGGAATTGGACCCAGGACTTCATTATTCCCATAATCACTTTTTGGCCCGACCCGGGATTTGAACCCAGGACTTCATTATTCCCATAATCACTTTTTGGCCCGACCCGGGAATTGAACCCAGGACTTCATTATTCCCATAATCACTTTTTGGCCCGACCCGGGATTTGAACCCAGGACTTCATTATTCCCATAATCACTTTTTGGCCCGACCCGGGATTTGAACCCAGGACTTTATTATCTGCAGTTGAACACGCTACCGCTAGACCAATGAGTTATACACGAACACATTCAAATGGCGCGGCGCGCGGGGCCCGCTTTGATGAATATTAAAAAATATTTAACCATTTATTATTTATCTACATAATCCTTTGTATTCGCCGCCGTATTAGAGTTCCTTGCGACAAAATCAGGACGGAATTCGAAATGTCCCCTAATGTTCATATGAGCCTAGTACATTATTCATATTTTTTCGTAATTTATCAGTAGTCGTACCGCGTGTGTTTATCTGGTTAGTTTGTATTAAAAATTAAGTACCTATTCGTTTCCGGCCAGATTAAATTCACATACTGAAAGAAAAATGTAATATTCTTACTATTTAACACACAAAAAAATATCTGCAGTTACATAAGTCAATTAAATTATTTATTTCTCCTAGATCCAACATCTTGCGGAATATCATTTTAAATTAAATTCAGTGATTTTTCCTAGTTATCAAATTTATATGAATTTAGAGCAAAAATTCAGTTAAACATTTGATTGAATCTTAAAATAAACACGTGTAATAAATTATGTGACTGTACAGAACCACACTTTTTATTTACAGTCTAAGTAGTAGGTACCCAAAGAGTTCTCGGTAAGGTTCATTACCCTTGCGGCTGAGTTTTGCTTAGTGTTGTTCATAACGTCGGTAATCTTACTTGTTGATTTAGGTTGTCGATATAAAAATAAATTACTAGTTGAATAAAAAAATGATTATTTCTGTTTGAAGTTTCGTCCATAGGTAGCCGTCCTGATACCCTATAACCCCCTTAAGTTACGTTCACACTTTCTGTTACACGTTGTATAAGTATGTATTTATTCACGTAGTATATGCACTATATCAGCGATCTGATTTCCATAGTACAAGCTTTACTTAGTTTGGGATCAGATGGCCGTGTGTGAATAATGTCCCAGGAATATCTAACTCTAAAAGTTTATTGAGTACCCCATATGTTATCGATTTATTGTAATAAATAAGTTCTTGCTAAATTAATATTTCATCAAAAACAGTGTTCATTCACATTACTGAATACTACAATAAAGTAAAAATACAAACGAAAAATTAATACACGGGTGCGACTTAAAAAACCAAGCATGGTAAAATTTACCTATTGCGGCGGCAACTCACTCGTTAACGTTTTAAATCAAATAATACAAAATAATAAACTTAGAAACAAACAATCGGCAAAGCAAGCTGTGGCAGAACTGTCAAAGAGACTCTTGAAAGATGGCGGCGATAGTTCCACTTTCTTTCAGTCACGTTGTAACTCTGACATGACCATTAATCTATCAATCATAGCAATTAATAAAGTTAGTATGTCTACTAACTTTATGTTGCAATCACATCATCATAGTGTAGAATATAATAAGGATATAAAAGGATTTAGATAACGAGTTTCATTCATATCGTAAAATGTGTACCTCAATGTCAGTTACGCGGTCAGAACGGGATAGAAGTATATAAGAAAGAAAGATTTAATCAAAACCTAGAAATGAGCTTGAAAACTTGGAGAATGAGCATACATAACATAGAATAATTAGTCACCTGGTTCCAAAAAGTTTCTAAAGTCCTTCATCAGATCAATCGGAAATCTTGCAATATAATTATTGAGTCGATTCATTCATGTACCTATATTAATCAGTCAAGAGGTTCCCAGATGTACCGTGCATTCGTCATAACACCAGACCAGTCAGTCATATAGTAAGATATCATTTATTTTAAAGAATGAGCCTAAAATTAATAAACATAATGGAGTTCATCAGAGCAAATAATATATTCTGTTTTGTGCTAGAATACATTATACAGTGGAGGTCACATACATGAATAGTAGCATGTAGTAGGTATACCTTCATTCAATGCACTAACGATCTCTTTTCTGACGAGAGGAAGATCATGCTGTGTATGGTAACGGCGGAAAAAGAAGTGACATATTTGTTTGAAACCAAAGAGAAATATAACAAACTACGTTGAAACTTGCATTTAGTAACTGGGCACACTCGTCTTAAAAAAATAAAACGTCAAACATAATACGCTCGTTTTATTGTTGCTTTTTATTTTCTAAGCTTTTGCTGTTCTGAAAAGATTAATTGAATGTTCAGAATGTCTTAATTATCATAGCTTAATACCTAAAAACAGTGTCGTATGAATTTCCTAGTAACTTGTCTGTATCGACTCCTGTAGTGTCTAGTAATAAGCTTATTTGGTACAAGATGGAAAGTGAGGATGTGATAACATTGGGGTCGTCGGACGAAGACACGGAGCCGGCTCCGAAAAAGGTTTGAGATTTATTCATAGTACCAAACACTTAAATCTTAATAGGAAGTTAAATTATGTTAGCTATTGAAATGTAAATATATTTCATCCATGACGAACCATTTTTTCGAAATTAAACTATTGTTCTTTTCTAGAGTAAAACGTCTATCAAGCCACCGCCAAATGCTATGGTATGCATTCCTCGAAACATTAACTGTGTTTCCATAAAACACCATAAATCAAGTGCAGATCCAATTAAATCAGTTACAAACCCTGGTAAATCTAATCCTCTTCAACTTCCCAAAGGATTAGGTAAAGGAATCACTGTTAAGAAAGTTCTAAACCCAGCAGCATCTAAAACTTCAAATATTAAAATATCAAATGCAATACCAACAAAGGTAACAAACCCATATGCGTTAAAAAAAATAAATGGGAAACCAATAACATTTGCACCATTAAGTTTGAATAACCAGAAGAAACCGGCACCCGTCAGGAATCAAGGTAATGTTATATCAAATAGTTCTGTAAGAGTAATGAAATCATCAGTACAACCTCCAACTACTGCTTCTAAATGCAGTAAACTTAATAGTCCAGTACCAATAACAACATTTCA
Source organism: Pseudoips prasinana (assembly GCA_951640165.1). Classification (NCBI taxonomy): domain Eukaryota; kingdom Metazoa; phylum Arthropoda; class Insecta; order Lepidoptera; family Nolidae; genus Pseudoips; species Pseudoips prasinana. Next base: position 29,076,222 of record OX621236.1, on the reverse strand, counting down.
ACCAATCAAAGGACCAAGTAAGAGGCCACTCAATATTTTACCATCCACAATAACAGTGAAGAAGGCTACATCCATGAGGCCTCCAATAATTTATATGACCAATACTAATATACAAATTAATACTACAGAGGAAGTCACTGTGCTTGATGATGATGAAGGTTCTCCAGCTGAGATTGCTACAGCTAGTCCTCAGTGGTACTTGAGACCTGAAGATCAAGCCTTACCACAAGAAACTTCTACTCTTGAGGAACAAAACAATAAAGAACCAGAACCTCAAAAAATGATAGAAATTACTATTGAAGATAGCCCTTTAAAGCCGATACCAAATAAAAGAACAGATGAAATAGGAGCTGAACTGGCTATAACAATAGATGATAGTCCCATAAAGCCTGCTTTAGAAAAGAAAGCCACCAAAAGTGGAAGTGAGGATGAAGAAAAAAGTACCATAGAATATCAAAGTAAAAAGAAACTAGAATATCCTAAAGAAGAGCAGAGTTTGAAAACTGTTGAAATAGAAATAGAACCATACATTGTAAACACGGAACAAACTAATACAAATACAAAGTCCATAGATTTAGACATTGAAGACACTAGCAATCTTGATAAGAAAGAATCAAATTTAACTGATACAAAGGCAATAGTTGAAGATAAAAAAGAAAATGAAATTTCACCAAAAGCACCTGTGAAGAAAATTACACCTGTAGCAATGATAAAAGATGATAAAATTGAAACAACTGGTCAAGAATTTCATCCTGTATATCAGAACTTTATAGATCTATGTTTTGAGTTAGAAAATTCTGATGACATGAAGAAGATTGTTGACAAAAAAATTAAAGGATACTACTTACAAGTTCCAAAAAGTTATACAGAATCTGAAGAGTTCATTGACATAGTGTCAAGTAAGATTGTTGCTATGAGGGCTGGCCCTGAGAAAATGTATTTGTACATGAAAGATATTGTTGATGAGTTAAATATGCAGAGAAAGCTGGCTAAGTCACAAGTTATAAATAAGGAAACTAAAGTAGAAGGTAATGTATAAAACAAACTAAATATTATGTCTATGGAGTTGTTTTTGAACCCAACATTTTTATTTCTTTTTATCTGATTATAGTCACAAAGTTTGACTGACTCATTAGTCTAGTGGTGGCATGTCCACCTGTAGATAAAAGGTCATGGGTTCAAAACCCAGGATGTTTCAAAGTGTCTTTGAGAGTTTTGTGTAGCTGCCTAGTGTCTGGAAGTTGACAATGTTAGATGCATGGCGGAACATATAAAGGTCCTGCACCTTGTCTTTTAGATTTTTAGATGATGGTAATCCATTTTCGAGAATGATGGGAAGCTAGGTAGTGTCTTGGAACCTAAGGAACATCTTCCAGTATCAAAGAGCACACTGTCTCAAATTGAAGTTGCCAGTGAAGACCTACTGAACACAGACATGATTTATTCGCTATATTTAACATGGCCCAAAGAATTGCTAAACTTGCAAGTAGCAAAAGGTAGGGCACACTGCATTGTTAATAGAACCAATGCTAACTGGGGAGAAAGGTTTTTGAGACCTGTGTTTGGCAAACAAATGATGAGGACATAATGATCAATAGGGTGATTTGACAACCAGCCATAAATATTTATGTTATTTGACATAATATGCTCCTCTAAAAATGCACTTTACGTATGTGACAAGTTAAAACAATTTGGATATTTGTTATTATTTGGTCAATATTTTAGTAAATTATTAAATACAGTACTTAATATTTTCAGAGCCAGAACCATTTATGTATGGAGAGGAGAGTGAATATGATAGTAAGCGCCAAAGACAGATCCGTAAGCTGGAGAAGACTATCAAGAAGCTCAGCCGAGCGATACAGAAGCTTGAGGAGCAGGAGGTGGACTTTGATGACGAGGATGATTCAGTGTATCTTTTAACAGAAAGGTAAAAACATAGATATTTTCAAAATCCATATTAACATTATATATTATTATGCAAATTTATGTTTGCCCATTGTTAAGCCTTTGCCCCTTTCCTTTACTAAGACATTTGAGGGGTTAACTCACTTTGTGTCCATATCTGTTTGGAGACAATGTGATTTGCATTGAACCATGTTTTCCCTGAAAAACAATTTTATCCCAATTGCATTCATTTTATCTGGACCAAATAACATAAATGCACTTGATTAAAAACATTTATTTTATAGCTTTTATTTTAAGCATTTCTGACTTTCTTCAAAACTAAGAGTTCTTAGCTACAATAGCTACATTGTGTTAGTATTGGAAAGGGTCAGGACCAGTAATTGATCACCCGAGTTTCATCCCTTGGAATAAAAGTTGTAGATTAATCTACTTTAAAGGTACCTGTTGATCTGTCAGTGGTAGATCAAACAATATTAATTTATTTTTAAGGTGCCGTTGGTCTACTGGTTACATTTTAAATTCCTAATAACTAATGAGCCAATATTTAGATAAAAAAGTACACTTGCGTAGATAAATTTGAAACAAAGCGACCATTTGCACGTGAATACGTCCCGTAAAAGGACGAACTCAAAATGGCGGAGCTTCCTACTCCACCGCGCGCGGTGCTTTTACAGTAACTTAGCGAAACAAATTATTTAATTTATGGCTATTCACACTTGTATAATTGAAATTTGGATGGAGATAATAGGTATGTAGCTACAACAACAAACTCTATCCCCCGAGTTTGTTATCATAATTTTATTTAATTGCATCCCTACGAAAACAAATTAACGTCGAAACGCATAGAAAGTTTTATATTTTTTTTGTGGCGTGCGGTGGGTCTGGGGAACTAGTATTTGCACAGGAACTTTTATTGGCGACGACAGTGACTGTTGGATCACTTCTAAGATACACTAGCTAAGATACACTAGCTCTCAGTTAGAGTCCACACGTAGCGTACTTCAGTACGTACAGTATAGTTGCCGTGACGAGCACTGCCGAAGTTAATGTCCTGACGTACACGGCACACGTTACACTGTGTACCGAACACTTGTCACTGTTTACTGTCACTGATCACTTGCCCTTGTTCAGTTTTCCACTTAGACTACTTCCTCTTAATTCGCCTTCGATTTCACTTGAATTAAATCTAAACTGTTCTGCTTTAACATTCCGCTTATATACCCCTAAATTGTTCCAAATTTAAAACATTCTGTAAGGCAGATTTTTCTTTCTTGAAAACTCGCCTATATATGACAGATTAGTCGTAATGCTTCTGTCCTTGTCTTCACCTATCTCTTTCTTTACATTCATAAAACTCGATCTATCTCTTTCTAGTTATTCTGGAAACATCGAATGTTAATTTTTACAGTAAGTATTTTGTATGTCCTTATCATCAGCTATCCTTTTTCTTTTATTCTAGTATTATCAAGAAAATTCTAGCGCTGTACAAAAAGCCACCAATAACCCTTAGTGGTACTAGGGTTCGAAGCCCGGACGTGACATCATGTTATATTTCTTTATTGTTTATCAACTTAATATAAAATTTATACCTTTATGTAATTCCAGGTGTTGATATTTTATCGAATAAGATAATAATTTTTCCTTCGTGTATTTAAAAAAAAAGTATTACTGAAATGATAATTACTATGAAAAATATTACTGTTGTTGTTGCTAGTTTATGGAATTTTACTAGCAACATACTGGTACAAATTATAATATAAATATTTCTTATTTTACCCTTTAGTACGCGATTGTACAGGAGCTTCAGAGACCAATAAAAACATTTAAATATAAGTATTTTAATATATATATTAGATCAGGTGATCAACGGGCACTTTAAATATTTGAGGAGATCAACGGGTACAGGAGATGAAACTTGAGTGATCAACCGGTCCTGATCCGTTGGAAATTCTTCACGAACATAATAGGTAGGCCACTGTGAAATCAGGAATACCTGTAACAGTAACTGGTAATAAATGATTACCTTTCGTTGGTGCCCTAGAACTTCATCATTCCTATATTGCTTTGTTTTATAGACAAACTTATATGCATTTTTATTGTTTGATGAAATATGTGTGTAAGGACATTTATTATCTCAAAAGTGATATAGTATTTCACTTTACGTCTTTTGAAAGAAGCTTGGCACAGAGGTGTGGTGCAGATCTGCTTTAAAAAGGGCGACAAACCCAATTGAAGAATTATAGACCTATCATGCTGCTGAGCCATGTTTGCAAGTTGTTTGTGAGCATCATTACGAATCGTCGCGCAGATTTGACGGCTTCCAGCTTTCCGAACAAGCTGGGTTCTGAAAAGGCTTTTGCACCATATACCACACACATACATAGATACATGTCATACAAAAGACCAAGCAGTATAAGTGGACAGTGGACTTCTTTCGGCTGCTATGATGAAAATATTGAATATATCCTTGCGAATCTACTAATTGCAAAATGGGGCTTTCGTGAAAAATCTCTTTGAACTTTTTGTTAAATATAGAATGCTATTACATATATTCTATGCTTAGCAGCCAATATTATAATGATTAAAAGTAAAGTTGAATTTTATGTTTGTTTTATTAGTTAGTAGATATTAAGACTTCACTGTGGGTATGATAACCAAATATAATGACTGATTAGTATAATTACTGTATTGAAATAAAATATTCACTGGTTTTAGTCCTACTCCTACCCCATCTCTCTTATTTCATACTCTAATATTTCCCTAGGTGGTCTGGAACAGATCATATTTAATGATACCACTGTCAATCGTAAAATTACATGCACAACAATGCTGTTATCCTTGTTTCTATAAAACAATTAAGATTCATCTTATAGACCTTTTATATTTCTGTTCTAGGTACAAAGAACGAATGGTGCGTGTGTACGCAAAATTTTGCCAATTGTCCAACACAAAGATGCCGTCTGAGCCGCGGATACATATCGACGCCAGGCCAGGTCAACCTGCAGGGCCAGCTAAGCGCCTTGAAAAGATCATAAATAAGAAAGTCCCGATTGGGACTCCTCTGCCCTTCCCTGACTTCCATGATGTCCTCCGTTGCGTGAGAGAAGCTAACGAAGGGGATAATTTGGGATGGAATGAAGCTGATATAATGGAAGAAGGTGAGATTGATTTAATAATCTTTTGCTGACTTACTTTGGTTTTCTACAGTTGCTAGTAGTACTGTCAGTAAGCCAGATTTCTATGGTTCTCTTAAACTAGATAAGGAAACTGTTAGACATAATTGTGCATGTGTTTTTCTAATCTTTATAGAAAAGTGTTCGTGACTGACATATCTGTTCAAGAAGGGATAAAATCTCTGTTAAACAGGTTTTTTTCTTTGTCATGGTTTAAACTGATTTAGAGTAAGAGGCCATATCTTAACGGCTGCGCCACAAGGGCATGTGGCGCAGCCGTTAAGATATGGCCTCTTACTCTTTTGATGACGCCTTGCTACTACCACAGCACCTTTGTGTCTTGGGTTTGATCGCTATAAGACAAGTGTTTGTGTTAACCAGATATCGATATTTTGAATATGGGTGTGGTTTGTGTCCGTAAATTAAATGTTCGTGTAGTTCCCCCGGACGTGGGGATTTATTCCTTTAGTCTTATTTTTAAGCAGTTAAATCAATTATTAAGTAGTCAATCAGTTTGTTTAATCAAATCAAATCAATTTATTAAAATTGATTTGATTTGATTAAACAAACTGATTGACTACTTAATAATTGATCAATTTATTAAAATTGATTTGATTTGATTAAACAAACTGATTGACTACTTAATAATTGATTTAACTGCTTAAAAATAAGACTAAAGGAATAAATCCCCACGTCCGGGGGAACTACACGAACATTTAATTTAATGCCTTAAATTAATGCCTTAAATTAATATTTAAGGCATTAAATAAGTTAATTAATTTCAAAGTGCTTTGGCATCTGGCATCCAAGGTCTTATTTGGGAAATCAATTATATGCTTATCTTTTTTAGCCCGTGATTTGTTCACGCGATGCGGCAGAAAAATGCAACGGCGTCGTCAGGAAAACGAGTGGAGATTGGCAGCGTCACGCATTGCCCTACACGTTGATCCAGCTGAACAAAATACTGAACTCAGACACAAGTTAGATGAAAATAAAAAATTGGCCGCTACTAACGAAAACGAAATTTTCAAGAAGTAAGTAAAATTATTACATAACCAATATTAACTGAGTTCAGGATAAAAAAAATTAAAGAAAGTTTTACGGTAGATAGTGGAATAACAATAATGCCGGTTGTAGATCCAATTATTTAGATTTTATATAAAAAAAATCATTTTATTCAAAATGTAATTTCTCAAATTATTAGTAAAATTATGAATAAAGGGTTAATAATCATGAAAACTAACAAGTTTATTTGTATCTATTTATTTATTTGAAACCAAATTAAAACATCTGAGTTCATTTGACTAATTAAATTGACAAGTTCTTCAAATTATATTTTATTGTAATATGTAGTTTGGTATCATTAACACCAGTTAATGAAACCTAATTGTTTCCATTGAGCGTCTCAACTGGGTCGTGTTGAAACCGGTAGTAGAGACACCCGCTGAGTTTGTTTCGCTGGGTCTTCTCAGTTGGGGCGCATTGGATCCGGTGGTAGCATTAAAGCGCGACCGTCGTTATTAACATAAGGTCCGTCATAATAATATCACCTTAATATAGACAGAACCATTGCCAATATGTATTACAAATATTAGACTTAAACTAGATAATTAGACTTAAACTAGATAATTAAACTGAAACATAATCTCTTGACAATAACTTGATACGAGCTAGCTAAATATCATTGCTGTTATAAAATAAATTTTATTAATATTTTAATACTATCAATACAATGTGTACCTAAATATCTATGTTACTAGAAATAATAATGTATACAACTATGATACTACAAACATGTTCTGACTATTTACAAGCGCTTTTTTAAAGTCTACGTGAATAAAAACCTTTAAAAAAAAAAAAAAAACAATTTTCTGCGATGCGAAATAAAAAATCTGGTGGAAGTTCAATAAGCACATTTTCCTTAGGGATCTGCAAATCTCATTATTTTGAATACATATGAGTTGAAGGAAGTCCAAAAATAGATTCGCCAGTCTTCGCGTTAAGATAAATTTTATGAACATAGAGAATATTTACATAATTATTATAGCCTAACCCTTATCGGACAATTAGTAAAAATGTATTTAGTACAACATAAAATTTGATTAGATAATGGTAATTTCCCTATAGGAATTTAAAAGTTTTGGCAAGTATTCCAAACTGATTGCACAGACTTGGATAAATGATAGATATAGGTTTATTAAAATAATAATGTGGGTACAATAGGCGATAAGACTGCCTATTGTACCTATATTACTAACAAAATTAATCCTGTAAACTATAGCTCTTTGTTTGGTATACAATATAGTGTAATTATTTTATCATAAATCCCTCACTATTGAAGTATGACTATTTAAGAACCAATCCAATCTCATTAATAACACTAACAATAATCTGTTTATAGATACGCTGACCGACAGCTGCAACTCAAACTGGAAGGTGAAGAAATTGGGGACAAGGAAGCAGAGGAATCCCCTGTTGAAAGTGAAGATGAAGATGCCAATGAGGACAGTGTCTTATTAGAAAACAAAGAAAAACGAAAGGAAAGACTCATAAGACTACTACAGGAAAAATCTAAGAAGGCTGGTAATGGGAAAGAAAATCAACCATCAAAAGAACCAAATCAGACAAAAAATGAAACTGGTGATACATCGGAAAAAAAGGAACACGAAGATACGAAAACACCAGTCTCAGAAACCAAAGATCTCAACTCCGAAACATCAGAGAAGCCTTTGAGTGAATCAGTTAAAGAACTGAACTCTCAAAACACTGAAACGCTCACGGTAAGTGATGATAGTAATAACTTAAATTCTGATATAGATGAACTACATTTATTGCAAAAACTACATTCTGGTAAAAGTGAGAGCTCATCCATTGATACGTCTGATTCAGATAGCCTCATTGCAATATCTGACTCATTGGAGTCGACTGACGAGAATAAAAAACGGGCCAGTGATATTATCAGTATTGAAAATTCAAGCTATTCTGAAGGTGAACCTGATGAACAAGTTAGTAAAACTATACGGCTCAGTCAGGATAGTGTACAATTAATTAATTCAGATAGTCAGCCCGATGAGGAAATGGATACAACTGCAGCTATTGACGAAAAAGAAATTGCTGATGTGGAACCTGTAAATAAAATTATTAACGCTGATAAAAATTACACTACTAACAACGAGGAATATAATGAATTAGTTGAAGATATTCTTCTCGCTTCCTCAGGTGATGAAAATGATAAAAGCCAAGATAGTCAAGAAAATCCCCTTAGCAGAGCGAGCATCAATTTAAAAGATGATCTCATTTCGATCGAAGAAACCGTCATTGAAGATCTGGCTGGAAAACCCGGGAAGGACTCAAAAAAGGCGCCAAATGATTACCGTAGTCAAGAAATTGATGAAAACTGTAACACAGAAGATTCAGATGTAGTGGAGGTTGATAGAAGGTGTATTGGTGAAGAACCAAAAGAAGCCAACAGAATACAAATATATGGCCCGGATAACTTAAAAGCAAAGAGCGATGAAAACTGTAATACTGGGGAGACAGACGTAGTAGATCTTATGACCCATGATAAAAACATCATCGATGAAGTAATAGATTCCTCAGATATCCAAGATATAAAGAGTGTTGAAAAAATTGACACGAGAGAATCAGATGTAGTAGATCTTATGACAATTGATGATAATGCCGTTGGTGGAGAAATAGATGACCCTTATGTCCAAGAAGCAAAGAGCCACGACAAATGTAATGTAGGGGTAACAGATGTAGTTAATCTTATGATTATTGAGGAATATGACGATGTAAACAACAAACGTCATTCAGATACCCAAGAGGAACGTAGCGATAAAAAAGCTAACACAAAAGAATCAGATGTAGTTCACCTTATGAAAAATGATAATAATGTCGTTAGTGAACAAACAGACGATTTAAACATCCCAAAAGCAAAGAGAGATGACAAATGTAACACATTGCAATCTGATGTTGTAAATCTTAAGACAAATGCTGATAATATCATTGATGAACCTGAACATAGCGACAAGAAAGAAATAGATGTGCCAGAAATCCTAGAAATACAGTGTGATAAAAACTGTAACTCAGGTAAAAAAGATGATATTGATAAACATGTGGAAGTGACCAAAAACCTAGAAGCAAAGGAAAGTGATAAAAAAGAAAGCTTAATTGAAAGTTTGTGTAATGTTGCTGTTGATAATAATAAAGATAAAGAAAGTTGTGAAACCTTAACCACGATTGAATCAATGGACACATCAGGAAATGATACATCAACCCAAGAAACTTTTAATACAACACAAATAATTAAGCCAAAAATTCTAGAAGCACAGTATGACCAAAACTTGAACACAGATGAACCCGATATAGCCGATCTTATTACAAACAAACCTAACAGTGGTGATGGTAAGAAACATGTGGAAGAGGCCAAAACCCTAGAAGCAAAGAGTAGTGATAAAAAAGAAGATTTAATAGAAAGTCTTTGCATTGCTGCTGTTGACAAAGATAAAGAAATTTGTGAACCCTTAACAACGATTGAACCAATGGACACATCGGAAAATGACACATCAATTCAATAAACTGTTACAGAAAAAGCTACTGTAGAAAGTACTGCTGTATTATCTGATGATAGAAACATGTGCGTCAGGTAGTTATGGAAATCGATCAGACTACTGAAGAAGAATTACCCAAAACATGTTATGACGAAATTGCTGCATGAGAATTCAATTTCTAATGCTGCTTATTTATTGATTAAATTGACTGACATGTATTATAGTTGCTGAACAATGCGTTTTTGTGAGTGCGTAAATCAGTTATAGCGTAAATTCTTTAGTTTCCAGTGAAACTAAAGAATTTACGCTATAACCTTTTCCGTCTAAGTGCGAAATTTAAGTATTACCAGAGGTCATAAATTACCTAATGTATGAGTTAACTAGATATTCTGCATATTTATGTCTAAAGCTAACGTTTTTTTCTAGTCCCGGTCAGGTCGGGTAATTTTATACAGGGAACGTTTCGTCGGCAGATACATCTTTGTCTTGATTTGTGTTTTTATTGCGGAACAGTGTATTTTTGGCGGCTTTTGTTATGCATTTACTAGCTATTATATTTATTATAATAAAGCTGGAAAAATTATAAAAACACGCGATGGCCATTACTTCGAAAGTGAGGGATGTCGTAGAGTGTTCAAAGTATTTTGATATTCTTAATTAATGCGGCTAAATAAAATAAAGTTCATTTTGATGAACTGATTGCACTGAGTATACAAATCAGCAAGCGGGCTTGCGTAGATCGTAATGGGTTGAATGGACGTAAAAAGAACGCTTACTATCTATGTAATAAAAGTGAGGGCTGTATGAGGTTGTAAAAATCTAAATATGTGATCAAGTTCATGCTCTGAGTGGAAAGTAATTATAATTGATTGCTGATTTTAATCTGTTATACGTCTCGCCAATCCTAACGCTTTGTTCCAAACTTGAATTCGAATTAGATCGTATACTTATTAAGCCAAATTTGTTCATACGTGCGTACACATACGAACAAATATGTTGCGTTGAAGATACGCAACAACTTTGTTCGCAAGTGTGTACCACCAAGGAACATCGAACACTATGTTCAGCAAACATGTTTGAGGCGATCCTATTTGTAGGTTCCGTATGGACGGTGCTCGAATAGCTTTAATAAATGTTACGTACGTCCAAATCGACCACCTCCAACGGGCGGCGCCGCCATGGCTATTGAGATAGAGTTCACGACTGTTGTGCGCGAACTTATTCGAACTATGTTCGCGTTTGTGTCCGAATATGCCGTCCATACGTACAAACCAAATGTTTATGTTTGTGTTCGTGTTCGTATGTGCGTATTGGCTTTAGGCGAACTCTTACAACCTTCAAAGTAAAGCCATGAGATTGAACTAAGCTGTACATTTGAACCAAAATATATTTTTTAATGACTTTATATTTCTTTCTTAAGTAGTTCTTATGAAGAAGACAGGGCATTTTTAGTTCTGTCAATTTAATTTAGCTGCATAATATTAAGAGAATGAATCGTCACCTTTAATATGTTAAATAATTAGACGCTTCGGATGAATAATTTTATAACTTAAACAGTTTTAAGTAAGCTCTGTATATTTCATAAGATCTTCAGCAATACCCATCAGTTCAGGTTATACGCTTTAGTTGTTTTTTTTTATATCAATGCAAAATTTCGTAAACTCAAAAACCTACCTTATATAAAAACAGCGAAGGTTGTCTCTTGATTGTTGCAAATGTCAAGAGCGACATAAAACAAATGGGGTAAGACAGTTTGGGGTAGCTTGGTGCGCTGGCGTCTGTACATTTAAATTAGGTTCTTGTGTTAGACACGGAAATGCATTCATTGTCTTAGGCAGCCTTTTTTCTGTGCATATTATTTTATTAAAATTTGTATCGATAAGCTAATAATTTAATACTGTTTTACTGGGCCTATACCTGCATTTATTTAGGTGTTTACCTGCTGTAGGCCTCATTGTGTGTGTTAGATTCTGTAAAAGATTTAGTTTTTTTTCTGAAAATTTCTGAAAATTTAATCATAGCACGCGTCAATATTGAAAGAAAAGAAAATATTGTTATGTTTATGTATATGTGTTTTTCAATTGACGCTGGTACCGAATGAGAAGTGTGAAGTCTTTGGCATCTTTATATAGTCCCGGGTGACCTATGTGACCTAAAAGATGAGATATTTTTGGTGGTTAGGATAGGTTATAAGGGTATTAATATTACTTTTGAACATTCTATAGTCTGTTGCGCTCTTGATTCCGTAAAGGAAAGATGTCGAAAAAACCTACGCATGCTCTGTGTATGGTTGGGAGTTTCCGATGTATTAATTTCTGAGCACGGTTCTGTTATACAATAATAATGTTCTAATTTAAATTCTAAAATTTCTAAATTGTAACAATAATGTTCTGTATCGTTGCGATTGGCGAAATGCATGGCTGCATCAAAATAACAACCAATTTGTGCGCTGTATTACGGATAGAATTGTGGTCTTCGTTTTTGCGTTATCATTAAGAAAACCATTTTATGTGTCCTGTATAATTGTGATTGGCGAAATGGATGGCTGAATCAAAATAACAATTTGTGCGCTGTATTGTGGATGGAATTGTGGTGGTATTTTGTTTTTCGTTATCATCTATCATAACGAAAACTATTTTAGGTACTTGTTGTTTTGTGATTGACGAAAGAATGACTGCATCAAAGACTGCTATGACCAATATGAATATTTTGTTTTCCGAATGTTTTGGGTTATGATGTGATGATGATGTCTTCTCTTTTTCGAGTTTCCTATTTATGGTCTTGTACCTATGTTGTGACTCTGCTGTTAGTCCAAAAATCTAAATAGTTTTTTGCCCTAGCTCATGGAGTGTCCTTCTTAAAGCTCTTTGGGTGAATTTCTTTTATTTTCAGTTTGCAAGATAACGAACCAGCGCAGCGCCATGATATAAGTTAGTTTTTGAAATTTTTGTTATGGGTCTATCTGAAAAATTTTCATTTAGAGTTTACTATTTCCGCGTATGATGTACCAGTATATTCAGTTTTGAACGACAGAAATCTTTGATTTGTTTCTCAATATGTACGCTATTGTCCAAATAAAACAAACTTCTATTTCGCGTATTGTGGTGGCATATGTATTGAATCCTAATATCAGTAAAACAGGTCGCATTTGGGTTAATTAATTTTGTTTTCAGTATATTCATTGATAAGCTGTAATTAATGAGGCTGTCGACCTAAGTTGCGTGTTTCAGATATCTATTGTTCTGGGCTTCAAACATATGAAAGTGTTGAAAATATTAAAGTTCAGAAGTGGGATCTATAATTTAACAATTAATTACTTAAACATTAGCAAGTACAGAATTAGTGAATCTGTTTGTCCTCTTATGTTCTCATGTACATTAAAATATATGTAATTAATTACAACGTGTATCATAAATACCGTGTTTTCGATATCAATAATTTACTTTTGAAACTGAACTGTTTGTAGAACATCAGTTTGCAGGATATATGTAGGTAGGTTGCGTAAAACTTCTCGTTCGACTTGCCGTTTTGGGCTTTGATGCCTAATTACTGGCAAACAATAAATAAAAGTTCGTGGATAGAAATTATAGGATTATTGTTATTATGAATTCTTGGATATTAACTAGCTCCGAATATTGAACCATAATAGCGTCGAGAGCTGACCAATAAGTTTTGTCCACATTCTACGCAAAGAAAAATGCTACCTTTTCGTTTTACGCAGCATGCTTATTGATCTGCATTTTTATGTTAATTTGCATTAAAATTTGTGTGACGGTTTTCGATTCTACCGCATTAATGATAGTTTGTATACCGTCTTAAAACGTACAAATGAAGATGGCAAATAATTACTCTGAGTAAAATTTAAAAAAATTGCATATAAGTTCAAAACCAATAAATAAGGGTTAAAGCATCGCCTATAGAAAATAAGAAACATGTCTAATTTTCGACAGGCGATTGGTTTTGAACTTTATTATAAGCCTATAGGATACAAAATAGGATGAAAACTACATTCCCACTTCCCGGGAAAGGGATAAACGAGGTGTGAACTGCGGATATGCCGTATATTTTGATACCAATCCCTTAATTTTTAGTAGACAGAGTGTATCGTAAATAGGTATTTAGGTGATTAATAGTGAACGTTACTTAGGAGCTTAATTTTCCTCATTAAATCGAACATCATGTTGCACATCGTTTTGCAAGAATGTGTCGTATATCACGAACTGGGTTTCTTTCCTTTGTTCAGTATCGTGGGCAGATGGCATTCCTAATGTTTCCTCCACTATTTATTTAACATGCTGTATATGTATTTTGAATTGAATTTTATATTTAGGAAAAACTTTGATGTCTTAGATTTGTTATAGAGTTAATATTTTGTTTGAAGAGGTTTTGATAGTTTTCTATACACTCTATTTTGACTTGTGTGTAATCTAAAGGCCATTTGTGTTTTCGAATCCAGTTAATACAGAAGATAGTAAATTGGGGACTTGTCAGCCTGTTAATACCAATCTGAAGACCTTAAGACCTTGCGTTAGTGTGATTTAATAAATTATTTTTAATAAATAAAATAAAAGTATGTTTTAAACTGATGTTTTAAAAGTTGTTCAGTGTCAAAAAGGATAGAGTTTCTTTAATATGACATGACCATTTATGTTACACGTTGCATACAAACTTGAAACTAAAGAAAAGATTATGTAACTATATTATTTAGTTTTATATATTGTAGTAACAAACTAGCTACTAACTCGAATTAAAATCTAAAATTTTCTATTGTTGCCTTTATCTAAGTATGTTTTTTTTGTATTCATTATAAATTAATTTTCTGTTAAGGTTAATTAATTTATCTATATCTTAATGTAGTTTAATTTAAGTTAGTTTCACGTCTAATAAGATTTATATGGAGTAATTTTTATCACAAAATAAAACTAAGCGTTTAATAGTAATTTGGGAAGTTTTATTTCAATTGTTTACTGTTTGCCACGAAGGATTTCACGTCGTGAGTGAAGGTTCAAGCCTTCTTTTTTACGTACTTTCTCATAACATAATCTTCTAAATCTATATATAAAAATCAATTGTTGTTCGTCAGTCTCGCTAAAACTCGAGAACGGCTGAACGGATTTATCTTATCTTGGTATTGAAATGTTCGTGGAGGTCTAGGGAAGGTTTAAAGGGTGAGAAAAGTCCGAATAATTTCCGGGAAAACCGTCCTTTTCTTTTTCCCATATAAACGTTTTCTAAAACTAAAGTTTAAGTCTTTTATGTAACGATTAAGGCAGTACGAAGGCTGCCGGGTCGGCTAGTATAACATAAATATAGTAAATACAAACGAACTCGAAAAATGGCAAATGGTTCTAATTTCAACCAATATGAAGCTGCAACTGATACATAGGTAAATTGCTGCTTGCATTCCAGTAATTTAAAATGTTGTCGGTCCATAAGCAATGATGTAAGACAATTATTCAGTCGAAGAAGTTGCATATATTGGATTTAGAACCGACTTAAACAGAGGCATCTGCGGAGTAGCATGACAAGTGATTTTATTTTTTAGAGAAAATTTAATTTAATGTAATTTATGTAGATCAATCAATCGAATAGAATTTAAAGAATAGTATTTAAAGTACGCGACAGGTTGACATGACATTTCAATTTTCTAGTGATGTGGCATGACTACCAACATAGTACATGTTGGTAGTGTATATCGATATTTTTTTGCACGTAACAGAATAAAAGTAACATTAATGAAATAGGTAAGGTTTATTATAAGTACCATGAAAATGAATCACATTTATTCAGTTTAGGCTACTGCACTTATAACTACACTAAAATTAACATTGTTGATAGCCAGACAAGTAAAATTTAAATAATTTTCATGTATCTCATCATATCTTCCTCTATCAGCCGAAAGACGTCCACTACTGGACAAAGGCCTCCCCCAAAGATCTCCACAATTGCCGGTCTTGTGCTATCCGCATCCAGCGATTTACAGCGACCCGCACAAGATCATGGACATCGGTCCATCTTGTAGGGGGCCTGCCCACGCTGCGTCTTCCGGTTCGTGGTCGCCACTCGAGAACCTTTCTGCCCCAGCGGCCGTCGGTTCTACGAGCTATGTGCCCTGCCCACTGACACTTCAGCTTGGCAATTCTTACGGCTATGTCGGTTACTTTGGTTAGCCTGCGGATCTCAACATTTCTGATTCGATCTCGCAGGGAAACTCCAAGCATAACCCTTTCCATTGCTCTTTGGGGGACCTTGAGCCGCCTGATAAGGCCCATAGGGAGCGACCACGTCTCTGTTCCGTAAGTCATCACTGGCAACACGTCATCATTTCATGTATCTACTTACATGAAAATTATTTAAATTATGAATGAAGGAATGAGCTAGTTAGAAAATTTACAACAATGTATTTTAGAATTTTTGAGATCACGGGTGGCGTAGCGGCTATGACAGTCGCCTCGCCGCTTCGTGTCGCGGGTTTGAGTCCCGCGCTGGACTACTATTTGTGGGACCCATAAATAGTTTTTCTGAGTCTGGATGTAATTTGTGCCCGTCTATTATATGTTTGTAAAGTACCCCGCGACACAGGGACCAGAAGCCCTAGTGCGGGCATAGTCATTTAAAAAATTATACTTAAAATCAAAATTAATATTTTATTCATCACAATCTATATCAATTGCGCTCCTACTATCATAGCGATATATCGATACGACATACGATAAACGCGGGCGATGTGGGCTCGTGTAGTACTAATACTAAGGAGTGCGAGGGTGACGTGCGGTAAGCGGGGTTCCCTTCCTCCGCGCCTCAACTCATACCCCGATTGCCATGTTGACCTGTCGCATACTGTACATTTCATACAATTTCTAGTATTATTAAAGGAAGACTACAAAAAATTTGGTTCCTATTTCCATATACATAATGAATTAGGAACCAATTTAGAACATATAATAATAATACATACGGATTAAACTACTCTCTCTCTCTCTCTCTTACAACACCTCTCTTTTAATGTCATGAGCGAAAATACGGATCTCTTACATGACTGTCTGTTTGTGTAGTATAACCATTCACTGCCGCTGGATGCGGGCAGCGCAGGACCGGCTATTGTTGAGATCCTAGGGGGAGGCCTATGTCCAGCAGTGGACGTCTTTCGGCTGATATGATGATGATGATGTACCATTCATCGGACATACTAAGCTTAAATTTTCAGGTGTCGTTTAGGCGATTCGAGGACCGCAGTTCTAAAATAATAACTTAGTTGTGAAATTACAAGTTCAAGCTTTACCCCCTTAGGGCTTGGAATAAAGGGTTTATCTACTTTGCCTTTGTAAAATGAAATTATCTAATAATCTTCTTTGTTATTTTCACCCATATAAAGAGTGTTACTTTTCAGCTCCCATCCTAATTTGCCGATTACGTGATACTATAGGGAGTACCACTTTAAAGTAACGGACCCTTTTTGACGTAGGGAGGTATACATCCACCATTCTATATTTTGTTCAGCTTCATGTGTATATTTTTAGCTCCTAATTTATGTTATCTATGGAACTATTCATTCTTTAACTCCTTCTTTTTTCTTTCTGATTAAATCGTTGCGGGATCCAAGACAGTTTAAGCTCACCGCTCAGTGTCATTTCATTGTGTGCCACTGTTGATCCTGCCTTGCAGGAGTTGCAGTGTTGGGTAAGAGGAAGGGACTAGTACCGATATCTATGTAAAATGAAAGGAACTACAACAAGTCGTCACAACATTTATTTACAATATTTACAAAGGTCCACATTTAAGTACATAATTTGATAGTTTATTTTCACCGTAAATGTCATGTAAAACATACTGGTCCCGGTGTAAACGTGAACTGATGTTCGGCGTCCACAAACGAAAGAGGTTGGAAGTCGCTGATTGGGAGGCGTTCTGTTTTTGAAGTCTTAATTTCCAACACTATCTGACCAGTTCCCTCCTGTGAAAAAAATAACACATTGAACTGTACCTGCTTTATCGTATGGACAGTGGTTTTCAAAGTTAAGCGTCTTCGACACGGTTGCAAACCAATGTTGTGCAGTCTAGATGGATGGCAACCACCCGGGTGACCCTGTTGGGACGTTGGTTGGCAACCATGTACAAGATGCTTTAGTTACAAAATCTCTTCTTTTGTAACGATGTTAAAAAATAAATACATTTTTGTTCGTGAGCTTGTGACTTCCAATCAGATTGCCTTTTTTAATTTCAGTTGATATTCGTGCATTTCGATCAAGTTGTTTGTGTCGTATGTTTCAAAAAAAATTGCGCAACCGTTCGAAAGTCGCTACCTAGCTCTTTTTTAGTAGGAGTCGGGAGATTGCAGGTCAGGTAGAGTTTCTATAAATACATGTCTAAGATGGAACATGCCATCATCCAACAAGTCACATCCCAAGTAAATACATTTTCGTTTGGCCAATCTCACACTCACATACATATGTTAGAACAAAATATACGTTTGGTGTCCCGCTTTAAGATAGCACAAAACATAGAGCTAGATTGTTGGGAAAAATGGATATCAAAAAGAGACTGTCTCGTTCTTACATAATTTAAAATGTAGGCAATCTACGCCTCTGTAAAGGCGTATTAGTGCTTATGTAGATTTTGCTTTTCTCAATCAAATGACACATTCGAGCATTTCTCAAGCTGGGTTGCGGTAAATAAGGCGTAAGAGTTCAGACCAAAACTTTACCTTGCAGTCATCCTTTGTTAGTTGCGGCTCCTTGAATTCTACCGCATTGTAACCGAACAGTTTCAGGTTGTTCACTTTGGTCAAGTCCGATGGGATGTCAGATCTGGAATACATGAAGGGAACATTTCTGATTTATTTCGTCACCTAGCAACTTGCACTTTAAATATTTAGAATGACACACTGCCATCCCATCCCAAATTAGGCACAGAGTCTATGGGAACCAGACAATTAAGAAACATACTTATTTGTCTCTTTATTCATACATGTTAATTTAGACACACCAAATAATCGTGGTTATCACACAAATATGTGGTCCGGGTGGTGATGGAATCACGACCTCTGGCTTAGCAGACTAGGCCACTAACCACAAGACCAATTGAACAGTCTTAAAAGGGACTTCAACTCCAAACAGGCAATAGCCCTCGAGCCTAAATTGAATGGGGTTGAGAGGGAAAGTTTTCTACGTTACCCCTTGTCAGAGTTGGGCAGTATTTGAATTACTTGTAATTAAAATACGAATACGTATTTGGTATTTATATTTCAATTACTTCCTTACAATGTAATTTGTTTTTCAAATACCTGACTCCGACGTATTTTGTACTTAGTAATTCAAATAATTGCGGCTTCAAAATACATTTCGACATTAAAATACACTTAACCTTTTTTCAGTTTTTGCGCGGAATAAATAAAGGTTCAGTTCTGTGTAAAATAGATATTCTACACAAAACGGCACGATGAGAGGCAAAGACTACAAAACCTTGCCATTCATGCCTTAGTGATAAGTTACAAAAACATGAAATAATGCCTGGAAGCAACAAGAGTAGCACCACTAGTAAAGAAGATGATGATTTCATTGTTTTTGAGAACCGTGACAGTGATCAACCACAGAAATCTACAATGGAGTTAGAGGTGGTCAGCTTCCTAAATGATAGAAGCAAAGAAATTTCAATTCTTGAGAGCTACATATATTCAAATTTAAAAAATCTGTTCATACAATTTAACACAAGTTTATGCTCATCAGGACCTGTGGAAACATTGTTTTCTTTAGCAGGTTTTATTCACTCTCCAACAAGAGGCAGTTTGTCTGACAGTACATTTTAAAATCTAGTTCATGATCGGAAGCACTGGTTTTACTGATTAATTGATCTTGTTTTCTGCCACTTTTGTATTTTGTAATTTGTATTTAGTAATTCAATTAAAAATAGCTAAAATACTGTATTTTCTATTTCAAATACCTTACTTGTATTACGTATTTTAATTACTTGCGATACAGTATTTTGTAATTTGTATTTCAATTAATGAAAAGCATGTATTTTGGATTTTTTGGATTGCCCTGTAGATGATCAATACCTAGGCTAGTGGGATATACGATTATGGCGAAGCTATGATATCGAGCAACGTGCTTGACCGATATTTTTAAACGAGGACATATAAAAACCATATGTATATTAGTACCTTTTTTTTTTTTTTTTTTTTAGGGACCAGTCCCTCCCTCTTACCCACCTCTGCAACTCCTGTAAGCCAGGATCAACAGTGGCACACAATGAAATGACACTGAGCGGTGAGGCTCAGGCATGTCCCGGGGAATGGCTTTAACTGTCTTGGATCCCGCAACGAATTTAATCAGAAAGAAAAAAAGGAGGAGTTAGAAATGAATAGTTCCACTTCCCTCCAGAGCAAAGCGGGAGACAGAATGATATAAAGAGGCTATAGCCTCATTAAACGAGAGAATTGCAACTAGAGAAGCCAGCTGCAAGAGCACCAAGGATTAATTTAAGGGTCCTAAGTGAGCTGTTATATTTGATTCCAATAGTAGGTATGGCAAAAGCGCTTAAACGCACGGAAGTTGTTCCTTGTTGCTACAAGATCCGTATAATAAACTACTCCAGATATTGGTTGCAAGCTATTTAACATAATATCACGCTGATTTTGCCAGAGATCACATTCCCAAAGTATGTGGTGAGCGCTTTGTTCATATTCGTTACAGGAAGTTGAGCACAGACAGATTGGTGAAGATACTAATTTGAAACTAAACAATTTACTTTTATTTTAAATTGCCGTGTCCGGTAAGAAATTGTGCAACACAATGGTCTATGATTAGCCAAGTTTTATTTAACCGTTCGCGTATGTTCGGAAAGAACTGGTGCAGATGGCGACCCTTGGTTGAGGTATTCCATCTACATTGCCATTCATTTAGCAGTTCGTCATTTAAGTTAGCAATTGGCATAAATAGCCTGGATATTTTAGCACGGTCGCGTAATGATAAGAAATCATTATTTAAATTTTCTCGCGTAGAATAATACATCGCTGCTCGTCTTTGAACCTCAAGATCAACCGGAAGTACACCCGCTAGTACAGGTAGGGCCTCTGTGCTTACTGTTCTATAGGCTTTACACAAAAATATCAACGCTAACCTTTGGCTTTGTAGTAATTTACGGCGAGCAGCTCCGATGGTAGCCCTATCAGCCCACACAGGCGAGCCGTAGCATATACACCCAAGATAAGTAGCTCCGTAAATGATTCTAAGAGTATTGAAAGAGAGGCCCCAGGTTGCCGTTGATATCCTTGTAAGTGCAAAAAAGTTTCGCTTAGCCTTTTCTCCAACTGATTTAATATGTTCTATAAACGAGAAGTTCTTTTCTAAAACTAAACCCAAATAACACGTGGATATCTTACGTTTAACAGTAACATTATTCAGTTTTACGCTCGGGGGAGATTTTAGTTCACCCTTCAGAAGGAGTTGGTAGGTTTTATGGGGAGCAAATGTAAGGCGATTTCTTTTACCCCATTCACTTATCATACTTAAACAAGTTTGAGCCAGATTTTCCAACTCTCTCCTGGAGTCACCCTGTATAAGTAAGAGGCCATCGTCCGCATATGCCGTTAGAGAGCAGCGTGAAGGGCAATGTCAAGAAATTGGACGGACGAGTTTACAGTTTTCCTCACCGAGATAGCTGCGTCTACTGTCGATTTACCCGCAGTAAAACCAAATTGATTACCATGAAATTTTGGTCCTCCTGGTAGCAATCGCGGTACGATAAGTCGTTCTAGAAGCTTGCCTAAGGAAGGCAGTAACGTTATTGGTCGATATGACTTAGGGTCCTCAGGCAGTTTATCACCATTTTTCGGTATAATACGAATAAAACCGTTGCGCCAGGTACGCGGAAAAGTCCCTTCAGATATGCAACGATTAAAAACTCTTCACCTGACGCTTTGTTAACAGGTAGCGATTTCCCAGTATTTATAAACTCATTAATAGTAGGAAATCTCGACATATACGTAGCGGGTGAATCTGAAAATATTAGTACCTTTGTGATACTTTGGTGTTCACGCATGAGTAGGTGAAGTTCTGCTTGGCACCGTTGGAAAGTAACCGGAGGAACCGAAGCTGAATAGCTCCAGATCCCTCACCGTCGTATGTTAGCTGAAATTGATATTAAATTCGTACTTTATTTTTAAATTTTTGGTTATTTTATACAAAAAAATATTGGCTTAGTGAAATATCTAAACGCTTGGTCAACGCTACATGCAAACAGTAGGCTGGCCAATTTTTTGGACAGCGTTAAGCATTGCCATCCAGTGTGGCAATCACAGTGGCAATACTGCCAGCATTCTGGGTACGATGCCAAAGGCAGCGATGCCGAATTGTTTTTTGACGCCCAAGGATGACTTTTTAGAGTATTTATCTAAACTTAGGCTTTTTAATATATTATATTGTAAATATTATTTAACCATTTCTTTTTTTTTTATTTTTACTTGCTTATTAAATATTTAAACTTACTCCTAAAATAAATTACTATACTAAAAAATAAATAAAACACGTAACTGTTGTCTGCTTTATAAAATTATTGAATGAAATATTAAGTAACAATTGATAAATTATAACCCAGTATAAGCCGGTATTGCGAATACTTTACTATGTTTTTATGTATGTATGTATGTGTGTATGTAAGTAATATTATGCGTCTAGTATCTACATATTATCGTCCAAGAAATATATACAGTAGTAGTTGGGTTCGACAACCTGTTCTAAGTTTCAAGACTGCCTATTTTTATTATCGGCAATATTTGTCTAGGCACGGTTAAGTAGCATAAAACATGAAGTGATTAAAAGTTATAATGATAAGTGTACAATACGTACTCTGTAGCCGTTTTCATGCTGGGAGAACTTATGGGCTGATGCATCGGATGTGAAAATGCCTGGTTCCCGTTCATCTGGGTTCACGCAGGTGCTATAACCCTTGCAATAGACTCGCATTGGACGGCCACTGCTGGCACCTCCGCGAGCGTCTATCCAGTAGTATCCTACAGAATAAAGTAAGGCATATAATAAATAATGGACATGAATATTAAGGAGAAAACTTTCATTAACCTTCTGCATAGGTGCATACCAACTACTAAAATAAGAATAGGGTGGTTACGGACTTAGGAAAGGATGTGATTGTCAAGGTTATGAGTAGGTAGGTATGTTTAAAGTTCTTATGAATCTCGGTATTCAATTTTCCAAACGCACGTTATTAACGTCCTAAGATTTGATGCTGATTAGGTGGTAGTATCACCTTATTCCCTAGAGCTTTGCCAATGTTGAATCACACTTAGAAGTATTGTAGTTTCTTCCTATACTTTAGTCATGTGGGTAAAACCACAGGGCATATCTTACTCAAAATGTATTTTTTCTCCATTATGTTTTTATCATTCTATCACAGATATTTATTTCATCACAACAGATGTAAGAAATGCCATAATTGCCACGCTTGGCAATACTCCCTCGGGTCGAGTTCTACTCCCCCCGGGATGAGATGGTTTCACGGGATGATATACTGGTATTCGCTGCCGTCACCACACAGGAAATTTATTTAACTAGCATTAATACGGGACAGTCTATGATTGCGGCGGAAAATGGCGAAGGCTGTGCAGTTTGTATGAGCCGTTATATCGAAATCGCTAGACCTAAGTTTGCGTGTCTTCAGATACTACCTAAAAGGCGATTACATAAATGCTCGCTTACCGTCAGTCATGTTTACGTGTGTTGATTTAAGGTCTTTGCAGGAGAGCGCTGGGTAAGTCCGGGTTCCACGAGGTCGTCTTGCAGCTTCAAGTGCTCCTCTTGCGGCCAGGACTCCGGTCATTATTTCTTTTACCCACTCAATTTCTTCTTCAGCTGCAAGTTTACAGTATTGTACACAATTATATCGAATATTTAATTCTGCGTTACTATTACGAGTATACGTTTCAAGAAATAAAATGATGTTATGACAAAACCCTTCATATATAAATCTACAGTTGGTTTAATTCCAAAGTACGTTTTTACCTTCTTCTTCCAAATTATCTTCTGTTACAGATTCTATTGGCATTTCTACGCTTCGGCGCCTTCTAGTATAAGACATAAACAATTCAGGGGGCAGTTGTGGTGCCGGGGCTGGAGGTCCCGGGGGTCCAGGTGTACCTGGTGGACCCATTAAACCAGGACGTCCCTCGGGACCTGGAGAGCCTTTCGGACCCAATGGACCTTCGGGACCTGGTGGTCCGATCAATCCTGGGTCACCTTTGGGTCCCGGTGCTCCTGGAGGGCCCTAAGACGGTATAAAAATTATTATTGATCAAGTAATAGATATCCAAGACCTTAATAAGAGTTATTGCACTAATACTACTCACTGTATCTCCTTTAGGGCCAGCGGGACCTATTGGGCCAAGTGGTCCTTGTTTTCCTATTTCACCCTGATCTCCTTTTAGACCCATAGGTCCTGTGTCACCAATATGACCTTTTGGTCCTCGGTTTCCTTTGTCCCCTCTTATTCCTTGTGCTCCAGTAGGACCAGATATCCCGGGTGGGCCAGGTGGTCCTATAAGTCCTGGAGCTCCAACTTCACCCTGAAATATTCGAGCCATGGTATGAAAAACCGGTCTAATATCTGTATCAATTTTCATACGCATGGTGCTATCATTTTAAGATCCACCATATAAACAGATAACACTTGTAGGTACATACTAGTCCAGGGGCGAATAGTATTTACTGCGATTTAGCATTGTGTAGAAAAACGAGACTAAGAAATCATTCATGTCAGTGTCTACTTACAATAGGTCCTGGCACACCTCGAACTCCTCGCTGTCCTTCAGGCCCAGGAGGTCCAGATGGTCCATTAGCCCCGGGTTCTCCAGGAGGTCCTTTAGGTCCCACATCACCCTTGTCTCCCGTTTGACCAGGACTCCCTTGATTTCCGGCTGGACCTTCTGAACCCTAGAAATAATATATTTTATAATAAAATATTTTGTATTTGTATGGACTTTAAAAGTTAGATTTAGGTTAGGTTTAAAATGTGGCTATAACTTACAGGACTACCAGGCATCCCAGTTTCTCCAGTTTTGCCCGATGGTCCAACAGGTCCAGGTGGTCCGGGAGGTCCGGTACTACCTTCAGGCCCATCTGACCCTGGTTCTCCCTTTATGCCTTGTGGGCCAGTTTCTCCTCGTTCGCCGGGAAATCCAGAGGGCCCCACGTCTCCTTTAGGACCTTCTGGTCCGGGTGGCCCTTTGGGTCCGGTTTCTCCTTGTAAACCTTGAGGTCCATCATCACCTTTAGGCCCCACAGACCCCCTAGGACCCTGCATTGAACAAGAAAATTAATTGTTTGTACTTTTAAATTATTTCTAAGCGTTATTGAACTTCCTCGATATAACTATCATATTTACCAATTTGCCTTCAGGTCCAGGAGAGCCCGGTGGTCCAGGTGCTCCGGTGGTTCCCACGTCTCCTTGTTGTCCTTCTGCGCCTCTAGGTCCAGGTTCACCTTGAATTCCTTTTGTTCCTCTTCGTCCTGGAGGGCCTGATGGCCCAGCTGGCCCAGTTGCACCTATAATCAGAAGTAAATAATTTTTATTCAATGTTTAAAAATGTAGATGAGACATAATTCGTTCAAAATCGTACCTATAGGCCCAGCGTCTCCAATATCTCCCTTAAGCCCTTGTTGACCCTTTGTTCCTTGTGGGCCTGGTGGTCCAGGTGGTCCTGGTGAACCACGAACTCCGTCAGTTCCAGGTGTGCCAGGTGGGCCGATATCGCCCGGTGGGCCTTTGTCGCCAGGTAAGCCAACGGGACCTATCTCTCCGCGAAGCCCTTGTATACCTGGAGATCCTTGCGGACCCTAAAATATAAGTAAAAACATTTTTCTTCACATTACCTGTTTGTTTTTATTATAAATTGATCAGACTTTTTAACTACTTAATAAGATGAGTGCCTTACAGGTTCTCCCATTGCTCCTTTAAATCCTTTTTCTCCATTGGGACCAGCTTCTCCTTTGTCACCATCTTCGCCAGGAGGACCAACCGGGCCTGTAGCGCCAGTCAGTCCTCTAGGGCCTGGTAGTCCATCTCGACCGATGGGTCCTAAGACAACAATTAATTATTCATTGAGGAAAAAATATTATCTTCATTGTATATCATGTCAGTCAAAGTACGTCCACTGCTGGACAAGAGCCTCCCCAAAGAAATCACCATCTCATCCCGTGGGGGGCGTAGAAATTGACCAGGGGAATACATACCAGAGCACGGGCAACAGCGTTTTTCTGTCCACCATCATACTGCGATCGCCAACCCGTCTGCCAAACGTGGCGATTATCGCATATCCCCCATATGCCATAATAATTGTATAGTTCATTGTATAGGACTTTATAAAATACTTGCCTATGGGGCCTGGTTCACCAACTTCCCCTTTTTGACCGCCAGGTCCAGGCGATCCTCGAGGGCCTTCACGACCTTGTGGACCTTGAGGTCCTTCGTTACCAGATTCTCCTTGTTCTCCCTTATCTCCTCTTATGCCAGCTGGTCCGGGTGGTCCTAAATCACCTTTGGCACCAGGAATACCCTAAAACAAAAGTTAGTTTTTAAGGGATCTTTTAGATAATTACACACAATTCATCCGCAAAACAAATCCTAATGTGGTCACTCTTCTATCTGTCAGACCGTATTGTAAGGCTGTAGGTCTTTAATGGTCAACTCATTCCACAGGAAATTTCGATGTTTTGTTTTAAGTATTGTTTCCTTGTCTTATTATGTGCGTTTCATTAATAAAACCTGATTGAGTATAGTATAATTATACATTTTATTATTCATTCTTAATACATTCTATCTTCAACTTGTTGCAAACCTAAAATTAATCAGCCATGATTCGTATTTGGCAAGTTAAAATTTGTAATTTAAATCCACTGTACGTAAATTTGGTATAGTAGAAGTTCAAACTATCTGTAGATTTATTTTAAAGTTGATTGATATTCTTATTAATGATGATACTTACCGCTGGTCCTGGCAATCCTGGGTCTCCATTATGTCCAGGTGGGCCAGGTGATCCCAGTGGCCCTGGTTTTCCTTCTGGCCCTGGTGGTCCGGGTGGCCCCTCTTTACCCACTTCTCCTGGAGTACCCACATCACCGGGTGTGCCTGGAATACCAGAAGCTCCAGGTGGCCCAGGTGGACCGGGTTCACCTTGTGTTCCTTGCGGACCTACGGGCCCTAAAGGGCCCATCAGACCAGTAGCGCCGGGTTCTCCCTGATCGTAGAAATTATTTTAGATACAATATTGTATGGTTGAGTATCGATATAGTTTGTTTTATAATTTATGTAACCTATTTACCGTTGGACCTCGTTCCCCTGGCGGGCCAGGAAGTCCAGCCTTTCCGTCAGGCCCAGGAGGTCCTATGGCTCCCGGAAAACCACGGACACCTTCTAAACCTTGAGGCCCTCTTTCACCTGTAGCCCCTGGTGAGCCTGGCTGGCCTGTATCGCCCTTCGATCCTGGTGGTCCATCTGAACCTCTTCGTCCTCGTGGCCCGCGGTATCCCTGTATTTAGAGAAACAAGGTAAATAAGTAAACGCAAGTTGTTCTTGTAAACTCCTGAATTAAGCCTATATGCACCTAGTATAAGAAGTAATCCATACTCACTCTTGGTCCTGTTTCTCCACGATCACCAGGTTGTCCAGGCAAACCCTATAAACAAGCATTCTGTATTAATTTCATTCGTAAAGAACGAAAGTATTTATTTCATAATATTTATTGTTACGTTTGCTGTCGGAGGACTTTACATATTGCGAGATGAAAGTCACCTACCATCAGTCCTTTTGTTCCTCTTCTGCCTCTTCTTCCTGATGCTCCTTTGTCACCTTTTTCACCCTGACTACCCGGATATCCTTGAGGTCCTTGAGAACCAGTGGCACCCTTTTCTCCGGTTGGACCAATGGCACCTGTTTCTCCTCTAGGTCCTTCTATTCCCTAAAAACAAAATGATATCAATAAAGTTATGGTCTGATTTTGCACGGCGCGCGGCCTGCGTATTTGAAGTAAGTATAGTATTATAGAAACTTACTTTTTGCCCTTCAGGTCCTTCGATCCCTGGTGGTCCAGGCTCTCCAGTTAATCCTCTTTCACCTTTCGGACCCATCTCACCCTTTTCACCCTCAATGCCTGTGGAGTAAAGGCTTTATTAGTTAAAATATTTTTACCGCTAAAACACGACAACTCCTACATCTGAATAGAAGAGATTTCTGTGAAACAGCTAGGCTTAAACATATGAAAACTTGCCTCTTATTCCTTTATCGCCTTTGTCACCCGATAGACCTCGAGGCCCTTCATCGCCCTTTAATCCTCGACTTCCCGGAAAACCCAGCATACCCTAAAATTAAGATTGACATAGATTTTTGAAGAACTCATGACCTTATCGGACAAATTTGTTGAAAAGTTTGCTTACCTGTGGGCCTTGTGGTCCAACATCTCCTGGAGAACCTTGTTGTCCTGGGTTACCTGGAGTACCTGGAATACCTTCTGGGCCTGGAAGTCCGGAAATTCCTGGCTTTCCTTGTGGTCCCTAAAATAAAACAATCGGTATAAGTATTTTCGGTAACACCATCATATTATTATCGTTTGAAAATGGTTTACCTGAAGTCCTGGATTTCCAATAGGTCCTTGCGGACCCGGAGAGCCAGAAGATCCGATGATACCAGGCTGCCCTGGTGGGCCGGGAGGACCCGGTTGTCCAGACGAGCCTTTAGATCCCTGAGGTCCTTCAAAACCTGGTATTCCTGGGTATCCGATTAACCCTGGAAATCCTCTAGGGCCCATAAAACCTCTTGGTCCCTAAAATTAAATAGTTGAAATAAGTATCTAGTTTTAACAACATGGCATTAACACTTCAGTAAGACAACAGTTATACCAGCTCTCCAGTAATTCCTGGTGGTCCTGGAGGTCCGTCATCTCCTGGTGGTCCATCTTGACCTGGAGCACCGGATTCACCTTGTAAACCTGGGTGTCCCCTTTCGCCTTTGTCACCAGGCATTCCTGGCAGACCAGGGTAGCCTTGTTCTCCTTTCGGACCTGATGCACCGGTTGAACCTCTTTCACCATCTCTCCCTGCATGTCCACGTCGTCCTAGTCTGCCTGGTGGACCTTGAATACCACGGGGACCTGGTGGGCCCTGGATAAAATATCGAGTATTGGTGGTAAAATTGTATTAAATTTATTCGATTTTAAAAATATGAATGAATAATGGTTTTCGTAATATATAAACGTTACTTTTGACTCATTCCAGATACAGTAGTAAAACGATAGCGTCTGACATATATTGATACTACACCAGTTAATGGGAAATCCGATGTTATGGTATAAAGATTTGACGACAAGATTAACACAATGTATAGAAATATATCCCTGTAATAGTAATAAGCGGGGCAATTCTGTAAAGTAGCTGAAACCATTATTGGACCTTACCTAACCTGTGATTGTCTTTAATTGAGGGTAAAAGTATCCAGTTACGCTTTTACGACTAAATAAAGACACATAAAATATACCTGTAATAATATTTGATAGGATAAAATCTGTTTCTAAATGGTACCTACTAACAATTTTTGTAAAATTAACGGGATAGGCTTTTTCGGGGATAAAAATTTCGCGGATTTGGATTCAGGTCTAATCTCTGGCAAAATTATTTTCCGCGATTTATATAAAGTTGTAAAAAGTGTCGGTTGCCCTGGTTCGATGTATATATAATATCTTGCACATAATATTTACCGGCTCTCCTTGTTCTCCTAGTTCTCCTTTAGGCCCTTCCGGACCGATTTCACCCTCAGGTCCAGACGGTCCAGTTAAGCCCATGGGGCCTTCGGCTCCTCGCATTGCAGCCTGAATTAGAAAAGATTTATTTTAAGAAATTTTGTTAATAACTATTTAGTATTTTATTTAGAAATTTCAATAAAGTGAATTTTGACGTGATGGAGTAGGATACATACAAATAAATACTCACATTCATTTTATTACATGGTATGTACAGATAAAAGCTTTACTTTAATTTTTTTCCTAATGACAATGCCTGTAGTACACTATAGATCACACAAATAGTTGTCATGTGCGGGATTCGAACCAGGGACACGAGGTTAATTGTTGCGCTACAAGTGCAGAAAATTATTTATTTCTAGATATTTATGGTTCATCATCATCAACATAATATCAGCCGAAAGACGTTCACTGCTGGACAAAGGCCTCCCAAGGACCTTCACTATGGCTGGTCTTGTGTTGCCCGCATCCAGCTGCTTCTCACGATCCTTTCAAAATCGTCGGTCCACGTTGTACGGGATCTGCCCAATTTATGTTTGTAATACATTAATACCTTTGTTATATATTAGTTTTACCCGCAATTTATTGTATGCTTTATGTTCATTAATGGCCTAGCCAAATTTTAACCAAACCTGTGCAGCCGTTTTTGGGTAACGAACACCCAAACATCTAAACATACCTACTAACTTTTGTATTTATAGTATTAGCAGGATTTGAAGCCACTTACCATGTGTTGCGTAAACATTTGCCGAAGGGCTTCCGATTGTGCGTCGGGTCCTTTGTCGTTTCCAGACTGGTGTAACTGAAAACATAATTTATTTTATAATAATATTATATTATAATATCTGGGGACAATGTCACAGAGATCATCCCGGAATTTAATTGATCGGTGACGTCACCGAACCTACCAGACCCCGAAACAAATCTTCTTTTTGATACTAGGTAAATATAGTTTGGTGCAGGAAATCAACCCGTGACCTAATTGATCTCGGTCAGATATAGAGTTCATCGTTGTTAAAATAACGTCTCAAAATTCAGTTAAATTAAGAGTTTAATATCCAAGCCTAACCTTAGCACGTTTTACCGGTGTATGAATTTAATGCCAAAGCCATCAGTAGCGAATTTATTTTCATGAATCATAATAACATAGTCTATTTTATTATATTTGTACCTTCGTACAGTCCGCTACGTTCCTATGTATACATACAGCCTAGAAATTATATACACTTGGTAAAATTTTGTATGTTTTCCTGGCCTGGCCATAATAACAGGCTCGCAGAAAACACGCGGGAAAGTTAAAAGTTTGCTCGGCACGCTCATAATATCCTGGGACATTATTTACACACGGCCATCTGATCCTAAACTAAGCAGAGCTTGTACTCTGGAAACCAGAAAACTGATATACTACTATTCTTTTGGTAAATGCATACTTATATAAGTATGCACTTATATAAGTAAGCATTGCTAATTACACCCAGACTCAGGACAAACAGACATGTTCTTGCACACGAAACTATCCTGGTTGGGAATCGAACCCACGACCTCCGGCGTGAAAACCTAAAGTGCAAAGTGCTGAAGCATTTGCCACCCACTGCGGTCAGTGTGGGCTCTTGAAAAAGGAGTGTCAAGGTTTTTGCAGGATCGGCAACGCCCCGATGTCCACTACGGTAACCGTTTACTGTGCTAGATGTGGTTTACTGATTTACATGTATAAAAATTATATATTAATAATTATATAAGTGTCCTATGTACTGTGCTTACCGGTATTACAAATACATTTCCGGGTGCACCCGGGAATCCTTGCGCGCCTTCTGCTCCAGGTTTTCCTGGGTCTCCTTTGGGCCCTCGCGGCCCTTGCGGCCCAGGTGGGCCCGGATATCCCCGAGGACCCATGTAAGAACCAGAACTGCCGTAATCGTAATACGTCTCTGATGAATCATAGCCTAATGAACGGTTTCCCTGAAAGGATTAAGGTTTAGTAGAATATAAATGATAACAAAATTCAAAATGTTATGGTCGAAATACGATGTGAGGAAAGTGTTTCAAGTGCTAATTAAAATTAGGTAACATGTAAAAAAGGGTTGCACTGCCGCCGAAGCTTTTTGCTTTTTGTAATTGTCAAATTAAGGGTGTCTGGTTTAAGTTAATTAGTGTTCACTGTCTTATTAATTTAATGATTAACTCTAAAAAGATATATTTTGATAATTATGAGAAAAGTCGACAGAGACATATATGTAAGTTTGCGGAACTAAGTCGCGTAAGCAACATTGCGACGATTTTATGAATAAACCGTATTTATTTGAATACTTATCAAGGATGCAGTGTAATAATCATAGATTGGAGTAGGTAGGGTGATTTAGTAGTAGAATATAAATGATAACAAAATTCAAAATGTTATGATCTAAATACGACGCGAAGAGAGTGTTTTACCATGTTTTGTGCTAATTAAAATTAGGTACACATAAAAAAGGGTTGTACCGCCGCCGAAGCTTTTTACTAACAAAAACATAATTCATCAAGCTATCTTACTGGTCCTTCCGGTGGATGTGTGAGCCAATCTGAATCCTCGGTGGTGGTCATAGGGGTGTAGGTAGACTCTGTCACTGCTAGCGTGGTCGTCACTTCCGCCTCATCATCGTCCCCTCGTTTAGACTGGAATAACAACCGCAAATTATCATGCGTTTATAAAAACACGATTATTCCATTATAGCCACATGTAGGTGTTGATGACATTAAAATGCTTATGGCGTAAGAAGTTATTATAAGTTTTAAGCGATACGTTACATAAATCGTGAGTTTAGCACACACTCATTTATGTATTTAATTTTCTGAATATTGTTCTGACTAAGTGATCCACGTTGTTCAGTTGTATTGGCCATATAAGCTCCTTAAATTACGTTCACGATTTATGCTACACCGTGTGTGTATATATTCTGTATATATAACTTTATTCAGCTCTTGCATTTTACAGATTGTTTTATAATCCTAAACTTATTTTAGCGGAAAGTAGTTATTTCTATTTCTAATAATATTTTTAAAGGTCTTTTGTGGACAAAAGCCTAAAGAATTTATCGATAAGAAGACATTTGTATCGTATATGTAGTATCGTTTATGTATACGATACTAGATAATATACGACACGGTACTGGTACTATATTATTACATATAAAGTATAGTCTATTTTATTATAAGTAGTGAGAACAATTAAGAATTGTTTTAGACAAGTTTACGAAGAATTCCGATATATATATGTACCTACCTATGTTTTTTATGACGTTACTGTACAAATAGTTTCACGATTGTATTTGTTAACCAAGGGAACTATGTGAAACTCTTTGTAAAGTGAAAGATTTAAGATGAGACTGACGGTTACTTACTCTTGGTGTAGTTCTCTCCTGATACTCAATGTGGCTGGGTTCCGTAGGAGTCGGTGATGCTGGAATAAATTCACTGCCATCCGTAAAACTGCCGAAAATACTGTTTTCATCTGGAAAGTGTACGTTGATGCATTTAACATTACTGTTAGCTACAGTAAAATTAAATAACATACAAAAATATCTTAATTCCGAACTGGTTTAGTTTTTAGATGGTTTCAACATGTTTTATTATTTATTGAACATCAATGTTGTCATACAAGCCTCGTGTATGATAATGTGACAAAATTATCTTCTTATGTTAAAAACACGGCAGAATTATTGCATACAGAATTATTTGCTAAACAACATAAGTCAATAAAACATAAGTTTTGTGCATTTTATATATAGTATCGTCATGTCCGCTGAATAACGGCCATTTGACGGTATCTCCAAGGGATTTCCACAGTGGAGTTGTAAGTAAAAGTAAAGTAAAATACTCTTTATGTACACAAATAAAGGAAAACATAAATTACAACTAGATGAAAGAATAAAATTTAAAAACACTGTAAATGTATAATTTTATACGAGGGCTAAATTCTAGGAAACCAGTCTCATACGGTCGATATACACAATAAAAAAATAAGCTAATGGGCCATCTCTAGCAACGTACAATTCCGTGGCCAACTTGAGGTCAAGGCCAAACTGGCAGGAAAGAAGCTTGGTGTGCTTAACAGGGCGAAACAGTATTTCGCTCCGAGGCAAAGGCTATTGCGGTATAAAGCACAAGTCCGGCCCCATATGGAGTACTGTTGTCACCTGTGGGCGGGGGCACCAGCTTACTAACTTGGGCCTCGTGACTCAGTCCAAAGACGCGCTGTGAGGATTATCGACGATCCTAAGCTATATAGACACATTGAACCCTTAAGTCTAAGGAGAGACTTTGCCTCTCTCTGTGTGTTCTACCGTCTCTATAATGGGATATGTTCAGAGGAATTATTTGATTTGATGCCTACCGCCACCTTCTACTATGGCACCTTTCGCCACAGACAGGGAATTCATCCTCACGTCCTCGAACGTTTTCGATCACGCACGGTTAGCTCTCAGCGAAACTTCCTCCCACGTACGTTGAGGTTGTGGAATGAACTCCCTGCTACGGTTTTCCCAAGAGACTACAGCATGGGGCCCTTTAAAAAGGGAGTTGTAAGGTTTCTAAAGGGTAAAACGCGCTAATGATGCCCCTGGTGTTGCATGCGTTCATAGGCTACGGTGACCACTTACCATCAGGTAGGCCGTATGCTTGTTTGCTAACTAAGTTGTATAAAAAAAAGAGGCTGATACGAATGCCACTGAACACTTACCAGAGTCCGTCGACGCAAATTGGGTAAAAACATTGTTAGGCCCAGGTCCTCCAGCAATTTGCCAGTTGGGACTAGCAGCCGTAATCACCGGCACGGGGGGCCAAAAGCTGCCCGACTCATTTCTATCAAAGAATCTATTCCTGCTGTAGCTACCATAACGTCTTCGAATAGAATCTTCAGTTAATGTGTTCGGTTGGTGCGTAGTTTCAGGTAGTTCATAGTCTGGTGGAAGATCTGGTTCTTGTTCTGGTGGTGCTATGGAGTCGTAGGAGCCAGATCCGTCACAGTTTGGTGCAATTGATAGGCACATGTCGTAGGCAACATCGGGTTTGTTTGCAAATTGGAGTAACTCAATGTCTCCCTGGAATAGAAGAGTTGAAAAGTTACTGAAAAATAGACTAAATGGCGTACAGGCACAGGGGCTCTACCGGCTAAGTCGTCGAACATCGATTTCGTAAATGGCGTTCAAATAAATAACGGTTAAAAATTACTTAGTCAGCTTCGATGTTGACAATCGATTCCGGAGAAGGTGAAGAATCGATGTGACACACACATTACGCACTGTGAAAGAGGTATAATTTATTAGACTGCTGTGTGGTGATGGCGACGAATATCAGAATCAGATTATCATCACCCCATCTCATGCCGTGGGGGGCGTAGAAGTCGAGCCGAGAGAATATCTACCAGTGGACGGGCAGCAGCTTCCTTCTGAGTACTATGACTATCTTACTGCGATCGCCAACCCGCCTGCCATGCGTGGCGATTATGGCATATATCCCCAAGATGATTCTTGAGGGCTGCTTTTCCAGCAGTGGACTTATTTCAGCTGTAATGATGAATTTACTAGACTAACGATTAAACAATTCTACAAGATTCAGTAAATAATAATATCTCCGGACAATGTCACACAGATCATCCTAGCCCCAAACTAAGCAAAGCTTGTATTATGGGTACCAGGCGACGATATACATACTTATATAGATAGATAAATACTTATATACATAGAAAACATCCATGACTCAGAAACAAATATTCGTGCTCATCACACAAATATTTGCACTTACCGGGATTCGAACCCAGGACCACCAGCTTCGTAGGCAGGAGCACTACCAACTAGCCTACGGTGACCGTCAAATATTATAATCTCTTCAACAATTCTCTTTTAAGAATGAGTCTCATTGATTCTGAACTGTTAAGAGTCTCCTGTGCCTGTGTGCCATTTGTTCGAATTTTCAGTAATCATTAAAATTTCCTAATTATAGTCATTAATCAGTAAGAGGATATTATAATAAAACTGGCATGAGGAGTTAACATGATGAAAACTGTAAAGGGTAAAATAAAGTAAAATAAAATACTTAATTACGAGTTGCCCGTTACAGTTTTAACTAAATAAGAGGATAATCAGGACAGCCTTCTTGTAATGTAGGTATAGGGCGAAACAAGAAAGCTGACCAGGTTATTCTCTAAAGTACCTAAATGTGACATTCATGATTATGTTCGTCAATAAAGTGTATGTGTACCAAGTACAAGTACTATAATATTGAGCACTTGAGTATACACATATGTACACTTAATGTATAGTTACTAAATTTAACATAATCACGATGTAAAAATTAAATATAATAAATTTAAAACAAATTAATGACTAACATAACCATTCATGTCTTCTGATTAATTTTAATATTATGATTTCTTTTGTTTAATAATATTTCTTTTTAATCAAGTATACCGACTTAATCACCAAAAATGGCAATTCATTCGGTTTTGGTTCTCCCTTCTAGAGATGCTTCTCAGAATTTCATGCGAACAATAACATTATTTTAGGTCCTACCATCAAGATTTTTCTAAAGTGCTTTCTTACCTAAATCCAATGTAAAATTCAATTAGGCTCACTTTGGAAATCATCAAGATTTTTTATGCAAATTAAATTATTTTATGGCAATTAGGTAGCAATCTCTAGAGGGCCACTTAAGAAGAAACTTTATTTAACGAATTAGTTTACATAATAAGACCTTTCTAAGTGAATTGTGCCTCTGGGACCTTATGTCGGAATATTACGAAGATTGCTATCTTCAATTCGACAATTCCTCGTAATTTTCGTGACAAATGTAATCGATTGTATGTTCGTTGTGATATGATAGTTGAGATTACATTTTCAGTGTACTTTTGTCTTAAACTTTAATTAGGTACTCTGATTAGGTTTCATATTATGATATCCCGATTGTACTATATCAACCAAATTTAAATTTGCAAATACTACAAGAATAATTTGGATCTCGTTTTATTTGTAGTTGTTAAGGTTGGATAAGAAACAGAAAAAGAACGAATGAAATGAAATGTAAATGTTACTACACAAACAATTAGTTTGTGTAGTAACATATTTATATACATTCCGAATTCTGCGATCCAGTGTGACGGAACAAAAATAATGTTTTCAGTGTTCCACTAATTGATGTTCTTGTAGTTGTACAAGTGTTATGGTTCACGTTTTATGTTGTAAATAGAATTTATTTTGGTATCTCCGTAGTATGAAATATCTACTTAAATTATAATAGGTACTAGTTGTCGGTAACTAATACTCCGACCTGTTTACTAGTCGGACTACTAGTCAAAGGCCCCGTAGCTGTCAGTCCATAAAAACAGTTGATGAGACTTTGATACTCAATGCTAAAAAATGTCCTCTTACGTTATACTGAATACAGATCTTCGTTTACTTGGGAGTAGAGAATGTGTGCACTGTGTGCTGCATTGCTGGCCAGGAGTAATGTATACCTCGCAGTCCACAAGAATAGTTGCAGAATCCTCTTTGCGACCCAACCCTATTCGTCAACTATTATAAAAAAGTTGTACGTTGTACTTAATTCAGATCTTCGTTAAATAGGAAGTCCATAATGTGTGCGCTAAACAGTTAAAGCTGCCACCTCGCAGGCATCTAGGAAAGATGCAGAATTCCCTTGGAAATCCAATCCTATTCGTCAACTTACGTTATAATACTGATCTTCGGTAACTTGGGAGCCGACAACGAGCGCGCCGGCCAGGTTGAACGTGCTGCCAGGCTTACGGGCCAGTGGTAAAGTGCCTCGCACCTCGCAGTCCACAAGGAGAGTAGCAGAGTCCCCCTTGATACTCAATGCAATTCGGTGCCATCTATTAAAGAAAACATAGTGTTAAAACTTAAGTTTCCAGTCTGCACTCAGATTTATTTATTATTTATTAATAGTTAATTAAAACGGTTAATTATAACCAATTACATTAAACAACTTAGAAACATTACATAATTTAACTTATTTTTAAGGTTACTTTAGAATTCATACAAAATACTGGACATCCTTGCATACTTTCTTTCGCAGAAAACGAAACATATTCGCCTAATGTCTGTCCATTGACTGCACGTGTGGCGCAGCGGCTAAGACAGTCGCCTCGCCGCTTCGTGTCGCGGGTTCGAGTCCCGCGCCGGACGACTATTTGTGTTACCCATAAATAATTGTTCTGAGTCTGGATGTAATTTGTGTCCGACTATTATATGTTTGTAAAGTACCCCGCGACACAAGGAAAAGATTCCATAGTGCGGGCGTTGTCTTTAAAAAAAAAATCTACCGGCAAACACATCACATTCAGAATTGGCAATCAGGAGGGCGTTTACCACGTCTAGGGTACGACATACTGGAGACTTGGCTCTAGCGACAGCGATGCAGCGGCTTCGCAAATAAATCATGTTTGTGGCGGCATTGAAGATTAATAAATTACCACTATAATTCTTAAAAATAGGTTGTTAAACTAACTGAGACACAATGAGGTGTGTAACATTTCAGACCAGCGATATGATTGTGGTGCAACTACGATGAATCGTGCAAGTTTGTTAAATGAATTAGCTGCTTGTTCTCTCCGGTCGACGATCCGCATGTGATTGGTGAAGTTAGGGCCCTACGCACGCGGTAACTCTATGTATAAGTTACCATATAAGAATGTACCCTAAACCGGCGAGCATGTATGAAGAATATAATGACAGTAATCGAGGCAAAAGACGTGTGCAAAGATCGTGACAAATGGAAATCCGTTGTCTCTGCCTACCCCCCTGGGAAACAGGCGTGAGTCTATGTATGTATGTATACAAGAATATATTATAATAAAGATTTATTTCTTTGCTTTGGGCACGTCAAGCAGTCGGTCTCAGTTGTTATCGCTAGACCACAGTCTTTAAGCCATGGTAGAGGCGTAGTAGGCAGCTTTACCAACTTTGACACCAGGGGTACCACTTGTAACTAAACGTAGGTCACGTTAATTATAATAAGAAATTAATTATTTACAATCAGGAGCTCTCAAGCATTTGATTAAAATATCGCCACCTTCGGAATCAACTTAAAGAATAAAATAACCCTATACAATAGTTTTTAGTAGGTATACTGATTTATGAAGAATTTTTGAAGAAAATCGATAGATGACGCAAAACAAAGCCCATGCATCTCCGAGCCATGCATGGAGTATGTAAATTTTCTAGTAAAACGACTGTCTACGTCAGGTAAAAAGACTGTAGTGGGTAGTTTGAGGAAGAGGTAGTTAGAGGTAGAGGGGTAGTTGCCGATATACAAAACAATTTTCACAAAATTAGCTACTAGCTGTTCCGTACTTATAATTATGCATATTAATGTCATATCATATGTCGGTTGATATCATGTAGGTACCTATAGTTAATATATTTAGTGACCGATCAGCATCGCAGAAAATATCCCCTAGCTTGGAGTAATTTCAAAGCTAAGCGTTAAGTAGTGATCCTTAATATATATTATGTTTGTTACATAAAAACAACACTGAAATTAAATTAATTATAAAACCTAAATATGAGTACCTACTATATTACATAATTACCACTTATACTAAATTACATAATTCAGGATACAAACGCCACTATAGACTAGATATAATGAGACTAAATTTAAATCTGCAAATTGTTTACGTAAATATGCCCTCGGACTTTCTTTTTACTGATGAAAATCTTGTTATCCTGAAACGTAGAGGAATCGCATTCGAAAGAAGAATGAACGAGGCAAAAAACTCCGATACTATAATAATATCCTGGGACATTATTTACACATGGCCATCTGATCTAAACTAAGCAGAGCTTGTAATATGGAAACTGATAACTGGTAACTACACATACTTATATAGATAATTACACCCAGACGCAGGACAAACATAAATGTTCATGCACACAAATATTTGTCCCGGGTGGGAATCGAACCCACGACCTCCGGCATGAAAAGCAAGTATTTTGCCAACCACGCCAACAGGCCCGTCAATACTTTATAGTATCCCAAAATTAAATACTATTAGTTTTGGGATAGCATAAAATAATTAGTACTATTTATTTTGGCATATAAACTTCGGCAATAGTTTATTCCATTCTAACCTACTTTTATTGATGACCGTACTTATTCTTGCCATGTCCCAAGACCGTTGAGAATACTAACTGCCCGGATAATTACTGACAAAACAACGTTTTTCTTCCTCTAATGAACAAAGACTTCGACATTTTGATGGACTACATAAAACTGAGACACAATTACAAAGAAGGATAGTCTTGTTTATTCGACGAACAAAATAATAAGGCAAGTTAGAAACATTGTACGACTAAACGCCGGCAGACTGTACACCGACAAGACTTTAATTCGACTGTACTTTTCGCCGACAGAACACTTTGCCGACAGTATTCACTTATTGGTTTAGGTTAGGTTAGAACTGTGACCACGACGCACGAGCCGAGCGAGCGAAGCGAGCGTGCCGGGGCCGCGGCCGGCGAAGTGCACTTGGTAAATGTTTCTCTCTGAGTACGAGTGAAGGGTCCGTCGGCGAAAAGTACAGACGAAGTAAAGTCTTGTCGGTGTACAGTCTGTCGGCGGAATGTCTGTCGGTGTACAGTCTGTCGGCGTAATGTCTGTCGGCGTTTAGTCGTACACTCAGAATAAAAGTAGAGAAAATAATCTGTCAAAGACCCCACTTTAGAAGTAAATGCGAATAGGTATAGTTGACACCTCGTGAGTTGATATTAGGTCTTTACCTATGAAATTGCCGTTCTGCAGTACTGGCCATTTCAAATCAAAATAATTTTTGTTTGGCTAAGAATTCTAATTTCAAATTAATTTTATTTTAAAAACATGGATTCTTTTTTCCAAAAGTAGTCATTTCTTTATTGATTAGTGTTACATTTTCATCGCATTTCAATCTTTTTCGTCATCATGGATACGTTAAAAATTCGAGTAATTATGGAATATGAGTACCGTCGTGGCAGCAACGCGGCACAAGCGGCACGCAACATCAACGACGTTTACGGAGCTAACACTACAAACCAACGCACCACCTGTTATTGGTTTGCTCGCTTCCGTTCTGGAAATTTCGACCTGAAAAATGAACCTCGCGGTCGTCCGAAGACTTTGGTCGACAATGACGAATTAAAGGCGGTTGTGGAAGCTGATGATACACAATCTACGGCTGAATTAGCAGCAGCTTTCGACGTTAGCGTCAAAACAATATTGGTCCATTTGCGTCAAATTGGCAAGGTAAAAAAGCTTGACAAATGGGTGCCCCACGAACTCAATGATCGCCAGCGCGAAGTACGCGTCGAGACGTGCCTTGCACTGCTCAACAGACACACAAATGAAGGAATTTTGAACCGCATTGTTACCTGCGATGAAAAATGGATTCTGTTTGATAACCGCAAGCGCTCAGCAAGTTGGTTGGATCCTGGTTCAGCACCTAAACAATGCCCTAAACGAAAACTTACCCCTAGAAAAGTGATGGTCACTGTTTGGTGGTCTAGCGCCGGTGTGATTCATCACAGCTTCTTACCAAACGGGGTGAGCATTACTGCAGATGTGTACTGTGAAGAACTGAGCACAATGATGGAGAAGCTGGCGCATCTCCAACCAGCATTGGTCAATCGCTCGTCTCCGCTGCTCCTGCACGACAACGCGCGACCTCATACTGCACAGCAGACGGTCTCCAAGTTGCAAGAACTGGGGTTGGAAGCTCTCCGTCATCCGCCCTACTCACCAGACCTTGCGCCTACAGACTACTACTTTTTCCAGAATTTGGATAACTTCTTGGCGGGAAAAAAATTCAATACCCGAGAGGCAGTACAAAATGCCTTTGAAGAATTTGTTGCCTCCCGTCCAGCTGATTTCTTTAAGAAGGGCATCAATAAACTGCCACTGCGATGGCAAAGATGCATTGATTGCATGGGTGATTACTTCGATTAATACAAATAAAAAAATTCATGAAAAAAATTCGTTTAAATTTTTTCATACAAAACGGCAATTTCATAGGTAAAGACCTATTATAATGTCGTCCTAGCCGAATTTCGGTCACAGAAGCCAGTCTCAACAGAGATTAATCATCTGTGTGGGACATATTATAGTGGACAAGTGTATGCGCAAACACAGGAGCATTTTCTATTCCACCAGTCTCGTGATCCGATGGGACGACTGACGCGACACGAACTGAAAGAGGTCAGGCGAAGGACCGACGGCTTTACGTGCTCTCCGAGGCACGGGGGTATAAAACTGCCAACTCCCAGATTTCGGGCTGATGGTGAGAAATCTTTCTTTACACAGAAAAGTCTCAAAATCACTTTTGGCCTGACCCGGAATTTGAACCCAGGACCTCGTTATCTGACACGGTGAACACGCTACCGCTAGACCAATGTTTTACTAATGCTTTGACGACGTGTTTATTACCTACTTTGCTTGCTTAGTAATCGCAAATCGCCAGTAGTTTAAGCACTTTACGGCATACTCTGATTGAATTTGTATACGGCACTGGACGTATTAGCGCATGTACTAGTAAAATTTTTCTCCGTGAGTAACTTGGGATCAAAATACAAATATCCGAATAGGTTTGATTGGGTGCACATACTTACACAATTTTAGGTAGTTAGTGTCACATCTCCATACTGGTAGGTCAGAATCCAAATTGGGTCACAGAAATTTAAAAAAGAATATTATAAAAATAAATGTTCTTTTCTTAAAATCGTCATTTGCAACGTAGAAGCTATGTTGTTGTATTATTATTAGCTACCTAAAATAGTGTATGTGCATGTGCACCCAATCAAACCTATTCGGTTATTTCTATTTTGATCCCAAGTTACTCACGAAGAAAAATTTACAATAACTTATACGACCAGTGCCGTATTCAAATTCAATCAAATTATTGCTATATACTTATAATTATAGCCTCACTATATAAGAGGGTAATAATGTTGCCAATTTTCTGGGCTCCTTGCCCGCACGCGACGATTTGAATATTTTTTTTATTTATAGGTATACTTCGATTCCGTTGTCTTCTATTTGCTCCCACTAGACATTATTCTTTTTTTTATCGTGGGGAAATCCTTATGGACTTCCTCCGCCCTGGGGAAAGCGGAGGGGCATGTGGGACTCACACCGGCTAAAACCCCACGGTGGTCGCCCTCAGCACATAATGGAGGGACTCCGGGATCTCCAGTGGAACGCACCGGGATCCTTCCGTACTCCCACTAGACCTAGTCACAGATGTTCATATTACTATAACCCCTTGTTATTACATTATTAATTTTACGATACTAAATTCAGTAGGTAATGTAAATAGTACTTTGCGTATGTGTACTGACACTAATTAAACCGCCAAACTTTACGCGGCACTTCGTTAATCTGCCACGTGCCAAAAAGTTATAGAAACTAATTACTGTTATGAACTGTATAATAATATAGATAAAGTTGGTATTATTTTGAATTATTAAGATTAGAGAGACACCACCAAACTTGCGAGTCACATGGCGTAAGTAACACTTTATTCACCCATTTCCTTCGACTTCAGGTGAGATGTAGTTATTGGACGGTACCATCTCATTGGCTGAGAAAATAGATCGTATTCGTATAACTTAACTCCGCCACTGGCTTTAGCCAAGTCCCTGAACTTAAACGTTTCAACGATATCGATTATTATTTACCGCGAAATATCGACTTAGTACTAAGTCGTAAGTAAGTAGTATAAGTCGATAGTAGTTTGACAAATGTAGACCAATCAGATCATGATTGGTCTATACTTGTCACTCGATAAATGCCTTTCATTGCCTTTTGACGTGTGTATGACGTCAATTAATCAATTGAACTAAACTTGTTCCAATTTTGTTGATATAGTAAGAACTCAATTAAGAGCATGATTGTTCCTATTTTCGGCCTCTTATATTATATATAATTATGACTATAATTTGTTAGTACGTCGGTATAAGGGCCTATGCACATCACGTTATTTAAGCGCGTCGCTGACGCGCGTTTGTAGCGATACATAGGTACGCAATACGCACGCAAGTCAGACGCAGCCTGTGACCTTTGCACACCTGTATAAATTCAAATCTGCGTTTAAATCGATACAGACGCACGTATGTAGCGATACAGAAGCGATGTTAACGCGAGTGTGTCGCGATACAGACCCGATGCTCATGCGCGTGTGTATCGATACACTCGCGCCGGAGCCGCGCGTTTGTATCGATACTAACGACAAGAAACTGCTCAGTAAGATAAAAGCGCGCCGCGCGCCGTCGACGCGATACAAATGACAACAAACTGCTCTGCATGATAAAACCGCGCCGTCGACGAGCGTTTCCAAAACGCTTAAAAAACGTGGTGTGCATAGGCTCTAAGATCTTTAAATGACACAGATATTTGCTATACTTTCGGTGAAACCTTACATTGAAAGTGCCTGATAATTTCTGTAGTAAATCATTTATTGTCCGAGCATCACACCTTTGGAATGCATTACCGTTTTCAATAAGATGTTATCAATCTTTGGAATCTTTTAAAAACCAATTTAAGAAGCATTAATTGTCTCGGTCAAATGGAAATGATTTTTATCTTTAATATTCTAAATTTTCATTTTAATATTTAGTATGTATAGTGTATATGTTGGCCAAAAATTAACTTACATTTGTCCCATATAATAATAATCTTTATTTCAGACTTAAAAGTCCATAATATGACATCAATTTATCTTAGTTTATAAATGTATTCTATATAATTACAATATGATCTGAATTATATAAATGTTATATGAATCGTTTTTTATTAAGAAAAGTTAGGTCAGTTGAACGTTTATTACAACAGTAGGAGTGTGTTACAGGCTGTATGGAAGTACGTACAAACATAAATATAATTTTAATATAACGATATGATAAAGATAAAGTAAAGTTTTGTTTTGGTACTCTGTGGATACTAATATCGTTAAATGTTAATTACGAACTCAAAACGATTGACTAACTTTATTCTTTATTATCCATACCGATACGACCTCAGAGGAATAACAAGATACGATACTATAAAATAACTTTTTTTTCTATTATAGTACACCATAGACATGTAAGATCTTTCTATAAATTATTTTGATTCGGCAAAAGATATTACTAATCTACATAATTTATGAGCTGCGTTACATTGTCTCTGTTCGCACGCAGTTGTACGCATGCGCATTAATTGACCGCCAAAACCTTGTCTGATTTATTTCAGTTTGGTGGTTTTAACGTTTAATCATATTCAAGAAAAACTGATGTTTTTTTACCTATTATATGAGTTTAGATAAAGTAATGTATGCAACATAATTAGTTATTAAAATACTCGTTTGATACTATTAAAAACCTTCACTTCGGTTTTTATAATCACACTCATATTTTAATAACCCTTGTGACAGTTAGATAAACTACTATTATTTCTCTGA
Organism: Pseudoips prasinana; assembly: GCA_951640165.1. NCBI lineage: Eukaryota > Metazoa > Arthropoda > Insecta > Lepidoptera > Nolidae > Pseudoips > Pseudoips prasinana. The sequence continues at coordinate 29,031,336 of OX621236.1, read as the reverse complement.
AATTGATTGATAGTGATTTTTATTAACGTCGGAGTGGAAGAATTAGCGGTCTGTGTCTGTTTTAGTTGAGTCAGTATAGTTAGACGAGGATGTAATAGAATAATATGCTTTCCTATTGCACACTTATAGATAACACATGATGTAAAAATCAGCAGCAGACTTGATAGTAGATTGTACTGGCATATCTGGCTAGCTACCACATGTAAGGTAGCTAACTACAACAAGCTAACAACAGCGTGGTGATAAAAATCTGCCTGCCTTATAGTTCATGTACAGACGCCAGCACATCAAGCTACCCCAATCTGTCAAATTTCTTTTATAGATTATCAACTTTATCACTAACGCATAAGGTTCACTTTCAATTGGGAAAATTTGACAGATTGGGATAGCTTGATGTGCTGGCGTCTGTACATTAATAAATTTGCTGGTCAGAAATGTGGGGGATGGGTCTGTACGCCCTAGTATACTTAATGTACGATGGTAATTACCATCAAGCAGTTCATATTTTTGTTTGCTGATACATGGCAGCATATAAAAGGGGTATGGGTAGTCATACAAACCTTCCGTCAGCAACATCAACCCGGTACGTGAGAAGTTCGTTGTCTTGTGGGTCTCCTCGTGTGTCCTCATAGTACAATTCTATCATGTTGCCTACCACTAGCTGCAGCTGTTCGTCTCCCGCGTCCGAGTAAAGGACGAAAAGGGGGTTTTGCTCAGCTTCTATAACAAAAAAAAGAAATTTTTAACATTGCACTTAGAATAGGCACAGATTATTTGGGTATCTTAAGTTCAGACTACATATATATATTAATATGATAAATGCGAAAGTAGCTCTGTCTATCTGTCAGTTACCATTTCGTGACTATGGCGCTGAGCTCATGGTTTTAAAGTTGGCTAGGAGATAGATAGGACCTTTGGAAAGGCGGGGAAGAGCGCTCAATGTGCGATATAAGATATTGCTTATGTGATCGGAATGCTCCCTTAGAATATAGAAATAAAAAAAAAAACTGTGCACTTATTAAATCATAATGCGGTGATTTACTTGTAACGTTGGAGGCGTGTTCTGTTGTAGATAGCAATTCAAAGTTAGATTCGATTTTGTTTTCGTAAAAAGTGTTATTAGCAACTATTGGCTTCATAATATTTCAGTAGCATAGCGCAGCGGTTAACTCAGTCACGTCGCCACTTTGTGTCCTGTAGTGTGTAAAGTAGTTGATCTGTGTCTGCGTGTGCTTCGTGTATGTTAATTATATGTTTTTAACGTACTCCACGACAAAGGGATTCACTACTAGAGTACGGGCGTAATCTTTAAAAAACTAAATAAATTAATAATAAATTTAGGGTGTGTTGCGCCAATGTTTCTGCGGACATGGCGGAAGTATGCCCGACCTATGTGGTTCAATGCGGGCGAGAAAAAAGAGTACACTTGTATAACAAGGCAAGGGACACATTATACTATGCCCTAAATGACATCTTACCTGGTAATCTCACAACGGCAATAATGGAAAAATCTTCGGGAAATGTGTTGTAGAACATTCCGGCCGCCAGTTGGTGTAGAGTCGCATTCTCGTTGAGGGTGAAGGCGGCGTAGACTGCTTCGTGCACCGAGGGAGACTGGCACCGCCCCGGCGCCCGCGTCACGCCAATGGGAAGCTCATCCTTTTCCCGTACCGCCGATAAAACATCAAAGAATTCCGTCTCATCTGCTATAATAAAAAAACCTAAATAAATTTTTACCCATTAAAATATAACCTTAAGATGTAATTTTTGTTGGTATTTTTTATGAAATCCGTTTGAGTTTAACGGACATAATGAAAATTAAATCTTACAGCTTTCAAACTAATCGTAAGTCTTCGCGGGTTCGGAACCATGGAATAATTGTCATGCCTTCCGCGGACCACTGATTTCAATCGGTCCGACAGAAGATAGAATCAGTCCTTCAAAAGTGCGAAAAGTACTTGTCTCACAGGTTAATTTTTTGAAGAAAATACTTCTTTCGGCGCGTTGAGCTCTTCTGAGCACATGTGGTAGCATAGCATAGAGTATTCTTTTTACGACACCTTCTAAAGAATAAGCTTAGGTTGGTGTAGAAACATTTTGTGAACATTATGTATACACACCCTAATAAGAGCCTTTCAGTTGCTTCGCCAGTTCGCTTTAGGGTCAGCGAACTTTCGAACCGTCTGGAGAACGCGCGGCTGCCGCGCGTTTTCTTTCCACTACACGAAAGGGTGTGTCGTGTAGTAAGACTGATATTGTCCTCCATAGTACTTCTTACTCAACAAAATGCCAAGACTCCAGAGGAATTCTTAATTTATTTAATGTTGGTAGATCGTTGTCAAAATGTTAAGACATGTCTCACCAAATATTGTGAGTGACCTCTTACAGTTTTCTTTATTCCCCGAAGGCTACATAGCTGATACTGATCGTACATTCGAAGCCACGTTTTTACCTTGCCAATGCTTTTATTACGTAGGCAGTAAAAGCGGTTTTCATCCTTTAAGGTATCCACTGACGGACGGCTTTAAGACTTGATTAAATTTTAATATTGAGAATGTTAGGAATGCTGAAACTGTTTGAATATATAATCTATTTTTGTAGGTATTAAGTTTTACAGCAAGTTTTTATTTAAAATTTAATAGTTTGCGAGTTTTATCAATATATTCCCATGCCACTGTGAATATATCAGTGGGGTATTCTACTAGAAATACCTAAAGCTGATGGATTAGACCTAAATCCTCCGTAAGGGTGTAGGCAAGCAATGAAGCAGTAAGATCGACTGGCTATTATTATTATCATTTATTCATATATATTTCTTATTAAATACATTTTAAAATATATAAAAAACAGAAATATACATTTTAAAATATAAAAAATAGGATTTGCAACCGGCAGCAGAAACAGGGTCTATGCTACCGGAGGTTACGACTCTAGAGACAGGAACCTCCTGACAATGCGAGCCGTGTCCAAAAGCACCGCTTTTTGGATTTTGTTCTTGACCCAACCGCCTAGCGTCAGCCTCTTTAGGTGTTTTTCGAGGCTCTTTGCTATTAATCCATTAGCAGAAACGACTATCGGTACAATGATAGCTGAGTCAACATCCCACATGCTGACAATCTCCCGCGCAAGATCCAAATATTTAATTTCTTTTTCTTTTTCAGCCTTCAGAAGATTTTCATCATGCGGGATGGTAACATCAACCATCACTGTGCAGCGTTTTTGTCGATCTATCATTACAATATCAGGTTGGTTGGCAATCACAGTCCTGTCTGTAATGATAGATCGATCCCAGTATAACGTGATAGTACCATTATCCAGAACTGGCGCAGGTGCATACCTGTGATTATACCATACCAATTTATTATTATTATTATTATTTATTCAATTAAAGGCCAACAAGGACCAATTATAAAAAATACACTAATACAATACAATACTTAAAATAACATACAGAACAATTACATGCATACAATGCATGCCTCAGGATCAGGATCCTTACAAGATCATGCTTGTTACCGTTTGACAAAGAGGTTGATTTATTGGCTTATACTCATATTTAAATTATCGTGAGACACGGAACACGTGAGCAATGCAAAAACATGTGTATCGGAGCGAACAAGGCCAAAGTTAACCTATAGTATGCTTTTTGACTAGGTACGTGGTTGTATGAAAAAATGGGTAATTTTGTAGATTTCGGTGATCTTTTAGCGAGCAATTTTTGGTTTTAATTGGGCCTAGTCCCTCCCTCTTACCTACCACTGCAACACCTGTAAGCCAGGATCATCAGTGGTACACAATGAAATGACACTGAGCGGTGAGCCTCAGGCATGTCCCGGGGAATTGCTTTAACTGTCTTGGATCCCGCAACGAATTTAATCAGAAAGAAACAAGGAGGAGTTAGAAAATGAATAGCTCCACTTCCCTCCAGGGCAAAGCGGGAGACAGAACTAAATAATGAGGCTATAGTCTCATAAAACGAGAGAATTACTAGAAGAGAAGGCAGCTGCAAAAGTTAGTATGCTTTCTTGATGTTATGGCATTACCATTCAAGTTATGTTTAGTTTTATTATTTACGAAGCTATTTCAAAATTGCCTTTTTCAATGAAAATCTAGTGATAGTTCAAATATTATTTACATTTTACTGTAAACATCGCCTAGCAAAATAAAACTAACGGTAGTTTAATTTTAAATGTATAATTAAAACAACATTTTCATTCAGAGTAATGATTTCAATTCCATAGTGACATGGTTATTAATTACTTGCGGCCCGTCCCGGCTTTGCACGGGTGGACATTTATTGGAACGAAGTGCCTTATCGCGCGTTGTGAAAGGGGGCTAGACGGAAAAAAATCTTACGAAAAGTTGTTACGACACTTTTTGCAGCTGTGCGGCGTGCGCATGTTTTTCTGTCTGTCTGTCTCTCTCTCTCTCTCTCTCTCTCTCTCTTATAGAAACCAAGCCAGATATTTTCATTTCTATTTCGCATTGAACAGTGTGGTGTCGCGACGATTATTTTTGTTGAGTGTATACAGGTTTTTGTACATAATAAATAATAAGAAATAACTTCGTTCCATCCGGGTGTCCCTTAACACCTCTCAAGGTTTTTTTTAAACATTTTGGCATATCGTAAACCGCTATTTTGGCAAGCGGCTTGGTAAGTATCTTAAGTAACTCCGTCAACTGTTTTTAGGTTCCGGAACGATGTTGCGCCTCGTATATGGTGAAGTAGTAGGTACACTGAGAAAAAAACACTCAGTAGTATTTCAATGTTATTAAACTCGTAATATCTTTCGAATGGATAGTCCGATTTTAATAAACTAAAAAGTAATTTACAGGTGTTGTTAATTTACATTTTTTGGGAAGGTATAAATAATTTGGTCTGATTTTGGTCGGAATTTCTATTAAATTTTAAAATGTGAAAAAGTCGTTATAGTGACATAACTACAATAGTTAGATACTTGCTTTTGCGACATTCTTTGTTTATATTCATATGTTCTTTAATATTTTGGAACATTTTTTTGTTCTAACATCAGCACTGCACTGATCGGACAGTAAGTGATCGACGAGGGTAAGCACAAAGCACGCGGTCAGACCATAGATGGGTGACCGTCAAAGGCACATTCGTACTTCGGTAGGCTTAGTCTAGGTTGTAGCTGTTCAACAGTCGTTAAGCTATATTAGAGGTCCATTTGGTGGCTTGAAAAACTCTGACACCAACCAGGATACGACAAAGAAGATCATTAAACTCAGTAAAGATACAAAAAAGAACATACAGTGTAAATGATAACCTCTATCTTTTGAAGTCGGTTAAAAATATGTATTACTTCCAGTTAGCCCTCAGAGATAAGTAATTTATGCATTTTGTTTATTTATATCTTCTTCAACAACATCAATTTGTATGCGTAAGCATGTTCACCGATATCGAAAATAAAAAGTGTCTAAAGTAAAACGAATAATATTTACTCACCGTCCCCATAGCTCCCGCTGAGTGCGCAAAACAATAGGAGAAGAAATATTCCTTTCGTCTGTGGAGCCATTTCGGCCCGAACAAATATGTTAGGTTGGTATTTACATGTCCCATCCCGGTGGAACGGGTGTTAGGAGATGGAGGCCGGGTGGAAGCCTTTAGCCGTCCTCGTGGGGGCGGCAGGACATGTTGGTGCGCCAGAGGAGGCCGGGAGAGTACTGACGGGGTTCGGCGCCACATCTCCATCACATAAGCTTGCGGGCTTTATTGCATTGGTGTCAAAATAATGAACTTCAATTAATTTGCAGAGGTCGTCAACTGTTTCTCAACACACAATTTTATTTATTTATTTATTACTTTTTGCACAAGTTTGTACAGAGGCGGACTTAATGCCGAAGGCATTCTCTTCCAGTCGACCTTTGGGTGATGCAGAAATATTATGGTAGGTGCACTAAAATTGGAGAATATTGTATAATTACATAATATAACATAACCTAATAACATAAAATATATATATGTATATTTACCTACATATTTATAAATAAATAAATATATTTCCAAATAATATATAAGTAATTACTGATGACATTTTTCAGCTTTAATTTTTTTGAAAATTAGTTCCCGTGAATTTTATTTATTTACTATTCGTTCCGCGTTATAAATATTTTTGCCCGTTTGTCCCGCGAAATATTTCGGGTTAAAAGTTCAGGATAAATAAAATGCCTATGACACTCCACAACAACGTAGCTTACTATTGGTGAAACAATTTTGAAAATCAGTTCAGTAGATCCAGAGATTACCCCTTACAACGACACAATCTCACAAACGTTACCTCTTTATAATATTACCTAGTATAGAAGTATAGATTAATTTAGGACAACCAGTGACCAGTACATTATTGCTAGTCTAAATACAATACTTAAAATTTAAATCAAATTTACTTTTTAAACATTTTTGTAAAAGAAAACTGAGAGGAGCTATATCATGTAACATATCTTTTGAGATATTTTTTACTACTCACTCTGTGAAAATTTTAAGTATGGAGCCGCGGAGAAATATAAGATTATATGGTAAAAGATTATTGCCCATTTAACCTTGTATTTTATTTTATTTTCTTTATAATTTTCTGTTATTGCAGTTGCAGTTTTGCTAACTTTTAGAAAATTGTGTGGGTCTACCTATTACAGAACAAGAAATACATATATCGAAGGTTAAGGTCCAGCAAAAAACGTTTCGTGTAATTATATCTTACGGTCACCATAGCCTAGTTGGTAGTGCTCCTGCCTACGAAGCTGGTGGTCCTGGGTTCGAATCCCGGTAAGTGCAAATATTTGTGTGATGAGCACGAATATTTGTTTCTGAGTCATGGATGTTTTCTATGTATATATGTATTTATCTATCTATATAAGTATGTATATCGTCGCCTGGTACCCATAGTACAAGCTTTGCTTAGTTTGCGGCTAGGATGATCTGTGTGACATTGTCCCCAGATATTATTATTATATCTACTCTCTCTAATTTTATTTTATAACTAGCTGTGCCCCACGGTGATACCCGCGAAAAACTTTATAATTAATAGCCGATGTGTTTGTTGGATATATAAGCTATATTAGTACAAGGTTTCATCAAAGTCCGTTTGGTAAATTTTGCATGAAAGAGTAACAAACATCCATACATCCCATACTCACAAACTTTCGCATTTATAATATTAGTAAGATTTGTTGTTATAATGGCAATAAAAATACACTCTGTGTGAAAACTTCAGCGGACAGACGGATGTATGGACAGCTTAAGCTTAGTGATATGGTCCAGGTGGTACTCTTTGGGTATGTAACCCTAAAAACCAGATGAAAAAAAAAACAATACAATTTAAATGTCAGGAAACGTCATCTGATAAACATATATATGCGCATGTCTGCAATCGAATGTTTTAGCAATATTGTCAAGTGTTGGGTTAGGAAACATGTTATTGTTCTCTGACTTACTCAATATTGATCAATTCAATTCCGGTTCCATTTTGGGCCACCAGTTCGTTAATAGAGATTCATTCTTATAACGACAAAACAAATAGTTCATAGACTAGAGTAACTAAAGATGACTATTGGAATGAATATAAAGTACGTGAGTACAGTCTTGTCCAGGCGCCAGCACATCAAACTACCCCAATCTGTCAAATTTCCTCAATTGAAAGTGAACCTTATGCTTATGTGATAAAGTTGAAAATCTATAAAAGAAATTTCACAGATTGGGGTAGCTGGATGTGCTAGCGTCTGTACTATACAACCTTGCTTCCGTAATTAAGACGATGTGGAGTTCAGTTCAAAGAGTATTGATACCGAAGCGGCGTCTACTGAACCTTGAACAGAATTAATTAAAAATGTATTTGACCGTACAGGTATTAACTTTTACCAATCTGGAGCTTAGCTAATAAGGTTTAAGTTACGCTTGAAGGTTGTCTCGCTCTATATACCTACATACTACCTATACCTAAAACGTAGATCACTAAATTGGTTGAAGGTAATTTGTACAGACGCCAGCACATCCAGCTACCTTGACAGGTTGCTTGATGTGCTGGCGTCTGTACCCACAGTTTTAATTTACACACAAGCGGTAATGAGTCTATGTGAACAAAAACTTTTATATATTTTTTCTTTTAGCCATCCACAAGGGATGGCTAAACTCGCAGGTGACATTTAGCCCACTGCATGGTCAAACACAACGTGCAATTTGTGGACCAGGTATAGTCAGCAGGCATACCTACCGCGAGTTACGTGTCCAATATGTTAAACTTACTTAGTGTACTATGGAGTGTTAGTGCAACTTTAATGTATGGAAGTGAAAGTTACCCAACTTTCACTTCCATACATTATAGTTGCACTGGCAGAAAAATAAAGTAAAATAAATGCAGTGGAAATGGGAGCTCTGAGAAGTATGTGTGGTGTGACTTTGAGAGACAGAATTCGAAATACTGATGTAAGAGAGCGTTGTGGTGTGAAAGAGGATGTAGTCACAAAGATTGAAAAAGACATGCTGAGATGGTTTGGCCATTTAGAAAGGATGAATGAAAGAAGATTGTCAAAAGAAGTATACCTGACCTGTGTGAATGGGACAACTGGAAGGGGAAGACCACGTCGAACATTCTCTGACCAAATTGGAGATGTTCTCAAGAAAGGGCAGGTCAGAAGTACCCTAAACCGACGAGCATGTATGAAGAATATAATGACAGTAATCGAGGCAAAAGAAGTATGCAAAGATTGTGACAAATGGAAATCCGTTGTCTCTGCCTACCCCTCTGGGAAACAGGCGTGAGCCAATGTATGTATGTATGCACTATGGAAGTGTCTTGTATAGCGGTGCGGTGGTGCAGTGCGTCCAGGTTTAATAGATATGTCACTAATAGGTTTTCCACTAGTACTAGGGTTGCCAACTTTTTTTTACTAGAAATAAAGTATATTCAGGTCTAAGAAACATTTTAAACAGTATTTTAGAAAAATGAACAGGATGTTATTTATTGTGGTAAATACATATTTTTTTGAACTTCTGGCACTACTTACTAATTTATAGTCTTTGTGGCTGCGTTGCACTGAGCAGTAAACGCCCTCTGAGTAAATAATTGTACACAGTATTTTGTATTCTTTATTTTTGTTCAACAGTAAACAGTATAATCTAGTGAAAAACAGTATAATACTGTTCAAAACAGTGTACTTGGCAACCCTAATTATTACACTAGTCGTTTTTTTAGAGGTTAATACGTGTGTATGAACCTCTATATAAAAGGTGCCCTTACATGTTCACTCTCCATGAAACTATTGAAAAAAAAATCCTTTCACTAACAATGTCAACAAATACTCTACTATATTTACCTTAATTCTGGTCCATTCAAGGCTGCAACGGTTGCCTGGAAGCAATTGCACTTAGCGATAAGGCCACCATTTGTACAATATTATAAAATGTTTTACTATTTTATTCTTTTAATACGTTGTGCATTAAAGAGATAAGTTTATTTTGCTATATGTCTTAAGCCCCAACTTTCTGCTATTGTCAACTGAAAGAGTGAAAATGAAAACCCCTTGGCTAACTTTGAACGTCGCGCGTCGTCGAGTTAAAAATGTATGTAACCTATAATAATATCCTGGGACATTATTTACACACGGCCATGTGATCCCAAACTAAGCAGAGCTTGTACTATGGAAATCAGTTAACTGATATACTACATATACTACTTTTCTTTTGTAAATACATACTTATATAGATAATTACACCCAGACTCAGGACAAACAGACATGTTCATGCACACAAATATCTGTCCTGGGTGGGAATCGAACCCACGACCTCCGGCGTTAAAAGCATTTGCCAATCACGCCAACAGGCCGTCAATTGTATTCCGCCCTATGTATTCTGTAAAGGGTAGGTTCTTCACCAGTCTTTTTAAGCGCTTTTTAATTCCCTAACTAAAACACTTACGACTAATATGTGATGATTTTCAGTTACTTTTTATTGAGGAACATCTCAGACAGCAACAAATCTTGCGTCTATAAGCAAGTACAGACGCCAGCTCATCTAGCTACCCCAATCTGTCAAATTTCTTTTATAGCTTTCAACTTTATCACAAATGTATAAGCTTCACTTTCAATTGGGGAAATTTGACAGATTGGGGTAGCCTGATGTGCTGGCGTCTGTACATGACTTATAGGACTGAAGGTAATAAATAACACAAGTTTTGCTCATTACGATAACTTTGTAATACTTGCCTGCTCACGTAGGTGTAGGAATTTCCAGGAAGAAAACCCGGGAAACTTTTCATAGTAGGTGTTAGTTTTGTTTTTACTTGTGATGTTATTGCTGAAATTTATTTGGTAGAATGGAGGCGTAAGTATAATATTTTGGTATAATATTTTTGCTTTCAAATAGGTAGGGTGGTGATTATGTAGTGAGACCTCCGCGGTGCTACGATCACTGTTTACTATTCAACCACAAATATTATCATGCCATGTACCTATGTAAAGACGCCAGCACATTCAACTACACCAATCTGTCAAATTTCTTTAATAGATTTCCAACTTTATCACAATAACATTAAGTTCACTTTCAATTTCCCCAATTGTGGTAGCTGGATGTGCTGGCGTCTGTACGTAAGATTAGTTACCATGATCACTCATAGATGGTGTTATCGTAGAAACATCACGGTATGGTTCAGTCCAGTCCACAACAGTGGCTATAATGATTTTATGCATTTCAATAAATATATTTTCCGGTGAAGCAGTGAAGGCTAGATTAATAGGATAGCTGTAGAAGCCATCTAAAAAAATATACATACCGATTTCACACCGGTTCGCAGTCGTAGGTACTCTCAGCTGGCGAGAATGATATATTATTTTATCTGTTTTGTACAGCGTCGTGAGAGTTTTTAAAAAGTTTGACTTGTTTGTGGTTTCCAGCCCAAGCCGTGTGGTTTTAGGCCCAGAAAGAATAACAGGGCCACCCCATACCATACCACGTAGGTGTCGTTAAAGACGACTAAGGGATACACCAGGTAGTCTGGCAGCAGCGCCACCTGTCTACTATAGCTACCCCCTAACTGCGGTTGCCAACTCGCATGCCAAGCGCGGTTACTTCAGCATACGCGATGTTCGCGGCGGCTGACACAGACGGCTTGTGGCCATAGAAATATAGTAGATGTTATTTTGCGGCCATCATGCGCGAGCGGTGCGCATCTATCATGCGCCGCGCGACAGTCCCAAGAGCATCCTGCGCGCGCTGGCGGACCGGTGGGACTTTCCGATGCTGGCCCTCTGGATACGGCTGCACGCAGTCGTACAGTGATTTTCCACCATCATCGGGCAGTCCACCCGGACCGTCCACTTAGTATGTTGTTGATATTTATTACTAACACTAGTTTGTAAGCTCGCAATTATACTAACAAATATGGATGGATAAATCTGAAATAAATGATTATTACCTACCTACATACCTACTTCTGGAAATGATAATACTTTAGTAACAATATTATACCAAACTTTTTGGTATGTCCAGCAGTGGACGCTATCAGGCTAATGATGTTGACTTGTTTTAGGTAAGTCTCGGTGTCGTCATGATGATGATGATGATGTCTCCCCGGCCGAATTTCGGCCATGGCGGCCATTCTCAATGGAGATTAGCTAATTGCGCAGAACATATTATAGTGCACAAGTGTGTGCGCGAACACAGGGGCACTTTCTATTCCATCACTTTCATGATCCGATGGGACGACTAGCGACACGACCGGAAAGAGGTCAGGTACAGGACCGACGGCTTTACGTTCTCTCCGAGGCACAACTTCCAGACTTCGGGCTGATACTGAGAAATTTCTTTTTACGGAAAAATCCCAAAATCACTTTTTAGCGCGACCCGGGATTTGAACCCAGGATCTCATTTTCTGCGATTGAACACGCTACCGCTAGACCAACCAGTCGTCATATGGTGCATCTAACACGTTCCTGGGCGCTTACAAATTACGGGATAGGACATTGGGATGTATTTGATTACCGCGACCACCAAGGAACTATTCAAGTTGCTAGCAACTATGCAAGGCTGAGTCGAAATAATATTTAACGCTTGCTTCATCTACTCACTAACCAATTTACTTTTCTTTATAATATGGTGAGAAGCTCAGTAGACATCTGGCTTATCGACTGTTGCCTAACGGCTACAATCGGGACCGACAGCTTAAAGAGCCCTCCGTAATATACGCTTACCGTATACGACGGTCACCGTAGCCTAGTTGGTAGTGCTCCTGCCTACGAAGCTGGTGGTCCTGGGTTCGAATTAGGGATTGCAATCCGGAAAAACGGATCCGGTAATCCGGCGGATCCGGCATCATTTAACGGTTACCGGATCCGGTACCAATATACCGGATCCGAAGACCGGATCCGGTGCTAGCAGTTTGTGGGAAAATAATATAGCTGTTGCATGAGTAAGTACTTTAAATGCGTTGTGCGTAGTGTTCGGCGCGATAATTTTTGCCATTCATTCGTTCGACAGATTCATCAAATCATTATGGTATCTGTCATAATCATAAATACCTATAAGACTTGTTTGTTAGCATTCTCAAATACTTTAATAATGATTTTGATCTCATTTCAGTTAATTACGTAAGGTTAATTGTATCTATTAGATATTATAGTTACTTGATAATTAATATTGTTACTTATAAATTTATCTATCTGTGAAAGTGAAATCTAGAAAGACTGAGCTACTCGTTACGTCGTGAAATTATTACTAGTTACCTACACTACTAAATTTTAATTGTTTTCTTGTTGTCTATTTGTCTTAACATTGGTTAGGAAATAAAGTCGATTTTATGTATTTGTGATTTATTTTTTATAAACTACCTACATATAAGTGCAGTGACACTTGATTAACTCACTTATTTTGTACTAAAAAGCGAAAATCATCTTGATATAATCAATCCCATTAATTCCCATCAATCCGGCCGGATCCGACCGGACTGAAAATGACGCCGGATTGCAATCACTAGTTCGAATCCCGGTAAGTGCAAAAATTTGTGTGATGAGCACGAATATTTGTTTCTGGGTCATGGATGTTTTCTATGTATATAAGTATTTATCTATCTATATAAGTATGTATATCGTCGCCTGGTACCCATAGTACAAGCTTTGCTTAGTTTGGGGCTAGGACCACCTTAAACCACCTTGGCGGCTTAGAAATTAAACCGCCAAGGTGGTTTAATTTCTAAGCGTTTATAATCCCGAGATATTATTATAAACGCTTAGAAATTAAACCACCTTGGCGGTCACCCATCTATAGACTGACCGCGTGCCTAGGTGCTTAACCTCGCCGACCACTTACGAATCGGTGAAAGCAATTGACTGTGAACAACCAATAGAAGCATAATAGTCAATAAAATAAAATAAAAAATAAAAAAGGTTTTTATTCACGTAGACTTTAAAAGAGCGCTTGTAAATAGTCAGAACATATTCATAGTAATATATAATTAATTTATAATTATTTCGAGGTACATATAGATATTTAGGTACACGGATTGTAGGAAATAATTTACAATAAGATTTATTTTATAACAGTAACGATATTTAACTAACTTAAATTAAGTTATTGTCAAGGATCATGTGTAGGTACAATTATCAAAATTTTAAATTATCAATTATCAATAGTATCAATAGTAGTGGTGTATGCCGGCATGCCGAACAGGTCAAACCCGGGAACAATTAAATTAAATTAGTTATCGTATTTTATGGACCTTACTAGATGTTGTTTTAAGATTTAGTTTATTTGACGGCAACACTAATTTTGTCAGTTTTATATCCTTTGGAATGGTAAACATTGGCAGCATTTAACTTCTAACTAAATTTATATATTATCTCAAAGCTAAATCCCTTATTGGGCATTCAGGGACAAACAACAAAATGAAAAATCTTTATAAGGTATCTTTGTTGTATTCTTCTGTTTATTTAGAGGTACTATACGTTTATTTGAAAGAAAAGCTTAACACAAAAAGGAACATGAGCCTTGAATTGTCTAAAATAGTGAGTGGTTAATGAGGGGAATTTACTTGAATACATTAATATTTAATAGCGAAAGTTCACTCATTCAGTCACTGGTAAACACAAAATCAAGTATTACCTGACTTTGAAGTTGTTAATTAGCAGTAAGTAATTTGAAGACGGACGTCGATGAGGGTCTAAGTGGAGTCCACGGTTACAAAATCGGGGAAAAACGCCACATATTTACACCAATACCTAGGGGCTTGAACTTGATGACGACAAAAGTAGGTATTTGGCAAACCTACTTTTTTACTACTACTTGTTTTTATAAGCATTCTTATAAAATCAAGTAGTAAAAAGTAGGTGTCATAGTATTAAAATTTTTTTTTTTGAATTTATATATAGGTACTATGAGTACCTATACAAGAATAGATAATAAAGTACTTGGCTCTCTTGATGTTTTCCGATTCAGAGGGTCGCCCTCTGACTTCCCATGGCGCGGGGTGATATCTCGAACATATCAATCCGGACATCCACGCACTCCACGAAGGGCCTGCCAACGGTACTTGTTAGCCTGTGCAGGTCCAAAGTTCTTAGACACTTTGTCACTTCCAAATACCCAGTTAAACAGAATTGACCATTTTAAGATATTAAAAAAAAAAAAAAAAACTATTTGTGAAAAGAGGCCACGCCAGTAATTGTAGGTTTGAAAAAAAGAAAAAGGATCGCTCCAAAGCAAGCACAGATAATATAACTCCTTAATTCTATTCATGAAGACCTTTTATTGGCTCTCAGGAACTATAATAATTGCATATGATTGTTACTATTTGCTGTTGGTCTTCCTAAAAATAAATGAACTTAATTCAGTTTACATAGGATACATTGGAAGCATATCAAATTATCCTAAGAGGTGAGGAGAAGGCGCCTACCTCAGCAAATTCTGCACTAAATAATTACTGTAACGCTGATCTTCCGATAGCGCTACAAAGTGATGTCACGGATGTGGCTATAATTAAGTTACCGCGAAACGAGTAGGAATATAGGAGCAATATTTGAAAACGCACATGGATTTCTATGGGCTTCTGAGGAAACTCAATGCACGATGCATTGAGACCAATAACTTAGGAATCTATTTTATATAGATTACTAAGTTATTGGTCTCAAAGCATCGTGCATTAAGTCTTATGGATATTCTTAACAACATTTGAAAGATAAACTAAAACTACAACAAGTAAATTATATACATAGTGTTATCAAGTACTCAAGAGCCGCGCAACGGTTATGAAGTAGCTGCTATGTTATAATAATATATTTACATTGTGAGTATTTATTTAATTAGTGATTATCATTTTATTAATTACTATAATAATTTTACCTCTTAAAACTACTATTAATCGATATTAGACTTTCAAATGGTTGTCACTGATAAAAATATAAATAGGGTAGGAGAATTATTAAAGAGGCATTCATTGTACGACGGTAGATGAGAACTCTGTTAGATTAAATATTGTGTGTGGAAAATATCTCGGAGTTTTAATGTGCAGAACCTACGAGTGCGTAATAATAGATAAATTATAACTAAGTGCAGATTGCGTCGTAGTATTCGTCCGAATCGAGGCCAACAGAAAACTTTCCCAGAAGACTGGCCGTATTACCACATTGAATTGCTAAACTTAGTCTTTGGCCAGAGAAAAAGTCAGCCATCTGGTCACGGGAGGCGTCAACCAAACGCTTTGCAATCTGGTGATATAGACTACGGGTACTCGGGGCAAGCCGAATTGCCTCAAATATGTATTATTATTAAACTCTTTATTGTACCCCAAAATATTAATCAATACAAGAACAATTCACATTAGAGAGAACCGTACAAATGGTGGTCTCTACTAAAAATGTGATCTCTTCCAGACAGCATACTTAGGAATACAAAAGAAAAGATACAGTCAGGGGTACATAACATACTACATATAAAAAAAAAAGATTCTAGTAATATGCATTCTACTACGTACCTTAATTTATTACGTATGTATGTAATTTATAATCAAGTATTTCAGTTACGTACGTCGATTTTTATAGTTTTAGATATGTATATTTGATTACATCGTCGTAAATACTTCTCTGCGTAACGTATAGTATAGGGAACTAATAATTCACTAAAATTATTCATAGGTTATGTGTTCAAATCAAAGCCGACGTATGACTTTGCATCTTAATATTCGTCTGGTACCGTAAGAGGGGTAAATAGAAATCCAAGGATGAATACATATGGAAATTATAATTGCTTTCTTCCTAGGTAGTTGTGTGATAAAGTGAATACACCCAGACACAGAACAAAAAATTGTACATATCATACAACGATTTGTCCTGGGTAGGGATTGAACTTACGACCTCTGGCTTAGCAGTCAATAACCACTAGACTAACAGGACAGTCAAATGTATAAAGCAAAAATGTCTAAGTACAATTCTACAAACGCATAACACAAAAATATAAATGGACAGGGTGGCAGAGGAGTTAACGTTCAAACGCAAAATTTAGATACTTTATGATGAGGAGAACACTCTTTGCTGACGACAGTACTGTTACAATTAAGTCTGAAGAAGATCATACCTATATCCAGAGTATTAATTATACTCTAGGTTCTATTATAGAATGGCTAGATGCTAACAATTTACGGGCTAACATAAATAAAACAAAACTTATGAACTTTGCACAACGTACACCTACCCATTCTGATATAACTATAAGTTACAGAGGTAAATCGGTGATTGAGGTGGATACTACTAAATTTCTTGGTCTCGCTATTGATAAGAAAATAACTTGGAAACCTCATATTGATCAATTAAATAAAAAAATAAATAAATCTGTATATGCACTTTACGAACTAGCTCAAATTAGTAATGTTAGAACTGTAGTATATCATGGAATGGTATCTTCTATCTTGAGATATGGTTTGATTTTTTGGGGGAACTCCACAGACCGAAAACAAATTTTCAAAGCACAGAAAAGATGTTTAAGGGCCATGTTTGGGTTAAAAACCATTGAGAGTTGTGCACCCTTCTTCCGCAAGTATAAAATACTACCACTACCTTGTCTTTATATATATGAAATTGCTGTGTTTGTTAAACTTCATTTATACCTGTATAATGTAGCTTCAGAGAGTAGTAACAGACTGCAACGAGACGAGTATCGTCTTTGTCTTAGGAAATCAAAAACTACTCTGATGCATAAAAGCGTGTTTTATATGGGGCCATTAATATATAACAAACTGCCCAAAGCGTTTAAAGGAAGTAATGACAAGACGTTCAAAAAAGAATTGAAGCAATTTCTTGTTAATAAAAATTATTATAGTATGACTGACTTCCTAAATGATAAATTTTAAATTGAATAGTAATGCTAATTGTATTTTTGTACCTATATGATTGTTGTATTTTAGAATCTTATATATTATTTTGACATTTACTTCTATTAACGTGACATTGTACAATACTACACTATGACATTGATTATAATTCTATATCTTATCTGACATTGAAACATTTACTAAATTCACTTGTCGAAATCAATGTAACTAATTCTTGTTTGTTTAAATGTGTATATGAAACAATTTGCATGCCTTAGTTTTTAGGTAGAATACAGCGTTCAAATAAGTTTAATGTGTACCATCCTCTGCAATACCTGTATTGAGCAAATAAAATTGAATTGAATTGAATTGAATTGAAGGAGTATCCGAATCACCTCCATGTATATTTTACGATTTTGCGTAGTTTTTGAGATAGAATTTTGATCGATCCAGAGCTGAAACCCAAATTTTGAACTTTCGAATAAATTCAGTAAAGTCAGTTCTGCAATGATTACATAAACCATACTTTTTAGGGTGTTAGGTTAAACTATGCTAATTAGTTATCACAAAAAAATCTGAACCAGAAATGTTCAACAAAACGAGAAAAAAATCGAAAAGTGATGTAAGGTGAAATTTAGGAAATAAAGTCATTAAAAATTCTATTACAAAATCTAGAAATAATTATGTATACTTTAGTATATTACTATAAACATGTTCTGACTATTTACGAGGACTAACATTTTTTTAAGTCTACATGAATAAAACTTTAATTTTTTAATTTTTAGTGTTATAATAAATTGAATTGTATAATCATTGAAGTAAATATGTCCAAATAACTATAAGGTATATACTAAATAAATATCACGAATACATAAAATTCATTTTCTAAATACTAAGTAAGTTAGTATTAAGTATGGTTTCAGAATAGAGCATATTTTAAAATATAACAAAGACACGAATACTTTGTTTCCTTATAATTTTTCATGCTAACAAAATGCTCCTAGTCTTCATGCCCCTTATACTTGGAGCAGTAACTTAAGTGACCCAAAGTTATAGTATATTTTAGATTATCAGCTTAACACGATGCGATTACCATTTGAGATCCATCGACCTTTTACGGCCGATCGGTTACACACAATTGCGAAGGGGTTTATACGTATTTTATTGAGTTGGTGTGCTAGATTGGATTATATCCCATTTGTCAAATTACAATTTTGGGCAACACACCCGAAACCATTTTTAATATAGTTACATTATTTTCTAACAAAGATTTTATTAATGGACTGGGTAGTCAGTATTTTTTATTGAATTGCTGTATATAAATAAATATAAAATAGCCACACAGTTCTGCTTGAACCAGGCCAATAATATTATTGAAACTTTGAATACTGAAAAAAAAATTAATTGTGTATAAAAGGAATTCGGTACATTTTACGCTCACAAAAATTTAAGCAAATTATGTTACAGGATGCCGCGCAGTTGAGAACTATTCTCACGAAGCTGGCAGAAAACGTTCCCGATACCTGACTAACATTCCTTATTGTTTATATTTGCAATACACGATTCATTTCTTTGTATTCTTTTTTTTTTTTTTTTTTTTTTATAAAATAGACAACGCCTGCAGTAGGGTATCTAATCCCTGTGTCGAGGGATACTTTACAAACATATAATGGACGGACACAAATTACATCCAGACTTAGAACTATTATTCATCGGTCACACAAATAGTAGTCCGGCGCGGGGCTCGAATTGGCGACACGGAGCGGCGAGGCGACTGTCTTAGTCGCTACGCCAGACGTGCAATCATCCCATGATCAGTATGATCTTTTTTACTGTCATCGAAATAATTTTACACTAATATTGTTACACGTAGCTCCAATTTGAATTTTAGAGATAAATAAGGAGTTTAGTCTTGCATTTTAATAGTTTGGTCTATCCTTGTGACACATTTCTACCCATCGGAATTCTCAGCGTATTCAATAATTAATTCAAATAGCATTAATTATTCATTGTTATTTGTTTGGAAACTTTGCCTTAGTTTAACAATAGAACGAGGTATAGTGACACAAAACCAAGGGTAGAGAATTTACCTTGAATAAATCGAAGGGTAGGTAATTATTATTGTACTGAATTCAATATGCCAAGTACAAACGGCCTGAGTTTGGGTGTTTGTAAAATTTATGTGATTTAATAGTATTTCTTTATTACGCCTTGTGTATGTTTTGAAATATTAAGAGAGTAATAAAACAATACGTTTAATTTGAAATGTCTCAGAACTTTAACGTAATAGTTAACTATTATTTCAAAGTTCTAGAATTGTTTGTGTCGGTGAGATTTATGCTTTGTTTTATTTACTTATTAATCGAAATGTAATTTATCTATGTATTAAATGCCTTTCATATAAATAATTTGTCTTCTAGTAGGTTCTGCGTTAAAAATCGATCCAGGTAAAATTAGATTCAAAAGTTATGTTATGTTATACGTCAAGCAAGCTCGGTAGTGCAAATAAAATATTTTACATGTTCATCAATAAGATACGAGTACGTCTAAGAATTTTCACTACCATGAATTTGTTAACGTTTGAAGTCTGACCCGTGACCCCCTGGGGCTTGATAAGCAGAATCGAATAGACCTATTGAAAATCTGAAATTTCTATACGATGTTAATCAAGCTCATTAAAATGGAATTTCTCTATTGATGGAGCATATAAAGCTTTAATATACGGGATAACCCCTCATGAAACCTAGTATATCTACAATCATTTAATAAAATAAAACTTATTGGATTAGTAATGGCCAATTTTTTCTTCTCCACCAGAAGCATCCCTTCAAATATTTCACGTAGTACTAGTAAATGAATTATGCATTTATAAATATTATGCACCTACCTTATTAACACCAAGCAGGCTGAATAAGACTTATTTTTTTCAGTTTCGCGCAGTTTTCAATTCAATAAAGTTGCTTTCCAAGTAAAAAATACTTGGAGAAAGCATCTTTGTGATCGTAGGCGTGCCGAGTCTCTATAGACTACTTGTCTCGTAAGGATAAAACCCCTAAATAGAGTACAACGGTTAAATAAATTAGAGTCAAATGGGCTAGGGATGGCAGTTAGCCATTCGGTCGTTAACTAAAAAAGGACCGTTAACCTTTACTAGCTTTGTAAATTGTTCCTGAGGGATTCATCTTGAAAATGGTAGACCACTTTGAAGTACTAGTAAGCGTTATGGTTACGTTACGTAGCTACTTATGGTTTTCCTAGATAAAAATATAGTGGGGTAGACTATTGCAGGACTATTCCAAATGGAATATTGCGAGACCACGTGTTAAAGATTTTTTAGATTTGATCCCATATTTGTTAACTGGTAGGTGTTCGTATAGATACTTAAGAAGTAACTTCAGATACGGGCGTCTTAATCGTCAATTCATCTGTGTTCTGTCTTTCATTATTTGGCTTATGTGTTGGCACCATGGTCTGTAGACACAAGTTACACTCATTTTGGCGTTGTACCTGAGCCCATGAGCCTTCACATAATTTTTGAAGCCGCCTGCGACCTCGATCGTTGGACACAAGAGTACCATGTCGCCAACGTAACTTACATGATATTTATACAACTTCTGTTATTGAGGAAGGCTATAGGCTAAAAACATCACGCTACAGGCTTTTGGAGATATGTAGGTTTCATCGAGCCATAAGAGCATCTCCCGGCGAAGCCGGCTAGTGCGGGTAGCTTGTTAATCACACTTCACATTATAAAGGTGAAAGTTTGTGAGTGCGTATGTTACTTCTTCACGTCTATGCGGCTGGAACGATTTCAATAATCAAAATACAAAATCAATATGTAGTGTTAAGGGCTGCTAACTCGTCGAGTGCTCGAAGGAGACTGACGACGAGTTAGCAGCCCTTGAGAATGGTCCGTGGAGGACTGAAACACATGTAATTTGCTTTTTTATATTGTCCTTCTTGCATGTGCACATTTTTGCGGACGGGAGGGCGGTGCAAATTGCATCCCGGCATGATTAAACTGACAATTAGCGAAATTAACACTACATATTGATTTTGTATTATGATTGTTATGGATTTCCGCAAAGTAACGCCTGATTCCATTACTTACGATTATAATAAAATTCGGTATGGAGTTAGCTGATACCCTGGAATAACGCATAGGCTATATATAATTTATAAAGTTCAATGCGGGTAAAACCGTGGGGCACGGCTAGTTATGGTGTAAGACGGATCATTGTATACACCCTATTTTATATTTATTATAAGGCATATTTTGCATTTGTTTTGTATTAATTCCTGTTTAATTAAAATGGAATTATGCTAGGAACAAAGTTTACAGGGAGTCTCGAAGTGCTCTTAATTATCAACAGAGATCTCAGTTCAGTTAACAGTGTTTCGTATATACCGAGATATCTACAAACAATGCTTTCCATTTCGGTGTTACGTGTATATAGGAATAGAGATTTCTATTAGCTACAGCAAGTTGTATCGTGTGAGCGTGTTTCTATCATAGGTTCCAAAATTCCTATAACGTATTTAAAAAAAATGTGTCTGTCATTAACAAACACTTATTATCTAAGTTTGCTGAAATTACTGCCTACAGTTAACCCCAACAATATTGCCAATGAAAAGAAGCAAAACGTAATGGCCTCAGAACTTTACGCGTATGCATACATTGTTGTATGTAGACAGCTAAGTCGGTGTCATAAATCGTTGAATTACGACTTGCTCCACATATTCAGGTCACAGCTGCACGTAGCAAATTATACATACGCAGCTAGAAACGGTCTTTAATTGGTTTCTATTACACTAACGCAAATTTCATAAGCTAAATTCGTACAAAGATAGATCTAGTAATAAGGTAAGCATAGTATTTTTTATGAGCTGCTTTACTGAGGAAGTATCTTTAATGCACAGAATAGTATCAACTTTTATAAGGTAGCATGTTTCAGATCTACATACATCCATACAGATTGTATTTAGTTCATTTAAAATTTATAAAAATATCATCCTATGGTATATGTATTGAAAGCTGTAAAACGTTTTAGTTTCTTTATTTTCATATTCAGTAAATAAATATTGAGATATTTATTTCATTTAAGCTCCTGGCATAGGGAGTAAGGCGATACAAAAAGTAATAGAAGTATCTGTCTTAAGAGACAGGTTTCGTTGATTGGTCAACGAAAACTGACTCTTTTTTTTTCGGTTGGGAAAAATTAAAAACTTAACAAAAGATTCACAACTTCGTAAATGTTTATTTATTTTATTTCGGTTTTACAGTTTGCGGATGAGTTTCCTTGAAAACTTTTTCATTCAACAAAGTTTCGTATAGTCTTGAGAGTGTTGGATACTTGCTGAGGTCCAGTGAATAACTGTAAAAGAATAAAAACGGTTATTTTATTTTTGTTTCTGTGCTACGGAGGTGGGGTCTGTGCATGTGAATCTCGGTTGTTGTTGTTGACACAGTCAATAATTCATGCATTTAAGGGGCCTATTGAGCGACTTGAAAAGCTGACACTAGGATAAGGTCAACACGAATAAATAAATGAGTACATTTATCTACCCGTCGGGTCCGTGCAAGAGCGAATCCGGATCACAAAGTGCAAGGCTTCTAACTACTTCACCGCATTAGTTCATTAGGCCATACTGACCGTAAATACATATAATATAAATTTATATTTTGGGATTAAACGATAAGGGAAAAGAAAAAAACGGCAGAGCCTGTTGTACAATGGAAACCAGACCACTGATAACCATACTTATATATTTCTAAATACATGCTTATTGTAAATTATACACAGACACAGAACAAATAATGGCTTAGCAAGCCAAAGGTCGTGGGTTCGATCCACAGCCAGGACAATTCATAGTGTGATGAACCCGATTATTTGTTCTGTGTCAGGGTCACTAACCGCTAGACTGATGGATCAGTGTGTTTTCTGTCCCTATAATATTGGATTATAGGAAAAATTGTTTATTCATTCATATGTCGCACATTAACGCATTAAACGAATTGTTGGGCAGATATAGCAATATTTTATATTATTCTATATAAAATATTGCTATATGTGCTCAACAATTCGTTTAATGCGGTTAAAAGTAAGATTCCAAGTAATATAATAGGTATCAAAGACTCAAGCATATAGAAAAATCTGTATGATTTTCTTATTAATAAAGCCCACTATACAGTTGTAATATTTAAATTCAATTCATGTAATGATGAAATTATTAAGAAGGTATCTATAATAATGTAATATAAAATACCTAATCAATATTATGTAATTATATAAGTATATTAATACAACGATGATGATTAATACAACGGACAAATTAAATTTGATTAGTGATTAAATAAATACAATTGTTAACTTTTGCACGCCGGAAGGCTAATATGGAGCTCCCCCTATATTATTTTTAAGATCTTTTATAAAACCCATTTTTAAGCAAATAAAATATGTGAGTTTGAGTTCTTTTTTAGATATTTATACCACGTATATATTTCAGAACCATATTTTTACTCGTTATTAGCTCTTATGACTTACCGGAAGACAGCATTAAACAACTGAGGCACGAGACAGATATCTGCAAAGGTTATTTGGTCTCCAACACAATATTTTCCAGATGATTTCTGTAGGAGATCCTCCAGCGATTCCAATCCTCGCTTCAACCAGTAGCTGGAGAACTTTTGAAACTGCTCGTCCGATTCAAAATGAGTTTTGAGCCCTATATTTTGCAATGGCTGGATGCCCGATACGATGGTCTGTGAAAAATAATTCATGTGTGGTATGAAAAAGTTAGCCTAATTAATTTAGAGGTTATGAGTCTGTTAGCGAAAGTTAAGCCATTAGACCCCTTAATTTTTGGGTTGTGAAGTGACAGAGTCTACTTTATTATATTTTATCAAATTATTCCGTGACACAGAGATTTGTAGAAAACATATTGTTTGTATAAAGTTTGATTAAATATGGCCATTATGAAGTGTGTGGTCCTAAGTGCGCAAAATGGTTGAGGCTGTATGGCGCGGACTTTATAAACGTGAATTCCCTGGACGCAAAGCAGATCCCGACTCAGCACAACGATTTATGGGTTTGACTACCATAACCACAGCGCCGCACAGATAGTTAATTGGATTTTAACATCACTTAGCGTTCGACAAGTAACTTAACTCCTGGAATTGGTTTTCGTAACGTGTCCTATATTATTTAGATCATGTATGAAATAAGTGTAATAAATAAAGTGCGGTCACGGACTAGGAACAAATTCGTATAGTGATATATTTACTCACTGACAGTGGTGGTGGCTCTACTGAAAGTTTATATGAAATATTTGGAAAAAATATTATTGGGTGTCAATGGACACCCGGATGGAACGAAGTTATTTCTTATTATTTAATATGTACAAAAAAACCTGTATACACTCAACAAAAATAATCGTCGCGACACAACACTGTTCAATGCGAAATAGATATGAAAATATCTGCCTTGCTTTCTATAAGAGAGAGAGAGAGAGACAGACAGAGAAACATGCGCACGCCGCACAGCTGCAAAAAGTGTCGTGACAACTTTTCGTAAGATTTTTTACGTCTAGCCCCCTTTCACAACGCGCGATAAGGAACTTCGTTCCAAAAAACAGGTAATTATCGCGGGCAAAAGGTTGCTATAACTAAAGGCGGCGCGGCGGCCGTCCTTTTATGACATTCTTCCTGCTCCGGGACCGAACTTTACATACTGTAAATGTACTGTTAAGTACTTTGTAGTAACTGTTTATTAAAACAAAAACATGAAATTTATTTAGCACTTGGGTATCAAGGTCACAAATAAGCACTAAGCTGTAATACCATATTAATCTTAAGTACATTATAGGAGTAGACTAGATTTAAGCGGGTGTCCGTCCGTCGGTGTGGTCAACACATAAATATTTCGAATACCAAATTAAAGAACCCGGTATTTTGCTATTACATATTTTAAAATTTAATATTTATAATTTTCATCTAATATTTTTTAAGTTACAAATGTAAATTTAATATTGTTATATCACACATTCTATTAAGGGCAAATACTTTGACTCGATTTAGTTGTTTCAGTTGATTCAGAAGTAAAAGCAAAGAATTTTTCAAAGATGGAGTGATGGCTGGGAAAAATTATAGACACGGGCTCGCAGGTCAGGGGAAAGTTGACCACTTTCCCTGACTTGTGACTCCATCACGCGATTGCTGTTTCCAGCAGTTTTATGTGTAAAAAGGTAATCAGAGTTTGCAATATTCGTCATCTTTTGACTTTTATTTAGATTTTATCTTTGGTTTTTCTTATCTGCTTATATTTTAAATTATACATTATCATCATATGAGCCAATAGACGTTCACTACTGGGCAAAGGCCTCCCTCAACGATCTCCACAATTCCCGGTCTTGCGCTACCCGCTTCCAGCGACCCTGACAAGATCATAATATCTGTCCATCTTGTAGTGGGCCTGCCCACGCTGCGTCTTCCGGTTCGTGGTCGCCACTCGAGAACCTTCCTGCCCCAGCGGCCGTCGGCTCTACGAGCTATGTGCCCTGTCCACTGCCACTTCAGCTTGGTAATTCTTACGGCTATGTCGGTTATTTTGGTTCGCCTGCGGATCTCAATACTTCTGATTCGATCTCGCAGGAAAAACTCCAAGCAAAGCCCTTTCCATTACTCTTTTTATGCCAAATTATACATGCATGACCTAAATGATGAGAAAAATCTCAATACGTAATATGTAAGATAGAGTTTGACCTTATAATGCTGCCCTGGTTTGTATCCGCTAAGAATTCTTAGAACACTCAACAGATAGATCTCAGCATGTTGATTACGCGTAAACTGTTAATGATTTCCTACGAAGTTTGTGGCAGCGTTTGAGGACCCTTGACATGAATGACGCATGACTTTATTTTTAATAGGTACTCAACTAAAATTCCACGAACAAGCAAGGGCCACCTGATGGTAAAAGGTTACCGTAGACTGGAGCTTGCTAGACACGTGGCGTCCCTCATCCCTCTGCTGGTGTTACCCCTGTCCGATAAGCTCTAACGACCTTACTCACTCCCGGGACCACAACATTAACAAACATAAAAGTAATTAATACTATACTTTGTTTGTTCTCTCTCAAAAGGCCTCCCTTTTCTTCTCCGAACAATGATGTCCTATATTTGAACTATCTTTTTAATTATAATAGATTAATCATCACTTGATGTGTCTGATATGGCGCTATTAAAGAAAAAAATACGAATACAAAATGACGTCAAACAACTGAAATTGGCTCGCAGAAGCTCGCAGACGCCAAGCAATTTGTATATGCTCGTCAATTGCAACGATCAGCTGACACATTTTATTATATTAAATATTTGTTGCCTGGCACAAAATGGTTGTCTTTAATGTGTTCAGACACATGGGTAAATGTTTCTTCGATTTATTTCACTATTGTATGTTATAATTATTTTGTGACATTGATGTTTGCCGATAATTTTGAACATTGGACTAGATGTTGTAATTTAAATCATCAGCTCGATATCGTCCACTGCTGGACATGGCCTCCCCCAAAGGTTTCTATAAAGTTGCCATTTGGAGGGGTTTGCTTGGCAAGCGAATTGGCGACCACAGTTAGGCGGTAGTGCGGTCCTAGTACCTGTGTATCCTTAGTTGCCTTTCACGACACCCACTTGAAGATATGAGGTAGCACTGTAATTTTTTAGGCCGTAAACGGCTAGAGGTGCTTGTTTATATATAACCGAATTTTCATTAGCTCCAATCTATACATATAATAAAATCGTAGGAAAGTCAAAACTGTACATTGAATATTTTTTTTAAGGATATTCGGGGCGTGATCTGCATACGACATGAAGCCAAAAATATAGTTTTTAGAATTTTTGTCTGTTTGTCTGTATGTATGTCCGGGCTAAACTCAAAAAGTACTGCATGGATTTAATTCCAATTTTGCATGAATATTACTAAGAGGTCAGGTCAACATATAGGCTACATATTAACACGCTATCACCTACGGGGGAGGAGCTGTGATCACTTATAAAGTTTAACGCGGGTAAAACTGCGGGGCACAGCTAGTTTCAAATAAATATGTATATATAAATTAATACTATTTTGTAATGCTTACCTCACATATTTCTCTGACACGAGCCCTCAACAGCGGGGAGCCAGGCGTCAAAGATGGCTCTGGACGTGTTTCTTCCAAGTACTGGACAATGGCCATAGATTCCACCAGAGTTGAATTATCTGGCAAAAAACAATGTAAATTATTATCAATATGTACTTATAACAAATCGGTTGAAGCTGCGTACATCATCTTACTTCTGAAGAAGGTCTCCGGTCGAAATCGAAACTAGTCGTAGAATGATAGTAATAATAATATCCTGGGACATTATTTACACACGGCCATCTGATCCCAAACTAAGCAGAGCTCCTACTATGGACACCAGATAACTGATATACTACTTTTCTTTTGTAAATGCATACTTATATAGATAATAACACCCAGACTCAGGACAGACATACATGTTCATGCACACAAATATCTGTCCTGGGTGGGAATCGAACCCACGACGATGTTTGAATGATAGTTCCTAGAATGGCAGGAACGGAACTTTCCTTGCGTGTACAATAGAATGTCGTCAGAAAGAGATAAGTGGACAGAACTAAATAAATTGGGAGTCTCCCAGCATAACTTGATGATTGTATGTGCGACACAATTTAAGGCAGTCGCCTCGCCACATCGTTTCCCGGGCACAACTATTTGTGTGGCTCATAAATAGTTGTTCTGAGTCTTTAAAAAACGTTATATTCGTAATTTCTGTCAAATGATTGGACACAGCCGGGAGCAAAGTTAGACGTTGCACGTAGATATAGCGTTTTGTCGACTTAGACATTACGATGGCTCTTACGATCAGTGGCATACCATGACTTATACTCCCAAGGGGTACACTACATTAATACGAAAACTTTATTCCGACAGTCACAAATACGAATTTGAAAATACCGATTTTAATAAATCTGAATGGTTCAGAATTCCGAATATTACAACTTCAATTTATCATTACTTCTAGTTTTATAATTCCTAAATTTCAATATTCCTAAAAGTTAATAATTACTATTCTCAAAATACCGAGTTTCAATAGATCGAATGACAAAAAGTCCGACTTAATACGAATAA
The DNA here is from genome assembly GCA_951640165.1 of Pseudoips prasinana. Classification (NCBI taxonomy): domain Eukaryota; kingdom Metazoa; phylum Arthropoda; class Insecta; order Lepidoptera; family Nolidae; genus Pseudoips; species Pseudoips prasinana. The sequence continues at coordinate 29,002,844 of OX621236.1, read as the reverse complement.
AAATATTTTGTTTCCATGGTCACAATTCGAACTTAACCTAACCCAAATGATTCACCAACAATAGAGGGGAACTGGCACTCGGCGGCTGCATGCAACATGCAAGCAGGCAGGCAGCATGCAAGCAGGCATACAGCAAGCGAGGAGCCATACAACATGGAGCAAGCATTGTTTCTGTCACGGCTCCGGCGCTGCGGGGTTTAGGCGGCCCCACGCGAGCTTATCGTCGTAGATCGTAGATGATTTTAACGCTCACCACCGAAGCTTCGGCTTGCTAACCGGCTCCGCCGGCCAACCTATTATATATTTACATATAAGTATATATAGTCCACGTCATGCACTGCACGGTAGGGTAAAAAATTACGATTCTACGGAATAAATGAATATTGATTTTGAATTTGAGTATATTATTTAGTATATTTGAGCATATTTATTTTATAATCCATTGTCAGCCATATTGTCAATAAGATTATTTTCGTAATGGCGAACTAATGTCGCTATCATAAAATCGTTTACTATAAATGAAATTTTTGCTTCAATATCAATACCTTAATTGCTTATTACTAATAGGCAATATTAATAAAATAAGCTTGACAAGCCGAGTGATCACTCACTTTAGCTGTTATCGTTATGTTTGAGCCTTATATCCAAGTAATAGAGTTGCTATTAGTGTAGCGTTGGTTTACGGCATTCTGAGAATAGCAAAAGCTTTGATCGTTGTCCCAAGAGCACCTGTAGGCTGTAGGTATCGATATTTCTGCATTGGAGTTACTACACCGCTATAGGTCGTGCCCGTGATAAGATCTCGAGGTCTGTCTCTTTCAATTAAACGAAGAAAAAGGATATATACAGGGCTTTAGGTAATTACTATAGGTTAAACCTATAAAGAAATGGTCAGCCAAGTATGAACCGTACTCGCATACCGAGGAATCCATAAGGGGCATACATAATCCTACTCTGGATTGGTAGGTAGAGGAAGGAAGTTTTAGTTCAGATTTAGACTTTGCATTGCGGAAGTTGTAAAGAATTTATTAAGATATTGTTAGTTTGTGAAAGGTTTTTGAGGTTTTCAACTGAGTGACTTTAAACCAAGGAAATTGTTATCCTCTTTTTCGAGAATTTTTGTCTAGAAAACATTTGAGGTTCGTTGATAATACTTCAATATTATATTAATATCGTTCGTAGTCGGTGAAATATACTGATATGAGAGACAGATACACCATAAGGATTGCCTGGTCAAGAAAAATTACGGTTGGCTTCTTTCTAGCATCGTATCACTCGCCAACTACAGGATGTTCATATTTACACATTGGAATCTTTACAATCTCGTACGGCACGGTTTCAGAGTACGTAAGTTAAGGCTGTGGACTGAGCTTTCTGCCACAGGTTTCCCAAAGGACTACAGCATGGAGCCCTTCCAAAAATATGTTTTTACATGGTCGCTAAAGCACGATTGCAAGCATCCATCAGTGTATGGATGCCTTATTATAACGTCACGTTATTGGAAATCCTACTAATATTATAAACGCGAAAGTATGTAAGTATGGATGGATGGATGTTTGTTACTCGTTCACGTATAAACTACTGAATGGATTTTAATGAAACTTTATAATAATATAGCTTATACATCAGACTAACACATAGGCTATAATTTACAAAAATATTGTGTGAATTGTCTAAAATATGACGATAATCTACCATCTGCGAGCTATTCCGGCGTGCACTGCCAATACCGCTAGAGGTACTCATCCTACTAATATTACAAATACGAAAGTTTGTAAGTATAGATGTATGGATGTATGTTTGTGATCTTTTACGCCAAAACTACTTTAACGCGGGTGAAACCACGGGGCATAGCTAGTACTATATAATAGGGCGACCGTTTTCCATTAAGTAGGCCGTAAGATTGTTTACTGATTTCGTTGAAAGGAAAAAAACAAAACACGGTATTTTTTTAATTATTCCTATTTACAAAGTATTCCAAATTCCGATATCGAACCGTAGTCATCTGTGTCAAACATTCTTTGGCATTTGTCGTAATTAATACAAATTTAATCTAAGTAGATTGAATTGCTAGTGGATACTTTTTTATGTTTATTTCCATTAAAATTGCTGTACTATGTAAACACCAACTATTCGAAGATTCTTACAAATTATTATAATACTTGTTCAGCATTAAATAACCGTAAAACAGTACCAAAGTTCTAAATTTAATAATTACTAAATTGCTCACAATTTATTTGAACTAATAAAGCTGTTGAAATAATTGGTCTACTGAGAGTCTAAATATTTTACAGTCTCGCAATTTGCTGTTGTTGTGTGGAGTCGTAAAGTTAAACATAGTTGAAGACACGTATTGTAAAGCCGTGTTCTTATTTGTTCCTTTTGATGTACGGAGATGCAATTCTTATAATAAATGCCTAAATCAACCTGTTCACATATACGATACTTAAAATAGGTGTGTGTGTAATATCGAGTACAGACTCAACATTTTATGTACAGGCGCCAGCACATTTACTTGTTCATGAATAAATGAAATGAAATGAAACATCAAGCAACCTGCTCTGTCAAATTTCCCCAATTGAAAGTGAACCTTATGCTGATGTGATAAAGTTGAAAATCTATAAAAGAAATTTGACAGATTGGGGTAGCTGGATGTGCCGGCGTCTGTTCGATCATTCTCTATTACTTTGGAATATACATTCATCTACGTGGATCGATTACCCCTAGATGTTCTCGCCTAAATATAACTATTCACAGGAATAGGTATATTTAGGCGAGACGTAAGGAGAGAGTATATTTAGACCTACCTATACACAGGAATAGGAATATGTGATCGTTCTCTATTACTTTGGAATTTATACGTGGATCGATTACCACTAGATGTTCTCGGCTAAATATACCTATTTGTAGAAATATGTATATTTAGGCTCGATGTAAGGAGAGAGTATATTTAGGCGCCTAAATATACTCTCTACAAAGTAATAGAGAAATACCATATATACCATATATGGTATTTCTCTATTACTTTGTAATTCATACGTGAATCGAACACCCCTAGATGTGTTCGCCTAAATATAATATAATATATATAATGACCCTTATGATAGGATCATGCTAAGGACAGGCCGACGACATTGTTTAATTATTGTGTCTGTAATTAAGAACTGAGTGCGTTTTAAAAACTATGTACACATTAATGATACCGCTTGTAACTATGAATACCGTATGTCTCGTCTTACTTAAAATTTACTCTAACCTCACTCTAAAAAGACGAATATCATGAGACAACTAACACTTCAGATCTCCAACTAGGCAGAGCCTGTACTGTGGCAACCAGATAACTGATAAACATACTTATATTTTTCTACATAAATACATATTATAATAAAATATAGATAACACTCAGACAAAGTCAGTTCATCCGTTTGAAAGCTATGATGCCACATTAATATAATAGAGCCATAAAAATTTCCAATTATAAAATTGTACAAAATTAATGCGCGTGTTGTTTATAAAACAACGATTCCGAATGAAGTGTTTTATGAAGTAAATTTTGAACTCTCTAACTATCAGGTCACTTTCGGACACTAATCTACCAAGGTATAATACACCCACCCATCGCCCTTTCCATCGCCCTTTCCGGCAGGTACCTAATAAATGCATGTGTGTCGCATTGGTTAAGGTTGTCACCTGGCTACTACCTCAGCATCTTCGTATTTCGGGTGCGATCTCCGCATATGACAAGTAGTTACGGGGCTCCAAATGATTGTTCTATATTTCAGTGTCACTAGTGTCCGTTATTACCACGAAACCAACTCGACAGAACCTTTGCAGTTCATACTAATTCATGAAAAATGATCACTTCAGCTTCACATATTTCTCTTCTACATTATCAACATTAGTAAGAAGAGAAAGCGTCAGGAAGATTATCCAGATTCCTTTTAAGTGTCCCACTTTACAAACATGCAATTAAGAGATGTTTTCCTTACTGCGACCGTTGTATTAAAGAATACTATTATTGGAGCGCTGAATTATATTAAAAGGACAGAAAGAATCTGGTTAATGTTCCTGACGCTTTCTCTGTGCTCTTCCTACAAACGTTGTTTTTGTGGAAGGGAAATATGTGAAGCTGAAGTGGTCTGTTCATGAATTAGTATGAACTGAAAAGGTTCTATCGAGTTGGATTCACTATACTGGTAGCAGTAGATGGTGTAGATTGATAAGGAGATGCGAGGTAAGAAAGACACCTCTGCAAGCAAAAACAGAATGCAGACTGAGCTTGAGTTGTCTGAAAAAAGGAAAACGGACGTCTTTACCGCGGAGTTGCATATAAAAAAGGCTACTTAAATAGAACATTAATTTAATAGTGGAGCGTAAACCCGAGTTCAACTATAAAAAGAGTTTATAACCTTTGATTTATATTTAACTTACTCGTAGAAAAACATATGTTTTTACTGCCTCGTGGTCTAGCTGTGGCATCTTCAACCGTAGATGAGGTTCTGAGTTAAAATCTTGGGTCCGATCACAATGTAATTTTGAGATTTTCCTGTTAAGATTTTTTTTAGTATCAGCCCGCAGTCTAGGAGTTTGCAGTATTACACATAAGAGTGAAGGAATAGAAAGTGCCTCTGTGTTTGCGTACACACTTGGGATGCTTATGGCTAGTCTTCATTGAGACTGACCGCTATTACCAAAACTCGACCAGGAGGACAGTATTATTATTAGAGATACACCATTTAGAATAACTATCTTTCCATGTAAAAAAAACATTACAATTGGACCATGGATCGGTTATAGAGCTACGATTTCGGAACGCACGTAGGTTAGTTAGTTAGTTAGTTGGGCGATAGGTTTCCGCACTTAGCCTCCCAATTGGGCCATTGTGCGTGATACTTGTTTGGCTCGCACGCACGTAGGTATGGGCTTCAAACTTATAAAAGTCATCTTCTTAAAGCTAGGGTAAAAATGCCTCGTCTATACCAAGACAGTTGGAAGTGCTCATCGATAAATAGATACAGCTTTAGAATCTAGGAGCCGACGCACTTTACAAGATACAATGACCCAAATAGTTTACAATTCAGTCACACTTTTTCTATGTCCGACTTTATTAGATGGCGACACATTCATTAAATAGCTATTTGCAGTGTTATTGACCGACCACTTGAATAAACGGACCACGCAAATGATATTTGATTTGTAGATTTAGACAACTGTTGGCGCATTGACGAATTTTTTATATTGCTGTTTAATGCTCAACAAGCCGAATAACTGGTCTGCAATATATTTTTACATATCACTGATATTGAGAAAAAGGAAATTTGTGTCTTACCCTAGTAGCAAAATACTGCTTTAACTATTGGCTTATAAGAAACATCACTGATCTTAAAACAACTTTTTTTCTATTAGGTAGTTTTATAAATGTTTATTGGATCAATTTATACGATTCTGTCTCCAACTTGTCTTTTAGTCATATTTCGTAATTTAATAAACGTTCACAGAACTATTACACACATTGTTCACAGTTATTACCAGACTAGCAATCTTAAAAGAGCATTTGATAAAACGTATTTGCGAAATGCATATTTTAATCCTATAAACACATTAAATAAGATAATTGATTCTTCTTAACATCTCATTTATTTCTCTATAAGACATGAGTAGTCCTATGAATGTCTTAGGTGTAGCTGCTATAGGTAGTAAATTAGAGTATTGATTTGTTTTACTCATGACTTTTAAGGGATTGCTAGCCCACTGATGTTTATGAGTAAAATTGTACTAATATGCGTCCTTACTATCTTATTACCAGAGTGATTGGACGTCCATGACCATTTTATTTTGTTAATAGATAGCTAGTAAAAATAAAAATGGATTTACACGAGTTTACACAGTACGAGTTATTGAAGAGAAGTTGAAAAAAATACTTTGAGATCATATTAGGAACGGAGTCGGAAACAATTCCTTGCTAGAATAAAAAAGAGTCCGAAAAACTTTGTAATGGTTCTGTACAACAAGAATTCCAAAATTGCAAAAGGGTATCGGAAAATGATGATTATCAAGAAAATATTGAAAATAGAAAAAATAGTCATGGAAGTGGTTTTGATGATTTTAATGACGACGGTACCATAGAGTTGGAAAATAAATCTGAATTGCAGAAGGATGTGCAACAGTGGGCTGTTAAAAATAATATTACACATTCAGACCTAACCGAACTTTTTACTTTAGTTTTCGTTTCGTATTACGTTTCGTTCTTTATATAACACAGGCCTCAAAGTAACGGAAGCTCACAGATATCTTCTGAGCGGTAGCTAGTCGGCGCTGACACCTAATTCAGTATGTCATGTACTCGTATAAACGATCCAATGATCATTCCAAAATCATGCAAAATCGAGATGGTCTAGGCTAGCCGGCTGGCAATATCTGTATAACACTGTTATGGCACGTAAAAGAAGTAAACTTACAATGATTGTAAGTCATGTAAATTAGACTAACAAGAAACTAAAATAAAATCTAGAATCTGGCTATATGCACTTAAAAAAGGGATACATCATTATCGACTACGGCGTGCAATAAGTTGCTCAGAATATATTAAACTACATATAAAAAAATGCGTTTCAGCGGATACCTTATCAGTGACATTGACGTTGTTTATTTATTAGCTTTTTCTTATAAAAGAATATATGTAGAAAAAAAATATTTTTGCTTTATTGACGTAATAATACAGAGAAAGATTCCAAATCCAGAATAACAAAGGAATTAGTGCCACGTCGTCATCGAATACGATATAACAAGACCGTTTACTATCCAAGCACACGCAAAACTGACGAATTGAATTTACGGTAATTTCTGTTATATTTTTGTAAAGGATCCCTAAAAATAAAATATGGTGACAGGCCAGTATGTCTTAAAGTAGTCTTAACATTGACTAAGTAGCCCTATAAAGCTCCTGAGTATTGCAATATGATGGCGTGAGCAGATCTGAATGGACTAAATATATATTGTTTATTATTATTGAAAATACAAATAATAAATACTATACTTATAAGTTAAATTTCTAAAGCGCATTAAAAGTGTTATATTTTTATCAAACACTTTATCTATATAATTAATTTCGCAATTTGTGTAGGTATATATCTTGACGCTATAGTCAATAAATAAATGTTCTATTTTAAAGAATATCAATATGGATTACTGCCTTTGCAATTACATTTTTTTTAGATGATCAGTTATTTGAACACAATCCGCCTGGGGGTACCAGCTTTAAAACGAATGAAAAGTGATACTCTTGTTATAGCATCACGCTGATCACTTTTGGATCAATTACACCAGTAGCATCATGAGCCAGATTGTTAGAAGACTAATTACACAGGTAGTGGAAAGCGCCAGATCTTTACAGGATTAATCAAGATTATCCAGAGCATTAACCAGATCTTTATAAAATCGAATTGCACTTTACCGGATAGTAACAAAACTACTATAGGCGTAATAGTCCTTTAATCTACGCCCAAATGCGGCACTATTAACGTTTGTAAGATTTCTATAGGACTAAAAAAGCCATGCTCCTAGGATACGAGTAGTTACAGGATTACATTTGCTGCTTGGGTATTTAATTGGCCTGTTGTTCTAACGGTTAGCGACGTTTTACTTTACTTGTTCTGTGTCTGGGTGTAATTTGCCATAGAACATACTCTGCGCAGTTTGAGATTTTGACTGCCTCGTCGGTGTAGTGGAAGCGTGTTCAACTGCAGATAACGAGGTCCTGGTTTCGAATTCCGGGTCGGACCAAAAGAGATATTGGGATTTTTCTGTAAAAAAAGGTCTTAGTATCAGCCCGAAGTTTGATAGTTGGCGGTATTGTACCCCCGTGCCTCGGAGAGCACGCCCGCGCCGTCGGCCCGTGCCTCACTTCTTTCCGGCCGTGTCTCTAGTCGTCTCATCGGATCATGAGAGTGATGGAATGCCCATGTGTTTGCGCACACACCTGTGCACTATAATAAATCCCGCGCAGATGGCTAGTCTTCATTGAGAGTGGCCGCCGTGGTCGAAATTCGGCTAGGAGGACTTTAGTTTGAGATCAGATGGCAGTGTGTTAGTGATTCCAAGATATTTATTAATTTAACTCTAAGCACTAATAAAAAACACAAGGGTATGTTTTTACTTAAGTGCTGAATTACATTATTCAATTCATTTCATCATTGTGAATAGGTTGGCACAATACCGAAGCCAAACCATTACCAACATCATCTGATCTTATAAAACCGTTAACATCGCGCACTTAGTACTAACGGATGTTTTATACCCCAGATAGCAAATTATAGGGGAGCAGATTACCAGCTAATGTGTTCATGAACGAATATTGCTCTTACGAGCTTGTGGGAAAGTGGCAGTTTGAGATTAAGGGCATTGTATCTATGTAAAGGGTATACATAACTTTTGATTTCATTTAACACGTCTTCTTTCTTTTTCTACTGGTGATTTCACATTAATTTCGGCCAAATAGTATTCGTTGTCTCATATTAATTTATCCTTCATATCTAAGATTAAGGTTATCCTCTACCAATCCAGGGTAGACGCTCTGCTAATAGATGATGATGATTTACAAGTTCCCTTGTTAACACCCTTACGGAAGATGAAGGCGCCAGGTATTGGCTTTGTTCTAGAAACATGGAGGAGGATCTTTATATTTATGATCTCATCTTTACCAGACTGTACCAATAATAGCCTTGTCTGTACAAATAATAGCAAAAACCGTTCTCTTTTTAACTTCAGCTGAATTGAATAGAATTGAACAAAATAGAAAGCTGTAAACCGTACTTTCAACGGCACAAAATATTAACGTTGCCGTGCCTTTACATTTTAGAAACTGTATTATTTATAAAAACAAACCCTGATTTATTTACTCGGTTAAACGATGTTATTCCGCGAAATAAGAGAGACAATACAAAACTTTGTCAGCATACTTCTAAAACCACACTTATGCGCAAAAGTATTTATTGTATGGCTCCATTGATTTACAATAATTTACCAAAACACTGGAAAGAGTTACGTAAAAATGAGCTCAAAGATCATCTTAGAGTTTTTTAATACATAAAGCATACTATGGCATTAACGAATATTTAAAAGTAAGTCTCTAATTGCACTACATAAGTCAAAATATACTATTTTCTAATTTTGTATCTAATTTATTTTATCGACATTTTGTATTCCGACATAACTTTAATATTTTTTTATTTTTATATAATTTATTAATTGATTTCAATATATTGTCTTAGTGCAGGTCTATGACCCTAACGAAAATATGTACGCCATGTAGCTATGGCAAACATGACTGTTATATCTTAATACCCTTATTTAAAAACGAAGACTAAAGTTAAACTGCAGTTGATCCTTGGTTTAGTCGTAAACCATCCAATGATATTGCTTGATCCATAGTTCAACTGCAGTTTAAGTTTAGACTTCGTTTTTAAATAAGGGTGTTAGTGTACTATCTTGCATGCAATCTGTGTGTATACTCATGTTTGGACAAATAAATATCTTATCTTAAAATTGTGAGGCTGACAGCAAAGAATATCGTCACCCCATTTCATTAGTTAGGTTTAGAAGTCGTCCCGACGTAATATCTCCCAGAGAACGAGCAGCAGCGCCTCTCTGTGTACTATGACCATCATGCTGCGATCGCCAACCCGTCTGCCAAGCGTGGCGATTATGGTATATCCCACCAAATATTGGACACAATTCTATTGTAGAAATCTTTCACAGAGACCTTTGTCAAGCAGTGGACGTCATTCGACTGACATGATGAACAAAATCAATTTTGGCATACTTTGTGATACCATTGTTGTTAAAGGTCTGTGAGTTCGTGGTCCGTGGATCCAGGTGTCTTTTACTATTTATCATTATTCTTACTTTGAGAATCACCCAAAGATAAATGGGGTGGGCTATGCTCATGGTTTCCCTGCGAGATCAGAAATGTCGAAATGCGCAGGCAAACCAAAGTAACCGACATAGGCCGAAGAATTGCCAAGCTGACGTGGCAATGGACGGGACACATAGCTTATAAAACCGACGGCCACTGCGCAAAAACGTTCTCGAGTATCGACCATGACCTGGAAGACACAGATTAGGCAGGCCCCTATAAGATGGACCGATGATCTTGTGAGGGTCGCTGGGAGCGGGTAACGCAAGACCGGGAATTGTGGAGATCGTTGAGGGAGACTTTTGTCCAAAAGTGGAAGTCTTTCGGCTATAATGATTATGGTGGTGATGAGAAGTTTATATCTTTACGTACATTATAAGTTAAAATAAAAGTCCGGCTTTGGATTTTAAAGGCATTATACACTGTATACATTCAAAAAAAAGGTAGTCTAGTGATTACTACTGCTTACTTTATAAAATAAATTCAAACGACTGCCTCCGTGTGTTTAATTATTGTCTCTATTTATACGAGTGAGTAAGCAAATAGATGAAACTGAGATGGGCTAGCTTATCTGCCCTAGTTAAATATTGTTAGATTAGTTCGAGACCTCACTATGTAGGCCGTTGGATCATATTCTGAAAAAGGTCACTGCAACGTTGCGGTTCTCACTTAATAAGGAGAAGTGGATTTGGCTTCGCTATGGTATGTATGAGTAGTATAAAATATATTGCGATACATAATAAAAATTGACACGAGTATAGAAATGAAGGAATCAGTTACGGACGCGCTCTAATCAGTATAAATTTATTTGAAATAGAATCTAATTTTATATTACACTAATGCTAGGGTTTGAAGATGAACTGAATAAACTATAACAATTATAAAATTGTGCGTGCAGTACCATTTACGCCATAAAACTAAAACGTCTGAAAAAATAACTTAAACCTAACTAAATAAATCTGAAATAATAAGGAAGAAATCAACAATACAAAATTTACAAAAATAACATACCAAACGCTCGGTAGGTATAACTATCGAACTCTCTTTCTCTGTACATTAAATCTTTCTTCTCTTTCATGGAGTAAAAAGTGCTGCAACATGACATTTCTTTAAAATGTAACGTCCATATAGCCGCATAAGAACTTCAAACTTTTTGAAGTGAAAAATTCATTAGCGGCGTTTGCACTTTTTTTGGGATGGGTAAAAAATGATTAAAAATTTGTAAGCCGGAGGGTCTTTTTTAATTCAGACTGGCCGTTTATACACTAAAAATTTATTTCCATAGGAAGGGAAGCAATTACTTTGAGTCTTTACCACTCAAAGGTGGGAAGTAGCATCTTCCACTCGCTACTCGGATCAAATAAACTCTACTTTCCGAGTATGAGAAAAGACAAAAATCGTTTTCACTTCTATCAGCAGTCCTATAAAATTGCCCTGCATGTTTTTTTTATTGAATTTCATATGACATTATTTAGAAACAATCCACTTTAATACTTATAAATTTTAATTAATAATAATTCGCGTAACCTTCATCAACCGCTAGCGTACTCAATCAAGTGAAGAAGACGTTAATGGCGTCGCATTTCCTCTCGGTAACACAACATTAACGCCAACGTAATATGCGCGCTGTCACTACTCTACTTCCATTAGCCGTATATTACCAAAAACTGAATCATGGTTTTCACTAGTAACTATCCTACAAGATTTCTTTTAAGTATGTTTTTTAATATTTAAAAAACGTGAATATTGTCTATTGAATAACATAAAATTATTTTTAGCTACACTTTTGTGGGGTAACTCTGAAAAAGGACATATTCTGTAAGTTCTAAATTTCTACCAAACGAAGCGACACGGCGCGGCGACGATTCTATATGGATAGGTCGCTTGTTGCAGCATTGCGAGGGTGGCGTCAACTTTTCTTAGAATTCTCAATTGATTATAATGAGATTATTGGGAATCAATAAAATAACACTTATTATTTTTACGTCTTTCTTGAAAGATATTTTATGGAAGTGTATGTTCTAACGGAAGTTTATCGTATTTAGCATATTTTTGGGAGGAACAAAACATCCTAAAGGTAGGTTTAAGATTCATTTTCTGAATTCTACCCTCTGGGATTATTGTGCACTTAAATCGATTCGCATTTATGTACTAATTGACAGTAATTCTCAATTTTTTATGTAAACTGAATGTAATAAAAGTCCAACGAAGTCCAACCAACACACGAGTTTGAGAACCATAATACCTACATATTTTACTATTATTACACAATACAAAAGATATACAATGTCTCACAAAACCGGTTGTTTACACTAAGATCTAGTGAGTCACAATTTTAAATTGGTTAACTTACTGGTAATCGTTTTAGGGTGAACTAATCAATCATTGGTATTTCAAATGGTTACATTACAGGCTTTCTAGTTAATAAGTTTTAAGCAAGTACTAAACTTGTATTTTCTTAGTTCGTTACTGATACCTGGTAGGCATGTATTAAGAAGGTAAGGTATGCGTCTCTCTAAGGATCTATCTCCATAATACAGATTTACCTATTTTAGGAATTTCAATTTTACCTGTGGTCACAGATTTACTATCTTTGTTATATCCCATTACTGGTTAACGCTCCCAATTTCCGTTACTATTAGTAAGAAGTAAATATATGTGTTTCATGCTTAATGGAAGAACATTACATATTTTAAATTTGGAATCCTTTCCAATTCTTTATTTATTTTTTGCTAACTAATCATTTTCAAAATCTAGTTTTTGTTTTTTATTTCATCCCAAAAAAAATGTACTAACGCCCGGTTCCTATATTCCAAAAACGAATCGTTTCTACTACGAATAGTTAGAATTTCTACCAGCCGTAACGCAAAACCGTTCCTAAAAAATACTAGTCGTTATCCAAATAACCAACGTCTGGTTACTAACGGATGGGAGGACGTTAGTAAGCTTATTGTATGGAGATGCGTTCGAAAGTGTTCCTATAAATATTTTCTACTGTCACGGAACTGTCAAAATAACGAGGCGTAACTGCTTTGATTACTAGCCGATTCGGTCGGTTTACCAGTCGTTTGTATTTTATTTTGGTAGTTAACATAGTGTTTGAGGAGATTTCCGTGATGTCTAGCTCTGAAACTGATAGAGAATTCATGACTTTGTTTTCCGTTAGAAAGGGTTGATTATTTTTCTATCTTCTAAGATTTCATAACCACAAACCTTAGATTAAATACTCAATTTAAAAACTTATTTAGAAACCATGAAATACTCCTGGACAGACGTCAGACGACAGACGCATGCGCCATGCGCTTTCCTGTTACGCGTTTTGTTCACACCATGCACTCGTAACATCAAATTTTCAATACTAATGATTTATAAATATATTAAACCTAAAACGCAAATTAAATTATTACTGTAACTATAAGTACAGTAATTTGTACTATTACTCACATAATATTACAGAATAATAAATTATTTTAGTTACATAATTGACGTACGACGTTTTGTTATAACTAATCGTGAAGAGGAGCGAGAGGTTAATCGCGGAACGAGTCGTAGGTGGTTTAAACTACGGATGTTCGTCGCAGGTAGGGCATTGTGGAACGCTAGTTTTGCATCGGTATCGGTAGCTGAATTACGGATGGTAACGTTGGTCCAATGACGGATCGTAAAATAAAGGAACCGGGCATTAGTGTTTAAAAGTTAGTTCAAAGCATTCGAGGGCGAACTTAGAAACTCCATATGATACGAATAATTTTAGGGTACTAATGTAGGTAATTCGAAGCTAAGATGATAGAATTTAGGACCAAGACGGGCACTTTGTACCACTTTAAGTGATTGTTGTTATTTTATTTCAGTATTCAATTTAAAATGTGAACTAGCCAAATACGTGGCCTTTCGATTATGAATTACACAACATATAATATGTGGTAAAACATTCCTCAATGACGGAGACGACCATCGGCTGAAATGTAGTTTCTTATTATGTAAATTTAATATTATTCTACACACCTACACACATCCTACACAAATACAGTATCTTAATACCCACGTGCATATATGATTCATCCCCAAATAGTTTTTACTTACGCCTTACTAGATGGCGCGTTACTATTACGGCCTATTATATGTCTAAAGGCCGTAATATTAGATTTTGGCCTGGTTCATATATCTCCATTGCTGACTGTACGTCGTGTGGGCGCCGTGTTAGTGACGTGGTTATTGCCCGAAACCGAGTGCACTCAAGCGACAGCTATTGTAAGTAAAGGACAGTGACATCATCGAACATTGATCCAATTCGAATAAAGAGAATCATTTAAATCGAATAATCCAGAGCCATATTGTAAGTGGTGGAATCAGTTATGAGTTAAAATGGTGGAAAACAATCAATCATCCATTGATAAGAAGCAGTCAACTCTGTGGGAAGTTAGACGGGGAAAATAAAATCGAGTCGACTTCCCTCCTTTTAAAAATAAAAATATATATGCGTTTGCTAAAAATCGCCAACCCTTTTTTCGACGATTAACTAATGCGCGCATCTTCCTGTCTTCTTCCCGTGTCTTAATTAATCGAGCAACACCTTAACTCGAATCTCTAAAGAACTAGTAACACAAATGATCAGTAGTAACCCAAGTAGTAGATATATAATTCGTGTGTTGCCCGAAACCGTGGGCATAGTAACCGTAAGTCGAAATTGAAACTGACCACATTTGAAAGTGACAGTTCAGCGCGACAGCGTTCAGTTAACAGTGAACCAGTTCGAACAAAAATATGCATATCACACATTAATTGACTTTTGGCCTTTCAAATACAATCAAAATCTTAACGTTCTTACGTGGCGGGTTAATGATCTTTGGGCAAATCTGAGTGCACTTACATCGTGGGTTTTTGTCCACAGTAGACATTTACAAATAGTGAATCAATTCGAAAAAATAAAATAAAATAAGTTAGCCAATAATCCATTTTTAAAGCTTTTAAAATAGAATCGAAAGCACAATACCTTCGTGTCAAGCGTGGAGTGTTAATGTCGTGGTTATTGCCCGAAGCTTCATTCGCTTAGGCGCAGTATTGAGTGTAAGTGTCGCGGTCGCATATTTAGAAGCTTTATAAAATACTTTACCACGCTTCGCACGGGTAGACAGATAGAAACATAAATTGGTATTTTAAATTAGTACTTTATATGGATTAATTGTCCTTACATAAAAGTCATCATTTCAGTAATTTATTGTTTGTTGATTGTCTAATCTCACTAAGAATCTCTTATTGTGCCATAAGTATAATATATAACCTTACAGGTTTACTTAGGGTAATGATGAGTATTATAATCAAGTAATCAATAACTTTATTTATCATCAATTGCTTAAGCAGCGCATGCCAATTGATCACTTTTAAAAGATTTTTTTTTGATCGATAGCAATAATTTTAAGAATTTTTAAAATTAACAAGTCATTTTGTAGTTTAAACACTAAAAAATAAACATTTAAAAAATCTAACTTTTCAGTTGTGCAATAGATTTGAATGACTTTAGATAAATTTAAATTTATTAACTAAAGGTTTGGGCTACAATTATTAAAGGACCTACTTGTTAGCAAATTGTATCCTAATTCATCAGTCTCAAAAAAAGAACTAATATTTTCAGCTGTCGTGCCTATTCCACAACTTTTACATTTTATTATTTACATTTTTAAATAATGTTACCGATTTAGTTCAAATAGAAAAAAATATTTTGCACACATTCAACCCAACTTTGTTATTTTTTAATTAATTATTCTTGACAAGTTGCTTTCCACTTAAAGGATATTTAAAACACAAATTACAAATTAAAAGTAGCATTCAATAGCCTCAATGAGCGAACGAGACAACTGCGCGCTGAATTCTGTAGGCCGTAAGTCGAGGGCCATTGTCCACATTGGAAAGTGACATCAGCGAACAGTGAGCCAATTCGAACCAAATATGCATGCCACACATTAATCGACCTCATGTTTGACAAATAGTTCGCCCGTTCATGCTGATTTATTGACAACGCGCTAATGTAGATGTATGGTTATTGATTTTCTTTATTGTTGTGCTATGTGTGGCCCTTGGAATAGGTAGGTACGCATAAGGAAATGGAATAGTCTGTCTTTTCAGGTTGTCTTTTCAGTAATGTAAAGCCTTAACCTCATGTGAAAAACAAAAGTCAAGTAATTTACACCATTTAAAAATCAAGAGTGGTTGGACGCGCTCTAATCAGTATAAATTTATTTGAAATAGAATCTAATTTTATATTACACTAATGCTAGGGTTTGAAGATGAACTGAATAAACTATAACAATTATAAAATTGTGCGTGCAGTACCATTTACGCCATAAAACTAAAACGTCTGAAAAAATAACTTAAACCTAACTAAATAAATCTGAAATAATAAGGAAGAAATCAACAATACAAAATTTACAAAAATAACATACCAAACGCTCGGTAGGTATAACTATCGAACTCTCTTTCTCTGTACATTAAATCTTTCTTCTCTTTCATGGAGTAAAAAGTGCTGCAACATGACATTTCTTTAAAATGTAACGTCCATATAGCCGCATAAGAACTTCAAACTTTTTGAAGTGAAAAATTCATTAGCGGCGTTTGCACTTTTTTTGGGATGGGTAAAAAATGATTAAAAATTTGTAAGCCGGAGGGTCTTTTTTAATTCAGACTGGCCGTTTATACACTAAAAATTTATTTCCATAGGAAGGGAAGCAATTACTTTGAGTCTTTACCACTCAAAGGTGGGAAGTAGCATCTTCCACTCGCTACTCGGATCAAATAAACTCTACTTTCCGAGTATGAGAAAAGACAAAAATCGTTTTCACTTCTATCAGCAGTCCTATAAAATTGCCCTGCATGTTTTTTTTATTGAATTTCATATGACATTATTTAGAAACAATCCACTTTAATACTTATAAATTTTAATTAATAATAATTCGCGTAACCTTCATCAACCGCTAGCGTACTCAATCAAGTGAAGAAGACGTTAATGGCGTCGCATTTCCTCTCGGTAACACAACATTAA
This sequence comes from Pseudoips prasinana, assembly GCA_951640165.1. Lineage (NCBI taxonomy): Eukaryota > Metazoa > Arthropoda > Insecta > Lepidoptera > Nolidae > Pseudoips > Pseudoips prasinana. The sequence continues at coordinate 28,985,895 of OX621236.1, read as the reverse complement.
CGCCAACGTAATATGCGCGCTGTCACTACTCTACTTCCATTAGCCGTATATTACCAAAAACTGAATCATGGTTTTCACTAGTAACTATCCTACAAGATTTCTTTTAAGTATGTTTTTTAATATTTAAAAAACGTGAATATTGTCTATTGAATAACATAAAATTATTTTTAGCTACACTTTTGTGGGGTAACTCTGAAAAAGGACATATTCTGTAAGTTCTAAATTTCTACCAAACGAAGCGACACGGCGCGGCGACGATTCTATATGGATAGGTCGCTTGTTACAGCATTGCGAGGGTGGCGTCAACTTTTCTTAGAATTCTCAATTGATTATAATGAGATTATTGGGAATCAATAAAATAACACTTATTATTTTTACGTCTTTCTTGAAAGATATTTTATGGAAGTGTATGTTCTAACGGAAGTTTATCGTATTTAGCATATTTTTGGGAGGAACAAAACATCCTAAAGGTAGGTTTAAGATTCATTTTCTGAATTCTACCCTCTGGGATTATTGTGCACTTAAATCGATTCGCATTTATGTACTAATTGACAGTAATTCTCAATTTTTTATGTAAACTGAATGTAATAAAAGTCCAACGAAGTCCAACCAACACACGAGTTTGAGAACCATAATACCTACATATTTTACTATTATTACACAATACAAAAGATATACAATGTCTCACAAAACCGGTTGTTTACACTAAGATCTAGTGAGTCACAATTTTAAATTGGTTAACTTACTGGTAATCGTTTTAGGGTGAACTAATCAATCATTGGTATTTCAAATGGTTACATTACAGGCTTTCTAGTTAATAAGTTTTAAGCAAGTACTAAACTTGTATTTTCTTAGTTCGTTACTGATACCTGGTAGGCATGTATTAAGAAGGTAAGGTATGCGTCTCTCTAAGGATCTATCTCCATAATACAGATTTACCTATTTTAGGAATTTCAATTTTACCTGTGGTCACAGATTTACTATCTTTGTTATATCCCATTACTGGTTAACGCTCCCAATTTCCGTTACTATTAGTAAGAAGTAAATATATGTGTTTCATGCTTAATGGAAGAACATTACATATTTTAAATTTGGAATCCTTTCCAATTCTTTATTTATTTTTTGCTAACTAATCATTTTCAAAATCTAGTTTTTGTTTTTTATTTCATCCCAAAAAAAATGTACTAACGCCCGGTTCCTATATTCCAAAAACGAATCGTTTCTACTACGAATAGTTAGAATTTCTACCAGCCGTAACGCAAAACCGTTCCTAAAAAATACTAGTCGTTATCCAAATAACCAACGTCTGGTTACTAACGGATGGGAGGACGTTAGTAAGCTTATTGTATGGAGATGCGTTCGAAAGTGTTCCTATAAATATTTTCTACTGTCACGGAACTGTCAAAATAACGAGGCGTAACTGCTTTGATTACTAGCCGATTCGGTCGGTTTACCAGTCGTTTGTATTTTATTTTGGTAGTTAACATAGTGTTTGAGGAGATTTCCGTGATGTCTAGCTCTGAAACTGATAGAGAATTCATGACTTTGTTTTCCGTTAGAAAGGGTTGATTATTTTTCTATCTTCTAAGATTTCATAACCACAAACCTTAGATTAAATACTCAATTTAAAAACTTATTTAGAAACCATGAAATACTCCTGGACAGACGTCAGACGACAGACGCATGCGCCATGCGCTTTCCTGTTACGCGTTTTGTTCACACCATGCACTCGTAACATCAAATTTTCAATACTAATGATTTATAAATATATTAAACCTAAAACGCAAATTAAATTATTACTGTAACTATAAGTACAGTAATTTGTACTATTACTCACATAATATTACAGAATAATAAATTATTTTAGTTACATAATTGACGTACGACGTTTTGTTATAACTAATCGTGAAGAGGAGCGAGAGGTTAATCGCGGAACGAGTCGTAGGTGGTTTAAACTACGGATGTTCGTCGCAGGTAGGGCATTGTGGAACGCTAGTTTTGCATCGGTATCGGTAGCTGAATTACGGATGGTAACGTTGGTCCAATGACGGATCGTAAAATAAAGGAACCGGGCATTAGTGTTTAAAAGTTAGTTCAAAGCATTCGAGGGCGAACTTAGAAACTCCATATGATACGAATAATTTTAGGGTACTAATGTAGGTAATTCGAAGCTAAGATGATAGAATTTAGGACCAAGACGGGCACTTTGTACCACTTTAAGTGATTGTTGTTATTTTATTTCAGTATTCAATTTAAAATGTGAACTAGCCAAATACGTGGCCTTTCGATTATGAATTACACAACATATAATATGTGGTAAAACATTCCTCAATGACGGAGACGACCATCGGCTGAAATGTAGTTTCTTATTATGTAAATTTAATATTATTCTACACACCTACACACATCCTACACAAATACAGTATCTTAATACCCACGTGCATATATGATTCATCCCCAAATAGTTTTTACTTACGCCTTACTAGATGGCGCGTTACTATTACGGCCTATTATATGTCTAAAGGCCGTAATATTAGATTTTGGCCTGGTTCATATATCTCCATTGCTGACTGTACGTCGTGTGGGCGCCGTGTTAGTGACGTGGTTATTGCCCGAAACCGAGTGCACTCAAGCGACAGCTATTGTAAGTAAAGGACAGTGACATCATCGAACATTGATCCAATTCGAATAAAGAGAATCATTTAAATCGAATAATCCAGAGCCATATTGTAAGTGGTGGAATCAGTTATGAGTTAAAATGGTGGAAAACAATCAATCATCCATTGATAAGAAGCAGTCAACTCTGTGGGAAGTTAGACGGGGAAAATAAAATCGAGTCGACTTCCCTCCTTTTAAAAATAAAAATATATATGCGTTTGCTAAAAATCGCCAACCCTTTTTTCGACGATTAACTAATGCGCGCATCTTCCTGTCTTCTTCCCGTGTCTTAATTAATCGAGCAACACCTTAACTCGAATCTCTAAAGAACTAGTAACACAAATGATCAGTAGTAACCCAAGTAGTAGATATATAATTCGTGTGTTGCCCGAAACCGTGGGCATAGTAACCGTAAGTCGAAATTGAAACTGACCACATTTGAAAGTGACAGTTCAGCGCGACAGCGTTCAGTTAACAGTGAACCAGTTCGAACAAAAATATGCATATCACACATTAATTGACTTTTGGCCTTTCAAATACAATCAAAATCTTAACGTTCTTACGTGGCGGGTTAATGATCTTTGGGCAAATCTGAGTGCACTTACATCGTGGGTTTTTGTCCACAGTAGACATTTACAAATAGTGAATCAATTCGAAAAAATAAAATAAAATAAGTTAGCCAATAATCCATTTTTAAAGCTTTTAAAATAGAATCGAAAGCACAATACCTTCGTGTCAAGCGTGGAGTGTTAATGTCGTGGTTATTGCCCGAAGCTTCATTCGCTTAGGCGCAGTATTGAGTGTAAGTGTCGCGGTCGCATATTTAGAAGCTTTATAAAATACTTTACCACGCTTCGCACGGGTAGACAGATAGAAACATAAATTGGTATTTTAAATTAGTACTTTATATGGATTAATTGTCCTTACATAAAAGTCATCATTTCAGTAATTTATTGTTTGTTGATTGTCTAATCTCACTAAGAATCTCTTATTGTGCCATAAGTATAATATATAACCTTACAGGTTTACTTAGGGTAATGATGAGTATTATAATCAAGTAATCAATAACTTTATTTATCATCAATTGCTTAAGCAGCGCATGCCAATTGATCACTTTTAAAAGATTTTTTTTTGATCGATAGCAATAATTTTAAGAATTTTTAAAATTAACAAGTCATTTTGTAGTTTAAACACTAAAAAATAAACATTTAAAAAATCTAACTTTTCAGTTGTGCAATAGATTTGAATGACTTTAGATAAATTTAAATTTATTAACTAAAGGTTTGGGCTACAATTATTAAAGGACCTACTTGTTAGCAAATTGTATCCTAATTCATCAGTCTCAAAAAAAGAACTAATATTTTCAGCTGTCGTGCCTATTCCACAACTTTTACATTTTATTATTTACATTTTTAAATAATGTTACCGATTTAGTTCAAATAGAAAAAAATATTTTGCACACATTCAACCCAACTTTGTTATTTTTTAATTAATTATTCTTGACAAGTTGCTTTCCACTTAAAGGATATTTAAAACACAAATTACAAATTAAAAGTAGCATTCAATAGCCTCAATGAGCGAACGAGACAACTGCGCGCTGAATTCTGTAGGCCGTAAGTCGAGGGCCATTGTCCACATTGGAAAGTGACATCAGCGAACAGTGAGCCAATTCGAACCAAATATGCATGCCACACATTAATCGACCTCATGTTTGACAAATAGTTCGCCCGTTCATGCTGATTTATTGACAACGCGCTAATGTAGATGTATGGTTATTGATTTTCTTTATTGTTGTGCTATGTGTGGCCCTTGGAATAGGTAGGTACGCATAAGGAAATGGAATAGTCTGTCTTTTCAGGTTGTCTTTTCAGTAATGTAAAGCCTTAACCTCATGTGAAAAACAAAAGTCAAGTAATTTACACCATTTAAAAATCAAGAGTGGTTGGACCGATACTGCACCAAGCGGGATATAGCCGCTTTTAAAATCGACCACTGTTGCTGGGAAAAGCTCGCTGAAAATAGAGTTGAATGGCGCAAACGTGTAGTGGAGGGTCGTAAGATCTGTGATGAAGCCTGGTTCGGAGTACTTGCTGATAAGAGACAGAAGCGACATGAAAGCGGCTCGGCACCAACCACCGCTAACTTCTCTTGTCAGGCCTGCGGCAGACTATGTCTTGTGCTCTCGCATCGGTTTGTTTAGCCACCAAAAGAAATGTCTCTCAGACAATGCGCCGTAAATCGTCTGTAACAGACGCAAAGGCCATGTATATATTTTTTCATGGATCTTCCTTCGCCCCGAATAGTAGAATAAATATTAAATATCGGAAAATTCACGAACAAATAAATGAAGCAAATTCGTTTTTCGCAATGAGTCTTTTGATGATGTACCGAGGACAGATTATCATTACCGAAGTTCTCACAGGCGCTCGAATACTGTTAAGGTCTCAAGGAAATCTAGTTTCTTTAGTATTCATTCATTTCAGTCTTAAAATGAACTGAGTCACACCTCATGTACGCGTGCATCATCAGTCATGCACAAACACAACGTCGGCCCCACAAAGAGACTGTCTCACATGCAGAATTATTATTACTATTCTTATTGTCATAATAATAATAATAATGTTAAAAAAGTCGGTTTTCATTTTAGCAACTGAGAATTCTTTCGCTCAGTAAAAGCCGTCATTATTTGTTTCAAGAACATTAGAAAGTTAAAGACAAACCTCCCTCTTTTCAGAAAGAGCGCAAGGCCCACATGTGTACGCTTTTTTACACGACTACGAGAACGAATTGTAGAAATGATTGATGCATTTTAGATGGCTTTCCAAATTACTATAATGTTCAGGTGGCATTAGGAGGTACTTTTCTAACAGCAAGTAAGTAATAGGGACCATTTTATTGCCAGAATGTTACAATTTGTATATTTAATATCTACCTACTTTGTATTGATACGTCCGAGGTTAAATTTATTAATATTCTTTTATTATAGGTGCATAAAGTAAACCAACTTATAAGTAATTTCTTTTTTCTTTACCCACTCACACAGAAGCACACTCACTTAAATATACGTGCAATAGCGCAAGACCGGTAATTGTAGAGATCTTTAGGGGAGGCCTTTGTCCAGCTGTGGATGTCTTTCAGCTGATATGATGATCATGATGATGATACCTCAATAATATATGTGTATTAAATTTGTGGATTAAAAAAAATTGTGACGCCGGTCCTCATCCTTTACTCAAAATCAAACTAATACAAAAGAAAAATTTAGTTTTAATAATAATAATAATATCCGGGGACCTTATTTATACACGGCTATCTGATCCTAAACTAAGCACTAAGTACTATGGAAACCAGATAACTGATATACTACATATTATACTACTTTTTTTTTGTAAATACATACTTATATAGATAATTACACCTAGACTCAGGACAAACATACATGTTCATGCACACTAATATCTGCCCCGGGTGGGAATCGAACCTTTGACCTCCGGCGTGAAAAGCGAGAATTTGCCAAACACGCCAACGGGCCCGTCATTTTAATATAAACAGTCACACATTTGATGTTTTAATCTAATTACTCACCTTAACTTTTAGTTTTATTAGTCCCAAAACTAGATAGGGGAACAGGAATGGGATTGAAGAGAGAAAACTAAATCTGTGTACGAAAATCGTCCCATTTAAGTCCAACTAACGACCAAAATCCTGTGTACAAATGGAAACTCATTTAGTTTACACATAAAGTTTAAATGGTTTTTATAGTTCTGTCACGCTTTCATTATATTGATCGTTACCACTAGTGCACAAATGAAGTAGACTCTTTAATAGAGTTTGTTGTAGTCGTACATTACAAGTACTAACTAGTTGTAAAGTACTATCTGCTTTCGACGCGTTGTATATTCTTGAGCGTTTCAATAGTCTTAGGAGTTTCAATAGACTTGGGGAATTAATCTTTTAGCAAATTTTAGAGAAGTAATTGTGCTGTGGTAAATTTTTCTTTTGGCAAGTAATCGTACTCATTCTATCCAAGAAAGAATTTGTAAAGTAAAAATTGCCATCGGTTGTTTTGACAAATATTTGTTTGGCAAATGAAAATTTGTACGCGATGTGACGTTTTGGAAAATGTTTGTTGCCTACAGTACCTAAACCATACAGATACATACATTAAATTTTCAAGTTCTGTCAATGGTAGGTATGTGATTACAGTGCATCAAGCTATACATTTCCAATATTAGCTGACCTCTCGTTGTATGGAAATCCTATACAACGCGAGATCAGCTTATACTGGATAAGTATAGCTTGATATGTAGCCTTGTGTACTACAGGGACTCAATACATAATAATCCAGTGGACGATACCCTTCCTGACCATTATTTCACCCTGTACACTGTTTTCATCCTCTTAAAAATTATTAGCGCTCTAGTGTCATCATAAAAGCCTTTATGTTTTTATCCACCTTCCGTCAGCATTTTTGCTTTGTTACGATGCAGGTGAATGAACGACTCCGCAAATAAAGTGACATTATTAAATCCATGTTCACACCCGCGCCGATAAAAGCTTCTAATACACGAATATCCGATCACTTCCACGTAGAGGAAGGGGGACATATTCGGTTTTCGATGAGACTGCTTTTATGAATACTTTGTTGTATTTAAATTTTCCAAATTGGTCCTCTGATATAATGCTAGGCACGTAATACGTAAGTCCAATGATTCAGTTGGAATTGGTTTTCTGTGTGTACGTCCTTGTGGTTGTACGTCCAAGTACTTGCGAAAAAAAATGCTTAGAAGATTGCAAATAAAATAAAAATATTTCGATCACTTTTCCTGATTGTTTTCCGTAATTAAATGATATAGTGATATCCCGGCTCCTTTAAAATGTAGTAAAGTTTCACCTCTATATAAAGGAAAAGGGAAAAAAGACTGTATCGACAATTACAGACCAGTGTCGATCATTCCAGCGGTGGCGAAGATACTTGAGAATGGCCTAAGCTCTCGCCTTCTAGAGTTTCTCTCGGGTGGTGATGTTCTAACAGACCGACAACATGCCTATAGAGATACCTTCTACGACCTTAACTCGCGAACTTATACGATTGGTGATGGCTGCGAAAGAAAAAAACTGCAAGTAGCCTTAATTTGCTGTGATTTGTCGAAAGCCTTTGATGTCGCGGATCGTAATATAATTGCGATAAAACTGCGACATTACGGTGTGGACGGCCCATCACACGCACTTTTTGCAAAGTTACTGCAAGACAGGTCACAAATTGTTGTAGGTTGTGAGGGCACGGAGAGGTCAGATCCGTTACTGTCAAAGATAGGCGTGGCTCAAAGCTCCTCAGTGTCAAACATATTATTTTCGCTACTGCTGAATGACCTGCCGGGTTCTATAACCGATGCAGAAACTCTAATGTTTGCGGATGACGTGGCTGCTTTAGTAATGGCCTCTTCGGTAGATTTACTTGAGGAAAAGCTAAATAGGACAGCTAATCAGCTTGATAAATGGTTTAGAATTAACGGGTTGGTACTTAACGTGGCCAAAACTCACTTCATTCACTTTGTGCTATCGGGTCACACACAGAGACCACTCGTGGTGTCCGCGAATGGAGTGAGTATTGCACAGGTCGAAGAGACTACTTTCTTAGGCTTCGAAATTGATAAAAGCCTCAAGTGGGAGAGCCACATAAATAAATTATGCGGGAAACTAGGGAGCGCCTGTTTTGCTCTGAGCCGATTGCGAAGTGTAGTGTCCATGGCAGAGATGCGTGCATGCTACTTTGCAACAGTGCATTCGTTGCTGCAATACGGTGCGGAACTGTGGGGCCGCGCAGCCGATTGGGAGCGAGCATTCCGGATGCAGAAGCGTGGTGTTCGAGCAATGGTCCATGTACTGCAAGATATATCCGCTAGACCCTATTTTAAAGAACTGGGTATTATGACTGTGCCGTCCATAGTCATATACCAAGTTGCCGTGTATGTTAAAGCAGATATAGAACTATATACCACACGAAGCACTGTTCATTCGTACAACACACGGCATAACTACAAATTGGCAGCAGTTCCTAGGACACTTACGAAATCATCTAAGATCACTTATGTTATGGATTGCACAGTTTATAACAAACTCCCGGTGAGCATATCCAATATCCCTTCATTACAGAGTTTTAAAGTTCGATTGAAGAGGTGGCTTATCGAGAAATCGTTTTACTCGCATGATGAATTTTTCAAGTTTAAGTAAGCAGTTTGTATTAGAAATATTTTTATTCTTTGACATTGTATCCTATTATATTATTTAAAAACTATGACATGTAAAACCATTACCAATAAATGACTATTTGACTAAGAGAAGTATCCTCTACTGCCGCCACGTGCAAGCAGCTCCGGGAAGACAGCGATCTGTTTGTGGCGCAGTCGCTGAGCCGGACTGGTAGGAGTCGGCAAGTTGGGAGGGCAAACTAGAGCCTTCCCAGGTTACGTGTCCCCACCACCAAGGACATTACGGAAAGTCCACGCAGGTTAGGTTTAGACGGTGCGAGTCCGATATACCCAGAAGCAGACACTTTTTGCGGGTGGCATGCGTAGGCATTACCCCTGTCTTTTAAAAAAAGGCGTTTAACTGTATACCGGCGTTTTATAATTGCCTAGCCCACCACTTAAAGTGTTAATTTACCCATTCAGCGAAGATTTAATGTACACGTTGCTTATTTTTTTTTTACGGGACTGTCCCTTCCTCTTGCACCACTGCAACTCCTGTAAGCCACGATCAACAGTGGCACACAATGAAATGACACTGAGCAGTGAGGATCAGGCATGCTTGCATTGCTTATTTATCGAGTTAAGACCTTTTACCATGAGATCTACTACTGACGGAGAGAATTACCTTGACAAAAGATTTTTGTGATGACAATAAAAGATTTCCAAACATAGTATGCTCTCATTTAGCACATTTTTTTTAAATTTTTACCTCATGTAAAGTACTCCACGTAAACATGTAAATTGCTACTCGGTGTCTTAATACAAGTAGTATTTGGCATGGCTTAAAACATTAACACGTTTAAATTAACAACCCGTATAAGGCTATTTTGAAATATATATTAAAGACAGGCATTATTCCATCAGATAATTTAAGTTCCTTAAGAACTTTTAATGAATTATAAAAGTTATACCTACTTATCAATATTGGTGTTTAATTTCCAGATGTTGAAAATATCTAATCAACTAATTAAATTAAGAATGGGTTTTAATAAAATTAACTTAAAGATCTATTAAAACGATTTCACTAATGAATATCCATTTGAAATTATTTAACTATTTAGGCAAACTAATATATTAATGCTCATTATTGCTCATGTTATTAAACAAACTTCTATAACGGAATCTTTTTGCTGAAATGACTTATTATTTCTTTGACCTAGGGGAAATTACCTTTACGGCCTTTTGGGATATTGCGGGCACGATCAACCCACAGATATTTGCGGCGACAACGACGCACGTATTATATTCGTCACAATGGAGTAATTTTTATTCTCACCCCACATCTTAATCGATACACGATTATATCTTCTAATAGTTCCTCATCGTTTCTCGTATGTGAAAATAGTGGTAATGTCTCAAGTATCACTGAGTAACGTAAATTTAATGAACATGACATGACGGGCTGGTTAGCGTGGTTGGTAGATGCTTGCCTTTCACGCCGCAGGTCGTGGGTTTCATTCCCACCCAGGACCGATATTTGTGTACATGAACATGTCACTTTGTCTTTCTTCTTCATAGCGGGATGGCTTAGTGTGATGGCAAATTAATTAAATTTTTATTGCCCAGAACGTGGCCATTCCTAAGATCCTGTTTGTCCCGAGTCTGGGTATAAATATCCATATAAGTATGTATTTACAAAAGAAAAGTGGAATATGCAGCATATCAGTTGTCTGGTTTCCATAGTAGTAGATTAGATGGCCGTGTGTGAATAATGTCCCAGGATATTACTATATTAAAAACTAAATTTGTATCTTACAAGACCTTACGTTTGATTTTGTTATCTTTGTTTATAGTTAATGATTTGTAATTCATGAATGTGATACATAATTTTTTTCATTCACGAAAAGGTCCTTTGGGTATAAATGCCCAAAGAACCTTCACGTAAATAATCAAAAACACATAAAACCATTTTACGTTACCATAATTTCGATAGATTTAACGAGGATACTTATATCTTATGACATTTTCCATTTTTTTTGTTATTTATTGATTTAGTAACGATCTAGATACATATGAACGGAAAATACGCATTAGCAAAAACTCGGTATTAACTATTGGATATAGTTGACTGTTACACAAGGAGAAAAATGATGATATTTTGTATTCAATTTTATAGGAAAGTGGAAGGGAAGAATTCCTTTAAATATTATTTTATAAATTTATTAATAATATATTAATAGACAAAAACAATAATCAATATTATTTTATCTTCAAGGATTTACCTACACTATATTAAAATATATTTAAATACCGCATGCATGTATTTTGATAAAATTGGTTAATTAAAAAAAAAAAAAATTACAATATTATTGTAATTGGAATTTATTTATTTTATAAAAAAAAGATAATAAGTATTTTAAAACCATAGATCCGAACTATGGTTTTAAAATACTAATTATCTTTCAGAGCAATAACAAGTTATCGACGTTAGTTTTCAAAGAGCCGAAAACGTGATGTCAAGTGTTAGAGAAAAACAAAAGTAAAGTTTAAACCAAATATAGTCTATGGAGTAGAATTATCGCGTGAACGTTTTAACTAACTAAGGTATTTTATTAATGAAATCGTGATGACGTGGTATGTTTTTCACAATAGAAAAAGTTCACAGACCAACAAATTGGGGTTTAAAAAAAGGCAATGGCACGGGGTATAACAGAAAGAGTACGATGTACTGTACGGTGTACTTGGTGTGGTTGTGTATTTTACCGCGAAATGTGTCTTACACGTCTCGAACAATAGTGTTTTAACGCTGACAGGTAATTTTCTAGGTGAGTTTTCTAGTGAAGTTCAGAATAACATGTAATTTCCTGTTAGAACCACACGTTTTTAGTTATTTTACATGATTTAGTATCATAAGTATAGAAAATCCGAATTACAGTCGTTTAACAGTCAGTTTAATTTTTATTTTATTTATCGTATGGGAAGTGTTTACCCTATTGTCAGGGTTGGTCAAGCCGCCCAGTAGGCATCTGACATGGCTAAACGACTCTTGTCTTATGACTACAACCGGGACCGCCAGCTTAAGTTACTTATATAACATATAAACAAAATATGTAGATAACGAACCGGAAGAAAAGATGGACTCATATTTGGTAGATGGTAGTGTCCAGCCGTGGACGTCCACTCTGGACAAAACCCTTCACCAACACCTCCACAATTCCGGTATCGCGCTACCCACATTTAGCTGCTTTCAGTGACCCTCACTAGATCATCAGTCCATCTTTGGTTCATCGTCAGCTGATGGACACCAAATAATTGAAATTAAAACTGACTTTACGTAATGACATTAGACTCAAAGAGAATATAACAAACTATTATTAGACTAACACTAGTGCTGTCAACCATTCTACAGTAAAACAAACACAGTTGGGCTGATATTATCATCATTGCATTAATTTTTTTTTCTTTTTATACTACTTCATTAAATCATTGATATAGGTACCTAATTAAAACACTCAGACTGCGATATCGTTTCCATTAACATTTATTAAAATATTAAATATTCATTTATGGATCATTTTAGTCTGCTGTGGCATTTGATTATGCTTGTAAGACTGACGTGTTACGCGTTTAGTATTTGAGTTGGTTTGTATGTTTAAAATTTGTATGCATATTTTTATCATTGTTTTACTTTAAGAAACACATAACCGGTGGGTGGACGATATTAGACAATTTATAGGTTTTCATTAGCATAATTATAGGTTAATTTAAGTAATTATATTATTTTATTTATGTTACAATCAAGTTTTAAGTGATAATGAAGACTTTGTTTCATTGGCAAGCAATGAAACAAGTTTTGCCAGTATTCTCTACTTGACAGAAACTTTGTTCCCAAGAACTTTAATGTTATTCACATCAACGCCCAGAGTATTCCGGCACATTATTCTGATATGCTGGCCAGTTTTGACTGTAAGAATATCCATGCGATCCTTGTCTCCGAATCATGGCTTAAACCATGTTTGCTCTCTACTTCATAGTCCCTACCCGGTTTCCATTTAATCAGGAACGATCGTATTTATGGTAATGGCGGGGGCGTAGCTATATATCTTTGATCACATATTCCGTACCGTATCGTTCATATGTCACCACAGCCTCCCCCATGGAACGCCGGCGAGCATCTTTTTATAGAAGTAGAGATGCATCACATGAAAGTCCTTCTTGGTATTTACTACTGCCCTTATTTACGTATAAACTACTTCTCCTCGCTGGATATCCTTCTAGAAAACTTAGTCCCAACAAACAGTCAACTTAGTCTCAACTTAAACACTTGCCTACTTAAAACCGATTTACGTTCTTCTTCACTTCAGTCTATAATTCAATCATACAATATTTTCCTATTACCTCCTACGCATAATTTTCCGAACTGTACACCATCTCTCTTAGACTTAATAATTGTATGTTCCACGGGGCATGTGGCTCATTATGGCCAATGCCCTGCGGACGCTTTTTCTTATCATGACCTCCTTTTCATGTCTTATAAAATTCGTCCGCCTAAAGCAAAACCAAAAATTCTTCTGCAGCGCAATTTTAGTGGAATGGACACTCATAAATTTACGGAAAGATGCTAGTGCTATTGACTGGAATTCACTTATTCCGTCCGATTCTATTGATAAGTTTAAGGTGTTTGTTGGAAACTTTATTAACTCAATTATATGACGTCCACTCGCCTATTAGTAGAGTTAAATTAAAACATCTTCCTGCTCCATGGTTTACTCAAAATATTAAAAATTTTATCGAAAAAAAGGCAATAGCCGAGTCTCGATACAAATCGGATCCTTCAGATAAAAATAAACAAAGATATAATTCGGTCAGGAATCACTGTAATAAGGTGTGTAGGAATGCTCAAAGCCGACACATTCATAACTCTGTCCAAAATGGAGACCCAAGTCTGGAGATACTTGAGATCTTTGGGAATAGGGAAGTCTCGTCAAGAAAACATTTCTAAAGTATTAGATATTGATTTACTTAATCTTCATTTCTCAACGTCATCCATTTTGATAGGACCACCAGAAATAATACTTTACAGCGTCTTTCATCACTTCCTACCCCTAACTATTCACAATTTAATTTTAATCAATTCTCTGCTTGTGATGTTAAGAAAAGCGTACTATCAATCACATCCAACTCTATTGGAAGTGTTTGTATCAGTCGTAATATGATCCTTCCCATATTAGATAAGATCGTACTAGTCCTTGCACACAACCTAAATTTCTCAATTTCCAGTGGTACTTTCCGTTCTGCATGGAAAACTGCGCAAATTACTCCTCTGCCTAAAAAACCTAATCCTTCTTCCTTTTCTGACTATCGGCCCATCTCCATATTACCTTTCCTCTCTAAAGCCCTGGAGCGTCTTATCCATCTCCAAATGAGCTTTTTCCTAAATGAGAATTGTCTCCTTAATCCATTGCAGCCACCGGGCTGCAATGGATGGAATGCGGATTTTAATTTCTAATTTATTTATGTCGGTAACTGACCACTTGATTACTCCAAAGGAATAAGTCAGGATTGGAACAGCGTAGGTGTTAATAGCTTTAAATAGATTTTTGGAGCACAGTGGTCTCTTACAGGTTTTATGTATCCTATTAGTAAATTCTTCACTCAGACTTTTTTTTTAATTCAGTGTGGTTATCAGACTTCCCTTCGTGCAGACCTAAATATTTATATGTTTCGCCTTCTTCCATTGCTTATTCTCATTAGTTATTTTACCTGATTTCAATTTAAGAATTTTAAATTTATCTAATCCAAAAGTCATGTTAATATCTTTACTAAATTGAGCAGTTATTTGTATTAATTTATTAATTTCTCAGTCAGTCAGTCTCAGTCTCAGATTTAGCGAATAATTTAATATCATCCATATACATAAGATGATTAACATTATTATTATTATAATATAGTATTATTAGTCTTTAAACAAATATAAGTTTATATTTATGTAACTTGTACATAAGTACATAACTGAACAGTTTATTTACACGATAGTACACTTGCAACTACCGCCTTTTCTACCCAACGGTGGTCTGGAAGAGATCGCTACAAAGCGATAAGACCGCCGATTGTACCTATATTTTTATATTCTGGTGCAACAAAGTGTACTCTATCTATCTATCTATCTAAAATAAAATAAATAAATATTTATATCCTCTTTTTTACCGTCATTATTTCAGCCTAATAGCGTCCACTCTTGGACAAAGGCCTCACCAAAAGATTTCCACAATAGAGTTGTCTCCATCATTTGGAGGGAAGTGCCATAACCGCCACGCTTGGCAGACGTGTTAGCGATCATAGTACGATGGGCTTACTGCACAGAGAGACAAATGGGTAATATTAAAAAAGAATTTGTTGTGTTGCATATAAAACATTGCAATACATTAATGTATTTATTTGCAACTCATTGAATATAATAAATAAAAAGTGTTTCATGATTAATATGTAATAGATTGAATACTTTTTATTGTACAGACCACAATAGGAACGTACAAAATTCACTGGATATAAAGAACATAATGTACAGCAATTTATAATTTATACAGTGTAAATGATAACGGTAAAAAAGCTCACCTACTCATTATTCACCTACTATGTTTCAAGTTAGAGTCTACCGATTGAACGGCGAACACTGAGCCCGAAAATTATCAATATATAAATAATCACCTAAACGAAAAGACTTCTATCACGCGCGTCTGCTAACTTTAAATTTTTGCTCTCCGCTATTCTCCTGCGATATAAATGGTCTAACTTTTAGGGCAGGTTAGTGGAATGATATAAATTCATAAATTGTATATACATATGTATATGTTGTCCCTTGGGATAAATTGGTTGGTCAAGTACACATAAGTAGATAAGTCAATTAAAACTAGCCTGAATACTAGGGTCTTTAAAATGAATTAGGGAGGTCCCTCCTCAGTTAGTATAACCAAATTAAACGAAACAAATGTTGTTATGTAGTTCTGGGGCTCTACCGGCTAAGTCGCTGAACATAGATTTCTTAAATGGCGTTCATATAAATAAGGGTTAAAAATAACTTACTCAATCGTCAAATCGGCTTCAACGTTGACAATAGATTCCGGACTATTTATGGCGTCACATGTGCTCATGAAAGCCGATTTAACGATTGATCAAGTCATTTTCAACCTTTATTTATTTGAACGCCATTTAATAAATCGATGTTCGGCCACTTAGCCGGTAGAGCCCCTGCCTTGCTAAAACTCTTTGTGACTAGATCATTTTATTAGGGTCACCAGTATCTTCATTATCTAATTTAGGCGTTATCGTTCTCTATACCTCTCTATGTCAACGGTATGTCTAGTATGGTGATTATAAAAAATATATTTTGTATAATAAACCGAGTTCCATTAACTATAGAAAAGTGTGATTTTTTTAGTCGCATGGTCGAATAGAATAAAACTATGGTTTCAAAACAATCCCAATTGAAAGGGTTCACGAAGTGCGTGATCGTGTAGGTAGCTAGAGAGAGCCGCAGGCTAGCCAGGGTAGGATCCTCAGCGGCGAGGATCACGTTGCCTCCTTAACACGTGATCGGTAATCCCGTGTAAGTGATTTGACCCCCATTTTGAATTCCATATTTTAATCTCATCTAATATCTTAAGGGTACCCTCAGGTATTAATCGCTTAAATTAAGCAACTGGTTGAGAGCCTTTTGCGCTAGCCAACTGTTCATTGTTTTTAATTCTTTAATTTAAATACTATTGCTAAACGTAACAATAATAGCTTGGTAACTTGCTATTTATTATTTATTGAAGGATTTAATAAAATATACATATGTGACGAAACAGACCGCACGGACGGACTAATTCAAAATATTTTGTTACTTTAATTACTGTTTTAAACTGTGTTTATGTATTGTATTGTAAGCTTGACAAGTACAAGTGTATATAAATACCCAAGTGCTGAAGAAATTTCATTACTTCATTGATTTTTTACAGAAATCTTGGATTCATTATGTGAACTTGTGAGCCATTCAAACATAAGAATAAGAATCAAGTCGTCAATCAAAGTCTTCAAGTCGTAAAGCTATTAATACTGGATGTGATTATAGCTTTAAATTTTGTATAGCTAATAGATAACTTGATTGTTAAAGCGAACCGCCTAAACGGTTTAAATATCTTACTTAGAATTTTCGTGATTCATATTCATATTGATTTCAGAGGCCTACAGGCAGCCTGACAAAACGAGTGTGACTACTGTCCACACAAAGAAAAACCGGCCAATTGCGAGTCGGACACACGCACGAAGGGTTGCGTACCAATCTATAAAACGAGCAAAAAATCACATTTGTTGTATGGGAGCCCCCTTAAATATTTATTTTATTTTGTTTTTTTAGCGGCAACAGAAAAACATCATCTGTGAAAATTTCAACTGTCTAAGTAACACGGTTCATGAGATCATCCTGGTGACAGACGGACAGACAGACATACAGCAAAGGCTTAGTAATAGGGTCCCGTTTTACCCTTTGGGTACGGAACCCTTAAAAGTGTTTACGGTGCTACTTATCTTCTGAAACTTGTTCATAGAGAAAAAGTTTCAGTGACGTCAGTAATACAGAAGATCTGGAAGTCTTTATTGCAAACTTAAATTTGTAAGAAGATCTCGAAGTGTATGACAATTGTCAACTAAAAATAATTATTTATACCTTTGAATCTCAATTACTTTGACATAATACACTCACCTATAATAAGTGCTGGAACTTTCTGAGCGGGGTTTATAGCTCGGTACTCATCGGTCGCTTGCATTTTCAAACCAAAGACTTTGTCTATGGCACGTTCGTCGTATGGTATGCCCTTAAAGATCAAGGCAGCGCGGACGCGCCATGAACAAGATGAGCGTCTGCTTGCGTAGAGAATCGCACGCTTTTGCTCCTTTGAAATTAAGTTTCAACAGGTAACATATATCTTAGTATTAATTTATAAGTTACAGCTCGCAGTCGCGCACTGTCGTAGGTTTATCACGCCTTCTGTTAAAAATTATAGTATTATGTATAAACGTAACTACAAAATCTAGATACTCACAGTCATTTCTTGAGCTACACAGATTAATTACAACAATGTTAATATATTTCATTAAGTTGAGTACTGTAATGATATTACCTGCCCTCCTATAGAATAAAACCTCTTTTATCAAGATAGCTAGTAGCTCTGGTCATTTTATTAAAATAACTAGACATAGCTTTTAAAATGAGAATAGAATTCGAATCAAATAAAAAGTATGGTGTTACGTTTGATTGATATTTGTCAAGAGTTATAAAAATGGTGTGCTAAAGTAAACATTGTGAATCTAATTTTATTTCAATAAAATCAGTGATTGGTTGTGAATATATGTGTTATCATTGAGAAGATCTCCCTAGATCCCGTATAGAAATACCTCTTGCAGCTGCGAGTCTGCTTACATGGTGGAGGCGCCTTTTGGTAGTTGAAAAGATTTTGAAGTTTTCAAAGGGGAGAGAGATTATACAAGAAAACTAAAAAGAAAAATAAGGAATCATGGAATCGATAAGTACGAAGA
The DNA here is from genome assembly GCA_951640165.1 of Pseudoips prasinana. Lineage (NCBI taxonomy): Eukaryota > Metazoa > Arthropoda > Insecta > Lepidoptera > Nolidae > Pseudoips > Pseudoips prasinana. Next base: position 28,967,470 of record OX621236.1, on the reverse strand, counting down.
TTCAGCCATTTAGTGGATTAGAACAAGATGCGAAGGAGTTTTTCAAACAATTTAAAAGATTTGCCATTGTGAAAAAATTATCAGATGAAGAAAAAGTAGCGATCATCCCGTCTTTTCTACAAGGAGCAGCGTTATCGTTCTACAATATAATAGTAGATACGGCAACAGAATTTGCCGACCTTGAAAAGTATTTTCTAGAGGAATTCCCAGCAAATATTGACTATACAGAAGAATTTTATATGACGAGACAGAACTATGATGAAGACATTTTAGGATATTTTTATAGGTTGCAAGAACTAGCTTTCAAGGCCGAAATAAAAGATGAAAGAAAATTTATTATACAGTTTATTAAATCATCGGCATCATTTTACAAACATAAACTAGCAACCTCACTAATAGAAGATAAAAAACAATTAAAGAAATTAATTGTACAGTTAAAAGATATTTACGATATGAAAGATTTAAAGCCAAATGATGATGATAAGTTATACATACCATCATATAATACGAGGCGTTACCCGACACCACATGTGCAAGCGGGACCAGAACGTCAACCATTAGCCAACTCCAGATATGTGACGCTGGGGGGGAAAAGAACGTCGGCGGCATTGAACGTCACACATCAGGCAGCTTCGAGTCAGCAGAACGAGGCGACGTGTGAAAATGGCGCTCAAACAAAGGAAGTATTCAATTTTTTTAATAGTTTTAGTAATAGTATACCGTATATTAGGGTTATGTACAAGAACAATTCATGTCCAGCTCTCTTAGACACGGGAGCTGCGGTGTCATGTATGTCGGGAACGATGGCGCGTAGATTAGGATTAGGTTCGACAGGAACCGCAGTCGGCTCTATACAAGGCGTTGATGGAAGGACGATCGATACGACTGGAACAGCTAAATTTAATTATTATATTAACGGTAAGGAATTTTGTAATAATATTTATATCATAGAAGATCTTGCATGCCACTTAATTTTAGGACAAGATTTTTTGAATGCGAATGCTGTTGTCATGGATTTTGCTAAGAGTAGAATAGTCATTGGCACGGAAGTGGTCTATTTTTGCCAAGACCAAAGAGTTCTTAATTATTCTGAAAAAAATTCTGACAGTCATGTCAAATGTCACCAAAATATTGACAAGAAGATTGGTAAGAATAATAATTTTGTAGTAAATAAGAATTCTTCGCCAGTAATTAATGGCGGAGTCTATGAAAGAAAGAGAGATCGAGTTAGTGATGATAAGGTCACTTCGTTGGGCAATTTATCGGCAAAAGCGATATATAACATAACTCAGGTACGTCACAAGGAAAAGGTCAACTACGACAGGAGAACAAGGCGAGAGTTCCGGCCGGGAGATTTAGTTATCATACGCTCTTCGGGACGATTTTCTGGTAAGAACCACGAATTACAACGTTTATTTATAGGACCATGGGTGGTGATTAGACACGTAAGTGATGTCACTTATGTGGTGCGAAAGCCTGGACGGAATAGATCCGACACAGTACATATCAATCGTATGAAATCATTCCAGACAAGGGAGATTTGAATAAATACTTGGTATGCTGGACTCCTATGTCTAATGAGAGTTATTTTATTTGTTCCGTTATTGTTATTTAACATTGTACGATTAGCATAAAATTATAATATTAATGTTGTCCAATGCTGGACATGGGCATAGCCCAAATATTTTCATAATTTTAATACTGGTTATGATTGACTATAGTCATCACACTTATGACTTATTTTATTGGTGGTGATGATGTATAAGTGGCGCTGCTACATGATTATCAGGTGTTACCCTGAAAAGAGTCGTTTTTGGGGCACACAGACAGGATGTTCATTGTCTGGAGAAGCAATGAAAGCCTCCTAGACTAACCAAGTCCTGTTATTATGTTGTTTATGCCAGAAAACACATGATATTTATAGATTACATCAAAAATATGGAATTATCATGTCACGGTGTTTGCGACCAAACATCTCCGAAACGGCTGGACGGATTCGCATAAAATTTTGTATGAATATCTGGCGAATATTTTTTTTTTACCTTAAGTTTAAGGGTGAACTACTACTAAATATTTGCCTGTAAAAAAAAAAAAAAAAAATGCTATAACTTTGAAAATTAAATAAAACTTTAAATTCACCATTCTACTACCAAGCCCTATCTTTTTTTTGTAGTAACAATAATTTAATTTTATGTTTATTTGGATAATTTTTTTGCACCCAATCAAATGTCTTTCGGTGACTTAGATTTGTTAATAGACCCGGTAGATGGCGCTGCGATAAGACTGCGAGTTTTATTGCTATTGTTATGGCAGTGGTAGTTTACTTATGTTACTGATGAGAATGTTTATACTTACAATTTTATTTTATTTGTCAAATATATGAATATACTTTCGCGCATAAATTTTGTTTTCATGTGAAACGTACGAGAGCAACGATGACCAGGGGCGGTGTTCCAGTTTACAGAATCCAGTACAACCACAATGGACATGATGGAAGATCGAAAATGAATAACGGGATTTACAAGAAGTAAATATCCAGGTAGAGATAGGGAGTTAGGAAATGGGTGAAGCGTAGATTAAGGGGATATTTCCGTCAATAGTTAAGAGTGGGTGATAGAATTTAATTATTCATTTGCATCACACATCTAGCACATAGTAGCCTATAGATGTGGGAGAACCTCATGGACTCCATGATGTTGAAGGGTTTTCTATTCTACCTAACACTTTTATTTTCATGTCTGGGGACAAATAGGTAATATAATAGGTTAATTGGTATAAATGGGATATTTATTTTTCATTAATCTTGGTTGGTATATGATCTTCCATCATAGTCCTGACTCTCTGGAACCCACCCCTGATTGATAAGATTAATATCTTTTTGTTATCAATCATTTTGGATAGTTTAGCAGTTAGGTTTTATAATAGGATAGCCATTAGCCAACTTTTATAAATGCTTCAATTAATTTTTAACCACTTGTTCTAATTAATCATTTCAGATTATCAATAATTTAGTTGAACGGTCAACTGTTGTCATAATTTAATTTGGATTAAACTTTTAACCAGTTGTTATAATTAAGTTTGCCCTTTTAAAATAATTATTTTCAGATCATTAATTTATGATTTATTTAAATGGTTAAAAGTTGTAATAATTTCATTTCATTTTATTTTTATTTCTGTACCTTTACTTGGTGATAGGACCAAGTATGATCATTGAAGCTATTGTGTGTGAAGGTTGACTAATATTTTATTTTAGCTAGGATAGCTATAATTAGGTAGCGTTTAGCTAGTGTTAGGAAAGTAGAATTAGGGCCTTGAAAGTATAATTTTTGGTTGGTTTTTTTATACTTTGAGCAAGTCGGACTCATACTCCCATTTGCTAGACTTTCAGTGGGTCCTGGGTTCAATTCTACTCTTTTTTATTGCACCTATGTATTTGATAACTCCCAACATAGGTAGACAGTTATAATGTAGGAAGGTAACAGAATTTTGGAAGTGTTTAAAGACTTCCAAAATTTTTTTTTTGGGGAGGGGGTGATGTAATGATATTACCTGCCCTCCTATAGAATAAAACCTCTTTTATCAAGATAGCTAGTAGCTCTGGTCATTTTATTAAAATAACTAGACATAGCTTTTAAAATGAGAATAGAATTCGAATCAAATAAAAAGTATGGTGTTACGTTTGATTGATATTTGTCAAGAGTTATAAAAATGGTGTGCTAAAGTAAACATTGTGAATCTAATTTTATTTCAATAAAATCAGTGATTGGTTGTGAATATATGTGTTATCATTGAGAAGATCGCCCTAGATCCCGTATAGAAATACCTCTTGCAGCTGCGAGTCTGCTTACAGTACCTAATCAAGTAGGTACTTATTTATTATCAGAGTTCGACTCTTTATAAACTGTGTTGTCATGATGTGGAATGCTTAACTAACTATAGATATTTGGGTAAGTACGTTGTGATGAGCAAGATGACGAAAAACAAAACGTTTCTATATAAGATTGTATTAAATTATTATTCTTAAGTTAGTAGGTACCTACTTAAAATTGGGTAGTTATAACTATGATACTTACATAGTGTAAAAGAAATAGGTTGGTTATAGTTCTTATTGTTAGTTTTGTATTATTTATCTGTGGACACTTCATTTCATGTTTAATCGTTTTCTTCTATCATTGGTAGATGGCGCAAATCACAAAGTTGGGGAAAATTTGGCGGGAAATTTTAAGCGTCGTGTTTTAAGTGAATTTTAGTATTTGGTCGGGGCCAATATATATATAATATAATTGGTCGGGGTTAACCGTTTACCATAAACATTATAAAGGCAGTGCTTCCTTAATAAATTGGAATAGTTCATTTTATGTTCGGGTTAGCAAGGTCATTATAAATTTTACAAATAAACCTGTGTTTTGTTACCATTACCAACGTGGTATTCTTAACATGCATTTATTTTTAAAGGTGCATAAATAGTTATTGATGTATATGTGAAGGTCCCTTCAAAATTGGTCCAGCTGGATAAAGCACATAGATAGACAGAGAGACAAACAAGTTCGTTGTTGTAGTATTATTCCTTTATTAATTATTTCTTTCAATTCACTTCAATTGGGGAAATTTGACAGATTTAGGTTATTGGATGTGCTGGCTTCTGTACCTATATACCTCCATATGCATTTACTTCTTACTGTTGTTTGTGTACATTAAATAACAAATCGAAGGATCTAATGAAATTACCTAGCGATTAATATATTTTATTCAGAAGTATCGTAAATTTCAAAGGTTACCTACAAAATGTATGAATATACAAAATATGTTACGACGTTTATAACCTATAAAGAAAATTGTCATCCACTCGTTCACTGCTATAATAGCTTAGTTTTCTGCTGCTGACCGTACTAAGTCATCAAATTATTGTGTAGGTACGTGATTTGATTCACGATCACTAAATGTTATGCAACGGTGGTCCACATATTAGGAGGTCAATTTGGTACTGGTTATTGTTACTATTACAACATTCAATTTCTTCGTTTATAGCTTGAAAAAATAGCATAATTTATATAGTATGCTTATATTTTTATTGGCAACACTAGTGGAAATGTCAATGATTGAGTTTTGGCGCCAACGCAGAAAAGGACGCATCGAGGCGTTGTTTCATTTTAAAAAACTGGTGTAAATTCGAGTTTTTATGTGTAAATATGGTGAAGTGTTTGACATAACATCTTCGACAACGTACACAAGTGGAGGAAAGTGCCATATTGCCGTGAATTGAGATTTTTTATGTTGAATCAAAAACTCCATAGAAGCTTCTAGTAAAGTCTCCACTGATTTACTGGGATTGGACAAGGACTATGACTTGACTGAGACAGACTTTACTTGACATTGACGAAAACAACAAAATGAAAAAAATATAAATATATACCTACTACTGATGATGGTTCATAAGGTCGAAGAAGCCAGGGCTGTAATACTGAATTTAAAAAAATACAATGATTATGTATAAGGTGTTCTGCCGCTAAAGAAACCTTTACGTAGGTTTTACTTTTAAATGTTTATATACATAATTGTACGATATTGTAAGTGATTATTATATTACTAGCATAATAAATTGTATTTAAGAGAGTGCCGTTCTATTTTAATGAGGCTGACAACTTTATCGTGTCACGACTTTCCTGAATAGAGTAAATAGAAATTTATTAAGACGAGTTCAACAGATAGATAAAAATAAGAAAAAAAAATAATCACGAAAACGATAAAACCTTTACGAATAATCTAATAAAAGGTGTGTTTCGTTGTAATGTTGCGCCTTTTCTGAAGTGTGCCGGCCATGTGTTTGCTATTAAAAAAACTTGTGTGTACTTATGTACACGCGTTAGAAGTTATACTTCTTAATATACAACTTGAACATAGTTATCAATTTTCATACCACCTAGAACTAACGTCATGCTGTTATTTTTACATCGCATGCATCGTAAAAATCCACTCTCATGCAACCTAGAACTAACTTCATGCTGTTAAATTTTTTGGTGTCGGTGTGCGCGCGCATCGTAAAAATTCACTCTCATCATTTTTCTCCATCGAGCCAAAAGAAGTATAACTTCAAAAAAGTAAAATAAAAGTAAAGTATTAGCAGCATCATTGATTAATGTGTTTATTTTATTTAAGCTTCATAGTAATGTCTAGAAACTAGCGGAAAATAACCAATTTGGCTGACGACAGGCCCTTAAATGAAACACCTAATTGATATGCTGACGTCATCAACTAGCACGGTCCCGAAGAATTGTGTGCTACAGATTGTACGTGTCACTGACATATTACTGTAATTGTTTATATTGGTATGCGTAATTGTCATTGGCCCTGATTCATTTTAAACTTTGCCTATCACTGTAATTAAATAAAATCATGGTTGCCTCTTTGTTTATTGGTGATTCAAGTGCAGATAATGTGGTCCTTTTTTGTTTAAGGCAGTGGGAGTTCTTACGCCATGCTCTTTCGGTGGGTGGGATGCGTAGAAATTCCCATATCTACGGGTGGGTATGTCGGAATCGCACCGACTAAATGTAACCTGCCGTGGCTTTCTTTTGGCGCCTGATAGGGGGAGCCTAGTGAACACAGGTATTCTGATTTGGTGCCCTCCTTTTGCGCCATGTCCTAGAGGGCATGTGGCATGATGGCAAGAACCCCGACCTCGATGACGGCCGGGATTCTTGCCAATTCGACACAGCGACTGCGCCACAAACAGATAGGTATTTTTCCGGAGGTGCTAGAAATTAACAACAGTAGAATACAATTCTCTGACTTGATCTGTGATTTAATAACGATTCGGGAATAACCAATAGCATATGGCTAGTATTTGACAAAGTTTGTAAGTATCAATCAAAAGATAAGATTTTGCGTAAGTAAATATAAAAAGGTACTCACAAACTTTAATTTTAACACATCAACAGAATATAGTAGTAAGTACCTAAATCCTAAGGATTTTTTTGTTATTTCTATAAAAAAAAATTAAATTATACGGATTGAAACCTCTTTGAATTTATTTTCAAAATTTAAAAATCTAAATAAAAAGAAACAAAAAACGGCGGTAAAATTCTTGGGAGTTTGTCACGTTAAGGAAAATTAAAATAGTTGTGATTAATTAATGAAAAGGGATAAGATTGTTTTTATTTTATTTTAGCGTGCCGTGTGAGCTTTAAGAGTCGTATCTTCATTTGAGTCAAGATGAAATGTTACGAGTATGTGCAGAAAATGGCGCTATTCAACACGTTGTTCCTGATATCAAGGAATATCAAGGTTATGGTCACGTTATAGCAGTACTGGGGATGTGGCTAAACGGTACGTGACTAGATATCGTGATACTACGCAGAGACAGGATAGATTTCTCCAAGTGATTGCTAGGAGACAATCTAATAATACAGCGATGTAACTATCTAGGTGGACCACCAGCTGCTGGTAAGCGACTAAACCGTGAGAAGAAGGTTGGAAGAAGTTGGTCTTCATGCTCGAAGACCGCAACGTGTTCCAGCATTGCGACGTCGCAATGGCGGTTGGTAGCTGTCGTCGTCATGTGTATTTGGTGTTGTTCGCCGATGAGTCCCGCTTTGGGTTTCAACAGGACTCACGAAGAGCGTGCCTTGGATCCAAACTAGCTGTGTTCGTCAACGAATTCCCGTCGACGACTGCATAAAAATACCATGACGGGGTAGTATAATAATAATAATAATGTCCACCTAGCCGAATTTCGGCCACGGTAGTCAGTTTCAATAGAGATTAGCCATCTGCGCGGGACATATTATAGTGCTCAAGTGTGTGCGCAAACACAGGAGCACTTTCTATTCCATTACTCTCATGATCCGATGGGACGCCTAGCGACACGACCGGAAAGAGGTCAGGTACAGGACCGACGGCTTACGTGCTCTCCGAGGCACGGGGGTATAATACCGCCAACTCCCAGACTTCGGGCTGATCCTGAGAAATTTTAACCCGGGATTTGAACCTAGGACCTCGTTCTCTGTGGGTGAACACGTTACCGCTAGGCCAAGGAGGTAGTCATATAGTATAGCCTGTTATTGTCCCACACAGTGTCCAAAAGGGCCAGGAATTTCTACTCATTCACGATAATGTTCCCTCCCATACGGCGCTCGCCTAGACCACGATATTCAAGGTTTGGATTGGCTTGCACAGTCATCAGATCTTAATCCTATCGAGCATGCCTGACAAATATTACAACGAAAAGATTTGAGAAATTCCCCGCTAAAGGAGACGGGGATTTCTGGGCCTGACTGTAATAAGTTGAGATATGGTTTAAAAAAAACGTTATATTTTTCTATTTCAAACTGTAAAAAATTGACCCAATTTACAATCTGGAAAACGAGAAATCTCAAAATAAGTTTAAGTCACGAATTAAATTGGTTGTTGATTACTATAATCGATTAACGTTAATGAGTTCAAAAAATGTAATAAAAATCCTCTTGCACCAGACACCAGGTAACCGATTTAATCATAATAATTATTAAATACATTAACATAATGTCAACAGTAAAAAATAAAATATCCACAAAATAAATAGAAATCATAATATCGGTTATCGTTCAAATCGATTTATTAGTTTTTTTTTTTTTTTTTTTTTTTTTAATTATGGCAATCTGCCGATTATTTCAGCAATTTCTGCCAGTGTCATGTAATGGTTGCTCATGAGTAATTATACAGAATTTAAAAAACTTTTAACAAATTGTGGAAGTATTTATGGACCTGTAACAAAGACAAACACAAAATAAGTGTTAGTAGATTAATATATACATACTATAGCTAATTTTACATTAAAATATACAATACATGTGATATTCCTACAACTTAATCTTGTTAGTATATATGTATTTAATAAACATATTGATAATTTGGGGGTCAGGGAAGAATGAAAGAAGATGTCTAACATTGACTGGGCGTTGAATTTTTAATTTTGAGATGACTTGTTCAAAGGAGTGTGTGCCATATAATTGACAATTTAAAAAGATGTGATCCAAGGAACCTTCATCTAGACCACACTCACATAGAGAATTGTCTCTAACTCTAATTTTGTGTAAAAATACTGGAGTGCAACAAAAACCAAGACGGATTCTACATATAACCGATGTAACAGTTTTGCACAACTTTTTATATTTATAAAACCATGGTTTAACTGGGATTTCTGGTTGGATTGATGCATATTTACTACCCTTAATCAGACTTGATTTAACCCAGGATGCCTGCCAAGACTTACGGAGATCAATCTTTGCCTTATGTAATAAATCATAGACATGAACCTTATGTACTACACCTTATGTAATAAATCATAGACAATCATAGAGAAGTATTTCATGTCGGCAATACTACTCGAAACAGCCGCTTTAGCAGCCTCGTCCGCACATTCATTGCCACTGATACCCATGTGAGCAGGAATCCATGCAAGTAAAACCTCAATTCCTTTTACAGTGCATAAATATAACGATTTTTTAATTTCCATTACTATAGGACTTCGGAGATTATCCTTGAAAGGGTTTTTTACTAAGGCTTCCAGGGCACTTTTGGAGTCAGAAAAAATAATTGCCTTGGTAATTACCACATGAGCTAAAATAAACTGACATGCCTCCAGAATACCAATACACTCACCAGTGAATACTGATGCTTCTGGAGGACATTGGAACTGAAGAGTGATATGCGAATTTGAATAGAAGACTGATACACCAGTTTTACCATCTGATTCTAGTTTAGATGCATCAGTAAAAAACCAGTGGTAATCCTGCCATTTATCCTGGATCAAGGAAGAGAATAATATATTAGCCTGAATAGTGTCCTTAGACAAACCAATGTATGGTATATAATTTGGAATAAAGTTTACTATTTCATATGTAGTACTATATAACGGAAAATTTGCACAATGGTAAATGGGAGCAGTTACCTCAAGTCCTCGCATTTTTCTGAATGAATTTAAAATTAAAGGGGGGTCCTTATTCTTCCAATAGTCCTCCCGTATGCATAGATTGTCCAAGTGAGATAATTTTGCTGTTAACTTATGATCTTTGAGGAAACATGCCTTGTAAATGAACCTATCAGCAAGATATTGTCGGCGCAGTATAAGGGGAGGATCACAAGCCTCTACTTGCAGAGCGTTTGTCGGTGTGGACCTCATACAACCCATTACAATGCGAAGGGACTTTGCTTGTATTGCATCAAATTTTGACAAGGCAACTTTACTGCATGGTTCTAGAATGAAGGATCCATAGTCCAGTAAACTCCTTATTGTCGCATTATAAATAAGTTTTAGAGTAAAAGGATGAGCTCCCCACCAAACACCCGCAAGGGCACGTAACATGTTGATATTTTTTTCACATTTATGAGTCATGAAGTTAATATGATCTGTCCCACTTAGTTTGGCATCCAAGATGACACCAAGAAATTTCACCTTATCTACAACCTTAATGGGAGACCCCTCAACCTCAAGGTGTACATCAGGAATGATTCCTTCAATTAGCACTCTCAACTCTGTATTTTAATAAAGGTGTTTTGACTTTATGTGGTAAAGATCCCCCAATCAAAGTAGTACAAGTGGGGTAGTGATCACTACCATAGGTCAAGCTTAGACATTTCCACTCTAGCTGAGCAGTTAAATTAGGAGAGCATAGGGTTAGATCTACACAACTCTTACTCTGACCCAATCTTGGAAGTCTGGTGGGAGAACCGTCATTGAGTATGCATAAACCAACTTCGTCTATTAGTTCAACCAATTCTATACCTGCCCTATCATTCTGATTAGAACCCCAAAGTGTATGGTGAGAATTGAAATCGCCCAAGATAATAACAGGTGACAATGAATAACAAATATTTTTAATATATTGAAAACTATAGGAATTGGGGGATGGGAGGTAAATAGAAACAAAATTAATACCGAGTACTCTCACTCCTACTGCATTAATTTCGTTTCCATACCTGGGAAGAGTAAGAAGGGTGTATGGTAGGACATTATTTACCAGGATAGCAGAACCACCATAACATAAAAGTTGAAGTGAAGGCGTGGGGTAAGCCACGTCTCAGAGATGGCAAAAATTGTGGGGTGATGAACATTGATTAAATGGGCAATTTCACTTTTTTTTGGAACCACGCTCCTGGCGTTCCACTGAAGAAACAGGAGATCCATTTCGCTGTGATTGCACTGCAGTAATTAAATTATAGGCAACGTGGTCCGATAACTGGTGTTTTAACAAAGAGGAGGTAAGGTGGATAACTAAAGCTTCTAACTCCTTAGAAGAATCCTCCTCAGAAGGAGATATTTGTTTCCCAGCTAGGGCACAACCATTTGAAGAAGGACTATAGGAGTAGTTGTTGATAAGTTCCTGGTGAGCCTTATGGTCATATCCAGGATCTAAACGAGGACGCTTTTTAGGATTAATAGATATAACTTTTCTATATGAAGTTTTGGTGGGGGTTATAACCTGTTGTTGTTGGGACCTGGATTTGGAAGGATTTAGAGGGGAGACATAATGAAGAGAAGATCCAGGATTTGTAGAAGAAACATCGGCATATGACTTATAAACTGAAGGGAGTTTTTTAGAAGCTTCAGCATAAGATATATTATTTTCAGTCATAATAATTTTTATATTTTTTTGCCATTGGTGTTCTGGGCAGCTTCCACTATTAGCTGCATGAGGGCCTTCACAATAAAAACACACTGGTTCATCTACTGAGCAATTTTCTCCAAAATGTTCACCACCACAGCGGTAACATTTTGGATTTGATCTACATTTTGATCTAGTGTGACCATACTTGCAACATCCGAAACATTGCACAGTAGGGAAGTAATATAGGGAAACTGGTAGGGAATTGTAAAAACAAAAAATCCTGCTAGGAAGAGATTGACCGTCAAAGGTTAGAACAACCGAAGGTGTGGGCTTCCACTCTGTGGTACCCTCTGATACCACCTTACGGTTGATACGTCTAACCTTTAAAATGAGACCACACCCTGAAGGAGATTTTAAATTTTCAAAGATCTCTGTTTCGGACCAATCAGTTGGCACCCCTGTAACAACACCCATCCGGGTAATATTATACGTAGGAATAGTAGATGTATAGCCCTTAGCTACTATTTCGCTATTTCCAAGAAAAGCATTGGCATCCTCAGGTGTTTTAAATTCCACAGCAATTCTATTCCGACCTACTTTCTTGACACCGTCCTGAATAACATTTTTGATATTCATTCGCATCATTAACTGACCAAACTTTATTGGGTGAATTGATGTACCTGCAGCAGGGTCGTCAGATTTGTAGGAGATATGGACCAAGAAAGGAGCCACATCCCTGTTCGAATACCTATCGCGACTAATAAGAGTTGGGTTAGGAAGAACTGGATCTTGCTGCATATTAGCCTTTTTCAAGGGTGGGTTATCCTCATTAATAGCATTGCTCTGAGAGTTTTCTATAACCTCGAAATTATCCAAAGGAACTGTCAAGCTAGGAGTATATGTAAAACCGTCCTGAGAAATTGACTCCACAACTACCTTAGCAACATCTAATGAATTTGAAGGATCTGGCGGCCGGCCAGGATGCGGATCATCCACATCCATGGTCGTCCGGCATAAGCTTCAAGATTAGAAAATAAAACTTACCACTAGTCAACAAATATAAATATATACGATTCACACAAACATAAAACAATCACCAACACAAGAGGCACCAAAAATAACACCAAAATCGAAATTTTAATGCTAAAATTAGTTATTAGAAATTCTACCACATGTGCTCGCCATAAACACTACAAGCAGAACCGATTTATTAGTTATTGGCAACGATATTTTTAATCTATGCTGACAGTGACTGGTGACAGATTTTGAATCCTAATCTATGATCGGTCACTCTTTTCTCGTATTGTTTAGTGCGTGTGTGATTTGAGTATTTTTTATTGTTTCGTTTATATATCCCTCGACAACTGCATTCTCTCTACGGATTCCTGATTTTTCTTAACGTGTACGACTTTTGCTAACATACTGGACACGGATAACTATCGCCCAATCGCCCTTAAAAATCAGCTGTTTAGTATAGGTTGGTACATAACCTCTCTATTAAGACTAAATCTTTAATAACTCTGCTCATGAATTGAATAAATCCATGAAATTTTTAGTGATTGGCTGATAATTTATGGACCTATTAATTGACACCACTTTTATCTTTATACATCCGGGCCCAATAATGTATGAAACCGTATCCGTCTCCTTTGACGTCGGAATAACCACTGGCAAAGAACCTGGCACCTCATACCACAACAAAACAAGACATTGATATTATAAGATTTTATTTACCTATTACCTAATAATATTATAATAAATACCATTTACATAATAATATTATAATAAAATCGTAGGAAAGTCGAAACTGTACATTGAATATTTTTAAAAAAGGATGCTTGGGGCGTGATCTACAATCGATATCGAAGCCACCAATAATTAGATTTTAGAATTTTTGTCTGTATGTCCGCGCTAAAATCAAAAAGTCTGCATGGATTTACTTAAAATTTTGCGTGAATATTACTAAGAGGTCGGGAAAACATATAGGCTACATATTATCACGCTATCATCTACGGGGGAGGAACTGTGATAATTTATAAAATTTATCGCGGGTAAAACCGCGGAGAACAGCTAGTAATTAATAGTTTTATAATAAGAAATAACTATTTTAATATACTAGTTTTCTATAGTGCTTAATTTTTTTTAATAAAAACCAAAAACTCACGAAATGTTATAAGACTTTCAAATAACCTACCATTTCTCAATTTATTATATGAGAAAATTCTTCATAGATTTTTAGATATTTGATATGAAATATAAAATATCTATAGATTCTGTTGATGTACGTATACCTTTTGTCTGTTCTTATTTTATCACTATACAGTCTGTGGCTGAAGCGTATGTTACTTTTATCGAGTATTTTACGAGAGTTAGAGTGTTTCAATCAATCTCAAGTGCTTATAAAGATACAATACCCATTCAATCCAAGATAACAGAGACATAGAGTGTATGTATAGAGTTTATAGTATAGCGTAAGGGAAACTGGTATCAGGAGTTGGCTTAACTCTTGATACATGGATCTGGTTGTTTCCTCTAATCTTATGCGGGATTTGTGAGAATCTCTAGCTGGATAAGAATTAATTATCCGACCTCAAAAGAAGGAGGTTAATATTTCGACTGTATGCCCTTTTTTGTATGTATTGTTTCGTTTCTTTGAACTGATCATCATTATTTTTATTTGATGGGAAATGCCTGTATGTCTAATATGAAATTACATAAACTTTGCTCATAACGCTTGTTACAACGACCAATTCAAGTTTGGTCTGAGTTTTTTAAAACAGTTATTATTATTCAACTAAATAAATTGAGTTTCAGTTTGAATAGGTCAGTTAAAACGACGAACGAATAATTTAGTCATTTTAACCTTCATTTATTTGAGAGCCGATCATTATCACGATGTTCGGTGACTTAGCCGGTAGCCCCCCTGATATGTTTTGTTCGTTCCGTTGTTAATGTTCATCGTACTTAGCCTTCTAAAGAGACTGAAGTTATTATTTCCTGGTATGTTTTGTTCACTTCGGTGCTAACGTGCGTCGTACTTAGTCTTCTCCATAGTTTGAAGTTATTATCTCCTGATATGTTTTGTTTGCTCCGTCGCTAATGTGCGTAGTACTTAGCCTTCCCCAGAGATTGAATGTATTATTTCCTGGTATGTTTTGTTCACTTCGGTTCTAACGTTCGCCGTAATTAGTCTTCTCCATAGTTTGAAGTTATCTCCTGATATGTTTTGTTTGCTCCGTCGCTAATATGCGTAGTACTTAGCCTTCCCCAGAGTCTGAATTTATTATTTCCTGGTATGTTTTGTTCACTTCGGTTCTAACGTTCGTCGTAAGCAGTCTTCTCCATAGTTTGAAGTTATTATCTCCTGATATGTTTTGTTTGCTCCGTCGCTAATGTGCGTAGTACTTAGCCTTCCCCAGAGTCTGAATTTATTATTTCCTGGTATGTTTTGTTCTCTTTGCGGCCAATGTTAGTCGTACACAATCTTTTCAATAGATATAAGTTATTCTGTTTTTACTCTTTACCATTATTAAAAATGTATCATTCTACTCGCTCAGTTTTTCTTTATTTATCTAAACCTTTCACGTCGAGGACGCACCTTAAGTCTGTTTTTATTATTGTTTTCTATTGCTTCTTATTTATGGTCAAGTTGCCTTTATCACTACTTCAAAAGTTACAGCCCGAAGTGGGGGACTTGGCGGTAAAATACGCCTGTGCCTCGGAAAGTTGATGCCAGAGCACGTAAAGCCGTTGGTCCTGTACCTGTTATCTTTCCGGTCATGTCACTAGTCGTCGCATCGGATCATAAAAGTGATGAAATAGGAAGTGAACTGTGTTTGGGTTACACACTTGTGCACTAATATGTACCGTGCGGATGGCTAGTTTCCATTGAGACCGGCCGCCGTGGCCGAAATTCGGTTGGGAGGACATTATTATTATTACTACTACAGTATTAATTGGAGTGATCTAGTTCGATTCTATAGGTCTAGACGAGTTCTTATACGATTAATTTACTGATTGGATAGGTTTTACGTGTTAGTTCTTTTATCTGTTTCTTTGTGTCAGATATGTTCAATTCCTTTGATACAGTAGAAAATAATAATTAACTCAATCTTGGAGATGTCTCCTCATTGCGAAAAGCCTAGAGAAATTAAAAAATACTGAGCGAATAGTTTCTTTTTAAATAATGGTTGAGAGTAACAACCAACAATTTCAGCCTCTGGAGAAGGCTAAGTGCCTAGTACGAACATTACAAATGCGCAACGGAGCCAACAAAACATATCAAGAAATAATTGACGGGCCGGTGGGCGTGGGTGGTAAATGGGCAGGTTGTGGGTTTCGATTCCCACCCAGGACAGATATTTGTGTGCATGAACATGTCTATTTGTCTTTATCCTGGGTGTAATTATTTATATCAGTATGTATTTACAAAACAAAAGTACTATATCAGTCATCTTGTTTCCCTAGTACAAGCTCTGCGTAGTTTGGGGTTAGATGACCGTGTGTGAATAATGTCTCAGAAGAATATTTGAGACATTATTCATTATTTATTTGGAGACGTTCTCAACTTCTGACCTGCCCTTCGGTCAGAAGTACCCTACACCGGCGAGCATGAAGAATATACTGACAGTAATGGAGGCAAACGACGTGTGCAGAGATCGTGACAAATGGAAATCCGTTGTCTCTGCCTACCCCTCAGGGAAACAGGCGTGAGTCTATGTATGTATGTATGAATATTTGTCAGCCACATTATTTTGTTAACGTGCGCTCCGAAGCATGTTTCATCGGTGTTCCCCCGTACCTATATTGAGCTTGCGACTCGCCGCTTAGCCTTTTGACTCACTTACGGACCGATGCTGTGTAGGCCTATGAGTGCCACGAGCAACATTGAACTGGCACACATCCAAATGATTCCAAATTTTTATGAAAGTTTTCTTCATTTTACTCTTTTTTAATGACCCCACGCAAAAACAAGGAAGTATATATGGGAGTGTGCGTAAAAAATTATAACTTTTGAAATGTTTGTTTAATACCCGTGCGAAGCCGGGGCGAGCTGCTAGTAAAAATATAAATATAAAGCATAAATCTGATCTTAAAACTGGGTTATCATAAATTTAATCGTCTGGCGGGGTTCAGATCTCCTCAGTACTAAATATAAAATATCGTAACAATAAAGCCTAAATAAAATTGCAATGATATAAAACTATTAAGTACTTTGATATTTTAGAAGTTGTTATCAATATGTGATCTTTAAAATGCAAATGTGGACATATCAGTCAGTCACATTTCTAGAAACCTAAGCCTAATGATCGGACTTACACTCTCCGTAAGGGTGCTAACATGCAAGCTCGTAAATTCATCTGTCGCTGGTAGTTCGTAGCTTAACGGATTGATAACGTTATATATTAATAAAAAGGTTAATCAGTTCCTAACGGTATTTACCTGCGTGGTTCATAATTAACACATATACTGGTTTAGAAGGATATTCCATGCCCAAAGCTAAAAAAAATACGAGTCCAATAGCGTGTTCTTTCAAAAATTACTCCACACGCACGAGTATGATGGGTCATTAAAGTCGTTAAACTAGTCAGACAATTTAAAACCTTTGTCTATACCCTAGTCAAATGAAGTTTAAACGTAAAACTAACTATTACTAGACTTGCCGACGAAAGTCATCAAGTCGGTCAGGTATGGTGGTTGATGGATTCCTACAGTACTATTTTTTATCGAATTAGATGTCAAGTTGATCATTTTTTCAATCAAAGGATTCTTATCGGATATGTATTGGCAGTGTTTCTCAGTAGCTGTCACGTCAGGGTTAAAAAGCGACGTTAAAAAATCATTAATTTTGAACTGAATAAATATTATTTGAATATGATTACCTTGGTATCTCTGTGTTTTCCAGTTTGATCTTCGCACAGCAAAACCATGTGTAGTCTGGGCCTAGGTTTGCTTTGCGTTCGTGAATTTGAAAACAATATATTTGATTCCTTTCTTCTTCTAACAACTTCAACAAAACTTCCACTTACCTATAAGTAGTGCAGGTACTTTTTGCGCAGGGTTGAGTACTCGGTACTGGTTTGACAATTGTTCTCTTTGCTTCACAATATCTATGGGACGTTCTTCGAATGGTATTCTCTTCAGATTCAAGACTGCCCTTACTCGCCAAGAGCATGATGACTGCCAGTATGCGTAAAGAATTGCGCGGCTTTTGTCCTTTAAAAAATAATTTGAAGATCTAGGGTCGGCTTATAATGAGAAGGAGTTAAGAGGAGAATATAATAATAATAATATCCTGCGACATTATTTATACACGGCCATCTGATCCCAAACTAAGCAGAGGTTGTACTATGGAAACCAGACAACTGATATACTACATATACTACTTTTCTTTTGTAAATACATACTTATATAGATAATTACAACCAGACTCAGGACAAACAAATATGTTCATGCGCACAAATATTTGTCCTGGGTGGGAATCGGACCCACGACCTCTTGCATAGGGTAGCAGCCAGGGTCACTAACTCTAGACTAAAAACGACTGTCGTATGTATGATGATAATCGATGGTGCATGATTCACATCTTAAAATATAGTGTATCAATTTAAAAAACTGCCTCATAATAATAGTTATTCGCAGGTCAGTTAAAAAACGTAATTAAAAAAAAAATATGCAATTTACTCATTTAAAGTCAATTGCATAAATTTTACATAATATTGAATTAATATTATATATAATTAAAAAGACCTGCGAATAATTATTATAATGAGGTAGTTTTTTAAACTGATACTTCGTGTTTCGTTACCTAGGGTAGACTAATCCACACTGTTTGTCTACATATTATAGACATTCATATAAAAAAATATCTCGTTCAAATATATATCATTCCAGTGTAGGGAAAAACCAATACTGGTTTATATTACACTGTAATATTAAGATAGATTTAAGAATATTTGTGTATTTTGATTAAATACAAAAATAAAAAATATTTGAGGTTAAGTAGGTATTAGGCACCTGCAATATGTTAGACTGTATACACCATCAAAACAAACTCACGGGCTGCCAGTTCACGCCATCCATCAAATATGATTAATTAGCATTTACTGTTTGTCTTACCTATGATTGACACGTACCTACGGCAGCCGGCGCTACAACGGCCATTATGCTAATTTAGTCCCTAATCCTCCTTGAATATAGCTGCTTTAGGTGTGGTAGAACCGATAAAACTTGTTAGCCATTTAGTAGGGCAACGGAAAAAACTTACCGACATTGCTGCAATTTTGTGGTTGACTAGTCAAATATTCTCTATTTAGTATCAACTGGTTCTTATCAGAAACCTTGAATATTTATTAACAAAGTTTATCATTATGATAACTAGTTTGACAGCTGTTGCCACAGATAAAGCATGAGTTTATTCGACTACAGCTACATGGTTACCTACTTACTACCAGGTTATGTAATAACGTGGCTATATGCTATAATTTTTCACAAAACGGTCAATTACGGAGTTCTTGTCGCTTTCAAACATTCTTTTGTACTACAGTAGTAAAGGTTAGACGTATTTATTGTCATAGTATGGTCATAGTTGAAACCACGTGCTATCTGTACTCTGCGACTTAGTTATGTGTATGAAAGATAGATGTCTCTATACCAAACTGATGTAAGCGGGAAATTTAAACCATTTTGGTTGTAATAAAACATTTTAGCTGGTATACATTTTATTTATTTACATATATAATGGCAATATACGTTATTAATTTATTATCACTATTAGTTTATTCAAATGCTTTTATTTTAAATCTTATAGACACAATAGAATTGGAAGTTACGTTTTACATTATAATATGGATTATTGAAAGTATACGTATTTTAGAAGACATGAAGCATCATTTTTATGCAAATGAGAAAAGTTTATCCACAGTCAACTTCTTAATATAATAATACTAAGTATAGTATTCATTAGATTAATATAAGTACTTTTTATTGTTAGTATATTTTAAAATGTAAAACAGTCAATATAAATCTTTGTTATAAAATATGAACTACCCGACAACCATCTAAATGATAGCAATGATTGGTCGTTTTATTGTACTATTCAGCATATTTAAAGCAATCCATACGGTATTAACTATTTAATTTTATTCATATTAAAAATGTAGATTTACATGATAAGTTGGTAAGCGTGGAAACCAAAGTCAATATCACGATACATAAAACAAAATAAAAAGAAATACCCTCTCTAAATTATAATTCCTATTCGTTGCTAATAAAAACGCCTAATTGAGTATACTGAACATTTTATTGCTTTGAATACACATTTTGCCACAATTTTCTTGGCAAGACAATTAGCGCTAAGTTAAATGTAAGGGATAGTTCACATTAGCATATCATCTGCCAGAAAGTTTAACAATCAGGAACTTTGTATTCCCGAGCTACGAAGCACGCTACTACCCTTAAAGATCATGCAAGTCCTACATTGTATACATCAGAATTTCAAAATCGATAACAAAACTATATTTTCATACTTTTTATTTTAACACGAAATTATGCAACGTAATTTAAACTTAATGAAGCGTTTGAAAGTTAATGCATTCATCCCCATCGGAGAGGTGAGCCGGGTGGTCGCATGAGGGTTGCTCTCGTTTCCGCCGTCAAAGTCCCCCCACCGTCCGAATCGGGTAGACCGTAGAAAGCGTGCAGGTGTCTCCGATGCTGCAACTCGTGACCTTTGTGGTTAAGACTCTGTAGACGAGTCCATAGCGAGAAGATTCTTTTGTTAACCGTTTTTGTGTCCGTTCCTGGATTGTCTGAAAATATAAGATTTTGTTTTCGACAATTGTAAAGAAAATCTGAATCTACCTTTATCAAACAGTCATTCAAATTCGGATTTAGTAAATAAAACTTCCAATGTGGCTACAGAATACATAAAATACCCCTGGGGAAGCAATTACTGAGTTGGTAACACCGGATTACAGTTTCTACACGGTTAAGTAGGTTTGCGTTTTTCATAACTAGCAGAACTATCTGTTCACTTATAAATTGTTGTGTAAATAAAATTCGACTGTTATTGTTCGACTCACCTGCTAGATTATTATCATGTGTACTGGATACTCCTTCTCTCTTAACTTTGATTACATTATTTAAGGGGCTTTCGTTTCTGTATTGTTCATCTTTTTCATCCTGTCTCAGATTAGTAGATTCTAATCCTGTTGTTATTTGGTTGTTATGTTGAGTATCTGATTTGATAATATCTCTATTCAAACATGCTAATCGTATTTTAAGTATTAATAAGGGGTTTGTAGCAGGTAGGACTGCTTCGTAGATGTTATTCATATCAGTGTTACTGTCTAGGTGAAATTCGTTGGATGTATCATCAATATCTTCAATGTCCGGCGCCACTTCATCAGTATATTTTCCATTATCAGGGTCGGGATCGAAACTCTTCTTTTCAGTATTGTGTTCAAATAACTGATGGAGGCGATCTAGCTGTCTTGGATAGTTATGCCATTGTTCTTTCCGGAAACCTTCTCCATTGTAATTAAAGTTTTTATTGATTAACCTTAAGATATCGTCCCGATTGTTGTCATCATATTCCAAGCGTAGTTTATTCGATAGCAGTTTTTCGTCTGGTCCGAAGTACATTTTAAAAAGTTCATCAAGGACATTTCTTGTTTGATATCTATTACTAAAAATATTGTCATTACGTTGGCTTTCTGAGCCGTATACATGTCTGTTGATGTGATTTGCGGACAGTGGTAGTACATTGCTTGAAGAAAGTGCCACTGTCACTAGGACCAGTAAAGTGATGAAAGACTGCCGCATCTGTAACAAGGAAAACTCGTTTAATCTTGGTTTGTTTACATAGTATATCTCGCTTGATTACTTTAAGTAGCAGTATTTATATTTACTGCCGCCTGTAGAGTTGAGAGCGACTTCTTTGCATTTATTAATTAAAATTCTAATGTCAAGTACTAGTGCAGAAAGCCTTAAGATTATATTAAAATTCAAAGATTTAACGTTTCAGTGGTTGGAGTGGGCCGGGTACACGTCATCTACGCCGTTCGAGGGACGAGATTTGCAAACTCTTGTCCTTATTCCTTATCGTCTAAGGATGTGTGCACAATGCTTAGCGTCGCGTCGTCTTCGGCAAATGGAGTTCATGTAAATAAGTAGACTACGCGAGAAAATAAGTTGGCGTTGGTAATCTGATTCCATAATTCACTTGGCCTTGTACATATGATGTTATATGTGCTTTATACGTTTAGGGATGTACCAATAAAAGAATAATCATAATAAAAATAATATCCTGGGACATTATTTACACACGGCTATCTGATCCCAAACTATCTAAAGTATGGCCTTTCAATAAAAGGCAATATTAAATGACATTAACTTCGACCAGAATTTCCTAGTAAAAAAAGTAAAATTATGTTATTGAGGACTAAGATTTACTGTTTCAGTTAAGTTAAATTATTACGATTAGACCTACATACATTAAAAGTATTTTTTTTTGATTGGGCGGTATTTTTTAACACATTTCAACAACAGAGGAGAAAGAAGTCTGCAGCCATCTAGTAACTAAAACAAAACTAACTTGACCAAGGCGATAACTGGCGGGAAAATGCATGGGCGGGTTCGTATTTAGGAACGTTCTGTGCAACTGTCACACTACGTTAGTAAGCAAAAACACGAAGCCGCGTCTCCAATAAAGGGTCGTAGTATTGGATTGGTGATTGGTATTCATTAGATATACATACATCAACAGAATCTAGGGATATTTTATATTTCATCAAACATCTAAAAGTCTATGAAGAGCTTTCTGATATAGCACATGGAAGAATCATGCGTTAAAACAAAACAAAACATTCATTGATTTTTTTATTTTAATTATCATCATCAAGTATCACATTTTTTTCACAAACCGAGGAGATAAACCACACACATACACATTAGGTACGTCATAAAAATAGCAATAGCAAAATAAAAATAGCAAACGAGGTTCTATTTAATTGCTCTTCTATTTTTGTTCATAGACACTTTCAGTTGAAGTCTAACTCTGGCCCCAGAATAAAAAGTACTTACGCTCTGGCCTTTAATTGCATTGTGTTTAAATTTATTATGTTTAAACATATGCTGGGTTAAAGACAGCAAAGTCAGCAACGCTTGAGTCATGCTATGTGTATCGCACGGTAACCGCGTGCCATTGGGAGGCCGTATACTTATATGCCAGCTTAGTTTTATATTAAATTATTTTGTTTTCGCTTGATAACGCAAAGATCAAAATGGGACAATATAATTTATTTACTTATTGTAGTAATTTCAGAAATATTTATAGTTTTTCTTTAATATAGAATAACATATTTATACCCTGATTAATATTTACATAAAATGATATTAATTAAATAAATAATTTATATAATAAATAAATAATAATTGTTAACTCAATATTAATAAAATGTAGATAAACCCCATTGACCTATATACATATAAGTCTATGTTAAACCCTTGTTTTATACCTAACTAGCTGTGCCCCGCGGTGTTACCCGCGTTAAATTTTATAAATTTTCTTTGCTATAAACCTCACGGAGCCCGAGACCTTTCCAACGAATGCAAAACCGTGGAAATCGGTTCGTGCGTTCTGGAGTTATAGCGTCAGGAAGGAAAACCCGACTTATTTTTAAATAGTAGATTATTTAGAATATTACACTACATTTTAGATAAAAAATAAACAAACGTAGAAATAGAAAAAGTATCGACGTCTCTTATTAATATTTTTAATTGAAACACCTTAAAAACACGGGGCTAATAAATTTATTCTGCGGAGTGTTATAGAGAGGTTATGCTAGTGACAATTTATAGTTACTAATGAATTTAGAATCCTCGACGAAGTCCTTCAGGACTACCGCTACTTACGGGTGTGTTTTGTTAACATATTTCCATATGAACATTGAAGATTATAATATATACATATAATCTTCAAAAATGAATCTTCAGAAATGGCTTAGACGATTTTGACGGGAATTTTATTGGCAGGAAGCTGATGTAATAAGGAGTAATTTAAGCTACTTATGTTCATTTTAGAAAAACTCTTTTATTTTAGAATGACCCAAAAAAAAAAAATAAAAAAAAATTAACACGTGGACGAAGCGCGGGTATAGCAATAACAAATATAACTTAATTTGGTATAAGTAAAAGGAAAGTAAGTGGGCATCATAATACAAAAAAACTAAAAAATTACAGAATCGACTGTTAGGCGAAACGAAGTTCACCCGTTCAGCTAGTAATAAATAATAATAACAGCGCAATTTTGCTGGTATGGACCTTGCTGCTCTCCGCAGTGATGCCAGAAATATAGTTTGGGATCCTCTATTTTCTGCAGAATCAATAGACGAAATTTTTTTTATTTTTACATCAAAAATCATACATTTGTACGATGTTCATGCACCTATACGTGCTATTAAGGTCAAACATCTGCCAGCACCTTGGATTAGCAACGAGTTAAAGTCTATTATGCTTAAAAAGGTACAAGCAAAGACAAAGTATAAATGTCGTCCCTCTCCTGCTAACTGGGAGAAATACGTCTCCATCCGAAATCATTGCAGCAAGGTGTGTAGGAAAGCACAACGCCAACATGTCCACGACTCAATTGAACATGGTAATCCATCTAAAGTTTGGAAATTTCTTAAATCAATGGGAGTTGGAAAAGCAAATTCTAACCTAACCTACAAGAATTTAGATATTAATTCTCTTAATCTACACTTCTCGTCGTCATCAAATTATAATATGACAACTAAAGATAATACTATGAGATATCTTTCATCACTTCCAAAGCCCGATTATGCTCCCTTTGTTTTTAATCAAGTAACCACTTGTGACGTTAGGAAGAAAATTTTGTCGATTTCATCGAAAGCTGTTGGTAGCGACAGTATTAGCCGTATTATGATCACCTCAATCCTTGAAGAAATCCTCCATGTCATCTGCCATATCCTCAACTATTCCCTGTCCAACGGTTGCTTTCCATCATCATGGAAAGAAGCACATGTTATCTAAGCACACTACCAAAGAAACCAAATCCTTCATCCTTCACAGAATTTCGTCCTATATCCATTCTTCCTTTCCTTTCCAAAGTCCTGGAGCGCCTAGTTTTTAGCCAGCTCAATACATTCCTCTGCAGAAACCAACTGCTTAACCCCATGCAATCCGGTTTCCGTCAAGGTCATAGTACGGCTACTGCTCTCGTTAAGATTACTGACGATATCAGGCAGGGCATGGATAGTGGACATCTCACTTTACTGTCCTTGCTTGATTTCTCAAATGCTTTCAATACCGTAGATTTTGATATCCTGCTCGGCATTATACACTCGCTTAACGTATCTCCATTGGTTACTGATTGGTTTCGAAATTACCTGTTCGGCCGTCAACAGCGCATCCGTATAGAAGACACACTCTCTTCATGGTGTCAACTGTCTGTTGGTGTGCCACAGGGTGGCGTGCTATCTCCTCTACTTTTCGCAATATTTATTAATACCATCTCAAACAATCTCCGTTCTTCCTACCACCTCTATGCTGATGATCTACAGATATATACACAGGCTTCACTTGAAAATTTGCCCGCCGCCGTTGAAATCATTAATGCGGATATGACTCATATATGCGAGTGGAGCAAGTCGTATGGATTAAATGTCAACCCGGCAAAGACACAGGCCATAGTTGTAGGCAGCTCTAAATTATTATCTAAAATAGATTGGCTCCAGCTAACTAAGGTCTATTTTGATCAAAACGTCATACCTTACAGTGATAAGGTCAAAAACCTAGGTATTTTTATAGATAATACGTTATCCTGGGGTCCTCAGATGCAAGAAGTCAGCCGGAAATTATTTGCTTCGGCTGGTTCGTTACGGAGAATCCGTAACTTTCTTCCAATACCCACAAAAATTGCGCTTGCACAATCTCTTCTCTTTCCTATTTTAGACTATGCCGATGCCAGCTATCCTGATCTCACTGTAGCCCAGCTTGATAAACTTGAGCGCCTTCAAAATTATTGCATAAGGTTCATATTTGGATTACGTAAGTATGATCATGTTTCAGAATATCGCGCTAAGCTCAAGTGGCTGCCTATTCGCCTCCGCCGAGATACTCACTTTCTGGCTTTTTTATATAACATACTATTCAATCCTACTACCCCTTCATATCTTAAAGAACGTTTCGAGTTCCTAAATGACACACATTCTCTTTCTCTGAGGTCATCGGAAAACATGCGACTAAAAACTCCTGCCCATTCCACAAACTTTTACACGAAATCTTTCACCGTCCATGCTGTACGTTTGTGGAATGCCTTACCAATGACGATTAGACGCGCCCAGTCGATACACGTTTTTAAAAAAATGGTAAAAGACCATTATCTTGCACAACTCAACATTAATTAGCAGCGGAACATGCTACGAATATTCTCCTTTCATTAATAATAAATATATATGTTTGATATATGTATTTATAAATGTATTTATATATGCATTTATATATGTATTAATAATTGTATTTATTATAATATATTATTTATTGCCTCTATTTATTTTATTTAGCAGGTATATATTGCATGCATTACATATAGATTATGTATACATAGTATTTAAGATAATTATATATTCACCTACAAAATGTAGGTGTACTCCTGCATAATATCTGATACCTACCTTTTCTGTTTCTTTTAATATTTTTATTTACTGATCTTGTTACACCTCTTACCCGTTTTCATTTCATACAACTCCTGTCCATCCTAAGGTTGTCTGTAAGAAATCGCAGCTAGCGATAAGACCGCCCTTTGTACATTATTATGCTAGTATTTAAGTTCTTTTTTTGTAATTCATTTGGTGTACAATAAAGAGTATTGTATTGTATTGTATTGTATTGTAACATTATTTATTTCGCATAAATTCACCAACGTTTGACAAGAAGACGGAAGACGCGAGCCAAGCTATGGTAAGCACTGGCCCTAAAGTACTTGTGCAGCAAGCGTTCCATCCAGGCTTGTTCTTCACAAGGCCCAGATGTGCTTCAATGGGATGTAGTCCAGCACAAATACCTACAAGAGAGCAGTCAAAGTCAGAGGCTCTAATGGCCTCTACTTCAAGTAACTCTGCATGTCCTCCACCGTGGCAAAAAGTACCCACTACGAGATACAAAAAGAGAAAACTGTCTGGTAGTCCATCTACAGAGAAAACAGTAACATCTGATAGCTTTACTGGATTACCAATTGACCTAACAGATGACTATGAAAAGCCTACAAAACCCAGTAGACCACCACCAATAGTTCTCTATGGAGTTGAGGATCTAAAAAAACTTACCATACTCCTGGAAACTGCAGTTGAAAAAGAACAATTTACATACAAAATTGTGAACAAAACGCAACTAAGAATAAGCGCTACCAACATAGAGGTCTATAAAAAACTTATCTCAATAGTTAGAGATAATGGCTTAATTGGACACACTTTTAACAGAAAGGAGAATAGGTGCTTCAGGATTGTTATTAAAAACCTACACCCATCTACTCCTCTAGACATCATAAAAGAGGATATAGAAGCTACAGGCAACATAGTCACAGGGGAGATAATCAATGCCAGATATGGACCAGAAAAAAAACCAACGTCAACTTTCTTTGTTAATCTCGCCGCTGGTCCTAATAATAAGACTATTAAAGACTTAAGGTACATTTATCATCAATCAGTTACCATAGAGGAACCAAAAAAACGAAGAACTATAGTCCAATGCCAAAGATGCCAACAGTATGGCCATACTAAGAACTACTGCATGCGTCCCTACAGATGTGTGAAATGTGGGCAATCGCATAAGACCTCAGAATGCCCAAAACGGGACCGCAACACCCCTGCCATGTGCGCTCTTTGCAATGGACCTCACCCCACTAATTATAAGGGATGTGAAGTCTACAAAGAAATCCTCACAAGAAAAAGAATTAAAAAGCCAACAACACCCATTACCAACATCGAAAGCAACCAACAACAATTGCCTCTCAAAATAAAGATCATACTCAAAATTCAGAGCCAGCAAAAGAAGACCAGAGAACACCATATGTCCAAATTTTAAAACAGACACCAGAAAACAATAAAAACAGTCGAAACAGTTCCAGTGCTGAAAACTCAGAACAAATAAACCCGTCTCTAGAAAACATACTTATAAAACAGGCTGAAAAATTTGATATCATACTCCAACAAATGAGCACTCTTATGAATCTCATAGCTAAACTAGTCGACAAGCTAACAAAATGACTGCACTAAGAATATGCACCTGGAACATAAATGGTCTAACTCCAAATAAACAAGAAGTAGAATTGCTAATGACTCAACATAAACTTGACATCCTACTTATATCTGAGGTACACTGCACTACTACATCACTGATACAATTCTCAAATTACTATTGCTACATCACAAATCATCCTGATGGAAGGGGTCATGCTGGTACATCTGTGATCATAAAGAAGATAATCAAGCATCACCAAATGCCATGCTACAAATGTGATCACATCCAAGCTACCACCATTGCTGTGGAGGATAAAACTGGAAACTTCAATGTTACTGCAGTATACTGCCCACCCAAACATAAAATCACCGAACCTATGTTCTCTGACTTCCTTGGTACCCTTGGAAACCGATTTATAGCGGGAGGGGACTGGAATGCTAAGAATGGGTATTGGGGTTCAAGATTGACCACAACTAGAGGACGCCAATTAAAATATAGTGTAGATAAAAACAATCTTACAGTTGTCTCTTCATGTGAACCAACTTATTGGCCAACAGATCCTAAAAAAACTCCTGATCTCCTAGATTTCTTCATTCTGAAAGGATTCTGCAAATACTACCTGAAACCTGAATCCTGCTATGATAGCTCCTCAGATCACACCCCTGTTATATTAACTCTAAGTACAATGCTAGTGGAGTCTACAGGCCCAGATAAGTTATATAATAGACTAGCTGTGCCCGCGACTTCGTCCGCGTGTTAATTAGTTTATTTCGTTTTTATTGTTTTTTAATAAAATAAAAGACTTTTTCTAAAATAAAAGTAGCCTTAGTTACTCCTTATTACATCAGCTACCTGCCAATAAAAGTCCCGTCAAAATCGGTCCAGCCGTTTCAGAGATTAGCCGGAACAAACAGACAGACAAAAATGGAAAAAAATGTTATTTTGGTGTATGTACCGTATATATATTCATATTTATGTAGTAAAAACTGGTTATTTCAATATTACAAACAGACACTCCAATTTTATTTATTTGTATAGATATACTGACTGGGTGTCACTCCGGGAATCCCTTGAAGAAAAGATACAACTCAATTTACCTCTGAAAACACATGAGGACATTGAGTTCGCAACTAAATATAAAACAACATTGATTCAAGAATCCTGCTGGCTTAATACTCCTTCTATAGACTGTAACATGAGATGCCACAATTACCCAGCAGAAATCAAAAGAGCTGTCCTTGAGAAACGAAGGTTAAGGAGGATCTGGCAGGAAAGCCGGTTGACTGAAGACAAATACAAATTCACAAAAGCTGCTACTGATTTGAAGGATATGCTACACAATTGGTACAATGACACTTTGGAATCTCAACAAGAATCACTCACAGCTACTGCTTCAACTGACTATTCATTATGGAAGTTCACAAAAAGCTATAATAGACCGCTGATAGCAAAACCTCCTCTAAAAATTTGTGATGGTTGGGCGCGCACATCCCAAAATAAGGCCGACGCATTTGCACTTCACGTATCAAATGTGTTCTGCCCAAATAAGGCAAGTTATACAGATCCAGAAAAAGACACTGATGTGGATAACATCCTTAATCAGGACTTCCAAATGTCGCCACCACCACCTCCGGTAACGACACGCGAGGTTTGGAGGACAATCAATGAAGAGCTTAAAGATAAGAAAGCACCAGGATTCGATCTTATCACCAAAGAAGTACTTTGCCAACTCCCAAAAAAAGCCATAGTCTTCATTACCACACTCTTCAATAGCATGATAAGAGTTCAATATTTTCCCAAAATATGGAAAATCTCACAGATTCTGATGGTCCACAAAAACGGAAAACCACCTAATGAAGTAACCTCCTACAGACCTATCAGCCTACTGCCAATAATGTCTAAGGTTTTTGAAAAACTGCTGTTGCACCGAATCTTACCTATACTACACAAAAATAATATCATCCCGAATCATCAATTTGGTTTTAGGCAGCAACATTCAACAGTGGAGCAGGTGCATAGAGTGGTGAATAAAATAAGAAAGACTTTAGACGAGAAAGAATATTGTTATTCAGTATTTCTGGACATACAACAGGCCTTTGACAGAGTCTGGCACAAGGGTCTACTCTTCAAAATTAAGAACAGCCTCCCTCATAGTTACTTCTTGCTCCTCGAATCCTATTTGTCCGAAAAACTCTTTCTGGTGAAGGAAGCTGAGTCTACCTCTAATTTCTACCAGATACAGGCTGGTGTACCCCAGGTATCAGTATTGGGACTTGCTCTGTATCTCCTATATACATCTGATTTGCCTGTAGCAGAGGATATCACCACAGCCACATTTGCTGACGATACCGCTATTCTAGCCAGTGACAAGAGCCCCGCGATTGCATCCCATAAACTTCAAACGACACTGAATGATATTACGAAATGGCTCCAAAAATGGAGAATAAAAGCCAGCGCATCGAAGTCAGTGCATGTTACGTTTACGTTGCGGCAAGGCAACTGCCCTCCTGTACAACTGGAAAATACCAAACTTCCTCACCAAGACAGTGTAAGATATCTTGGACTACACCTCGACCGACGCTTAACGTGGAGATACCATATAAAAACTAAGAGACAAGAACTTAAAATTCGATACAACCATCTGTCTTGGATGCTGGGCCGAAACAGTAAGCTAGCTGTAGACAATAAACTTCTCATATATAAGAGCATTCTGAAACCTGTCTGGATGTATGGTATACAGCTATGGGGTAGCGCTTGCAAGTCCAATATTGCCATGATACAGCGACAGTAAAATATGATACTCCGAAACCTAAGCAATGCACCATGGTTTAGCACGAATACAGAAATACACCACCATCTCGAGATGACCACTGTAAACGAAGAAGTTCAAAAAACTACAGAGACCTACAAAGGGAAGCTGGAAAGACATCCCAATGAACTGGCTGCCAAGTTAACAACTCTAAGCTACCGTAAACGCCTTAAACGGAAAGATATACTAGCCATATAAATAAATATGGCCTAATAAGGAGGAGATGCCTCACTGGAGGACACACTCTTAACTGCCACAGCGTACAACACACCTGCTTATAGCGAATATCTCCTCGATAAGCAATATATTTTTGCATGTAGATCTAAAATTATAGACTTAACTATCAATACTCCTATGTAATTAAAATGCCAAATAAATTTATTTCTGTTTGAAAACAGAAATTATAATTTTTCATTTCCATGATTAGATAATAGGTCTTTACCTATGAAATTGCCGTTTTGTATGAAAAAATTTAAACGAATTTTTTTCATGAATTTTTTTATTTGTATTAATCGAAGTAATCACCCATGCAATCAATGCATCTTTGCCATCGCAGTGGCAGTTTATTGATGCCCTTCTTAAAGAAATCAGCTGGACGGGAGGCAACAAATTCTTCAAAGGCATTTTGTACTGCCTCTCGGGTATTGAATTTTTTTCCCGCCAAGAAGTTATCCAAATTCTGGAAAAAGTAGTAGTCTGTAGGCGCAAGGTCTGGTGAGTAGGGCGGATGACGGAGAGCTTCCAACCCCAGTTCTTGCAACTTGGAGACCGTCTGCTGTGCAGTATGAGGTCGCGCGTTGTCGTGCAGGAGCAGCGGAGACGAGCGATTGACCAATGCTGGTTGGAGATGCGCCAGCTTCTCCATCATTGTGCTCAGTTCTTCACAGTACACATCTGCAGTAATGCTCACCCCGTTTGGTAAGAAGCTGTGATGAATCACACCGGCGCTAGACCACCAAACAGTGACCATCACTTTTCTAGGGGTAAGTTTTCGTTTAGGACATTGTTTAGGTGCTGAACCAGGATCCAACCAACTTGCTGAGCGCTTGCGGTTATCAAACAGAATCCATTTTTCATCGCAGGTAACAATGCGGTTCAAAATTCCTTCATTTGTGTGTCTGTTGAGCAGTGCAAGGCACGTCTCGACGCGTACTTCGCGCTGGCGATCATTGAGTTCGTGGGGCACCCATTTGTCAAGCTTTTTTACCTTGCCAATTTGACGCAAATGGACCAATATTGTTTTGACGCTAACGTCGAAAGCTGCTGCTAATTCAGCCGTAGATTGTGTATCATCAGCTTCCACAACCGCCTTTAATTCGTCATTGTCGACCAAAGTCTTCGGACGACCGCGAGGTTCATTTTTCAGGTCGAAATTTCCAGAACGGAAGCGAGCAAACCAATAACAGGTGGTGCGTTGGTTTGTAGTGTTAGCTCCGTAAACGTCGTTGATGTTGCGTGCCGCTTGTGCCGCGTTGCTGCCACGACGGTACTCATATTCCATAATTACTCGAATTTTTAACGTATCCATGATGACGAAAAAGATTGAAATGCGATGAAAATGTAACCATGTTTTTAAAATAAAATTAATTTGAAATTAGAATTCTTAGCCAAACAAAAATTATTTTGATTTGAAATGGCCAGTACTGCAGAACGGCAATTTCATAGGTAAAGACCTAATATATGGCATAGTAAACGACGCACGTCATATTCAGCCAAACAAATTCCAAAAGTAGCGGTAGAACGGGTTGAAAAAAGATGGAGTTAATAATGTTAATATCCATACATAAATTTAATTAACCCCTGAATTTTTATTCATGCTGTTATAAGTTAATTAACACAAATAGGTACGCACACCAAATTCAATTGAATGAAAATGAAAAAGTTTAATGCCGAATTGTAAAAGTTGGGTTATACTACTCTGTCAAGAAAGTACCGGGAAAAGATCAATAATATACAAAATGTTTGTTATTCATCCAAATTTATATTATCACCTTCAAAGTATGCTCCTTCAGAAACGATACACTTACGCCAACGAATAATCCATTCATCAAAACATTTGTTAAACGCTGCTTTCGGAATTGAGTTCAGTTCTCGCCGCGAATTTTCCTTTATGTCTTCTACCGATTGAAAACGGGAACCACAAAGTGATAATTTAAGTTTAGGAAAACGAAAGAAGTCAGCTAGAGCCATATCTGGTGAATATGGTGGTTGCTGGATGGTATTTGTTGAGTGTTTGGTAAAAAATTCGTTCACAATGATGGCCTTGTGCGAAGTCGCATTATCGTGGTGCAAAATCCAAGAATTTTCTTTCCACAAATCTGGCCTATTACGTCGAATTTGGTCTTTTAAACGCCGCATAACGCTCAAATAATATTCCTTATTTACCGTTCGACCTTCCGGTAAGAATTCAGAGTGCACAACACCGCGATAGTCAAAGAAAACAGTCAACATGACTTTGACTTTTGATCGACTTTGGCGTGGTTTTTTCGGTTTCGGTTCAGTTGGAAGGCGCCACTCCGAAGCTTGTTGACTAGTTTGCATGTCAAACGCGTAAACCCACGTCTCGTCACCAGTAACGAACAATGCGTTTCATGAATGTTGGGTCAGAATTGACTCGTTCTACCATGTCCTCAGTGACTTTCATGCGATTGAGTTTTTGGAGAAAATTCAGATCTTTTGGGACTAGCCGAGCGGCAACATGTTTCATACCCAAATGATTAGTTAAAATGGTACGAATCGACTCGTGAGATACAGAAAGTTCGGCGGCTGTCTCTCTCAGAGTTGAATGAGGATTTTCAGTCACTATTTCCTTCACTTTTGCGATGTTAACTTCAGTTGCAGACGTTGATGGCCTACCAGGGCGAGGCAAATCTTTCATCACATCTCGACCGCTGTGAACCACTCATAAGCACGAGTTTTTGATAAAGTCGATTCACCGTAAGCCTTCTGTAACATTTTCAGTGACTCCGAACACGAAATTCCATTAGCGATGCAAAATTTAAGACAAACTCTTTGTTCGAAAGTTTTGTCCATTATGAAATTCGCAATACACACTATATATGATATTAATAAAACCAGCACTGTATTTAATATAAATAACAGATGCAACTCAAACTCCGCGCCAAAATGGAAAACAGTTGTGCCAATCTAACAACAACAAAAAAAAACAAAAATTTGAATTTGGAACCATAAACAAATCATCCATTCCCGATACTTTTTTGACTAAATGTAACACTTAATGACTTTAAAAAAGTACTTTCAAAATAAAATTAAAGAATTCAGTTACTCAATCAACCTATGCATTACAGAATTTTTAAGTCCGAATATATACTGTAATTATTTCCTTTGAGAAACGAATCGTAAAAACAGAACGTTTAAAATTTGCTTATTAAACTTTTTGCTAGTAAACACACTTGACTACTACCCCTTTCATTATGATTTCCCCACCGAGAAATGTTACTACAAGCATATTGACGTGAAGTTATTAAGAAGTAATAAACGTTATTAATGGTTGGCAAAGCGAACATAATTACTGACGCCTCACACACCGGCCTTGGTGTGAAATTAGTGCCTTTCGAAGTCATTAAGTATTTATTTTATCTTAAGTACTTACTCTTTCGTTTTCGTAGAATGGTTTTATTTGTAATTAGTGGACGTAACTTAACGGGAATAAGGTTTCGATATTAGATATAAAAACACTTAAAATATAGTTATAATAGAATTTATTTTATTTTTTAGTAGCTCGGTGATGGTGGCTGATGAAAAATTTTACCATAATGTAATTTAATTTATAATGAACTTTTATTAGTTCAGCGCCTGATCACTTTCAACTGTTGGTTTTCCGTCTCGTCCGATTATAAGAGTGGAATAATATGAGGAGTTATGTATTTTAATTTGTCCTGCTTAGTTGAGTAACCTCTGTTAAGATTGTCTTTCGCAATCCATTTGTTCATTGAGTAGCCATTTTTGTACTTTTAGAAAATGCTTCATAACATAGAATATTTTGCAAACTTCTAATACATTTACATATTGATATAACATAAATTTAAAATCCCCGACATTTGTCATTGTGTGCAAGTCAAGTTCTTTCACTTGCTACTCATATTGCGGGAGTTGTGAAAAAAAAAATGTAAGTATATATACCATTCTGTGTTGGCGGCCATCTTAAATTTTAAAATGATCGTCATATCAACCGAATGACAAAGGCCTTCCCCAAAGATTTCCACGATTGCCGGTCTTGTGCTATCCGCGCCCAGCGGCTTCCAGCGACTCTCACTCAAGCCTACGCTGCGTCTTCCGATTCGTGGTCGTGATACCATTTTAAAAAGGTTTTTGAGTGGCGACCACGAACCGGAAGACGCAGCGTGGGCAGGCCCCCTACAAGATGGACCGATGATCTTGTGCGGGTCGGTGGATGTGGATATCGCAAGACCGGTAATTGTGGAGATCTTTGGGGGAGGCCTTTGTCCAGCTGTGGACTTCTTTCGGCTGATATGATGAAATGTATATTATTGCAAAAAATAATTTAAAAATGGTATTGGGTTTTTATGATCAAGCAAATGGAATTGACTAGTAGAATAGTATAGTATCCTACTGGTTAATTACTTTCACTTGTTACCAATATTGAGGGAGTTGTTAAAAATATGTTATCCCCATTTTGTGGTGGCGGCCATCTTGGATTCCCGACTAATTTACCTTTGAAACAAAACAAAATTGGAACATCTGCTCCATAGCATAGATACTCACACAGACACGTCAAACTTCTAACTAACCCCCGTCCTTTTTGCGTCAGGGGTTAAAAAGAAAATTTCTATGCAGGTTAATCTATGTCGGTAGTAGATTGCTTGGTTGTAGGCTTTGACGCAACTAAGTCAAGGTTAATTGATTTATTTTTATTGAATTGTTGAAATTGGTATTATTGATTACTAAGTTAAAGGGAAATCTGTTACTAATATCAATTTTAAAAGTTCAGGTAGTATTTAAGGCAGTACTTAGTCAGAGTTGGCTTTGAGTCCGTCAATTACATGTTTATAAAGTCCGCCGCGGAACAGGGAATGAATTTCACAGTGCAGTCGTTGTTGTTTTTAAATAAATGATAAAAAAGGATAAGGGCAGTGAATCGCAAAATTGAATAAGAACAATATTTTAATAAATTGAATAAGGGGTTATTCACATAACGAACTGTTGAACAGTCTACGATTCAATTTTGAACATAATAAGCACCAGTTTAAAAAAAAAAGATGTAAATTACTCATTTTCGTCCTTTGAAACCATCTACGAAATAATTACATAATTTGGAAGCAAGTTGAAACAATTGTTTAACCCTTTATCGGGTAGTAGGTATGTTTCTAATTGGTTAGTTTTAAACTTTATCTCAACATCATAGAGTTCCAAATATTGTGTCCATTATATGAACAGAGCCTTATGTGAAGTGTTTCATAGAGATATTAAAAAGTTATATAAAAATATATACGACTATTTTTATAATTATTTTTTTATTTCCTTAGACTTTAAAAGCGCTTCTAAATAGTCGGAACATGAATCTAGGAATGAACATCTTGTCTGAATTGCACTGTCTATAATGAATGATGAATTTCATAGGTTACAATCGCTTTAAAAGGTAGAAATAGTTAGGTAGTATAGCGTTCTTTGGCTATATATTCATTCTACTTTATGTTAAATTATTTACTAACTGTCAACACTCTACTTATGTGTATATGGTCATGTAAATGTCGTTAAAAGTAAAAGTCAACCATCATTACATATCGTCGTCGTCATTGTATGGACAGCTCAACTAGGGAAATACCTACATTTATATGAGCCTGGATGTAAGTAAGTTCGCCTGAGCAGTTTGGGGAAAGTTGGAAATGCGTAAGTCATGCCGTATGTATCCTGCGATAATAGTTACAATAGCGGCTTACCATCAGGTGGCTTGTGTGTAGGTTTATATGTGTGTGTGTGCGTGTGTGTTTGTTTATCAGCTTCGTAATACTAATAATAATAATAAATAAAATTCGTAGCAATACGTATTTAATTGACATTACGTTATGTTACGTTAGCGCTTACATAATCCAGGTCAAAGTATAACCACCGCAGTCGCATTGACTATACCTAGGTATCTGTCAACATAATCTCTTTAACAACAACGCATTCCCAAACAAATACTCCTCATTTTTCCCGATTTAATCTTCTCCTTGGATAACCAAGTTATACTTTATCGTAAAAGGAACGCATTGGGAAATTTTAAATGAATCGTAAAAATGTTATTGCACCGGCGACGGGTGACGTCACAAATTTGAATTGGCTTCAGCATTTCAGTTTATAAAATGCATTTGCGGTGAGTAGAGGACAGCCGGTTGATTTAAATTACAAAGTTGTGGGTATATTTAGTTCTAAAAGTATTCAGATTGAAATCAGGTATATATAAAATTTGTGTTTTTAGGACATTGGACATGCGGAATGTGTGCAAAACCCACTTTTATGTAAGTATCAGATTCGACAAGATTTATTAAAAATGAGAATAATAGAAAACTTGTGCAATAGATTTTCGCGACTTTTAATAATTTTAGATACATTTTTAAACTAATTAAGTAGGTTGTTATTATAGAACATTGAAGTAAGTACTTTAAGTTATTATTAGATCTAAACTTATCAAAAGCATATATCTTTTTAGTTTACATTTATTTACTAAGCTCTCGATTGTGGTACAAAAACAATGTGATATGCACACATTCAGCATATTCAATGCCCTCAATAACAGTACCTAAATCCATTTTTATACCTCTATATTTAGAACTAGCTGTGCCCCCCGGTTTTACCCGCGTTAAATTTTATAAATTATCACAGCTCCTCCCCCGTAGGTGATAGCGTCATAATATGTAGCCTATATGTTGACGCGACCTCTTAGTAATATTCATGCAAAATTTGAAGTAAATCCATGCAGTACGTTTTGAGTTTTTATTTTTATTTATTTTTTATTTATTTATACATTATATGGTATGTACTATAATTAGTGCGGCTGGTGCTTATAAAGGAAAACCTGAGCTATAAGCACCAGCACCTTCCAATTTAATTACTTAATGTATTATACACAAAAATTAAATTAATTAGGTTAAATGTCTCGCATTATTTACATGAATGGGAGCTTGAGTGTATGTGGATAGGTGAGTGCGGGTGTAATGAATGTATGTGTGCAAGTGTGTGTAAGTGTTGTAATAAAATTAAACATAAATATAGTTTAGCCCGGACATACATACAGACAAACAGACACACAGACAAAAATTCTAAAAACTATATTTTTGGCTTCGAGTTCGATTGTAGATCACGCCCTTACTATCCTTTTAAAAAAATATTCAATATCCAGTTTCAACTTTCCTACGATTTTATTATATGTATAGACTAGCTGTGCCCCGCGGTGTTACCCGCGTTAAAATTTATAAATTATCACAGCTCCTCCCCTGTAAGTGATAGCGCGATAATATGTAGCCTATATGTTGACCCGACCTCTTAGTAATATTCATGCAAAATTTGAAGTAAATCCATGCAGTACTTTTTGAGTTTAGCCCGGACATACATACAGACAAACAGACACACAGACAAAAATTCTAAAAACTATATTTTTGGCTTCGATATCGATAGTAGATCACGCCCCAAGTATCCTTTTAAAAAAATATTCAATGTACAGTTTTGACTTTCCTACGATTTTATTATATGTCTAGATGACACTTTACATTACGCGCCCACATAATAAAATCAATGCTTGTGTACATCAGGCATTCAAACTGCGTTATAGGTCCCCATGTTTTAAATTGCGTTTTCACAGACCTAAAAGCAAAATAATGACACCCGAAAATAATGCCATAATCTGTTGGTGATTTCGCAAAGAACATAGTTACATGAGAATAAAACTTTGTATATGTACACGAACGACGTCACTTTAGGTAAGGTAACTTTCAGTGAACAAAAACGACCTTAGCAGACGAGTTGCCGATCGCAGAAAGGTGGTCATAAAATAAAAATAAAATAAAAAAGGTTTTTATTCACGTAGACTTTAAAAAACGCTTGTAAATATTCAAAACATGTTTGTAGTAATATAGTTGTATACATTATTATTTCTAGTAACATAGATATTTAGGTACACATTGTATTGATTGTGTGAAAACATTTATAAAATTTATTTTATAATAGCAATGATATTTAGCTAGCTCGTATCAAGTTATTGTCAAGAGATTATGTTTAAGTCTAATTATCTAGTTTAAGTCTAATATTTTTACTACATATTGTCAATGTTGAAAGTTGGGTATGGCAGAAAAAGAATGAAAGTAAAATAAATGCAGTGGAAATGAGAGCTCTGAGAAGTATGTGTGGTGTGACTTTGAGAGACAGAATTCGAAATACTGATGTAAGAGAGCGTTGTGGTGTGAAAGAGGATGTAGTCACAAAGATTGAAAAAGGCATGCTGAGATGGTTTGGCCATTTAGAAAGGATGAATGAAAGAAGATTGACAAAAGAAGTATACCTGGCCTATGTGAATGGGACAACCGGAAGGGGAAGACCACGTCGAACATTCTCTGACCAAATTGGAGATGTTCTCAAGAAAGGGCAGGTCAGAAGTACCCTAAACCGGCGAGCATGTATGAAGAATATAATGACAGTAATCGAGGCAAAAGAAGTATGCAAAGATCGTGACAAATGGAAATCCGTTGTCTCTGCCTACCCCTCTGGGAAACAGGCGTGAGTCTATGTATGTATGTATGTGTATATTGTCAATGTAGTAAAATGTCTATATTAAGGTATTATTATTATGACGGACCTTGTGTTAATAACTACGGCGACATAATACTTAAAGATATACTGCTATCATTTTTTGGTAGAATTCCCTCTTGACGACTTCTACGCCCTCTACGGGATGAGATGGGACTATGAAATTCGTCACCGTCACCACGTCACCTGTGATAATACCAATTATTAAAGCAATATTTTTATACCTCTGGTACCTTTTATTTCTTTGTAAGGATGTACTTAATACTGTATTTAATCTGTTATCTATTGTATGTAGGGAAAATGCATGTATGTATGTTGCACTAGAATAAACCTAACTTGCCGTGGACTTCTCTTGACGCCTGATGGGAGAACGCCCGGAACGCGTGTATGCTGCTCCGGTGCTCTCCTTTTGCGGTATGCCCCACGTTATTGGCACACGTAACCCGGGAAGCTCTACGTCACATCCTCGAAGGAACACGAACATTGAACCAGAACAACACTGCCACCATAGGTACTGACGCCAGCACATCCACCTACCCCAATCTGTAAAATTTATTTTAAAGACTTTCAACTTTATCACATAGGAATAAATCTAAACTTCGATTAATTCATATTTCATTCAACCTACTTCTTGTATATGTGACTAAGAGTTGAGAGTGTTGCTTGATGTTGATAATTTTATATCGAACTTTGTATGGACGGAGCGCTTCGCAAATGCATAGCGATAAACTATTTCAGTTTCCTGATAAGTCTCCCTGATGTTCCCTACTTTAATAACACCTACAAATTTGAAGGATCAAGAAATTTGTAACACATTTTTCAGGCAAATATTCTTCAAAGGCTTCATACAAAATTGCCGATCAGCTGACACAATTCGAAAAGGAGTAAAACATATTTTTTATATCCAATACTATAAAATCAGCAATATATATGTAATCAGGTTCTGGAACGACTCTATCGGCTGGCATAAAATTCACGGAATGGGGGTATTCAGGGTCAAAAGCACAATCTAACTAAGTCTGGTGTCTAGAGAATATAGTTTTTACATGTAGATAATTAAAATGAACGCGTCGCGGTAACTCATTCGTATTTTCCCTTTTAAGATAGACTAATTAAATGGATAGAAAAACTTTACCTTAATAGAGACAGAATAATTCCGAAAAGCTGTAGTAAAATATATCTAAAACTATAATTTTCGATAATTAAACCTATAAATAATCTCTTTGACTTTAACTTAATATAAGCTAGCTAAATAACTTAATAATTACTATTATAAATTAAATGTTATTTCTAAATGTTTTCGTACAATCCGGCTACCTAAATATCTACATGTACCTCTAAATAATTTTCTATTTATATTTAACTGTGTGACAGTAATAAGCTGCATAATCAATGGATTCGATTGGCTCCGTAGAGGCTATGTCTGTAACATAACCCCACAAAAAATAAACAAACAAAAAAATATAATCTCAATAATCTGTCTTGGATTTTTAGAAGCCCGCACGGGAAAATTTTGCTTGTTGACGTAGCCTGTCAAATAAAAATGGAATACGCGTAAAAAAAGTTTTTTTCTGAAAAATCAACGGGTTGTCCTTCAATGAATTTAGCGAATCTATGGCGATGTGAATGGTCAGCCGGATTCAATTGTTGCACCAGTTGCACCTCGTAAATATTTAAACCCAAATCTTTTCGCAGTATTCGCCATGTTGTTGTTACCTCAATCGTTGAGAACGTCGAGAAAATGACAAATTCGGATCTACTTCTACTCTGTGGCTGCTGCGAGCATCGCACACGGTCGAATGCGCGTTGGTGTTAGCAGATTATGTACCGAGCTTGTCGACTCAAATTTATTGACCAAATTGCAACGTATGACGACTAGGTTGACCAACAATATCCCGAATTTTACGAAATATACTAATATATATACTTATACTTTTACAGATCCACTATTTACGTAGCGATTTTTATTGTTTTATTGCGATTTTCGAGTGAAATTTAATTCATTGCGACATTACCCAAGCGGAATGTCTAAACTGTAATGTAGTTGCGATGTGAATTAATTCTGAGGGGTGCTTTTTATGCTATCCTATTCCAGTAAGACTATCAAATTACAGACCAAGCGCTTTAATCTTATAATCACAAAAAAAATAAGGATGGCTAGCATTGACAGCCTACGTGACTGCTTTAGTAGGTCTGTATTACAGCTAGATGTATATAGAACATGCTCTTATAATTTTTACCTCGATCTAACAAGTGAACCACAGTAAGGTGTGTACATGTATGTACAGAAGCCAGCACATACAGCTACCCCAATCTGTCCAATTTCTTTTATAGATTTTCAACTTTATTACTTAAGTATAAGGTTCACTTTCAATTGGGGAAATTTGACTGATTGGGGCAGCTTGATGTGCTGGCGTCTGTTCATGACATACTGTTAGATGACTAACCATTGCCCTTTTACCTCGTAGGCGAATTTCGTGCTAGTGTAATGGCTTTCTGGAACGGTATTAGTCAGAATCTTAGTTGGAAATGTGTATTGTTAAGCATCGTGCAGCGGGCCACCTGGTACTGCG
Source organism: Pseudoips prasinana (assembly GCA_951640165.1). Lineage (NCBI taxonomy): Eukaryota > Metazoa > Arthropoda > Insecta > Lepidoptera > Nolidae > Pseudoips > Pseudoips prasinana. The sequence continues at coordinate 28,925,480 of OX621236.1, read as the reverse complement.
GTCATATACCTGTATACAATGTACCATTTATATATAAAACGTACTCATAATTCATTTATTCAATGTCGAGCATAGGTATATACATTGTTTAACAATACATTCCCAAATGTGAGTGAAAGTGTCTTCCCATTAAGTACTATTATTATGGCATGCAATGGTTATACAAAATATAAATTTTATTAATATGTCTATGTAATAATTGTAGTTAATCATAAAATGTTATTATAATCGGATAGAAATTTAAAATAACAATTGTCAAATGTAAAACTTTACAGCAGTCAAAGCGATATAACGTAAAACAATATGAAAAATTCTAGACCAATTATTAATACAATTAGTAGTATTTATGATTAATGTACAATATAAATGTCAAATTTGTAGTCTCAAAGAAATTTTATTATAATTTTTATACTAATTGTTTCAATTTACAGTTAATTTGAAATATTTCAGAACTACTGATTATGAGTTTTCATGTCTCTAATTTTACTTTACATAGAGATGGCTCAAAATATCTAGTTAAACTTGACGATCTTTTCTGGCGGAAGGGCAAGTGTTACGTGGGTGAGCGAGCGGAAGGGCATCGCAAAATTTCTATGAAGCACAAATCGTTATTCATTTATTTTCAATACAAATCTTAAATATTATCGTGTGGATTATACTGATTGCTTGGACGCAGTAGCGACGACGACGACGACGCTAGGAATACAGAGAGCCATCGCAATGAGACCTAGCAGAACCCTGGCAGCATATTTTGATATGGTCACACTTGGGTGACAAACCACGTTCCGAATGTTTCTAGCATATTAAGAACTACTTGTTGGTCACAGTGTTCGTATAGTACTTATGTAAGCGTTTTGTCATTCTCTTTACATCATTCTGTCTCCCGCTTTGCTCTGGAGGGAAGCGGAACTATTCATTTTCTAACTCCTCCTTTTTTCTTTCTGATTAAATTTGTTCCGGAATCCAAGACAGTTAAAGCTATTCCCCGAAATATGCCTGAGCCTCACCGCTCAGTGTCTTTTCATTGTGTGCCACTGTTGATCCTGGCTTACAGGAGTTGCAGTGGTGGGTAAGAGGGAGGGACCAGTCCCGATAAGCGTATTGTCATACGCATACATATCTGCCAAATTGTGCCTCGTTTGATCAGAGCGATATGAAATAGCAGGATTTTGACTTTCATTAGGTTAGAATAAATAAATTTCATTAGCTTAGTTTGGGATCAGTTGGCCGTGTGTGAATAATGTCCCAGGATATTATAATTATTATATTTACAATATTAACCTGGGACATTATTCACACACGGCCAACTGACCCCAAACTAAGCATAGCTTGTAAATAAATAAATAAAATAAAAAAAGGTTTTTATTCACGTAGACTTTAAAAAGCGCTTGTAAATAGTCAAAACATGTTTGTAGTACCTAATATAGTTGTATACATTAGATATTATTTCTAGTAACATATATATTTAGGTACATCTTGTATGAAAACATTTATAAAATTTATTTTATTATATAAATGATATTTAGCTAGCTCGTATCAAGTTATTGTCAAGAGATTATGTTTAATTATCTAGTTTAAGTCTAATATTTTTACTACATATTGTCAATGGTTCTGTCTATATTAAAGGTATTATTATTATGACGGACCTTGTGTTAATAACGACGGTCGCGCTTTAATGCTACCACCGGATCCAATGCGCCCCAACTGAGAAGACCCAGCGAAACAAACTCAGTGGGTTCATCTACTACCGGTTTCAACACGACCCAGTTGAGACGGTCCGGCGAAACATACTCAAGCGGGCATGAACACGGGATTTGGTCCAATTAGAGTAATTATTTAGTAGGCAAACACAATATATGCTCGATCGGTTGTCTGAATGCTTATTATTTTAGATTATATTTAGGTATACAAAAGAAAAACTTCGAAACGATAACATTATTCATTTTGAGACAGAGTCAATAATTTTAAATTAAGTATATGATAGCAATCATTTACAGATAGTTCACGTAACACAGCAGATCAGTCATGTCTATATGGCTACAAGATCTCCAGCAATGTGCAGGTAGCAAGTGAGAGCCAGACGTCTTTGTCATCGATGTACTCTTTAGTGGTGTAATAACCCCTAGCCATAAGTATACGTTTAATATGTGTTTTAAAACTTGTGTCAGGCAGATCAGTAATTTGAGTAGGAAGCTTGTTATAAAACCTAATACAATTTCCTAAAAATGATTTATTAGTTTTGCTTACTCTAAAGCCTGGCATGGCTAGTTTGTTTTTATTCCTAGTATTTATATTATGCAGTTCACTTTTTTTTTATAATTATTAATATTTTTTCTAACAAACATTATATTCTGATATATATATTCCGATGGCACAGATGATTCTTGTACTATGGAAACCAAATAACTGATACATTACAAATACTACTTTTCTTTTGTAAATGCATACTTATATAGATAATTGCACCTAGACTTAAGACAAATAGACATGTCCACACGAATAACTCTCCTGGGTGGGAATTGAACCCACGACCTGCGGCGTGAAAGGCAAGCAATTACTAACCACGCCAACTATTTTTTTCAACTGAACTATATTCAAGTAGGCGGTGGCCTAACACCAAATATACGTATATAATATAATTATAGTAGTTCTAAGGTAATCCTTTTCGATACTGGGTAGTATTAATAAATAACTTAGTACAGACGCCAGCACATCAAGCTACCCCAATCTGTCAAATTTCCCCAATTGAAAGTGAACCTTATGCTCGAGTGATAGAGCTGAAAATCTATTAAAGAGATATGACAGATTGGGGTAGCTGGATGTCATGGCGTCTGTACCTAGTAATGTATTATTTCACGATACAATTTTAATGAATAAATAGGTAGTAGAACCGACAACTACCATCAATAGGTTTCCTATTATTAGTCACAATGAATTTACCAAGTACCTAACGAGTAATATATTTCGTATAGTGAATTAACTTTTTCAGTTTACATTCTGTGAGTTAGAACTATTCATTCCTTAGAAATTGAAACTTTTTGTGAATGAGGTCTCGTTCTCACTATACCCGAACGCTGAACTTGTTCAAATAAAATCATTCCAGTAAAATAACAAATGGCCGTCATACTCACAAAGTCTGCTCTAATACTAACTGTTTAGAAATAATACACACGGCTATCTACTGCCAAACTAAGCAGAGCTAGTAGGTACTATGGAAACTAGATAACTGATATACTACTTTTCTTTTCTAAATAGATCACATTAGAGGTAATATTATCACTAATATTATAAAAGCGAAAGTTTGTGAGTGTGTGACATTGGCTAATTCTTCACGTCGGCTGAATTTGAATAAAAATTGGTATGGAGTAGCTGACACCCTGGATTAACACATAGGCTATGCTTTATAAAGTTTATCGAGGGTAAAACCGCGGGGCACAGCTAGTACTTATATACATATATAGATGTCTACCTTCATATAAATAGAAGAAAACAGATATTGCTCAAATACACTACATATATTATGATATTAACTAAAATGATAAAACCACTATCAATAATAAATAAACCAGTAATTTTTGTAGTACATATAATATTTGAACTTTAGAAGCGCTTAGGGGGCTTAGCGTTTATCTTTAGCTTTATGCGTCAGAAATGCGAAATTCTATGTACAGACGCCAGCACATCAAGCTACCCCAATCTGTCAAATTTCCCCAATTGAAAGTGAACCTTAGGCTCATGTGATAAAGTTGAAAATCTATAAAATAAATTTGACAGATTGGGGTAGCTGGATGTGCTGGCGTCTGTACTTATAGGGTAGAAGTAATATTTGGTAACACTAGTTTATCATCGCCTCAGAAACGTCGTATACGATCCGGATAAGGTAACGACTTACGTAGAACAAATTAAGGTTATAAGAAAATCTTATGACACCGTACACAATCTGGTTTATCTACCGCGATCGAACTGCGACCACCATCACTATCAATTAAATGCTTCCTTCGATCATCAATTGGACGAACGTTTCAGGTCTTTACGTATCATTACATTATTACATAGAGTGATACGTACTATATTAATGTAGAAAGAAATTTAAAAAAAACCGGACCTTTCACGGATTTCTATGGCAGTAGCCGCTCTGAGCCTTGGTTTAAACTCTGAAAAGCACATTCTTTATAGTGCGCTCTGATGCGGGGTGCTTGGTTAGTAGTTTTAATAGTTAGACGTCTTGAACCCTAGCTCGCCTATATTATGCCCATAGCTGGGCACCGTTAATCAAATAGTTAACTTCGTTAATCGTTAATCCGCTACAAAAAAGTTAGCTTCATTAAACGTTAAAGCGTTACATTTCGGAAGAATTAACGCAAGTTAACGTTAATCGTTAATCCGTTAATATGTGTAAAATTTAAGGAAGGAAGTTAACAGGATAGGAACAAAACTAAATACTTGTAAAATTCAAATGTGTAATTTAATCGTCGGGCATATAAGTTTCATATTCCCCTTTCACGAGCAAAAGTCTCCACAATCAACAGAAGGAAATATGTATATGGAAAAGTTGAGCACCCAGTCATCTAAACCGATGCTGGCAGAAAGATTCGAAGCTGATACTTTGCCAAAGCATGTGAGAGAAACTATCACAAATGTTATTCCAAAATCAGTTGTGCAGACCTTTACAGATGACGAAGAAGAACCTCCAGCCGAGAAAAGTAGGCATCGTAACTTATGCACGAATAAAAAAAATTGTCTAAGATAACATGCGCCAAATGCAGTTTACGACGTATACAAAAAAAAAATGCTTTCTATGTCTATGAAACCAAATTTGGAGCCACATAATTATAATTAGCTCTGATTATTTTATAGTTGATTAGTTCATAAGAAAATTAAATAATTGAATTACTTTTTGAGAAAAAATATATTATTTTGTGATTTGAATTTGCTGTAAACGGAAGACTGCTCATTTTGTTGAATGATTCTAGAGGTTTTTAGATTTAAGTTTAATGTTTCAAATATATGAATAAATTAACGTATAAAGGTTATTTGTTATTAGTTAACAGTATGAGGTTAATAAATACAATAAAAAAGTAATAAAAAAAAAATATAAATGGTTTATGTGCCACATATGCGTATGGTGCTTATCTTTAATGGCAGTTTAAATAAGGTTATCTTTGTAGGGTTAACGATTAACGGACTTCTACATATTAACGGAAGTTAACGTGTCCGTTAACATTTTTAAAAGTTAACCTAAAAGTTAATCCGTTAATCAAAATGTTAACTTCGTTAATTAACGATTAACGGATTAACGAGTTAATGCCCAGCTATGATTATGCCTTTAAGCAGTTACGGCCTCCTGGGGTGGGGATTTTTTTTACAAACATCATGTAAATAAAATAAAATAAAACTTGATCAGCGGTACAAGATCATTTACATTATGACAACCCGATCGTTATGATCCGCTCCGCAACCGCTTCCAAGAGACATTTTGCCTCTTTTTTCATTTTGTAGCAAAACGGTCGGATCGTCGTAATGTAAATGAGCAGGATATATAGCAAATCTATTTAATTTAGTGTAAATTTTTTCCAGTTGCTGATAAATGTTGATGTTCATAAAAACAGCTGGAACGGCATAGTGTGAACCAGACTTTATGCGTTGCTAGGGTAACGGATAACTATATCAACACTTTGTGTTATCAAATATTCCTTTGTTTCACAAAAAGGAGTTGTTTGTAGGCAAGGAATATGGTTATGTGTGCTTATAATACTACTCGTGAATAATAGAAATTTTCTAAGAAAATTGATTCAATTTGTTTCGCGACCTAGCTGGAAATGGATAATTTAATGTAGGGGTATAACTGTTTTTCTTTTGAGTAACCATAGTGTGTATATTATCACAACATTTGTCTTTACTGTATTTATTTATACTATAATTTCTTTAAAAAAAATCTTACCTCAAAAGTGCGTGAAGCAAAAATTTGAAAATAATTACAGTTGATGGATGTTGATGTGAATTATAATGCAACGTTTTTCACATAATAATGAAATAACTAACCAGAATAACGTTGTAATGTAGTCGGGTCTTCGGAGGTAAGTGAAAGCAAATAAATTAAACGTTGTTTATTGAGAAAACAAAATTAAGTATAAACAAAATTTATGATTGGATTATAGATTTAGCCAGATCACTATCTGGCTAAATCAATCCAATCATAAAGGAGAAGGAAACTTCTGGGCCCAGCAGTTAACTCGTTGAAATGTGGATTAAAAAAAACAGTTATATTTTTCTAAAGGAAATCACAAAATATGGTATCATGTTTCTATCTAGGAAGCGAGAAAACTTAAATTAAGTTATGAAACGAAATAATCGATAAAATAATAATGTATTGCTCGCAATCGATTAAGAATAAATAGTTAAAATCTCAGAATATGTTTGAAAATCGAGTGACAAGTGTTTTTCGTGGAATCGATTCATAGCGGATAGTATTCCTTTAATTTTTCTTCGGGCAACACTTCTCTGCCTGACAGCTTGTACATGCTCTTTGACTGTCACTCGTTCGTTGTCTTTCGTTTTAAGTGCGCAAGTATTTTCCATGTTTTGTTTGTGGTTTTCTTCAACTGTAGTGACTGCCCGGGGCGCGGGGGATCCAAACGTGCCAGATCTTCGACATGTCACACTCTCCATGCATAAAACCATAACACAACCGAAGCCATTCAAAAATATTTTGTAACAAACTACAATATTATAATTAGAGATGTTCCGACTAGTCGGTAAAGCCGACTATCCGGCCACTATTGTAGTCGTCGATTATTCGGCGACTAACCGGCAAAGAGCGCTGACTATCCGGCTTCTTACGTTGTATGTATTTCTCAATAATATGCATGCGGGGGATCTACATGAAATAAAAACCTTGATTATATATTATTTTTTTTATTTTATAATCAGTCTTATACATAAAAAAATGTAAAGCAATCTTTCCTTTGGTAATCAGTTTTTAAAATTACTTGATTGTAAAAAAATCATAATTACGACATTTATTGAACAAAATTAGTTCCTATCCTAATTAACATAAAAAACAACATAATATCTTCTTATCTTCAATGAACATTTATAAGTATTTCTTATTATTTAAATAAAAAGTAGATTTTTTAAATTAACCAACTCAGTTATATGTATTAAAGCAAGATTGTATGTACAAGATGCACAGTAATATAGGTATGTATATATTACACATATATCCAAAAATTCTTAACATGAACTGTTTGATAAAAACAAAAAAAAAATGAAAAAAACATTTTTCATATAAACATACCTGTTTATAAGAAATATGTTTCTTTTTCATTTTTTTATATCATAATCTAATCAAATCAAAGTCACAATTGTGACAACCAAAAATATCATAATCTCCTTATATTTTTTTATAAGTTACTTATATTTTTTAATTAAGGGTAAATTATGATGTAAGAATACTAAAGCTTCTGCCCTTTCTACCATTACACAAGCAAAAATGAAGGAATGCGAAGTAAACAAAACATGTTCCGACACGCTCGCAGGCGGCGTATGGGATTGCGCGCGAATCAGCCGTAAACGAAATCCCCGAAACCGTAATCGGCTTAGCCGACTAGTCGGTCTTATTACAACCGACTAATCGGCTAGTCGGCGAAAGTCATAATCGGCACATCACTAGTTATAATTTAACCTCACTTTTACTATACTTCATATAACTTGATTCCTGGATAGCCAAATTTCACCAAAATTTCAGTGAGGTCTTGGTATTATATGCTCTAACAAATAAGGCTAGTTTGATTCAGTTAACACCTGGGCTCAGGAATGTATGGAGTCATTGCCTTCTCCTTTTGTATGAGGAGAGTCCGCTTTTGCATATCAAGACGTGTTTATACGAAAGCAAAAAGTTTTGTTTTAAATGCTGAAACTATAGCAAAAATCAACATACAATTAATAAAATATGTGGATAAGTGTGTGTGAGTTTATGAGTGGAAGTGTAGCCTGTAGGCGTCACTGAGCATATGTGGGTGTGAGGGAGTATAAGTGTCAAGGTTTCAAAAGCGTTTCGGTATCATTGTAGGTGAGCGCTAGTATTCGTTCCATTATTATTTTTACTGTCATAGAAGTTTTTGGGATAAATGTAGATGTATTTATTGAAATTTATAATATACCGCGGCTGATCGTTATCTAAATTGCATACCAACTAGTGAGTACAGTCCTTGTCTTAGGGATGTTTAATATCATTACGTATGTATGGTACATAACTTCACTATATAACTTTTAATATCGCATCTCTTCACCAGTTCTTATTTATTAAATCGATACTTATACTTTCAAAAAATATTAGGTAAACATCTTTCAATGGAAATATCACTAATCTATATATATAAAAATCAATGCCACTTTTCGTTGTAATGTTATAACTCAACAACGCCTTTACCGATTTGGCTAATTTTGGTCTTGAATTATTTGTGGAAGTCCAGGGAAGGTTTGTACGTAGAGAAAATTTTGAAAAAGTCTTGAAAAGGTGTAAAATCAACATCTTTCTATACTCCCATTTACAAACAATTTGTACTAATACTTAAAAGCGTAGCGAAGCACGTACCGGGCCGCTCGTACTTTATAACGTGGTAATATTTGAACGACAAAACGTTAAGAAAAATTACACAGTTACAGAATCTTCATATTTGGAAGAGGTGCTCAAAAAATATGTTTCTTGAAAGGTTTTCAAGATTGTATAGAACTTCCTCTTCTTTATGTAGTAGCCTTGGGGGGTAACATTTTTTCCAGCGGCACAAAGACTGAATTTCTATGCAACGATGTTTATATTAGAGTCGAGGGAGCGTAAACTGGGTTCTAATTAGGTCTTTTGAATTTAGTTCGTCATTAATTACAACATTTTTTTCTATTTAGTATCTACTGTCAGCAAGAGAAGTAACTGCACAGAAACCAAACTTCTTAAAATATAGGACTTACTAGCAAAAAAGCATGTTTGTGTAATGAGCAGCTTCTATGTTTATTATTTAATTATATTGGCTGCTGTGCCTCCCATGGCGTGTCGCAAGTATGATGCTTATGTTTTACTTTGTTTTTGTTTATTTTTATATAAGAGGGCAACAAACGAGCAAGTGGGTCACCTGATGGTAAGTGATCACCGCCGCCCATGGACACTCGCAACACCAAAGAGTCGCAGGTGCGTTGCCAGCCTTGAAAAGAGTCCGCAAACAATGTTGATAGTGCATGTCTTCCGTAAGGTGTTGGTATAATATTGATATATGTTACTTATATAACTCCATTCTGTTCTATAGTTTATTAAGAATATATTAAGAATCATTTTTATTAAGAAGTTACATTTTGACATTTTACCTTCGATCAATAATAGTAGGTACTATTATTGATCGAAGCATTTTACAAATTAAATATGTCCAGCCTTTTCGTAAAAGGATTGCAATCAGTTTTGTTTGTATATTTTGTTTATTTAGGGATGATAAAAGTCAATCATAGCCAGTTGCTCATACCATTACGTAAGTGATAGACTAAAGTCAAACACCTCGTCACGCGGTCAGACCATAGATGGATGACCGATAAAATTGTTTTCTATCTGGGCATCTCCGTGCTTTGGATGGCACATTAAGCTGTCTGTCCCAGTTGTAGTTATTAGACAACGGTCGTAAAGGCCTATAGGGTGGCTTAAGCAATTCCGAAATTATGGTTGCCTTTGTCCATACGATATAGGAATAGCGATGATAGATGATGTTAGTTCATTCAGATTTAAATCCACCAAAAATGTATCTAAACAAAACTTTATATTACCGAATTTGAATTCTATTGATTTTCGAGCTGCAATTGGATCAAAGTTCAATTAAATATTGATATAGATTTTGTATATGAAAAAATGTCAGCATCAAAGGAATTAACGACTTCAATATTCGATGAACAAGGTAATTCTAGCCAAAGTTCGTCAGTTGCCGTCAAGAAAGGACATATACAATGCATGTATATTTCATTTATCTAATTGATAAATGAAATAACATGTGGAATCCCTGAAGTTATATTAATAGTGTCAAACTCATGACCATAACGATTTTCTGGTTTTGGTTGCCAATGTCGGACATGAACTCATGTAGCACGTATTCTCTAATGAAAAGTCAATCATACTTAAACTTTCTTGACTTTTGATTACATTGAACATAGTTTTATTGACATTTGACTGCGTAGTAGGTCTAGCGGTAGGTTGTTCAATCGCAGATAATGAGCTCCAGGGTTCAAATTCCGGGTCGAGCCAAAAAAGTGACCATAGGATTTTTCTGTTAAGAATTTTGCCGGTGACTGGATGTTTGTGGTATTACACCCTGTGCTACGTGAAGCACGTGAAATCGTCGGTCCTGTACCTACCTGTGGTAATAAGGGAATAGAAAGTGCACCTGTGTTTGGGCACATACTTATAACTGTAATATCGATTGATGGATAGTCTCCATTGAGACTGACCGCCTTGGCCGAAATTTGACTACGTGGATTATGTATTATATTTACACAAATATTAGGTTAATTGTTCGCCTTTTCGCTGGTCTTTTTATATCAAAAGTCGCGAATTAATAGAGTGAGATAAAACTTTAGTATCTGTTGTATTATTTTCTCTTCCTCACCGAACTTACAAAGAAAAATTGAGCAAGATAAACCATTAGCCAGACCTGCTCGCACGAAACCGTTGAGTAAAATAATTACAGAATAGAGTTTCGTCTGAGATTTCTTTACGCAATTTATTTTAATTTAACACAGCTACACTTCAATTAGTGAACACTACAATAGATTGATGTCTAACTTTTTTTCAATCTCTTAGCAAAATTCTTGGACAGCAGTTTTAGGCATAATTATATCTATTTCTATTAATGTGCCCCTATAGACACCGTGCCGCCTTTGTGACTCAGTTAAAAAAAGCGCGGAGAACAATAATTGTGACTTAGATTTATGAACAGTGAACAAAGGAGATGTTTATAATAGGATTGCCTCCATTTTCTATTAGGAAAGTAATATGAGCTCGGTGAATAGTTCAACTGGCGACCTGCAAAAATATCTGCAATAGGTACCTATATACCGTATGCAGTAAATGATCTCGGTGAATAGTTCAACTGACGAACTGCAAATATATCGGGAATATGTGTGTAGTAATAAAAATGAGTAAAGAAAAACCCAACAAAAACATTATCTCTTCTCTTTTACGGAATGTTTTTGGTGGGATATCACTTCTTTTTGCAGAAAGCTGATTATTTTTACTGAAATATGCAGAGTGTTTATTGGTATAGATAGTAGGAATACGGTAATTTTCATTTTGTGTTATCATCATCATATTAAAAGCAGAGTCCCACTTCGCAGAATAAATTTTGCAAAGACAGTCGGTCGATAACGCTAATAGTTCGGGTGTGCTCTTACGGTTTCTCATCAGGTTCACCAGGTAGTCCAGATCTTCCATGATCCTAGTTTTGACTTTTTTTTCTCTATGTGGGCGTTAATCTCTACCTCTGTACCAAATATCAGCGCTCTATGTCAATGGGAAGTACCAGTTCTATTTTGATGAAAGAAGTGTCGAAAATGCGGAACTTTGCTTTCACTTAGCTTCGGAACTAAATGATCCACCGACTTAAAATTTGAAAATTTTGAAAATACTTGAAATTTGTATCTGGGGTCACGGTGGTAAGATGGAGTAGAGATCGATCGTACCTACTTGTGTTGGACCGTGAACCATTTTATCGCCCAGACAGGTGTATCCTAGAACATTCTGTACAAGTGTTGTGTATCACCAGTGGCCGGCTATTCACAGTGTATAGTGTGCGGGATAGTCATCGATTATCATTTATCATCAGCTCAGATAGAAGGAAGAAAAGACAAAGGCAACGTAGTTTCTTCTATTCCATTGTTTAACTTCCTATCGAGAGTGGGTACGCAAGTGCATTAAGACTTAGGTACTTCTGTGCCTCTTTTGACTAATGTAATACTGTGATTCGTAGTGAAATAGGAAAAGTCATATACTTTTATTTGTAGTGACATTGGAAGCAACTGTATTTGCTGGGCTGTAATAGATATCTTTTATTTAGACTATAGGTACATACATGTCCTTAGGTACCTAATCTAACTAGGTATCGCCCCACGGGTGGTTGATACTCGGTTTAATATTATTTCAATTAATTTCCATACAAATCATGAGTTTATCAGATCCGTATTGTGGGTAAGCTATATGGGATGGGTTTATTCTAACAGATAATTAACTATTACCATGTAAATAAAGCATATTGTCGTCGAAGGAAGTGGTAATGGAACTCCGGGTTTTGTTTTCTGTACCAGACTCAAACCAATTAACTTCAGGTAGGTAGTTGTTACACAACATGCACATATCTACCTACATAAGTAGTTTGTTAACGATACTAGACTAACGAGATAATATTTCCGTAGACTCCACTAGAACGTTTTCCAACATTCGGGAATGTATTGAAGGGACTGCGTGAAACTACAGATAGTACCTTAAAATAAAGCACAACTGCAAAATTGTAACAAAAAATATGTAGTGCTAGACGTTCTAAAGCAGATCATTGTATTTGTAGGCCTACTCCTTTCCCGAGATGGCGCCAATCGTACTAATTATACGTTTTGTTACGGGATGACGATGATCATATTTTGATAACGACATCTTTTTAGTTTTCTTGTAGGGGAGGGTGGGGCTGGAAGTGCCGGGGGTAAGTTGTGCCGAGACAAATATCAAAAATAACAAAAAGATATTGCTATATTTTAACAGTGTATGTCAGCAAGCGAGCTCGCGCATGTGCGGCGCCCATTACAGTTGCGCCAGAGACGCGTACTGAGTGGCAGTGTGTATAGTGACCGTCCAGCAACACGTGAGTAAATATTTTTTCGTTCATACCTTTTGGTATAAGGTAAACATTTTTGGTGTTATGGATATATGAGTTTTACTAAAGTGTTTGTAATGTATTCAGAAATATTAATCTATGCAGTTTTTATGCTTAACAAAGCATAAAAACTGCATAGATTAATATATAATATATATGCTAAAAAATTAATATCTATAAATACTTAGTACATTTCCTACGGGGTCAGCTGTGCCGCGGCACAACCAACCCCCGGTTAAACTGTAATTACCTATATTATTTACTCCAATCCATCTTCCATTAGTATCTACTAACTAACGACAAAATGCTTTCCTGTGGCGGGCGAGTAATTCGTTATACGTAAATTACTAAGAAATTTGATTTTGATGTTTTTAATTCAAATCCAGAATAAGTGAGACGGCCGCTCAGTCAAGACTTTTTCTCTAAATTTAGTGTTTAATAATCATTTGTTTGATTCCTTATACGACTCACATCTAACTTGTATTCGAATTCATGTTCGTGGAGACCTTTTAATGGCTAACTGCTGTGTATACCTAATCTAATAAGTTATTGTAAGCTGTTGGTCTTCCTAATAATGTTAAATAAATAAATAAATATTTCTGTCCAGAGCTTATTCCTGTCTATCATTCTCAGCAGCTGATCACACCACTTCTCAAATAGATACCAATGCAGCATTAGACCATTACCTAAAGCACCTCCACGATTAATAGGAGTTAATAAACGACGTAAAAGAAAGTCAGCTGTTCTAACAGATACTCCAGAAAGAATACTCTAGCCGAAGAACATGCTAATAAAAATAAAAGAAAGAAAGTAAAACCACAGAGAAGTGTAAAGGAAATAATGGAAAAGGTGCTAAAGAATCTAAACAAAAAAAGACAAAAGCCAAGAACTCTGCTAGAAGGAAAGTTCTTCAAAAAGTAGAAAGTACCGATAAACAGAACAGTTCAGAATGGTTTTGCATCCTACCTATGTTGTCTTACTCAAGTCTGCGCCTGGAGAAAGATGGATTGAATGCAGCCCATGTAAGAATTGTGCACATTTGCAATGTGTGGGTGATGAAAAATCCTTAACATTCATATGTCCAAATTGCTATTCTGATGAGTTGTCTGAAGAATAAGTTTAGTTATGTATTTTTATTGTTATATTTTTTATGTTAGTTCATTGTAAAGACTAATTTGAGAGAATGTTTAATAAGATAGTAATTATTTAGCTAAACTCAATCACCTAAAAAAATGGAGAATATTTGATTAGTAGTAGATAGTAGTATCATAGCCTGTACAAGGTAAATAATAATAATATCCTGGGACACACGGTCATCTGATCCTAAACTAAGCAGAGCTTGTACTATGGAAACCAGATAACTGATAACATATACTACTTTTCTTTTGTAAATACATACTTATATAGATAATTTATTTTTAATAACTCTAATCGATCTCATTTATATTAATTTTAAATGAAAATTATTAGTTTAGAAGAAACTTTCAGTATAAGATTTGTTAAAAGAGTAAGACATTGTTGATTTTTTCCATGTTTACTATAAAAAGGACTAAAGTTTCATAATTGTTGTTTTTATTAAGATTAAAATTGAAATAAATATTAAGCTATCAAATGTTATGGTTTTTTATTTCAAAATCCATTGTAATACGTGTAAAAGCCAAACATCATGAACGGCACAACCGACCTCAGCTGCCGCTAAACTCGCACTCAGCACGATTGCTTGTTTTGTGTCTGGTTATCTATAGTGTGAATGAATTTAAGAGTATGTATAATTCTATAATGTGCATGTATTTAAGAATAAATGTAATTTTGTATATAATTTCCTTGGTTACCATAGCACAGGCTCTGACTAATTTGAGATCAGATGGGTGTGGTTAGTTATCTAAAAAGTCTACATAACTAATTATTCTATACACAATACACGTACTGGGCATGCTGGACAGTTTGAACAGCTCCGACACAAATAAAATTCACTGCCTACACGAATAGTGTTCATCTCTCATCATATTTGAAATTAACTAACTTGTCTTTTAGCCAGGCTAAATATAAGCACGAATATTTGCTGAAATATGAAATTTAAATTATTAAAGGTAACTTAGATATTAAAATAGTTTTCTAAAGGGCGAGATCAAATGGCACTATAACTATATTTAACTTCATACGCATTTTTTATAAACTTATAAAGGAGTACATTTGTGCCTGTCAAAATATAATCATAATTGGTTTAATTTATTGTTTATTTTTATATCAATATATAGAATCTAACTGAGGTACATGGATGAAACTACTTTTGAGTTTGTTGCCTCGTTGGTCTAACGGTAGCGTGTTCTTCCGCCGATAACGAGGTCCTGGGTTCAAATCTCGGGCTCGGGCCATATACTAAGAAATATTTCTTAGTATCAGCCCGGAGTCCCGAATAAGGGAGTTGGAGGTATTATACCACCGTGCCAAGCGATTGATCCGGTACCTGACCTCTTTCCGGTCGTATCGCTAGTCGTTCCATCGTATCATGAGAGTGATGGAATAGAAAGTGCCCCTGTATTTGCGCACACACTTGTGCACTATAATTTGACCCGCGTAGATGGCTAGTTTCCTTAGAGACTGGACGCCCCGTGGACGAAATCCGGGAGGACATTATTTAGCACATGCATTTATCTATATTCAATGGTTGTTTTAGGCTACGAAACTTGTTTTGACTGTACTATATATATATATTTAAATGTTCCCTTAGTGAGATTGTAATGGTTGCCTTACATTTTATGATAATGATGATTGGTCCAACCCATTTCCGTCTTAGCGAACACTATGAGTCGGTAGGGCGTTTGTGCGCCCAAAGATGATGATATAGCCAATATCATTTGTGAAATGTCGTGACTTGTTTCCTTGGACAGTATTCACACACGGTCATCTGATCCCAAATTAAGCGGAGCTTGTACCTAGGGAAACCAGATAAATGATAAACTACATATACTACTTTCTTTTGTAATACATACTTATATATGTAGCTAGGAACACCCCAGACTCAGGACAAACAGACATGCATGAACATACAAATATCCAAGGGGCTCTACCGGCTAAGTCGCCGAACATCGATTTCCTAAATGGCGTTCAAATAAATAAATGTTAAAAATTACTTAATCAATCGTTCAATCGGCTTCCATGAGCACATGTGACGTCATAAATGGTCCAGAATCGATTGTCAACGTTGAAGCCGATTTAACGATTGATTAAGTCATTATATAGCCAAAGTTCGTCCACGGCTGGACAAAAGTCTCCCCAAAGAATCCCCCCAGCATATGCCAAAATCAACACGCTTGGCAGACGGGTTGGCGATCGCAATTTGATGGTCATAGTTGACAGAAAAACGCTGCTGCCCGTTCTCTGGTAGGTATTCCCTCGGTCGATTTCTACGTCCCCCACGGGATGAGATGGGGTGATGATATTCTATGTCGTCACCACTCATCATAACAATTCTATGTTATTTAAATTATTGTTAGTCATAACAATTTTATGATATAGAAATTATTTTTATGGCTA
This sequence comes from Pseudoips prasinana, assembly GCA_951640165.1. Taxonomy (NCBI): domain Eukaryota; kingdom Metazoa; phylum Arthropoda; class Insecta; order Lepidoptera; family Nolidae; genus Pseudoips; species Pseudoips prasinana. The sequence continues at coordinate 28,909,053 of OX621236.1, read as the reverse complement.
TTAGAATGATCCTACCACGCGCATGTGTAAAATGTTAATATATTATGCGCTCAGTGGTTACACTCAGTTGAGTGGTCCGAGCGCCGACATCTTTTCATAGAAACAGACCAGAAACATATTGTGCTTCCAAATGGAAACCAGAGCTCGTCAATCTCTGAAAGAATATTGTTCAAATTTAAATATTATACTAGTTGTACTATAAATAGTGAAACACGGCCATCCGATTCCAAACTAAGTATAGCTTGTACTAGAAACCAGATAACTGATATACTACATATACTACTTTTCATTTGTAAATACATACTTATAAAGATAATTACACCCAGATCCAGGACAAAAAGATATGTTCGTGAACACAAATATCTGTCCTGGGTGGAAATCGAACCCACGACCTGCGACGTGAAAGGCAAGTATTAACCAACCACGCCAATCGGCTCGGCCAGTCAATAGAACTCCGTTTATGGTAACTAACACACATAGGCTTCAAACGTATAACAACCCTGTTTTCAACGGAAGTCAAAATACAACGCTCTGATTCCTTCTTTTTTTACAACGACCATTGATCTTACTAATAACGTCTTCCAAAATATGTAGTATGTTATCAAGTACTCAATAGCCGCGCAACGGTTATGACGTAGCTGCTATATTATAATTGTATATTCTCATTGTGATTATTACACAATATTCCGTGGCCAACCTGGAAGTCCCTGAACAGGCTCCGGACTCAGGTTGGTCGAAGTAAGGAAAACCTGTACAGGTGGAGATTTATTGACGGGGATAGCCTAGGATGCAGGTGCGGTGCTACCCCCCAAACCATGGGACACTTGATCGCATGTCCTGCGTGCCCTAACACCTGCACGTTACAGGAACTAATGGACGCTACTGACAACTCTAAACTCGTAGCTGAGTTCTGGGAAGACTCAATCTAGATTGGCATCGACACGCTAAGAAGAAGAAGAATTGTGATTATTTATTTAATTAGTGATTATCATTTTATTAATTACTATATAATAATTCTATAATAATTTAACATCTTAAAACTATTATTAATCGATATTAGACTTTCAAATGTTTATCACTGATAAAAATATAAATAGGGTAGGAGATTATTACAGAGGCATTTCTTGTACGACAGTGAATTAGAACGGTACTCTGATTAAATGTTGTGTGTGGAAAACATCTCGGAGTTTTAATGTGCAGAATCTACGAGTGCGTAATAAGTACCTACTCTAACCATTGTATTTTATTTTCCTTTTAGCTTTTTAGTAGTACGTCGGATTTTAGTAGTCGGTCATATTTTTTATAACTGCACCTGTTTTAAATCAGGGTATATTCTAAACATCATCCGCATCCGTTCCGCCGCCGTTTCCATATGACGGAGTAATAAACATACTAAGTCACACACAAACACAAACTTTCGTATTTATATTAGTAGTGTGTTTCACCCAAATCCATTTCTATTTAAAGTATTAACAAACATATTAACTCATACACATAAATATTCACGATCATAAAAGCGTAGTGTTTCATCTAATCCGTTCTACAGTTTCTGTGTGAAGGAGTAACAAAAATAGTAACAAAGCGAGTATATTAGTTTTTCAAAAGCATGTCAGCTATGCAAATTCTCATACTTACTCTCACATAAAGTAATATAATATTTTCTAAGTCGCCACTTTCGGCTTTCATGCAGAAATCGACTCATATGGAGTGCGCGTTTACGTTGAAACCCTCCGTGTCAATTGTTATACTTCGCCGTCTGTTGGGGAAGGAAATCGACATGCTATGAATAAAATATTCAGAACCCGACAAGAATTATACCTACAATTTTGGGCAGCCGCAATAAATATTACGAATAAATATCTTGTATCTACATGGATATATTTAGTCATTTACATCAGTTATAGACCTATAGAAAACTTAAGGCATGGCGTGTGATCGGCAAATATCACGCGGGGTGAGGGGGGAAAATAAGTCGTCCCGACTTAATAAATACCAGAAAACGGACAGCGGTATCTCTCTGTAAACTCTGACCATCATTCTGTGATCTCTGATCAGTCTTGGTTATTATCCAGCAGTGGACGTCTTCTACTAATATTTTGACGATGATGCAACATTAGGCACGAGGCACGAATGGGTGTAGCATATCTTTCGCCCTACTTTATGTATATTGACACCAAAGATTTACACAGTACTGTGTAAATATATTTACAATATGACTGCACGTGTGACGTAGCGGTTAAGTCGCCTTGTTACTTCGTGCCTCGAGTTCGAAACCTCGACGATGTTCTGCACAGGTCAACAATTTGTGTTATCCATAAATAGTTACTTTGAGTCTATAATATAATAATATATAATATCTAATTCATTCTCCTAGTGCAGTTGTGGTCTTTTTTTAGAAAATAAAAAAGGATATGATCATACAGCCATTCGCATTTGCGTTGCTTCGGAGTTGCTGTTGTGTAAACTGTAAATTTTCTGAGTATATCAATATCCGTGTGCTGCATCGTAGAACCCAATCGGTCGGACGTATTTAATGCTGTTTTCAATCTGAAGGCTGAATTAAAACTTATTTAATAAGGGACGGCAGACAAGTTACAGTAAAGTTCCACAATGTCTGGGTTGATCAAGATGCTTCTAACCTATGTTCACAAGATTTAAATGATTTGAGCTACACAATATTTTGCCCCTTTTTCGACTTGGAGGTGGTCAGTCAAAATTATATTGTATACACATTTTAAATATATCTTAGGACAACTGACACACTGCCATCTGATCACAAACTACAACAAATATTGCTAAATACATACAATCATCATCGTCATCATCTTCATCGTAAGCCTGATATAGTCCACAGCTGGACATAGACCACCTCCAAAGGTTACTATAGTGTTGCCATTTAGAGGGGTTTGCCTTAGTCCCCGCATTTGACATGCAAGTTGGTGACCGCACTTAGGTGATAGCTAGTACTCAGCTGACACTTCTGCCCGACTACCTGGTGTATGCCTTAGTCGACTCTTACGACACCCATAGGATGGTATGTGGTTACCCTTTTTGACGGTTTAACGGTCACCGTAGCCTAGTTGGTAGTGCTCCTGCCTACGAAGCTGGTAGTCCTGGGTTCGAATCCCAGTAAGTGCAAATATTTGTGAAATGAGCACGAATATTTGTTTCTGAGTCATGGATGTTTTCTATGTATGTAAGTATTTATCTATCTATATAAGTATGGATATCGTCGCCTGGTACCCGTAGTACAAGCTTTGCTTAGTTTGGGGCTAGGATGATCTATGTGACATTGTCCCTAGATATTATAAACAAATTATTATATTATAAAATTATTATAGTACAGTACAGACCAAATAAACGTGCTTATCAGACACGGATGTGTCCTGGGTGGGGATTGAACCAGCCAGCTTTGGCTTATGGTCAGGGTCTCTAACCGATAAAACAGAATTTTGTTAAATGTTAAACTCATTGTACAAGTCAAATTAATGACTTGGCAAATTGAAATACACGACGTAGCCGTCGGCCTCAACGACTGTTTGCATTAAGTTTGTATGTAAAACGAAACAACACCAAAACTTTTACCAATTTGTCGAAACAATAGCGTGACTCGAACTCAATGTTCAACAATCATGAAACAAAGACCTATGTATACCTACTTAAGATCTACATATTATATTTATTGAGCTTTCACTTCGTACGATATAATTATGTCTAAAGTTCGGGAGAAACTTTTAATTAATCATGTGGACTTATTGAATTCTCGGTCGGTAAATTGCGTCGGGTGTAATAAGTACTTGGCCCTGTATCATAAAGACCTGTGCGTAAAATAAACCAGAAGTGAAATGTCGAACTTATTGAAAAGGAACTTAGGGAACTGGGACAATAGAACTCTTCAATAGAATAATTCCACTCAAAATTTGCTAAATTAAAACTTGAGGGAGATTAATATCATACATTTACAAATTTCGAAACACACATATAACCTCGCTTGATTTCAATATAGTATTTATATTTGTGCTTCATTTTTTATTTTATTCTTTTTATGTAGTCTCTCAAAAAAGCGTAAAATATCAACGGAATCTTATAAATTGTACGATTTATTTAATAATAATAATAATATATAGGGACAATGTCACACAGATCATCCTAACCCCAAACTAAGCAAAGCTTGTACTATGAGGACGATATACATACTTATATAGATAGATAAATACTTAAATACATACAAAACATCCATGACTCAGTAACAAATATTCGTGCTCGTCATACAAATATTTGCACTTACCGGGATTCGAACCCAGGACCACCAGCTTCGTAGGCAGGAGCACTACCAACTAGGCTACGGTGACCGTCAAATCAAAAATTTATTTTTAAAGTTTAAGGTAATTAGTGTTTACCGTTCATACCTATTCGTTGTTTCATCATCATCAGCCTGATATCGTCCAGGCCATAGGCCTCCCCCAAAGGTTTCTATAACGTTGTCATTTGGAAGGGTTTGCCGTTGCCATTTGGAAGGGTTTGCCGTTGCCATTTGGAAGGGTTTGCCGTTGCCATTTGGAAGGGTTTGCCGTTGCCATTTGGAAGGGTTTGCCGTTGCCATTTGGAAGGGTTTGCCGTTGCCATTTGGAAGGGTTTGCCGTTGCCATTTGGAAGGGTTTGCCGTTGCCATTTGGAAGGGTTTGCCGTTGCCATTTGGAAGGGTTTGCCGTTGCCATTTGGAAAGGTTTGCCGTTGCAATTTGGTATTTAATAAATTATAAATATAACATAATTAAAATCCGAATCAAATCCAAATATGATTTTAGGTCCTCGAAATATTTGTTGAAACTTATCTCAGAATATTACAATGCATATTACTTACGGTTGCGCATTTAATAAAAAACTTAAGATAAGTAATAAAAAAAATCCGGCGCACGAAGGATTCCGTACCATTTAATAATAATAATTATAATAAATCTTTATTTCGCAATAAATTAAACAGTACCTAGTTACAAATTTCCTGTGGACCCACACTAGGCAAGCCTGTATCGTGGTATCCTATACTAGATTTACAATAAATTTATTAATTACGTATAAACTTAATTTAAAAGAAAAGAATTACAGCTATGGCTATATCTATATATGTATATATGAAATTTAATACAATAAAAGGAGAAATAAAATATGATATATAAATAAAATATATTTAAAAGATAGTAATAATATATTATCAGATTATCTAAAAACGAGCAAAAAATTCACGTTTGTTATATGGGAGCCCCCTTAATTATTTATTTTATTTTGTTTTTTAGTATTTGTTGTTATAGCGGCAACAGAAATACATAATCTGTGAAAATTTCAACTGTCTAACTATCACGGTTCATGAGATACAGCCTGATGACAGACGGACAGACAGACAGACAGACAGCGAAGTCTTAGTAATAGGGTCCCGTTTTACCCTTTAGGTCCGGAACCATAAAAACGTAAGATCAATAAATTTTTTTTGACAATTTGAAAGATATATTAGACCAGGGTCAATAATTTTTAAAACCAAAAAAAATAATAGTAGGATGAAACCCATTAGAAAAGGAGGGGAATATTATAAAAATGAAAGGAAAAATAATTTACGGGCGATCTGAGGTCGGGAAGGGGATGGGGGTGAGTTTTTAAGGGTAAAAAACGGTTTTTCTCGATTTCCGGCAAAACTAAAAGTCCTATCGAAAAAAGTCAAATCGCAAAGTTGTAGGTAATAAAAAGATGTAAAACTTTTGTATTTACACTTTTTCACATAACCTCAAAATTTATGTGAAAACTTCAATAAACCAAGATTTTGGTTTTTTATTTTTATCTTTTACAATTTTTTTTCTTTTTAAACGAAATTTAATGAAAACTTACCTTTTTATGTCCCAAATACGCTGTAATTTATTTGATTAAAAATATTTAGTTTTTCACCTTATTTTTTAATGAATATCGAAAAAACACCCTAATTTTCAATCGAAAAGTCACCCGTCAAAATATCAGCTTTTTTCAAAAAGTTGGTATGTTTTCTGTTCGTTAAAATCTCTACTTTCCGATTGTGAATAAAAATATATATGTTACTATAGTAAATCTTCTCAGAAAATGCAAAAAATCGAAAAAAAACTCGAATTCGATTTTATTTTTTAATTATTATAAAAAATTTCATCTAACAATGTGATTGCTGCAATTTGTTTCAATTAAAAAGTTGATTTATTTATTATTATTATATATATATATATATATATATATATTATGTTTTGATGTTTTTTTTTATAATGTAGACAAGGAATAAGGAAGGATTTTTCGAAATTCAACCCCTAAGGGGGTAAAATGGGGGTGCGAAGTTAGTATGAAACTTTGCCGTTTTTTAAGTTAGAGGCATGAAATTTGGTATTTGGCCTTGCAGTTAAAAAATAAAAAATATAAGTTTCAGGATTTTTGGAAATTTCACCCCCAAGGGCAAAAAATAGGGGATGTAAGTTTGTACGAAAAAAGTCTCAATCTTTATGTTAAATGCATGAAAATTAGCATTTGGCTTTTTAGTTAAAAATTAAATTTATATATTTCAGGATGTTTGAAAATTCCACCCCGAAGGTCATAAAATAGAGGATGTAAGTATGAAAAATGCGATATTTTTTAATTTAAACGCATGAAAATGAGTGTTTAGCCTTTCTGTTAAAAATCTATAGCATTTACTTCAGGATTTTTGGAAATTACACCCCCAAGGGCGGAAAATAGGGGATATAATTTGATACTGCCTGACTGACATATCAACGCACAGTCTAAACGGCTGCAGTTAGGACTTGAATTTTGACAGTAGTTACCTTTTATGACGTAGGCATCCACTGAAGAAGGGTTTTTGAAAATACCACCTCTAAGGGACTAAAATAAGGGATGAAATATTTTATGAAAGTGCTTAATTTTGATGTTAAAGGCTTTAGTATATCGACTTGCAGTTAGAAATTAAAATATATATTTCAGGATTTTAGAATATTAAAAAAAAAAAGAAATAGGGGATGTTTGTATGAAAAATGTGACATTTTTTAAGGTAAACTCATGAAAATTGGTATAGGACCTTTCATTTAAAAATATGTATTTCAGGATTTTTGGGAATTCCAGCCCTTTAGGGTGACAAATAGGGGAAGGAAGTTTGTATGAAAAATGTGACATTTTTTAAGGTAAACGCATGAAAATTAGTATTTCGCCTTTCATTTAAACATTATAAATATATCATCAGGACTTTTGGAAATTCCACCCCTAAAGACGACTAAAATAGGGGATGTAAGTTTGTATGAAAAACTGTTTTTTTTTTGGAGTTAAAAGCATGTAAATTGGTATTTCAGTTAAAAATAAAGCAATCAAGGGAATAATTTGTTGTTAAAGAAGGTAATCCATAACTGATTCAATAGGTCAACACCAAAAATGTACGTCAATTTAAATTATAGAGAAATTCGTTTCTTATTGCTTAAAATGTTGTGTTTGTTGTCGTCTAAGTAAAGATTTAGCGTTTTATAAGATTTGTAACTTCTTTTTTTTGGTATTTTTCATAACATATTAAAAAACGTCAATTTATTAAAATTGGGATAAAAATTCATTGACCCAAAATTCGAGTTAGTGTAGTATAAATTGTTCGTGTCGAGATGATCGCACCCAAAAAATATCATCTTAATTTTACTGATCTACAAGTTCACAATTTTGTAACTCGATGGCTTTTATATCGTTTCAGATCGCAGAACTCATTTGACATATCGGTTAAAATAAATAAATGTTTGAAGTAAAAGGTAGTCCAAAACTGAATCAAAAGATGATCGCCTAAATCTCACCCAAAATATATGCCCACATCTTAATTTTACCGCTTTACAAGGTTATATTTTTGTTAGTAGATGGTGTTATCATCGTTTTAGATCGCGCTAAGGTTTCGTTCACAAAATGTGATATTAGACCTATTAATAGACCTATTAAACCTATGCTAATGGGAGTTACCTTGGTGATTAATGCATCGTTGATTATTATATTACTTTATTTGACTTACTGACTTTGCTTAAGGACAATTGATATGTATTCTTTGATATTTTTGGGTTTATGATATCGGGTCTTTTTTTTAAATAACAGTAACAAAGTAGTCTTTAGTTTATTTCTTAACTAGGTTATTTATAGGTTAGGTTTTCTTAAATTTATATTGCTTATTTCTTTTAAAAGTATTTTTTTTAGATTAAGCTAGAAGTAAGTAGTTACATTGGTAATCATTCAAAATTGTCGCGGACGAAGTCGCGGGCACCAGCTATACTACATATAATACTTTTCTTTTGTCTATACATACCTATTTAGATAATTACACCCAGACTCAGGACAAACAGACATGTTCATGCACACAAATATCTGTCCTGGGTGGGAATCGAACCCACGACCTCCGGCGTGAAAAGCAAGCATTTGCCAACCACGCCAACAGGCCTTTGTCTTTACAAAATTCCGTACCAAAATGGTAGAATAGGAATTATTGCGCAAACTATTTGATTAAATTATCCGCTTGGTTAAATACGACCGATTCAAAATTTGTCCGTAGTTCGAATTATGAGACTTATTTAAGGTTTGTTCCGCGTTCGCCTCGCGAAGTTTTGCCCCACATAAAAAAATCCGCATTCGCCAGACATTTTGTTCCTTTTTAGCCCCAAATGTAATATTTATTATAAATTTAATATTTTATTCCTGTTTCGTCCTATTTTCCTTTCCTTATTCGCCTCGAATACTTTTTGTGTCCAAATTATTAGAATTTCAGTACAGACAGCATGCAAAGTTTTTAAAGACAATAATTATTCAATCATAAACTAGGTAGGATACTACAGTAGACTTAGTGGTGGCCTACTTGGTTTTGGAGAAATTGTATAAAAAATTGACAATGATATTTATTATACCTTTCTAACTTCCTGCATATAATATATCAGTTCCACCCGTACAACAAAATACCGCCTTACCCATTTAAGTTTTGACTTAAATGGAAACCAAAACAACATATTTTGGTCTAGCTTTACGTTTGTATATTATCTAACCAAAGCACCAACAGGCCTTTCATAATGATATTATAACACGTGTTAATTTGCTTACCATACTTTGGTTGGTACTATACAGTAGGGCGAAACAGGAATCAAATTTAACATGGGGCAAAAGAAGAATTCTTTGGAATGTAGGACGAAAAAGTGGGGCAAATGTGGAACAAACCTTATTTAATTTATTTGTTCGAAATTAATTTAACGACCGCCACATAGTTCTATTGAATAAGGTATTTAGTTATCATTTAATTTTTAAGGCGTAATCTGCTTGCTCTGTTTTCTCTTATATATGTAGATGTTTTATCAAATAATAGTCAGCACTTTTCAGCAGATGTGCTTCGATCATCTCGGGACATTCTATTCCAAAATATTCAAAACTTTTTGTAATTACTATAGGATTCACTTAATATTTGCCTGTATTGAGTGAATCCTATAGTAAACACAAAAAGTTTTTATTTTAATAAGTTTAAGGCCTATGCACACCGCGTTTTTTAAACGCGCTGTTGACGCGCGTTTGTAGCGACACATACGCTATACGCACGCAAGTCAGACACAGCCTGTAGACCTTACAAACGACAGCAAACTGCTCTGTAGAATAAAAGCGCGCGTTTAAAAAAACGTGGTGTGCACAGCCTCTAAAATATAAAAGCCAATGCACATTATCCGAAATTCTTGATTGTTTAATGCTAGTAAAAAATCTAAATGTGCAGCGGGATGACTGCCCGATGCAGTCTGAATCAGAAAAATTATTGCTGAAACGTTCCATTTTACGAACTTTTATACCACTAATAACTCACTAATTGCTCATATCGAAGTGTTATTGCCATTACCGGTCTGCAAGTACCTAATCTATATCTTTGAGCGTTTCCGTGTTACGGACACGGGCAAGAAAAGGTGTCGTTCCCGGATGTGGTCGTTAGACAAGTCGTTAAGCCCCGATCCGTAAGAGGCCTCCTGGGCGGCTTGAACAACTCTGGCACAAGCATAATCACTGCATCACTTGCAAATAAAGAATGATTTGATTTTATTTGCCCGTATGAGAAATAGAAAATAATGTCTAAATAATGTAATTAAGTGGACCAAACAAGTACATGGCCACTTGGGTATGTTTAGTCGGAACGTGTCATTTGTACGGCAAGCTCCGCTATATTAATAATATTAAATTATTTTCTCAATTTAGATAAAGCCATTCAAGCACAATGTAGTAAAATATACCTAAAATAAAAATCGACCATTTAAATATATTTATACTTATATGTAACAATTTTGACAATAAATAAAGTAAGTTAAATAACATAATCAGAAGTATCATCAATGTTAATGCATATAATATACCAAGAATTACTTATATATAGTTAACTATACTATATTTCTATGACTATTTACACTACTTACGTTTTAAAATTTAGGTCAATAGAAATCTTATTATGTTATGTTTATAGAAGTTAATAAAGTAATAATAAGTATAATACGATATCCAATAAACAGATCGCCGTTATTCTGTTTACAAAATATTCTAAAATATTAAAATTCAGTGGACTTATTATAATAGCAGAGGTTTTCCTTTGTATGTGCGTCCCCTTTTATGTAGTATTACGGAGCGGTTGTGACGTGCTTGTCCGTTATGGGCCGCACGGTCAACTTTTGAATGGGCGCATCGTGATAAGAGTTATATAATGTAAGCTTCTCCATACCTGTACTTATGTATCATCGCTATTACTGATTTAACCGCTCTGTTATGCCTGACAAAGGGTTGTTGAACTTTTAGATATGAAAACTCCTTTAGGCTCGGGTCAGTGACGGTAATTTGGAGGTACACGGCTCCACTTGAGATGAAAAGTATGCATTCTGTAAACAACTCTCTTAGGGACCTATAGACGACATAGGAAAGATTTTGTTGTAACTTTATATATCTTTAGTAATTATATAATAATAATATCTAGGGACAATGTCACACAGATCATCCTAGCCCCAAACTAAGCAAAGCTTGTACTATGGGTACCAGGCGACGATATACATACTTATATAGATAGATAAATACTAAAATACATAGAAAACATCCATGACTCAGAAACAAATATTCGTGCTCATCACACAAATATTTGCACTTACCGGGATTCGAACCCAGGACCACCAGCTTCGTAGGCAGGAGCACTACCAACTAGGCTACGGTGACCGAATTAGATTTACATGATATAGATTTCTGTATTGTATGTGTCCAGAACGAATTGATCCTCTCATAAAGAAAAATAACATAACCAATCTAGCAAATATTGTATTTGCCTTCTTAATAAATACTCTGCATCAAATCTATCAAAAGCCGCGTAAATGCCCTCTCGCGTAACTTACGGAGAATCGAACTTCTCTTGATCTCATGGATCGCTCTAATAACTATCTAAATACAGCTATCAAGGCTAAGATATACATGACAAGATACAAAACAAGGGTCTAAGATATATTTTTCAAATAATAATTATAATCAGAAAGAAATCTGCGTTGACTGGTCTAGACTCTATATCTTTACGACGAAAACATCACTCACTGCAGTGTATTGAATAAAATTCGTTATAACTATGTAATTAGATTATTTGCTCTGTTGAAAAGTTGGTATTTTGTGGCTTGTACCAAATAAGTTGTTTGCACGTGACACCGCTAATGTAGCGGCTTCATTGGGGCCGATTGGTATATTACGAACCGATGGCAAGAGCCCCAATGGCTTGACACTGGTTCCTTGGAGTCGCGGACGACTGCTGGCATGGGATGCTTTATGTTTACATACACTAGCACCTTACCACGTCCGAAATACTTCAAAGCGCGCCGATTGCTATACATAATAACGATGACAAGAACCCCGATGGCTTGACACTGGTTCCTTGGACTCGTTGGTTATTTTAACACCTTCCCACGTCCAAAATACTTCAAGGCGAGCCGATTGGTATATCTTATGACGATGGCAAGAGCTCCGATGCCTTGACACTGGTGCTTTGAAGTCGTGGACGGCCGTTGGCATGGGTTGCCACGTGTTTAGATATTCTAACACTATTCCACGTCTAAAATACTTTTAGGCGAGCCGATTGGTTTATCACGAAACGATGGCATGAGCCCCGACGGCTAGACACTAGTACCTTGGAGTCGCGGACCGCCACTGGCATGGGATGCCACATGTTTAGATACAATGGGACACACTGACACCTTCCCACGTCCAAAATACTACAAGGTTTGCGGGTGCAGCGGTGAATTTAGCAGAGTGCCTGAAACGGAAGAAAAATGCATCATGAATGGATGTACCTACATTTATTCATGATACATTTTCTTCCCCAATCTGAAGAAAATATACCCATCATGAATATTTATTCATGATGGGTAGGCATGACACTAGTACCTTGGAGTCGCGGACCGCCGCTGGCATGAGATGCCACATGTTTAGATACAATTGGACAAACTGGCACCTTCCCACGTCCAAAATACTACAAGGTTTGCGGGTGCAGCGGTGAATCTAGCAGAGTGCCGCAAACGGAAGAAAAATGCATCATGAATGGATGTAAGTACATCCATTCATGATGCGTTTTTCTTCCCCAATCTGAAGAAAATATACCCATCATGAATACTTATTAATGATGGGTATATTTGCTTCAGATTGGGGTTGAAACCACGGGTTCCTGGGGTAAAGCTGTACGTACATTTGTAGGGAACATTTCGAGATGCTTGATGTGTACATGTGTTACGTACACGCGTTTCTTAAGAGTTTCAATTTAATAATGCCATCATCATATTAGCTATCATTATAATTTTCTGTGTAATAATAATAAGCATTATTTTATAATGAAAGACATGAACAATGACAAGATCGTTACCATGTCTACATCTACACGCGCCGATATAATTAATAATTAATATCCACTAGTTTTAGTTGGAGGTAGCACAGTCTTGTCTTACCAATTAATAGAGCTGTCTTAGATTTAAAATAATTATAATAACGCTCAATTCATATTGTTAATTTTGGAAGGACAATTTACGAACAGTTCAAATACAAAAATAAATAAAAAGGTTTATTAGGCGCTATTACGCAAGAAACGATTTTTATCGCGCAACCATCAACTATTATCTGGGACATTATTCACACACGGTCCCCAAACTAAGCAGACCTTGTACTATGGAAACCAGATAACTGAAATACTACATATAGGAACTACTTATCTTTTGTAAATACATACTTATTTAGATAATTACACCCAGACTTAGGACAAACAAACATGTTCATTCACACAAATAACTGTCCTGGGTGGGAATCAAACCTACGACCTGCGAAGTGAAAGGCATGTATCTAACAACCATGCTAACCGGCCCGTCAATACTGCGTGTTGCTTATAATTTAGCCTGGTAAAGTCAAACAACTATAATTTACGTAAAAAGGACGTGTGTGAATAATATCCCGGGATATTATTCATCATCATCATCATATCAGCCGAAAGACGTCCACTGCTGGACAAAGGCCTCCCCCAAAGATCTCCACAATTGCCGGTCTTGCGATATTCGCATCCAGCAGTTTCCAGCGACCCGCACAAGATATCGGTCCATCTTGTAGGGGGCCTGCCCACGCTGCGTCTTCCGGTTCGTGGTATTATTATTAATATTATAGTATGATTTAATGATAGAGGAGTCTAGAGGCAGTTGTATATGGATTACCTACTACTAAACCGATTTCCGTTCAATCTACATATGCCTCGAGCAACTTCTTTCTACGGTTTTTGTGTAATTCCCGCTTTGCCATCAATCATCTTCATCGGCTTGAAGTGTTTTGTTATGTATGACACGATAAACAAGTTTTCATGGCTGGATATGTATTATTACTTAGATTCACGTGCTAACCGAAAGTGAAGGCAAAATTGTGTTTTGATAAGCTTAGCCCAATATACGCTTTAAAAACAAAAATGTATAGCTAAGCTAGGATCGATGTTCATTTTTGTTAAGAAGAGCTAGGGGCTTTACATTTATTTTGAAAAGAAAAAAAAACAGAAGGTTTAACTAAGCAGAGTTAAGCTGTAAAACGTTGGTTTTGAAATAGAAAAGTTTAGTTAAGCTATGAAGTATTGTGACGTATGATGTATGACGTATTGTGCAATACCGCCTACAATGTGATTTAATTTAGCAGCGTTTTCAAAAGGCTTGTTGAACTATCGGGCCTACTTGTAATAATTAAACCAAGTCAGAGGCCTTCCGGGCAGAACAATTACAAATGCCGTAATTAGATTCCATACCACTGTCGGAATCGATTAACACTTCGTCAGCCAATTTCAATAAAACAAAGCCCATTCGCAGCGCCACACTAAACGTAATTAACGTATGAGTAGCCTATGGTAGGTAATCGTTTTTGAGGTTATCTATCAAATTAACATACAACATAGGTACATACCGACAATTGAAAATTAATCTGTCCTTATTATTTTATCTAACTTTACATTATTTTCTAAAATAAATAAATAGCTATACAACATTGTTTACAGGTATTAACACGACTAACTTTTATTGTTATGTTCCCGATGTTTCGACCAAGATGCATCATTTGAATTTTTAAGGTGAATTGACCACGATTAATGCAATTTGGTTGAAACGTCGGGAAAATAACAATAAAGGTTAGTCGCGTTAATACCTGTTAACAATGTTATATAATTACGATACGCGAAAGTTAAAAAGTGTATAAATAATTAGTTATTTACAAGCTAATAAAAACTGAAACATTTTTTTTTAATATTGCCGTGAAAATACAGGATTCTGTTCATATTGTTCCCAATTTGTAATTGAGCTTTTTCACATATTTATGAGTGCAATAAAGAACAAATAATAAAGAAAATATAAACAGAACTAGGTACTAAGCAGGATTTTAGAAAATTTGCACATCATGATTTTACTCGACGCTGTTGGAGACATAATGGCTTAATTTGAGCCAAATGAGTTGCGCTATATGATTGTCTTGACTTTTCCATTAGAAAATGTAACTATCCAGAGTTTTCAAATATTTATCAGACTGAAATTTGAGTATTAAGTATAGAAATGTAATTGTCATTGTTATAACTTACGGAGCTTAATTTCTACATGATATTAAAAAAACATGTAACACTACGATATGCAAAATACTCAAAAAAAAAACTTGTGTGTACTTATGTACACGCGTTAGAAGTTATACTTCTTAAATACAACTTGAACATAGTTATCAATTTTCATACCACCTAGAACTAACTTCATGCTGTGAAATTTTTTGGTGTCGGTGTGCGCGCGCATCGTAAAAATTCACTCTCATCATTTTTCTCCATCGCGCCAAAAGAAGTATAACTTCAAAAAAAGTTATTAATTTTACATACAGCAATCATCAGCAACGATTTCTTTTAACGACAACGCCCGCACTATAGGTAATTTGATCCCTGTGTCGCGGGGTATTTTGTTTGAGGAGAAAATAAATATTTTTCGTATTCTCAAACTAGTTTTATTTTATATGTTACATTTCATGGGTTTATAGGACTCCTTAAGTTTCCTAAGCTGCTTTTGATGCACCTTGTATAACAGAGATCATTTAGTATAATTGCATTCAATAGTATGTGCATATTGTCACATATTAGAGCTGGTTCACATTAGGTCGGACCGACAGTTTTACCGGCCCGACAAACGTGTCGTATCCATATTGGCGTATGTATCTCAATAGCGCCGTTCACATTAGGTCGACCCGACCAAACTGTCGGAGCCGACACTTTTACAAAATTTATTTTGAGCAGCCGGTTTCTCTCGAAAACATTTCTCATATAATAAAAAAATATCAATACCGGTTCCCAAAACTGCTACAACAAATATAACAAAGTCCAATAGATCGCCACCTTCTTATTAAGTTGGTTAAATAATACGATTAAAATTGGCACGGTATGTTGAAGCATTCTTCTTGTTGTAGCCATTTGTTGCACGTGTGGCGCAGCGGCTAAGACAGTCGCCTCGCCGCTTCGTGGCGCGGGTTCGAGTGCCGCGCCGGACAACTATTTGTGTGACCCATAAATAGTTGTTTTGAGTCAGGATGTAATTTGTTTCCGTCTATTATATGTTTGTAAAGTACCCCCCGACCCAGAGATTCGATTCCCTATGCGGGCGTTGTCGTTAAAAAAAATAAAAAATGGTGGCTTATGAATGACACAGTTGACATGAGCTTTTTTCTAATTTAAGAAGGATTATAGAAATAACGACCGATCCCACTTTCGTGATCTGGGTTGGCTGTACGTTGCTGTGACTTAACTTGATCATTCGTTATTTCGACATCAAATTATTTAGGCACTTAGCGGGGGAACAATAATTTGTATGTTTTAACGACATCCCACACGATGTCATAGAGAAAAAAAAGTTACCCTTGTTCTTCATACATGAAAGCGACTTATTTTTAATTGCTGGCTGGGTAATAGTAAAATAAAATGATGCTGTTGTGAATACTATTTTTGAGTTCGGAGGAAGGATTAGATTGGGATAGGGTGCAATCGATGTATTCTTTAATGAAATGGAATTATCAAATTGTTGCGGCAGCCCCGAGTCTATTTTAAAATATACATGGCATGGTACGAAGCAAGCCAATATTTGTTAAGTTTTTAATTAGGAAATATTTGACGCCATCAATCATATTTTAACGAAAATGGCTAACTCGTATATACATCTAGAAACTACAAGGCTTCAATCTTGTCGCACCACGGATACCTAAAAACACAAAACTTAGTCCCAACATAATATTTTAATGAAACGATGAATCATTTCTTTGTGTTAGAGAATAGTACAAGAATATAAATAATATGGTTTCTGTCTGGCATTTATATTCTATGCACTTCGGGATTCAAATAATCTCCAACTAATCTGCCAGCTGTCTGTTCAAATTACAACATTCAGATAACTCTTTATAATCCACAGAGACCGTTCGATATGCTAAGGCTTCGACCTGAGTTGAGACGTACAAAGAGTTAAATTACTTCCACTTCTGCTTTCCCGAATAATCAATTGTATAATATCCTGGGACATTATTCATACACGGCCATAAGATCCAAAACTAATCAGGGCTTGTACTATGGAAACCAGATAATATGGCTCTCTTCACACTAGCGTTTGTCCAGGCAGCGTAGGCGTTCGATAAACGTATGCGCAACGCAGAGGCCGCGACAACGCGGCGCAGGTGTCGCGTTGTCGCGGCGTTTCCTCTGGAGTGGATTGAACGCTGCGCTAACGCGGCGTAGACTTCACACAATTGCGTTGTACTCCATAGTTACACGGCGAATGTGTCGTGCACCTGCGGCGCTAACTTAGTATTCATTTACCCTTGCACTGACGCCGCGGCAACGCAGCGCCAGCGCCGCGCTTTCGCCGCGTCTGCGCTGCGCATACGTTTATCAAACGCCTACGCTGGACAAACGCTAGTGTGAAGGCGCTCTAAATATACATTTTTTTTTGTAATTCCATACTTGTATAGATTATAACACCCAGACTCAGAACAAACAGACATGTTCATGCACACAAATGTCTGTCCTGGGTGGGAATGGAACCCACAACCTGCGGCGTGAAAAGCAAGCATCTACTAACCACGCCAACCCGAAATCGATACTAAGTCAGTGCAGTTCTTGGATACTGAGAAAAGCTCTACCAAATTAAAATAATACATGATACGATGTGTATGTTCTGGCGCAAAAATATCTCTAAAATCTTGACGAAGTATATTTTTATAAGAACACAGATTAGATATACTTCTACATTTAAATAATCACTATTAATACTATTGTTATGATTTACTAGCTATGTCCTGCGGTTTTATCCGCGTTAAACTTTATAAATTATAGACTATGTGTTAATCCAGAGTGTCATCTAACTCCATACCAAATTTTATTAAAATCTCTCCAGCCGTTTAGTCGTGAAGAAGTAACAAACATACACACTCACAAACTTTCGCCTTTATAATATTGGTGTGATAGGTTTCTAACGATTGTCAAATTTTAACAAATTATTAAATTTGTTTTAATTAAATTATTAAAACGTCGGGTAAACAAGGTAATGATTTACCTAAATATTTATCGCGATGAGACCCGTGTCCACAGTATATAAAAATTATTAAATGTTTGTGTTTTGACACTACTGTTGTAAAAATATCG
Organism: Pseudoips prasinana; assembly: GCA_951640165.1. Taxonomy (NCBI): domain Eukaryota; kingdom Metazoa; phylum Arthropoda; class Insecta; order Lepidoptera; family Nolidae; genus Pseudoips; species Pseudoips prasinana. The sequence goes on along the minus strand of OX621236.1, from coordinate 28,890,852 downwards.
GTTAAAGAAGTTGTCGTATGATTGCTGTCAGCTGTAGTAAATCAATCGCTCGCCCTGTCTACTAGCCCTGGCATACACTATATTACATTCAAAAGATTTCAGAACGATTGGAACACGATTGACCGAAGCAACTGCAAATCTTTATTGAAATAAAGATATGCTTTATTCTAATTTCTATTCTTTTAAGTAGTATAAAAAATAGAATTGCCAGCCATCTTACAAATAAGTATGTTATACTAACTGACTAATTAATTTTTTTTGTAACTTTTTACTATCCACTATGTTTATGTGCTGCATTGTGATCTTTACAAGTGCAAGTGTATGTTAATACCCAAGTGCTGAATAAATTTCATTTCAATTTCATTTCATTTCATTTCATATATAATGTCAGCCGAATGACGTCCACTGCTGGACAAAGGCCACTCCAAAATATTTCCACGACGGAGTTGCATCCATCATTTTCGAGGGATATGCCATAATCACCACCCTTGGCAGACGAGTTCGCGATCGCGGTATGATAGTCATAGTACACAGAGAAACGCTGCTGCCCATTCTATGGTAGACATTCGGACGACTTCTAAGTCTTCCAGGGATAAGATGGGGTAGCGATATTCTATGCCCTCAGCCACACAGAATGATATAAGTATTCGAAACACCAAGAATACTAAATCACGTCAAGTACAACGGATTGTCTCCATTACTTTATTCTTGCATTTGTCCTTTGATAATGACACAGATAATAGAAATTTGCGAAACAAAATTCAAGAATGCGTAAGAACCTCTCAATTCGCTCGCTTGAATCCGATTAAGTTAATATGAAGATTTTGAATGGAATCTTTCCAAATTGTGCTGACTCGCATTTTTTATTCAACCATTGATTTCGAAAGTAGCAACTCGTTATATTAACATAATCTATAGAAATCCTTCAATAGATTAAGTGCCTAATTCTTTTATCTTAATTCAATGGATTTTGCAATCTTAATTTTCCTTATCCTTTAAAACGTCTATCCGATTGTGTTTTTCCTTTGTAAAATTAAGACTTTGCGTAATTGTTCTTTTGTTGAGACCTTGTAGTAATGAAATTAGAACACAAAGTTTATTCATTATGGATACGTAGTTAAAGCGTTAATCAGAAACATGTAAGCATTGATTGTAGTAACTAGTTAATGTTAGTAATTATTTAGACGTCACTAATAGTCTTAAAGTAGAGGTTTCTACTCCAAAGAGGTTCTACTAGATTTAGAGAGTACAAATTATGACAACAGTGGTGGATACACCAGCTCGCAGAAGGGAAAATCTTTTACCATCTGATCTCAAAATAGGCATATACAGACACCAGCACATTCAGCTACCCCAATCTGTCAAATTTATTTTAAAGATTTTCCACCTTATCACAAAAGATTAGGTTCACTTTCAATTGGGGGAAAATTTTACAGATTGGGATAGCTTGATATACTGGCGTCTGTACTATGGCGAGCAGACAACTGATTAAGATAAAGATAGTCGTGTTCATCACACAAAGATTTGTCCTGGCTCGGGATAAACCCACGACTTATAACTCAGCAGTCTGGGTCACAACCACTAAACCAACCGGCTATCTATAGATAGACTGAGTACTTAGGTGCTTAACGTCAGCGGTTGGTTACGGACCGGTGAGAGCAACTGATTGTCTCCATCTAAATAAATAAAATAATAAGAAAAAACTTGAGAGGTGTCAAGGGACACCCGGATGGAACGAAGTTTATTTTTATTATTTATTATGTACAAAAATCCTGTATACACTCAACAAAAAAAATCGTCGCGACACCACACTGTTCAATGCGAAATATAAAGACGAAACGAAAATATCTGGCATGCTTTCTATAAGGAGAGAGAGAGACAGACAGACAGAGAAACATGCGCACGCCGCACGGCTTACAATAGCAAAAAGTGTCGTTACAACTTTTCGTCTTATTTTTTTATGTCGAGCCACCTTTCGCAACGCGCGATAAGGAACTTCGTTAAAAAAAGAGGTGAATTTGTCAACTCACTAAGTATATTATTTATACGTACTTGTTTTAAAGGCATACTCGCACAGTACATTATGTACAAAAGCTTAGAAACCAATACCAAATCGAAAGAGCCAGACAGTCAAATCGATACGAAGTTAGTGAAATCTAGGTATCATGCAGACCCTTTTAACTGAACCAGTGTCTTGTAAGTAATTACCTACTTATCCATTGATATATCTCTAACGCAAAGATCTCTACGAGCTCTACGGACCAACCCCTTTTAGTCGTAACTCAATAGTGTTTAAAATCTACTTACCCTTATTCAATCAATTCCATTCGAACGGTTCATACGAGAAATGATTTTCGTCCTGAAGTTAAGGCGGCTCGAAAATGTCATGGGTCACTATGTGACGGAGAATGGAAGGAAAAATAAACTACCTGTTTCAAATAATATTTTAGAATAGAGACTGTTCTGGCATTATGTGTGTTCTGGTTTGTAAGAAAATTAATTATATTATATTTTAGCGAATTATTTAGGACAGCCGATTTTCATTTCTATGTTTTATTGTCATGACGTTAATTCAAATGTATATAGGTATGGGGTAAATACTTACTTATCGTATGGGCAGTGGTTACCCTAGTGTTAGTGTTGTTGAAGCTACCCGGCCCAGTAAGCCTCTGACATGGCTTAACGACGACTGTTGTCTAATGACTACAACCGGGTTAACGTGTCCTCCGAAGGACGGAAACGCTCAAGAAATTACAACACTTTGGCGGTCACCCATCTCACTCATCTATGGAATGACCGCGAGTCTAGTTGCTTAACCTCGCCAATCACTTACAGACCGGTGGGAGCATCTAGCTGTTAGCGCCAATAGAGTTAATAATACTGTCTTATTAGTTGAATTCCGCCCAGGGTATCAAGTACGAAGATAAGCTAATACGCAGGACATATAATGCACAAGTCTATGATCATACACAAATGCAGTCTCTTAATCTTATAATCCGATCAGATGGACTAAACAAGACGACTAAAAACATGCTTACGCCTTTATGCGTGGTAATAGTTAATTTAGAAAGAAGGTAAGTAGATGGTTTTAAACATCGAGTCTCGCTTAATGGAAATTAACAATGAACGTTAAAAATACTCTGAGTAAGGAAGATATCAAAAGTGAATTAACTAACAATCATTTTGAACAGATGACTATAAAATAAATACATTTATTTATTAACATAAATATATTGATTACATTTATTACTGTTTTGCTAAACATACAACCGACTTTAAAAGTTTATATGAGACAACTTAAATAGTATTATCTATCTCGTACCATACACACAAAAATATACAATTAAATTGCTTCAGTTGCTTCAAATTAATATTCCAAAATACGTAAAAGGAAAGTAATTGTACGTATATAACGTACAATTACTTTCCTTTTATATATTTTATTTTATTACGTATTATAATGACCACTATATACAGGGAAACAGATTTTGCTATTTCTTTTGGTGTGTAGTAAAACATACAGGGTGACCGAGGAGTTGACAAAAACGTAGAACATACATGGGGGTAATTCGGATACACCTCATCATAAAGTATCTAACTATTGCGTTTGAACGTCAACTCCTCGGCCATCCTGTATAACAGTAAAAACTTATTCTAAATATAAAAAAATTCCAATCTCCCAAAATGACCGATGCACATTCTTCATAAATGCTGACAATATTTTTATATTCTGTATAACTAATGCAGGTGGGAGATAGCTGCGCGATGGGTTCTATATCATAACATGCTGAGCTTTAACCCTTTAATTCGCAACGCTAGAATTATTATTATTTGTTATAATAAAATTTTAATTTTTTTTATTATGAGTATTTTATACATTACAAATTAAAGGGTCATAATGAGAACGATTAATTTTCATCATCATCATCATCATATCAGCCGAAAGACGTACACTGCTCGACAAAGGCCTCCCCCAAAGATCTCCACAATTGCCGCTCTTGCGCTATTCGCATCCAGCAGTTCATCGGTCCATCTTGTAGGGGGCCTGCCCATGCTGCGTCTTCCGGTTCGTGGTCGCCAAACGAGAACCTTTCTGCCCCAACGGCCGTCGGTTCTACGAGCTATGTGCCCCGCCCACTGCCACTTCAGTTTTGCAATTCTTTGGGCTATGTCGATGACTTTGGGTCGCGTGCGGATGTCGACATTTCAGATTCGATCCCGCAGGGAAACTCCGTACATAGCCCTGTGCATTGCTCTTTGGGTGACCTTGAGCCGTCTAATAAGGCGATTAATTTTTTTTCGCCGACAATACTAACGTTTTGTTACTGCGTAACTTATAAATATGATTAGTGATCCAATGTTCCGAAAGGAATTTTGATCCAATTTATTTATTCCTGTATTGAATTAAAGACGTAACTGTACCAAGTCTTCGTTTATATAATTTGATATCTCCTATCCTATGTACACAATAATAAAAAGATAGATTATTTAGTAAATTTTGAGATCTACTTATTGCATAACGATTATGGTAAAAAAATTAGAAGAGGCTGTGTTTGTGTAATGAAAAATGATATGAATTTATGTAAACGTGACAGAATGCTTGGCAAATATTTTACACTGAAGTTACTTAATTCATTCATTAATTATTGATACAACATTAATATTTGCGTAATGTTAATTGAATTTATTGGGCTGGCAAGTCAATTCGAATACTATATTCATTTTTGAATGGTAACATGCTGTCAATAGTACTGCCCCCGATAGTTAAAAAGACGTATCTAACAAAAAGTAAAAACGGAGAATTAAATGTTTTATTGAATGAAACGGGAAATCGTTTGCTGTCTTCGAGTAAATTACAATATTTACATACTAAAAATTGAAAATAATACCCATTAATAATGCGCTTTAACGTGGTTTAATAATAATATGAATTTATTAAATTATTATAATAAAAATAATGAAAAAACAGTTTCATCTTAGCATTAAAAATAAAGGAAAATATTACATACTTAATTGAATAGACGTAAATCGCTAGATGCGTCCTTTAAATTTCAAACACTTTTGTCTGTACCTTTTTTTTAAGTATTTAGTTACTCTATCTAGTATATGATTTTAACAGAAATGGACGCATATAGGTATTTCCGCCTTTTTTCTTAAGAATGAGAAAGTATGTAGATAACCCTTGGCTTAGGTAAAATGTTTATATATTTTTTAAACTATCCTTCTATTTAAGGTAGTATAACAGAAATAGTACAGTAGGTTCGTGGTGGTCATATAAGCCATAGTCTAATGTATTATTTGTTAATAAAACACAATTGATATAGTCAAGTATTTATTTTGAAATCTTTTGACCCACATAAACAAAAATGCTATCCATGGCACAGTAAAAATCAGAACTATTTAATAAACTTGAGCAAAGTTTAGCGTAATCAGTCTTAAATATATACAGATCTATTATAAATAATTATAATTATCTCCTTAATCTTTATTTTAACAAAAACGTCTTTAAAAAATAACATTCTTATGCTAATAATCACAGCACTATAAATGTTTACACAAACATGAACATATGATTATATGACTAAAATATCAAAGTGACAAACATTATAAAATCAATACAAAAAGTAAAAAAAAAACATCAGTCTTATCTGCCTCTAGATTCTCTTACAATCTAAGTTTAACGTATGATCACAGACAATTATCAATCCTTGGACAAATCTTAAAAATAAGTATAAAAATTACTTTTTTGAACAAATATTGTTTAACCTCAAAATTCTAAATAAATAGCATTCACCAGCGAAGTAAATGTAGTTTCAATGCCATCAAAGAAAAAGAACTTCTTTTGCTTCGTGTGACTATTTGTTAACATCTTCCTCATATTCGTTAATCAAATCGACAGAGTCGTCATTAACTGGCAAATTTCGCCAAAACGCCTTTCGGTTTTCTGGCATAAGAGAAAGTAACTGATTGATTATATCAGATTTTCGCTTTTCATTAACTCCTCTGAACTGAGTTTTTATTACTGGTCTCGGAATGCCTATTTTAATATTTTTCACTCTCAAGAAGTCCAGTTCTCTTTCCAAGCCATCAAAATCAGTTCTGAATGCTAATGTATTAATTCCCCTTCGAAAAGTGACTTCGCACATGTTACTCAGATATACTCGTGGTATCATATTTTGAAGGTTATAGGAAGAAGAGCAATCTTCAAATCTACAAAAGTCGCCGACGACCATTTTCTTCACAGTGATTTTACGATGAGTATCAGAAACCGCGTGATGGAAGTCTTCGAAGTCATATATTCTTTTCTTCTTTTTGAGTGACAACTCGACCTGGTGATGGAATTCATCCGCTGACATGTAAGTGTGTCCTACTTCTAAATATTTCAGAGTGATAGTTTCCAAATTTACATCACTTGAGTTTATCAGATACAATAAAAAGGAAAAAAGACTCCAGTTCTTGTTTTGAGCGGCACAGTTGTCTAGCCACAGAGTTATGTGCTTGACATCACGATAATGCAAAAAAGGCTCGAAAACAGCTTATGATGTCGTCTTTTTTCCTGCCGGCAATAGCTTCGTGCCAGATACAAGCAAATGTGTCCCTCGCGCCTCGAAATTTCTTGTCTCCCAGAGGTACGAAACTCTCGTTAAATAATATCAGTCTTGGGCAAAATATAGCAACCTTGAATTCATCTAGACGAGGGCACATTATAACCTTTTCTAGGTCTACTGAGTAATACATAGCGTCACTGATTTGGTCTTGCATACTCATTTGACGAGATTTATCTTCATCGTATTTCTGTCGTGCTAAAATGTATCTTCTGTGATGTAATTCGTATTGCTTACATTCGGTGCAATTTCGATGGCGGATCTCAATAATATCAGGGTTATGTCATTTATATTTTTCGCATATTTCGCACTCCTCATTGCCTAGTTTTGCAAAAGAGATATTAAGTTCTTTAATAACTCGTCGGTAGTGATCGTAAGATACACAATCTTCGGGAGCGGACTGCTCGGTTATACCCATCTTTTCACAAAAGTCTTTGTACATATCACGAATATTTATCTCTGACGGTAAGTATTTTCGATTGGGTGCATGTACCCTTCTGTAGTGTGATACAGCAGGATGAAAAGAATTAATGTGATCAATGATGGAATTATTATCGATCTTTTTAGGGTTGGGATTACAGCCTCGCATATCCGTTATTTCTTGTACTTGCGCTTGTTTTAAAGCGTTTCGCAGAACCTTGTCGTTTTTTTTCTCAAATCCAAGGGTTGTCAAAAAAAAATCTTGCATACCGTTACTCTTTCATTATTTGCATTCAACATAAAATATGTAATAGTTTTTCCTCGGTTAATTACTTTTGAGTTAGGATTTTTTTTTGTTCGCTGGCCGGTAAAGTTTGAGATGTGTTGTTAATTAAATATATGTACTGTTCTCTTCAGGTGAAATTACGAAACTGCTTATTTATAATACCTCGCTGGTTTTCAGATATATTTGAAGAACACTTTTTTTTACATTCTTCGCCACAACCTGGTTTAACACAAGACTTGGTTATAGTCTTTAACTCTTGCTTAGCTTCAGTACGCTCTCGCAATGAGGTATCGTAATGTTTGCGTTTACGTACACTTCCTTTCTTGGTAAGTTGGATTACAGTTTCAAAAGCCTCGTCAGTCTGATTTTCGGGCTCAAAATCTTCTCGTTCAGGTGACTCTGATACGCGAATGTTGTTTTGTTGTGAATTCTCTATAAAATCAATATCTGAATCTGAGTCGATAACACTACTTTTGTTGATTTTTCTTTGTGGTGGAATGTAATCTTTATCAAAAACTGAATCATCAGAGTCAAAATCACTTTCTGTTGAACTGCTGCTGCTGCTGGTAGTAGTTGCAGTTGCGGTATTATCGCAGACTTTATCCGGAAGAACATTGTCAGTTGTAGAGACGTGGTTAATTTCTTCACCATAACTTATTTGGTAAGAGTGTTGGTCTTTAATTAAGGGATACAGCAAAATTGGTTCTGTATTTTCTGCGTCAGTGCTGTTTCTACTTTCCGTACTTGTAGAAGCTAAAGCTTTAGTAAGTAACTCAAAGCATCGACCTCTTTTCATGTTAGTTTTAGCTGTAAAAACAGTAATTAATAGTGTTAGAATGTACTAAGCACACACCCAATTTAATAAGATTATCTCAATATAAGCTTACTTCAGTTAGTATGACTAAGTTTTTTTATATCTTATTCAAGGAAATGATATAATGTAAGTACCTAATCAAAATATTTATGAGTGAAATAATTTTCATACACCTAAATCCGAACGAAGTACTTAGTTTAATTTATTGATTTCACTATACAAAGGTAGGTACAACAGATGCATAACTTAGGTAGAAGTAAGAAATTGACATTTCTTTCTATGAAAACAAGTCTTACACAATTTGTATTATTATTTGGCACGGTTCAATAAAATTACACACATAAACAACAAACAAATTCATCAAACAAAAAATACTTACTTTATTACCACGAATCACGCTGCGAAAAATTGCGCGACCGCGACACGTCGAACTCCTAAACCTCCTCGGGCGCAACTGACATAGAAACTGGTCAGGCGCCGTACTAAACATACCCCGCCCGACCCCCGCGCAATCTCCGCTTGATTCACAATTCTAGGAAAAAAGGACGTTTCTGTACATTTGCGCCTCTTTTATTAAGTATCTTATTGTAATGTTTTATTCAACGTAAAGTATTAAGACGCTTATGGCAAATGCGCCTATGCTAAAACATATTTACGAAGTAAATAGGGCGCAAGTGGTCAGATGTGGTCTTTTTTTCTTAATGTGAATACAGTTTTTTATTAGCGCGTTAGTCGCAAATACCTATTTGCGTCTTATTAACTTCCTCTTAGAAATAGGGACAAATATGCGCCTTTTATATTACTGAACTAAAAAAAAAACTATAAAGTATAAGGACATTATCTACATAAATGCGACTTTTTAATGAAGTTTCACATGATTTCGTCTTTTCATCTACAATCGGGTGTAAAAAAATGAACAGAAGCGCCCTATTTTGTTGTGCTAAAACCGCACTGGAAGTAGTTAGAAAAATATAAAAAATACAGGCAGATGCGCCTTTTTTTTCCGATTCCGGCAATATACATAACTCAAATCTGGAAAAAATGTTAGATGCGTCTTTTTTCCTATCGGGGGCAGAGTAGGTGTAGGTATATGTATTTGTATCACGACGAAATGAAGGTAGAACATTAGTTGCATTTATTTTATATTTTTTAAGGTTATTTACATAAATACATGCTATGAATTTACGAATATCAACTTCTACGGGATTTAATATTTCATCATCATCGTTACAGCTGTAAGAAGTCCACTGCAGGACGAGCCTCCCCCAAGAATCATCTTGGGGGGTATGCCATAATCGCCACGCTTGGCAGACGGGTTGGATTGTACACGGGAGGTAGCTCCTTCGCGTCCTCTGGTAGATATTGGCTCGGGTCGAGTTTAACGCCCACCACAGGATGAGAAGAGGTGATGATATTCGCCGCCGTCAATAATGAGTAATGATATTACTATGTATGTACAATGAATTACTAAGTTTGAGATTTAAACATTATCAAAAACAGTTTTGGAAAGTTTACCTTGTTGGAAGTGTATGTGAAAGTTCGAAATCCAAGCAGGCCTAACCGTAACCTACGATTTCGCCTTGTAAACTATTTTAATATATAATATATTGCGCCAAGTCTATGTAATATCAACTAAACCAATACTAATATAATTAATTGCATTTGTTTCTAACATATCCCTTTTAAGAAAAGTAATTTAGTTTTGGCGATAAAATTAGCAACGCGTTTGTACCTGCCCACTAAATAAGTAACCTGGTGCGTATTATTAGTTTACATTGAGTTTTATGTATGCCCTGTTCATTTCTTTTCTCGTCGAATAAATAACATATAATCAAATTTGGACTATTTTTGTTCCACTTTTCTTAATCACTCCCATCCCAAACTACCGGTCGTTGTCATTCTGTAGTAGTATATATGTATTTAAAACAGACTGAAGTGTAGTGTGTTTAATTTCAACATGTATACACACTTCACTCCAGTTATAATACGGTTCCAGATAAAAGGTTAAAAAGTCCATAAGCTTTTTATAGACCATAAAAATCGGGTATAGTTTTATGAAAGGTTATGTGTTCTCATTCCTTTATCTCCATGTTCTGACAAAGCGATATGAGAGTTTAAATAAACTTCGCAACAGTGTTATACGGGATCGGCTTGTATCTTGCCTCTTTTCAAATAGGTAGATCAGAAAAAAATATCAGACGTAAATTGAACCGGTTACGGACTTTTGTTCTCTTTAGGATATCCGCGGATACGTATACCTATCGGTATACGTATACTATAATATATGTAACTACTTACACAGAATAATTGGAAAAATACTTGTACAGATATGTATAACCAGGTACCTTGATGATCTGGTATACATAGTATGTGTGATAATACACTGATCATGCTTCGATAAAGAAGATCCTAAACTGGTCTATGTTTTCTCTTTCTTCTTCTACATTGTTTAAACACAATTTTGCCACAAATTGTTAATAAATACACTAACTGTTATTTAAAATCGTCTCTGACAATAAAATTTATAATCTTCTATAATCTTCAATTGATAAACAATATTGTATTGATTTTGATTCGCAACTGAGAGATTCATGAGCACTTAGACATGCAAACTGTGATTTAAGAAGCTAAACTGTACTCCGAAAAATACTCAGATCGCCTATCATCATCCTAACCCTCTGGCAAATGTGCTTCTGCAATGAATTCCTATTAACCGATTGAAAAGAGCCAATATGTTTGATGACTGAAGAGAGTTGGGGCAGTGGCCCTAATCCCCTAAAACCCATTTTACTGCACTACTGATTATAGTCACATGAGACTGATCGCAGGTTAAATAAAAAATAATCATTTAAGCGTCCTAGGCAGGTCTACATTCGAGGTAGCCGCACGAGTTCCGACGGAATAGTTATAATACGTTCATTCGTCTGTTTATTCTATGTGCAGATTCACTGCCGCAACGGTTCATGGGTCGTGGTCATCAGGTCATGTTGGGTTCAACGGTATACTACTATATGAATGTGTACTAAGGTTAAACTATTATCTATTATAATATAAAGCAACAAAAACGGAACCATTAATTCAAAAAGTAATAGTAGTTAACAAAAAAGCACTGCATTTTATTGAAAAAGGGAACAATGGTATTGCGAAATAAAAGCCTTTTGTGGTGTAAAAAATCCTATCCTTGGTCAAAAGGGTTAGACTATGGGTCATTAGCCTCTGTAATGTTTCAGATAAAAGTAAACAAGCGATTTGGAGACGTCCCTTTTTTATCCACGCCGCAAATAAGTAGGTAAATATGTACTATGTATTTGCTTGTGTGTTATTATAATGGCTCGTTCACATTTTGTTAAATCATAAGTGTAAGGGAGATATTATTATTTGATTTTTTATAGTGTGAAGAAGTATTAATATACTGTCTACGCAGGCTTTGCTTTTTTCGCATGTAAAATGTTAGCAAATATGTTCTTTGTAATGAATGACTGCACGTTTGGCGCAGCGGCTAAGACAGTCGCCTCGCCGCTTCGTGTCGCGGGTTCGAGTCCCGCGCTGGACCACTATTTGTGTGACCCATAAATAATTGTTCTGAATCTGGATGTAATTTGTGTCCGTCTGTTATATGTTTAAAAGTACCCCTCGCGCGACACTGGGATTAATATACGTAGAGCGGGCGTTATCTTTAAAAAAAATCGTAGTAGATATGTTAAGAAAACAGGTACTTAATCATCATCATTATGTCAGTCGAAAGTTGTCCTTTGCCGGACAAGAGCCTCCGTCAAGAATGGGGGACATGCCATAATCGCCACGCTTAGCGGTTGGCGATCGCAGTATAGTGCTCATGGTGCACGGAGAGACACTGTTGCCCGTTTTACGGACAACTTCTATGCCTTGCTCTTCTATGGATGAGATGAAGTGGCTATATTCTATGCCGTCAGCCACAGAGCAAAGGTAGTTAATGTTTTTGTAAAATTTAGTAGGAATTTAGTATTAGTCTAGAATTGTAACACTTTATGTATGTAACACGGTATAAAGTGCCGTTTAGACTGTGCTTAGGGATTCCTTTAACTTTAGAACAAAGTATTCTGTTTTATTAGTTGTAGATAATTTATGTTATTGTTTCGATATCGGTGAACATGCCTACGCATACAAAATGTTGTTGAAGAATATATAAATAAACAAAATGAATAAATTACTTATCTACGAGGGCTGACTGGAATTATTACATATAGGTATTATTTTTAACCGACTTCAAAAGAAGGCGGCTACCAAATTGACTGAATGTTTTTTTTTTGTATGTATGTTATGCGATTTCTCCGAATGATGAGAAAAGTTTGTTGTATATATTTTTTCAAAAGATTGGGAAGAAGAAGTGGTCAGTAGTCACCGCGCTTGGCATGCGAGTTGGCTACCGTAGTTAGATGGTAACTAGTACTACTCTGTCAAGAAAGTATCGGGAAAAGATCAATAATATACAAAATGTTTGTTATTCATCGAAATTTATTTTATCACCTTCTGAGTATGCTCCTTCAGAAACGATACACTTACGCCAACGAATAATCCATTCATCAAAACATTTTTTAAACGCTGCTTTCGGAATTGAGTTCAGTTCTCGCCGCGAATTCTCCTTTATGTCTTCGTCAAAATGCAAACTGTTGTGCCAATCTAACAACAACAAAAAAAACAAAAATTTGAATTTGGAACCATAAACAAATCATCCATTCCCGATACTTTTTTGACTGAATGTATACAAGTGACGCTGCTGCCCGACTATTTGGTGTATCCTTTAGTCACCTTTTACGACACCCAATGGATAGTATTGGTTGGCCCTGATATTCTTTCTGAGCCGGAAACCACACGGCTACACGTCTGTCTCTTGCCTTCTCGTGTTTCTTGCCAAGTCATATCTACTAAGGTCGTTAACCTTCTTTTTAGTAAATACTTTATAACATATACATCACACGTACAATTGAACATGTACATAGAATTAAAGTAATTGGTTTTATAAGAGTAAACGCCGATCAGTCGAATGCGTAAATAAATATCGATGGCCCCACAGAATAAACGTGTAAGTCAAAAACCACAACTTTTCAGGAAAAAATAAAAACGATTAAACTTGAATAACTGTTGTTTGGAAGTATAAAGGGTTAAACAAATTATATCATATTAAAGATAAAAAAATATATTATTACATTCGATTTTTTATTTATTTTTAATTTAAACGGTTTTCCGACAATTTATGAAAAACCGTTTTATTTTTTTATTCTTGTTAATTTCTATGACTAGATAACAGTAAACTTTCATTACACGGTTATTCGTGTAAAGTGTCAACAAACAAAACTAATAATATTATATTACACTATTATTCGACAGTAATCAAGTTTCTTTAATACCTAGTTACAAGCATAAGCACGATTGATTACAGTAACTTACTGTATTGTTTGATTATTGTAAAGATAAAATGCATTTATATCAATGTTCATAAGATCGATTCTCCTTTATGTAATATACTTTTGTTATTGCATGGTGTAATAGTGTAAACTTTATCAATTAAGTGAAAGGTTGAAATAAAAGAAAAAAGGTTTAATAAAATAAGAATATAATAAAGTAACTATCAACTTGCATAAAAACTAAATAATAATCACAAAGTAAACAACTTAAATCTCTTTCATGATTAGGAAATAGCTACCTATTAGCTTGAACTGATAACAAAAAAAAACTAATCATATCGTTATCTGAAATACTTATTCTCCTAATCTTCGTCACTATCATTGGTGACAGAGATCGAATTGTCCAAAGGAACTAAGTTTCTATAAAAAGTTTGGTAATGGTCTGGTATGGCTCCTGAATCACACAAACTTATCAAATCCTTATGTAAAGGGAGAGGTATGGGCAGCAGTTCAGCGTATCCAAGTCTTAAGTTTTCAGGATCGTCAGTAGGTTCTCTCCGCCGCCTTCTTGAATTGGTTCTTACTATGATTTGCATCTCCCGTAATTCGTCTTCAAAACTATACGTGAAGTAAATTGAATGAGGATGCTCATGAGAGAAGTTTACTTCTTTTATTTTACTCCAGTAAATTTTATCGCCGTTTATGTCTTTTAACCAATTCTTCCCTTTTACCAGCTCTTTGAAATCTATAAAATTATTCTGTGTCATTTGTTTTACTTGGTATTTAGGCTCAATAACTTTGGCATTCTCTATCAAGCTATACATTTGATTGGGCGTGTATATAGTATGCCTTTTCTTGGAACGCTCGATTGTAGCATGCATAGAGTCGCCCTCCGATTGGCTATGACCTTTTTAAAAAAAATTACGAGTTATTTTTATCTTAAATTTTTGCGACGGAAAAGCAAACATGGCAAACACAAATCGATTGCGATTTTGCCCGGCACATGAATCGGAATAAAAAGATATATTTTTTATCCCTAACTCAACGTGAAATTGAATAAATGACCACAGGCAACTTGCTATTTCTATGGCTCCCCTCTTCGCAATCTGGGAATGCCAAAGGTAACGGTATCCTTTTTTATTTAGAATATTATAAACTGTAAAGTTATATACGGGATATTTTCGTTTGTAAATATTCCTACTTCACTTTGAGGGATACTCAATACTTTTTTGAGATCAAAACATGCCAGAACACTATGCAATTTATCAAAATTAATTTTTTTTTCTTCTTTTAGCTGCCTTACTAGTTCCTTTTCTCTTAAATATTTTTCATAGTCAACTTTTAACTGTTCTTGTCTTACATTGTCAGCGGTTTTATATATTGAACACACTTCACATAAATCTTTTTAAGGTTTGTGGAAGAAAAGGTTAAATTTACTATTAAATGTGGTTTCATATTGCCGTTTAGTTGCTTTACATGCAACATTATACCGCTCATTTGTATCCATCCATTCTAAGTACAGTGTATGCATTTTAGATATATTCAATGTTTCAAGAAGGTATTCTTTCTGGCTATCTTTTCTAACATAGTGTGCTTCAACTCTTTGAAATAAGTTTATGTGGTCAATGATGCTGCTCTCGGTCTCTTCTGACATCTTGCTAGGTCTATTTTTATGTCTTCCTTTGTTATCTTTTACATAATTTTCATCTCCTAACTTCTAGATAGCTGTATATACTACTTGCTGTGTAATAGACAAATATTTTAAAAACATGGTTTTGCAAATTCTAATATTCGAATCGTTATCATCAGGAAATTGGTATATTAATGTTTGAGTACGATTATTTTTGCGTTCTACTGTATTTCTTTTAACGTGTTCCTTCTTTACATATTTCATGATCGCCAATATTCCAAAACTTCATAAAAATGTTCATCCTCGTTTCTTCATTTATCTTTTCATAACATTGTAATTTGCAGTTGCAAGGCGGTCCAATCGATTGTTGTTGGTTTTTTTTTCTTATTTCTAATACTCTCTGAGTTGCAGAGCCCGCGCTGCAACTCAGTGAGCAAATTCTCAATATGGGATTGCGCGTCTAGTAGAATACATATAGGTCAATGGTTACTATGCATAAACTTTAACTATTAAGACCAAAACATATTACTATATGTGACTAGTATTTGAACACTTAATGCTATAAACAATCCGATTAAATACCGTATGAGGCAATGCAATACTTTAATTTTAAATAAAAATATATTTTAAAGCTTTCATTCCACATAATGACACATTAGGAATACAAATTGAGTGCGTCATTACACGAATAAACGTGTAAGCTGCTATTATACAAATTCGAAGAAGTGCACAAGTCCTCTCAAACGTTTGCTTGTTTTAACACGTTTATTCGTGTGAACTCAGGGACCTAAAAAGCGTTTAACAATAGCATATACTTTTATTTTTGTGATATAATTGCATGATTTTTCCCTAGAATAAAGGAATCAAATGATATAATAGGCGTATATTTTAGTCAAAAATTAATACAAAAAATTGAGAAGGTGCTGCATAGGTCAAAGAAACGAAAAATGCAATAAAAAAATATTTGTGTAAGAGCTCTTGCACGTTTATTCTGTGGGGCCATCGATATGTGTGGCTTTAAGTAAATAAATTATTGAAAGTAATGAATAAAGTATAAAGGTACAGTCAGCAACATTTCTCTATGTATATATACCGTTTATATAATCTTGTTTAGGCATCAAGCCAAGCGATTCCATTGGAATCGGTTTAAGTATACATTCAGCCAATTAGCTGCAGTAAGCAGTCAAATTAAGGTCAAGCTCTAAGCTATGTAGTCTCAGACATTGGCATAACTTTCGGAGAGGTTTCTCGTTTATTGAGTTTCTTAATGAAATACCTTTGTCTTTTATTACGAGAATGCATGAGAGAAACAAATAAATACTTGCATAGAATTTGCAAACTGTTATCCACGGACAAAAGCACAATTCAGATGAACAAGAATGATATCTAAAAGTAGTATATCAGTTACCTGGCTTCCATAGTATAGAAGCTCTGCTTAGTTTAGGATCAGATGGTCGTGTGTGAAAAATGTCCCAGGATATTATTATATTATTATAGAGCGAAGATCAATCCCGAAGAAATACTACATCAACCACTTGCGCCAAACGTGCAGTTAAAGATTAAATCGATAGCGGCTCGATTACAATCGCTTGATAACGTTCCTAACAAAAATTATCATGACCACCTCAGAATACGGTGTAACTAGTTTGAATTTTTATTTATATAATAGAATGGCAAACGATCAAGTGGGTCACCTGATATTAAGTTATCCGCCGCCAATGGTCACTCGCAATACCATAATGTTATAAGGAGCGTTCGATGGTTAAACTTCCACCCTAAACCTGTTGCAAATCACCATCATCTGTTGGAATGCAATATCGAACAAAAATCAACCCATCGACAATTCTTTTCTTTATTGCAGTTGTGGGGTACATAATTTCCAATAAACTATATTTAATAAATTTAACCTTAAAAATAATTTCAAAATTTTAATATTTTAGTTACTACATTTTTACACTCCATCCTCATTAGTTAATAACAAATATTTATGATATTTAAATATTTTATTAATATATTGTACTAGCTGGTGCCCGCGACTTTGTCCGCGACAATTTTTAATGATGACCAATGTAACTACTTACTTCTAGCTTAATCTAAAAAACATAATTTTTGAAACAAATAAGCAATATAAGTTGAATAAAACCTAACCTATAAATAACCTTACTAAGAAATAAATGAAAGACTACTTTGCTACTGTCATTTACAAAAAGGACCCGATAGTCACATTTTTATACAATCTTACATCCCCTATTTGTCACCCTTAGGGGTGGAATTCTCGGAAATCCTGAAATAATTATTTTTAATTTTTAACTTGCATCCCCTATTGTATGCCCTTCGGGATGGAATTTAAAAAATCCTGAAATATATATTTTTATTTTTAACTGAAAGGCCAAATACCAATTTTCATGGGATTAACTTCAAAAATGTCGCATTTTTCATACAAACTTACATCCCCTATTTTAAGCCCTAAGGGGTGGAATTCCCATAAATCTTGAAATATACATTTTTAATTTTTAACTGAAATGTTAAGTACCAATTTTCGTGCGATTAACTTCAAGTCACAGTTTACATAGAAACTTACGTACCCTACTTTACGCCCTTAGGGGGGAATTCTCAAATATTCTGAAATATATATTTTTAATTTTTTACTGAAATGCCAAATAACAATTTTCATGCGTTTAACTTTTCAATTTTTTTATACAAACTTTCAAAAACCCTTCTTTAGTGGATGCCTACGTCATAAAAGGTACCTTCTGGCAAAATTTCAAGTCTTTAACTCCAGCCGTTTAGGCTGTGCGTTGATATGTCAGTCAGTCAGTATAAACTTACATCACCTATTTTACGCCCTAAGGGGTGGAATTCCCAAAATTCCTGAAATATATATTTTTAATTTTTAACTGAAATGCCTAATTTCATGCGTTTAACTTAAAAATTGTCACAATTTTCATACAAACTTACACCCCCTATTTTACGCTCTTGGGGCTGGAATTTCCAAAAATGCTGAAATACATATTTTTTATTTTTTATTAAAAGGCCAAATACAAATTTTCATGCGTTTAACTTAAAATTTGTCACATGTTCCATACAAACTTACGTCCCCTATTTTTCGCCCTTGGGGGTGGAATTTCTAAAAACCCTGAAATACGTGATTTTTTATTTTTGACTGGAAGGCCAAATACAATTTTTCATGCATTTAACTTGACAATTGTCACATTTTCTATACAAACTTACATCCCCTATTTTTCGCCCTTGGGGGTGGAATTTCCAAAAACCCTGAAATACGTGATTTTTTATTTTTAACTGGAAGGCCAAATACCAATTTTGATGCCTTAAACTTCAAAAACGGCAAAGTTTCATACTAACTTAGCGCCCCTGTTTTACCCCCTTAGGGGCTGAATTTCGAAAAATCCTTCCTTATTCCTTGTCTACATTATAAAGCAAACATTTGTGCAAAATTTCAGCTTTCTAGGTCTAAGGGTTTGGGCTGGGCGTTGATGAGTCAGTCAGTCAGTCAGGACTTGTCTTTTTATTTATATAGATATCACGATAATGACGTGCCGGTTGACGAATGTGATATTGGAAACAGGTAGGATGGGCGGAGCCAATGCGTCTACGCATCTTTGTTCCGTCACCAGTTGATAGCTACCTGTCGCACTAATTACATGTGAATAGTTTCCGTGCCGTGTAAACGATACCCACATAAGTTTATATAAAAACATTATTTTCTGTTCGTGTGTTATAATATTCTTCTTTCTTCTGCTGTTGTTCTGTGCCTGTACTTTGTGTTTGCACCTTCTATATTTGTTGGTGATGGAGTGTATTGTGATCGAGATGGAGAAATAAAAATGGTAAACTGTTGAGTCAGATTTGATTTATCTCACAACTACACCCTTATTACCACACTGGTGACCCCGAATCAACGAACACTACATAAGAAAGCCCGAATAAACGAACAACTCGTTAGCGAGACCGAATTTACGAGCAAATAACTGGAGATCCCGTTGTAGTGTACCACACGAGACTTCGATTGTGAACCACTTTGGTGAATTCTTTTCTAATAGTATATTGATTGATAAATTAAAGATTTAACATGAGCGACGGTGAGGATCGTGAGTTGCGAGCGGAACAAAGGGGAATTTCTAGAAAGTCGGAAGAAGCGCGTGTTTCCATTGACACACGACACGACATTTTTCGTGTATCCGTCAAATTACCTCCGTTTTGGCCAGAAGAACCTGAGCTATGGTTCGCACAAGTAGAAGCACAGTTTGCGACCGCAGGCATATCCGGTGACATAACAAAATATAATTATGTTGTTGGACGATTAGAACCCAGTGTCACAAAAGAAGTGAAGGATGTAATTATGTCACCTCCATCTGTGGGCCGATATGATAAACTGAAAACTGAACTGGTGAATCGATTGTCGGCTTCCAAGGAGCGGAAGGTGAAGCAGCTGTTGATGCACGAAGAGTTGGGAGATAGAAAGCCATCTCAGTTCCTTCGTCATCTAAAGGATTTAGCTGGGCCCGAAGTACCTGATGACTTTACACGGACCATCTGGAGCAGTCGACTTCCAACTAATATACAGTCACTTATAGCATCTCAGAAGAATGCCAAATTAGATGACTTAGCTGAATTGGCAGACCGAATTCAGGACATTACTGGACCTTGTGGTCAAGTTGCTGCAGCTTCAACGTCAACGCCATCGGTCAACGAACTGGCAGCTGAAATCGCTGAGCTAAAGCGTGCAATGAATGATCTCACCACGCAGCTGAGAAGTGGTCGGCCCAGACAGCGTCAGCAAGGTGGAAACCAACGTCAGCAAGACAGGAGCCATGGACGCAGTCGCACGAGAACCCGCCCTAATTCGAGTTACCGCAAGTTTCCGATATGTCACTACCACTACAGATACGGTGACAAAGCTCATCATTGTGTGAAGCCGTGTGACTTTAAAGCGGGAAACGCAGTGGGCGGTCGATAATGGCGACTGACGATTGCCCTATTTCCACTGGTCGCCTGTTTGTAGCAGATAGATCGTCGAAGGCGCAGTTTCTGGTCGATACTGGAAGCGACCTCTGTGTCTACCCCCGCTGTCTGCTAAGTGATCGTCGTGCTCCAACGAATTATGACGAATGATGATTTGTGCAGCTAATGGTTCTACAATAAAGACGTATGGTTTTGTTTATCTGAACCTCAATTTAGGTTTACGTAGAGACTTTAAATGGCGTTTTGTTGTGGCCGATGTAACCAAGCCAATTATTGGCGTAGATTTTTTGTCATTTTACTCGTTAATTGTTGACTGTCGTAATCAACGATTAATTGATAGTAATACAAATGTCTCTGTTTTAGGTATTAATCGCATAGATTCCTCTATATCCTCTGTAAAGGTTTCAACTGGTGATTCAAAATACCATCGAATTTTAGATGAGTTTCCAGAGATCACTCGTCCAGCCGGTACACAACGCACTACACCACATAACACTGTACATCATATCCGCACGACACCAGGCCCTCCAGTTTCTTGCACCCCTCGACGTCTAGCACCGGACAAGTTAAAGATAGCTCAACAGGAGTTTGAACTAATGCTGGCTAATGGCACTGCCAGACCCTCCGAGAGCCCCTGGTCATCTCCCCTTCATTTAGCTCCAAAGAAGGACAATGGCTGGCGGCCTTGCGGAGATTACCGGATGCTCAACGCGAGAACTATTCCTGACAGGTATCCTATAAAACATATTCATGACTTTGCACACAGCATTTCAGGTTGCAGTATTTTTAGCACCATTGATTTAGTCAAAGCTTTCAATCAGATACCTGTCAACGCGGACGACATCTCCAAGACCGCCATCACCACGCCCTTTGGACTTTATGAGTTCTTATTTATGAATTTTGGACTTCGTAATGCGGGACAAACGTTCCAGCGATTTGTCGACGAAATGACCCGGGGACTCGATTTTTGCTATTGCTATCTGGATGACTTTCTGGTATTCAGTCGGAGTAAAATCGAGCACGAGCATCATCTACGTACTCTGTTTGGTAGAATGAGAGACTTTGGTATGGTGGTTAGTACGTCCAAGTGTGTTTTTGGTGTTCCGGAAGTAACCTTCTTAGGCTATAACATTTCCGCCCAAGGCACCAAACCACTTGACTCTAAGGTCGAAGCCATTAAATCTTTCCCATTACCCAAAGATGTTCGGCAGCTCAGGCGCTTTCTGGGCATGATAAATTTTTATAGGCGATTCTTGCCACAAGCAGCTCAAGTACAAGCGCCACTTCACAATCTTTTAGTAGGCAATGTAAAAGGTTCCCATCCCGTGAATTTGAGTGGAGAAACATTACAAGCTTTCGAGGACAGCAAACAAAGTCTAGCTAATGCGGCTTTATTAGCACATCCCGACTGTAATGCCAAACTAGCTTTAGTGACCGACGCATCAGACACAGCAATCGGTGGAGTACTGCAACAGTTTGACGGCGGGGGTTGGCAGCCATTAGCTTTCTTTTCCCGTAAGCTTAGCCCCACTCAAACCAAATATTCTCCGTACGACCGGGAGTTACTAGCCATATATGAGGCAATTAAATATTTCCGTCACATGCTTGAAGCAAGACATTTTGTCATTTACACTGACCATAAACCGATCAGTTTCGCATTCCAAGACAGGAAAAGAAACTGTTCGCCGAGGCAGTTCCGCCACTTGGATTATATTGCCCAATTTACCACCGACATAAGACATATCTCTGGCAAGGATAATGTAGTAGCTGATACCTTATCTCGCGTGGAGGAGTTG
Source organism: Pseudoips prasinana (assembly GCA_951640165.1). NCBI lineage: Eukaryota > Metazoa > Arthropoda > Insecta > Lepidoptera > Nolidae > Pseudoips > Pseudoips prasinana. Next base: position 28,868,934 of record OX621236.1, on the reverse strand, counting down.
CAGTGTCCAGTGGCCCAAGATCTCATTGCGGAATCACAACTTACAGATTCAGAACTTGAGAATCTGATACAGGGAGGATCATCACTACAGTTGGAGAAAGTAGTAGTTCCTGGAAGCCGTAAATTCATGTACTGCGATGTAAGTACAACGGTTCCCAGGCCATTTGTCCCAATTATGCTGCGGAAACAAGTATTTGACAGCCTCCACTCTCTTAGCCATCCAGGCGTATCAGCGACTGCCAAGTTAGTAGCAGATCGATATGTCTGGCCCGGAATGAGGAAAGACTGTCGAGAATGGGCACGAGCTTGTCTCTCATGCCAGCGTGCTAAAGTAAGCCGCCATGTTTCCGCTCCATTAGGTACGTTTAACTTGCCACGGGCAAGATTCACTGCGGTACACATAGATCTGGTAGGCCCGTTGCCACTATCGCAGGGTTATAGGTACTGTCTGACAGCTGTCGATCGCTTTACTAGGTGGCCTGGGGTCGTACCTATCATCGACATTACTGCTGAAACAGTAGCCAAAGCCTTAATATCGGGTTGGATAGCCCGATTTGGTTGTCCAAGCAGTATTGTTACGGACAGAGGTCGTCAATTTGAGTCGGCTCTGTTTAATGAATTGTCCAAGATTCTTGGATTCCAACATAAACGGACAACAGCTTACCACCCTGCATGCAATGGTTTGGTTGAACGCTTCCACCGCCAGCTCAAAGCCTCCATTATGTGTCACGCTAGTGAAAAATGGACAGAGTCATTGCCGTGGGTCTTACTAGGCGTTCGAACCGCTTTCAAGCAGGATCTGCAGTCATCTTCAGCTGAAATGCTATATGGTGAGCCGCTTAGACTGCCCGGAGAGTTCTTTGTTCCGAGTGCTGGTTCTACGGACCCTGCAGAATTTACTGCTCGAATCAGGTCATTTGCGCAAAAATTACAACCTGTGCCTGCCTCCCGTCACAGTAATAGCAAAATATTTATTTTTAAGGATCTTGCTATTACAGAACACGTTTTCCTTCGTGAAGACGCCAGCCGTGGTTCCCTACAACCTGCCTATTCAGGTCCACATAAAGTCGTTAGCAAGGGGGACAAAGTTTTTAAAATCTTAGTTAAGGGCAAGGAGGTCACTGTTTCTATTGACCGTCTTAAACCAGCATATATACTTGCTGATAACATTAACCCCATCACCGATGACATTCCTCCAAATAACTACAAAACTCGTTCCGGACGTCAAGTTAGGTTTCCTAATTTTTATCGCCCTTGACGGTCTCTGGAGGGGGGTGATGTGGGGTACATAATTTCCAATAAACTATATTTAATAAATTTAACCTTAAAAATAATTTCAAAATTTTAATATTTTAGTTACTACATTTTTACACTCCATCCTCATTAGTTAATAACAAATATTTATGATATTTAAATATTTTATTAATATATTGTATATCACGATAATGACGTGCCGGTTGACGAATGTGATATTGGAAACAGGTAGGATGGGCGGAGCCAATGCGTCTACGCATCTTTGTTCCGTCACCAGTTGATAGCTACCTGTCGCACTAATTACATGTGAATAGTTTCCGTGCCGTGTAAACGATACCCACATAAGTTTATATAAAAACATTATTTTCTGTTCGTGTGTTATAATATTCTTCTTTCTTCTGCTGTTGTTCTGTGCCTGTACTTTGTGTTTGCACCTTCTATATTTGTTGGTGATGGAGTGTATTGTGATCGAGATGGAGAAATAAAAATGGTAAACTGTTGAGTCAGATTTGATTTATCTCACAACTACACCCTTATTACCACACAGTATTGGTTTGTAAAAGCTTTATTTTTATAAAAATAGTTACTAAATAAGAACGGTTCTACTACATAAACTTTAACAACAAACGCTTATATATGTGTCAAAGAAAAGCGTTTTGTTGAAAGCTAAAGATTTTTAAGCAGTTAGCACACGTTTGTAAGTGTGTAAGTTAACTATACATAACACAGAGAGAGATTTTTTAGATTTATCAATTAATTGAAAATGGCAACTTAATAGTTAAATAGCAAATATGTTTAAGTTATGTTGCTTTTGTTGTTGATTCCCCGATTTTCATATTTCGAACTCAAATGGCGACGCAGTCCATAATCGTGCTTTGGCTGAGCATCTACGGAGCTAGCATGTCGTGTCATGGTAAGTGTTTACGTTAGACACGTGTTTCACTATAGACTTAGATATTTTATAAAAATGCAAATAACAACGGGAGACGTAGCTAGTATATTTCTTAACACGCTATACAAGAGCCTTTGAATAAAACATTTATTTCTATGAACAACACTAAAAGCTCCAAATCTCGTATCTGAGGCAACTTCATTAGTGTCAACGTTCTTTCATTGGTTTCTGCATCATAAAATACTTCATCATTACTTTCAGTTATTATCGTCATGCTACAGAAGATTTTTAGAATCTACCCACAAGATAAAGAATTTCTCATCTTTGTTGGAATATTGGATTTTCGTATTATTAGAAATTGGTCTTCTAAACCTCATTCTAGAGGATGTCTCGGAATATATACATATATCGGTTCACTGAAGATACCACTAAGATTGTACATTTTTATTATAGCAGTACTATTTAAGAGCATGGTAAAGCCGTAGAAATATTAACAATATCATAAATCGCTTTGTTGTTGCTTAGTCATGAAGGAATTTGATTTACTTATTTCCAATATCCATAAAACTTATCCAAAACTTTAATAATCTAAATAATCACAGTACTAAAAATATAACATTGTCAGAAATAAATAGTATCTGTTTTTAAATGTAAGTCGAGGTGTTAACGAGTTCTCTAGTACTATTGTATAATTCTTTATAAGCAATACGTGTAATTGCCAGTTTGGTATCTAGTATAGTTTGGCATTGAGCCACTATAGATTAATTAATTGGACAACCATCACCAAAATGATAAAATAATTAAGAAGAAGTATAATAAAGTTGAAATGGTTAGATTCAGTACAGTTGTAGCATGAAATTCAATGGAAAGTTAGTAGGGAGTACATTCCTAGGAATTTCATGCTAATTACATGGAATGAATTAAACAATACCCCAGTGTCAGAGTTATTTAAGCCATCCAGTCGGCCTCGGGTATGATTTATTTAACGCCAAAAACATCCGAGAGCTTAGTGCCCTCAGAAACACGGAGACGCTCAGAAATTAAATAACTGACCAGGCTAGGACTGGTGCTTTACTTCGAGGATCACTCACGGAATTCTGAGTAAAATTGGCTATCAGCACCTCTTTGTACAAGCCGCCAGCACATCAAGCTACCCCAATCTGTCAAATTTCCCCAATTGAAAGGGAACCTTATGCTTTTGTGATAAAGTTGAAAATCTATAAAAGAAAGATAAAAGACAGATTGGGGTAACTGGATGTGCTGGCTTCTGTTCTATTAACTTATTTTATTTTTATTTTTTATTTTATTTATTAAGGTTCACCAACAATTGTTTACATTAATTCTTATATCTAACACATTATCAAAAAACTTATAACAATGTAACAATTACTTAAAGGTAAACACCGCAAACGATTATATACAGAGATTTTTCAATTTATACAAGAAACATATGACACTTAGATTGTTATATTATTATTTTATTTTTTTGTTACTATTCTAAATTTGGTGAATGTGTAAGTAGGGATTTTTTTTTTGTTAACAGAATCGAAGTGTAAATCGATTAAATCGCTAAAGCCATTTACCAACTTACACATCCTTGCGTAAGGAGAATTAGCACCTAAAACAGTTCTTCTTAACGGTGGACAAAGTGGTGTGATTGCACTGCGCGGAAGCCTAGCTGGAACGCGAAACTTGAAGAGTGCCAGTAACCCCGGACAATCTATTTGTTGGTTAACTATTTTATATGCAAATGTTGCATCATTTATATTTCTTCGGTTGTCTAGAGAAAACAAGCCAAAGTACGTCAATCTACTTTTGTAAGAGCGTTCCTTTTTGGAGACCCCATTAGAGAACGCAAGATGCCAAAGAAATCGCTTTTGGATTCTTTCAAGGCGCAATGAGTGGATTGCATAGTGTGGACGCCAGACTACGCTACAATATTCTAATATGCTCCGAATAAGACTATTGTAAACAAGAATTTTGGTTTTGTTATTACGAAAAATTTTACAATTTCTCAAAACAAATCCCAACATTTTTGATGCTTTCTTAATTATGCTGTCTAAATGAGAGTTATATGTTAGTTTTTTATCGAAAATTACTCCAAGATCCCGTATAGTATCTACTTCACTAATTTTACTATTTTCAATATGGTATTCCGAGTGGATATAATTTTGTTTACGCGTAAACTTTATATGAAAGCATTTATTACAATTTAATTGCATTTTATTATCTTTGCACCACTTTATGAGCCTATTAAGGTCTTCTTGTAGGTGGATGGTGTCTTCGTATGATTTGATACTTCTTACGAACTTTAAATCATCTGCGTACATAAAGACGCCCGAGAACTGAAAACAGCTTGAAATATCATTTATATAATAATTAAATAGAATTGGGCCTAAATGTGATCCTTGAGGAACTCCGGAGGATGATTTTTCATTGCACATTATATTTAACAGGCCGAACCGCAGAAACCTCTAAGGGTTTATGTGGGTAGCGGTGAATCGTTCACACATTTACATTTATTTAAGAGTTTATTATCTTATATTATTACAATGCATTATTGTTAGTGCTAAAATTCTAATAACTCTGCAAACCATTGGCAATCCTTTTTCCCACCCTTATGCGTTTTGGCGACCTTACGTCGAGGCTCGCAAGCTTAATTTTGTTATCGGTTGCCTGGAGAGTGTTGAAGCGCTCATACCCAGACGCCCTCACCAGGCCGTAAACGCTAGGTGAAGTTAAGAACCTAGGCGTGCGGTAAGGACTCGTTTAGCTGTTGTTCTCGAAAGCTTAATGTGTTCTCCGAAAAACAGTGGCTAAGCCATTTCAGAAGCCTTACTTGTGGATTGAGGGGCTATGAAATACATTTATGTGTATTGTCGAATGACGAGTATCGTTGAATGTGTATTTTCAGACAATCTTTACAGCCCAGGCGGTGATCCTTCGAAGTTTCGTAGCAATGTACAATGGCACAAATAGATTGTTTTTTATTTTTTAGTATGTTCCCTACAAATGTTGTTGTTTGTTATGGATTTGGATGAAATGTGCAAAATAAGATATAAGTATATAAGAATTGATGTCTGTATGTATGTTTCTTCAGGACTCCAAATCTGGTGAAGTATTATTGATATTGATGAAATTTTTCGACGGTTTTCATATTAACCCAGGCCCTGAGCCTGTATATTTTAGCAGCAATCACACCAGTATTTTTTATTTTTGGTAATTTTCCTTTACGTGGCATTTCATTGTACCATACGATAGTATTTAATTTCCTAAAACCCTATAATATAAAACTAGTTGTCGGGACATGCGGTTATATTGTTAGTTTTACAATACAATATTAATTCCAAATAAAAAAAATATTACTTAAATAGCGTGAGACTAGTACCACACTGCCATCAGATCTCAAACTAGATAGATCCTATACTATAACAACCATACAACTGATAAAGATATTTATATATTTAGAAATACAAACATATTATAGATAAATTATACCCAAACACAGTATAAATAATCGTGCTCGTCTCACAAAGATGTGTCCTGGGTGGGAATCGCACCCACGACCTTTAGCTTAGCAGTAAAGGTCACAAACCACTAGATAAACGAGCCATCTTAACACTTAATCATTGGACTGAAATATTCTTTCAGATTTCGTTTCATTGTTTTAAATAACTCATAAAGGGCAGGCTGAGTCCAAATTGAATAAGTAGACTATCTACTAAATTACAATTTCAGACGCTTTGAGTGCTAATTAGGGACATTATTTATGGGTGCCTAATCAAGCCATTAATTACGTGAGTTTAGATCCGGCCATTAATTACCAAAGGTCTGCTGTTTCGTATCAAACACCGTAATTGCCGTGACATAATTATATGGTTTACAAAATAACCGCATCGTAAATACTTAACCCGCCGTGTTAGGCTAAAGTAAACATGCTTTGTCAAATTTAGCCATTAACCCACATCGTGGCTTACGCGACGTACTGCGTGAGCGATCTAGACGCGAATGCAAAGCGGCGCGGCGCGGCGCGAAAACAACAAACAGTCGAAACCTATTGACAAAACGTGACATTGTTCTACGTGACAAAACGCGGTGTGGAGCGGCGCGAAATGAAGCGAACGCGATCAGTTGGCTTGATATTTTCGCGCGAACCAGGTGCCGTCGTGTTTTGCGGCGTCGATGGCGGCTGCGCGAGACAATTCGCGTCACGTAGGACACCGCCACCGCGTCGCACCGCATCGCATTGAATTCGCGTGTCACCGCTTCATAATCGCGTTCGCTTTGAACCGCCTACCTAGGACGTAGCGGTAGCCAAAAATTGCGAACATAAGAGACCATAGCCACATATGAGATCACATGTGATCTGAACGGTTTCGAAAAAAATATTTTTTCACGTAGGCTTTGGATTTAACTTATTAAATTTAACAAGAGACTACAGGATGGGTCCTTTGATAAAGAAGTGAAACGATTTCTGCAGGCCGGCCACGTACGCGTACGTTAAGTATCAAAAGCATGGACGACAGTAAACACTTAAAACTTTGTTATCAGCTTCTTTATGTTCCTGTTTATATGTTTATATAAATATAATCTATACATATAATAAAATCGTAGGAAAGTCAAAACTGTACATTGACTATTTTTTTAAAAGGATACTTGAGAGTTGAGACTACAATCGATATCGAAACCAAAAATATAGTTTTTAGAATCTTTGTCTGTTTTTCTGTATGTATGTCCGGGCTATGAATATTACTAGGAGGTCGGGTCAACATATAGGCTACATATTTTCACGCTATAACCTAGGGGAGGAGATGGATAATTTATAAAATTTGACGCGAGTAAACCGCGGGGCACAGCTATATATAAGTAAATATAATTGTCATGTATGGAGTACCTAGTTTTCTTGTGAAGACAGATACTATTCAATAGTATTATTTCTTGAGATCCTTTCTCATCCACAATATTTATTGTAAACCCGGGTTATTGTAACAGCAGATACAGAAGATAGCTCGTGCTCGTAGTCCTCACTGGTCCATAAACGATCGGAGAATATAAGCGCCAAGGAACCCGGCTTAAAAGCAAAAGCGATAAAATAAAGGAGTTCTGTGTGTGTATATCGTTACCTTAGAGGAACAATATGAGGGGCTTCGCAGGATATCTGTGTCATTTGTAGCGGACGCGGTTTTTGGCTTTTAATCGGCAAGATAAAGACCATGGCTATGTCTATTACTGTGTTTTGATTTGGAGCTAGAGTTGTGTCTGGAGTTAGTACCAAGTAGGTATCTAAACCACTGGCCTGATTAGTCTGTCTTGTACTAATCTGTTAATTAATTGCTCATTCCACTAAGCCACGCAGTTGTTGTAGATTGATGTATAGTCATAATTATCGAATCATTTGACCTATATATTACAATAGCAATAGTGCTCATGACCCAAATATGGTCAATTATATTATCAATAACTATATATGCTCTAATAGAAAAGCAGTTTTTTATTTAAAACTAAGAGCTTCGCGCTGCGACAATTCATACATTCGCGTTTTGAATTCGAACATGAAGATTGGTATTATTGCATACAATCGGGAGTAAGTTTAGTTTAGTATTGTTTTTTGTTGTTTATACTTAGGAAATAAAACTAAAAGAAAATTATTTTTAGTTGTGCGTTACTGCTAGCGAATGACCCAATATTAAGTACAAAGGCACTAGCTAATTTTCATGTATATATGAACTATTAAATGATAGATGCATTCTTGTGTTAAAGTGGTTTCCTAAAGGGATTTTATAAATGTCAATTAATATCTATAAATAAGTATCAATGAGGTCTTACCCTTAGATATCTACAACACTTAAAATTCTTAACATAATAACTATATTCATAAAAAATTGAATGAATAGCAATAGATAAGAACTTAGGTTTACTTAAAAGCTTTTCGCAATTTCTAAATCCATTATATGTTAGTTTATATTAATTTAAAATTCTTTGGAGGATTATTAAAGGCACTTCATTCTTACCAACATCTGTTGAATTCTTTTAGAAATTTTTAATAATTACTCATCGCTTCCATTATACTTAAATTAAATACAAACTTTTTTTTAAATTAGTCAGGTAGGCAGAGTTTACCCTTGTGCCAGAGTCGCTTAAATAACAATATAATAATATCCTGGGACATTATTTACACACTGCCATCTGATCCCAATCTAAGCAGAGCTTGTACTATGGAATCCAGATAACTGATATATTCCATTACTACTTTTCTTTTGTAATGTGTGTGATAATTACACCCAGACTCAGGACAAACTGACATGTTAATGCACACAAACGTCTATCCTAGGTGGTAATTGAACCCACGACCTGTGGCGTGAAAGGCAAGCATTTACCAAACACGCCACGCGGCAAAATTAAGGAATAGTTCTACTGAAATTTCATGTTCTTTTTATTGTGTCGTGTCGTCTTGACCCTCAAGGTTTCTCATTTTTTTAAGATAACGCCGGCACTAGGGTAACCCTGTGTCGTGGGGTACTTTACAAACATATAATAGACGGACACAAATTACGTCCATACATGACGTTTATTTTAAGTTATGGATTAATTTATTTATTTTTTATTTAATCATTAATGTACACACGGAAAAGGAATACAGAAAATAAATTTTAAAAGAAAATAAAATGTACAAAGGTACTGCTTATTTCAATGAAATTTCTTCCAGCAGACCCGCGAGAGGAGAAATTAAAAGAAATATAATATATCGTGTGTAGTTTCTAGTAATACATATATACATACACTACATGCTAATATACATAAATACTTATAAAATACAAAGATAAATATCTATATACACATACATATACATACAACTAGGATGAGGAAGAGAGATAATGTGCTTTAACACGATTTTTAAATATTGAAACTGTTTTACATTGGCGAATGTTAGGGGGAAGAGAATTCCACAACCTGACCGCATGAACCGTATAGGAGTAGGAGTAAAAATCAGTTTTATGTTGAGGGATTAGGAGAAGAGATCGACGATGGGATCTGCAGGGAGCATCGGAACAATGAAGATAGGAAAAACGGTCCCGTAGGTAGGAAGGGGATAAGGGATTGTGAAGGATATTGAAGAGGAGACACAATAGACGAGTATTCCTGCGAAGTCGAACGGGTAGCCACTTGAGATCCTTGCGAAAATTGGAGACATGATCATATTTCTTAAGACCGAATATAAAACGAATGCAGAGATTTTGCAAGCGCTCAAGTTTATTCAACAGCTCCTCGGTGACATCCAGATAGCAGCAATCAGCGTAGTCTAGAATGGGTTGTAGAAGAGTTTGAGTAGGAGAGATTTTCGTTTTCAAAGGCAGAAAGTTTTGGAGATGTTTCAGTGAGTGAAAAGTAAAGTGAATCTTCCTACTGACTTCAGAGACATGTGCCTTCCAAGAAAGATTACTTAACGATAGGGAAGTGGTTACCCTAGTGTCAGAGTTGTTCAAGGCGCCTTTAGGCCTCTGACATGGCTTAACGACTGTTGCCTAATGATCACAAACGGGATCGACCGTTTAACGTGCCCTCCGAAGCACAGAGACGCTGGGAAATTAAACCACTTTGTCGGTCATCCATCTATGAATTGATCGCTAGCCTAGTTGCTTAGCCTCGCCAATCACTTATGGATCGGTGAGAGCATTTGGCTATGGTTTAATTAAACGTTTCTTCTTATCTATGATAACATGCTGCGCTTATAGGTATTCATTTCTAGAAAATGCACAAGAAATATATGAGAACTCATTCTTAAATGTTCCAAAAGGGTTATAAACTTTAAAAATCAATTAATAAGGTTAAATCTTAACCTGTAGGCTAAGATTTATAGTGACTTATTTCACCCACGGCAAATAATTTGTTAACTATATTTCTAAGGACCAGCAGTTTGGTATGGATATTACAAGACCTTGATGGTAAATGACGTCAGGCTATTCTCAGAATAAGTTTCAATCAAGCTCCGCTTACCGTAGCGCGTAGTAGCGTAGCGTCGCTCATTTTGTGTACCTACGGCAGATTGACGCACTGAAAGGCAAGTTTACGAAACTAGCAACATTAAAAAATAACTGGAGTCTTCCACTGCTTTGATTATAAATAAATATTGTACCAAATCAATAAATAACTTTCAACCACGCCAGGCAACGTTAAAATACCGAGCGAAGTGAAACGTGAATGTATAAATAAGTATTACTGCACCGCCGTCGCCTCGCCTCTTCGTGTCGCGGGTTCGAGTCCTGCGTTGGACAACTATTTTTGTGACCCATAAATAGTTGTACTGAGTCTAGATGTAATTTGTGTCCGTCTATTATATGTTTTGAAAGTATCCCGCAACACAGGGTTTAGATTACCTGGTGCGGGTGATGACTTTATTAAAAAAAAAAATCTTTATCGCAGCGCAAAGCCTTAGTTCACTTGTGCAAATAGGTTAAGAAAACGTATAAATGAAAACTGCTCTTCTATTAGAGCATATATATATAATAAGCAAATTGACCATAGTTTATATTTGGTTCATGAGCATTATTACTATTGTAATATATAGGTCAAATTATTCGATAACTATTACATCCAGATATCCATCAATCTACAATAACTGCGTGGCTTAGTGAAACGAGCAATTAATTAACAGATTAGTACAAGACAGACTAAGTAGGTTAGACACCTACTTGGCTCTAGATTAAAACACAGCTCTAGCTCCAAATTAAAACACAGTAACAGACATACATGCTGTGTGGTGACGGCCTAAGAATATCACCACCCCCTCTCATCCCGTGGGGGGACGTAAAAGTCGTCCCGAGGGAATATATACCAGAGAACGGGCAGCAGCGTTCTCCTGAGTACCATGTCCACCTTACTGCGATCGCCAACCCGTCTGCCAAGCGTGGCGATTATGGCAAATCCCCTCAAATGATGGACACAACCAAACCGCGGCCCCCAGTCCCCGGCAGCCCTGCTATTCCCAGCCGTGGTAACAGCCGTGGTTACGGCAGGGCAGGGGGTGCTAAGAATCCCCGGCAGATTCCGCGTTACCAACACCGACGACCTCTGGCCCTGGCAACATATAACACACGTACACTGCGGTCCGACGAGAAGATAACCGAACTGGAGGAAGAATTGAGCAGGTTACATTGGGATATTGTAGGATTATCTGAAGTCCGAAGAGAGGGGGAGGACTCGATAATACTGAAATCCGGAAACCTGCTCTATTACCGGGAGGGTGACCAAATATCCCAAGGTGGTGTCGGGTTCATAGTCCACAAGTCCCTCGTGAACAACCTAGTGAAAATCGAGAGTGTGTCGACGAGGGTTGCGTACCTTATACTCTGAATCACCAAGCGGTATTCGTTGAAGGTTATACAGGTATACGCACCCACTTCGACACACTCCGACGATGAAGTCGAGGTTATGTATGAGGACATATCCAGAGCCATACATACCTCTAACTCCTATTTCACTGTGGTCATGGGGGACTTTAAGGCGAAGCAGGGCAAACGATTCGGTAATGAGCTGAGAGTGGGGCGATTTGGAACTGGTGACCGGAACCCCCGGGGCCAAATGTTGGCCCACTTCATGGAGAAGGAGGGACTCTTTATGATGAATTCCTTCTTCAGGAAGCCGGATCACCGCAAATGGACCTGGATGAGCCCCGATGGTAAAACTAAAAAGGAGATAGACTTTATCTTGTCGACGAGACGACAGATGTTCAATGATGTCTCCGTGATCAATGCGGTTAAAACCGGGAGCGATCACAGACTGGTCAGAGGCTCATTGAACCTTAATGTCAAACTCCAGAGGTCCCGACTGATAAAGTCTACGCTCCGACCTTTACCTATCCACGTCCAAAACCCCGAACCATTTCAGCTCGAACTGCAAAACCGTTTCGAATGCCTAGCAGACTGCGAGGAAGTGGACTCATACTATGACAGGCTCGTAGAAGCTGTCCATACGGCTGGGTCTAAGGTCTTCAAGGCCCGCCGTACAAACAGAACTAAAAAGATCTCTGACTTTACCCTGCAACTTATGGAAGATAGACGGAAAATGGTTCTGACATCCTCAGATGATGCTACCAGATATCGGCAGCTCAACAGACAGATCTCAAAGTCTTTGACTCGCGACACGCGGCAATTTAATACAATTAGTATTAAAGAGGCCATTGAGCGGAACAAAGGCTCCAAAGTGTTCGCAAGAGCTCTCTCTGTTGGACAGAGCCAACTGACGAAGCTGAAGACTGAGGATGGTAGAATCGTCACGTCTAAGCCTGAGTTGCTGGGAGAGATCGAGAAGTTCTACGGACAGTTATATACGACAACACAGCCACCTGTCAAAAGTCATGCCTCAGATCCCAGAGCACGACTTACCCGACATTACACCGAAGACATCTCGGACGTCAGCCTGTACGAGATTAGAATGGCTCTCAAACAACTCAAGAACAACAAGGCGCCTGGTGATGATGGAGTTACAGCAGAGCTTCTGAAGGCGGGTGGTACACCAATCCTACGGGCCCTTCAGAAGTTATTCAACTCCGTCATACTAGATGGTCAAACGCCACAAGCATGGCACAGAAGTGTGGTGGTGCTCTTCTTCAAAAAGGGCGACAAAACCCTATTGAAGAATTATAGACCCATCACACTGCTGAGCCATGTTTACAAGTTGTTTTCGAGGGTCGTTATGAACCGTCTCGCGCGCAGGTTTGACGACTTCCAGCCTCCCGAACAAGCCGGTTTCCGAAAAGGCTTTAGCACCATAGACCACATACATACGCTGCGGCAAGTTATACAGAAGACCGAAGAGTATAACAAGCCACTGTGCTTAGCGTTTGTGGACTATGAGAAAGCCTTTGATTCTATCGAAACATGGGCCGTGCTGAGGTCTCTCATAAGGTGCCAAATTGACTACCGGTATATCGAGGTGATAAAGTGTTTGTATGAAAACGCCACTATGTCAGTGCGACTCCAGGACCAGATCTCGAAACCTATCCACTTGCAGCGAGGCGTGAGACAGGGAGATGTTATATCTCCGAAACTGTTCACCGCTGCATTGGAAGACGTCTTCAAGCTTCTGGACTGGAAAGGCTTTGGCATCAATGTCAATGGCGAGTACATCACTCACCTTCGATTTGCCGATGATATCGTAGTCATGGCTGAGACCATGGAAGACCTCGGTACAATGCTCGATGACCTCAGCAGAGTCTCTCAGCAAGTGGGTCTGAAAATGAACATGGATAAGACGAAAATCATGTCAAACGTCCATGTTGCACCCACTCAATTGAAAGTTGGTGACTCTGCACTCGAAGTTGTAGAGAACTATATTTACCTAGGACAGACCATCCAACTAGGTAGGTCCAACTTCGAGAAGGAGGTCAATCGTAGAATCCAACTCGGCTGGGCAGCGTTCGGGAAGCTACGTAACATCTTCTCGTCAAAAATACCGCAGTGTCTCAAGTCGAAAGTCTTCGACCAGTGTGTGTTGCCAGTGATGACATACGGAACAGAGACGTGGTCGCTCACTATGGGCCTTATTAGAAGGCTCAAGGTCACCCAAAGAGCAATGGAGAGGGCTATGCTCGGAGTTTCCCTGCGGGATCGCATCAGAAATGTCGAAATCCGCAGGCGAACCAAAGTCACCGACATAGCCCGAAGAATTGCCAAGCTGAAGTGGGCAGGGCACATAGCTCGTAGAGCCGACGGCCGTTGGGGCAGAAAGGTTCTCGAGTGGCGACCACGAACCGGAAGACGCAGCGTGGGCAGGCCCCCTACAAGATGGACCGATGATCTTGTGCGGGTCACTGGAAACTGCTGGATGCGAATAGCACAAGACCGGCAATTGTGGAGATCTTTGGGGGAGGCCTTTGTCCAGCAGTGGACGTCTTTCGGCTGATATGATGATGATGATGATGAACAGACATATCATTGGTCTTTATTGTGTTGTTTATAAGCCAAAAACCCCGACCTATAAAACTGACACAGAAATCCTGCAAAGCCCCTCATATTCTTCCTCTAAGGTCACTGAAACACAGCTCCTTTTTTGACTTATTCCGGTTGGATACCCCGTATTTGATACCCTGGGGATCCATTTTGTTTAATAATATTTACTACTAGCTGTGCCCGCGACTTCGTCCACGTGTTAATTAGTTTATTTAGTTTTTTAGTAAAATAAAAGACTTTTTCTAAAATAAAAGTAGCCTAAGTTACTCCTTATTACATCAGCTACCTGCCAATAAAAGTCCCGTCAAAATCGGTCCAGCCATTTCAGAGATTAGCCGGAACAAACAGACAGACAGACAAAAATTGTAAAAACTGTTATTTTGGTGTATGTACCGTATATATATTCATATTTATGTAGTAAAAACCGGCTATTTCAATATTACAAACTGACACTCCAATTTTATTTATTTGTATAGATTCTGGTCTGATCCACCGTGATCTGATCACAAATAAATTTAAGTTTTTTTTTCTTATTTTTTTTTGATTAGATATTAATCCTGACACTATTCACTCGGACACGGACATTAATCACTCACGGCCATCTACTCCCAAATTAAGCAGGACTTGAACTATGGACGCCTTTGACCAGCAATGGGCGTCTTTCGGCTGATATAATGATTATGCTGATGTATGTACTATGGACATCAGATAACTGATATACTACTTTTTTTTGTAATACATACTTCTATTAATAATTACATGCAGATACAGGCCAAACAGACATGAACATGTCTGTTTGGCCTGCGTCTGCGTGTAATTATTATTAGACAAATATCTGTCTTGGATGGGAATCGAGCCCACGACCTGCGGCGTGAAAGGCAAACATCAACGTCGTATTAAACTTAGTAAGCGTCGTAGTTAACTTTCGTAGTTTGACAGTTCTATGTATGCCCCGTTCTTTTCATACTATATTAGAGGAAGGTGTAATGACATTTGAATTAGTTTAGTGGTTTTAAAGGCAGCACCGATATGTGTCTTTCTTTTTCGTATTTTCATACGAGACACATACATACATCATTTCATCTTCTTAGACCCATCAAACTACAAAACTGCTAGTCTGGAGTTGCTAGTAATAAACGTTTAAATATTTTCGAACGTTTTGCTTATTATCAGTATTACCCTGCGTAGCTAAACAAAGTTATACAAAAAAAAAAAGAATTACTTTACAAAGAAATTAAATTAAAGTAAAAATTATTTTGAACGTTGGTTAGAATCGAGGCTATTGTTACCAAATCTTATCTCTTCTCAAATATATTTATGTCACATTATAACTACTCTTAGTAAATAGCTTTTTTTACAACTTGGCTCGATGCCAAAGTTATTAAAATCGTGCCGAGGTTGCTGTTTTACTCAAGAACCAAAACAAAAGACATTGTCATAAGGAGGCGCTTGGCTTGTGCAGTGCAACCCTACTAGCTAACAATGGAAATTTCTTTCACTTTTAATGTATTATTTACTTAATATAAGTGCAAAGATATTTTTATTGTCGGCAGTTGTTTGCCAAAAAAATTAACAAAGCTACCTATATATTGTGATAACCTAACCACTCTTATCTAATTACTACAACTTGAACAGCTTATAATACCATGTGAAGTACAGAGAGGCTCAGAAATAAAACTACCTACAGCGTGTCCGCGCTCATAGGCATATTTGCTTCAACTTGATTTGACTGCCCCGTATCATTCTGTCAGGAGCGTGTTTAACGGCAGGTAATGAAGTGCTGCGATCAAAAGTATCATTGAATTTCTTTTAGGAAGATAAAGCCCAGCAGGAGTGCGGGGTCTTTCTTTGATAAAGCACGGGAATGACTTCGCATGCCACAAGCGAAAGGTGCTTACCTAAGTTGCCGGGGTCTTCTCTTGGCGTATACGAGGAGAGCCCCGGGAACGAGGGAATGCTGCTCCGTTGGTCCCTTTCAGACAATGTCCCACGTGGTGTGGGACACGTATCCTGATCAGGTTTTTAACATGGAGTTTAAGTAACATTACGTATTTATTAAGATATTTTTATGAAGAATATATATAAGATGAAACTGCAAACAGTCTAAAATTTTGATTATATGTGAGGTTAACGCGTAATCCGTAATCTAAAAGGATTGGCATTCGTTGGCGAGGTACAAGTAGAAATGTAAATTAAACAGACAAAGTATTCTTACTCTAAAGAGGTTTCTGCTATAATCCTAGCTTAACTACTTTAATATCTAGGTAACGGTGTATGTGTGACATATATTTGCGAAAAATATCTTTAAAAGCTTTAAACAAGACTGTAATTAGTTAAATAATACTGATATATTTGTTCAAAGTATTATTTCAATACCGTGAATTATATAATAAATTTAAGTCTGAAGACTACACTTCACTATGCTCTAAATTTCATTTTGAGATGGCGAGAAATCACCGACATTATGTAGGTAGTTATTGAAAATTCTGTCCGGTAGAGTCGATTGTGCCGATCTCCTTTCAAAAATTCAGTTCAATGTTCGTAATAAAGTGGTAAGACATCATTTTCCTATTCATCTACCTTTAGTGTCAACCAACTACCGCCACAATGCGTTCCTGTGGCGAGCAAGTATTAGCAAACAAACTAACTAAAAAAATCTATTCCAACGCATTTAACTCTAAACCATATTTGTAGATTGTAGAAAATGCTTATTATTCAAATATGTTTACGACAAGGTCATCATAAGGTATAATTAATGAAACATGTAGAACAATGCCAGGACGCCAGGCTAGTAGAATCTATGGCGATATGGCATAAATAATTGTTTTCACTTTAAATACTGTCTCATCTGATAACCGAAATTTATTTTTGCATTCGTATAAAATTGCAATCGAGTTATTCTAAAACCATGCATCTTGAAACAGGTCGTGGCGTTATCATAATGAGATGTGAAGTAATTGATCGCGCAATTGGAATAAATAGAAGTATAATAATAGGCGAATAAACTAAAGAAGATTACTTGTTCTTTAGCTTTACCTATGTCTATTAGGGTCAGCTCAAAATCTAATCAGTTGATAGTTATTATGTTCTAAGAAACCTGTGTGATATTGTTCCAGGCACATTATTTTCCTTTACCATTGCCGTAAATGTTTTAATGACAGTTTTCGCCAAGACACCGATGTCTTTTCCTTAGTCAACTACACCTTACTAAATATATCTTAATGTTAAACTGACTTCAAAATAAGGAGGTTATCTAATCGTATTTTTTCACTGTGTACGCGTTACGCCACTTCTTCGTTCTGGCCAGCACATCCAGCTACGCAATGTGTCAAATTTCTTTTATAGATTTTCAACTTTGACACATAAGCATAAGTTTCATTTTCAATGGGGGAAATTTGACAGAAGGGGTAGCTTGATGTGCTGGCGCCTGTACAAGCAATTTTGAAATTTCTTTTTTTATTCGATGGAAAAAACTTCCATTTTAGACCCATAGACATAAATTTTGTACCAATCGGTCGATATAAAAAAAGATGAAGTCGGTCTTACCTTTATTAAAACACACAATCACCCATAAATTTGTTTCGATACGAGATTTTTACTATTTTTGGGCACAGATTTTTTATACATCAATATTTTACAGTTTATTTAGTCCGCAGATATAGTTTAGGGTTTCAAGCGTCTAAATACTGTACCCAGTACTGACATGTGTACCGAAATGGTTAACTTTAACTTTAACTCATGGTAGTAGGTATTTGGTTGTATGTCACTTACTAATAAGACAAACACCAGAAAACAATATGACATGTATCATAAAGTTAAATGAATTGTTGAAATTGAATGAGGAAAAACATAAGTAACATTTATGGTGCGGCTTGTATCTAATGCTGAAGAAAGTGTCCTCTGTGACTACAATGTTTTAACAAATAGTTAAAACATTGTAGTCACTGCGCTTATAATAATAAATAGGAGTCTTGCTACAAAAATGTACTGAATGGCATTGCTACAAATATACACGACTGTCAATAAACAAGACATTATTTTTAAAGTGAAAACTTCTTTTGCGGCGTTGTGCACTTTTTGGGAAGAGTAAAAATATTAAACTCGCGTCAGGACACGTCACCTGATCGAATATTCGTAAGACGGAGGGACTTTTTTTAATTCTCTAATAATTAGATTTATTACAGCCGACTGCCCAAGCAAATTAAGTTATATTTTAAAATTTATTCCCACCATGGGGAGGGAAGCAATAAATATGAGTCTTTACCGCCCAAAGGTAAGAAGGTCTTCCACCCGCTATTCGGGTGTGATCCTCTGTGGCCGGACCACATTTTAGTACTCAGATGCTATAGTTTGAAATAATACCTACCTAAAGTCTACTTTCATCGGAATATATGTATATTTTTAGTACCTCAAGAGATATCTTTTTAATTAACAATGTATGTGGTCCGGCCGCCAGGCAGTGCTCTCTGGCCGCGCCACCTCAAATTAAATAGAGTATAATGGACCATTAATAAATCACTATCCCGAAAAAAAACTACCTAAAGAGTACCTTGCATACGACAAATATGGTCTAATAAAGCCCTTTATTTAAGGAGTTATTGGTCGTAGGGTGTGGTCCGGCTGGAAAGTATACTCTGCGGCAAGTCAATTTTGCATAAATCAATTTAAATAATAGTACCCTTTCTCTAGCCTTCGTTGATATATTTCTTTTTCCTGAAACTATTCATTTTGAATAATTAATCTTTAAAGAATGTGGCGCGGCCAGGGAGGATTACTTTCAGCAAATATAACGAAATATGCTTTATTTCTTTATGCCAAAGAAAACTGCATAATAAGTACTTTATAAAAAGACCTGGACCTCATCTATAAACTTTTATTTTTATTACCAACAACGATTTTGAAAAAGGCGCACTTTTTGTTCACGTATCTACCTAAGAATAGGTAGTTAATTTGATAAAGTTTGACGCTTATTCTATTAAATTTTAATTCAAATTGCTTACAAAATATTGGAAGGTGTTTAAATTTATACTAAGATCCGCAATTTATAAAACCTATTGTATGAACAATTTTTTATTGTTTCAACCAATCAATCAAATCCTTTATTGCTGAACATACATAGGTAGGTACAATATAAGATGACAAATAAAGGCACTTAGTTCACTATGTTCTGCCTGATGTGGCATGCAAAGTATTACATTATTACATCAAAGTTAATGTCACTAAATATCTTATAAAAGTATGTTATTAGCATTATGTCATGTATTACTTAATATTAGTTTACAATAAAATCAGAAGTCATCAACATCATAATTTAAATCGGACTTATAAAGCATTCACCTAAATATCTAAATTACTCTTTTATAGAGTAGTATGCCTTATTTATTAACAATTCAAGAAGTTTCTTTCTGTATTTTGTGATAAGATCTTCTAATATAATGTTTTTGGGTAATTTATTGGAAATTTTTGGGGTTTTTTATTATGCACGGTCTTTTTGTGTGGTCGGAATCTAATTTTATTTTAGTGTCTTTTGCTTTTTAGTGTGTCAAATAGATGGAAGTTGAGTAATGGAATCAGGCGGTACTTTGCGGAAATCCATAACAATCAAAATACAAAATCAATATGTAGTGTTTATTCCGCTAATTATCAGTTTAACCATGCCGGGATGTGCACATGCATAAAGGAGATGCATGTGCACATTTTTGCGGGCGGGAAGGCGGTGCAAATTGCATCCTCAATATTTGTTGAGTGGCCCCAGTAGGTATATACAACCATAGCGCAGAGTCGAAGTGACGTATGCGTGGTATGCAGTTAATAGAGTAGTCTGATTTGCCTCCATGTAAAGTTTATATAGCGCATACGAGCACTGACTAAGCCGTTTACACACACTGTCAGCATCAGTATGTGATTTCCATGACTTATATCTATCAAGTCTACTATTCCTAAAAAAATGTGGTTGTGGTTTCAGAAATATTTTTGTTTATATTTGATTAGTAAAATGTATATTTGTTTTTCGTATACTTATAGTTTATTATAAACTAAAATTTGCACTTACTTCGTCAAATTAACTACCTATTCTTAGGTAAATAGGTAAACAAAAACTAAAAAGTGCACCTTTTACAAAATCGTTGTTGGTAATAATAATAAAAGTTTATAGATGAGGTCCAGGTCTTTTTATAAAGTACTTATTATGCAGTTTTCTTTGGCATAAAGAAATAAAGCATATTTCGGTACATTTGCTGAAAGTAATCCTCCCTAGCCGCGCCACATTCTTTAAAGATTAATTATTCAAAATGAATAGTTTCAGCAAAAACAAAATATATCAACGAAGGGTAGAGAAAGGGTACTATTATTTAAATTGATTTATGGATAGTTAATATTAAATATTGCAAAATTGACTTGCCGCAGAGTATACTTTCCAGCCGGACCACACCCTACGACCAATAACTCCTTAAATAAAGGGCTTTATTAGACCATATTTGTCGTATGCAACGTACTCTTTAGGTAGTTTTTTTTCGGAATAATGATTTATTAATAGTTCATTATACTCTATTTAATTGGAGGTGGCGCGGCCAGAGAGCACTGCCTGGCGGCCGGACCACATACATTGTTAATTAAAAAGATATCTCTTAAGGTACTAAAAATATACATATATTCCGATGAAAGTAGACTGTAGGTAGGTATTATTTCGAACTATAGCATCTGAGTACTAAACTGTGGTCCGGCCAGAGAGGATCACACGCTATTCGGATCAAATAAACACTACTTTCATAGTATGCGAAATGAAAAAATAGTTTTCACTTCTATTGGTGGTCCCCAAAGACTGTGCCGCATGTTTTTTTTAATTATTAGTAATATTTTGAACGCTATGTTTACGAACACCATGGATCGAGAAAAATTACTTCATACTTCCGTCATCGAGAGTGTATGATGTATTTACGTCCATAAACACAAAATACTATACATTTCTTAATTATGAATTTGTAGCAAACCAAATTGTTAACTGTCATAACAATGTAAAATGTTTCAGATCCGGGGATACAATATATCGGGGAAAAATATCCCGAGGAAATAAAGTTGAGGGTACAAAACAGATTACAAAACAACAACGTGAATTTATACTGTGCTTTACTTTATCATTTGGGCAGTGTATACCCCGGGGTTGGAATCGAACCCACTACCTCTGGCTTAGCAGTCAGGGTCACTAAACACTAGACCAATAGGCTAGTCATAGTGCACAAGTCTGTGTTCAAACACAGTTGCACTTTCTATTCCGTTAGTCTCATGATCCGATAACAGTTATCTGACACGACCGGAAGAGTTATTCAAGCCATCCAGAATGTCTCTGATATGACTTATCATGTTTTTCTGTCTGCTTCGGTTGTAGTCTCTAGACAACAGACACCAATGAGTTTTGTCTATAGACTAAAACCTTACATCCTAACGTACCCTCCAAAGCACAGAGAAGCTCTTCAACCAAACTGCTTAACCTCACCGAACACCCACGAACTGGCGAGAGCATTTGGCTATGAGCTTCTCAATTTCAGCTGCTATTTATGGTGTGCGATACTAACTGAAGATACTAACTAATAATTAAAGTAAATTTGCAACATTTAGTAACTAACTGAATACATTTTTCTGTATCATTTATGTATATACAATGTACATATAATTCTTATTAGGTATAACTCCTACTAAAACAGAATCGTACTGGGTGTCTCAGATAGTCATTATTAACACAAGGTCCGTCATAATAATAATACCTTTAATATAGACAGAACCATTGACAATATGTAGTAAAAATATTAGACTTAAACTACATAATTAAGCATAATCTCTTGACAATAACTTGATACGAGCTACCTAAATATCATTGCTGTAATAAAATAAATGTTTTCATACAATATGTACCTAAATATCTATGTTACTAGAAATAATATCTAATGTATACAACTATATTACTACAAACATGTTCTGACTATTTACAAGTGCTTTTTTAAAGTCTATGTGAATAAAAACCTTTTTTATTTTACATTGTTGACACAAAATGTTATTGCTATGTAACTGCACTTAAAATAAATAGCTTACATTTCAACTGGTGCTTTGGCAAAAACAATTATTTCTATTCAATGACTGTTCGAACTCAGGCAAATATCAGTAAAAACATTCATAGTTGAGTTTGACTTGTTCATAATTGACTTGAATAATTTTATTTATAAATACAAATTAAGACTAAGAAATATAATATACCATCTTTTTTTTAAGACAACATCCGCTTTAGTATCAATAATGCCTGTGTCGTGGGTACTTTACAAACATATAATTGACTAACACAAAGCTACATCCAGTAACACCCAATTATAGCATAACATTCGAAATAAAATATAATCGAAATAAGATGCTTGTATATTACCCTAAAATTCTTATTGTCTTTGTTGTATTTAATTGTTCATGGTTTTAAAATTTCACGTACCTACTTACCATACGTAAGACACCATTTACTTACGTCTGTACCATATTTTGAGCGAATGAAAGATCACTTACTTACCTTCATTTTCTGATAAAGAAATTACTTTCATAGTTACAAACTCCTGATGTGTACTTACTATAATTTTAAGCTATATTTTATATGAAATGAAATTATATAATATGAAATTATCACCTTTCTTTATCATACAATCAGCCACCAAGGTTGTATTTACTTACAACTCTTGCTTGTTTGGCATAACCATATAAGCAAGAGTTGTAAGAGCTGGAAGGTAATGGCATTCTTAAGATAATCTATAATAACAGCCATAATAGTACTGACATGAAAGTAACTAAAACAATCTAATCTAGCCATATCTATAACGGGCTTTCTCGTTGTTTTGAGTGCTTACGCTATCGAATCGTCTGGTAATCGCAATGTATTATATCAATTACTTCATACATTTGGTTACTGATTTAACTTAGCCTTATATAATATATATTTGTTATAACCTGTATAACTGAAAGACGTACATTTGAGGTATCTAACCTATAGAATTTCACAATAATGAGTTCGAATAGATTATTAGTTACTGATGGTTAATCAATAGAACTTGTTCGACTCGACGGCGGCCATGCTTGGCGCTCAGTCGACTGTAAAAATTTAATGCCCCGATACTCTATCGATCCGTGCACAGGATTTTCATATGTACAATGTTTAACCACCGATTAGGATAAATGAAATTATATTTTTTATAGGTATGTGTAACGCTTGAAAGCGGATTATGCTTTTTGGAAATTATCTTTGACTAGCTGCAAATCGCGGTGATGCCCGTTATTTAGCAATTTTTAAGTAACTTATGTGCTAATTCAATGTACTTATAACCTTTCTAGTTAAAATTTCGACTAATCTGTACAACCAATTTTGGGTAACAAGCATCCTTACGCAAATACAAAATATCAAATTTGTAATATTAGTAAGATTATCAACACTAATTTCGAAAACGGCTGACGAATTTAAATTTAGGGTGACTGTCGGATGGAGAATTGCGAAAAATAACAAATTTGTTTCTTATTGTAAAATTTTTGAAGAATCATTTTTAGTAAGTAATCAAAATAATCCTCATTTGCTCCTGTTCCATTATCTGCAAAATCACAATGTAATTTCAATATTTGATCACCTTAAAACTTGTAGAGTACTAAGAAAATTAATTATTTTTATTACAAATTAAAGAAAATAATGCTGTTCCTTGGAAACGAATGTTTTTTCAAATGTGTTAAAATATTATAAACATGGGATTAAGTAAAAAAAAACTACAATAATGAGATTTTGCATCCGGTGTCGAGTAAACTTAAACTGAAATAGCTAACAGTCATCATAATATGTATAAAAATAAAATAAAATACGTAGATGACGCCCTGCCCGTATTCATAAAATTAAATTAAATTTTAGTAAAAAAAATAGATCAAAACTGGGTGTTACAAATAATAACCTATATCATCATATCAGCTGAAAGGCGAGATCTTTTAAATGGGCAGTCTAACGCTGCCAGAATCCAGCGCCTTCCCGCGATTTTTGCAAGATTTGCAAAAATAATAACAAACACTTTTTTGCCTACCGACACTGCGTCTTTATATTTTAGATGGGGTTTGTTCCCGTAATGCAAACATGTCATTCCCGTAATGATACATAGGATATTACTACAGTAACTAAACTATTTTTTTAATGCCATACTTTAAAATGTAAATAGCATTTTAAGCTAAAAAGAATCACATTAATCTTTATACGCAGTCTAGTTAGTAGTGAGTTAGTAAGTATTGTTGATGGACCGATGGAGTCGAAGCAAAAGGTAAAAGTGTTTGGTTATGAAATCCTATAACGTACACTACCACTCAACAACCCTTCACACTTTTGTTTAGCTCCTGCCGTATGACTACCAATATTTAAAACATTGTATTGTTCAAAAGAAAAATATTAACGAATTTGCTACTATGAGTAATGAAATAACCCGAAGTCACAAAGTTGAAGTTATCCATTAACTGATAAGCTTGATGAAACCAAAATGTAAGAAAGAAAAGAAGAAAAAAAATAGCAATCTGATAAACTTTTTGTTATTAAATTTATATAAGTATACGTAGTATATCTGCTTTTTATTTAAACTTGAGCCGCCCCGACGTAAAAGAATAAATATTGTATCATAATAATGTATTTTTTATTTGTAATAAAAATATACATTAGATAGTTATGCCTAGGCAATAGGTACAGAAATCAAAATATTTAAAAATAACCCTTATGGTTAGACATCGTCCATTCGTTTGTCTTTTTCATTACTAAACGTACTCAAAGAACTACGAATTGTAGAATTAGCACATATATTTTATGAAAGAAATTTTTTTTTTAATTGTATGTTATGCTCGTCCGCCTTACTACTAGATAGTTTATTGAGTTTTGAAATGAAGATATTAATTAATCTATTTAATTGTTAAAGAATTGTTACGTAACAATTCAATAAAGGACAACGCCCGCTCTTTTTCTACTTCTTCATTAAAATACTTACGAGTTTTTTGAATACGATCGGGAGTTCGATTTCTACCTAGGACAATACTACATATTTGTGTGTATGAACATGTCTGTTTGTTCTTAGTATGGGTGTATTTATCAATATAAGTATGTATTTACAAAGAAAAGTAGTAGTTGTAGTATATCAATCTAATTTCCATAGTAAAAGCTCTGCTTACTAAGAGATCATCAATAATTTCCTAGGATATCATTATTATTACAGTCTGAATATGAAATCGAGTTTAAATGCATATAAAATATATTTGGAAGCCACGCTTCGATCAACAGTACATATCGCTTTATCGGGGATTGTAAACATTTTAATTTTGTTCAAGCGCCCTAATTAATAACTTATGAAATTTGCAACTACAGGCGTTTCTAACAGGGCAGATAAATGAACAAAACAGTTGTAACAAAACATTACTAACATTACAAAAAAAATAACGCATCTATTCTTTGGTAATGGTGAATAAAAGTATGAATTCAATATAGTAAAATAAATATAAATAGTCATTTCAACCGGGAAGATGGATGAGGCCTGTCAACCTCGCGGAAATCCAGTAATTGGCAACTGTTGTATTACAAAAATAACATATTAAACTCGAGCATAGCATATCTTATATTGTGAGTAAATAGCATTAGCTTTCATCGACAATCATAAAAAGTTATTAAGTAGGTACCAAATGAGCTTTCTTTAGACGACATTGGGCAATAGCTGTCCACCTTAAGTCTAGCCGGAATGATTCAAGCAATTTTTACCCGAACCCTTTTCTATATACTATAGTTCAGCTAGTTTCGATTCCAACCGCGACTTCATATGAGTTGTTTTAGAATAAGATAACATACACTTTTTAAACCGAAATAAAGTATCATAAGATACATCTGTAGCGTGTGAATACGAAATTCATTTGAAATTTATTTCTAGATAATCACCCGGGACAATAGTAATAATAAAAACCGGCCAAGTGCGAGTCGGACTCGCCCATGAAGGGTTCCGCAGCAGCAAGTATTTCAGTTGATTAAATGAAAGGTAAATTGTGGTTTACGATTTATGACGCATTAAAAAAAACTACTTACTAGATCTCGTTCAAACCAATTTTCGTTGTTAGTTTACATAGTAATGTACATCATATATTTTATTTAGTTTTATCATTCTCTTATTGTAGAAGTTAGAGGGGAGGGGGAGACACCCATTTTACCACTTTGGAAGTGTCTCTCGCGCAAACTATTCAGTTTAGAAAAACATTATATAAGGAACCTCAATATCATTTTTGAAGACCTATCCATAGATACCCCACATGTATGGGTACTATGAAAAAAAAAATTTGAGTTTCAGTTCTATGTATGGCGACCCCCCAAAATAATTGTTTTTTTTTTCTATTTTAGTGTAAAATCTTAATGCGGTTCACAGAATACATATACTTACCAAGTTTCAGTAGTACAGCTCTTATAGTTTCGGAAAAGAGTGGCTGTGACATACGGACGGACAGACAGACAGACATGACGAATCTATAAGGGTTCCGTTTTTTGCCAATTGGCTACGGAACCCTAAAAATGAATATGATAATCCAGAAATACACTATCTGCGTACTTGCTACACATGAATTCAAATAAACCCGAATCCAACTAGCCCAGCAACTTCGTCATCCACATTAATAGAGTAAAAAGTGACCGGAGTTGATTCAATCGGCTGTCATTCTGTCCTCCCACTATCGGGATGTTAGTTGGAAGTTGGAACGAATATTACCCTAAAGGCCTTTGATTTGATAGGGTATTGGGTTTGATCGACACTCGACCCAACCCGCCCAAATAATCTACCAAAGGACACAAACGATATGGATTGAACCAAAGAACTAAAGAATACTAGATAACAACTTCCTTGATGTAGTCAAGTTATTTATTTATTTATTTTATTTATTAATTTTTAGATAACTTATTGCCATCAGAGAATTACATGCACAGTTTGTACAATCATAATATGTAATAGATATTAATGACTTGTATAATTTGTTTTAAATGTATTTTTTATGTTTTAAATACTTACAATGGTGATGTAACTTATAAATTGATTAATAAGCTAATTTTATAACTATGTTAAAAATGCATATATAATTTCTAATATTAAAAAAAAAACGTAATAAAAGTTACTGTAGACTGGTCTCAACAGTCTCTTAGTTTAGCGCCTCCTATAACTAGATAAAAACCTAATAAGCCCAGTATTTATATTCGCATATTTATAGTGAAACTAGGATCTGTTAATATGTTATCATGTCACTTTTTCCGTAAGCGATGACATAATTATCCATCTGCCCGGGACATAATTATTACCTATAGGCATAAGTTTATCCGCAAAAACAGGGGCACTTTCTTTTCCATTGCTTTCAGAGCCCGATGAAACGACCGGAAAGAGGTCAGTTACAGGACTGACGGCTTTTGTGCTCTCCGAGGCACGGGGCGTAATACTACCAACTTATAGACATCGGGCAGGTACTGAGGAATTTTCTTAACAGAAAAATTCAAGTCTCTTTTGTGCCCCGACCCGTGATTTGAAGCCAGGACCTTATTAAACACACTTGCGCTAGGCTAACAAGACAGTCAAAATACAAGTAAAATTATATTTTTGTATAGCAAGTAAAGTCTATTTTGGTATTTAATTTCAGTTCACGTTCAAAAAAATAGTTTTAGTTATTAGTTTGAAAATAGTCGGTGCTTACCCAGAAATATGTTGTATATTCCTCGAAACACGGCCAAACTTCCAGAACTTTTGAAAGGTAACCGTTCTGCAGTCTCTATATCTAGGGCACTAGTAGGTCAACGAAAATAACTCCATGTTACCCAGAATGCGTTATTTGAGTGTTGAATCGGCAATTCAATCTATTACAAAATGGAAAGATTTAAATTCCGTAGTGATATTTGTTTAGCTATAGTTAATAAATCTAGTATTTCTGGACCTCTGAAAACTTTGTAAATAAAGTAGCCCTAGTGTCACCAAGACTCCAATGACTAGACACTGGAGTCTTGGGAACACTAGGAAAATTTCTTAACGAAGTTTGCCTGATTCAGAATTGGAGCATGAGCTACCATACTGAACCAAAGTAAAAGATTTTAGCTGTGTGACTTCCGTCCCAGAAAAAATAAGCCACCCCATATCATCCCGTCGGTGTCGTAAAAGGCGAGTAAGGGATACACCAGGTAGTTGGGAAGCAGCGCCTAACTACCACCTAACTGCAATCTAGAGACTCTCGAGACTCTGGAAACAAGCGCACGAAGACGTTGCTCGCGCATTTCTTTTTATTAAACATTATAATTTTACGCGACAATATTCGAATAACAGTTCTTAAGTTCTTACCATACTAAAGTAGATATATATATATATCAGTGAAAACCAGCCGTGTGTAACGGATTATTTTATATCGCCCCCCATACAGGGGTTCAAGTTTGGGGTTTAACTTATATCGGGTCGAGGCCCCTATACATGAAGGAAGTCTGCCTCCCGCTGCCCTGGACGGTCCTGAACGGCTGGACGCCACTCCTTCCTGGCTGCCAGGCTGCCGATCACCGGCTTCGCGTCGCGTCGTCGCTTCAGTCCAAGGGGAGTCAAGTAGCTAAGCTCGGCAGAATTAACATAACGACCGGCCTGTTACCCACGGCCTACTACCATATTTTTTAACAATTTTTTATGTGTTGATTTATTAAAATAACAATTTTTTGTTCACGGAGGTTGGCTTTCATTTAACAAAACCCAAAGAATAACCGTAACATTGGCATGCCACGCGGGGTGACTGCGGCAAACCCCTCCTAAGGATAACGTTTTAGAAACCTTTGGGGGATGCCTATGTCCAGCAGTGGAAGTCATCAGATTTAATAATAAAATGCACCTATATTGAGTACATTCGTTAAAATTCAAAAATTCAAAAGTCGTTTATTCCGTTAAAATATTACATTTGTGTGGAATCGTCAATTTTTTTTTACCCTACCGTGCAGTGCATGACGTGGCAGCTACTGAGAAACACTGCCAGAAAACTCAGTAGGAATCCTTTTTTAAAAATATAAATTTCTTAAATAAATTTACATTGTATTTAAATGTGGTAATTTAGAGTGACTCAATCCCAAGCTGTTTTGTCACTTAAATAATCAGAAGTTTTGTAATAAGCCCTGCTACACAATTTGGCTTTTATAATTCTTTTAAACTTATTCATAGACATTTCTCGGATATCACTGGGAAGTTTGTTATAGAATCTTATACATTGCCCCATAAAAGAGTTACTTACTTTGTGGAGACGGGTGGTATGTAACACAAAGTTATGCTTATATCGAGTATTTATATTATGAGTATCACTCCTTTTACAGAAACGTGTAACGTTTTATTAGACTGTAACATATTACTACCTTACTTGCTAAAACTTTATTTTTTAGGGTTTTATCGAGATATCACTGGTATACTATAAAATGTATAGTATAAAGTAAATAAAATACTGGACTGTAAGGAAATTCTTTCGGTCGTGTATGACTAAAAAAGTACCTTCAGCTAACAAAATACAGTCCTGGAAATTATTAACATCATGTGTGGTCCTGTACCTGACCTCTTTCCGGTCGTGTGGCTAGGCCCATCGGATCATGGAGGTGATGGAATAGAAAGTGCTCCTGTGTTTGCGCACACACTTGTGCACTATAATATGTCCCGCGCAGATGGCTAATCTCTATTGAGACTGGCCGCCGTGGCCGGATTGCGGCTAGGAGGAGGACATTATTATTTATTATTATTACATATACCACTTTTCTTTTGTAAATACTGACTCATATCGATTATTACTCCCAGCGTAAGGACAAACAGACATGCACATAAATATGTGTCCTGGGTGGGAATCGAACCCACGACCTGCGGCGTGAAAGGCAAGCATTTACCAACCAGGCCAACAAGCCCGTCAGCCCCTCGTCAGTTCACCATGACATCGTGAAAATATAAAAACAGCTTTGTTATTTTGCACGACTGGACATGGCTAAGCATTAGAAGAAAATATGATCATTAACACTCTTATTTAAAATAATTCCGTGGTCCGCCGCTTAACCATGTCTCAGCTAAACCCTGCTCAACCACTTAAACCCCGCTCAACTATTTCTTTATTTAAAACCCTACTTAAAGGTTTCTCAGCTAAGTAACGTAATTTTATTTTACACTGTCAACATTTCTGGGACTGGTATAGAGCTTGACCAAAATTAATCAACTAAATCGGATTATGTATCAAAACTTTATGATTTCTGCTCTATGGTAGACATGGAATGATAGATTTATGATCGTAACAGTGCATTTTCAAGGACTATTGATTTTATTCGGTGGATTTGCAGTATTTACTTAAAAATTAAAACGGTTAGTAACTTCAATAAAACCTCCATTCACAAACAAACGTCAAACAAAATGACAGCTGATGCAAATAAAATCCGCCATATATAAGCAAGGTTGCCAGGGGCCGACGTGGTTTAAATTTTGACATGGCTTAGCCGCGGGTGTAAGTTAAATCGTGTTTTTAGATGAAAATTTTGATAAACCATGGTTAAGCGGCCGGCTTAAATTTAAGTAGCGTTTTTAAATAAGAAATGTGCAAATATAGGTATAGGTGCATTAGGATTAAAGAATAACAGTAATCCTAATGCACCTATACCTATATTTGCACATTTCTGTTTGAACCACCAAAATAAAACCAATTGTTGCACCTGTAAGGAACTGCAATCAGTAGACACTGTTAAATATCTGGGTGTTACAATTGACAAAAACTTAAATTTTAAAGCTCACGTAACTTTATTAGCAGCCAGAAATAGAAAAATGATGTACATTTTTAAGAATCTACGTCACGTCGCGGACCCACAAATCCTAAAAGTAGCCTACCTTGCATTATGCCAAGCTATTTTGACGTATTGTATTACATCCTGGGGCGGTACTGCTAAATCAACCCTGATAACGTTAGAAAGAGCTCAAAGAGCAGTTCTAAACGTGGCAATGTTCTTGCCTATTTTACACCCCACGGCTGAACTATACCAGAAGGTCAATGTCCTAACAGTACGACAGCTTTTTATTTCTGGTATGGTTCTTAAGAGTCACTCTCAAACTTATTACGATCCGCTAATGAACGCAACGAAACGCCGCAAGCACATAATTTGCCAGGCTGATACAATATACAGAACGACTCTTTCACACAGATTCTATTGCTTTTTGGGCCCATATCTATACAACGAAATTAACTCTATTCTTTCCATTTACTTCTTGAATAAATTCAAATTAAAAATAAAATTAACAGCGTGGTTGCAGAATTTATCATACAATGATACTGAAAACCTGCTAACTATGTCGATATAATTAAATATAGCACATAATAAGTAAGCAAAACGGTCAAACAAACACACACTCACAAATTCTCACTTGCACACACACACCCTCATACTACACAAACATTGTAATTCGTAAGTTTCATTTTTACTATATTCATTATTTCATAAAGTTACGTATATATATAGTATATTTAGATTAAGTACATAGTATTTTCAATAATTTGTAATTATCACCAAGATGTGACCCAGAGGTGGGAGCCTGGTGATCTGTAACACAGGTCTTACCTACTATAGACGCCAGTCTCTCACAAAGGTATGATAGTTTCTGTATTTCTAGCTCTGTATTTCTTTACATAATACTTGTATGTACACCAAACCTTTGTGAAAGAGATAAATAAATACATTATTATTATTATTATTACTGTAAAATGTTATTAGTTAGTTAATTTACCAATCAACCTCAGCCGTGACCCCAAATTCATTCAGATGTGGATAATGCATACGCTTTATTTACCCCTCGTCCGTCTATCTTTAAACAGACAATGTCAAGGTCCCACAGAGCTGTCTCACTCCCAGGCTTTCATAATCAAATGCGTTTTTCAATTAAGATGAATTATTATACGGGCCGGTTGGTTGGTAAATACTTGCCTTACACGCCCCAGGTCGTGGGTGCCCACCCAGGACAGATATCTGTGTGCATGAACATGTCTGTTTGTCTTGAGTCTGTGTGTATTCTGTATATATATAAATATCAATGCCACTTTTCGTTGTAATGTTATAACTCAACAACGCCTTTACCGATTTGGCTAATTTTGGTCTCGAATTATTCTTGGAAGACCAGGGAAGGTTTGTACGTAAAAAAATTTTAAAAATAGTCTTGAAAAAGTGTAAAATCAACATCTTTTAACAATTTAAAATATTTTTTTGTTTGAATAAATGAACTTAATAATCATTTTTTTATTACTATGCCTTATACGTAGCGAAGCACGTACCGGGCCGCCACTTATCTATATAAGTACCTCCCTACGTATTTAAGAAAGAAAACTAGTATATCAGTTGTTTGGTTGCCATAGTACAAGATCTGCTTGGTTTGGGATCAGATGGCCGTGTCTGAATAATGCCCTAGGACATAATTATTATTATTATTGTAGTCAACGCCGCCCCCAGGGAAATTTATTAGGTGTCGCGAGGTACTTGACAAACATATAATTGATGGACTCAAAGTGAATCCAGATTCAGAACAATTAATTATGGGTCACGCAAATAGTTGTCCCGTGCGGGAATCCAACCCGGGGCACGAAGTGGCGAGGCGACTGTGTGGCGACTGTCTTAATTGCCGCGCCACACGTACAGTAATGATATTATTGTTAGTGTGTTGCAAGCGTATGAACCCTATAGTGACGACTTGGAATGGTAAATAAAGTTCATCTACTAGGATTCCTATAACTACAGGCCACCTTGCTACAACATCACACGATCTACATTTATTTGTAGATATATAAGACACCCACCTACTGGGATTTAATTCCTTGTTGTCTTTCAGAAATGAATAGGTACTTGTTATTAGAATTACTCGTAGAAGCTTTTTGTTGTTAAGTAATTGAATCCGGCGTTACTTTGCGAAAATTCATAACAATCAAAATACAAAATCAATATGTATTGTTAATTCCGCTATTGTCAGTCGTACGGACCATTCTCAAGGGCTGCTAACTCGTCGAGTGCTCGAATGAGACAAAATTCTTAAACTGACAATTAGTGGAATTAACACTACATATTGATTTTGTATTTTGAGCTTTTTGTTGTGCTTTAAGCATAAACAAATATATTATTATGGATTATAAGTATAAATGATTTATTAATAATATTATAAAAAATACACCTTGACTCACCTTATTATAAGTATATAATAAGGTGAATCAAGGTGTATTTTTTATAATATTATTAATAAATCAACAACATTTTAATCTGATTATTATATAATAAATGTATCATTTCGGATTCATGTAGTAACACAAATCCGAAACGATACATTTATTATATAATAATCAGATTAAAATAAAATGTTATTTATAAAATGTATTTACTATCAGAGAATGATATAATTTACTGATTAACCTCCTACCATATTTTATTAAATGACCTCCTAATTAAATATAACTACAGAATCAAATTAACAAAAAGCTGAAATGTAGGTCAAATCATTATTAAATGTAAACTCATTATGTATTCCAGCACTGATATTAAATCAATAATATTCTGAATATCTATATAAGACAATACCTATGTACCTATGTATATTTGTTATCTATTTTTTTCAGGTGATGACAAATCAATCAATATGTATTACTGTGAAACAGAGAAATTAAAAATTATTTGTCGCTCTTTCTTTAATAAACGAACTAAACTATTTTTCTTATATTTTGACCAATGAAATGACTTTTTTTTATTCACAATCATCAGTAGTAGGTATATATAAGTAGTTTCATATTTTTCATTTTGTTGTATTCGTAATTAAGTGAATGTCAAGTAAAGTCTGTCTCAGTCAAGTCAAGAGTTTTAGATTCAACACAGGAAAACGCAATTCATGGCAATATTGCACTTTCCTACACTTCTTGTGTACGTTGTCGAAATATTATGTCTAAAAATCCACCATATTTACATATAAAAACTTGAAATTACACTAGTTTTTGAAAATTGAATAATGCCACGATGCTTCCTTTTCCGTGTTGGCGCCAAAACTTCAATGAAATGACAGCCATTACGTCAAAAATTATAGAGTGGTTTTAGCAATCTTCTATAGCTGCCAAGTCGACTCATCATAATGGAAACATAAAATAATCCTAGACAATATTTCTACGTATTTATTTACATTTATATGTAGATTTCAAATAAATTTGTATACAAAGATGATTATTTTAAATCCATATACACTGTCACTCACATTGCGAATAATCTTATGGTTGTGTTCGCTACCGGTAATTGTTTTCGTCCCTAAGGAAAGATCCTTCTTAGGAAGCGAGTGAGTGTAAAATCATTCTGTAGTACCTACGGGAACATAACATTTAATTTTAGCTGCTGGATAAGACCGCCCATAAAATTTGAGATGACCCCTTTCCGGCGCTCTTACAACCATTCTCAAACGTTTTAAAGCCACAGCTCTTAAACAGGTCGCGCCAAACTTTATGGCGGTAGACATTACGTTTCTTACTTTAAATACACGCAAATATTCATGTCCACTAAATATGAATCGATAAAAACGTCGTGTATAAATGCCCGAAAATTTATTACTTTAATAATTCTCAGACATGAATTATTCGCGATGATTAAATTTAATAAAAAATAAAGGTTCTCGAGTGGCGACCAAGAACCGGAAAACGCAGCGTGGGGAGGCGCCCTACAAGATGAACCGATGATTTTGAGAGCGTCGCTAGAAGCCGCTGGATACGGGTAGCGCAAGACAGCAAATGTGGAGATTTATTTATTTATAGCTTTATGCACATAAAATAGTACAAAGGCGGACTTAATGCCCAAGGCATTTTCTACCACTCAATCTTAGGGTGGTGCAGAAACGTACATTATCTATACTACAAATAAATCAAATTGAAGTGTCTGTTTGTAATATTGAAATAACCGTTTTTTACTGAATGTATATGAATATATATACGGTACATACATCAAAATAACACTTTTTACAATGTTTGTCGGTCTGTCTGTTTGTTCCGGCTAATCTTTGAAATGGCTGGACCGATTTTGACGGGACTTTTATTGGCAGGAAACTAAGGCTACTTTTATTTTAGAATAAAACAAAAATAAAACAAAATAAATTAATTAACACGTGGACGAAGTCGCGGGCACAGCTAGTCAAAAAATAAGAACGTAGGGACTATACTAAAATATTTCTAATAATAGTAAGAACTGCACTTCCCCAAAGATATATATCTTTGAGGAAGGCCTTTGACCAAACTAAGTAAAGTTTGTATTACGGATACTGAACCTCGAATAGAAAATTAGAAATATTCATATTTTTTTATGAATATATGCATAAAATACACAGTAAAACCAGACCAAGACAATGAACACAAATATTTGCCTTGAGCGAGAATCGAACCCGCAACCTTCGGATTAGAAGGCAAGTTCACTACCAACTGAGTCACGGCGGTATGAAAATTACCAATAAATTATCTTTTAAAAAACTGCCTTCAAAAACGCACACCTAAATTATAAGTATATAGGTATACTGACATTCAATTGTACAGGAGAATACATTATATCAATGGGAAAATATCATAATATTTTCTACACGGGTTTAAAAGTCGGGCGAGTACAAGTAGGCACAGACGCCAGCACATCCAGCTACCCCAATCTGTCAAATTTCTTTTATAAATTTTCTATTTTATCACAAAAGTATAAGGTTCACTTTCAACTGGGGGAATTTGACAAATTGGAGTAGCTTGATGTGCTAGCGTCTGTACAAACAAAACTTTGAGTAATGTAAATCCTTTATTATTTTATATAATACTAGCTGTGCCCGCGACTTCGTCCGCGTGTTAATTAGTTTATTTCGTTTTTTTAGTAAAATAAAAACTTTTTCTAAGATAAAAGTAGCCTAAGTTACTCCTTATTACATCAACTAGCTTCCAATAAAAGTCCCGTCTAAATCGGTCCAGCCATTTCAGAGATTAGCCGGAACAAACAGACAGACAGACAGACAAAAATGTAAAAAAAAAATATTTTGGTGGTGGTTGGTTACCGTATTCATATAAATGTAGTAAAAAACGGTTATTTCAATATTGTAATATTGAAATAACCGTTTTTTACTACATTTATATGAAACAGACACTCCAATTTTATTTATTTGTATAGATCATTTTATATCTGGACTGATGGTTTTTATATTTTTGTTATTGTTTGTTAAAAGCTTTTTCTTATTATTTGTTTTCTTACAAACAATAATTTATTAAAGTTAGTATCTTATTATTATGTTAATTTATTGTAGAATATTTCTCGCTAAACTGATAAAAATCGTAAAGGGACTAAAGTGACAGGATCTATTCCGGTTTGTTCCACATTTGCCCCACTTTTTCGTCCTACATTCCAAAGAATTCTTCTTTTGCCACATATTAAATTTGATTCCTGTTTCGCCCTACTTAATAGTACCAACCAAAGTATGGTTAGCAAATTAAAACGTGTTATAATATTATTATGAAAGGCCTGTTGGTGCTATGGTAAGACAAACGTAAAGCTAGGCCAAAATATGTGCTTTTGGTTTCCGTTCAAGTCAAATCTTAAATGAGGAAGACGGTATTTTGTTGTACGGGTGGAACTGATCTATTATATGCAGGAAGTTGGAAATGTATAAGTATATCTATTTTAAATACCATATTTTAATCATAATATTTATCATAGTTTTCAACCTCTGTTTCTCCAATACCAAGTAGACCACCACGAAGTCTACCATAGTATCCTACCTAGTTTATGATTGATTAATTATCTTTTTTATAAACTTTGCATGCTGTCTGTACTAAAATTCTATTAATTTGCACACAAAAAGTATTCGAGGCGAATAAGGAAAGGAAAATAGGACGAAACAGGAATAAAATATTAAATTTAAAATAAATGTTACATTTGGGGCTAAAAAGGAACAAAATGTATGGCGAATGCGGAATTTTTTATGTGGGGCAAAACTTCACGAGGCGAACGCGGAACAAACCTCTATTCCATCATGGACGATTTGGAAAAAATATTCTGTAGCTGAGATGGGAACAAAAATACGCTGTTCGGCCGAAGGCTGTTAATGACTTCAATATGAACTCCCCGTAAGTAAAATACAAGACATTAAAAAAAATCGTTAACTGAAAGCAAAAGAAGACGAAAAAGCAAGCCCGGAGTTTCTTTATGGCTTTCTTCTCCGGTTCGTCCACCTAGGTTGCAGGGTAGCTAGGGTAGGTTCCTCAGCGGCGAGGAACGCTTTGGCCCCTTAACGCGTGATCGGTGATCCCGTGCATGGGATCACACCCTTAATTAGAATTACGTCTTTTTGCTTTAGTCTTCCATTCTTTAATTTTAATGTAGTAGAACTAAACAAAATAATAGATTAGTAACTTGTTATTTACTTAAGGATTTCAGAAAATATATGCGATAAAATAAACCGCACGGACGGACTAATTGATTTTTTTTTGTAACTTTTATACTGTCCACTATGTTTATGTACTGCATTGTGAGCTTGACAAGTACAAGTGTATGTTAATAGCCAAGTGCTGGATAAATTTCATTTCATATTCATCTTCAATAAGGCTAAAATATAAATAAAAGTAATTAGTATACAGATTGTTTATTACCTTACCATGCCTTAAATATAACTTTAATTTATAAATAATTGTATAATCGTTTATCTTTAGACCATACATTATATACCTAATACTTATTGTGTTTATTATTATGAGAAACATTTTCACCTCATTTCCGTGAACAACTACTTACTAATAATGACAAAAACCCAATAAAATATGGACGACTAGAAGGAAATCGAACTACTCTTAAAATCATTACAACTAAA
The DNA here is from genome assembly GCA_951640165.1 of Pseudoips prasinana. Lineage (NCBI taxonomy): Eukaryota > Metazoa > Arthropoda > Insecta > Lepidoptera > Nolidae > Pseudoips > Pseudoips prasinana. Next base: position 28,830,938 of record OX621236.1, on the reverse strand, counting down.
ACTACTGAACTGTGTAAATGAAATCTTCAAACCCAATAGTTTCTCCTTAATAATAAAATAAGCAGCATGTACGAGATACACGAAAATGGCAAACAAAATTGTAGGCGTTAGAAACAAAATATTCATATAATTCAACCTGGTTTAAAAACTACTCCGCATAAGTCCATGACCATAATGTGGGACCAATTCATAAGATTCTCTACACAATAAAAAATAAACTCATGTATCTACACGATACACGAATTGAGAATTGATAACGGGGTTTTTTTGAAGTTGGATAAAGATAAACAGCATCTAAGTACCTACAATAAATATTGATATTAAAAAATGGGAACTATGTGAAGTAAACCCTTTCAAATAAATCCGTCTAAAATGACGAAGTTATGAAGTAACAAACATTTAAAAAAAAGATACAGTTGAATTCAGGACCTCTTCATCCTTTTTTGGATTTGGTTAAAATACAAATAAATTGATTACCTTCCTCCGATATGAAGACGGTTCAGAAATAAAGAAAGAAACTTCTAAATCCTTTTGTCAAATTCCGAACTAACCGATCGCGATGAACATACACGAAAAAACTAAAACATATTGATTTGAGTACGTTCCTTCCTTCAGAAGTCGGTAACATAAAAAATCGGTCAATTTTCGCTACCCAAGTTTACACAATCACCTTCTCTGTTAATATAGATATTGGCTGAAAATCTCATCAAATTCGCGCGGATGTACCGGTTGAAAACAACTCGCCAAATAAATAAAAATAAACCGAACCAGAAAATGTATTATTTGTTTTCCATCGGGAAAAAATTGATATTACTTTCAACTGTACTTACTAAATAAAAATATAAATAGACCAGGCGAGGCATCATCTAACAAATGCAGTTAGGCGCAATCTTCCAGTAAATCAACTCGCAAATCTCATCTCAGAATCAAGCTTATTTCAGACCGGACTCGGTTGGCATGTCCTTTAAAACAATATCTGACGCAATAAAAAAGCTCGGAGTGAATAAAATTGTGTTTCTATTATGCAAAGTGTTCTAGTTTAACAGCGGAAACTAGAATAGATTTAAGTATTCTTAAAAATTAAAATTTTAATCTCATATTTCATAACAGTGAAATATAAATATCTTGCGACAGCAAAACACTGACTCCTGATCCCAAACTAGGCAGAGTTTGTGCCATGGCCACCAGACATCTCATAAACATACTTATATATTTCTAAATACCTACATATTATAGATACTAAATTACACCCAGACGACACGGAACAAATAATCGTTCTTATCACAGATTTGTGCTGTGAAGAACTAAGTAGAAGGTGTGGAAAAATCTGTGATAACCTCTGGCTGGGTAGTTAGGTTCACCACTAGACCAGTAAAATAAAATCTGTGATAAGAACGATTATTTGTACCGTGTCGTCTTATATGTATATATAAATAAAGGTTTTTATTCTCGTAGACTTAAAAAAGCGCTTGTAAATAGTCGAAACATGTTTGTGAATATAGTTAAGTATACATAATTATTTCTAGTTACATATAGATATTTCGGTACACGGATTGTTAAAACATTTATAAAAAATATTTTATTATTGTAATGATATTCAGCTAGCTTGCATTAAGTTATTGTCAATGAGATTACGTTTAGGTTTTTATTATCGAAATTTATAGTTTAAGCTATATTTTACTACATATTGTCTGAATGGTTCTGTCTATATTAAGGTACGAATTCAATATTATTTGACGGACCTTGTGTTTATAACCACGGTCGCGCTACCAATGCTACCACCGGATTCAATGCGCCCCAACTGAAAAACCCAACGAAACCAACTCAGAGGATTCATCTACTACCGGTTTCAACACGGCCATGTTGAAACGGTTCGCGCGAATCATACTCAAGTGGTCGATACAAAATACAGCTATGTAAAGCATCGAAGCTGATAATATATTAGAGTTATGGATATCGATCTATTCATGATGTCAGAGCGAAGATTAGGTCAATCTGGGCAAGGAATTTTGAGGCTGAGGTATTTATTAAAAATGGCAGCGTTATCGAAAATGTATACATAAAGCACGATTCAGTTCTAAGATTGGCAGAAATTCTATTAAAGTCTTAAGTATCTACCCTAATATTTTATTAACATCTACGAAAGTCAATTTAATAATTATACTTTAACATTTCTTTGCTGTAACAGCCTTTAAAGATAATGTTCCGATATTCAATAAGAACTAAGTAGAAGGCATAATTAAAACGACAGATAATTCAATTTGTCTACTGTGCGAATACGCCAAGAGATTCTGTCCATCGGTAAAAAGACATTTCTTTTATTCATTTAGGCACTACGTTTTTATAAATCGATGTACGGAATGTGTACCTTTCTCATAAGAAATCTAATTTAAAGCAATTAAAGAAGCAATAGAATTAAAACGTGTGACACATGGCCACTTTTAGGTCGTCTCATTAAATCCAATGTCTGTCGATATGAAATCGGCAGTAAGTAAATTCATGGCAGTCGAACACCATAAAATTAGACAGCTGATCTAGTCTTACAATCTCGAATAATTACCGAGATGGTTAGACCAGATATCCAATTTTATTAGAATCTGACTACTTTTAAAGACTGTTTTTTAACGGGACTAGTCCCGCCCTCTTACCCACCACTGCAACTTCTGTAACCCAGGATCAACAGTGGCACACAATGAAATGACACTGAGCGGTGAGGCTCAGGCATGTCCCGGTGATTGGCTTTAACTGTCTTGGATCCCGCAGCGAATTTAATCAGAATGAAAAAAGGAGGAGTTAGAAGATGAATAGTTCCACTTCCCTCCAGAGCAAAGCGGGAGACAGAATCATGTAAAGAGGCCGAGGATAGCCTCATAAAACGAGAGAACTGCAACTAGACAAGCTAGCTGCAAAATCACCAAGGATCAATTTAAGGGTCCTAAGTGAGCTGTTATATTTGATTCCAATAGTAGGTATGGCAAAGGCGCTTCAACGCACGGAAGTTGTACCTTGTTGCTACAAGATCCGTATATACCTACTTTTAACGACTGTCGGAGATTTTCTTATGACTCAGCTTGAGGACACGCATTTGAACCAAATAGCGTCAGAATTAATGTTTTTCTTTCTGTGACATGTTCATACACAAGCAACCAACGTTTAAATGTAACATCAATGGAGGGTCGGGGAGCAAAATGCCACAAGAGTTTCTAATAACCTTGTTTTGTTCTAGGCAAGTCGCAATCGCGTCATCAGGATCATGTAAGATGTTCCTGAGACGACGTTGCTTAAGAGCTAGTATGAAGATAAACCCCGTATATGTCTGCCGCAACAAACGAGGGCCTTGGGTGTTTATACTATGTGCATTGTTATTATATTTACACGTTGTTTGCTCTTCTATGGGTATATTGCCGAAAGTACAACACCAATTTAATAATAATAATAAATCATTTAATTCAAACACAGTCCATAATATTTGTTAGTAATACATCTTATTAACTAGTGTTATTAATGTTTTTAAACTTTCGCGATTTGTACTCATTTTTATATACTGTGGACACGGGTCTCAATCGCGATAAAGATATAGGCAAATCATTACCTTGGTTACCCGACGTTTCGGCATGGTCGACCCGTGACCACGGCTGGTGCAATCCATGCCGAAACGTCGAGTAACCAAGGTAATGATTTGCCTATATCTTTATCGCGATTGGGACCCGTGTCGACAGTAGGTATATAAAAACTAGTGTTAGTAATAACAATGCGTGTCTCCATTCACATAACCATATGATAGGTGTTTTAATTGTATTGCTTCTTTCTATTTCTTTATTTTAATCTGAAATGAATAATAATAACTATACCTTTTTTTTCGTGTGTGGGTAGGCAATATATACACATACGAAATTTTTAGCTCCTGCTATAATAATTAATTTAAATTTAAATTCAATAGTGTAATAACTATACATATGTATTAAGTACTTGCTAAACCCACCTATTTCGCTTGGTGTATCATCTCTCCATCAAAATAATCATAATCCAAGTTAATTTCACTGCAATAGCTATGGACAACAGATTAGAAAAAAGTTTGGAAAGTCTGGAAAAACTATTTCACTCACGCATCAAGGAACATGAAGACAAGCTACAGAATGCCATGGCATCACCGGTTCACACAGATGTAGCTGCACTTTCACGTGAGTTTATGGAATTCAAATCCCTTATACTGGAGTCACTATGCCACTTAAAAACACAAGTTGAACTTATTTCACTTGGTATGGATCGCCATGAGACTGCCATGCGTCGTAAGATCCTCTTGCTTCATGGTATCCCTGAGAAGCCAAATGAAAAGCTGTTTGATGTGGTCATCAACATATTAACCAGCCAAATGAAGTTGCCCGACCTCAATACAAACATTTTTGAGGCATGCCACCGTCTTGGTTCCGTTCAGAGCAAAACACGTCCAGTCCTAATTCGCTTCCGAGATTTTGAGCACCGCCAATTGGTCTGGGACAGCAAAACCACATTGAAAGGTACTGGATACACTGTCTCAGAGTTCCTAACACAAGTTAGGCATCGTGTTTTCACAGCAGCACGCAGGCATTTTCAAGTACGAAATTGTTGGTCGTCGTCAGGGAAAATAGTTATAATAACTCCGGACAAATCCCGACACAAAATCGAATCCTTGAGTGAACTTAAAGCCCTAATCACGAAGTTCCCAATCAGCGCTGTATCCAGTGAAACCGAGGGCTCTGCACCTGCTCCGTCCACCGTGGCTCCGGCCGGGCTGCCTACAATGCAGGAAACTAAGGCTACAAGAAGCCGTCGTCGATTTTAATTATGTCTCACATAGATTTGTTTTCAACATTCTAAATTTGTAGTTGCAACTATCATTGGTCGTATTATACATACTCTTCACATTATGCACTGACGGTACGCTATATTTTTTAGCTTTTGTGTATTACCCATCACATTTTTACTTTTATTTTAATCTAACGCCGGTACTTAGATTTGTAGCCATTACCTATTTTTCTTATTATTTTGTTCTGTTGACATTTGTTATGTTAGTTGTCAATTGTCAGTTGTCACTTGTCTTGTGACGTCTGCGTTTTGTTTAAGCTTGCTAACTTGCGTTTAGTTACATTCCGTAAATGTTTTGTAGCGTACCGGACATAATGTATTGTAAATATTATTGCTATATCTTAGAATGGCCAAAATAATTGTCCACTACAATGTTAATATGATTTCTTTGTTATTGATAATCTTATTTTATAACTTTAGCACTTTTTGTAAAAATCTCTTCCACTTGCGAGTCGGTGAGTTTAGCGTTTAATTAAGACAATTTTTTTTTAGATATAATTATTATATAGAGCATTTATTATTTCTCGCTATCACATCTTTTTATTATTATTATTTATTTTATTTAGTTTATCTTAGTATGGACGATAATGTCCCTATTATTGATAACAGTTTTTTCTCATGTTCTTCTTCTAATGACAGTTTTGTTAGCGCGGACAGTGATTCCTCCACAATCCTAACTTTGCATGATCAGCTATCCATTCTCCTCTCTGATTACTCTAAAAACCTTAACATCGCCCACATTAATGTTCAGAGTATTCCACGCCACCATTCTGACCTTCTGGCATCCTTTAGCAGTAACCATATTGACGCTCTCTTAATATCAGAATCTTTTCTTAAGCCTTCTCTTCTCTCTACTCACTTTTCATTACCTGGATTTGTGCTCGTCCGCAACGATCGGACTGGAAAGGGATGTGGGGGCGTTGCATTATACTTACGAGCCAACATCTCCTTTAAAATTGTTAATGTCTCTCCATCTACCTACACTGAATCAGCAGAGCATCTATTTATTGAAATTATAGTCCATCACAAAAAAATGCTTCTCGGAGTCTTCTATAGTCCGAGTCTTCGAATTAATTATTTCGACGCGCTAGAGACGTTACTTCATGATTTATGCCCGTCTTACGAGCACGTAGTCATAATGGGTGACTTCAATACGTGTTTGATCAAAAACGATCACCGTGCTAATGCTATCCGATCTCTCTTATCATCTGTTAATCTTCATATCTTACCTCTTTCTGCCACACATCATTTTCGCAATTGTAACCCATCTCTTCTTGATCTAATGATTGTCTCCAAACCTGATCTCGTTTCAACACATGGTCAGCTCACTGCTTGTTTCTCTTACCACGACTTAATCTTTCTATCCTACTCTATTCGGCCTCCCAAACGTAGATCACAATATTCAATCCTTCGGAATTTCAAGGGCATGAACCTGGAGGCATTAAAGTGTGATGCTGAACACATTGACTGGACGCCGGTGATCAATTGTGAATCTATCAATAGTAAAGTTCGAGAATTTAGCAGTATATTAACTTCACTATACGATCGTCATGCACCGAAACGGAGAGTTAAACTGAAACACATTCCAGCTCCTTGGATTACTCCGGCCATCAAAGAAGTTATGGCTAGTAGGGATAGGGCGAAACTTAGGTATAAGCGCACGCCAACAGAGGCCAACTTAAACCGCTTCAAAATCTTGCGTAATCGGTGTAGTCGTCTGTGTCGTGATTCTAAACGTCGCCACTTCCACACTTCTCTCAATAATCACAACTCCTCCAAAGTTTGGAAATTCCTAAAAGCCAATGGCATCGGCAAAACCCCTTCAACAGACTTTAATAGTATTGACCTGGGTTCTCTTAACAACCATTTCTCACTTCCCCCTATTACAATTGACCCTTGTATTAAATCAAATACTTTGCTTCAACTGTCCTCTTTGTCGATACCACAATGTTCGCCGTTCAAACTTACTTCAGTGAGTGAGGACGACGTCAAAAAATCCCTCTTATCAATCACATCTTCCGCTGTTGGTAACGATGATTTATGCTCCAGAATGGTCACTCCAATAATTCCTATTTTAATCCCTATCCTTACTCATATTTTTAACTTTTCTTTATACTCCTGTTGCTTCCCATGTGCTTGGAAGAAAGCTCATATCATCCCGTTGCCTAAAGTTTCCAATCCTACTCTTTTGTCACAATTTCGCCCGATTTCTATCCTCCCGTTCCTCTCCAAAGTTCTGGAGCATATAGTTCACCGTCAGCTATCTAGTTACTTACTGCAGAATAATCTTCTAAATCCCTTTCAATCGGGCTTTCGACCAGGTCACAGCACCGTGACAGCGCTCCTAAAGGTCACTGACGATATCCGTTGGGCCATGGAGAATAAATCTCTCACAGTCTTGGTGCTCCTTGACTTTAGCAGTGCCTTTAACTCCGTGGACTTCGATATTCTTCTCGAAATTCTTAAATCACTTAATTTCTCCTCGGAGTCTGTGGCCTGGTTCGATACATATCTTCGGGGACGCTCGCAGCGTGTTTGCTATAAAGACTCTTACTCAGACTGGTGCAATCTTACCACGGGCGTACCCCAGGGTGGCGTGTTATCTCCTTTACTTTTTTCCATCTTCATCAACTTTGCTACACGAGTTATTTCCTCTAATTTTCATCTCTACGCAGACGACATGCAGTTATACCGCCATTTTACATTAAATGAAGCTAGAACCGCCATTGCTGCTATGAATCAAGACCTAAGTGCCATCAGTCACTGGGCTAGATCGTTCGGTCTTCAATTAAATCCCATCAAGTCGCAGGCCATGATTATTGGCAGTAGGCAAATGCGTGCTGGTTTTGATGTAGGCTCTTTTCCTCCTGTTCTACTAGACAATGTGCATATTGCGTACTCGGACACGGCTAAGAACCTCGGGGTTATTATTGATCGGAACTTATCCTGGAATGCTCACATTAATGAAGTCAGCAAAAAGGTCTATTTTACCTTTCACTCACTTAGGTGCCTCCAGTACTTTTTGCCCTTTGAAACCAAAATAACTCTTGCTCAAACTCTAATCCAGCCCATTCTGGACTATGCTGATGCCTGCTATCTGGATGCTACTGAAGAGCTATTAAACAAACTTGAGCGCTTGCAAAATTTATGTATACGTTTCATTTTTAATCTCCGAAAGTACGACCATGTCTCAGAATTCCGCAACAATCTCAAGTGGCTCCCAATCCGCCTTCGCAGGAATACTCGAATATTATGTCTCCTTTTCAATATCCTACACAATCCCGCATATCCCTCTTACCTACAGGACCGTTTTTCCTTTAAACATTCTCCCAACGCCCAATGTAGGTCACACTTAAAAAGTATTTTGAAATTCCCATCCCATAAAACTGATTTCTTCTCCAAATCCTTCACTGTTCAGGCAGTTAGGCTGTGGAACTCTCTTCCGCCTAACATACGTAATAGTAATACCATCTCCATATTTAAAAAAAGGTTAAAAGAACACTACCTTTCCTCTTTACCTTAGATATATGTATTTTATGTAGTTTATTATTTTAAATTATGTATGTATTTATTTATATGTGTATTTTGTTCGTATGTATGTATATCATCCTACACACTCATGTCTTCCTCTCTTCCAAAATCTCCTCTTGCAGGTCTACTGGAAGAGATTTCTTTAGAAATAAGTAGTACCTTTGTGCAATGTTTTTCTTGTTTTTTTATTCTTTCTTTCTTCATCCTATCAGTGTGTACATAAATTTGAAATAAATAAAAATAAATAAACTATGAAATGAATATTTCTTTTGGTTACTCTTTCACGCAAAAACTACAGAACGGATTTTGAGGAAACTGTTGTAATATAGTTTATACATACATATCAGAATAACACATAGGGTGTAATTTATAAAGTTTAACGCGGGTAAAATCGTGGGGTACAGCTAGTTTTCAATATTTTAAACCAAAAAGTACTAATCGATTAAATAATTGGCTATGGTTTGGAAGTTTTTACAAGCTTTAGAAAATGTATCTTTGCAATTGTTTCTGCAGTTCAATCGCTGCAGTTCCTCGATCTAATTGCAGTTCACGGTATAATCACAACAAACTCTATCCTGCAATACTATTTATTTTAACTATTAAAGCAGTTGGCCGTCAAATATCCATAAAATGAACTTCATAATGCCCGGACCGCCGCCATCTCAAAGCGGTTGCAAGAGGCAGTTTTAATAACAATAAATGAAACATCGTAAACGATTTTATAGCATGTTCAGGTGGTGTATAATGACATCACGATTAAGGATGCCTTCCTTCTGACTGCAATAAATGATTGCTGTAATAATATAAGAACTAAGGCACTCTTTTTACGTTTATATGGTTTTAAGATATCACATCTTATTATAATTACAGGAATACGTTTATTAAAATTATATTAATAAATTTTAATTTATACAATTATACCGCCCTTAAAATTATATAATAAATTTTCTAAATCTCTGAAAAATTGTTTTCAGTACAGCATGATTCAAATGCTAAAAATAATAAATGCAATCATAGTTAATAAGAAAAACTATGATTTATAAATATAAAAAAAAAATAATATCAATTAAATATAAAAAAAATTTAAAGCGTCATCTGTTGGAATTGTCCGATCTAATTATTGGCAATCCTGCCGTTGTAAGCCGTTTAGGTTTCGGGAAGATGGCGGTAAAAGCGTCTTAAATGCGTTAACAAAATATCGAATGGTTGTATAAATTCGAGTCCCCAGAACCACGGTGTGGTGGCTGAGCGAAGGCGGAGCGGAGGCGGAGCGGAGACGGAGTGGTTAACGCACATGGGTCTGGATAACCTGTGGTCGTGGGTTCGATTCCCACCCGCATTTGAATTTATACAATTCATTTTAAAAATGTCTGAAAAATAGTTAGTACATTTGTTTATGCTTTGCCGCCAATATCGTATTAACGCTTGCAAAAGAGAGAACATCATATCGTGATAAGTTCTCATAAACGCTAGGTTCCTCCAAAACGTTATAAAGTTGAATATTATGAGCGCCCTTTGATGATATTCGAGCACAAAACTAATAGCGTAACTGTCGACCATATTTTGCTTTGAAGTTAACTTATAATTGATCTAGAGAAAAATTATCTCGAGATTGCATGATATGAACTAAAATATTTTCAACATCAAATATTTGACGACAGCCGTGACTCAGTTGTAAGTAATCCTCCCTTCTGATCCAAAGGTTGCGGGTTCAATCCTCGCACTAGATATATACATATATTCGTGTACATGAACATGTCTGTTTATCTTGGTCTAAGTGATTTCTTCTGGGTATATATTTACAAAAAGTATATAAGTATTTTTATCAGTGTCTAATATGGATACTAGGCAAAGGATAGAAACTAAGCAAAGCATTGCTTATTTTAGGCTAGATGGCGCTGTCATATTTTCCGGATATTTATTATTATAAAAATAAAAGATGCGTTAAGACGTTTTATAGAAGTCAGTTAAAACGTGTCGGATATCTTTAATGTTTTTAATAAACATGCTGAAATTGTACTTTTACACACGCGCCTTTCACACACCTTTCCCCACTTTCCGATGAGCTCTGGTGTCCTTACTTACACTAGAATCACAACACGAACATATTAATGAATAAAGTGAATTCAGTAATGTGTGTATTTCGTTAGTCAAACTGCTTATAAAGCTATTGCTTCTATTGAAAGCTGTGCTTTTCCTTTACGTAAATGTTGCTCACTTTAAATCTGCCTCACCCTAAATGCGAGGCAAATTAAACAATACAGTTAAAGCCTAGCCTAACATAACCCCGAAAGTGGCATGGATGCAATATCTCAAAAAAACTTAATTTCGTACCTAGTACATTCAAAAACAACGCGGAAAAATCTGTTAAAAATATATTGGCGGTTATATTTTTAACGTTAACTCCACGTATTCCACTTGTTATAATTAGAAATCGAGTCATTAAAACCTGCAGTATTTGAGTCCCACAAATATTGTGAACATGTCAAGAACATTGACAGGTTGTTACGCAGTGTATAGAAATAGGTTAACACGGGATTTTGTGGCCAGTAACAACATTTTGTAAATGATTTAATTCATTGGGCACACATTCATTTCTTTTGACTCTAAAGCGGGCATAGGCATAAGTTACCTAGAGTCACCCGGGGATCCAGACCCTCCACCGATATAATATTCGTCTACCGTATAAATAAGACTGATGTAACGCTCTCTTACTGATGTAAGAGAGCGTTGTGGTGTGAAAGAGGATGTAGTCACAAAGATTGAAAAAGGTATGCTGAGATGGTTTGGCCATTTAGAAAGGATGAATGAAAGAAGATTGACAAAAGAAGTATACTTGGCCTGTGTGAATGGTACAACCGGAAGGGGAAGACCTCGTAGAACATTCTCTGATCAAATCGAAGACGTACTTAAGAAAGGTCAGGTCAGAAGTACCCTAAACCGGCGAGCATGTATGAAGAATATTATGTCAGTAAACGAAGCGAAAGAGGTATGCAAGGATCGTGACAAATGGAAGTACGTTGTCTCTGCCTACCCCTCTGGGAAACAGGAGTGAGTCTATGTATGTATGTATAAATAATCTATTTACTTAATTCGTTATGTTTTTGAAATAATCTAAGCTATATAGGAGCATAATTACATTTCCGTTTATCATCTTTAAATATTTCAGATATTATTTTACACAAATCAAGCTTTAGTGATTCTATGTGTGGAAAATACGGGTATCCTCACCTCAGTCTTTTGATCCATCCAACGATAGTCTGGAAGAGATCACTTACGTGATAAGACTACTTATCATACCTTTATTTTAAATGCTGACAATATTTTATTTTTATTTTTGTGAAGCAATAAGGACATATTGTCGTTTAAACCTAGTCACTCTCAAGTAAATGTTAACCTTTCCATTGACCTAGAATCATAAAATTTGGCAAAACGCAGGGTTTCACAGCGCAAGTAAACATATTTTTTTGTTTTGTTCCTTTACAAACATAAATAGATTGTAGAATTTGCCGTAAGTCATTTCAATGTAAGGAAGAACACTTTTTCAAAAACAAATGTAATAGTACTATTAAAATGTGTATACTGATTAAATATGTAGGTCAATTATGCCTAGCTTAAAAGTCTAAAACTCCTACTTTATAAAACCGTAGCGATATTATTATAAGGTTGTATTAAGGCTGGTAATTAGTGACCGATAGTTAAACACGTAGAATTGTAAATTGTTGGTTATCATTAGCTCCATACTTATGATATCCAGCAATTTCCAATTTTATTTTTAGTTATGAGTCAGATAATAACAATAAAATATCAATATAAGCACTACCTCGCGTTTATACCAAAGAGTTTTAATATTTTAATTATATCGGAAACCAAAAAAGTTCCTTTGGGATAGTTTTTTGCTATCAAATAATTATATACCTAATAGCAACTCCGTTGAAATTAAGAGATGGTTAACTAAGTTATATCAGTCAACTATCACGTACATATGCGCAAATTACTGGAAGCTTTACGTGGTTAGAATACACCTTGCCAGTGTTGCAAAAGCTGTATTTTCTTGATATCTACGTAGTTTCAATAAAATGGCTACTTATGTATTTAATTACTACATTTAAGCCCCGGCTAAAATAAGTATAATATATAATAGTAATTAAATATATAAGTTAGACTCTGTTCGTTTTGACTTTAAAGCTATTAATAAAAAAAAAACCCATTCTCTATTCGAACATTTTTTTCATTATATGCGTCATAAGAAAGCTCACCCAAAGAGTAAAAGAGAGGGCTATGCTAATAACCGACATAGCCCGAAGAGTTGCCCAGCTGAAATGACAGTGGGCATTCAGTTCGTATGTCCGACGGTTGCCGATCTAGAAAGAAATCTAGTGGCGAGGCCACGAACCTGAAAACGCAGCGTTGGCAGGCCTCTTGCAAGATGGACCGATGATCTTGTTCGCTGCCTACCGGTACCGCAAGACTGGTAATTTTGGAGATTTTTGGGCCCTGTCCAACGTGTGTGGACATATTACAGCTGACATGATGATTTTTTTTATAAAATAAGGGAAACGAGCAAGCGGGTCACCTGATGATAAGTGATAAGTTTCTATTTAAAAAGTTAACTAATCTAAAAAGAACATTCTCTTTAGCTCTTATGCGTTGAACATTCTGTGGTAAGGAAATCGAACATTTTATCTTTACATGTAATTTAGTCAAATATAAATTACGCAACATGATACTTAGATGATTGAAAATATTAAAAACTCCAAAAAGGAGTATCATTTCGGACTAAACAATTAGTTAATTTGTATAATTATGTAAGCACATTGAATAAGCTTAAAAAGAAAATTGGTAACAGTTGAGCAATTGACAATCTTTTAAATAACTTTAATTTTAGTAAAGACTTTTTGTGTTTTAAGTAAAATGAAATAAATAAAAATAATAATCAGCATTTTCAAAGGTAAAAACCAATAGACCAATTTTCGAAGACATGGCATAATAATATTTAATACTCCAAGTAGGTAAATTTCTTCTTGTTAATTATGCCGGAAAACTGTATCATATAATCGCGTGGAATAGGGCCGAGGCCAAAACGTTTATACCTATGTTAATAGTGTAGAAGGTATCTTGATCTAGCAATGTTACTTGGCAAGGTCTCCGTGGTGTCTACACTTATATGGGTCACCAGAGTTTAGAGGTAATGTATCAAAGTTTTTCAATTAATCTACGTCTGATTTTATCACCGAATTAATTGGGCCTCAGAATTTACTTTTGGTATACAGAGTGCTGTCTGTCTGTTGGTCATAGTTTCTGTCTTGATTAAACCAAGTTTAAAGGTCTAATTTTGCACCTATGCAATTCAAGGACTTACGAATACCCATGCTCAGAGCCAATTCATATGGGACACATAAATAGTTGTTTTATGCTATATAGAGGTATATAGGAGTGAATCTGAAACTTGAGGGCACCGAATTGATAGGGAGGCGACTATCTTAAGCAGGTTCCGCCTATGATGGTGTCTCGTTTACTATAGGAGGAAGTCTCTTGATTATTTGTAGTATATAACCGCAATTAGTCAAAATTTACCCTAAAGAAATGTCAATATAGCAAGGAAAATGAAACTCATAAGCTTCTACTTTGGAATTTTACTATTAAATTATGTGTTCAACTGTCATATTTTCATGCCAGTAGGGATATTATTTAAAAATTTTAACTAAAATTGTTCTACATTTTCCGTAAGTGATTTGAAAATAAGATTATTTCTTCTCTTTTTTTCTTTTCTTACTTCATACATAATTATCTAAATTGGATATAAACATGCAGATTAAAAATAATGGTCGTTAATAATGATCAGAAAGACAGAATTCCGAAAGACCGCCAAACAAAAGCATAGATGTTATGACCAAATGATATATTCCTTTAACATTAAAGGATATGTCTAAATTTAATCTTGTTACAACCTATGCATTGTATATGTCTTAATGGTCTGACAAAAGGAAACGAGTTAGTATACAAAATATAAAATAATTAAATTAAGCCCAGACCGTCGCGTTGTGTAACAGACATAGTAATAAGTATGAGAGAAATTTGTAATTTGGAGCTGAGTTTCACCGTTATTAATTGGAATCATATTAATTTGGAGCTGTGTGCCACTGCTATTAATCGGAGTCATATTAGTGAGGTCTATCCCTAGCACAATAACTTAATTGTTAAATTCACTGCAAGAAACTCTATCTGAATAATTAATTTTTATTCTATAGGGAATGCTATATGAATGGTGTCAAACTTAGATTATATAATTTTTTTAAAAGAATTTTTTAATCGTTTTATGAAAAACGTGAGGTAAATCTTAAATGGAAGCGTCAACAATTTAAAGCCAACTGGAACTTTTAAAACATAGTTAATCGTACTATTTAAAACTAATTTAGGCATTTAAATTAAAATGAAATAAACTGATATTGCTAAATTAATTTTGGAGATACTATTCCAGATACACAAAAACAGAGATGCATAGACCAACCGTTAAGTTCAAGTTATTTTAATTTTGAAGAAGATATAACCTGTACCTAACAGTATTTCTATAAAATTAAGTACCTTCGAAGCCTAAATTTGCTGTAGTTATATCTATCTATCTAATTTAAAAGCTATGCTCTTGTTGGTGAAGCTTACTCCATTCCTCTCTCTTTGACCAGCGCTGTGAAATTATGTTGTCGTCGACATATTTAATTTCGAAGAAAAAATTACCTCTGCCTATCAATATTTCAAAAAAAATAAGTACCGCAGAACGCTAAATTTCCTGTCTATCTATCTATCCAATTTAAAAGCTATGTTCTTGTCGGTGAAGCTTACTCCATTCCTCTCTCTTTGACCAGCGCTGTGAAATTATGGTTGTATCAAGAAAACACTTAATACGACCATAGTTTCACTTTACCTCTGATCTGACCCAATTTCTCAAAGTTGTCAAGTATCCTATCTTCGTCTTTCCTCTATAGTGTTAAGAATGGATTTAATTTCATTTACCATTTCCAACATTTCTTCATTTGAATTTTTTGCTTTGCATACTTCGCCAACACCACTGCTACCTCCTCTTACGGTGCAGATACAGTCCATTTACAGGCGATATAATATAAAAGCGAAAAAATGTAATAACAAAAAATATATATACTATAATCTATCGATGGTACGGAGACCTTCGTGCACAAGTCCTAATTGCACAAGTGCGAGTCGGACTTATTAATACGGTTTTATTATGCCTATATCTTATTACTTTTTCCATAGACTCACACGTGTGACGGTTACTTTTGTTATCTTCACCATTTTATTGTTTTGCTTTGCAGATTGACTTTTTCCGATTTTAAACTTATTATAATTTTTGCTAATGCCCCTCTTTTGTTTTTTCCTTATTTGTGAGTTTATTATATAAGGCCTTTAGATAAATGTCTAAAAGAGTGGAATAGCATCGGCATCTCTATCTTCGTCGCTTAATAAAGTGCATTAGTCCAATATTTAAAAAAGAATAGCAGACCATGGACATTGGCAACAGCAGAGGAGCCGCAAGTGTATTGCCGGTCTTTCAGGAAGGAATAGGAATATGTCATACTGAATCGGAAATACCCCCGCAGTTCATTGATTCCATTACCAATCAACGGAGTGCCCAGTAAAAAGTTTATTGTGAAACGTAAGGTGGTAGACGACCATTAATATAAGTTACATGGATGTAATTTCCATTTCTGGCAAGAGGGTCTGTGGCGAAAAGTTGAGGCAGGTATAAGTTCGAACAATTCCTCAGCCCACCCCCAATTAGCGATAATACCTTATTTTATTATTCTGATTGGTAGGTTTTTCCCATTGTTCCCTCTGCCACTTATACTCGTAGGCTAAACTTATGTTACAAACTTAGAATATTTTATAACAGAAATTTGAATATCGAATCTATTTAGCCGTAATAAAGTGAGATGGTTCTCTGTAATGGCTCTTTTCTGATTGCATACGTAGCCCTATAGAATTAATTTTTGAAGACAAATATAATTCTGGGTACCTGATACTATGTGGATTAAATGTATAAACTAAAATATGCACAACACTAAGGTAATTTTTATTACGTTTTTAGAGTGGCTGACCCGTAGCAAGTATGCAAGCAATTATACGAATCTTCATCAAAATTCCGTCTCACGTCATGTGAAAACTTTTATAATTTCATTTGCAGTAAAATTTACAACAAAGTACAGTATCAAAACATAAAAGATGATAGAGCTAAAAAGTCATTAGGACTAAAAATAAACGATTAAATATTTTATAACTAAGGTAGTAAATGTCCTATACCTAGAGTGAAGTAGTAATATTTTTAATATATGGTATATTTTAAATACGGAATCAATACCTCACAACTGACAAAATACTTGTAAGCGAAGTGTTTAGGGACATCTATCTAAAAATCGGATTAAAATAAATTACCAAGTTTAGTAACCATCCCCAGCCGACAAAATCGTTATAGGTATTACATATTTAATTCTTGTTTTCTTTTTACACAATTTTTTATTTATTTATGTGACAAAACAAGTAGGTAACGATACATATAACCTTTAAATCTATATAGTTATTTTCGGTGGACCGATAAAAAATTTGTGTGTATTTCAGTGAATCCCTTGATAGTTTAGATTTTCAATTAGACCCGGCAGGTGGACTTAATGTGTTGCTAAATAATTTGTATTTACAAATGGAATCTGTAGGAGGCGCTGGGATATGATTCCAGTCATAAATTTATGAATTATACTTTTCTAAATAAAACAAAATTCTAACAAATTTTTTATTTTATTTCATAGACACATATGTACATGGATCATATCCAATTATTGAACAAAAATCTGAAACGGTACATAAACGCTTTGAATGGTGTTACATAATATATATGTTTCAAAAAGAACGCGCAATTTGAGAGGATAAAAGTGTTTTGTCTTAAAAGGGCGTTTGAAGCGTTCGCATCGTCTTTTATAGCGACACGGCCACACAGTCTAGCGAAAAATAACGCTGTATTTTTAGGCCGGACGACCAACACCATTATGAATGTTAAAGCTCCCTAAGAAAAGGGGGTCCTATAAGTTTGATGCTTACATTTGTGATATCGTAAAGCTTTTACGGATATATTGAATTCAATGTTGTTTATTTTAACAATTAATAGCAATAGATAGATAGATAGTAATATTAGTTTTTGAAGTAAAACTTCTGGACGCACGCTTTACTTGGGGTTAACGTTGAATTGACGATGCACACTCTTATTTTTTCAGTTCATTAAGCAGTCGTTTGGAAAGGGAAAGAATACCCAATAGAGTAAAATGTAATATGTTTTGCTAAGGGTAGCGAGGCAGGAGTAAATCACCAGGATTTTTATTTTATTAACTAGCTCTGCCCCGCGGTATTTCCAGCGTTAAACTTCATAAATTATAGACTATATGTTAATCCAGGGTGTCAGCTAACTCCATACCAAATTTCATTAAAATTACTTTGCGGAAATCCATAACAATAATTTTCAAGGGCTGCTAACTCGTCGAGTGCTCGAAGGAGACTCGTCGAGAGTCTCCTTCGAGCACTCGACGAGTTAGCAGCCCTTGAAAATGGTCCGTGGAGGACCGAAACACGTGTTGGGTATCGTACTGGCGCATGTAATTTGCTTTTTAATATTGTCCTTCTTGCATGTGCACGTTTTTGCGGGCGGGAGGGCGGTGCAAATTGCATCCCGGCATGATTAAACTGACAATTAGCGGAATTAACACTACATATTGATTTTGTATTTTGATTCATTAAAATTGCCCCAGCCGCCTAGACGTGAAGATGAAACAAACATACACACTCACACACTCACAAACTTTCGCCTTTATAATATGAGTGTGATTATAGCACTTAGGTGACACCGCTATACTATTCTTAGTTTGGTAACAGATAGTAGGGTGTTGGTTGTTCCACGAATTTATAAAAATAAAATTGTATACAACTAAACACTAACTAATACAACCAACAATCATTTATAAAAAGAATACAGTTAATCACTGGTACATACCATACCAACATATCAGGACACAAAATAACAGATTTATTTTTAAATACCCATGTGAAAAATACCCATGTTAGTCACTAGAAACTGTTTGACTAGTAAATATATTTGTAAGAGTTACTTTAAATTTCAGAAACACTATTAGCCGAAGTACAGGCCACACAAATATCTACCCTGTTAGAGAGTTGAAGCCAACCTTGAAATACTCCTATTTCGAGGTTGGCTTTTCCCTTGATTGCTTTAAGTTTTATTCATGATGTATGTTTTCAAATTTTATAGAATTATATAGAATAGTATAGTATAGTAGTTTGATTAATATGTTTACGGTACCAATTTATTCCTAGTTTATATATAACTAGCTGTGCCCGCGACTTCGTCCGCGTGTTAATTAGTTTATTTTGTTTTTTTTTGTAAAATAAATGACTTTTTCTAAAATAAAAGAAGCCTAAGTTACTCCTTATTACATCAGCTACCTGCCAATAAAAGTCCCGTCAGAATCGGTCCAGCCGTTTCAGAGATTAGCCGGAACAAACAGACAGACAGACAGACAAAAATTTAAAAAAATGTTATTTTAGTGTATGTACCGTATATATATTCATATTTATGTAGTAAAAACCGGTTATTTCAATATTACAAACAGACACTCCAATTTTATTTATTTGTATAGATAAAATGGGGCGAACAAAGTATACCGTTAATAATATAAGATTAAAAGTTAAGCTCTTTGGGGAAATACCCCTAAACTGCAATATTCACTTACACCTGGTAGCCACGGACGTGATAGTTTATAATTTTATTATTGAAGGCCCGAGGTACCAAATACCCAAATAGCTGCCATATTCACTTACATTCTGTCTGCTGCCACGAACGTGTTTTTAATGTTTTTAACTATCCCGGGCCATTAATAATGCCTTTCTGATATAAAAACCTTTTATTGCCGCTAAAAAACCGTCTTCAACTTTTCTGTATGACCTCCAAGTTGGTCATTTAACTTACCTATATGGGACAATTATGAAAGTATTCCGTATCCAATATAACAAAACAACAGAAGAATCCCTATGGGTATATAACAAAAAACATTCAGATGAATTGTGATCCTACTCCTTTTTTGATGAAGGTTAAAGATTGAGACTAGATTAAATTATATCTATATATACAACATGTAACGTAATTAACGCACACCCTCAAACACCCCAATTAGAATCTTATGATGTAATCATAATACAGACATCGATTTTTTTAATTTAAGATGTATATGCATTTACTAAATTAGTTTCTTGGAATAAAGTTTATTTTTCTTTATTTTGTATTGAATGATGGAATTTGTAGGAATACAAATAAAACTGCGGTTTTAAAGTCTTATTACTTTGACTTACAGTCCATTTCAATTTGTTTTGACTGAACAGGGTTAATATGACAATAATTTCCGTATTATTAATTATTTTGGAATACAAAATTACCTATATTAAAAATGATATAAATCGATTCAGTAAACGATTAGAGATATAGAGATAAGACCATTAGAGATATAAGAGACATAAAAAATATAAAAACACATTACAATTATACTATATATATTACACACCTTTTTAATTAGTAAATGTTATTATAGTCTAAGTGAATATTTTAATGATAATAATATGTAGACGGAATAACTTTATTATTATTGTATATCAGTACGGCGGGTCATAGCTGAACACTAATATTATTGTAAATAACACTCTACTATCTATGTTCCACAATAAAAAACTTGACTTTGACTTTGATTCTGAACAAACTATTTTTAGGATGTGCGTTAATTAGGTTACATGTTGTATATGTACTTACGTACATCTGTACGCCTTTTATATAATCGTGAACTATGTATTTGATCGTGTGATTATCTTTAGTAAAGTTTTGTGCATGAGCCCACGAAGGTTTTTGAGTTTGTACACATAGGCTATAAGTTATATAGTTAACGCGGGTGAAACCGCGGGGCACAGCTAGTAAGAGATATAATTAAATATTATAGTCTTAATATGACACGAGATTTTTTTTTTAATCTGAACTCTGCAATTCTCAAACAAGACACTTCAGAGTGAGTAGTTGGAAATGCTTTTATAAATTTTAGTAAAAATTCAAATAACTTACTAGAATCTAGTAAGTTTGAAGCGCACTGAGGTTAAAGAGAAAGCATATTTTGTTTGAGCACTTCTGAAGTGAAACTTTGTGCAGAGGTAAAATAAATTTAGTTCATGGTCTTGATTCTGACAATACCTACGTTTGTAACTCTTGCACTAAGTGGTATTTGGAATGAAATAGTCAAAGGCTAGGTATACTATTTGTATGTGGTTAGGTATGATATTATATGAAATGAAAATTCAACTCAAAACATGGTTTGAGATGTGGTTGAGGCCCTGCCTTGCTAAAGAAAAGAAAACTTCGATGGATTGGCCATGTCCATCGCATGGCCCCCGAGAGACTACCAAGTCATGTGATGCTGGGACAGGTAGCAAACGAGTACTAGGGCAGGTAGCAGTAGACCTGTTGGGCGGCCAACCTTAACATTCAAAGAATCCTGCATGCGAGTTATGATAACTTTTGGAATTCCAATCATTGGTTGGGAAGAGCGTGCCGAAAATAGACCCGAGTGGTCGAGTTATAACAATCGGTGAAAGGTGATGAAGGCTGGTTGCAAAAAATCAAGCAGAAATGTCTACGTCGTGCATTACCACCTCCTTTCATTGCGAACGTCGTGGAAAAAATTCAACGCGACTATAGGGCTCTATAGCCATATGCAATGATGCGGCAACCGGTAGTTTAAATTCAACTTTATACACTAGCGTTGCAACAAACATCTACACAGATGTTGTGGCCAATGATGATGATGATGTCACCCACATCTATCAACCGATCTCTGCTAGGATCTCTATTTGAAAATCTAGTTCAGAGTTAGGCATATATACATAATTCATCTATGGACAAAGTAAATTCATGTATTACAAATGCAAATGGAAATCTAAGTAAAAAAAATTTAGAGGCCAAGTATTTTCGTTCCCTTCATTTATAAATTTCCGGCATATAAAAATGGATGGACGGGCCGGTTGGCTTGGTTGCTAAAGACTTGTTTTTCACGCCGCACGTCATGGATTCGATTCCAACCCAGGTCATATATTTGTGTGCATGAACATGTCTGTTTATCCTGAGTCTGGTTGTAATATCTATCATCAAGGGCGTCGCCAAGGGGGGGCAGGGAGGGGCAGCTGCCCCCCCCTAGAGATTCTAAAAAAGTTGCCAAATATAATACAACCAAAGTCCTTAGATCCTGCGCAAAAAATATACCAAAGCATTGTTCTTTCATTGTTCGTCCCATAAACTGAATCTGGTAATAAATGATCTCAATATTCTTCCTGAAATTCGAAACACCAAGGGAACCACTAAAGATATTATTAATTTTTTTCAGGAATCTGTTTTGAGAAGAAAATTGGTACCTAATATTACCAGGCTCTGTGAAACAAGATGGAGTGAGAAACATAAAACTATCAGAGTATTTAAGGAGAATTTTCCTGTTATATTGGAAGCCTTAGAAAACTTATCGCGCGAAGGAAACAGTGCGACTCGAAAAAACGCCTTTCAATTCCATGCGGCTGCTTTCAAAATTTCGTTTATACTTTGTATTACTTTGATAGCTAAATACTCTGCTTTGTTGGAACCTGTTGTCAACGCGCTCCAATCCATAGCTTTGGATGTGGTTAAGGCCTCGCAACACGTCAAACGCATTTTGCAATTGCTAAAGAGCCACCGTGATAATCCCGAAAGAATCACCGATGAAATTATAAAGGATGCTACTGTTGTTGCGGAGAAAGTCGGCCTGGAGGAGGATATCACTTCAATGCCGCGCATTGTTGGGAAACAACGTCATCGAAGCAATCACCCAGCAGAAAGCCCTTCAGAATTCTGGAAGAGTTCATTAATAATACCATACTTGGACTCCTTTATTACATCGCTTGAAACACGCTTTGCTGAAGAAAATACTCCATCATTTGCTTTCTCTAAATTGCACCCCGCACAAATGCAAACGATGTCAGTCGAAAATCTCACAGGAACTTGTGAAACTATCGCTCGGTTTTATAATTTACCAAACATAAAAATTGATGTCGAGCTTTGACAGCAATTCTGGCATAATAAACCAAACTCAACAGATCAAACCGTTGTTGACATCCTAAAAGAAGCAAAAACTTTATTTCCCGACACGGAAAAAGCGTTGAAAATTTTGATCGCTCTTCCATGCACGACGTGTACGCTAGAGCGATCGTTTAGCAGCCTCAGGAGACTAAAACCTGGCTAAGAAGCACTATGAGTGAAAATCGCCTCAATGGTTTGGCCATGATGAGTGTGCACCGAAAACTTATACATGGAAACTTACAAGATTTTAATAATAAAGTGGTCGAGAAGTTTGCAATGAATCCCCGAAAATTATGTTTTAATTAACCTAATATAAACAAACAACGACCACGATAATATTAAAATCGGGTAATTTAATGAAATACGCTGTACACTTATTCAAATTCAAACTCCTTTTTATTTTATTTTTCTAATAAATGTTATTATAACTCATTTACAAGTTTTTTATTGCATAGTCAAGAGCTCGTGCTCGTGTAGCTTACACATAGGACTCTGTACTGTCACAGAATATATATGTATATAGTACTAAGATACTGTTGTTATTACAATCGCTGTAGATGTAAGGCTCGTAGTAAAAGTGAAAAGTTTCAAGTGCTGTCGACTTTACCTACAATTCTTATACTTTTCTCATTCATTGAGAATGAGAAAACTATGAATTGTAGTAGGTAATGATAATATATAGGGACAATGTCACACACATCATCCTAACCCCAAACTAAGCAAAGCTTGTACTATGGGTACTAGGCGACGATATACATACTTATATAGATAGATAAATACTTAAATACATAGAAAACATCCATGACTCAGAAACAAATATTCGTGCTCATCACACAAATATTTGCACTTACCGGGATTCGAAACCAGGGCCACCAGCTTCGTAGGCAGGAGCACTACCAACTAGGCTATGGTAAAGTCAACTTGCCCCCCCCTGCGCCATCGGCTGGCGACGCCCTTGTCTATCATACTTATATAGATATTACAACCAGACTATTTACAAAAGAAAAGTAGTAGGTATATGTAGTATATCAGTTATCTAGTTTCCATAGTACATGCTCTGGTTAGTTTCGTATCAGATGGCGGTGTGTGAATAATGTCCTAGAAATATTATCGGTATTATTAAAGTTAACTACTCAATTACTTCGCCATTAATTATATTGATAATTTGCATTAATATTTTTCTCCAATAAATACTTCAGGCACCAACGGCTAATGATTGAACTAGGGATCAATTTATAACCACTCATCAGCGATCACTAATTACTGGTTGGAATTTCCTTAAGATTCTTTGGCTGGATCTCATTTACTTTGATGGACGGGTTGGCATTCGCTTGACGCTCCACTTTACAGCCATTTTACCTCCGTTTTACAGCTATAGGCAATTGAGCGCACTTAACGAGGTGTTACACAGCTACGACGTTCCAACGTACTCCATTACACTGAGATATTTGAGTTTATTAAGTTTTGTACAATTTAGTAGGCTCATTTTTAGGTAAGTGAATTTCGTTGAAGGATGTTCAGTTTGAATGTCACAATATGTATGTCCGTTTTCAATGTTCAGTAAGTAATGGCTATATAATAATAATATCCTGGGACATTATTTACACTCGGCCATCTGATCCCAAACTAAGCAGAGCATGTACAGTCAACAGCAAAAGTAGATGATCAAAGTCGGATATTCAATACTAATTATCATAAATTGCGACAAAATAGTGTGGTGGTGAAGAAAATCTAGTTGAAGGTGTGCGTGAGTGTTAAGTGTAAAAAATATTAACTAGTGAAAACTGCCGCCCAATAGCATCATAAACTCAAAACTCAGGTCCGATTTTGATCATCTACTTATGCTGTTGACTGTACTATGGAAACCAGATAACTGATATATTACACATATTACTTTTCATTGTAAATACATACTTATATAGATAATTAGAACCAAATTCAGGGCAAACAGACATGTTCATGGACACAAATATCTGTCCTGGGTGGGAATCAAACTCACGACCTCCGGCGTGAAAAGCAAGCATTTACCAACCACGCCAACAGGCCCGTATATAGTAGGCAGAGGAGACATTTAGAAGGAAATTACCTTAGAGGATATATTTTATTAAAAGATCCACTGGTACGTAATGGAACATGTAAATAGGTAAGTAATACTTTCCTAGAATGTTTGATGGAGTAAATAATTAAGTGAGTGTATTGCGAACCAGCCTTCTGGGCACGTTTCCGGTGAATGACGGTACGGATTAATCCTACTAATATTATAAAGGCGAGAGTTTGTGAGCGTGTATGTTTGTTACTTTCTCACGTCTAAACGGCTGGAGCGATTTTAATAAGATTAGGAGATGGAGTTAGCTGACACCCTAGATTAACGCATAGGCTATAATTTATAAAGTTTAATGCGGGTAAAACCGCGGGGCACAGCTAGTAGGTACTTCTATATAATATAAATTATTATCATCTTTTATTGTGTTATTTTAGTCTTAAATATAATTAATAAGTTTATTCTAATCCAATAATTGTAGTTGGCGTGGTTGGGAGATGCGTTCTTTTCACGCCGTAAGTTGTGGGTTCGAGTCCCACCCAGGACAGATTTTGTGTGCATGAACATGTCTTTTTGTCCGGAGTCTGGGTATAATTATCTATATAAGTCTGTATTTTCAAAAGGAAGTAGTATATGTAGTATATCATTTATATGGTTTCCATAGTACAAGCTCTGCTTAGTTTGGGACCAGAGGGCCGTGTGTATATAATGTTCCCGGATATCATTATATAATTCATACCAATTTAAGTATATATTAGGTATATAGTAAGTTCCAACATATTTGGAAACATACAATATTAACTGGTAAGTAAAATAATATCGTAGTGAACAATTATATGCTCTTTTTTCAGTATTCAAGAGAAAAATACTGGTGTTACCAAACGTTTCCGCATATTAACTCAATTTCGAATATTTTTGGAAATTGTACACTTTTAATACGAAGAGGCTTTTGATTTGAATTTGTGAAAAATGAAATACGAAGTCTAGCCTTCAGCGCCGGCATATTATAGAGCGGAGGTCTAAACATAGTTGCACATTCTTTTCCTTCATAATTAATGAGAGGGGAAAGATGATACAGCTGGAAAGAGGCGTTTCGTGCATTCGTGCATGATCTGGTGAATTTTCTTACCAGAAATGCACAATGATTATTAATTGTCTGACTGCCGTAATGTTAAGGTTGCAATTTCAGAACGTTGTCTGAGAGATGTTGTTACTGAAACTATGAATGTCCATGTTGGATTTCTAAATACCAGTGTTCCTTAAGGTACGGATCTTCATCATTCGACATTGAAGTCAGCTCTTTGAATCATTGAAATATTTAAAAGTTGTAGGAAATTACTGTATGATAATTTTCTTATGACTTGACACCTTTGAAACTGTGACTACATGCTTTGAACAACATTGTTTTGAGCTTCTATATTAAGAAAGATTGGAGCGCTGTACGGTCTAAATCCAAATTTAAAAAGACAAAACACCACCCTACTTACTTGTGTAGCGTAAAGAATATACTTTTTATTTTGTAAAACGATACCGAGAACTCATTATTTTTGCAATGCCTACCTACGGATTTAATTACGCAAATCCTAAAAACCGTTCTGTCTTTCTTTTATCGAGAATAAACCCTTCTATTATGAGCCAGATGACATGTCGGCACTTAAATGTCAGAATGGAATTGGAAGTCACTCACAGAATGCTTGAAGCCCGAAAGTTCGGTGCTAAGTTGATCTGTAATTTATCGGGATTGAACAGATTGATTTCAAATTTGCGATACCTAGGAAACAACAACGCTTTTACAAGCATAATGGTAATATAAATGAAATGGTAAAATACGCTTTGTTAAAATCGCGTAGTAAGGATGTAAGAATGTTTGTAATTTTTTCACGCAAATAGTACCGAATTTTATGATGAAACTTTGTAGAAATATACCTTTATATATCCGAATAACACATAGGCTATATATATATAATTCATAATGTTTAATATACTTTGTTTTGAGTATAATAGCCTTGTTAATCTATTAGTAGCGCATTCAATCGCCGATATCTAGGTCCCAGGTTCCATTATATTCAAGTGATTCCAATAACATGGATTTTTGGGCAAGGAAAATTATCGTCGGGTCGAAGAAGCCGTAAGTCCTGCGCCTATCCTCTTTCCACCTGTATCATCTTTCCCCTCTCATTAATTATGAAGGAAAAGCGCAAGCGCTTGATTTGAAGTTTAGTTTTCTGTTTATCACAAGGCCACTTGTGTCATGTCACTCTTCAGTGATTCCATACAGGAAAGTTAAATAAAGTCTAAAGAAATGATTATTAGTGGTATTGAATCTTGGATTTATACTCATTAATAGATAGTAATAGACACATCAAGGTTTTCGAAATGAAGGAATACCGACGATGTTATTCACCCAAAGCAATTTAAAGAAAATAATGTCAAAACAGACCATGCGTGTGGAAGATTGGTAGACAATTAATGCAGAATGTAATGCCACAGATTGTTTATTATAAATATGCTTCCTGGGTGGTTCTAGCCACACTATGTTATATGCGAAATGTTGAAATGAAATGAAATGAAATGAAATGAAAATGTTTATTTGCCAGAATATAGGTTAATGAAATAAACGATTTTATTTATTTATTTAAATAAATAAAATAATCTTGAGACAACTAACACACTGCACTACACTACACTACACTTTGTCGGTCACCGTAGCCTCGTTGGTAGTGCTCCTACGAAGCTGATGGTCCTGGGTTCGAATCCCGGTAAGTGCAAATATTTGTGTGATGAGCATGAATATTTGTTTCTGAGTCATGGATGTTTTCAATGTATATAAGTATTTATCTATTTATATAAGTATGTATATCGTCGCCTGGTACCCATAGTACAAGCTATGCTTAGTTTGGGGCTAGGATGATCTGTGTGACATTGTCCCTAGATATATATAGATATTAATACTGCCATCTGATCCCCAAGTGAGCCTGTATAGGCTCTGCATAGTTCATCTAGTTCTCTTATGTATATACCTACTATGGCAACAGTAACTAGATAACTGATGAACATATATTTTTTTTACTTACATATATATTTCTAAAAACATACATATTATATACAAATTATACTCAGACACGGAACAAATAACTGTGCTGATCACACAATTTTTTTTCCTGGGTAGGGATCGAACCCACGACCTGTGGCAGTCAATTTAATTTTCATCAGCAATCAACTAATCAAATTTTCTGTCGAGTCGATGCGATTCAATAGTAAATTACCAATAACTTCATTTATTATAAATTTGGATTTCGAACCTTATTCATTTTACAGATATCGATTTTATTGGATCCGACAAAAGGCAGAAACGAAAATTAGAGGATGGCATCGATTCTAACTCGAGTAAATCATCGAGTAAATTCATAATCGACTGCAGGTGTGGCGCAGGGTTAAGGTACTGTGACGATCTCCACGGTCGTGAGACCTCCGTTCGTCTAAATTAAAAAACATTTAAAAATAAATGTTTAAAAACAAAAGGTTTGAAAATAGTTCACACATGAGAAGAGGAATCGATTTATCCGTCATGCGACGACAGACGTCTATGAAACGTGAAACATCATAGAAAAAGTAAAGAAACTATAATTACGGGAAACCATAATATAAACTATATAAGTCAGTTGGATCACAATTCACTTATATAGGGACCATATGAAGCGCAGTACAGTGACATGTTGGAGCGCATCCAGAATAAATTTGTTAGGCATCTGTACTGCAAGTTGTATGGTGTATATCCGTTTTACCCGCTAATGTACCCTACACTATTTGTACTTGGTATGGTCGGGTACAATGAACTCAGGGTGAGACGGAACTTTACTCTGGCCGCGTATGTGGTAAAGCTATTGCGTGGTGAGGCACACAATCCAGGGGTTCTGCGTCAACTTAGACTACAGGTGCCGGACCATTACGTGTGGAAAAGGCGGCGTCCACAACTGCTTGCCGTACCGGTGGCTAGGACCAATCTACTGGCAAAAACCTCACTCACCCGAGCAATTAGATTAATTAATGAAGTACGAAAAAGTGGATATATTCTCATGTAATTTGAGTGAATTCGTAAAGATCCTGTTAAAGGTAGTTAGTTGCATGAATAATTAGTTAAACATTTTGTTTTAATACCAACACTATCGCATTAGGTCAAGACCTGTAACGATAGATGTTAAGGAGAGAAATAAATAAATAAAGCCTTTGGTTCAAAACTTCTACATAGCTACAAGATCCCGAAGGCATCTGAACCAGCAGATCGCCATAGTACTTGCCTCACTACTACTACCTCACGGGCCCGTTCTGTTTTTGACTATTACTATTTTAGAGTTCGGGTGTGATACGTTTTTCAGAATTGTGTAAGTTCCGCAATTAAGGATACATTTATGTTAGACGGGTGGGTTTTGTTCTTTTATAAAAAAAATAAACTAAATTTGGAATATTTTTTTGCATATATATCTACAGGCTGCATACTATATTACAACATAGCAAAGTTCCATCGACTGATTGTTTATTACGAGGACTTCGTACAAAAAGCCCCTTCGTTTCCAAGACTATATGGTTGCATGGGACTAATAATTTCAAATTGACTAGTTAGGTTCTTAAATAAAAAAAACTAATTAAATTTGGATTCAAACTTTTTATAATTTTAATTAGTTCGCCTACAGTTACTTATAAAACGTACATATAAATCCCGTCGCGGGAATTAAATTGGCCAAAAGAAAAACACTCAAATGTTTTTAGTTTTATGGGCTACTTGGTAGTTTGTTCAAGTTTTTACGTTTTTCGATCATTCGATCTTTGGGATAGTAAAGAGATTTATGTGTAAAAAAAAACCACCAAGTGCTTAAAATAAGTAGCTGATGCCCACGACCATCTATATCAAATTTTATATCTAAGTTTCAGTTACTTTATTTTTCATTCAAAATGTACCTTTGTATGGATATGTCAGTCAAAAGCTTGAGTTTATCTTTAATATTTTTTAACAAACTGAAGGTTTTCTTAATTAATTCGTTTGGGCGGTGATTGTCCTAGTTTCATAATTGTTTAGACACTGAACCATTTCATATAATATATTTTGTTTATTAGGTCCTTTAAGGGCACCCTCCGTCACCGTCGTACCATGATTGGGACGACCAGTTGGAGGTGACGGAGGGGGAGTTGGACCGAGCAGTACGGCGACTTGCGGCCCGAAATACCGCCCCTGGCCCGGATGGGATACCGGGCAGGGCGTGGGTTTGCGCTCTGGCAGTCCTGGGGGACCGGATGAGGCAACTGTTCACCAGCTGCCTCCGTAGTGCCGTGTTCCCCACCTGCTGGAAAGAGGCAAGGCTGGTGCTATTGCACAAGCCGGGCAGGACCGCCGATTCTCCTTCGGCGTTCCGACCAATTTGCTTGCTGGACGAGGCGGGTAAGCTCTTTTAGCGTGTGATAGCCACCCGACTCAGCGAGCATCTGTCGCGCATTGGCCCCGACTTATCGGACAACCAGTTCGGTTTCCGGCAGGGACGTTCGACGCTGGACGCGATTAATCGTGTCCGCGCCCTGTCGGAGCCCGCCGTTCGGGCGGGGGGGGGGGGGGTGGCGTTGGCGGTGAGTTTAGACATCGTCAACGCCTTCAACTCCGTCCCCTGGTGGGCGATACGGGAGGCACTGGTCCATCATAATGTGCCTCCCTATCTCTGTGGTATAGTCGGGGCATATTTGCGCGACAGGACGATTAAATTCGTCGGTCGGAACGGGATTGAGATCCAGATATCCTCCCTCCCGGAGTGAGCGTCGTCTGCTATGCGGACGACACGCTCGTCATAGCACGGAAGGTAAGCTTCCAGCGGGCGGTACGGCTCGCCGAACTCGGAGTTGCGTGTGTCGTCACGGCCATTTTGAGACTGGGCCTTCGGGTAGCGCCTCACAAGACCGAGGCGCTATGGTTCCACGGCTTACGCCGTAGGGTGGAACCACCCAGTACCTATGTCGATGCGTGTAGGTGACGCAGAGGTCAGGGTGGGGCGGTACATGAAGTACCTGGGCCTCACCCTAGACAGCCGATGGGGCTTCGAGGAGCATTTCGAGCGTCTGGCCCCCCGAGTGCGCCGGGTAACCGGTGCGTTACACCGGCTTTCGCCGAACCTCGGGGGTCCCAGGGAAGAAGTTCGCCGCCTCTACGGAGGTGTCGTGCGATCCATGGTCCTTTATGGGGCGCCCGTCTGGTCTGAACGCCTGACGGGCGCCTCTCGCTGCAGGGCTATTTTGAATAGCCTGCAGCGTGTGGTGGCCATACGGATCGCACGAGGATACCGGACGGTATCCTTTGAGGCGGCGGCACTCCTGGCACGCTTCCCGCCGTTTGATCTCCTGGCGGCAGTCAACGCGACGGTTTACACCGAGATCCGCGTCCGCCGGGAGAGCGGTGAGGCGCCAGAGCAGACGCTCATTGCCTATAGGCGGGATGCACACCGGCGCGTACTAACGCAGTGGCGCGCACGGCTGGAGTTGCGCCGACAACGTGCCGTCGGTGCTATCCTGCCTCACCTCGAGGCCTGGGTGGGAAGGAAGGGTGGCTACTTCACCTACAGACTGACACAGATACTCACCGGACACGGGTGTTTCGGTGAGTATCTGTGCCGGATCGGCCGAGAAGTGACGACACATTGTCACCATTGCGGGAGCGACCTGGACTCTGCCCAGCATACGCTGGAGGAGTGCCCGGCCTGGGAGGCCGAGAGACGAGTCCTGGTCGCTGAGATCGGACGGGATCTTTCGCCACCAGCAGTCGTGTATGCGATGCTGGCTGGCGACTCCACCAAATGGGACGCCGTGGTCTCCTTTTGTGAGGCAGTTTTGCTGCAGAAGGAGGCCGCCGAACGGGATCGGGAACGAGCCGATCCCTCTCGTAGGTGGAGGAGGCGTCGGGGTGGCGGCGGCAGCCGTTAGCCCAACTCCCCTCGGGGCCGCGGTGGCAGTATGAGAAGTGTCCTCAACTGCCGCCACGTACAAGCGGCTCCGGGATGACAGCGATCTGTTGTGGCGCAGTCGCTGTGCCGTACTGGCAGGAGTCGGCAATAGGGGAGGGCAATCCAAAGGAGCCCTCCCAGGGTACGTGTCCCGACCATCTGGGACATGGCGCAAAAGGGGGGTACCGGAGCAGCATACCCGCGTTCCCGGGACTCCCCCATCAGGCGCCAAAAGAAGTCCACGGCAGGTAGGTTTAGTCGGTGCAAGTCCGACATACCCACCCGCAGACACTTTTTGCGGGTGGCATGCGAAGGCATTCCCCCTGCCTTACCAAAAATAATTGCTTTAATGATTAAAGTGCGTGTTTAATATTTTTTTGCCAGCCTAAAAATATTCTATTTATTACTTGAAATAAATGAAAATAATCTTTTTTATAGAATAGAGTACAAACCCCGCCCCGTTAAGTGACTAAAACCCTTGTATGCTAGTTTCTAGGTTTGAGACATTACCTGATTACCGGTTGGTAGCGCACTTCGGAATTTAAATTCCAAATTGCACCTGGATTGATATTTGACTTGGAGAAAAACGAATGTAGTTTGTCTTAGCGATATATAAACTTGGTCCGCGAGAATCTTTGAGAGAGAAGTTTAAAGAGATTAACATTCTGACTGTAGCATGTCAGTATATATATGACAATCTAATTTATATGCATACCTAAATATAAAGACTCCTTCTGCAAAAGCAGTGATACTCATAATATTAATACTAGATATAAGCATAACTTTGTGTTACATACCACCCGTCTCCACAAAGTAAGTAACTCTTTTGTGGGGCAATGTATAAGATTCTATAACAAACTTCCCAATTATATCCGAGAAATGTCTATGAATAAGTTTAAAAGAATTATAAAAGCCAAATTGTGTAGCAGGGCTTTCTACAAAACTTCTGATTATTTAAGTGACAGAACAACTTGGGATTGAGTCGCTCTAAATTAACACATTTAAATACAATGTTATTTTATGTAAGAAATAAATATTTAAAAAAAGGATTCCTACTGAGTTTTCTGGCAGTGTTTCTCAGTAGCTGCCACGTCATGCACTGCACGGTAGGGTAAAAAAAATGACGATTCCACACAAATGTAATGTTTTAACGGAATAAATGACTTTTCATTTTCATTTTTCATTTTCTTAGATTAGGTTAGAAGAGTGTCTATTAGCCATTATACCATGAAAACCATTAATATCAGAACTTGGAATGTCGTACGTCATAATTGACATACGATATTCCAAGTTTCTCCATAAGCAACAGCTGAGACAACGTCTTATTATGAAGAATAACTTTTTATATATATAATATATATCGGCGCAACAACATTAATTAACCAAAAACAAATGCGTCATAGGAGTAGTTTTAAGTCTTTGTTTAAATTACTCTTAAATAGTTAGTTAAACTTAATGAATTTAGTGTTAAAAATCAAGTTACGATTTATAAACCATCTTAACATTTGTACAATTGATGATTTCAATAGTTTAATTTACATTCGTTCATCGTACAAAGAAAATACGTAACATGTTTGTCGCCGCACATTTCGTATAAATACGGCCGACGTGTTGAGTACAAATCACTTTCGCTCGAGCCGTCGGACCGTACGGATCACCTTGTATCGAAGATTGTTATGGAATAAAACTTCACGAAACATATTTTGGGTTTTACTATCGCCACGAGTAAACAACCTTCAGTGGATAACCAACGTGCAGATAATAGTGACGTCAGTCTTGCTGACGTCATCATGACTAAAGACAACGATACCCTCGTTTCTCCGTTATATATATATATATATAATTTATCACTATACTAGCTAACCTGGCGAACTTCGTACCGCCAATAAAAGTTTTCTGAACTTATCGATATAATTCAATCAAATTCGGATTAGTTCGTTATTTATTATGCAATTGAGGGTGAAGTTTAATAACAACCCGATATTCGATGGCAATCTTAATTAAATAAGCCCAGAATTCAGCTACGAGTTTAGCGTTATCCATTAATTCGTGTAACTTTTAGGCATTCATATATTTCAGGTATCTAACCTGAAATATATGAATGCCCACTAATTCAGCTAATATTTTAAATGCGAAAGTTTGTGAGTATAGATGTATGGATTTTTTTGTCACGCAAAAACTAGTACTAGTAATATAGCTCATATATCCGAATTATTAATTTATTTATGGTAAATAAATAAAAAAACACAGGCTATCATTTATAAAGTTTAAGGCAGGTAAAATCGCGGTGCACATCTAGTAGTTTATAAGTCCCCATTTGAGCAGATTTCCTTATTTCAGAGAACTTACTTACTACTTTTTAGAATTACCCCACTAATCATCCACTTGGCTAGCCAGCTTACTGTTCAATGGCTGTAAAATCCACCAAACTTGTATCATTTGAGAGAAAGTGTGATTACCAACTGTGTGGATTGAAGCTCTCGTTTTCGGCTTAAAGTTATATACTTCACCTAATCGCAAATATTCTATTAGACGACACTGTTACCTAGATATTAACATTGACGTTGGCATGTCTAACTTATGCTAGTACAAACGCCAGCACATCAAGCTACCCCAATTTATCAAAATTCCCCAATTAAAAGTGAACTTTATGCTTTTGTGATAAAGTTGAAAATCTATAAAAGAAATTTGACAGATTTGAGTAGCTTGATGTGCTGGCGTCTGTACAACGATAGCCTATTCAAATACAAGTTTCAAACCAAAGTGACTGATTTCGACTGCCTGCTAAACTTCCCTTATTTAAGAGCTATGCTCTTGTCGGTGGAGGTTCTTCCAATCGTCTCGGCTTTCGGGGGGCGCTTTGACTTTGATACGACATTACATTTATCTTTTCCTTTATCTGATCCATATAGGTCCTTCTTGGTCTTCCTCGTCCTCTCCTTGCCTCTAATTTGCCTTGAATAATTTTCTTCATAAAGGTGTCATGTCGTATCAAGTGCTCTAACCTCTTTCCCCTTCTTCTGTGCAAACTTCCCTTAGTATTGCCATATTAATAATGCATTAAAAAAAAAGATTTAAAAAAAGTTAAATGTTTTTTTTCCGCTGTGTGTTGACGTATGAGGCATATTACTATAGTTGGATAGTTGACTGCCTCGTTGGTCTAGCGGTAGCGTGTTCACCCGCAGAGAACGAGGTCCTGGGTTCAAATCCCGGGTCGGGCCAAAAAGTGATTTTGGGACTTTTCTGTAAAAAGAAAAAAATCTCAGCATCAGCCCGAAGTCTGGAAGTAGGCGGTATTATACCCCCGTGCCTCGGAGAGCACGTAAAGCCGTCGGTCCTGTACCTGAACTCTTTCCGGTCGTGTCGCATAGGCGTCCCATCGGATCATGAGAGTGATGGAATAGAAAGTGCTCCTGTGTTTGCGCACACACTTGAGCACTATAATATGTCCCGCGCAGATGGCTAATCTCTGTTGAGACTGACCGCCGTGGCCGAAATTCGGCTAGGAGGACATTATTACTATAGTTCGACGGGCCGGTTGGCGTGGTTGGTAAATACTTGCCTTTCACGCCGCAGGTCGTGGTTTCGAGTCCCACTCAGGACAGATAGTTGAGTGCATGAACATGACTGTTTGTCTTGAGGCCTGAGTCTGAGTGTAATTATCCATATAACTATGTATTTTCAAAAGAAAAGTATGATATGTAGTATATCAGTTATCTGGTTTCCATAGTACAAGGTCTGCTTTTTATAGTTTGAGATTCGATGGCCGTGTGTAAATAAGGTTCCAGGTTTTTAGTATTATTAAAAGTTAAAGAACTAAGCTCATTACTTACTTATCGTGTGGGCAGTGGGTACCCTAGTGTCAGAGTTGTTCAAGCCGCCCATTAGGCCTCTGACATGACTTAACGACTGTTGCCTAATGGCTACAACCGGGACCGACAGCTTAACGTGCCCTCCGAAGCACGGAGACGCTCAGAATTAAACCACTTTGGCGGTCACCCATCTATGGCCTGACCGAAAGCCTAGTTGCTTGTCTTCGCCAATCACTCACGGACCAGTGAGAGCATCTAGCTGTGAGCTCATTAAAACCCTTAATATGAATGGCCTTAGTACTGTTCGTTAATACGGTAATTAAACATCTACAGAAGGTACACAATAAAGAAGCACCTATCAATACTGATACAATCTGTCAAATTCCAAAGGTCTTAGGTTTGTCATTCTAACCCAGCTACAGCATCCCGTTTCACTGGAAACAAATCAAATCAATTTATTAATTGCAAACACAGGTACATTATTACATTTTATGGTGTCATACAAATGTGAAGATCACTATGTCTAGCCGGTGAGGGCATGCAATTTTTAAAGATGTAATGACATAATTAATAGTAAATTAGAAAATAATATATAAAAAGAAATGTCATTACCATAATAAATACTACAAAATTAATGTCATAATTAAGAAATACATGCTTACCATTATGTCAAAATGTCAGAAATTATAAAAAAAAGACAATGTACTTAAATTAATGTCACCTTAAATAATTTATATATACCTTAAATAACAATTAAATTACGTAATTGACACACAAGTCGGAACATAAAAACATTGGAAATATGAAAAATCAATGTCAACTATGTTTTATCCAATAAGTATTCTGTTATTGTATAGTATGCCTTATGTATTAAAAAATTAGACAAATTCTTTTTAAATTTTAGAAGATCAGTTTCGGAAAGAATAGGGGTTGGTAATTTATTATATATCTTAGGGGCCATACCTAAAAAGTTATTGTTATAAACCGACACTATTGAACATTCATCGTATCGGTATTGCAAATGCCGCAACGTAACCGCAAGATGCTACACGTCCATTGTGCCTGGTCTTTGTCGCTAAAATTCATATACACGTAAAAGTACTATAGCAAAATTGAATTTTGGTGACGCGTATATCGATTCAATTATTTTTGCGTATAGTCACATTATATATGGGAAAGTATTTGTGTGTGTGTGTGTGTGTGGGTGTGTGAGTTAGTATGTTTGTTCCTGCTTCGCGATAAAACGGATGAATGGATTGAGACGAAATTTGGAATTTAACAGTTATACAAAAAGCATGTGGTTTTTACACTAGTCGTATCGTAAACTCATTAGAACTTTAATGGTAGGTCCACCAAGTCGTCGATATAATTTTTAATATAAATCTATTACGTTCTAATATTTCAATTAAGATTATTATATAACTACCTGCAATTATTGTCATACATGTTCTTCTGACTTCCGGGACCTTATCAGGGATTATTCCGGGATCAGCCTTACATGTCTTCGGAGGCACGGAAAGTAGTCCCTCAACCAATGACAACCGGAAGCCTATAAGTATAGATGTTTTACCCAAAGTTTGTTCAGTACTGGAATCAAACCTGTGATTTGCTAAGACCCGGTCGAGCATCGCAAAAGAGGTCGCTTTGTCTGTGTCATCTCATTTACAGGTTTTGATGTAAAAGTGTAAAAATAAATTGTAATTTCATTGAATTAGATAATGGTATCGTGTTATTAGCATCAATTAAGGTGCGATTTTGGTGTATATGTATGTTGGAGGTATTCAACAGTATTTAGCTAAGATTGCGCCCAACAATGAACGTTGTAATTATGTCTTCCTTTGAAATTATTATTAATTTGTGACCTCATTCCAATATAATGGGTTTCTTAAGAAAGGCGTTAAATACTGCTGTTGTTTTGATCCACACCTTGTCTGCAAACATTACGTGTAGGTATATACATAACTTCCATGCTCAAAACAAATTGATCGATGTTTGAGAGAAATACAAGTTTGTCTTCAATTTGTCCAAACCTGAATAAAAGTTATAGAAAGAAAAATTATAATATTAAAGCCTTAAAAGATCGTCCATGAGTACTACTACAATTCTCTACCCCCGCGCGGTCTAACCCTTATACATATATCAATATAAATATACTGCGATAAATTAGAACAAAATCAGTTGAAACAAAAACATTTTGTTAAGAAGTTTTGTACTGGTGCGACTCGTTCTGCGCGTCCGTCCTTAAATTTCAAAATAGAATTAGAAATTACTTGTAACTAAAAACATTTTTCTACATTTCTGTTTATTTATCCTTACAGCAAACAGAAACCTAAAAATAGAGTATTTGTTATTTTTATTTTTTGTATAATTAGTACGACGTCAGGCTAATTATTAGTAACCTAATATATATATATATATATATATATATATATATATATATATATATATATATATATATATATATATATATATATATATATATATATATATATATATATATATATATATATAATTATTGACAAAATAGTAATAGTAGTGAAATGAACATGATTTATTCCATCTATCTACAAATATATCACAATCTGGATTAGCTTCCAATTGAGGGTTAATACGCGTAAGGCCACGAAGAACTGGTGAATTTACGCGTTTTGGTACATTTAGCAATGTACCAAAACGCGCAAATTCGTCATTTCCTCGTGGATCTTCCTCGATAAACAGGCCGTATATTGGAATTGATAGTAAAATACATTACTCATTAAATAAATAAATAAAATAAATAAAAAAGGTTTTTATTCACGTAGACTTTAAAAAAGCGCTTGTAAATAGTCAGAACATGTTTGTAGTAATATAGTTGTATACATTAGATATTATTTCTAGTAACATAGATATTTAGGTACATCTTGTATGAAAACATTTATAAAATTTATTTTATTACAGAAATGATATTTAGCTAGCTCGTATCAAGTTATTGTCAAGAGATTATGTTTAATTATCTAGTTTAAGTCTAATATTTTTACTACATATTGTCAATGGTTCTGTCTATATTAAAGGTATTATTATTATGACGGACCTTGTGTTAATAACGACGGTCGCGCTTTAATGCTACCACCGGATCCAATGCGCCCCAACTGAGAAGACCCAGCGAAACAAACTCAGTGGGTTCATCTACTACCGGTTTCAACACGACCCAGTTGAGACGGCGAAACATACTCAAGCGGGCATGAACACGGGATTTGGTCCAATTAGAGTAATTATTTAGTAGGCAAACACAATATATGCTCGATCGGTTGTCTGAATGCTTATTATTTTAGATTATATTTAGGTATACAAAAGAAAATCTTCGAAACAATAACATTATTCATTTTGAGACAGAGTCAATAATTTTAAATTAAGTATATGATAGCAATCATTTACAGATAGTTCACGTAACACAGCAGATCAGTCATGTCTATATATGGCTACAAGATCTCCAGCGAGCAATGTGCAGGTAGGAAGTGAGAGCCAGACGTCTTTGTCATCGATATACTCTTTAGTGGTGTAATAACCCCTAGCCATAAGTACACGTTTAATATGTGTTTTAAAACTTGTGTCAGGCAGATCAGTAATTTGAGTAGGAAGCTTGTTATAAAACCTAATACAATTTCCTAAAAATGATTTATTAGTTTTGCTTACTCTAAAGCCTGGCATGGCTAGTTTGTTTTTATTCCTAGTATTTATATTATGCAGTTCACTTTTCTTTTTATAATTATGAATATTTTTTCTAACAAACATTATATTCTGATATATATATTCCGATGGCACAGTAAGTATATTTATTTCTTTAAACAAATTTCGCAAAGAATCGCGACTGCCTAAACCATAAATGGCTCTGACTGCTCTTTTCTGCAATACAAAAATAGTACCTATGTCAGCCGCCGAACCCCACAGCAGAATGCCATACGACATAATGCTATGAAAGTACGCGAAATACACTAATCTAGCAGTTTGTTCATCTGACAATTGCCTTATTTTCCAGACAGCATAGGAAGCCGAACTTAATTTACCTGCTAACTTTTCAATCTGAGGACCCCATTGCAATTTTGAATCAAGTGTCAATCCTAAAAATACGGTCGATGGGACTAAATCTAATATTTTCGCATTAAGTGCAACTGTTGGTACAATTTGAGTCACATTCGGCAATGAGAACCTGATGCATTTAGTTTTCCCTGCATTTAACAAGAGATTATTTGCCGAAAACCATTCTGATATAAAGCTGAGTGTTTTATTATGCTCAATAAGATCTTTATCCTTTCTATTTACTTTAAATATGAGCGACGTATCATCAGCGAACAAAACTATCTCTGATACTTTCTCTACCAGATAAGGGAGATCATTTATATAAACTAGAAATAAAAATGGGCCCAATATAGACCCCTGGGGCACCCCCATTTTCACAGGATGACGTGCCAAAGTGACACCGCCTATCGAAACCATCTGTTGTCGCCCCGATAAATAGGACATCACAAGATCAAGAGATGTGCCAGATATTCCATAGTACTTCAGTTTAACAACGAGCGTACGATGATCAACGCAATCGAAAGCCTTAGAGAGATCACAGAAAACTCCCAGCGCATCCTGTGATCCCTCCCAAGCCTCCAATATTGACCTAATTAATGTGCAACCTGCATCCTGAGTAGAGCGGCCCCTTGTAAACCCGAACTGCTTGTTATGCAATATCTCATTCACGTTAAAGTGCGACAACATTTGGCTGAGCATCAGCTTTTCAAATATTTTACTTAAAGCTGGCAGTATTGAGATAGGCCTATAATTCGTGGCATTTTTTGAACAACCTGCCTTGAAAATGGGTATTATCTTACTTATTTTCATTAAATCGGGAAAGACACCATCACTTATACAGCCATTGAAGATGGCTGCAAGGATTGTAGCAATCACAATCACAATACAATTATTATCCACACTCATCTCTCACAGTTGTCTCATCTTCCCGGATCGTAAAATAAGGCTGGCGCGACGACTGAATCAGCTGAGACTCTCAAGAGGTGCAAATATAGCACACTAGACAGCAGTTCCATATTTGTGCCTTTTGGGGTGGCATCGTTGGGGACATGGAGACCGAGGGTCAAAAATATGCTGGCAAATATTTTACCATACATTTAAGCATTGCCATACAGCGTGGCAATGCTGCCAGTATTCCTGTGACGTTACCAATGGTAGAACATTTAGCGTAAGGTTTCGTTTTAATATTTAAATTATATTATAATTTTGTGAATAATACATAAAGTGTATCCATTATAATACTTATTGTATACTTATAAAAAATGGTCAAATATTACAAAAAATAGATATCATACACCATGTGCTAGAAGATTTTCTTCTCTGTGGCGTCAACGACACGTCATCATGTTTTAATCTATAATCTACAAGCTACGCAGTTCATGAATGGTACCATATACCACATGAAAAGGCATTAATATATTTCAGGAAATTGCTATTCAAATATATATTAATGTTACACGCTAATAACCCTCCCTCATTTTCACACCTTAATACACACATTTTATTCTGGCAAATCCGTTCTTAACGAGGTTTACGCATGTTAGGAAATCATACGAGCTTTTCATGTTACAAGTTGGCTTTGTAGGGAATACGTTGAATAGCAGCGTTGAATACTAACTACTCAGAGCATAGAAATAACCAGAATATAAGTAAAAACGTGTACTTATATACGACGAATACAGCCCCTTTTAGTGGTTTGAGAATGAGCGCTCTCATATAAGTCATCAATACGTTTTGCGAAAGCGAATTAAAAACGTAGACACGATATTTAAAAGGTCGGTAATGGGTAAGGCATATGACTTATGCTTACCATCAAGTAGATCGTTTACTAATTTGCTATATTGTCTTGGTAAGCCAAAAAAAACAGGTCAAAAGGACAGCTTGTTTACACTGTGTCAAATAGCAGTGGCAATTGCCGTGTTAATAGTTAACACATATTTATAAACAAGCGATAATTTTAATGAAACCGTTTGCGCATTGTAAATTAGTTTTTGAAATTTAATTAAGGCTCATTGCCGAGTTTTTACTAGTCAAATATGCAGACCATATTATAGGACTGTGGGCAGGAGTGTATGCTCAAACACAGATGTACTCATACG
Organism: Pseudoips prasinana; assembly: GCA_951640165.1. NCBI lineage: Eukaryota > Metazoa > Arthropoda > Insecta > Lepidoptera > Nolidae > Pseudoips > Pseudoips prasinana. The sequence continues at coordinate 28,789,374 of OX621236.1, read as the reverse complement.
CATAATCTCATGGGATGGGATGGCCGTTTCCTGTGACATGGGTGTATGACATCGCTAACTTACAGTCTCGGTCTAATACTGGGTATTTTACTTGCTAGAAAAGTCCCAATACAAATAGTCAAAATACAAAAGCAAGTCTTGCAGTCGGAGGCCACAATGACAAAACATCCGATATTTTGCCTTGAACTACCCCGTATTACACGACAATTTATATAAAACCGTGGTTTTATATAGCATATAATATAATATGTTTTAAATAATAGTCAAAGTCAAAGATCTTTTATTCCGTAATAATTTTACGTTTATGGGGAATCGTATTTTTTTTTACCCTACCGTGCAGTGTATGACGTGGCAGCTACTGAGAAACACTGCCAGAAAACTCAGTAGGAATCCTTTTTTTAAATAAAATATACTTAAGATTAACTCAATCCCAAGCACTTTTAACTCTTAAATAATCAGAAATGTTGTAATATGCTACACAATTTGTCTTTAATAATTCTTTTAAACTTATTCGTAGACAATTCTCCAATATCATTAGGAAGCGTGTTATAGCATAGTTAGTTTTCGTTGTACCCTACTACGTATCGCAATTTAACTTTGTTTTCATGTTTATTGTGGTCAATTAGCAGTAGGTACAGAACCACGAAATGGGACGCTGATCACCAATTACCAAAAGCCTGTATAATATTTAATAATATAAAATGGCACATCAATTCCTTAACCAAACTTATAACTAATTAACAAACAACGATTAAGAAGTTTCGACACCTACCAAGCAATTATATCCGCATATAAAATATTTTTTCATTTACATTAATTATAAATTAATTATGACTATATGACAACCTTTCCCCCCAAGCTGTCAAAATTTTAAGTGTGAAACTTGGATTAGTAATATCGTTAGGATGAAATGGAGACAACTTAGCTTTAATACTACTAAAGTGATATTAAATGTCAGGGCAAAGCTAGTTAGGTAGATTAGGTTTAGCCTAGTAGATTTTCAGATTTCAGATTTCAGAGAGAAACCTAAGAAAAGTGATCTGAGAGGTCATTAAATGATCACCCTTATTTCTAATTCTCATCCTTGAAAGGGTAACATTAGTGAAGAAGTAGTATGCGAGTAATCAAAGTGCGCCCGATTTTTGATGATTAACCGGGAACAAATCAGAAACACTCACATTTAAAAATTATCTCTATGTGACTGTGTGTTTAACTTTGCTGAGTTTTGACAGATCGGTAACGAATATAAGTACTACACGAGGAATGAAATATTGTGAGCTAACCTTGGGGTTAAAAGATGTGTGGAGATTTTGGCGTTACCACCAAATCCTTCTTGAAAATTTTGTCACCCTTGTAGTAAACGGCACAAACACTGTGGAGTCATTTATATAATTATTTTTTGTTATTAAGCTATTATAATGTATTAATAAGTTCTGCTGTGCGCTACAGGGTGTATGATGTTCTTACCTATAAAACAAAATATTTACCATTTGTGAAATGTAAATAAATTACATAATTAGAATAGATAGAGAGTTAAGAGTAGAATTTATGGGGCACTAGATTATACATTATTTTTTTTTATTTTAAAGGTTGTTACTTTAATTCCCTTTTTTAAATTATTTCTTTTTAGAATCGTATTAATTGTTAATATAGTTAATTATAATAATTTAATACCTATACAATTATTAAACCGAATCCGATTCTAGTAAGAAACGTTCTCTTTTTATAATAAAAAATAACTGAGTTAGTTTGAAAAATTATAATTATTTTCCTGAATTTCTCTAAATTAGATATATATTATCATTGTTTATTTGCCTACATTAATATTTAGTTTGCCCATAATTCTGATGATTGACATCATAATCAATTTGAAGAGATATATTAAATATGAGTTTCATTGATTTGCGGTAGGTAGAAAATTTTAAAATTTTTATTTTAAAATTAATTAAAAAGATTAAAATGAACTTACCTTTACAAGTCGACCATAACCACAACAACAACTAACACGTAAATATACTTTCAAACTACTACAAACTTTATTTTAAGTAGAATAAGATTTGTATTGCATCGCAGGCTCACGATTGCTGGTAGTTTTGTAACTTATAGTTTAGTTTTTAGTATGTTTTTAGTGAAACATTTTGTACGTTCGTATGGTTGGTTTACATGGTGAGGAGCGCGGTCGTCCCGGGCGGCGTCGCGCGCGTTTGTGCCGCCGAATGCCGCCCGCCTAAAGCCACCCTCATAACTTGAAAACACAACTTTGTACGCAGTTTGTAGTTTGGGCAGACAACTTGGCGCCGAAACTAGGGATGGACTTGTGTTGTTTTTGTCATGTTAGACGGAACGGAAATGGGGTACTTAGTAAGTTCCTGAAGTTTAGATAAAGCGTATGTTGAGTTTCTGGCGGAACGGTGGCGGTTATTTTACATAAAGCCAGTATTGTTTATGGTGGGGTAGTAAAACAAGAATTCATACTCTTTCCATCAAACAATAGTCTCACTGTCTAAACCTGTGATCACTACTACCAAAAGGCTACATGTTGAACGGCGTAACAGATTTTTATCAAACATAAGATCATCTCGATTAAATCAAGTTTAAGTTCAAAACCACATTGAAATATGTTCATGTGTTTAAGAGTAAGATAGATAGTGTAAATAGTCTTTATAACACACCAAAGCTACATGATACATAACAGCAGAATTACATACAAGTTCTTATCGCAGTCAGCAATCTTTTTTAGACAACCTAAGGATTGACTAGAAATAATGACATTCTTATTACAGACACACACAAACTTTATACATTGTCTTTTACTGTACCGGGATCAAAGTAGTAGGGATTTTGTTAAGTCTAATTGGAATATTGAACTGAACAAAATGTCAGTACGAAATCAGTTATAAATCAAACTATGATTATGTACTTTTATATAATCCTACAAATCAGAAATGGTTATACCTGTTACAAATTGAAATTCCAATCTGTTTTAAAAACACGCTGAGAAAATGTTTTACGAAAAGAAGGTCATAATATTTGTGACATCAAAGAATTCGTTAATTGAGTGTTGATTCTGTCAAATCGAAATATATACACACAGCAGGAAATTTTAAATCACTGGAGAGTACATTTTGTCTCAATAAGGATAATATTTATGATTTAAAAGTTAAATTGCTTAAAATGACCGATCACTTATTTTTCTTGTTTATAAGTTATTTTTATACATTTTATAATTGCATCTAGAGTAACGGGATCTCCGATACAACTTGAACCAATCACCGTTCTATGTTTAATAGTCCGACGATATCTAAAAATTTCTTAATCCCATTGTCATCAATATCAGTAGTTAGATCTTTATATCGTATTGATTTCACAACGACTAAGCTAAAATTGCTTTGGAAATATCTGTGTTCACGGCATCTATTTAGGCATTACTGTCAAGTGCATCTAAGAATCTCAGTAGAAGCTATCAAATTTGTATCTACATTCTACTCCACGAATTTAAATAACCATGTTGATCCGATATCATATGTCGACAAACAATTCTATTTCCAAATTTTTATGAAACCCACAAAGTTCGGAAATAGGATGAAACTTTTCCATGCCTTGACAAATGACTTATTTTACTATTCAACGATCTCACAAAAAGTAAAGTAAGATGTATTAATAATGCAGACGTACATCTATTTATTAGAATAGGATGAACGCCACCCAGTCTTGCCCTTTAATTAATGTCTATTGATTTAAGATATTAAATAAAAATATTCGCATGTCTCTGTAGACAAAATGTGTGAACTTAAACCTTATGTAAACATCCTGTATGTACCACGTTTTTAAGCGAAATAAATACTAACTTACTTATTTATCTACTTACTTACATGCTAATACATTCTTCAAAAATATTTTTAATGTCAAAAAGTTTATTTGAACTAATACATAGGCATACAGGATACTTGTACAGAAACAAAAGTCGAAACACATACGTATATTATATATATTACAAAAAAGGATAAATTCTCTCTGTGATATAACTTAGGTACAAACACTAATTTGTCTAGTTTAATTGGGAGACCTCGGTTGGCTTCCGAGGTATCCCAATTAAACTAGGTATATTTGATATCCACATGTCATGTATGTGGATATCAAATATGACAGTAAGATAGGGAGAAAATGCATATTAAAGCTATATTGTACGTTTAACTTGCTCTGCCTTAAGTTATTCATTAGATAACAGGCGTAATGTCAATTACGTGATACTTTAACATTACGATGTCCACTACCATTGGAACTGACTTCTACTACCGACACAAATGAGTTAAAGTAAAAATGTTAAGTATCTACAGTTAGCCGTATTCATAAATGCAATTCTGAAAGTACTACTTCTGTTACACAAACTCCAGTCAAAATAAAGTAATTTGTAGGCCCATCATACAGTTTATTTTCAGATTCAATCAATGTACCGTCTGTGTACAATAATTTTCGATTCGAAATAAGCACATTATTCCGCGATTTCAATTATATTTTATTAAAAACTATTGAATTACTTTCTTGATGTTCTATAAGTGATAACTTTCAATTGGAGAATCATCCTGTCCTAACTCATTGTAAAATTGTATTTAGCTGTTTTCCATTGGTAAATATATAAAAAAGTTTTCAAGGTAGGAATTTTCCATAAGTATTCCATTTCAAAAATAAAAGCATATGTATATTTAAAAAATCACTATTATCGGTTCACAGAAAACTTAATAGGATTTATAAATACCAGGCTATTAAATACAATGTCAGCACTAGGTCTAGAGATGACCTATTTGAAATTAATGTTTAATAGGTCACATCTCAAAATATCTAAACAATATATTCAGTACCTCACAGGCCGGCTATTCTATTGTTTTGCTATATATAGTTTAGTATAGGATTATCAGATAACGTTCTATAGTACACCTACTATGGTTGTCTCGTAGAGAATGCCCTTGTAAATTGATGTGCTAAGGATTTAAATAAATACATTTATTGTGCCCAATAGCTTTTTCAATGCGATAAGTGCATACCCATCTTTACCTAATCCAAACATTTTAATAACAGATTCAACACGAACCGACTTGCTTTGCAATGTGCATAAATGTTTTTAACAATGGTACTAGAGGCGCCCATTGCATTTTAACAGTATAGCAGTTAGTAAGACCAATTGTGAGGCGCAGTTAATGTAATATATAAAGAAAACTGTAACCTGTTTGGTATATCTATGGTTCTAACAGTACATATACACATTGTCGTTGCTGACTTTATAATAGACATATATAACTTTACATACATTTCTTAATAAAATTCTTAGATCGTGTCTATTTTCGATGATATGTTTACAAACAAATAATATACAAATATTTTACTGTAAGCACTGAACAATGTCAGTTTCGTTTCTACAGTATTTAATTTTATTTTGCAAAATGGTAGTAAGTATTATAAATAAAATAAAAAAGATTTTTATTCACGTAGACTTTAAAAAAGCGCTTGTAAATAGTCAGAACATGTTTGTAGTAATACAGTTATTATTTCTAGTTACTTATTACATATATTTAGGTACACGGAATGTTAAAACATTTATACAATTTATTTTATAATGGTAGTGATATTTAGCTAGCTTGTATTAAGTTATTGTCAAGGAGATTATGTTTAGGTTTAATTATTGAAATTTATGTCTTACTACATTACTATTGGCGTGATACTCTTCAATGACGACCACTGTTGGACAAATACCACCCCAAAAGATTTACACCATGGAATTGTGTGCATCATTTGGAAGGTTATTCCATAATCGCTACGCTTGGCAGACGGGTTGACGATCGCATTACGATAGTCATAGATCACAGAGAGACTCTACTGCCCGTTTTCTGGTAGATATTCCCTCACAAAAAACCTCAACACATACAAAAATACAATCAAAATGAAATTGTTCAACTTAAAGCGCCAGCCAAATGTGACAACAATCGCGTAGCGTAGGCCCCGTTCCTTGCATACGTCTGAATGCAGTACGGCAACTTAAGAATGTAATGTATGAGTATATTACGTCAAATGAAGTCGTTCATTTGCCATACATTTGTAACAGAAATGAATTTGTATGACCAGTTGTTACATGAGATGTAAGTGTTGATCCATTAAAGTTATTAAGATTTAAATTATTGTGATGTTAATAGAGAAGTGTCAAGAGATTGTGAAAATGTCAACATAATGCAGCACAAATTAGTAGAAAAATATAGGAAAATTTTGCAATGTACGTAACCTATTATGTCGAACTAACTAATAGATTTCGAATAATATAATCTTTTAATTAAATGTAATCAGGTTATTAAACATTGTACCTATTTTTTGCTTGCGTCTTGTTTCTGTTACCACTTTTTACCAATACTTGATTTTTACGTAAAAATATCGAAGTTGTAGCAATACATCATATTATAAAATATATAAGGGCTATCCTGACACTTATCTGATACAAAAATATTTAAAATTAGCGCATAAATTTAAATATACTTACAACTGACTTCTGGGTTTCACTTCATATACTACTTTTGATCCAATTCGTTACTTAAAGCTACGTAGATCTTGCCAATGCCTAAAATAATAAAAAAATGTTCCTTTTTTATATAATACTAGCTGTGCACCGCGGTTTTACCCGCGTTAAATTTTATAAATTTATTACAGCTCCTCCCCTGTAGATGATAGCGTGATAATATGTAGCCTATATGTTGACCCGACCTCTTAGTAATATTCATATAAAAATTGCAGCAAATCCATGCAGTACTTTTTGAGTTTAGCCCGGACATAACAGACAATCAGACAAAAATTCTTAAATCTATATTTTTGGCTTCGATATCGATTGTAGATCACGCCCCAAGTATCCTTTTAAAAAAATATTCAATGTACAGTTTTGACTTTCCTACGATTTTATTATATGTATAGATTGCATTTGTTTTTTTATTATTATTTATTTATTTTATAAATATAATTTTAATCGTTTATGCATATATGTCCCACAAAACCGTGTCAGCGGTTTGACTGTTACATCGAATCTCCGTAGAACATAAATACAGTTTAAATGTATTTAAGAATAAACTTGATATTAATTGCACACTAAACATTATTAATATATAAATGTTATACGTAGATATTAGTTTAACCAGCTTTTAAGGTGAATATTGTTATTATATACACTTTAATTGAATTTTTGAAGCTGAAGGTTCCCTGAAGTTGATCACGCTGTCAAACAACTCGAGTTACGTTTGTGTAAAACAGTTTAATTAAAGAGGCTCTCAGAAATAAGTCACCGCTGAGGCGCTGAGTGACTCCTTTGACAATCCTTTCAGCTTTCGGCTGTGAGACGCATAATATGTTATTTCTTTATTCATACATCATTTATATTGTTGGCATTTCCGTTGTTTGTGAAGGATTTACGATGTATAAAAGAATCTGTGCTAGACAAAATCTTCGTTCTACTCTTATTAACCGACTTCTTGAAAGCAGGAGGCTGTATATATCATGTTTTAATGGTAAATCGTCATTTACCGCCTCAGAAATTAATAAAGCGACTTCATCTCAATAAAATTAAGTATTTCCGTAAAATCAATTACCAAGATGGTTAGACCAAGTGTCTGACTCCATCTTTCTCTTTTTAGGCTTCCGTACCCAAAGGGTAAAAAGGGACCCCATTACTAAGCCTTTACTGTCTGTCTGTCTGTCACCAGGCTGTATCTCATGAACCGCGATAGTTAGACAGTTGAAATTTTCACAGATGAGGTATTTCTGTTGCCGCTATAAACAAAATAACATCAATATTTAAGGGGGCTCCCATACAAACAAACTTGAATTTTTTGCTCGTTTTTATAGATAATGGTACGAATCCCTTCGTACGCGAGTCCGACTCGCACTTGGCCAGTTTTTTTATTCTTCACCTGTAACTTATTTCTTTCTTTCCTTATCATATGGGCAGTGGTTAACATGGTGTCAGAGGTGTTCAGCCGCCCAGTACGCCTCTGACATGGCTTATCGATTGTTGTCTAATGACATCAACCGGGACGGACAGCTTAACGTGCCTTCCGAAGCACGTAGACGCTCAGAAATTAAACCGCTTTAACGGTCACCCATCTATGGGCTGACCGCGTGCCTAGTTGCTTTACATCACCAATCACTTACGAACTGATGAATGCAAAAAATTATACACTGAATACTGGTGATAATTTATTAAAGTAATCTGTAAGATTACTATAATAAATTAATATTATTATTCTAAATTCTAAATCAATATAAACCGTCCACATACCTTTCCAAGTTTTAGGAAAATCAAATTCGAGCCGAGGCGTGAAGAGGTAATAAACAAACAAACACACGTTCGGAGTTAACATATTAATGATTGTTTATGAAATTTAGTTATGTACTTAACTTATATATCGATTTTAAAAGCTAAAGTATATACTTTATGTGATATAAGGAGCTTACCGATATTATACTTATCTAAAATTTGGTTCTATTGAAATGCAATCCCAGGAATTTCGTGAGTTTATCTTATCATAATACGAGTTACAAGCCAGAAAAAATTAAAGCAATATTTAAATATCGAATATTCTATGTATGTTTACATACAAGTATTTAGATGAATGCTAAAAAATTTTTGTTTATATTAACATATTCTTCTAAACCCTAGTGGTTGTCAGAACAATTTTGTAGTATTACTAGTTAACAATAATTTTGTTTTGAAATCTCGAAAATGTTTAAACATGGTTTGACGTAATTGGTAGGCACTTATCATCCAAATTCGTTGTTGAAAATAATGACATACTTAAGAACTTCTAAAGAGATCACATATATTTTTTTTTTATATTTATAGTAATCTAATAATTATTGTACATCATGAATCTACCTTATGATTTTTTCTTTGTATGACGTACATTTTTTTTGCATTCAGCGGTCCATAATTAATCGGCGAGGTGAAGTGCCTAGGCACGTGGTAGAACAAACTGTCAAAATAATTTAATTTATCAGTATTTCCGTGCTTCGGAGGACACTCTCAGCTGACCATCCCTATTGTCGTCGATTGACAACAGTCGTTCAGCCGTTATAGACAACTCTGAACAACTCTTAATGGAATATATGTCAAGTCAGACAGACGACAATAAGACTTAGTAAGCCTTGTACTTCGTCTCCCGGGTTCGATTCCCACACAAGACAACTATTTGTGTGACGTTTTTGAGTCGGGGTGTGCATTGTGTCTGTCCATTATATGTTTGTAAAGTACCCCGCGATACAGGTAGGTATTATAATTTCAAGTTCTGGGGTCATTTTAATACGAAACTAATGAGGAACAACTATAAAAATCAAATACTTATATATGAATACGATACGATATGAACAAGATATCGAAATGTAATAAATTATGCGAGAAGAACTTAACAATCCTTTCCATACGATTAATATATCGTAGTATACAACCATGCTTTATCAAACTTTTAGTTCAGAAAATAAATTATATAAAATACTTTGAAATAAGAATCAAGATTAAATATAAAACTACGGTCTACGGAATTGCCTTCTATTGGGAATTATACAGTTAAATTCACTAGCCATTCAGTAGTGATTGTCGCCTCGCTACTCAAGATACATAATTATTTTGAGTCTGGGAATTCTTTTTGCCCATGACAAAACAAAACACAACATTTAATTCCAAGCTGAAACATTTTTCCTTTTTATTTCGGAATCAGATTGAAAATTCGTCGTGTTCATATTGAATAGTGTCTAAAATTCGAACTGCACTCTCCTATAAATCTAATTACTACGTGCCATACAATCTTACTTTATATAAAAATGTTAACAAACTGTAACGCATACTATAGTAAATGATTAACGAGCGTAGAAGGAACGTGCAAAATAATAATTATCTGTTAATATTTATGTTTATGGTTGACAGGAGAAATATTACTGTACAATGACGGCTTTTGAACGGAATTTTATTAATATTCTCAAATACTTTCACCTAATGTATAACATTTATGGGATGACTAGCTTTCTCTTTACATACACATTAAAACTGCCCTTTAAACATATTATTTTCATTTCATTAATTTTGTCAAATTCGTAGTGGTATTTAACCAACTGAAAGGTTTAATACCTTTTGTACGTATTTATTCAAGTAAGGAAAACTAGATAGTACACCAACCCAATAGGAAAATTACATACTGAAAGGTGATTACTTCTCAATGAGCGAATAAAACTTGTAGCATTATCAATTCATTGATCATAAAAGCATAGCGACTCTATTACAAACTACGCAGCTACGTTATTATACCGCGACAAACTACGCTACTACGACGTAGATAGGCACCTAAAACCGCCAAAGTATTCTACGCAGCGCTACGCTTTGTTGGCTATGTCATAATATCAGTATCAAAATAAAAGCATTGATGGCCTGTTGGTCTAGTGGTTAGTTACCCTGACTGCTAAGTCATAAGTTGTGGGTTCGATTCCGGCCCGGGACAGATCATTGTGTGATGAACATGATTGTTTGTTCTGTGTCTGGGTGTAATTTACCTATAACATATATGTATTTAAAAATACATATATAAGTATGTTTATCAGCTGTATTGCTACCATAGCACAGGCTCTGCCTAGTTTGGGATCAGATGGCAGTGTGTTAGTTTTCCAACGATATATGTTCTTTTTATTAAAAAGAATATTTTATAATTTTTAAGAGACATTAAGTAAAAGTAGTACAATACGTGCAGACGTACGTTTTATTGTCTTTAATATCTTACTACTGTAAGTTCCTTTTCTTTTTCCCGTTGTTTTGTCAATACTCTTTAATTTGATGGGATATATTATGATCTCAGAATACTCCATTCAAATTTTGTTCAAATTTTTGTTTTTTTTTTCACACATATCATCCTAGCCCTAAACTAAGCAAAGCTTGTACTATGGGTACCAGGCGACGATATACATATTTATAAATATAGATAGATAAATACTTATATACATATAAAACATCCATGACAACAAACAAATATTCGTGCTCATCACACAAATATTTGCACTTACCGGGTTTCGAACCCAGGACCACCAGCTTCGTAGGCAGGAGCACTACCAACTAGGCTACGGTGACCGTCGGTCGTGTTCTTTTTTATATAATAGCAAGGCAAAAGAGCAAGTTGGTTGTTACACTGCACCTGATTTTATATCGATCACTACCACCCATAGACACTCGCAACACCAGAAGGCCACAAGTGCGTTGCCGGTTGTTAAGAATGAAATAGGGTCGCTACTTCAAGGTTGCCTGTCATGTCATACCGGACCGGAAATACCTCCGCAGTTAATTAATTCTACAAAGTGGTAGTGCGCGGTAAAAAGTTTTTGGTAAACTCATGGTGGTAGATGGCCATTCATCCGGGTGATATAGATAAAATTTCCACTTCTGGCGACAGGGTTCCTCAGAACACTCCCCGTGCACACAGACATCGACCAGAACACATAGAGATGCCACCAGACTGTGTAATTACATAGCAGTAACAACCTATTATACAACCCATAATCAAATGGTTGTGAAGTTACTATCTCAGTCAACAACCTACCATACAACCCATAATCAAATGGTTGTGAAGTTACTATCTCAGTCAACAACCTATTATACAACCCATACTCAAACGGCGGTGTAGTTTCTATCGCAGTCAACAACCTATTAAACAACCCATAATCAAATGGCTGTGAAGTTTCTATCGCAGTCAACAACCTATTATACAACCCATAATCAAATGGCGGCAAAGTTACTTTCACAGTAAACAACCTATACAACCCATAATCAAAGGATGATCGTGTTATATGGATACTACACCCTTGATATAGAGACACAAAATTCTATATGAAAGATAGAGATATAAGTTCTACACCAGGTTACTTTAGCATGAGAGCTTTTAGACTGCTTAAGCCACAGTAAGCAGATTAGGGTATCCATGCCGCTGGCTCGCGACAAAAACAAACACAACACATAAACGGTTTATCTTAAAACAAAGCAAATCTGCTGCGGTATATTTACGAATATTGTTCGCTTTATTTAAGGCTCCGATGTCTACCGTGTCCATACTTCGTTATATTAAAAGAACACAGAATAAAGGACTTACACCAATAGTGAATGCACCACCTCAGCCCAGCACCTCTTGCCAGAAGTGGAAATTTCTTCCATATTACCTTGATGAATGGTCGCCCAGAAGTGGAAATTTCTTCCATATTGCCTTGATGAAAGGTCACCCAAAGAGCAATGGAAAGGGCTATGCTTGGAGTGGAGTTGTCGAGTGGAGTGGCGACCACGAACCGGAAGACGCAGCGTGGGCAGGCCCCCTACAAGATGGACCGATGATCATGTGCGGGTCGCTGGAAACTGCTGGATGCGAATAGCACCAGACCGGCAATTGTGGAGATCTTTGGGGGAGGCCTTTGTCCAGCAGTGGACGTCTTTCGGCTGATATGATGATGATGATGATGATGCTTGGAGTTTCCCTGCGAGATCGCATCAGAAATGCTGAGATTCGCAGGCGAACCAAAGTAGCCGACATAGCCCAAAGAATTGCCAAACTGAAGTGGCAGTGGGCAGGGCACATAGCTCGTAGAACTGACAGCCGATGGGGCAGAAAGGTTCTCGAGTGGCGACCACGAACCGGAAGACGCAGCGTGGGCAGTTCTCCTACACGGTGGACCGATGATCTTGTGCGGGTCGCGGGAAGCCGCTGGATGCGGGCAGGGCAGGACCGGCTATTGTGGAGATCCTTGGGTGAGGCCTTTGTCCAGCAGTGGACGTCTTTCGGCTGATATGATGAATGGTCGCCTACCAGCTTGTGTTGACAAGGACATAATAGGACAATTATTTGTATGACCCATCAGAAGTAGTTGTTTTGAATACGGGTGTACTTTATGTACGTGTATTTTTGTATGTTTGTAAAATTCCCCGCGCTACAGGGAATCCTTACCATTGAGCGGAAGTTGTCTGAAAAAACTAATAAAAAATATTAATCATGTGAACTTCAACTAAGTTACCTGACATGAATAAAGTTCACAAACAGTATCATCGAGTAGAACTTCTAAAGGCGTCTACGGTTTAATAAGTATACCCAGCGGGCATACAGCAACCTGCGCGTACAGTACAATAACGCATTCAGGGTGCTCTTGGGGTTGCCATGGCGGTGTAGCGCATCGGGGATGTTCGCGGAGTCGTGCGTCGACGGGTTCGCCGCGATCATGCGGAGGCGCTGCGCTTCCATGATGGAGCGCTTGCGCTTCTCCTCCAATGGCATCCTGAATGTGTTTTCTGATCGGTGGGACTCTCCCCTTTTACACAGGTGGGTAAGAGTCCAGACACCCTTAGCATAATTAATTTAATTGATACTAACATTAGGCTAAGTTATACTAACATTATATGGATATTTTTCCGAAATAAATATATTTGAATTTGAATTTGAATTTGAATAAGATACATACATATTGAAAACTCTAGTACAGTTAACGCAACGTCAGTGGATTCACTTGCACTACAAAAACAGCCCTGACTTACTAGGTAATAAAACCAGCCAAGTACGAGTCGGACTCGCGCACATAGGGTTCCGTACCATTGTCTATAAAAACGAGCAAAAAATTCACCTTCGTTGTATGGGAGCCCCCTTAAATATTTATTTTATTTTTTAGTATTTCTTTTTATAGCGACAACACTCTATCACGGTTCATGAGATACAGCCGGATGACAGATGGACAGACAGACAGCGAAGTCTTAGTAATAGGGTTCCGTTTTACCCTTTCGGTACGGAACCGTAAAATTATGTCAAGATCAAAGAATATCAACCGACGTACAAATTTGACTGAACCATCTTTATAAATCTCCGCTAAAGTATTAAAATTTGGCAAAAGTATTTTAATATCGAAAACATGACAAAGTACTTTAATAGAGATGAAAAATTTCCGCGAGCTTCCCTCGTAAATATAGAAGTAATTTTATTTTTAACCTCGGTACACAAGCGGCGATAATGTTGTAAATATTGGACTCCTTAAAATAAATAAATGCTGAGGCGAGATGAAATGTTAATAGGCTATCATGTTTAATCATGGCGTTTAAATAAATCTTAAAATGCTTTCGCTTATGTCGAGCTATGGTTGAATTAATAATTCACGGATAGAAAATGTGTTTCTTTTTTAAACGTTCCATTTATAAAATAAAAATTAAATTTTTTGAAATGGTTTCCCTATTTTTTTCCTGTTTTATTTAAGTTTTGTATCCCTGCATCACCGGTGTGAATATTATGGATCAAAGCATTATAGAACAAAAAAATTGTAGTTATTTTCAATTTTTTATTCAATTGACCTGACAATAATGATAAAGGAGACGGGGATTTCTGGGCCTGACTGTAATAAGTTGAGATCAGATATGGTTTAAAAAAAGCGTTTTATTTTTCTATTTCAAACTGTAAAAAATTAACCCAATTTACAATCTGGGGAACGAGAAATCTCAAAATAAGTTAAAGTCACGAATTAAATTGGTTGTTGATTACTATAATGGATTAACGTTAATGAGTTCAAACAATGTAATATAAATCCTTTTGCACCAGACACCAGGTAACCGATTTAATTATAATAATTATTAAATACATTAACATAATGTCAACAGTAAAAAATTAAATATTAACAAAATAAATAGATATCATAATATCGTTCAAATCGATTTGTTAGTAATTGGCAACTATATTTTTAATCTATGACATGGGTGACAGATTTTGAATCTTAATCTATGATCGGTCACTCGTTTCTCGTATCGTTTAGTGCGTGTGTGATTTGACTATTTTTTATTGTTTTGTTTATATATCCCTCGACAACTGCATTCTCTACGTACTTCTGATACACGGATAACTATTAAATAGCAATTGCCCTTAAAAATCTTCTGTTTAGTATAGGTTGGTACATAACCTCTCTATTAAGACTAAATCTTTTATAACTCTGCTCATAGATTGAATTAATCCATGGATTTTTAGTGATTGGCTGATAATTTATAGACCCATTAATTGACACCACTTTTATCTTTGTACATCCGAGCCCAATATTGTATGAAATCGTATCCGTCTCCTTTAAGTTAGCATTAGCTACTTATAGTTTTATGTAATTTACGGTTTTTCGCTTATATCGATTTTTAATATTGTGTCTTGAAATAATGTTAACCACATAAACACGAACCTGACATTGCAACTATGTATATAAACGTCATGGTATGTACATGTACATTATTTAGATTAGATTAGCAAACAGCTGAGAAATAGTAAATACTAAACATTATTTCAAGAAAACCCCTTAAATATTGTCTAAACTCATAAAAAAGATATTTTTATTAAATCTGCATATTCTTTTTGAATTACTGCAAATTCTTATGAGAAATAAAGACACATCAAACCTTAAGGGTTAAAACGATTGCTTCCGCACAACTCACAGCTCGATTTTCAAACATGTACAAGATATTTTAAAACATTTATAAAATATTTTTATGGTGTAATATTTGGTTTTGTTTGGACTGCAGTATACACAGAATAATATTTTTTGTTCTATATATTAGACTCACAGACAATACCCCAATGACAGCAGTAGAACTACGCTTTTCCGAGCTGTCTGGATTGCTTAAGTAATTCCATAAACTTCATCATTCTCCCTATGGAAAATAAACCAAACAATATTAGTGAAATAAATAAATACCTTTTCACGAAAAACTTGTTTTACTGGCCGCAAATATTTGCCACCAATATTATCATAAGTAAAAGCATTGCCTTTGAGGGATCATGGTCAGAATTCCGAACTTTTTGTGGACACCAACAAAGACAGAAGCCCTATTTATTTGCACGTAAATACTTTCTTTTGTGCCTCACGATATTGAATAAAGAAAAGAGGATTTAATTAATCGTTTTTGCCACCATTGAAGCCATAATTAGAAATAACTAGGTAAGTACAAAACATTTTTAACAGTATACTACATGTATACAATAGCGTAGACAGTGTAGAGTGATCATCTGCGGTGACCTTTGGAATTATCTCAGTAGCCTTTGGGAGCCGTGTGAATAAAGTCAACCATTTTTACGATAAAATTTATTTTTATTTCATCCGTGAGGAGAACTGTGAAACCGTTAGGCTTAAGGGCAAAAGACTTTTATGTCTCGAGTCATGAACCTACGGGAATATTTTCTACGCTTCCAGTCATCGAAAATCAGAGCGCTGGTGTTATATATATCCTGGATTCGTGAAAAATATATATAGGAGGTGGAAAAAAAAGTACCCATGCATTTGCATTTCATGCATAACGGTGGTTTATTATGTGATAATGAGCACTCAAATATATTTAACCGTTTTTTAGAACCACAACGTGCGGGAAAAAACTCTTTACTCAACTTCTTAATTATATCGTAGAGATTCAATTAAACTTTAAGATCAAAGCTAACATTAGCTTAAAGGAATTTATTCAAGCGACAGAGAGCGGTCGGCCCATAAATTAAGACCAGTGTAATTTCCGACGACACCTCCCACTTACAACTGTACAGCTAGCATGGGTATACATACAATAGTCTACTATCATCTGTCAGTTTAGCGTTTCTATAACGGTGCAGTCTAAATTGTGTTGTATTAGAATCAAATTCAAAATGCAAAACCACATAAAACCCCATTAGGTAAGTAGTTATTCTAGACCAGAATTATGTAAAGATTGCCATTGGGAACTCATTCTCGATGGTTAAGCTAGTCTAAATTGTTCTGTGTTGTCAAATGCAAATTTGACACTTAATGAGAATAAAGTCGCTTTAGTGAGGAGGTAGGTAGGTAACTTTCATTACCCATTGATATTATTTTTTTATAGGAAAATACTGGTTATACTAGTTATACATTATGCTGTGACGGCGGCGAATATCAGAATATCATCACCCCATCTTATCCGAGGGAATATCTACCAGAGGACGGTCAGCAGCTTCCTTCTGTGTACTATGACCATCTTACTGAGTTCGCCAACCCTCTGCCAAGTGTGGCGATTATGACATATCCCCCTCAAGATGATTTTTTGGTGAGGCTTGTTCAGCAGTGGACTTCTTTCAGCTGGAATTATGAATGTTTTATAAGTTCAAGTTTCGACTTACTGCAAGACCAAAGCAACCACTTAGCCATGTTTTCCGTTACTTAAAGGTACTATTTGATCTGGTCCCACAGTGGTCGTTTTCACAGCCTCCTTAAGATGATGCACTGTATTGGAAGAAACACCAGCACAGGTACCGCTATACTGCTGTAGCGTTGCAAAGTTCCTAAATGATTCGAAGATTGTGCACTCAAGCTAATCGGTAGCCACCTCTATGCAACTAAAATGTTTCGAGTAGCCAAATAAGTTCACGCACAATGGTCCCATCAGGAAGTTAAGTGAGGAAAACAATCGTTTAACTAACTAGATTCTTGTTGAGAGACTATGTTGAGGTCATCAATCAAATTACAGCTCCCTAAAACACGCCTTGTTGAAGTTGGATAGGACACGAGTTATAGTCCTGGTAATAAGCTAATATGGTGGCGTTCACACGGCGGTGACGCTAGTCAATTTGGAACCTTTGAAGCTACATCAGCACAGACCAGGTTTCGATCAGATCAAAGGCCTTTCTCGGTTAACGTTTGGGGGGTTGAGTTCACACTTCTACAGGTGAAGCGAATAATTACTAATTACAACATAATCCGTGCAATCGAGTTTTGAAAAATGTTTGGAATATTTTCGTAAGAATGCTCACAAATACTTTATTAATTGTTCATTAGATATTGTTAAAGATTTTTGTTTCATTAGATATTGTAAATTTTCCAGCATTCTTAAGTTGTATTAAATAAAGTTAGAAAGTGAATATATTACGATTTATACTTCTAAGTAGTGTTGAAAACTATGGCCGTATATTATTTACAAAATCAACCAAAACAAAGGTTTATCACTTGTATTTTACTGCCGAGGTTTAAAAAAAAAATAAACACGTATAATATAATTATATTGTTTCTTATTAATATGTACACTTAAATAATATCAAGACTTACATACTATTTCCTTAACACATTCATAATTATTATGACCTATATAATCTTGCGATTTATGCAAATTTTATAAAGGAATTACATATGTTATTTACTTAAAAACGTGTAAAAATATATAATGCTCTACCTTCTGAAGGTACTGAAGTACCAAACATTAAATTACAAAATTATTATTCTTTTTTTAAATTAATTAACGAGGGCTGGAAATGGAACAGTTAGTCTGAGTCAATCAAACCATTTAGGGCATTTGTTTTCGTTAATATTTAATTACTTAAGAAAATGTTAAACCCTGTGGAACGAACAACATAAAAAAAGTATTTAAAGATAAACGTATTTAATTTAATATGTCATCGAACATTGTTCCTTAGATTATAAATTACACGAATATAATTTTTTGTATTTGTTCGGTTCCTTGAATATGTACCTAAAGTTTCAATAGTTCATAATTAATTAGGTTTAATCATAATCAACTGCTCTGTTCCCAGAATTTAGCGATATATCGTATAGTTTTCTCTACTAAATATTTGAGTACTGATATTAAACGACTAGCCAGTCACGTCTTAAAACATAGTATTGCAATTTGATTCTTAAACACATAAGTAAACTAGTTTAGTATATTATTAGTTAAATGTAAAAGTACCTAAACAATTTATTTTGGTTTTTATCGTTTGTCATAATTATTTTTATACTCAAAATTTGTCACAACGATCGTTTCCAATAACGATTACGATAATCTGTAGTCTTTTAAATCAGAATTTTATCGTATCCTTTTTGTTTGAGGCAGATATAAGGAAATATAGTTATATGACTTAATATTGACACAATTTTCTGTCCATTTAACAAAATTTTATACAATACATATAAATTTGCATACACAACTTTACATACATTTGCAACCTCAATTAAACCTTTTTAATAAAAATGCATCTTAAAAGATTATGTGGTTAGGTCAAAATTATGATTTATTTCCCAAACAAGTTTTATCAGTGGATCAATCAAATAACACGGGTAAATTACATCGGGATTTGAACCTTCACAAAATATATTGACAACTATTAATTTATTCACACGGGCAGTATTATACATCAAAATCGGTTCAGTTGAAAGTTCCCACAACTTAGTAAGATACGATTTGAATTTTATAAAGATATGGTACTAAGTTGTGCTTACTTTGAAGTTTCAAAAACATAAAGTCATGAGTTCGGAAATACTAAAACAGAAAACAACAGCCTCAATCGCTTTATATAAAATGAAAATTTGTGTTTATGGCAACAGCCATTTCGCTTATGTGAATCAACATGTTAATCGCGGAGTACAAAATGTGTTCGGCCGGCTGAACTCAAATTGTCGGTGATAGTTTATTTTAGTCGCAGTTTAGAAGACCCTTTGTTATTTACATTCTCTTCACAAAACATGGCCTCGGACGTAATTAATTGACAACTTGTACCAAAATAGTTTTTATTTAACTTACTTTTAATAAAATAAACATCTAGCGGATATAACTAAATATAAAGACTGCCAAATGAGTTTCGGACTGACACTGAATGTCCAAACCTTCCATGAATATCTTAAAGTTATATATTTTTAAGTTAAAACCCCATAACTAAATTTGTGGGTGAAGCATTTTAATGATTTATATAAAACTGTTCCAGTCAAAAATAAAATCCAACTTTTCCCGTAATGTTTTCATACATAACAACTGAAATTATTTCAAATATATTATGGAAACTTAAAAGATAAGTTAGAGATACGATGTTTGTTTGTGTTTATCCTTCAAATACGTTTATTTATCATTTAAAAAACTTCCTTTAGATTATGCTAATAAAGCTCATCAATCCCTAATTTTCCCGGATTCCAAAATACATTTTCTTTTTCGTATCATCGATGTTCATGCTAAATTTAAAACATTACACAATTTATATTCAATAGCAATGGTATTGAATAGAAACTGGCGAGTTATAGACAGATATTATATGAATCCGCATTATATGGTACCGAGCGCTTATAAATGTTTTCGAATGTCGTGAACCAACAGATTCTTCATGTAATTATCATGATTCGCGAAACATTCAACTATATCAAAGTGGTCCATTCCGTCTTTTATCTCTAAATACATGTTTTGAATCAAGCATGTGTTATTTAGGATTTCATAGAACTCTCTGGATTGTTTTTTGAAAGTAGGGCTGTCGTGATGTCCTGCTATGATGTATAATCTGATTCTTCTTCCCTGCAGATGAGTATAATCGTCGAATTGGGGAGAAAGAGGAATCGCCCACTCGTCGGGGAGTTGGACGGCTTCGTTTACAGATGTGTGTACAAGTTCTCTTAAGTCGTATACCCCGGAGACGAGGAAGGCACCCTGTAGCCGGTGTGAGCCAGGAGTACTGTCTAAGAAGTCCGGACTGGCGAGAAGTTTAGCCACCAGGTGTGCGCCCGCAGAATGGCCGGCGAAGTAAACTCCTCTGTAAACATAGTTATCAACGTGAATTTATTTAATAAATAAGTCCTTCAAACGTTATCGAACTGACTTTAAATAATACACATAAAATATTCAACAATCGTATTACGAAATAAATAAACTCATACAACAATAACACTTTATTATGTACTGTTATCTCCAACCCATTGTACAGTCAGCAGGAGAAGTAGTTTTACAAAGACTAAACTACCATTTATTTAATACTACCATGTAGCCAAATAAGCTTACAGCCGTTGCTTTTAACACACATGACATTACTAATCTGCTGCCAAGCTTTCTTCAATTTCCCACCTCCGATGTGCTTTTCAACCAGCAACTAACCAACACCAAGAGACCAACACACAACAGACAGCATTACAACTTGAACCAAGTGCTAGTACCTAAAATGTATTCCGTAACGTACCTCTTCAGCCAAACTGGTCAAAGGTGAAAGAATGCTACACATAAAACAATGATATATATCGAGCCCTATTAAATATAGGCTCAACATATTACATTAGTACTAGTTACCAATGCAAAAAGACTTGAACAACTGCAATTAGAACCTTGCCCTTACGAAAATCAATGAGATTTTTACATTAGGTGTAAGGTTTTATTAAGTAGTAGTATTACTTTAACAATATTTTATTTTTAGGCATGATTAGCTGTGATTTCCGGCGAGTAAGAATAATAGGGCCACCCACCACCCTGTGGGTGTCGTAAAAGGCGACTAAGAGATACAGTAGGTTGTCGGGCAGGAGCGCCTCCTGTGTACTAACTACCACTTAATTGCGGTCGCCAACTCGCATGCCAAACGCGGTGACTACGGCAAATCGCTCCAAATGGCAACGTTATGAAATCCTTTAGTGGAGGCCTATGTCCAGCAGTGATAGGCATGACGCACGATATGAAGCTGATGATCTTACCTACCGGACCCTGCAGCGATTTATCTTTCTCTTTTCTACCTCTTAGGTAGAGCTCACTCCACATACTGTTCATATTCTAGTGTCCGATTAGTAGAGGGCTGTACCTCTTAGGTACAGCTCTCAACTAACCGGATCACGATACTCGGCGAACAAACTAGTCTTGTTAAGCGCTTCCTGTTGCTGACTGTACATACTCAGGGCATTAAATCATGATTTATCAGAGAAGGGTTATCTTACTTGGAGCCCATTTTTTCTGCGTATTCGAACACAAATCTGGCAGCGTTTCTTATTTGGTTGACTATTTCTGCTAAGGTCGCAGTGGGGCAGAGGTCATATCCTACCACGATGGTCTTCACCTTGGCTCTATGGAGTGGCTGTGCTGGGTACCGGGAAATCTCACGAGATAACTCTTGCCAGTAACCTCCGTGAACATAAACCAATATTGGAGCATCTGGGAACATAAAATGTGTTTTGTAGATTTTAGTCATCTAAAAGTTTACGTCATAAATGCAAGGTCATGCCTCAACGCCACACCCCTTATTGTGAGTACGGAGTGGTGATATTTGCCTTTTAGTACAACGAAAAAGTCAACCTACGTTATTTGAAATAGGGTAGGGTTTGAAAAAACAGTGATATCAACATAATAAAATAAAACAAACATAATAAATAAAAAAAAAAAAATGTTTTAAACAGCAGCTAGTATAGGCCCTCCCCACTAAAATTATAAATGCAAAAGTTTGTGAGAAGGATGTATGAATGTTTATTACTCTTTCACGCAAAAACTACCGAAGGGATATTAATGAAACTATGTAGTAATTTAGCTTATACGGTTATTTGTAAAACACTAACAACCTCACAGGACTCGATTGCGTACATCATAAGCAACAACTTTTGTTCTACGAGATACAAAAAAAGATTTTAAACGTTTTTGTTGTACTGTCGTAATATTTGTAGGTCTATGTTTCATTCGTAAATTAAAGGACGACGCGCGAACGACGCTAAGTTCGGATGCGCGTATAAAGTTCCAAGCGGGAAAAACTGCGGCGCACAGCTAGTATAATATATTTTTTAACTAAACACAGATTTGAATTTAAAGGATGGCCGAGGAGTTGACGTTCAAACGCAAAATTTGGATACCTTATGATTAGGAGTATCCGAATCACCCCCATAAATGTTCTAGGCGTTTGCGTTTTTCTTAATACTTAGAAAATGTATGAGTCCTGAGCACAAACCCTAATTTTGAACTTTCGAATAAATTCTAAGTCAGTTCTGCAATGATTAGATAAACCATACTTTTTAGGGTGTTAGGTTAAACTATGCTAATTAGTTATCACAAAAAACTGAACAAAGAATGTTCAACAGAGCGAGAAAAAATCGAAATTTGATGTTAGGTGAAATTCACGAAAAAAGCATTAAAAAATTTCAAAATAAAATCTCGAAAACTACGCAAAATCGTAGAACATACATGGGGGTAGAGATGTAAAATGACTAAATATGATTGTCACAAGTGTCATAAACCTTAAATGACCGGTCATTTACTGTCAAATTCAGTCAATTTGACTGAATTATTATTGTCTATTCTCGACTACCACTCAATTATGTATTTATTTAGGTACCCAATTTATATGCAAGTTTAAATGAAGCAACGTTTTATTTTCTATTATATCATGAGAGGATAAGACGACATCAAAGTCGATGCGCGAGGCGATGCGACGTTGCCATTTTGTCTTAAATGCACGCATGATTAGAAATGTAAAATTATTAACACTAGGTATATAATAATACTATAATTCATAAAAACCACTTTTTTGTTTCAATTTACAAGTTGTAGACTTTAATCAACGACAAAAACTTAAAAGATACAAAAATATTACTGAAATCAAATTGTCTGAAAATGACCATTCTTGACCAATTTGACCGTAAATGACAGTCAGTCTAATTCAGTCACTTTAGTAATTTTCAACACTACATGGGGGTGATTCGGATACTCCTCATCATAAAGTATCTAAATTTTATTTTGCGTTTGAACGTCAACTCCTCGGCTAGCCTGTAAATTTATTGAACTACACACAGACTTGAATATACACATATATTTTTAATTAAAATAAAAAAATTGCGGCTTTGTAAAGTGGGCATATAATGCCTATATGAAGAACGTCAGATTTGACGTGCGTCAAGAGAATACGAGATAAGGCTATATATTATATTGCTTGCTTATTTTTATGGCAAGTCGTAATGTACCGCTCGCATCTGGTGCACCCATAGTACTTTTTTATACCGTGCCACAAAACCTTATAGGTTTATATAGTTATTTCTACAGACGCCAGCACATCAAGCTACCCCAATCTGTCAAATTTCCCCAATTGAAAGTGAACCTTATGCTTTTGTGATAAAGTTGAAATTCTATAAAGGAAATTTGACAGATTGGGGTAGGATGTGCTGGCGTCTGTAGATGTCTGGTCGTGTGACATAAAATCCTCAATACCGATAAAAGGAATGGTATGTAATCGAGTGGGTTACTTATTATGTACGAGAAGAAGTCGTTTTTTACATTGGTCTACAAAGTTGTATTGGCTTCATAATTAAAACAGTAAGTTAAACTGTCTATAATTTACATCAAGTTGGGGTCGCTCTAGATACTAGTATTATTAAAATAAATAAATAAAATAAATAAAAAAGGTTTTTATTCACGTAGACTTTAAAAAAGCGCTTGTAAATAGTCAGAACATGTTTGTAGTAATATAGTTGTATACATTAGATATTGTTTCTAGTAACATAGATATTTAGGTACATCTTGTATGAAAACATTTATAAAATTTATTTTATTACAGAAATGATATTTAGCTAGCTCGTATCAAGTTATTGTCAAGAGATTATGTTTAATTATCTAGTTTAAGTCTAATATTTTTACTACATATTGTCAATGGTTCTGTCTATATTAAAGGTATTATTATTATGACGGACCTTGTGTTAAAAACGACGGTCGCGCTTTAATGCTACATTTATTTTATGAATATTAAAACACAATATTGGCCGTAAGATGTTGTTAATTCAATGGTTTATTACTATACTAGCTGTTCCCCGCAGTTTCACCCGCATCAAACTTTATAAATCATAGTCTATGTATTATTCGGATATGTAAGCTATTACTACAAAGTTTCATCAAAATCCGTTGAAAGTAAAGTTTGTGAGTATCCATACTCATAAACTTTCGTATTTATAATATTAGTAGGATTTCTTCATTGCCTGACAACTTATTTGTTACAAGCTATGCCCCGCGGTTTTACCCGCGTTAAACTTTATAAATTATCACAGCTCCTCCCCCGTAGGTGATAGCGTAATAATATGTAGCCTATATGTTGACCCGACCAATTCGTGCAAAATTTGAAGTAAATCCATGCAGTACTTTTTGAGTTTAGCTCGGACATACATACTGACAAACAGACAAAAATTCTTAAAACTATATTTTTGGCTTCGATACCGATTGTAGATCACGCCCCAAGTATCCTTTAAAAAAAATTCAATGTACAGATTTGACTTTCCTACGATTTTATTTTATGTATAGATAAAATTAAATTATTGGCGTTTAAATTCTATAAACCAGCCATAAACAGTCGACTTGTATCATGCTTTATCACTAAAAACAGTTTGAAGGCGGGCGGCATATATACTTAAAACCATAATAAATCATACTACGGTAATTATTCTGAATATAATCCATACCATGTCACTTGTTTTTCATTTTGACGCCACTGTAAATATTACGTGTCCACGTTAAAACACGCAATATTTACTTAGACGTCAAAATGTAAAAACAAATGATAAATAGACGACACAAACTGCATTTTAAAGCCAGAGTTCTACTTTCATATATCGTAATAATATCCTAATTCACACACGGCCATCTGATCCCCAACTCAGCAGAGCTTGTACTATGGAAACCAGATAAGTGATACTAAATATACTAATTTTCTTTTGTAAATTTACACCCAGGCTTAGGATAAACAGACATGTTCATTTACACAAATATCTGTCCTGGGTGGGAATCGAAACCACGACCTGCGGCGTAAAATGCAAAATTCCGCCAACCACGCCAACTGGCATGTCAAACTAAGTTCTGGATTCAACATCAAAGTTAATCTTTGCTAATGTTATGATATTCCATATTATTCGAAATGTTTACAGAGTTTTGAGTTCATGCTCGTTATTGGATCACGATAACCTAATAAAAAAGTCAAGGTAAATTAAATTTTCAGGGATTTCATCACTCTACATAGACAAACAATTTTAATATTCACTTTTATGGTCTAATAATCTTATATCAGTATATTTAACATCATGAAGATAACATAATTCCTCAAAAGAGATCCTACCACTTATATATCCCGGGTCATTATTCACACACGTTCATCTGATCCCAAATTAAGAAGAGTTTGTGTTTGTACTATAGAAACCAGATAACTGATATACTACATAACACTACTTTTATTTTGTAAATACATACTTATATACATAATTACACCCAAGCTCAAGACAAAGAGACTTGTTCATGCACACAAATATTTGTCGTGGGTGGTAATCGAATCTACGACCAGTGGTGTGAAAGGCAAGTTTTTACCCACCACGCCAAAGAGCAAAGTAAAGAAAAGAGTAGATTGGTGGAATAAATAAATTACAAAAAAAAGCCGAACTACTTTATCAAAAGTACGCCAGCACATCAATCTACCCCAATCCGTCAAAATTCCCCAATTGAAAGTGAACCTTATACTTATGTGATAAACTTGAAAATCGATAAAACAAATTTGACAGATTGGTGTAGCTAGATGTGCGTCTGTACATAACCACATTACAAGCCATAAGTAAATTCATCCAACGACTGTTTGCGCCCAACTTGAAAGTGTGGCCAAGTGTGTAAATACTAGAATAATAGTAAAATACAAAAAAACATTAGTAGTCAAATAAACTATATATTTATATATAGATATTCTTTGCTGGATAATATTAATTTAAATGAAAACATCGAAACAATAGTATCGATTAGGTGCTTATAATCATTATATACATGGCAACACCAAGCCGACGTTTGACGAACAAAATTGATAGAAAATTTGTGTAGTGCTGGAGCGCTATGATTTGATTAGGAAGTGTCAAAATAATGTGCCGCTATGATATATTTATTTAAGAACTGTTATAGTGTTGTAATAAATACGTAATTGTCACTATAACTATATTACTTATGAGTTACTTCTCCGGCAGCATACAATATTTACTTTAGGAAATAATGTAGTGTTGTAGATTAACGCTTTACGTTTCGAATTATTATATCAAGTTGAGTTTTATAGTATTCCATAAAACTCAACCTGATTTAATATCTTGTTTTATCTTACCTCATATCTAACTGCATACATTTATAACATTAATATGTCTATAGCCACATAGAGTCAGGTAAAACAAGATATTTAATCAGGTTAAGTTTTATGGCATTATTCAAAACGTAAAGCGTTAGGTAATCTAAACGCATAAAAAAGATATCATAGATTTTTCTTTATTCGGATGGAATCGAACCAGCACTCCCTCTACTAATCAGAGCTAGGCTGTTAAGAGAACCGTCTAAATACTCCATATGGGCGGTAGCAAAAGAGCTCCTAAATTGATCTGCTACTGTGTTCCGTTCGTAGTTAGCGGCAGCGTGCCACACCGAAACGATTTGATGTAAGATTTTCCAGTTTTAAGATATTTAATGTCTTAATTTTTAGGCATTCTGTAATAAAATTGCAAGAAGGAACTGTAATTTTACTATCCCATTTGTCCGTCAATCTGTCACACCTACAAAACCCTAGCATAAACCACAAACAAATGAAATTCTTTCCAAAATGGGGCTGAAATGAGCGGTTTCATATCATATTCACATCGCTGATAGTCAGTTTATTGTTGAGTCTAACGGTTTTTCGGTTAGATTTGAATTGGATAACTATAAAATATTACTCAAAACATTTTTTTACTAATATTTGCGAATATAGATTACATTTACTATGTACGTTATCTTAAAAAGATGGTGACAAATGAGTCTTTGTTATGCAAAGCGAGAGCTACAATTCATATATTATGACTTCAATTATTATCTCCAAAAGTTCTTTGTTGTAAATAATTATACACAACGAGTTATGAGGGCTCGTTGTGCTGCTTGATTGTTTTATCTACCGGTATTATATTATATTATGCTATATTTTGCTATATTTGTTTTTGGAGTGAAAGTTGCTATGTTACTTAAGCCCGTATTTAGAGGTAAATTCAGTTCGAGGCGTTGGCGTGGTTGACAAATGCTTGCCTTTCACGCCGGAGATCGTGGGTTCGATTCCCACCCAGGACAGATATTTGTGTGCATGAATATGCCTGTTTGTCCTGGGTCTGGGTGAAATTATCTATATAAATATGTATTATCAAAAGAAAAATAGTATAATATGTAGTATATCAGTTATCTGATTTCCATAGCACAAGCTCTGCTTAGTTTGGGATCAGATGACTGTGTATAAATAATGTCCCAGGATATTATGTCTCGTTGATAGCGGTAGCGTGTTCATGTGATAATGAGGTCCTGGGTTGAAAACCAAAACGTGTTATTAGGATTTTTCTAGCAAGAAAACCATCCACTAGTTACCGGTTTCATGTGCTCTTACCACGGAGAAGCTGTGAGATCCATACGTAACTTCATTCAAGTCATATCTGCAAGCCCGTCCTATCAGAGTATGAGAGTGAGGAAATAGAAAATTAACCTGTGCTTGCGAACACGCTCGTGCTCCATTGAAATTGGCTGCTGCGGCCGAAATTTGGCCAGGAGCACTTTTAATATTTAAGACTAGCTCTGCCCCGCAGTTTTACTCGCGTTAAACTTTACTATAAATTATATCCTACGTGATATTCGGATATATAAGCTATGTTACCTACTACAAAGTTTCATCAAAATCCGTTCTGCAGTTTTTGCTTGAAACAGTAACAAACATCCATACTCACAAACTTTCGCTTTTATAATATTAGAAGGAGGTAGTTAAACGTCCAAATTAACGAATTATCCCTTCAGATATGGAGTTTAGCATGACTCAATATGAGGTCCATATTAGCTCAAATTAAAATCTTATTCGTATTTTTTATTTTATGTTCATGATAATCACTAATATTTTTCCTCATCTTTTTTTATCCTCATAAATTTTGTTCATTATCATTTTTGAAGTGAAAACCTCTTTAGCGGCGCGGCGTTGTGCATTTTATTGTGATGGGTAACAAATTTTAAACTTGGGTCAGGACACGTGACTTAATCGAATATTCGTAAGAATTTTATACACTCACATGACCGCACGACTTTTTAAAGTGCAAACTTTTTTTGTGGCATTATGCACTTCTTTTTCTTAATTACTTATGTTATTTTTTTTACAGCCGACTGCCTAACTAAATAAAGTTCTATTTTTAAAATTTATTCCCGTCAAGGGAGGAGAATTATTATGAGTCTTTACCGTCCAAAGGTGAGAAGTAGCATCTTCCACTCGCTACTCAGATCAATTAAACACTACTTTCCGAGTATGAGAAATTAAAAATAGTTTTCACTTATATCGGCAGTCCCCAAAGACTGCCCCGCATGATTTTTTAACTGCCGATTTTATAATAATTCCTCAGTCACGATCGGGAATGGTCAAAATATATTTTGAAGTTAAATAAAAGTTCTGTAATGTTTGCCACTTACTAAATAAAAATAATTGATAATATCCACTTGGTAAGGTACTATCAACAATGAAAGAGCATGTTTCGTTTGGGTCCGTAACGTAGTAGCGAAAGTCATATGTTCGATGAACCGAAATTCGATTGAACGATTGTTCGAAGGGAATTTATTGCGAAACAACCTTTTCTCGCCAAACGCTGCTTCGACTGAACAATTCTTCGAAAATTTATTAATCGATGGATCTTTCTAAGGTTAAATTTAGATTATGCAAATTGTGTTATAGATGAAGAAATTTTCCACCAATCTTCACCGAGAATAGTGAATCTACCGCTATATGGTCACAGTTTTAACCTAACCTAACCCAAATCTCAATTTAATATACAAAGGGCAGTCCATCGATTAATATATCTGGCTTAGTAGCGGTTTCGCTGTAATTTTTCTCGTCCAAATCGGGCGAATGAAGGTGGAGAATAGTACATTTCTTTTTGCTTGACTTGATTCGCCCGCCATTACATTTGCCTCGGGCGAAACCGGCCCTAAAAAATTATCA
Source organism: Pseudoips prasinana (assembly GCA_951640165.1). Lineage (NCBI taxonomy): Eukaryota > Metazoa > Arthropoda > Insecta > Lepidoptera > Nolidae > Pseudoips > Pseudoips prasinana. The sequence goes on along the minus strand of OX621236.1, from coordinate 28,759,645 downwards.
AAATTGAAAGTAGATAGAAAGTAGGCGGATTCGGGCGAACGAAATTAAGGCGAAACCGCTATTAAGCCATAAATTGTCGAAGAATCGTTCAGTCGAAGCAGCGTTGTTTGGCGAGAATAGGTCGTTTCGCAATAAATTCCATTCGAACAATCATTGAGTTCATCGAAAATATGACTCTTGAAACTACGTTACGGACCGGTTTTGTTTTACAGTCATTGTCATCCCTATTTCAAATTATTAGAATTATAATTGTTTTCTTATAATCAGTACACGCGATGACGTAAACGATTCCTTATCCTTATCAGCATATTTCACAAATAACAGATGTTCGATTTATCTCAGTATTATGATCTTTGTTGGTAATAAGTACACATTACGACAAAAGCGGTACAAGTCTGTTGGTTTGGAGCTTAGTGACCTTGACTTCTAAGTCAGAGGTCGTGAGTTCGATGTTCCTCATCAAGGAAAATTCTTTGTCTGATGAGCACGATCATTTGTTCGGTTTGGGTGTAATCTACATAGAGGTATAATATATATGTAAATAATTATGTTTATAAGTTGTTTGGTTACCATAGGACAGGCTGTGTTAGTTGTCACATGATATTTATTTATTATAACCATCTTTGGGAATATTTAACTGTATGCATAATGGGTTAAAAACACGAAAAATATTTTAATTTATTCATATTTATAATATTTATTTATATATTTTTACAAAAGGCTTACAGACTAATAAACAAATTAAATATTACAGATAAATTGACATATTGCTAATAACAAGCCTCCACATATAGAATTGACTATTTTTATAAAAATACAAAGATTGGTAAGGAAAAGAAAAGAAGAACACAAAAGATCAAACGGTAATCAGCTGGTGCTCACATTTTCAAAGTATAAACTGGCTAAAAGCCGTCTCAATGTTGCTGCACTGGTAGAGAATAGGTCTATATTAATCTCCCGTGGCAGCCTATTAAAACTAAGTGCACTTCTTATTGAAAATGTAGTTCGTCTATAGTTTGTAGAAAGGAACATTTAATATTGGTCATGGACGAAATCCCATGAGATTTGTACGAATTTACACATTAGCTACTAAGTTGGGTCACCTTTCTGCCAACGGCCGTCGGTTCCACGGCCACTAAGAATAGAATATAATAGAATAGAATATATTTATTGTCTTAAAGTGTGGTACAGTGAGTTCTTAAATTTAAAATTACAGAGCCATAACACTTTGTCATATGAATGACATGACATAATTAAAAATATAAAAAATTGTATGAATAAAAAACAAAAATTCCAAAAAAAACACAAAACAACACAACAATCTTAATTGACAGAATAAAATAATAATAATAATAATGATGAATAAAATTAAAAATAACAAATTAGATTATTCATGATTGAAATAAATTAATAACATTTTACTTTCTTACAATAAAATTATTTTTAGGTGACAGTATAATTAGTACATTTCAGTATCATTATATATTTTTATTTATTTTTTTGTGGTGAAAAGATCCGTTACAGAATAAAAATTCATTTTTAAAAGCCATTTGCGCAGTTCTTTAGAAAAACGTTTGTTGGGTAACTTTTTGATTTCATCTGGAACTGCATTATATACTTTAATACACATAGCATAAGAGTTTTTTTGAAATAATGTAGTTTTTGGCCTAGTGTCTAAAACCAATCTGTCCGGCTTTCTTGTATTTCTCGGGAAAATGTCTGATGCTTTGTTGAATATTTCTTGGTTTTGTTTAACGAAATTACATAGTTCCAGTATATACATCGATGGAAGAGTCAATATTTCCAGTTCTTTAAAGACTGGCTTACAAGATTCGTAAGGTCGTAATCCAACCATTGCACGCACACACTTTTTCTGTACAATAAATGCCTTATTAATATCTGTAGAGTTGCCCCATATCAACAGGCCATACTTAAGTACCGAAAACACATAGCCATAGTAAGCTGCTAGGAGTGTTTTTTGATTTGAGGTTTTGCGCAGCTTATATAGAACATACACAAATCTATTAAGTTTATCACAGACCTTTGCCACGTGTGCTTTCCAATTACATCTGTTGTCAAGTGTGACTCCCAGAAAGTTTGTACATGATACTTCACCGATTAATTGATCCTCAAATTTTACATTAATATTATTATGTCTAGTATGTGAATTATTATTAAATTGAGTATAATTAGTTTTATTAAGATTAATTTGTAAATTATTATTATTGAGCCATGATATTACTTCATTAATTATGTCATTTAATTCATTCTCTATGTCAAAATTTTTATCTTGAGATATTACTATAGAAACGTCATCAGCAAAAAGCGTGCATTCATACTGAGTTATATTAGGTAAGTCGTTAATGTAAAAGAGGAACAAAATAGGGCCCAACACACTCCCTTGGGGAACACCAAATCCATTTGTAATATATTTGGACTTATAATTTATTAATTCCCCTTCATTGTTCAAGTTTGCGATCTCTACACATTGTGTCCGATTTCTTAGATAAGAAGACATCCAATTTAGCGCTGGTCCTCTGACCCCATACATTTCTAATTTCTCCAAAAGTAGTTCGTGGGAAACATAGTCGAATGCTTTGGACATATCAAAAAATACAACAAAAGTCTTCTTTCGGTCATCTAGATTTTTGATGATTTCATTAACTAAGTTAAAACTTGCCAGTGTAGTCGATTTGTTTCTCTGAAATGCATATTGGTTACTTCTAATTATGTCAAATTTATTTATAAAACCAACAAGCCTTCTTTGCATCGCCTTTTCAAATATTTTTGCTAACACTGGAATAAGCGTGATTGGACGATAATTTACAAGTGATTTTTTATCACCTTTTTTAAACAAAGGTTTAACAATTGAAATCTTTAGTAAATCCGGAAAACACCCACCCTCAAAAGAAAGATTTACCAGGTGTGTTAGAACTGGCGCTAGTTCAATATTACATGACTTTACCACCTTTGTGCAGATTTCGTCATACCCTACAGCAGAGGTGTTGTTTAGGCTATTTATAATATTGTAGATATCTCGAATATCGTAGGGTTTTAAAAATATGCTGTGTGGTGAAATATTTTTATAAGTTTGTTGGCCCTTTTCGGACGTTTTAGTCATCTCTACAAGGTAATTATTAAACACATTTGCTATTTCGGTAGGATTGGTTAAAATTTGATCATTATATCTGATCTCACTAATATATTCAGTGGTTTGTATTTGCTCTGCTTCGTTTTTTATAATATTCCAGGCTGCTTTGCATTTGTTTTTAGCAGATGCCAAAATTTGTTCATTAGATATTAAAAGCATACTTTAACAAAATTATCTAAGTAGCCGATATTTTTAAAAAGAGGCAATTATTTAGTGATAATATTTATTTTTTGCTTTGAAATACAAAGTAGGCATACATAAAAAGTATGCATTCATTGATTTGATAAATAAGAAAATAACAATAATTATAATAAAGTTAGTTGTTACAGTCGTATATATTGATACAAATTAAAAAATCGTAAATTATATTGCCATTTGCCATTTTTTTGCCATTGCTTTGCTGACTATACAATTGAATATTAAATATATTTAATATCAATCATAGGCCGCTACTTTAACTAGCTATTATAATTGTATAAAGTATTCCCTGCCCTATACCTACTTATAATGTACTAGTTTCTCTTCAGGATACAGACAGTCTAGTAGAGTTTGATTCATTTACTTTTTACTATATTGTTTTGTTTAAGGACGTAGTTTGATGTTATATAGTTTTTGTTATTTTGATATTTGAAATATTCTTTTAAGTTTGGTTCCTGTAAGACTACCACACTTCGAAATTATGTAAATTTAAAACTGCAGTGTTTTGCTTACAGTTAATAATACCATGTTTTGTTTTTTTTTTAAGTGTGAGACTACCGCAAGTCTACTTGATAAATTGTGCTTACAATATATACCGTGTTTGTTTGGTAATATATATTTATGGTTATGCGTGATCTCGTTCGATGCCTTATTGGATAGATGAGAGTGAGGCACTAGAGAGGACACGAAGCCATTATTCTACACTCCTATAATGTAATAAATTCAGCCAGGAACTTTCGGCATTAAGTCCGCATACGTATTTTTTGTGTACAGACGCCAGCACATCCAGCTACCATAATCTGTCAAGTTTCTTTTATAGATTTTCAACGTTATCATATAAGCATAAGGTTCACTTTCAATTGGGGAAATTTGACAGATTGGGGTAGCTGGATGTGCTGGCGTCTGTACAAAAATATTTGTAGCAATTATATGTTATAGTGTAATTGTAAATATATACATACCGTCTGGTAAATCGGTTCCTAGTATATCTAGTTTCTGCCCAGGAGTAGATCCGTATTCAATCTCTAGCTTGTGAGGCACGTTGTTCGTCGCTCTATCGCTCGCTGGAAATAAATAAGTATTCTGTGTATGTATGTGTACGCATAATAATAATAATGTCCTCCCGACCGAATTTCGGCCACGGCGGCCAGTCTCAATGGAGACTAGCCAATTGCGCAGGACATATTATAGTGCAAACACAGGGGCACTTTCTATTCCATCACTCTCATGATTCAATGGGACGAGTAGCGACACGACCGGAGAGAGGTCAGGTACATGACCGACGGCTTTACGTGCTCTCTGAGGCACGGGGGTGTAATACCGCCAACTCCCAGACTTGAGGCTGATACTGAGACATTTCTTTTTTCAGAAAAATCCCAAAATCACTTTAAGGCCCGACCCGGGATTTGAACCCAGGACTTCATTATCTGCGGTTGAACACGCTACCGCTATACCAAAGAGGCAGTCACGCACAATAATAACACCGACAAAGTTAATTTAGTGTAAAGGCCCCGTCCCTGATTATTATCAACTTTTATACAATTAATATAGCTGTTAATACTTGTTTATAATAACAATTCAGTGGGTACACTATATCAAGCAAATTATGTTTGTTTTGTGACCATGACGCGTACAAAGTGCGTCGCCCTTGAAGCCGGCGATTCATCTGACCGTAGAACAAATAAGGCACTATTTTTATATTATTAATTTTAAAGGGCATCAAACGCGCAAGTTTTTCACCTGATGGTAAGTGATCACCGCCGCCCATGGACACTCGCAACACCAGGTGTCGCGGGTGCGTTGCCGGCCTTTAAAAGTCAGCAAACAAGTTTTACTGACTCTTCCCCGCACACCAAAGAGCCGAAATTTTAAACTAGCCAAATAAATAATATTTATTTATTTATGGGCTTAACAACAACTTTACACTTATTACAAATAGGATACAGTTCCGCAAACTTATATGGCCCGCTGGCAGCGTCGCTGTTATCGCATTTAATGTTGCTAGTAACTATTTTTTGCAATAAAGTGGGTAAAAATAATATGCACATTGTAACGTAAATATTACTTCACTAAAAAGTAAACAAATACTGTCATTACAAATCTTTATATTTTTATACAATAATTATGATCATTTACATAAAATGTATGCTGAGTGTCCTCTAACGGGGATACTCCAAGTATTATTATGTCACCGGAATTGTTTAATTCAGAAGTCATTTCATCATCATCATTATCATAACCACTGCTTCCACTTTGACTATCACTACTTAATTGATTGATGAAAGGCTCGTCGAATTATCCATTCCTTTTTCGATACTCATATTTCAATATTTTTTACATGATTGCAATGCTTTTGCCATTCATTGACTGTTATTTTATCAAAAGCTTCTGCAATCAATGTAGGCATTTCAGAATCCGATCTACCAATATTCTGATCTGCTATAAATTTTTGCATCTGCTTGCTCTTTTTCTTTCACAAGTTTTCTTACAAATCACTCCCCGACACCTACAATGGAAATAGAAAAAATTTAATAAATAATGAATATTTTAAAATTGTATTTAAATTTAAAGTGCGAGGGGGGGTTTCGTATTTTTTCAGAAGCTGACAACACTAACCTGTAGCAGCAGCTACGCGTTCATACAACTTATTGAAGGGTATAATTAGTGCCTGAAGGTGTATTTCTTCATTCACCGCAAATGGACCTGGGTGAGCCCCGATGGTAAAACTAAAAATGAGATAGACTTTATCTTGTCGACGAGACGACAGATGTTCAATGATGTCTCCGTGATCAATGCGGTTAAAACCGGGAGCGATCACAGACTGGTCAGAGGCTCATTGAACCTTAATGTCAAACTCCAGAGGTCCCGACTGATAAAGTCTACGCTCCGACTTTTACCTATCCACGTCCAAAACCCCGAACTATTTCAGCTCGAACTGCAAAACCGTTTCGAATGCCTAGCAGACTGCGAGGAAGTGGACTCATACTATGACAGGCTCGTAGAAGCTGTCCATACGGCTGGGTCTAAGGTCTTCAAGGCCCGTCGTACAAACAGAACTAAAAAGATCTCTGACTTTACCCTGCAACTTATGGAAGATAGACGGAAAATGGTTCTGACATCCTCAGATGATGCTACCAGATATCGGCAGCTCAACAGACAGATCTCAAAGTCTTTGACTCGCGACACGCGGCAATTTAATACAATTAGTATTAAAGAGCACTTTACTTATGTTTATAAACAAGTCTAGTGTAACAATCACTGACAAATAAGCGCCGAATTTATAAATAAAACGTACGTCATTGTAAAAAATCCTTTTTGTTTAATTAATTCTGTGTTCACTTCTAGATGGCCAAACACTTATGCTATATTTGTTTAATGCTATTTAAATTGTACAAAATGCTTTGGCCAGTTTAGTGAACCTAATTAAAAAACAAAAAACTAAAGCTAAACAAAGAAAACAGACATAATAACATTATTAAAATTAAAAGGACTTTAAATTGAATTAAACAAACGATACAACGTTGTATGGAAAATGTATTAAACTCTTACAATAATAAATTCGGTTAGAGCCCCCTACTAATGCTTTACCACTTAAGATAATGATAAATCGACGGCATTCGTCAGGTTGTCGAAATTTATCATTATTTTTCTACACAAGACATGTTACAGCTGATGTTCGCGTCATCTGTCTATGTCACAAAGTCAATGTGACTACACGTGTAGCGCAGCGGTTAATACAGTCGCTTCGCCATTTCCTGTCCCGGGTTCAATTCCCACAAGAGTGTGACCCAAAAGCCACAAGTAGTTCTTATAAATCCTGCTGAGTTCTAAATGGTTTTCTATTTAAAAGATCATTGTAATGCTATAAAATGAGGAAAGTAGCGAGATAACGCCTACACAATGCATGGGACCACGGATTTATAATCATTTACCTAAAAGTTAGTTGGAATCAAGACATAATAAGCTGTTCAATAAAACATTAAAAAATACATTACTAGATACAGCGTATTATAATGTAAAAGAGTTCTTATCTGATAATTTGTGATATAATAATATAATATTCTATTATAAATTGTAAATATCTTGACATGATCCTTATTATTTTTTTATTTTTTTGACATATATCTGACATTGGTTTCTTTTATTTTATATAAATTATCAAAATATTTCATATTTTTTAATGGAGTTGTTAGACCTTTGTGTCAAGTGAATTAAAGGATAGTGGTGAATGTCATGATATGAGTAGTAGAGCGAGACTGGCGTAATTAATATATAATTTAATGTAAGGCTGCCTAAATAAATATGTAATAATATCAATGCAAAATTTGCACACCTTTAAAGGTAAAATATGGTATAGGACAAATATGTAATAACTTAACATCTACTTATGTGTACCCATATTTAGCAAATAAAGAGATTTTGATTTTGATTTTGACAAGTACTTCACTTAAAGGGGCTGCCTCGATATAATTTATTATATACTGTAACTGTAAACAATAAACATATTATTATATTTTAATTTTTATTAATGCTATGTGACATCCTAACTGCCAAAATATGTGACTTTAGAACGGCTGAGCGGATTGTATAGAAATAATAATGTAAATGTGTAAAAATAACAATAATATTGTGTCAGTAGTGTGAAGTGTGTCACAAATTAGTAAATATTTTGAGTTAAATATACCTACCTAGTTTGTAAGTACAACATTTGTATCATCATATCAGCCGAAAGACGTCCACTGCTGGACAAAGGCCTCCCCCAAAGATCTCCACAATTGACGGTCTTGCGCTATTCGCATCCAGCTGTTTCCAGTGACCCGCACAAGATCATCGGTCCATCTTGTAGGGAGCCTGCCCACGCTGCGTCTTCCGGTTCGTGGTCGCCACTCGAGAACCTTTCTGCCCCAACGGCCGTCGGCTCTACGAGCTATGTGCCCTGCCCACTGCCACTTCAACTTGGCAATTCTTCGGGCTATGTCGGTGACTTTCGTTCGCCTGCGGATTTCGACATTTCTGATGCGATCCCGCAGGGAAACTCCGAGCATAGCCCTCTCCATTGCTCTTTGGGTGACCTTGAGCCTTCTAATAAGGCCCATAGTGAGCGACCACGTCTCTGTTCCGTATGTCATCACTGGCAACACACACTGGTCGAAGACTTTCGACTTGAGACACTGCGGTATTTTGGACGAGAAGATGTTACGTAGCTTCCCGAACGCTGCCCAGCCGAGTTGGATTCTACGATTGACCTCCTTCTCGAAGTTGGACCTACCTAGTTGGATGGTCTGTCCTAGGTAAATATAGTTCTCTACAACTTCGAGTGCAGAGTCACAAACTTTCAATTGAGTGAGTGCAACATGGACGTTTGACATGATTTTCGTCTTATCCATGTTCATTTTCAGACCCACTTGTTGAGAGACTCTGCTGAGGTCATCGAGCATTGTGCCGAGGTCTTCCATGGTCTCAGCCATGACTACTATATCATCGGCAAATCGAAGGTGAGTGATGTACTCGACATTGATGCCAAAGCCTTTCCAGTCCAGAAGCTTGAAGACGTCTTCCAATGCAGCGGTGAACAGTTTCGGAGATATAACATCTCCCTGTCTCACGCCTCGCTGCAAGTGGATAGGTTTCGAGATCTGGTCCTGGAGTCGCACTGACATAGTGGCGTTTTCATACAAACACTTTATCACCTCGATATACCGGTAGTCAATTTGGCACCTTATGAGAGACCTCAGCACGGCCCATGTTTCGATAGAATCGAAGGCTTTCTCATAGTCCACAAACGCTAAGCACAGTGGCTTGTTATACTCTCGGTCTTCTGTATAACTTGCCGCAGCGTATGTATGTGGTCTATGGTGCTAAAGCCTTTTCGGAAACCGGCTTGTTCGGGAGGCTGGAAGTCGTCAAACCTGCGCGCGAGACGATTCGTAACGACCCTCGAAAACAACTTGTAAACATGGCTCAGCAGTGTGATGGGTCTATAATTCTTCAATAGGGTTTTGTAGCCCTTTTTGAAGAAGAGCACTACCACACTTCTGTGCCATGCTTGTGGCGTTTGACCATCTAGTATGACGGAATTAAATAACTTCTGAAGGGCCCGTAGGATTGGTGTACCACCCGCCTTCAGAAGCTCTGCTGTAACTCCAGCATCACCAGGCGCCTTGTTGTTCTTGAGTTGTTTGAGAGCCATTCTAATCTCGTACAGGCTGACGTCCGGGATGTCTTCGGTGTAATGTCGGGTTAGTCGTGCTCTGGGATCTGAGGCATGACTTTTGACAGGTGGCTGTGTTGTCGTATATAACTGTCCGTAGAACTTCTCGATCTCTCCCAGCAACTCAGGTTTAGACGTGACGATTCTACCATCCTCAGTCTTCAGCTTCGTCAGTTGGCTCTGTCCAACAGACAGAGCTCTTGCGAACACTTTAGAGCCTTTGTTTCGCTCGATGGCCTCTTTAATACTAATTGTATTAAATTGCCGCGTGTCGCGAGTCAAAGACTTTGAGATCTGTCTGTTGAGCTGCCGATATCTGATAGCATCATCTGAGGATGTCAGAACCATTTTCCGTTTATCTTCCATAAGTTGCAGGGTAAAGTCAGAGATCTTTTTAGTTCTGTTTGTACGACGGGCCTTGAATACCTTAGACCCAGCCGTGTGGACAGCTTCTACGAGCCTGTCATAGTATGAGTCCACTTCCTCGCAGTCTGCTAGGTATTCGAAACGGTTTTGCAGTTCGAGCTGAAATGGTTCGGGGTTTTGGATGTGGATAGGTAGAGGTCGGAGCGTAGACTTTATCAGTCGGGACCTCTGGAGTTTGACATTAAGGTTCAATGAGCCTCTGACCAGTCTGTGATCGCTCCCGGTTTTAACCGCATTGATCACGGAGACATCATTGAACATCTGTCGTCTCGTCGACAAGATAAAGTCTATCTCATTTTTAGTTTTACCATCGGGGCTCACTCAGGTCCATTTGCGGTGATCCGGCTTCCTGAAGAAGGAATTCATCATAAAGAGTCCCTCCTTCTCCATGAAGTCGGCCAACATTTGGCCAGTCTCCAGTTCCAAATTGTCCCCACTCTCAGCTCATTACCGAATCGTTTGCCCAACTTCGCGTTAAAGTCCCCCATGACCACAGTGAAATACGAGTTAGAGGTATGTATGGCTCTGGATATGTCCTCATACATAACCTCGACTTCATCGTCGGAGTGTGTCGAAGTGGATGCGTATACCTGTATAACCTTCAACGAATACCGCTTGGTGATTCTGAGTATAAGGTACGCAACCCTCGTCGACACACTCGATTTTCCCGACTATGAACCACCACCTTGGAATATTTGGTCACCCTCCCGGTAATAGAGCAGGTTTCCGGATTTCAGTATTATCGAGTCCTCCCCCTCTCTTCGGACTTCAAATAATCCTACAATATCCCAATGTAACCTGCTCAATTCTTCCTCCAGTTCGGTTATCTTCTCGTCGGACCGCAGTGTACGTGTGTTATATGTTGCCAGGGCCAGAGGTCGTCGGTGTTGGTAACGCGGAATCTGCCGGGGATTCTTAGCACCCCCTGCTCTGCCGTAACCACGGCTGTTACCACGGCTGGGAATAGCAGGGCTGCCGGGGACTGGGGGCCGTGGTTTGGTTGTGTCCATCATTTGAGGGGATTTGCCATAATCGCCACGCTTGGCAGACGGGTTGGCGATCGCAGTAAGGTGGACATGGTACTCAGAAGAACGCTGCTGCCCGTTCTCTGGTGTATATATTTCCCTCGGGACGACTTTTACGTCCCCCCACGGGATGAGAGGGGGTGGTGATATTCTTAGGCCGTCACCACACAGCAACATTTGTATGCCATTTACAATATGGCAAATGTGTGAAACTTAAATAATACCTGTATTCACCACATTTATACAAATAACGATTTTATGATGAAACATACCCTGTTGAAGTCATGACTCGGTCGCTACGAGGCACAGATAAATGGGGCTCAAACACACGTGCTCGAAACTTATGTGTATTAATGCTGTTAGGGTGTTAGAACTAAGTTCACAACAGGGATTTTTTGTTCTGTCCATTTGATTTAATAGAGTTAATTGAATGATGTTAAATAGTATTTTTTGTAATTGTGCATCCTCCATCTCTAATAATACAGACAATTAAATTTTTGTAGGCAGCTCTTAGAACATTTGGGAATTGAGTGTGAGACTGTTGGTACTGGCCAGAAGGTTCCCGATGATTAGGTTTTAATATTGTTCTAAAAAGTGCAAGATTTTTCTAGTGTTGATGTGTGTTCCAAAAGGCTATAGAATGTTCGTGAAGAGTTCTCAATTACTTGAAATCATCTCGTACCTATAGCTAAACTAGTGGTTGCAGAAAGTGTCTGACGAAGATTTACAAAAAAAGAAGGTTTATTTAAGATTTTTACAAACTTCATACAAAGGTGCTGGCAACTTTTTCAGAAACTAATCTATTGGAAAGCCATTTACTGAGATATAAAAATAATCTATGTTTTATTTTACATTTTATGACTGCTGGCACAGCTTTACCAAAATGGTAATCACTAACATGGTACCAATTAGTAAAATCCTAATATGATATCAAAAAGGACATTAATATTCATCTTATGAGGGTGTAAAACAAGATTTGAAGACATGGACTAATACATTTACTAGCATTTTTCTTACCAGTATAACTTTTCTAAGAGTAGTATAATTAAATATGTAATTAGTAAAACAATATTTTATTCAGAGTTCTTACCGCATAACTTCTAAAATATTGATCTTAAATAAACTCATAAACAGTAAAACATTAAACATGTATAAACCTAGTAAATGGTATGCGCATGCACTTTGAAATTTTAAGAATTTATAGAATTAAAGCGTCAAAGTTCATCGCCCATAACTTGTTTCTGCACGAAGTATAATTTCAAAGGGTAACAAGTTGAAAACTTTAAAATAGAGTAGAACAACTAGATACAGCAATGATTTAAATTTTCGAATTTCATCGTGAAATGCGGGCTTAAAATATTTTACTAACTACTGATAAGTAAGAAAGTTGTGAGCCGTTTGAATTCCTTCAGATGCAAATAATGTAATTTACAAGTATTACATGTATTATTTAAATGAGTTAGAGAGAGGTGAAGCGATCCAGATCCGGATTTGGTATATATTAATCTGCATAAACATATAAGGTTAATATCCTAGTAATTTAGCCGTCACGATAGACGTCAAGAGCCTATAGGTTGCCGTGGTGGTTTTAGTGGGTACCCCCCACATACCCCGTTGTCTCCCCAAACGGCGGCGACCTATAAAAGGTTTCCACCACGAAAACAAAAAATAAATAAAAAGCCTGCTAGTTTTAACTTTATTATGTCGTAAAAAGAGTATAAGAGACGAAGTAAATTAATTGATTTATTATGCATATAGCTAACCTGCAGTAACAATTTGCACATGATGCTGCAGAACTTCGTTAGCCGTCGGAAACCTTTGAGACCATCTGCTGGGTGAATACTCTCGCTCCAAATCTATGGCATCCAGGATGACAGACATGGTTTTCTGCTCTTGTGACTGAAACAAAAGTAATACCTTTTAATTCTCATATCGGTAACATCTTTTGTCGATTTAAAGTAGGAATAAATTTGGATATTTTACTGTGAAAATGTTATAGGGTCCTTTTAATCGAATCGTGTTCTCACTTTACTGTACTCGTCGGAAATCCATGTCATGTTTATTAATACCTATTTAAAATGAACAAAAGTGTTTTTCACATGATCACCGTAGCCTAGTTGGTAGTGCTCCTGCCTACGAAGCTGGTGGTCCTGGGTTCGAATCCCGGTAAGTGCAAATATTTGTGTGATGAGCACGAATATTTGTTTCTGAGTCATGGATGTTTTCTATGTATTTAAGTATTTATCTATCTATATAAGTATGTATATCATCACCTGGTACCCATAGTACAAGCTTTGCTTAGTTTGGGGTTAGGATGATCTGTGTGACATTGTCCCTATATATTATTATTATTATTATTATTATTTAAATTGTGTAGATTCTTTTATTCTTCTTAATTTCGAAATAATATATTAGAATAGAATGGAAAAGCGTTTATTTCAGGTAGTTGCCCATATTTGGTTATTATGTAAGTAACAATATTACCTTATAACTATATTCGTATTGTTAGTGTTTTACAATTATTAAAGGAGAATAGTTTTTTTTTGTCCTATGAATTTACGGGGGCCTAGTAAGTAAATTTATGTCTAGTTGCTCTTCGCCCCGTTTACACTAGGATAAATGCAACCGCTCGGTCTGTTGGGGAGGAAAATTATATATTTCACATAACACACATTGCCGTCTGATCCCAAACTAAGTAGAGCTTGTACTTTAGAAACCAGTTAACTGGTACATTATTACATATACTAACTTTTCCTTTCTAAATACAATATGCTTATATAAATAAGTACACCCAGACCCAGGACAAACAGACATGTTCATGCACACAAATATCTGTCCTGGGTGGGAATCGAACCCACGACCTGCGGCGTGAAACCAAGTATTTACCAACCACGCCAACCAGCCCGTCGATATAAATAAGTAACGATAAAAGCAATTTAAGACGATACATGTATGAACATCAGTCGATCATATATGAATATCAATTTGATTCGCATACGTGAATGGTTCCATATCAAGAGAATCCCTTTAAGTTACATATTCTCTGTCTCTGGTGAATACTGTGTGATTTTAGCCAACGTATTTTTTTTACCAAGTTTATTTTGAGAATATACGTCATCATTTTATTTCTGGCTACCAATTTATTTGCATAGTACTTATGCAAAATCGAATGCCGAATAATCGAACATCTAAATACTCGAGCGCTTATAATATCGAATGATTCATAAATCGAATGTATTCTTCAGTGATAAACTATTAATTTCATTCTGATTTGTATAGTCACAGTACTCACGCAACCTAACCTACTTTTCAAGGAGCGAATGTTTGATCTATTAACAATTACATATTATGAACGTTCGAATATTTAGACTTTAATCGTAATCTTTCGTGGCTTAACATTTGGACCCAAAAGTTGTACTTTATAATAGTTACCAATCATTAACTATATTTGATGAATTTATTAACGAAGTTCGAATATCCATTACAACAGACATAATAAAAGCAAAATATTAGGCTAGTTCAACTGGAAAGTCCTGCTATCAAAACTCGACGATTGTAAAAATAAAACTCTCGATGCAGTGCACACGCAGATGCCAGCAAAGCTTCAAACAAATTTTTAAGCATATTCTCGCAGTATTAGACTACTACATGTGAAGATTTAAATCAATCCATAGGTATCGAAGAATTGAACAGGGGCTCTGCCGGCTAAGTCTCCGAACATGGATTTCTTAAATGGCGTTCAAATAAATAAAGGTTAAAAATGACTTAATCAATCGTTAAATCGGTTTCAACGTTGACAATAGATTCCGGACCATTTATGATGTCACATGTGCTCATGGAAGCTGATTTAACGATTGATAAAGTCTTTTTCAACCTTTATTTATTTGAACGCCATTTAAAAAATCGATGTTCGGAGACTTAGCCGGTAGAGCCCCAGTCTGGATATTATGATAGTAAGGTTGTGTTTTAGAAATTATTTAAGCAAATTATTATGACTTATGTTTATTATTCTATTCTATATTATATTCACATCTTGATACATTGCGTGACGAAAAGGAGTTTGAAAAATGTTAATCCTAAGCAATCAATCTATAACTTTTTTGTCTCGATGTTCAGTTGAAAAGATGAAAAATACAAATAATAGCGAAGTAAAGACAATTTGCGTAATTATGGAAATTACCTAAACTAAATGACAAGAGGATAATGAGAACGAAGGCTCAAAGAAACAATGACTTGGACAAAGGCCTTTCCAATAAATCTCCACATTGGAATTTGTCCATCATTTGGAGCGATTGCCATAATCACTAAGTTTGGCAGACGGGTGTTGGCGATTGCAGCACGATGATGGTTACCGTATACGAAGAGACGCCAATGTCCGCTCTCTAGTACATATTCCGTCGGGACGACTTCTGCGCCCCCCTCGGGAATCCTCAAGCCGCTTAGGATGCCTCTGACATGGCTTAAAGACTGTTGTGTAAGCACGGAGATGCTCAGAAATTATACCACTTTGGCGGTTACCCAGCTATGCACTGACCGCGAGCTTAGTGAGACTGCTAACCTAACCTCGCCGATCGACCGGAATCCGGTGGAGTGCTAATATTTATTGCCGTCAGCAAAACAGTCGTTTACTTCATTGATACATTTATTTAAATATTTTTGAAATAATTACTGTTTTTAAAACAGCGTGACGTCATATTATTCATGATACTCGCACTAAGATACCACGTAATGCTAATTCTGATGAAATTAATCCCTCACGCGGTTTGTTATCAAGGAGTAGAACCACAATTTAAGTACACAATTATGTTCGGATGCACTATAAGTGGGCTCTTGAATATTCTTTACCGTTCGAGAGAAGAGTAAAATACGCCAAATGGCAAGTGATAAGGACAGCTGGAAATTTGGAGTTATATATATTGCTCGTGGCCCAAGAAGCACTTGGGCGGTCTGATCTCGCGCTGTTGCTTTCAGTTCTAATTCCAAATTCCAAGCTGTCTAAAAGCTGATTCAAGCTGATTAAAAAGAGAGCCCTATGATGTTTTATACTGTAAACATTTAAGGTCTGCGAACGAGCCTACATATGATGGTGTTAACTGGTTGTCAACTTTTATAGTTTGTAAAAATTTTAGTTGAAAGTATTAATAAAATTTGTAGAGAATTGCGACGACACATTTTAAGGACTAGAGGCTAGAGACTCGAAAAGTATGCATTTGAATGCAAGAAGTCACTTTACAACATTACTTGGATTTCTCGGGACATGTCCAACAACATCACAAAACTATGGGGAAGAAAATAAAACTTCCCTGCTTTATGTGCCCGGGTACCTTTTTTAATGCCTACGCATGCCACCCGCAAAAGGTGTCTGCGGGTGGGTATGTCGGACTCGCACCGACTAAACCTAACCTGCCGTGGACTTCTACTGGCGCCTGATAGGGGGAGCCCCGGGAACGCGGGTATGCTGCTCCGGTGCCTGTGCCCGGGTACCTTAATTTTTATTTACTTATTGTATTTCTTTCAAATTACCTGGTTCTAGTTGTAAAAAGCCACGTAACTTAGCTAAAGACAGACAAATGGACGGACATGCTGAAACTGTAAGGGTTCCTTGTTGCCTACGGAACACTCACAAAGGAATACACAACATAAGTGGAGATTGTTTAAAAATAAGGTTAAATTAGTGTAATGGTTTTCTATTACATATAGGATATAATTAATAATAATTATAATATCCTGGGCCATAATTCAAACACAGCCATCTGATCCCAAACTAAGCAGAGCTTGTACTATGGTAATTATTGGTAATCAGATGACTGATATATTACATAAATAAATAAATAATATAAAAAAGCGTTTTATTCACGTAGACTTTAAAAAAGCGCTTGTAAATAGTCAGAACATGTTTGTAGTAATATAGTTATGTATACATTACTATTTCTAGTTATATATATATTTATTTTATAATAGCAACGATATTTAGCTAGCTTGTATTAAGTTATTAATTTATGTTATATATTTTAATTTATCGAAGAGATTATGTTTAAGTTTAATTATCAATTTTTTTTATTTCTTAATTTATTTATTTTTTCTTAATTTATATTATATTACTTTTCTTTTATACATACTTATATAGATAATTACACCCAGACTCAGGACAAACGGACATGTTCATGCACACAAATATTTGTCCTGGAGGGGAATCGAATCCACGACCTCTGACGTGAAAAGCAAACATTTGCTAACCACGCCAACGTCATTAAATTTATTTAGGAAACTTCAGATCGTAACAATAATTATGGCGCTTTGAACAGAATAACATAGCAATAAACATTCATAGATATACAGAGTATTAGGAAAGTTATATCGTTATCAGATCATGTTATAAAGTATTTCCTGTCTACGTTAGACAATTTTATAATCTACGTGTAAATAAAGGCAATAATCTTTGTAATTTTCTTGATATAATATATATAATAATTCTAAAAACCATTTGTAATTGATTACATATAAATACCTACATAGGAGATAGACACTTGTTACCTGCTTACCAGAGTTGAACGTTACATAGTTAGGTAGAGTTTACTCTAAAGACTGTACAAATCAATATACTATAATCCGATAATAATAATTATTATTATAAGAATATATCTATAAAACAATCAACTAAATACTTAAAACGTAAAATTTTGAATACTTTCAGTATGGTAATACTTAATTTATTGTCATTATTACATATAATTATTATTATATGTAATAATTTTAAATAAGACAAAAATTACGATTGTTCGTAAAAACTTATAAATCGTAACGTATCTAAAAATAAAAAATCATCATTTAAATTATTCGTTCATCGTGATCTAATACAGGTACAATTTTGACTTCATTCACTATTCACTAATTTAGACTTTGTTCACTAAGTACTTAAAACTATCTGTCAAGAATGCCACAGGAAATGTCACTTGACTTAAAATATATTACCTTTTTTGTCTTCACTTTCTTTACGGCACGTTTTCTCGTCACATTAAATATTTTCCGTAACAACACTTTTACTTTTAACATAACACATTGCATGATAGCAGAGTGATGCTGTAATTTTGCGCAATGATTGTTATCTTAAGTATTTATGTCGAGTAAATAGACCAACACCCGATCCTTAACACCAGCATACTTAGTAACACGTATTTAGTTAGCGTTATTTACTGTCACTTTGTTTGTCCTAAGATTATGTACATCTTGAGATCATTTTAAATGTTTTGTACCCGCATTCTACTTATCTTATCACACTTCGTTGTCATTATTTGTTTGAGAATATTCAGATAAGTTTGTTTATGATACATTTGTTATAATTGTTTCGTATTCAACGCAATCGACCGCACTTTTATGTCACGGTTGTGAATGCTCTGACTTCTTCAAAGAACTACCTGTTCTTATATTAAAGTGGTTTGTATCCGTACAACTGCGATAGCGGTATCAAAATGAGCAATGCTAACCAGTTTTATACCAATACTACAACATTTACACAAAAACATCATTAGTAAACAATGACCCCATTTCGAACAATATTGGCTGATTAGATAATTTTGTTGAAGAAATTGATGGTTTTCAGTTTAATGTCTTAAGTATACTCCTATATCGTTGTATATTTAACTTCGTGATTGCACTTCTATCGAATTCTTACTTCTTGATTTTATATAGGTGTAAGTATCTAACATTAAATTATAATATTTATTGTCAGTTGACATAATAATTATATGTTGTCTTTGTCTACCAGCGAGCATGTATGAAGAATATAATGACAGTAATCGAGGCAAAAGAAGTATGCAAAGATCGTGACAAATGGAAATCCGTTGTCTCTTCCTACATCTCTGGGAAACAGGCGTGAGTCTATGTATGTGATGTATGTATGGTCATTGCAAATGGAAATAAAAATATTGTTTCTTCAAAATAATAATTTTGAACGATACCTAATTGTTTGCTAGTAGAGCAAATCAGAAATAAAAACATTTTAACGTAAATTCAACACAAATTCAAAGTTACGTCATACATTAGATCACTACCTACCCGAAACGCATTCTTGCAGCGACTGGCCTTTATATTGGTATCATTATATTTTCTCAAAGTAGAAAAACTAGATTGGCTCCCTACTTATGGAAGCTATAATGTTTACCCAACTTTGTAACAATAACCACATTTAAAATGTATCGCATGATTAAATAATCTTTTTAAAAAATTATCGGTTTTATATTAATGCTAAGAATCAGATGAGTATCTTAGTTAACTTAGTGAGGGTCCTTCTACCGAATGTTCCTATGTTCCAATTAGATATACCATATCGAACTGAAGTTATTTAAGGTTTCTGCGATGTAAACTCATTTTCATCATCATCATCATCATAGCGTCCACTGCTGGACAAAGGCCTCCCCAATTATCTCCCTAATGGCAAGTCTTGTACTGCCCGCAACCATTGGCCCACCTTTTAATTAACTTTTTTGTGAAATGATAAATAAATAAATAAAATTGACCCACCTTGTAGGTAGCCTGCCCACGCAGCGCCCTCCGGTTCGTGGTCGCCAATCGAGAACCTTTCTGCCTCAGCAGCCGCGGCTCTACGACTCATATTGTCAGTTATAAATTATATTCTCAGTAAGTGTCGGGAATATAGGTTGTATGCGATACCAGATTGAGACACTGTCAAGATACAGACAGACAGTCTAGATAAGGCAAGATAAAGAAAATATATACTATTTTGGTTTTGTAACAACAATATTGTTATCAACTTTTTTAGTGCACTATCAGTTAGATTAGGATGCTATCGATATAGGCGAACAGGCACTCATATATATGGCCTTTGCGTCTGTTACAGACGATTTACGGCGCATTGTCTGACTTCTTATGGTGGCTAAACAAACCGATGCGAGAGCGACATAGCCTGCCGCAGGCCTGACAAGAGAAGGTTGCGATGGTTGGTGCCGAGCCGCTTTCATGTCGCTTCTGTCTCTTATCAGCAAGTACTCCGAACCAGGCTTCAACATAGATCTTACGATCCTCCACTACACGTTTGCGCCATTCAACTCTATTTTCATCAAGTCATTTAAAAATTAAGTAACCCGCGCCAAAGAGCATGCCCTTTGGGGTTCGAACTTTAGCTCAGAGGGGTTACTGACGTGAAGATCCACCCTATTTGTTTATTTAAACTTTAGCACAAAGTATATTGTACGTAGGCAGGCTTAATGCCATAGGCATTATCTACCAATCAACTTGATGTTTGGATGTATACATGTTTGCGTGAAAGAGTAATTCTTTCACGCAAAAATTAATGAACGGATCTTGATGAAACTTTGTAGTAATTTGACAATGCAATGAGATGCAAACTAAAGGCCATGGAGGGCAAAGGTAGTCACAACGCGTTAATGGTGGAACTCGCGATCGTATTGTGTACCTGCAGTATCAAGAGAATTTCTAATGAGCTTGACTTGTCTTAGGTAAGTAATTTATAATAAAGTATTTAAATATATAATATTTGTCTGATTGAGACTGTACAAACTATACATATATTTTGACCTGTCACAGTTTTATCATAAATAAATAGATTGTGTTATTATCTTATAAATAGTATTAAAACAAGCAATATTTGTAGAAACAACATGTAAGAGTAAATAATGTGGGGTCCAAAAGGTCTACAACTCATTGTTTAACAAACTGACACCAATATTTTTGTTATTTATATTTGACGAACGTTTTCATGTTTCACGAATTATTAAGTTTCATTGGTTAATGGAGATTTGAACCCTCTGATCGCCACAGTCATGTATAGATGACAAAACCGTCTTCGTATTTAAGTATCATGATTCATAACTCGTATTGTCACTTGTCCCGTTTATCTATATTTCAATACCAAGTAAAATCTAGGTACGTCAAAATATGACTGGCCGAAGAAACAGGTACCTCTTCGTGGTGGTTCTTCTCAACAGTAAGGATCTGATCACAAACTAAACAGACTCAGGATAAAAAGGCATGTTCATGCACACAAATATCTGTCCATAGTGGGAATCGAACCCAGGACCTCCGGCGTGAAAAGCAAGCATTTGCCAACCACGCCAAAAGCCCTGTCAAAACTGGTTTTCGATTAATTTATCATAATTGGAGTGAATTATTTTTGCTGTCGATGTTTTCAATTGTTTTTTTATTATAATTAGCCGTTACTACCCTTATTTTCAGTTTTATTTATTTGCCACTAACAAGTCCCGTATCAGTTCTCAAAAATAATGTGTATGGTATATATTAACGGTACCTAAACATTGCGTTTGTTAATAGTTTCTTAAAACCGCCTCTAGACTCTATCAATAAAATTTACTGTGTTTTTGTAGAGTGTGATAAATCAAGTATACATATGTAAAATAAAATATGTCTAATAATATATATACAACATGTAACGTAATTAACGCACACCCTCAAACACCCCAATTAGAATATTATGTTGTAATCATAATACATACACTAAATTTTTAATTTAAAATGTATATGCATTGTTATTTACTAAATTAGTTTCTTGGAATAAAGTTTATTTTTTCTTTATTATGTGTTGAATGATGGAATTTGTATCAATACAAATAAAACGGCGATTTAAAAGTCTTATTACTTTTACTTACGGTCCATTTCAATTTGTTTTGACTGTAGAGGGTTAAAATAACGATAATTTCCGTAACTTTAATTATTTTGGAATAAAAAATTACCTATATTAAAAATGATATAAATCAATTCAGTAAACGATTCTGAACAAACTATTTTCAGGACGTGCGTTAATTAAGTTATATGTTGTATATATATATATATTATTATTATATTTTTTTATTGTTTCATTATTTATTGTTGTGAACGTTGGTATACACTGATTCATTCTAGTATTACTTGTTATACCACCGTTCACCGTTCATAAGTAATGAAACAATAAAAAAAATACTATGAACAATTTAATATGTGGAAAAACAAGTCTATTCATTAGCTTTACCTGTCATGACTCTTGTTAACGTCATTATGTACATATATCAAAATCAATTTGTTAATAGAAACAACTCAACTCATGGTACCTAGCAGTGGCGTAGGGTGAAGTACTAGTACTCCATTAAGATTTTTATTTACTTTATTTATTTTATTGACGGTCACTGTAGCCTAGTTGGTAGTGCTCCTGCCTACGTAGCTGGTGGTCCTGGGTTCGAATCCCGGTAAGCGCAAATATTTGTGTGATGAGCACGGATATTTGTTACTGAGTCATGGATGATTTCTATGTATATAAGTATTTATCTATCTATATAAGTATGTATATC
Organism: Pseudoips prasinana; assembly: GCA_951640165.1. Classification (NCBI taxonomy): domain Eukaryota; kingdom Metazoa; phylum Arthropoda; class Insecta; order Lepidoptera; family Nolidae; genus Pseudoips; species Pseudoips prasinana. The sequence goes on along the minus strand of OX621236.1, from coordinate 28,737,316 downwards.
GTCGCCTGGTACCCATAGTACAAGCTTTGCTTAGTTTGGGGCTAGGTTGATATGTGTGACATTGTCCCTAAATATTATTATTATTAGGAAAACAAACAGTATTAACGAAGGTAAGTAAGTAAGAAACGGGTTTTAAAAATGAATACAGAAAAGAGCTTTTTTTTATATCAGAGGGCGACAAACGAGCAAGTGGTCACCTGATGGTAAGTGATCACCGTCGCCCATGCACACTCGCAACACCAGAGGAGTCGCGGGTGCGTTTCCGGCCTTTAAGAGTCGGTAAACAAGTGTTGCTGACCCTTCCCCCCACCCCAATGAGCTCTGGCGACCTTACTAACACTCAGAAATACAACTTTAAATTATTAATGTTATTATTAAGGAATGTCTTCTGTAAGGTGGAGGTACTTCCCCAGTCGGGCTGCTCTTCGAGCGAATGAACGCTGTTTGTTTATATTCATATTTACTTTGAGTATATAAATATGATGATCTAGATGACAGGTGTTTATACTCTAAACTGGTTGTCATGCTGCTATATTTCGTTACATACTTTTTAATCCATTACTTCAGTACAGTATGTGGCAACATTGATGGTCGAACACCAATCAATTAAGTATTACAACATTATTGTTAATATCCGCACCACGGACAACTGCTTTTTTTCTTGCCCTCAATTATATTACCTTAGTCACGTCATAACAATCAGCAAACCTTCACGATTTCAGTAGAATTGTTGTTTAATAAATTAATTTAAGGAAAATATATGGCAAGAAAAATAATTATCTATTTATGTAACAACTAGGTTTTGCCTACGACTCTGTCCACTTGGCCTTTTGTTTTATTTATTATCTTTTTCTTAAGGATTTGGGAAATGTTTCGTTATATACGAGTATGTACAGCCAGCACATCCAGCTTCCCCGATCTGTCAAATTTCTTTTATAGATTTTCATCTTTATCACAAAAGCATAAGGTTCACTTACAATTGGGGAAATTTGCCAGATCGGTGTAGCTTGATGTGCTGGCGTCTGTACAATGCAAAGTCTCGTTTATATACATCATAAAAGAAATCACAATGCAAATATTCATCTTTTTAAGTTGTAAAAGGCACGATGGGGTTGACATATCTGTTTAGATAACAACCCCCAAATAAAAAGAGAGTAAAAAAAAATCTTTTTAAGAACACAAGGCTTGCAGAGTCAGTCAGTTAGAGAGTCAAAGTCAAGACTTAACTGTGTAATCAATTCTTACAATTAGAAATAATAATAATCAGTGTATAATATAATACCTCTAATCTTATTAACCAGGTTTTTAACTAAAAGTAATGAGGTCTATTTATAAGTAATATACCTCCAATGTGCTTGAAATGTATTTTAATATTAATCTCCAAAAGATAATTGAAACTTAGACATAAATATTTTATATTAATATAGATTTTTCACTTTAAGTCGAGTTAAGACTGCAAATTCATAAATTAATCTTCCAACTATTGGTCATGTTTCTATAATTAAACTATTGGCATCTAGATATTCTATTCCATTCTGTTATTCTATTAGACTATACTATATTATAATATACTGTACTATACTATATTTAATCTGCCGGTGTGTACCGTTTGTAGTTTAGCGGCAGAATGCTTACCTTGGATTAGTACCTAACTTGGAATCAGACTATAAGTTATATACAACTATGGGCAGTCCAAGACCATACGTAACAGCTTGTCAGATTCAAGGCACATAAATAAGCAGGAAAAGGGCTAACAGAGAAAGTTAGTACAAATACACAACTCTAATTTGGGCCGAGACCCTCTTTCGGTAATTCCAAATAAGTTTAACAAGTTAATTTATTAGTCACCTATAAATTTTAAGTCGTAGAAGAACCGATTAGCTTAAATGGAAAATTAAACTTACTTATGTATAGGCATTACGTATGGAGTAGGATTTTTATAAAATTAAATGACCGGAACATATCACGCAGCGCCATCTAGCCAAAACTAAGCAAAGCTTGTACTATAACTACTAGACAATATATTTGTAAATATAAATATACAATACATGGAGAATACCCAGGCTAAGACAAATAGACGTATTCATGAACTCAAATTATGTATTGGGTCAGGATCGAACCTGCAAGCAGGCATGCTCACTACCAACTGAAGCACCGCGGTCGTCATCGACTGTGTATATGTCATCGACAGTGTATATGCCATCGACTGTGTATATGTCATCGACAGTGTATATGTCATTGACTGTGTATATGTTATCGACTGTGTATATGTCATCGACTGCGTATATGTCATCGACTGTGTATATGTCATCGACTGTGTATATGACATCGGCTGTGTATATATGCCACAAGATGTAATTTCATTCGGACTGTTATGAATGCACTAGTATACTATGCAGTACGCAGATTGCAGCGGTAGGTACCAAATCATACGGCAATATCCGTCTTAACGCAACGTCTAATTTCCTAACCTACTATACTACACCCACGTGTTATAAAATTATGTCTACATTATTTGAAAAACCCGCCAAGTACGAGCCACACTCACGCACTAAGCCGAGCCTTTGCCTTCCTAGACAAAGCTATTATTAAACCACTTACATTTTTGGCAATAAGTTTGGGTAGGCAATATCTGCAACTAAATCTAAATTTAAAATTGCTTTTTATTAACCATTGCTGTGGTAGCCCGAGGATTAGACTGTGGCCGCCAGAAGAGTCCCTTTTTACTCTTTATTATGGCGGGGCACAGGCCATCCATTAGGTTATCTGGTAAAGGCTAATGAAAGCGATTTAAAATTTTAAATTGCTGTAGATATTGACTTTTTTCATTTTGATCCGGGCCTCTTAAATCGTTGTTTTTTTCCTCTTAAATAATCGTCTTTTCAAAACAAGCATTGTATTAACCATTTTCTCATTTACCAGTGGACTTCGTGTGCTCGGACAATTCTGTAGTTGAACCATAGTAGATGTTTTTGTGCTTGGAACTAACGAAGTTGCTACTAATTGGGAAAGAACTTAACTTTTGCTTTTCGGCTTCTAATGATCTCCATCTTAAATTACATGAGTTGGTAGTAGTCATTCAAATTTATTTGATAGGTTGTTGTCATTACAAACATTTGTTCAAATAAAAAACCAATGTTAATTTTATCAATTTGGACAGAAAAAACAGTGCAAGGTCAAAGAATTTATTTAAATACCGATTTCTTATTGAACATTCTTAAACTGACATTGTAATGTTTTATATTATTATTTATATAATTATTATCCAACAACTCAAATTCATTATTGTCCGTGACTTCAAAATGAATAAAATAATCTTTATTTAGCATAGTAAATAAAAGCGTTCAAGTTCAAGTGTTTTAATTTTAGTACTCGTCAAAGGTTCCGCCCCATCTTTTCATCGAGGTTAAACTTAATAAATTATAGCCTATGTGCTACTCTGCTATTTAAGCTATATTACTACAAAGTATCATCAAAATTCGTTCCGTAGCTTTTCCGTGAAAGAGTAACAAAACCTCCATACATCCACAATATTTTAACATTAGGAATATTTCGTAAAATATTGTTAATTGGTAGGTTTAAGTCTCTAAGGTCTATATAAAAGAATGGACTCTTATACGTACCAGTTATGAATAGTCACAATAATTGCTACAGTTTTGGACATATTAGAAGAAAAAGGACAATGGTTTCAATAAGTGCACTTTTTTTTGCCTAGTAGTCATTATTTGACTAGGATCGTCGTTTTATCTCAAATCTTTAAGATCACAATGCACGGAAATTGGTTGAAACAGTTTCCTATGGTTTAATAGGTCATATATAATATATATATGTGTATGTGTCAAAATACAACATAGACATATGTATTACATATATCTATTTTGGCTTATTATGGCTGGAATAGAGACCGACTAATAATATTTCGATTCTACAGGTTCGACTGTATATATTTCAACCTTGATTAGATATAAATTGGTTCGTGACAAAACATCTAATAAATTACGCTCGTTAAGTAAGTATACAACCAATATCCTAGTGGTTTACAATTAATACTAATTTAAAATTAATTAACAGATCATTTAGAGGATCGTTGTAAACACACGGTTTTATTGTAATCAAGATATACAGCTTGTTCAAATAAGCGTAATAAGTAATACGCAATTAGATTTATTTCTAATCAAGATAGTTAATGTCAATCTGATCAGACGTAGTCAGTACTTATTATGAGTAAGAAAAAATAACAATAATAATATCTGGGGACAATGTCACACAGATCATCCTAGCCCCAAACTAAGCAAAGCTTGTACTATGGGTACCAGGCGACGATATACATGCTTATATAGATAGATAAATACTTATATATGACATGACTCAGAAACAAATATTCGTGCTCATCACACAAATATTTGCACTTACCGGGATTCGAACCCAGGACCACCAGCTTTGTAGGCTGGAGCACTACCAACTAGGCTACGGTGACCGTCAAAATCCTTAGTATACAGTTAATAATGTGTATTTTGTTAAAACTTTTCTATTAGTAGTAGCTTATATTATGACAAGGCCTTTTTAGGGTTCCGTACCAAAAGGATAAAACGGGACCCTATTACTAAGACTTCGCTGTTTGTCTGTCCGTCTATCACCGGACTCTATTTCATGAACTGTGATAGTTGGACAGTTGAAATTTTCCCAGATTATATATTTCTGTTGCCGCTATAACAACAAATACTAAAAGATAAAATAAAATAAATACTTAAGGGGGCTCTCATACATCAAACGTGAATTTTTGCTCGTTTTTATAGATAACTAGCTGTGCCCCGCGGTTTTACCCGCGTTAAACTTTATAAAATATGGCCTATGTGTTATCCTAACTATAAAAATTTGCCTATATTCTTTCTCAGGGTCTAGCCCATCTGTATACCAAATTACATTCAAATCCGTTCAGTAGTTTTGGCGTGAAAGAGTAACAGACAGACAGACAGAGTTACTTTCGCATTTATAATATTAGTTAGGATGGTACGGAACCCTTCGTGCGCGTGTCTGACTCGCACTTGGCCAGGTTTTTTCAAGATAATTTGTTTTAACAATGTTGGAGCCAGTAGATCGAAAGGCGGAAATTATTTAAACATAATTATTGGGCGGATCTACATACGGTGTTGTTCGTGTTGATAAGCCCCTTCTTATTACCATTAGATAATGAGAGCCAGGGAGTGTATGTCAAACATGAGCGAAATTTAACCAGGACGACATTAGTTTACAGTTCGGTGGCCACAATATACAGTACTTAACCCCAATTAATTCAGAATTAACATTATATCATCGTCAAAACGGGTAAAGGTTAGATGTACCCTTTTAAACGTACAACTTACTCATGCGATGTTCACTGTTTTCCAGTGAACATTAATAATATACATTTTACTATCTGCACATACAGGCAATCTTATTTGCAATATAAAAATCGATATTCAAGTTGCTAGTTTTATTGATAGAATTCGTGTCTTAATTATTAAAATTTGTTAATTTATTACATCTTTACAGGTTTTATTACATTTTCATTTAGCGAAATACAATTTATCTATTAATTACAATTGTATCTACTGAATGCTAATATATTTATTGCAATTGCAAGAATGTATCAATTCTTATAAATAGGTTGGACATGTATTACGGATTTTAATATTCTCTTTTTATAGTATTGCCGAAACATTTTTCACACGAATACTAGTACATACTGAAGAGGTGTGCTAGTGCTACTCTGCTGTGTGGTGACGGCGACAAATATCAGAATGACTGCTGTGTGGTGACGGCGACAAATATCAGAATCAGAATATCATCACCCCATCTCATCCCGTGGGGGGCGTAGAAGTCGACCCGAGGGAATATCTACCAGAGGACGGGAAGCAGCTTCCTTCTGAGTACTACGGTCGTAGTACTCAGAAGGAAGCTGCTTCCCGTCGTCCCCGATCATACTGCGATCGCCAACCCGCCTGCCAAGCGTGGCGATTATGGCATATCCCCTCAAGATGATTCTTGAGGGAGGCTTGTCCAGCAGTGGACTTATTTAAGCTGTAATGATGATGATGACTGAAGAGGTGACTAAAATTATAATTTGTTCAATAAAAAAGTACAACATTTGATTGTTTGATTTTCAATTGTTTTTTCATTTAGTTTTTTAGGGAAAGATCCAAAAAGTTCTTTTTAATACTAGTTCCGACGTGCAACTACAAATAAACGCACTGTGCGTTTTTAGTGACGAAAAAAAAGAAACTAAATGAAAATATATTCTACTGAAGATGGCTCATAAGGCCGAAAAAGCCAGGGATGTAAAACTGAATTAAAAAAATTACGTCGTCGAATGTCATCTAGTAAATTAGATAATACCTACGATACATTGCTATAATTAATTAATTTACAGATTTCGTTGTAGGATTCAAGTTTATTTTGATGGGCGTGGATTAGATATTTACGCCCTTATAGCAACATAAAAGTATGTTTATTGCTTAGCAATAAAGCTGATAAGAACAGAACCCGGTGTGCTATTGTCATTCAAGGTACCTTTGATATGAGATCCGTAGCTAATAGTAATGACCTGTAATATAATTTTATTCTTATCTTGGTGCTATAAATGTACTGAGGCCAGCACATCAAGCTACTCCAATCTGTCAAATTTCCCCAATTGAAAGTGAACCTTATGCTAATGTGATAAAGCAGACAATCTATAAAAGGAATTTGACAGATTGGGGTAGCTGGAATGCTGGATGTGCTGGTGTCGGTACATACACTGCTACACTTATAGCAGTCAGTTTAAAGATTTTTCTCGCTATCTCCTAGGCTATTGACGTACTTTATATCTACTTATACCGATAAGTAGACAATAGGTTAGGCGGTGGCCTAAAAAAGTATCCTCTTAGTTGATTGTGCTGCTGAATACGTACGACCAAATTACAAGTCAGATTTATATAAGCAAAAATCTAATAACTAATCAAAAAACGTCTTTGCATGCGAGGCATCTTCCAAAATTGTGGAACATTTGTCTGACAATGTTCCTATAAACTATCCTCCTGCCATTTATCTACCACTAGCTGTGCCCCGCGGTTTTACCCGCATTAAACTTTATAAATTATAGCCTATGTGTTAATCCAGGGTATCAGCTAACTCCAAACCAATATTATTAAAATCGCTCCAGCCGCTTAGACGTGAAGAAGTTACAAACATACACACTCACACAGTCACAAACTTTCGCCTTTATAAGTCGGGTTTTCCTTCCTGACGCTATAACTCCAGAACGCACGAACCGATTTCCACGGTTTTGCATTCGTTGGAAAGGACTCGGGCTCCGTGAGGTTTATAGCAAAGAAAATTTATAAAATTTAACGCGAGTAACACCGCGGGGCACAGCTAGTAAATAAATAAAAACGATTTTTTTTCACATAGACTTTAAAAAGCACTTGTAAATAGTCAGTAGGTACATTAATAATAATCGCAGAATTACAAATTAACTATATATTAATTCTAGGTACAAATAGATTATGACATCTTACTTACTTGTGACTTATATTTGATCATACGAAATTATAATTTAAATTATGATTGATTCCTTAAATCTATTAGACATTTGAAAATATATTGTCATTATGGTTCTATAAGATTTATATACAACATGTAACTTAATTAACGCACATCCTGAAAATAGTTTGTTCAGAATAGTTTACTGAATCGATTTATATCATTTTTAATATAGGTTATATGTTATTTAAAAATAATTAAAACTACGGAAATTATTGTCATATTTACCCTGTACAGTCAAAACAAATTGAAATGGACCGTATGTCAAAGTAATAAGACTTTTAAAAAAAATCGCAGCTTTATTTGTATTCATTCAAATTCCATCATTTAATACAAAATAATCTTAATTCCAAGAAACTAATTTAGTAAATAACAATGCATATACATGTTAAATTAAAAATTCAGTGTATGTATTATGATAACAACATAATATTCTAATTGGGGTGTTTGAGGGTGTGCGTTAATTATGTTACATGTTGTATATATTATATATATATTATAGTTTTAGATATATTTTCCTACATCGTGTCTGAGTGGTTCTATCTATATTGAGGTAAGAATTCAATATTATTACTATTATAACGGTCCTTGTGTGTATAGCGACGTTCGCGCTTTAATGCTACCCCTGGATCCAATGCGCCCCAACTTAGAAGTCCCAGCGAAGCAAATTCAGTGGGTTCATTAGTTAGTCGTCGAGGCCATCCAGCTCCTCGACATTACAGAGCTAGTGAGACGTTTAAAGAGAACAAAACCCTATGAACTAGTGTCGTGATTAGTGATTAGAGTATTTAGTGATTAGTGTTAGCAATAATGTAATTATAAAGAACACATGAACAAAGTGTCTTCCCCTTAACAAATATGACTAAGGAAAGTCGGTGGACTGATTCTTAGAATTAATTATGTTTATGTAGAAGTTTAGGTTAATAAAAAAATTACTTATTAGTCTCTAGACTAGATTGTAATATATATAAAGTACTACACTTGGAACTAAATTAAAAGAAAAAAAAAAAAAAATTTAGTTTAGTTCAAGATTGTCGTTAAAGGAATAAAATAACTGCCCGATCACCCAGCTTTTTAGTCTACTTTTAAAACTGTGTGTTTAATATCGAGTTGCTTGAAGTTGAACCTGACTTATGCCTTTTCTGTTCCCATCATGCGTGATGTCGCAAGAGCTCCGTTCGCTTGAGTTTTCTTATTGAGGTAGTCCACGAAGGGCACCCATCTGAATGGCACCTGCGCGAATGGCACCTAGCCTAGTCCACGAAAGGCACCTATCAATACTTTTGGCAGCTGCTCTTCGTGAATTCAATTTATTTTTTGCATTCTTGTCCACGAAAGGAAAAACATTAATAAATACTAACGTCTTAACGTGCGTAATATTTGTAATGTTAGTAAATGTTCTAGTGATTTTCATCGATATTTTTATGTAATAACCTAGGTTACTATAACGGTTAATGTAGGTGCCTTTCGTGGACAAGAATGCAATAAATAAATTGAATGCACGAAGAGCACCTGCCAAAAATATTGATAGGTGCCTTTCGTGGACTAGGCTAGGTGTCATTCGCGCAGGTGCCATTCAGATGGGTGCCCTTCGTGGAATACCTCTTCTTATTCATGTTTGGTGCCTTGTGTACGTTTACATTAAAGTTTGTTTTTATAGCTACCTACATAATTTAAATAGGTACGGAAACCAGTTTGATTCGATGGAATGTAACGATAACTTCCAAATAACCTCTACGCACTAAAACAGATTCTCATCTCCGAAAATAACTTGGAATTGGATTGTTCCATTAATACGAAATTTAACATTTTGCAAACAATGTTGTAGAACTTATTTTTAGTTTCTAGGCTATTATATTTTATATATTACTAGATGTGCCCCGCGGTTTTACCCTCGTTAAATTTTATAAATTATCACAGCTCCTCCCTCATAGGTGATAGCGTGATAATATGTAGCCTATATATTATGTTGACCCGACCTCTTAGTTAATATTCATGCAAAGTTTGAAGTAAATCCATGCAGTAGTTTTTGATTTTAGCCCGGACATACATACAGACAAACAGACACGCAGACAAAAATTCTAAAAACTATATTTTTGGCTTCGATATCGATTGTATAAATTATACTGTCCTGAGTCTTCTATCCTGATTCGATTATACAATAAAGAGTGGTCAATGAAGTTACTGCATTTAAGTTCGTAACTTTACTTTTAGATGCGTAAGGGTTGTGATTGAAAAGTATACAAAAAATAGGCATATTTACGCATTCATAATTAAATTTAAACAAGACTTTAAAATTTATTGGTTGTTCAGACATTGTTAAACAAACAAAACCGGCCAAGTGCGAGTCGGACTCGCATATGAAGGGTTCCGTAGCAGCAAGTATTTCAGTTGATTACATGAAAGCAAATTGCGGTTTATAACGTATTAAAAAAAACTACTTGCTAGATCTCGTTCAAAAATTTTCGTTGTTAGTTTCTATGGTAATGTACATCATATATTTTTTTTAGTTTTATCGTTCTCTTATATTAGAAGTTACAGGGTAGGGACACTCATTTTACCACTTTGGAAGTGTCTCTCGCGCAAACTATTCAGTTTAGCCAAAAATTATATCAGGAACCTCAATATGATTTTTGAAGACCTATCAATAGACACACCACATGCATGGGTACGATCAAAAAAAAATTTTTGAGTATCAGTTCTATGTATGGCGACCCCCCAAAATTATTGTTCTTTTTCTATTTTTGTGTAAAAATCTTAATGCGGTGGCTGTGACATACGGACGGACAGACAGACAGACAGACATGACGAATATATAAGGGTTCCGTTTTTTGCCATTTGGCTACGGAACCCTAAAAAACAATAAGATTTTTGAGCAATTTCAAAGGCTCTTTATTAACTGTGTTGTTATAGAATCGAAAGCTTTCGGCGTTTAATTGTGTTTAAATTAGCTGTGCATCGTTTATCGTCGATTTAGGGTACCTATATGCTATCTTCATACTAAATTTCAACCAAATCCGATCAAACAATTTTGCGTGATTGAGTAACAAACATCCACATAGCTAAACAAACAAACTTTCACATTTGCAATATCAGTAAGATACATATTTTATACACCCTTCAAAGTAACATATAACTCAAATCTTTTCATAATGCCAATGATCTTGCATACGTCTCGCATGTTCACTTAGCCTTAGATAAACAATCCATAATCTAACTCCAAATTTACTAAAAGTCTGGGCTGCCACTTCAGCTTTCTAAAAATGTCAGTCCTATTTCAGTATTTGATGCCCTCTTACTCCTAATATGTATATTTAAATGTGTTTTCCTTCGAGATGTGTTCATTCCTATAAATAGCCAAGTGGTTACTTTTTCTGTTGATATTGTCGGAAAGGGTTTCCGACATTGCTATGTCATATTATCGCACTTAATATAAAGACATATTATACAGGCAACCGTCTACCATTTTTAGACGAATAACTTCAACCAAATTATTTCAATTCAATGCGCAGTATTCATACCTATAAGATGCGACATAACACTTCTGTAACACACATATCAACTAAGATGACAAAATAGGCCTGGAGTGGGTGGAGTCAGTCGCCTCGAGTTCAAACCCGGCTTTAATAATAATATCCTGGGACATGATTAACACACGGCCATCTGATCCCAAACTAAGCTTAGTTTGTACTATGGAAACCAGATAACTGATATACTACATTTCTTTTGTAAATACATATTTATATAGAAAATTACACCCAGACTCAGGACAACCACCAACCACGCCAACAGGCCCCGTCTAACTTTACGAATCACACGTGAATATAAGGTTTTGTTTAAATCGGTTGAAATTGTAGTAGGTTTTTTAGCACAGCTTTTATACTAATTTTCTTTCGTATCTAGTCGTATATTAGGTCGTAATGATAACTCTTTTTATATAGCTAACTTTCAAAGTACTAAGTTTGCATCCGTTGCAATAAAATATTGACACCTTTGCACAATCAACCACAAATGTAACATTTGATACGACTGTGGTATGTTGTAAGTTTGTGCGGTAGGTATCCAATATCGACCTAATTTGTAGGTATATGCTATATGCTATAGGTATCGAGTTTTGGATATTCGCGTATCATACTGTAATTGGATTGTGTCTATTGGGTTGAAAGATGCGTCAAGGGGGATTGAATTAATTTAAAGCAACACATTCATCAGAAGCCGTTTCATATTTAATATACTTACGTATATTACCTATACTTGAATTTGTGACTTGCGTCGATAAGAACAAACTATATTTATTTCGGTAGAATGTTTCCGTGTTTCTTAGTTATAGTATGTGGTCAATTCCTACTCTTATGACTTGGTAACATTGCATAATTTATAGTATTCTTAGTTTATGACTGGTAACCGCTCGCTTGCCCAAGGGAAGTACGCGCGCAACGCGCCTTTGCCCCGGGCCCTCAGCGCGTGCTTACCTCAAATGTCCCACGAAAAAAACTTGACGACCCTACTTTGCCCCGCCATTTATAGCGCCGTCAGCGCGCGGGTCGGGTTTCACAAAATCGTTTCTTTGGACTCAATTTATTTTAAAAAGTGTCAAGTGTTGTATAGTTTTATGTTTATTATGAAACTAGCTAACCAATGTTATCTTTTGTTTATCAAATTACGACTTTAGTTCAGAGTTATGCTGTGCTGAACTTAGAAGTAGGGCGTTTTGAAGCTCGCCTTGTATTCAAAAGCTCATATCTCAAAAATAAAAGCGATGACATATGGTTTTTATTCTTTGATTAGTTTAGTTATTTACTTACCTTGATGTTCACAAAAAACCTCCTAGAATAACACTGGATTTATGAAGAAAATCACTTTTTTATCGCACCACATCCCTCACCGAATCAAGCATGAATCGAACTGGAGTGAAACGGAACGTTTTTATTTTATTTTTTTCTTGATTTTTGTCAATGGTTTGAATGCTTGACTGGGGTTGTGTGGAGGGAAATTTCACGAAGAAACGGGACAAATAATACAAATTAGGCCCTGGAGTGATTGAGACGGGTAGAATCAGCTTTTTCGACGGCGCCGCGGCGGGAGCGATGTCAACCACAGGTTGACATGGTCATAGCTGAGTGAAATGCAATGTCAACTACCAGTTGACACGGGCAAAGCTGACTTCAAGGTTATGTCAACTACTACTTGACATGGTCAATTCTAAATTCTCGATTTGTCAACTGATCGTTGACACGGGCAAGCCAGCGGGTAACAACAGTAGCAATGTCAATAATGGCCCCTTTACTTTGAAATACCCTAAAAGCTAACTCCAACATCATGGCAAATAATCTCTTGTTAAATGCAGGGAAAACTAAATGCATCAGGTTCTCATTGCCGAATGTGACTCAAATTGTACCAACAGTTGCACTTAATGCGAAAATATTAGATTTAGTCCCATCGACCGTATTTTTAGGATTGACACTTGATTCAAAATTGCAATGGGGTCCTCAGATTGAAAAGTTAGCAGGTAAATTAAGTTCGGCTTCCTATGCTGTCTGGAAAATAAGGCAATTGTCAGATGAACAAACTGCTAGATTAGTGTATTTCGCGTACTTTCATAGCATTATGTCGTATGGCATTCTGCTGTGGGGTTCGGCGGCTGACATAGGTACTATTTTTGTATTGCAGAAAAGAGCAGTCAGAGCCATTTATGGTTTAGGCAGTCGCGATTCTTTGCGAAATTTGTTTAAAGAAATAAATATACTTACTGTACCATCGGAATATATATATCAGAATATAATGTTTGTTAGAAAAAATATTCATAATTATAAAAAGAAAAGTGAACTGCATAATATAAATACTAGGAATAAAAACAAACTAGCCATGCCAGGCTTTAGAGTAAGCAAAACGAATAAATCATTTTTAGGAAATTGTATTAGGTTTTATAACAAGCTTCCTACTCAAATTACTGATCTGCTTGACACAAGTTTTAAAACACATATTAAACGTATACTTATGGCTAGGGGTTATTACACCACTAAAGAGTACATCGATGACAAAGACGTCTGGCTCTCACTTCCTACCTGCACATTGCTCGCTGGAGATCTTGTTGCCATATAGACATGACTGATCTGCTGTGTTACGTGAACTATCTGTAAATGATTGCTATCATATACTTAATTTAAAATTATTGACTCTGTCTCAAAATGAATAATGTTATTGTTTCGAAGTTTTTCTTTTGTATACCTAAATATAATCTAAAATAATAAGCATTCAGACAACCGATCGAGCATATATTGTGTTTGCCTACTAAATAATTACTCTAATTGGACCAAATCCCGTGTTCATGCCCGCTTGAGTATGTTTCGCCGGACTCAACTGGGTCGTGTTGAAACCGGTAGTAGATGAACCCACTGAGTTTGTTTCGCTGGGTCTTCTCAGTTGGGGCGCATTGGATCCGGTGGTAGCATTAAAGCGCGACCGTCGTTATTAACACAAGTTCCGTCATAATAATAATACCTTTAATATAGACAGAACCATTGACAATATGTAGTAAAAATATTAGACTTAAACTAGATAATTAAACATAATCTCTTGACAATAACTTGATACGAGCTAGCTAAATATCATTTCTGTAATAAAATAAATTTTATAAATGTTTTCATACAAGATGTACCTAAATATCTATGTTACTAGAAATAATATCTAATGAATACAACTATATTACTACAAACATGTTCTGACTATTTACAAGCGCTTTTTTAAAGTCTACGTGAATAAAAACCTTTTTTATTTTATTTTATTTTATTTTATGGCATTTATTTCCAATATAGTTGTTATGTAAAGGACGGATGTATCAGTTACGTTAACTTTAAAAGTTCGTTTCAACGCGAAATACCGTACGAAAATAAGCGATACCTACGTTAGAACCTGTCAACCGCAATTGCCAGCAGTTTTAGATTATTTTATAAAAATAATAAAATCCTGGGACATTATTCGTCGCCTGGTACCCATAGTACAAGCTTTGCTTAGTTTGGGGCTAGGATGATCTGTGTGACATTGTCCCCAGATATTATATATTATTATTATTCACACACGGCCAACTGATCCAAAACTAAGCAGAGCTTGAACTGTGGAAACCAGATAACTGATAGTTCTTTGACAGTTCTATAATTATATACTCTGTTCTCATGATGTATTGACATTAATTAAGTAGTTACTGTTGATAGATTGGACAGCATTATCACCATCTATTATGTTTTAGCGTTAAAAAAACTTTGTCTAATTTATATCCGACTTCAAAAGAAGGATGGAAAATCTACTGTATGTTTTATGTTTCTTTTTTAATTTATTAAATTACGCGATTTGTTTGCTGCTTTTGAACCGAATTTGACAATTATTTTGTTCATTGGGGAATGCTTACAAAATAGTTCCAAATAATGTTTGTAGAAATCAGCCGTTCCTAAGAAAAGTTGTAATCGATTGTATATACATATGTTTTTCAAAACTGTAATCAATGTGTTATCTAATGTTTACATAAATAATTTTACAATGATATATTGTTCGGTAATATTTGTATTACAAGTGGAATATTCAATAAAGATCAAGTATTTATTAATGTTTATTAAACTGTTCAGCAAAACGATATCAAAACGGCCTAGTCGATGTATTAGCATTTACTTCCTAGATGATACTTGCAGTTTTTTTCCATTAGGTACATTAACTAGCACCGCCCCTAGCGGAAACTTCCATGAACTTAAACTAACTTACTAAAAAATTAAGTTACTAAAAGAACGGTAAGTTTCATCGAGTTAATAAACTATATGGAGTCGTGGTATAGATACAGATCTAAGACCTACACGAAAAGTACAATAATGCCCCCAATTCTATGCAATATCAACTTTTATTTTTATACTATCCTATATCAGTGTCCCACTGCTAAGCAAAGGCCTCTCCCTTGGTTTTCCAGATTTCTCTGTCTTTTGCAATTTCAGGCCAGTCGTTACAAAACGAGTTCAGGTCATCACACCATCTCCGTTCGGGCCTACGTCAGCCATTTTGAGGAACCCATTTGGTTGTGATCTGCGCCCATCTGTGTGGGTGCATACGTGAAGCATGTCCAGCCCAGTCCCACTTCAGCCTGGCGGTCTTTTTGCCAACATCAGATATTCGAGTTTTGGAGCGCAGTGTTGTGTTTCGGACTCTGTTCGTGCGTTTCACATCTAAAATGCTTGAGTCAAACTTAACTAATTTGAATATCAATGCATTTCATTCTAACATTATTCTTATGAAAAGGATATGGCATCTTGTTGTTTATATTTGGCACGGAATACCGAGTTAAAATAAGCGACACGTCACCCGCCGGCCGGCCGCCGCGGCGTACGCGTATTAGCGCGCAATTTTAGTAATTTAACATTGCTATGTATACTTTTTTTTGCTGGCTGGGGGAATGTCAACGCATGCAATCCGCAAAAAAGTGTCTGTGAGTGGATGTGTCGGACTCGCACTGACCAAACCTAACCTGTCGGGGACTTCTCTTGGCGCCTGATAGTGGGAGCCCCGGGAACGCGGGTACGCTGCTCCGGTGCCCCCCTTTTTCACCATGTCCCAGTGGATTGCTGTGTATATTGTTCTTTTCAATACGAGCCACATTAGTGAGAAATATAATGCCATTAAAATTAGTTGGTATGTAAAACACAGAATAGGTAGTAATATCTGGAAACAGAAGAAAAATAAAACAACCTCAGATATCCTTTCTTTTACTGGTCGCCTAATAAGGACCTAGTAAAAGTTCCAGGTCCATATTTTACCTTTAAAAAGTGTGCATGTCCTTATTATAAACTTTTTTCTTGATTTGAGTTATAAATAAACACATAACATTATTTTACTTCTTTGTTAGAAACTATCAAATGCAATAAAACTACTACTAATTTTAGAATTGCGTCAACTTCTACAAATACGTCAATAAAAATTAAATAAAGGTCAAATATATTTATGTAAAACTAGCTATACACAGCATGCGTTTTAATGCCATGTTATACTAATTTATTCGCCCACAACTTCCAAATGTCAGTTAATTTATACAACTAAATTATTATTGACGTATCTTCTAACATGTCAAAATAATATTATAACAGCATAGTGCATAAGTTTCAATAAAAACAAAAACCCTTTCTTTCATTCAACCAAAAAGTTTAATAAAAAAAAAATGTTTATTTATATTAACTTTTTTTTGGCCCAGGATCCCTGGCGGATGTCCCCTAAACATCCTAGTAAAGTATCACAATCTGATCAATGGTTCCGGAACGTATAAAGGACAGACAATATTTTCTTTTCTCCGATAAATTCGTACACATTTTCCTACCGTTATCCATTGATAATAAATCCAACGTAAATAGATTGCCTGGAAGAGATCGCCTTTAGTAATAAGGCCGCCAATTGCAAAATATTGATCTATGCACATTGTTCTGTTTAAATATTCCTTGTGCAATACTTTATACAGAACTTCTTCTTCTTTATTAAAAAATAAATAAATGAACAAGATAGATATGACCAATAATTAATAATCTTACTCCAAGACTTGAAACTAAGCAGAGCTTGTACTATGGAAACCAGATAACTGATATACTACATATACGAATTTTCTTTTGTAAATACATACTTATATTGATAATTACACCCTGACTCATGACGATATCGCGAGGTACTTTACAAACATGCAATTCACGGACAAAGCACACCCATAATTAGAACAACAATTTATGGGTCCTTCAATTAGTTGCCCTGTGCGGGATTTGAACCCGAATCACGCGGGCGACAAGGTAGTAGCAAGGCGACGATCTTGACCACTGCGCAACACGTGCTATCAAGTTTTGTTGCTATCTGTTTAATTTATATAAATAACTAACCGTACGTAGACTGCTCGCGTTATTACGTCACTAACTAAAATTCATTGGAATTATAGTGGCGCCATCTGTCGTAGATTGGTCGTACCAACTATGAAACCTTCGTGGGCTCATGCACAACATTTTGCTGAAGATCATCACATGATCAAATGCTTTACGTTTCTAGAAAGGACATACAGACCAACATTCATTTATACATACATATATAGATTGAAACTTAATATAAGTAATTAAGCAATCTCTTTAATTACTTTAACTTGTCGAGGTCTTTATGATGTAGGCGGTAAAGCGTTTTTTGTACTAGTACTCGTATGACAAATTAATCAACTGAAATGTAAGTCAACTGTACAAGTGTAAGTAAATATTAATGAGTGATGAATAAATCTCATTAATTGAATTTCATTGAAATGAACCTAGATCGATTGATTTTGTTATACATATTATGTATTTGGCGTAAATAATAATTGTTGTATAAGTATTAGCTGCTGTATTTCTTTAATAAAACCTTTTGGCTGCTTCGATGGTCTAGCGATAGCATTTTTATCGGCGGTGAAATTCCGGGTTCATTGCTGAACCTAAGCCAAAGTGTTATTGAGATTTTTCCGGCAGCAAAAGCTCTCATAGGCTATCCGGAGTCTGAAAATTGGGGATGTTATAACCCCCATCCGACAGGACCAAGGAGAGGGAGCATTACCAGTGCCTGACCGAATAGAGAGTGCTTGCATATACATACTGATGCAATATAATATAACTATATCCGTTAGGCTAGTCTCCGTTAAAATTGGCCACTAAATCTGAAATTTGGTATAATTTGTAATTTTATGTTTGTTACAGTGATATTATAAACTTTCAATGCAACTTTACTTTACAAAATCATTTGGATTTCGAGCAATGAGAAATAACAGAACATTATAATAAATGGACAAAATACATTTGCTAGCCACTTCTTACAGCGATCAAACAAATTTAATAAATGCCTGACCGATCCCTCAAAAGCCTTTAAAACACCTCTCTGAGAGTTTTCGAACTAAGAGCACGAATATTTAGCGAAGTGATTCTTTTTTAAACAATACGGGTCCGAGCAAACTCAACGCTTCGGGTAATTTAGAGTTTATTTACTTCGTCTTCGACACCGGTTATTTTTCTGTTCCAGTACTTGAGAGATACATTAAAGATGTTTATGCAACACGATAGGTTTTATGACAATAGAGAATCACTCTTGCATAATAGCAAATTCAAATCTTAATTGTACAGTCAAGCTAGATAAGGAATGTTCAGATCTTATAATGGAAAATAATGTGAACCCATCAAACATAAATGCCTACAATAAGAAAAACCAAAAAAATTGTATCAACCTGGTGCATCAAAATATTCAAGGTTTGATGGGGAAAGAGTTAGAATTGGAGTTGTTTTTGAATTGTAGCGATATTGATATTTTATGTTTAACTGAGCACTGGCTACAACCCCATCAATTCATTTCCAGCTTCAATAGTCACCAGGTTGCAAGCTCGTTCATCAGGGAAAAGTATATTCATGGTGGCTCTCTAATATTAATTAATAATTTGTTGAAGTTTAAAGAAAGAAGTGATGTTGTGAGCCTCTCTGTTGAGCGAGTAGTAGAGATTTCATGTGTTGAGTTAGAGCGATTTATTGTTGTGAGTCTTTACAAACCTCCTTGTGCACCATTTGATACCTTTTCAGACATTATGGAGGATGCCTTAAATAAGTTATCTAATAGCCATAAAACTGTTATCATTTGTGGAGATTTTAATGTAAATATTTTGGAGAAAAACTCAACAAGGTGTAATTTTTTACATTTGTTTAAATCCTTTAATTTACATCACAACTTTACAGAACCAACTAGAGTTACTGCCACAAGTGCTACATGCATTGACAATATATTTAGCTCTGCAAAACCTTTAAATAAATTAATAATTAATAAGATTCAGTCAGATCATTCTGGTCAGTTGGTCACTTTTTCAAATTCTCCAAAGGTTCAAAGTACACAAATAAGTTACATACCATATAGTGAAAGCCGTTTAGGAATATTTAAATATAATATAGCAAGAAAACTGGCATTGTTGCCCTATCATAGCGATCCGGATCACTTGTACAACTCTTTATTCAACTTGATTAATGGTGAGTTCTGCTCAATATTCACACCCAAACAGTTGTCTGTAAGTAACCGTCTGATGTTCTGTGATTGGGCAACTCCAGGAATTTATAAAAGTCGCAATCAATTATATAAATTGTATGAAGAAAGATCCTATAATCAAAATACGACTTTTCTAGAACATGTAAAACAATATGCCAAAACCTTTCGAAGAGCCTGTTCCATTGCTAAATCGTTGTACTTAAAAAATATTATAAAAAAATCGACAAATATTATTAAAACTACCTGGAAGATTATTAATACTGAGACGGGTAGGAAAAAAATACGTAGTCGTGATTTTAATTTAAGAATAAATAATGTTGACATTAAAAGCGATTTAGAAGTTGCGACTGAGTTTGAAAAATATTTGTCTAATGTTCCAATCGATGTTACCAAATCTCTCGCGTTTTCTTCTGTATCTGCTGAGCTAATACTCCAGCAAAGCGTAGAGAAGTGTGACACAGATTTTGAATTCTCGGTGGTTAACCCTAAAGATATTTTGAATGCTTTCAAAAGTATTAATATGAAAAACACTAGGGATCTGTGGGGTTTATCTGTTAAGACTATTTCATTAATTATAACTATAATCGCCCCACATCTAGCTGCTGTGTTCAATTGCTGTGTCGCATCTGGCGTATTTCCTGACTTGATGAAGAACAGCAAAATTATTCCATTGTTTAAAGCTGGTGATACTTCGGATCCTTCAAATTTCCGACCTATTTCCGTATTGCCCACTCTAAGTAAAATATTTGAAAAGCTAATGCTTAGCCAGTTGCTCAGTCACTTAAATATACATAATTTACTTCATCGGAAACAGTTTGGATTCACGAAGGGTTGTTCAACTATAGATGCAGGAGTCAATCTGTTAAAAAGTATATTCGCGGCTTGGGAGGACTCGCAGGATGCATTAGGTATTTTTTGCGATTTGTCCAAAGCATTTGATTGTGTTCATCATGACACTCTTGTCAGGAAACTACACCACTACGGTATCAGGAACAAGGCTCTCGAACTTTTGACTTCTTACTTTCAATAGAATTCAGAAGGTCGATATAAATGGTAAAAAATCTGCGGGATCCCCAGTGGTAATGGGCGTTCCACAGGGATCGATTCTCGGCCCATTCTTATTTTTAATCTATATTAATGACTTACCCTACTATGTAAGGGATAAACATGAGATTGTTTTGTTTGCGGATGATACTTCATTGACGTTTAAAATAAATCGACAATTACGCAATTTTGACGAAGTAAATGACGCAATCTCTAAAGTTGTTCATTGGTTTAATGCTAATAATCTTTTGCTAAATGACAAGAAAACTAAAGTCATCCAATTCTCTACACCTAATGTGAAACAGGTGGCTACCAATGTACAGCTTAATGGGGCTGGATTGACCCCTGTTGAGTCAACTGTGTTCTTGGGTATCACAATTGATTCAAAACTACAATGGGGCCCACAAATAGAAAAACTATCAGGCAAATTAAGTTCTGCTGCATATGCTGTTAAAACTATAAGACGGCTTACTGATGTGGATACAGCTAGAATGGTTTATTTCAGTTATTTTCATAGTATAATGTCCTATGGAATTCTTCTCTGGGGTAGCGCTGCGGACATTAACACCATATTTGTATTGCAAAAAAGAGCTGTAAGAGCGATATATAAACTTGGTCCGCGAGAATCTTTGAGAGAGAAGTTTAAATAGATTAACATTCTGACTGTGGCATGTCAGTATATATATGACAATCTAATTTATATGCATAAATATAAAGACTCCTTCTGTAAAAGGAGTGATACTCATAATATAAATACTAGATATAAGCATAACTTTGTGTTACATACCACCCGTCTCCACAAAGTAAGTAACTCTTTTATGGGGCAATGTATAAGATTCTATAACAAACTTCCCAATGATATCCGAGAAATGTCTATGAATAAGTTTAAAAGAATTATAAAAGCCAAATTGTGTAGCAGGGCTTTCTACAAAACTTCTGATTATTTAAGTGACAAAACAGCTTGGGATTGAGCAGGCGCTCTAAATTAACACATTTAAATACAATGTAATTTTATGTAAGAAATAAATATTTTAAAAAAGGATTCCTACTGAGTTTTCTGGCAGTGTTTCTCAGTAGCTGTCACGTCATGCACTGCACGGTAGGGTAAACAAAATTGACGATTCCACACAAATGTAATGTTTTAACGGAATAAATGACTTTTTCATTTTCATTTTTTTCATTTTCATAGGAATTGATTATTTAAAAAAAAATACATACTTGAATACATTATTACACCCAGACTCAGGACAAACATATGCACATGTTCATGCACACAGATATCTGTCCAGGGTGGGAATCAAAACTGCCTTGTCTTCAGAATACAGACTTCAAATTTATTTTACCGTGTTATCTAGACAGATAACTGACATTTATTTATGAATGAATATCAAGCCAGAGCGAGGACCGAAGAAAGATAGACAAATTTATTATTGATGACTAATAACTATCTTATATCCGAGCGCGGTATACAAAAAACGACGTAATTTAATGACGCTTTTTTTAAACAAAATGTTAAGATCAATAGGAAAAATGTACTGTGGCATATTAACTGCAACGAAATACATCGGTCGGTGGAATCAGTGAAGTAGGAAATTTGAGACCTATTAGAGATAAAGAGCGAATTAGTGAATAAAATAGACCGATTTGTATACGTTTTAAAAAAAATAAGACAAACTGTAAACATTAATACAGCATTAATTGCCTACCACGCATATGTGTCATCCATAATAAGATATGGTATCATTGTTTGGGGCAATTCAGTCGAATTTGATAGAGTGTTTAGAGCTCAAAAAAAATGTATTCGTGCTGTAAGTGGAGTAAGTTTTCTAGACAGCTGCAAACCACTGTTCAGAAAACATAGAATATTGCCACTACCATGTTTGTATATATTAGAAATGTGTACATTTACAAAAAGACATTCAGAACTTTTTGAAAAATACGACATTTCATCCAGACATAGAGACCATATGAAATTGCCTCGAATAAAATTAGATTTTTTCAAGAAAAACGCCTACTGTATGGCAATTAAATTGTATAACCATGTGCCAAAAGACATAAAGAAATTGACATACAAACAATTTACAAACAAATTATTTGACTTCCTTCTGAATAAAAATTATTATAATATTAGAGAATTCTTAGAAGACAGGACATTTCAAATATAATATTATTAATGTAAATGTTTTATTGTTATGTTATTGTATTGTTACTAAATTTGCACGCCCTAAGCGGCAGAATGTGTTGGATTCTGTATTCTATGTATTACTACCTGCTATTGTAACCACATTCTAGCAAATAAATAAATGATTGAATGAAAATGATTGATTGATAAAGAGCGAGTGATGAATCGTCCCAATAAATTAGCACGCCAGCTAACTACTTACTCAGAGTTACGTGAGCTGGTTGAAGCGTCAGAACATGCTAAAGATACAAGACAGACTAATGTCTGCTCTAGGTGAGCAGCATATCCACGTTCCCGGGGCTCCCCCGCTCTTTTGGTCCCAGGAGTCGGCAACAGGGGAGGCCAATCCAGAGCCCTCCCAGCGTACGTGTCCCAACTATCTGGGACATGCGCAAAAGGGAGGCACTGGAGCAGCATATCCGCGTCCCCGGGGCTCCCCCTATCAGCCGCCAAGAGAAGTCAAGTCCACGGCAGGTTAGGTTTAGTGGGTGCGAGTCCGACATACCCACCCGCAGCCACTTGTTGCGGGTGGCATACGTAGGGATTCCCCCTGCCTTATCAAAAAAAACTTGAGAGGTGTCAAGGGACACCCGGATGGAACGAAGTTATTTCTTATTATTTATTATGTACAATAAACCTGTATACACTCAACAAAAATAATCGTCGCGACACCACACTGTTCAACGCGAAATAGAAATGAAAAAATCTGGCTTGCTTTCTATAAGAGAGAGAGAGACAGACAGAGAAACTTGCGCACGCCGCACAGCTGCAAAAAGTGTCGTGACAACTTTTCGTAAGATTTTTTTCCGTCTAGCCCCGTTTCACAACGCGCGATAAGGAACTTCGTTCCAATAAATAAAAATAAAGGCCTCAAGGATGAGTAGATGCTTTCACTCTCACACACACAAAGCACACTCGGCATGCAAAGTATTAAGATAAAACATCGAATCATCTTCTACCGACTGCCGTCCGATAAATAAAGAACATAAAAAATACGGCAGTTACTTTATAAAATTATCGATCGTGACTATAGTAACACGAACAATTTTGGATATTTTTTGTACTTATCAATTTAGTTTTACGTTTATAATTTAACAACTTAATTGCGCATGACTTGTATGTTTGTATAACATGACAATGACTTTCGTTTGTGTAGCAGTGTCACAAATAATAAAAATTTTAAAACAATCTCACCGATTTTATAATTTCTTTCATTTTTATAAAGCTTGTGTATCTTACTAAAATTAGATAGAAGTTACAAAATCTACACTAACAGAAAGTCGCAAAAAATAATATCCCCTTTTTTATATTCTAATAAGTCGGACAACTGGGATTCCACCACTTAACTTGGTAAGGGGATGCCGTAGCCTAAGACGTTTGCAACACAAATGGCATCTGTTACGCGTTGCCGGGTTGCTCTATGCTCTTGGAGCTTTCCACTGCTAGACATAGGCCACCCTTTCTTCCTTCACTGTTTTCACCGACAGATGTTGATACATTTCATTGTTTGTTATATAATTATTATAATAATGTCCTCCTAGCCGACTTTCGGCCATGGCGGCCAGTCTCAATAGAGATTAGCCATCTGCGCGGGACATATAATAGTGCACAAGTGTGTGCACAAACACAGGAGCACTTTCTATTCCAATACTCTCATGATACGATGGGACGCCTAGTGACACGACCAGAAAGAGGTCAGGTACAGGACCGACGGCTTAACGTGCTCTCCGAGGCACGGGGTATAATACCGCTAATTCCCAGACTTCGGGCTGGTGCAGAGAAACTTTTGCTTTTACAGATAAGTCCCAAAATCACTTAAGCCCGACCCGGGATTTGAACCTAGGACCTCGTTCCCCACGGGTGAACACGCTACCGCTAGACCAACGAGGCAGTCTTGTAATATACTAGTTTGTATTATACCATAGTATATTTCCAATTGATCTTAAGAACAGCATACACCGTCAGTTTTTTTTAATTACCTACTATGCGATCCCTACTTAAAATACAACATAAAACCGTGGATATAAAAATTTGGCGTAAAGTTTTTTTCCTTATCATCTATCTATGGCCTTGCGAATCCGGGCGGGTCACTAGTATTAATAAAGAAACGAAAGTAATAATTGGTTCTCAAGGTATTCACTTGTATTAGGAAGTGACCTCTAGACCTAGACTAATGATATTCTTTAACGAGCACTTGCCAGACAGTTTTTTCTGATATAACAGATGTAGTTTATAATTGACCTTAAAAAAAATGTATCTATGTTATGCGATTTATCCGCTGCTTGAGAACCGATTTTAAGAGTACTTTTTATTCGAAGGGAAATGCTTTTAGTATGGTTTCATATCATTTCGTTCCACTCGGTTGTCATTAAGAATAATAAATAAATATCTTGGAACAACTAACACACTGGCATCTGATCACAAACTACTTATATATTTCTATATATATACATATCATACATAAATTATAGCAATTGCCAAGATGAAGTGACAGTGGGCAGTGCATAGCTCGTAGAGCCGACGGCCGCTGAGGCAGAAAGGTCCTCGAGTGGCGACCACGAACCGGAAGACGCAGCGTGGGCAGGCCCCCTACAAGATGGACCGATGATATTGTGAGGGTCGCTGGAAGTAGCTGGATGCGGATAGAGGAAGACTGACAATTGGGGAGTTCTTTGGGGAGGCCTCCGTCCAGCATTAGGCGTTTTTCGGCTGATATGATGCATTTGTCCTTGGTTCTGGCGTAGCAGTCAGCTTACTAGCCACTCGACCAAAAGGCCAGTCTAAGTAGAAGATGGTTCTGTTTTTTCATACAATACCTTTTCTCTAATTACAAACAAATGGAAAAAAATAAGTAGATATTTATAGTGTAGACGGACATCTGGGCACTTGGAATGTTATGACGTTTTAAGTAAATATATAAATTGTTAAATTGCCTTCATTATTATTATGTTGAACTGCGCTTGCGGCTTCAGCTGTGCACTTGTTTATTTCTGCATGTATTTACTTACAGCCAAGAATATAAACTACATATCCGTTTGTTGCTTCATTTTCGTAGTTACAACTCCTGGTGGGGTAATTAAAACAAATAAATTTTAGGATAATTTTTGCTACGATCCAAATTTAATATTCTTACTTTTATTAAATCATAGCTATGGAGAATTTTACACAAAAAAAATGTTCTTCAACGCAAATTACAACAACGTATGAAATTGCAATTGCAGGGCTATTATAGCGCAAATTTCGCTATCGCTCGATATCTGCTAAATACCTAAAAAGCCCGCTATTTAGTAGTAGTAAGGGTTTTACGCAAAACAGACTGGTAAATATGTGGGTTTTGCCTATGACTTAGCCTAATAAAAATGGAGACAGATATCGAGAAAAAAGGAGAAACATAAATAAATACCTGGTGCTTTATATACTAACCATATTTTTTGTGTGTGTTTATAACGGGTGGTTGATGGTCACCGTAGCCTAGTTGGTAGTGCTCCTGCCTGAAGCTGGTGGTCCTGGGTTCGAATCCCGGTAAGTGCAAATATTAGTGTGATGAGCACGAATATTTGTTTCTGAGTCAAGGATGTTTCCTATGTATTTATCTATCTATATAAGTATGTATATCGTCGCTTGGTACCCATAGTACAAGCTTTGCTTAGTTTTGGGTTAGGATGATCTGTGTGACATTGTCCCCTAGATATTACATTATATTATTATCAAAATAATAACGTTAGAAATAGTGAATAGACTCTTATTAAATGACGTACCAATACTGGTTATTTCATTCATCGTTTCTATTGCATAGAATGTGCGTATTAAATAAAACTCAACCTACTTAATTAACACGCTCGTTACTACAGACCTTTATAAGGCACAGCAGATTAGTGAGAGGTGTCTTAATGGTCGTAATATCCGAGTAATATGTATAAGATAGAGCGATATTAACGTCTAAATTTTAATTATGTATTTTTATTAGTATACGCTCGTATGACCTTACTTATATCAATTTAAATTATTTAAATTTTATTCTAAAGGGCCAATGATAATTTGTGGAAGGAATACTTTGATTACTTATAATGACGAGAAAATATATATAAATTGATAGTTCAGGCGGTAAATTGGGATTTAACACATGAAAGGAGAATCAAATTAAAATACAATATGATTTACCGTAGCGCAGGTACAGACGAACAGTTCGGTGATGTGATACAAGATGGCGGTAGTGGTAGTCACGACAACACCTCATCCTTGTAGATTTCATCTTCAACGGATTATCAGGTAATTAATTAAAAAGGAATTAACTATACATTGTTAGTAGCATCACGAATAGAACTCAGGTAGTTGGTTACACCAAAAATATATAAACTGTATTCTCGAATCTATTTATAGTGCTTGCTACTACTACAGTAACTGATAAGAACACAAATTGCGCAAGTATAATTTGCTATCAGCCGCTTTTTTTTCTTTTTACTGGTACTTCGACACCTAATGACTGACTAAAATATAACCGGCAAAACGTTAATAATGAGTCTACTAGACATGAATAGGCACTGCATATTTAACATTTTTTTTTAAATTTAATTGCTGTAGTTGATTTGAACCGATAATGACCCTGTAAACGCTGTAGTTAGTTAATATAAAATTTAATGGCAAGATGTCTATTACGAATACAAAAAAGTATAGCTAAAGAAATATCGAAATTAACGTTTTCTTTAAAAATAAACAATAACGGCAAAGAAAATAATACGTTAGTAACATAATAAATTATTGTATGTGTTTTTCTTAATGAAGCAGAAACTGCAGAACAAATTTGTATGAAGTTTGACACACATATAGTGTATGACCTGTATTAACACCTGTATACTTTTTAACCCGGAAAAGTTATAGGTTCCTGTGGGATTATCCAGGAAAATAGTTACTGGACCAACTCTTTAAGACAACTTGGACTAAGTCGCTTGTTAATAATACCAATTGATTATTGATAAAGAAGGTTTATATATTAACTAGAACTAAAAACATTATGAGTTGATCTTCGGGATATGCGGAAGGATGTTGAAATCGACACCGCATCACTGTTCTGACGCAAGTCAATTCGGCTTTTCTTTTCGGTTATAATAATTATTCTAATCTAATACTAGCAATCATAGTCGTGTATTTTTCTGTGTTTCATTGGTTGATTGCTGTGTGGCTGACGAAAAAGATCACCAAATGACGTAAAAGTCGACCTGAGGGAATGTCTACCAGATGACGTGCAACATCGTCTCTGTGAACTGCCGCAACCCGCTTTCCAAGTGTAGCGATAATGTCATAACCCCCATTCTTAGGGGAGGTTCTATCCAACAGAGGACGTTATTAGGCTGGCATGATGATAATGATAGACATGAGTAGGTAGCTGGAAGACTTTACTTGAATAAACTCTACGGCCAAAATGTGTATTTACGGGAACGGCAGTGGATACGATTGCACTACGAAAATCACCTTACAGTCTACGTGATAAAAACGTTGATTTTCGTAGTGATTTTCAATATGAGCTAAATTTTATAACAATAGCAACATTCTACGTATAAAAAGTATGTACGTAAGTATATACGTTTATCTTGATTTTTACAGGCTTTTGCTATCTCAAGGTTTTGTGACGGGCATTTTAAATTGTATGAATTGTAGGTATCCATATTCTTATTCTTATATTATTTATTGTAGAGTCGCACTTGATTGATCATAGTAATTATTGTTGTACTTTTTGTCCATTAAAGTATACTAAAGTCCATGTTTTTTACTGTAATTCGATGCTATTAATAGTAACAAAACTTGACATTGAGATACACAATAATTCTATTGTTAAGCACTGCAAAATGCGGTAATACTATAGTGAGATAACCGAAATGTAGGTAATAATGTATTTACATGAATAGTTCCAAACAAAAGACGACTCTATACTTTGATTAACAGTACTGAAAACAAATGAAGCCAAATTAAAAATCGAATCGAATAGTCGACGCTGTTGTGGATGGGTACCTATCCACGGAGAGGGTCAACTAGCTAGCTCGAATTCGTTCATACGATTTGTATTCTGTAAGCTAGTACTAAACTAAAAGTGCACCACATGCGTCATCTAACACACTTTGGAAGCGTCTTTATAACGTAGGCCATAAGAAGAAAAAGTTACGAAGCATTGTAATTAGTAAAACTTATCAGGACAGTAACACACAACAAACACACACATAACCTGCATGCCCGTCGAGAACACGAACTAGTTCGTACGATTCGTTGTTTTTGAAATTCGTACTTTTATATTATATGATAAAAATAAACAATATAACAACTTTTTACACACCGGACTGCTACGCAGTTTGTAGGCGATACACTTGTGCACTTATAATTATAATTTTAAAGGCTAGGTCACTCTCCGTCACTCTACATTTATTACAATACCGTACAAAGAAATATAATTATATATATATATATGCTGTGTGGTGACGGCGACAAATATCAGAATCAGAATATCATCACCCCATCTCATCCCGTGGGGGGCGTAGAAGTCGACCCGAGGGAATATCTACCAGAGGACGGGAAGCAGCTTCCTTCTGAGTACTACGACCATCATACTGCGATCGCCAACCCGCCTGCCAAGCGTGGCGATTATGGCATATCCCCTCAAGATGATTCTTGAGGGAGGCTTGTCCATTAGTGGACTTATTTAAGCTGTAATGATATATATATACGTTATAAAATGCTCTAAATATCTGTATATGTTTATAGATTTTTTTGCAGTTTTTAAAGTTGACTGCCATTTTGTTTTCTATTTAGGAAATGTAACTAAATCGTCTTGAGAGATTCATAAAAATGTATTTGTCTTGTTGGGTAAAAATTTTGCTTAAGCAAGACAAAATATAAGCAATTTGGTTTTTAGCAGCTCCCACAGGAGCTTAATTGCGTGACGAAACTGATATGCTTATAGAATAATATATAATAACGATAGAAAATAACAAAAATAACAAACACCATAGAAATAGGACTATCAGATAACGAGTTTACTTGCTAACTTATCGTATGGGCAGTGGTTACCCTAGTGTCAGAGTTGTACAAGCCGCCCATTAGTCCTCTTGCATAGCTTAACGACTATTGCCTACTATTGGCTATTGGTTACTACCGGGACTGACAGCTTAACAGGCACAGAGACACTCAGAAATTAAAGTACTTTGGCGGTCACCCATCTATTGACTGACCACAACCGGCCACGATTACGGCAATCACTTGCGAACCGGTGCGACTCTACAAACTGAGGTAGATCAAATTAAAAGCTGCGATGCCAAATACAAACAGACACCCTGATATCCGAGCATTGCCTTATTTGTCTCGCTTTGCGTCAGAGGTTAATAATTAAACACGTATCACTTATCTGGTTTAAAGAAAGAAAGAAAAAGATTTATTCAGAAAATTGCACAGACAACAAGAATATAAAATAACTAAATGAAAAATAAAATAAAAACAGACACTAGTTGCCCGTGCAAGCCTGAAATGGCAGCCTCTCAGATTTAGCTAGAACATTTTATTGTTCTAACGCTGTCAATATTTTATGTTTAGTTTATTATCAATAACTGCTTTTAGTCATTTATTCGTTAATATCAGAGTTGTTCAAGCCGCCCATGATGCCTCTGACATTGATAACCGTTGTCTGTAGGTACCTATAGCCGGGATAGACAACTTATCGTATCCTCTGAAAAAAGGATAATTAAACCACTATTATGTTCACCCACCTATAGACAGACCGGGCGCTTAGTTATTAAACTTGACTTTAGTTATAGAATTAGTGGTGGCAACTGAGTGTCTTCTTCCTCTTTAATCCATGAATGCCTAATAAAGAAAAGAAGACATCTATTTACCTATATAAATACTTCCACGTAATCGGTGCATCGTAGATGCTCACTTTACCCTTGATAGCGTCTTACTTACGTACGTGCTAATGACAAGACCTTTACAGTTTATTGAATCATTGCACAATATCCAACTATGTATAATTTTGTCCAATTCCGGTCTAACGCATGATTAACACAATATAGATACGTAATTGCGTTGCGATTTTAAATAGTAAATATTTATTAACAGAAGTAGATAGCGGCGACATTATTTTTAAAGGCCTTGTTAGGCTCCATACAGTTTACGCAGCAAGTACTTAGTCTTTTTTTATAATGAAATTTTCTTTCAAAACCGGAGGAACTTTAGTTAACAGCCAACTAACTTTAAATAAACAATTAAATTTTTGACGTTACATGTTTCAAAAAATATTTTTTACTGCAGGATCAAAATTATTTTTTATATCTCTATTCATTCCATTCGTAGCATTTTTATATATATTGGACGTATACAATTGCATTCCGTTTTTCATATCTATTGGACGTATACAAATGAAACCGTTTCAGCGGCCTCGATATTTAAATAAAATTATACTTAATAAGCAATATTCCATATTGTTCACAGAATGGACGGTCACCGTAGCCTAGTTGGTAGTGTTCCTGCCTACGAAGCTGGTGGTCCTGGGTTCGAATCCCAGTAAGTGCAAATATTTGTGTGATGAGCACGAATATTTGTTTCTGAGTCATGGATGTTTTCTATGTATATAAGTATTTATATATCTATATAAGTATGTATATCGTCGCCTGGTGCCCATAGTACAAGCTTTGCTTGGATTTGGGCTAGGATGATCTGTGTGACATGATCCCTAGATATTAGTATATTATTATATTATATTATAACAATTTCACTGACCACAGATACGTTTTTTTATATGTTTGTTTTCTTCCTCTTTCTATCTATTATAACTTAACGCACGAAGCCATGTCAACTTTAACAAACTACGTAATATAGATATTGCAGTTGTCAAAGTGGCCAGATAATTTGACATTTTTTGTCATGACGTGCTGTGTTTGACTTCTGAATGATATCACCGTTCGCCACTGCAACGCTGTATAGATTATGTCAGGTCAGAAAAATGACTTATGTATCCATTGCATCACAACATATTTATAATTATTACTCACTACACCTAATCGGTGTTATCTTTAGAGGTTTCTAACACGTTGACCTATATCAATGTTATTCAATACACTCCTCTTCTAGACCACGACAAAAAAGTGTTGTTATAAATAAGAATGATGATGATGAACATTCTCTGCCCAAATCGGAGACGTTCTCAAGAAAGGACAGGTCAGAAGTACCCTAAACCGGCGAGCATGTATGATGAATATAATGACAGTAATTGAGGCAAAAGACGTGTGCAAAGATCGTGACAAATGGAAATCCGTTGTCTCTGCCTACCCCTCTGGGAAACAGGCGAGAGTCTATGTATGTATGTATGTATAAATAAGAAGCCCGGGTAGTCTGTTTTGATGTAACTTGTTATCTCCCAAAAGGAAGAACCGACTAGGGGCCAGATAATCGTGCTCAACACGACTTATTATTTTATTAATAACTTATTTATTATTATTATTAGTGAACAGACAAGCAGTTGATTCAACTGGTAAGTGCCTGTATCCAGCTCTTCTCCACTAGTTTCTATTGCGACTTTGATATTTGTCGAGTCTATTTTTGAATTGAATCACATTTTGGGCTGAGATTACGTTTTCTGGGAGTTTATTCCACGCTTTGACTATTCTGTTGTTTAAAAAGTGTTTGTGAGGGTTAATGTGAGATAAAGTGGTACATAATTTAAGATGGTGTCCTCGTAAATGGGAATTATCACTGCGTAGGAATAGTTTATCGAAGCCTTCTATGTCATAATGCCCATTTAAGATCTTGAACGTCTCAATTAGATCCCCACGTTCCCTGCGAACTTTTAGTGTTGTAAGGTTCAGGATTTCTCTGCGTTCCTCGTATGAACGTCGTTTCAGTAATGGTAGTATTTTGGTGAAACTGCGTTGTACTTTCTCCACAAGATCTATGTATTTGATAAAGTAGGGGTTCCAGACTTGAAAACCATACTCTAGTATTGTCCTGATGGTGCTCTTGTATATTTTGAGCATCATTTCGGGAGTTATAACTCCAAAGGCTTTTCTAGTCAGGTAAATAAGACTTTTGGCTTTCTTAGTGATCGTTGTTATGTGTGCTTCCCATTTCAGGTCTTCTGATATCTTTACTCTTAAGTCTGTCTGGACCTTTATCTATGTCAGCGGAGTATTTCCCAGCGTATACGCCTTTCGGGGGTTGCGGCCGCCTATATGTAATACGGTACACTTTACCTCATTTAGGTTGATTAGCCATTCCTTTGACCAGTTTGCAATATTGTTTAGGTCATCTTGTTTGTTCTGTGTCTGGGTGTAATCTATCAATAATATCTATTATTTTAATTAAATGTTATTTCTAAATCATTTGTAGATATTAACATGTACCTACATACCTAGGAGTACTTATATACATATAGTTAAATATAATTAGTCTAACTAAATATAGTCAGAACCTGTTTGTAGTAATAACTACAAACAGCTTCTGACTGCACTTTTGTAAAGTCCACGCGACAAAAAAAAACTTATTTATTATTTTATTTTACAAGGGAACGAGTATAAGAATGATGTGACAACATTTTATTTTCATAAAATAGATAATTCTAATAGATAATGAGTGGATTGCTATACCAAATATGTTGATATCATTACTTTATAAGAGTTAGACTTCGGGAAAAGTTAGATCGCACGCGGATTTGCATGTAGTATTATTATAGCCCCGCTTATCTATTCAACTATTTATATAAAGCATATATTACTTATATGATAAACTAATGCGTCGCTTAAAGCTGGTTTAAACAAGATGCAAAGAATGCATTAAATGGTGCAACGCATTTGCATAAGACGTAGCTAAGAAACGTTTTATGGAAATCCATTAAACTGGACAAGAATTTTTTTTTCTTAATAGTGTCGGAGGCATCCAAATTGTGGTATGTTGTTACAAGCCAATGTTTGTGTATCTGTGGCATCGTTGGTCCCATTTTAATTTGTTTCCTTTTGTTCCAAAGTTAGTTTAATCGATTCGTGGCAATCCGATTTACTGGTCCAAAAGGGACAGCTCTTTAACCAACTGGAATCGGTAATTTTTTACATTTAGGGAAGGTAAAAAATGTTGTGTGTGTTTTAAGGTTATTTATTAACCGACTACAAAAAGAAGGAGGATATGAATGCGGCTGCAGGTATCTATGGTATCTTTGTGTGTATTTTTTGTTCGAAGGAAAATGCTTTAGCTGTATTCCCAAGGTCATTTTTGTATTAACCAGTTGTTTTGAAAAAAAGTTGAAGTAGGTTGTAGGTTATTAAAACATTAATCATTTCGTGTTTATTTTAACATAAATTGTTTATTTAAGGATAAAGATATATATTTAAGGATAATACATATTTTAATAATTAACTTAACTTATAAGAAAAAGCAAAATATCAGCTATAATACCTAACAATTATAACTAAGTTATAGGGCCTCGTAGAATACCTCCGCATCGAGGTCAGATGCCCAGAAATCTGGCCGCATTGCCACGCTGTATGGCAATGTATCTTTGACCCAAAAAAGGCCAGCACTCTGGTCACGGAAAGCGTCGAGCAGACGTTTCGAAATTACCCGAAACAATAAACGTGTGTTAGGGCCCCACGGCCCTGCAAGGTTTTCGACCCCAAAAGGCGCAAATACATAATTTCCAACGAGGTTGGTGTATTTGCGCCGTTTGAAGGTTTCTGCTGATGCAACAGCAGCGCCCGCAGATCCCGACGTATAGGGAAGATGATGTGCAAGGGTATCAAGGCAAGTAGCGTCCCACACCAAAGGCCTTCCCATCTTCCACGGTAACAAAAACCTACCGTCTGGTCTCTTCCCATCATCCCGAGCCAGACCACTTGGCACTTAAGTACAGCTGGCACGCCACCGTTGGGAAGAGCCCGACGGAGTATATCGTTGATATTACCGTGACGTGCGATTCTGCCCGCACTTTTAACATTGTTAGCTATCTATTATTTTACTTTTTCAACCATCATCAAATTTTGAGCTCAGTAATTAAATATCATATAAATGATGCGTAATGATAAGTAAGCAAATGTCGCACACTGGACAGTATAGGATATTTAGATAAAGGAGTACAGTCAGCAAAAAACACCATTTAAAGATTACATCGCCGTTCATTAAGATACTTGCTAGAGCAAAACGGCCTCGAAGTATACTCTCTATATCAATCTAAAATGGGTTGTTTTAGCCGACTTCAAAAAAACAGGAGATTATCAATTTCACTGTATTTTCTCTTCTATAAAGACTGTGGGGCTCGATTTTAGCTAATTTCCTAAATAAATATTCAGTTGATATTCTGTCTGTACCTTATAAAATTGCTAGGGATATGATATATGTCAAAAGATTTTTGTACATAATCCCAAAAAATGCCGTATTAATGAAATAGAAACGGACTCCAAAAATTACTCTATCATCTACAATAGCAAGCAAAAGAGAAAAGTAAAAAAAAATATATGAATAAAAACTACTCTTTCAAATAAATCGTTTTTTCAAATCTGTTTACAAATTAATCCGAATCGTGAACTCCTACTTTTTTGCAGTGGGTTAAAAATATTAAATGTACCGCTATGTTTTTGCTATTAATATGAATAAGTCTATAAGGAAGTCTAACATCGTTAGTTCATTGTTATACATTTATCATTAAACTCAACGTCCTATTTTAAAATCATTGATCATTAAATCATTGATTGATATTCAAATTCAACGTTGTGTGTATAAATAAAATTGTAGTTCTCCTTCAATACCGAATGCATGTACAGTGGATATAGACATGTGTGGTGTCCAGATTAACGCGTTTTACGATAAGATTGCAGAATAATAATATCCAGGGACATTATTAACACACGGCCATCTGAACCCAAATTAAGCTTGTACTCTGGAAATCAGATAACTGATATACTACTTTTTTGTACATACATACTTTGTAGATAATGACACCCAGACACAGGACAAACAGACATGTTCATGCACACAAATATCTGTCCTGGGTGGGAGTCGAACCTACGACCTGCGGTGTGAAAGGCAAAAATTTACCAGCCACACCAACTAGCCCGTCAAATTATGCCCAGCTTTTCTGAAGATTTATTGAAATACTTCAAACAATTAATCAATTCAATTCTTCAATCAATCTTCTAAGAGGCGAAATAATTTATACGTCCCTGTGTTGTTGCTGACCGTACCTTATTTCATACATTCTGTATTGTTGTTACTTGTTAGCTATTGCATCATTGCAGTTATTTTCGAATCTAGAACAGATGCGCGATACGCGTAAAATATTAGCAACTATTTCTAGTAACGTAATGTAAACATACATTTCGACTTTTCATTTCTCTAGTTTTGTTTCGTTAGATTTTCGTTTGCTTTCTTCTTCATGTGGTGGAAATTATATTATTGAAACGTACTTAACTATTTTTTCCTTTTATAGGGCTCCGTACCCAAAGGGTAAAACGGGACCCTATTACTAAGAATTCGCTGTCTGTCTGTCCGTCTGTCTAACTGTCTAACTATCACGGTTTATGAAATACAGCCTGGTGTATCTCATAAACCGTGATAGTTAGACAGTTGAAATTTTCACAGATGGTGTATTTCTGTTGCCACTGTAACAACAGATACTAAAAACTAAATATTTAAGGGGGCTCCCATACAACAAAGGTGATTTTTTTGCCCGTTTTTATTGACAATGGTACGGAACCCTTCGTGCGCGAGTACGACTCGCACTTGGTCGGTTTTTATTATATTGGAACAACTAATACACTGCCATCTGAACCCAGAGTAGGCAAAGAGCATATGTCAATCAGACAACTGTTAAAGATATCTATATCTTTCTAAATATAAATAATTAACACCCAGAACAGCTTTGCTGTGTGGTGATGGTGGCGAATATTAGAATATCATAACCCCATCTTGGGGGGCGTAGAAGTCAACCCGAAGGAATATCGACCAGAGGACGGGAAGCAGCTTCCTTCTGTGTATTAAGACCATCTTCCTGCGATCGCCAACCCGTCTGCCAAGCATGGCGATTATAACATATCTTTTTACAGCTAATATGAAGATGAACACCCAGACACAGAACAAATATTGGTGTTCATCACACAGAGATTTGGCCTGAGTGGGGTTCGATCCCTCGAACTCTGGCTGGTAGCCAGGGTCAGTAACCACTAAACCAGCATGCCAGTAAAACTGCCTAACTTAAACCTCATATTATATTATACGTACGTACACTAAGCTTTTTTTATCTGTGTGTCATTTTAATCTGAGTAACTGTTATGTTTCTTTTTCTGCGAGTTCCGTTATCAATAACCTTGAACCCGAACATAAGAGCGTTTATTAATCAATTTTATTACGTAAGCTAGTACTATGTTAAACCATAGTTGTAGACGGTCGATGAACTCGTCATATGCTAGACTTACTAATATTATATCTAGCGACAAGCCCCGGTTTCGCGCGGACAGAAAAATAAAATATTTTATTATTGGGTATTCCTGCAAGTTTTAAGTATTTTTTTATTAATAATAATAATGTCTAGGGACCATGTCACACAGATCATCCTAGCCCCAAACTAAGCAAAGCTTGTTCTATGGGTACCAGGCGACAATATACATAATATAGATAGATAAATACTAATATACATAGAAAACATCCATGACTCAGAAACAAATATTCGTGCTCATCACACAAATATTTGCACTTCCCGGGATTCGAACCCAGGACCACCAGCTTCGTAGGCAGGAGCACTACCAACTAGGCTACGGTGACCGTAAAGGCGATCCCCACATTAGGTAAATATCTTCCTGTATCGTGCAGATTTCGACACATGGAATTAGTGGATTCAAAACATACTCAGGAGAAACATATATATTTTGGTATTGAACCCAAAATATTACAAAGTTAGTGAAGAGAGTGGTAGTAGCGATGTCTTAACCACACGTGCCGGTCAAATTTGACTACGTTTTAAAGATCTTCATTCGAAGAATAAATAGGACTTAATTTAGCTCGGTCGAAAAACCACATAGAAGGAAAAGGAAAACAAGGAAAAAGGAATATGATAAAGAAAATCTGCTGTCTATGTTTTTTTTAATAAAGCTAAAAGAAGCTATTCTATCTATTATTTTTTTAGTTTGACGTGGATATACTCTATTCTGTAGGTATTGCATTTGTAATCTTACACGGAATGCCGTTTTTAGCTTTATTAAAAAAAAAACATAGACAACAGATTTTCCTTATCATATTCCTTTTTCCTTGTTTTCCTTTTCCTTCTTTGTGGTTTTTCGACCGAGCTAAATTGAGTCCTATTTAGTCTGTTACGTTGTCCGTGAACCTGTGATACTGGATATTGTCAGCCTCTAAATGGTCACTCATCTGTACTGACCGCAGTGACCGGGCGCCTACATGCTTAACCTCGCAGCTCGTTTACTGAACGAGGAGGGACACTATGGGCGCTTTGAACCGCTCGCCCCTCGAGGAAATACTTCGTTACAAAAATGATTCATTTGACAGTGTAGGAAGCAAGGTCAGTCTAAGTAGGCGACCAATTTATTACTGGTGCCTACCTGACCTTATTAGCACGCCAGAGTATGAATCGCTTTACTGCGCTGAATGCTATTACGGAAAAATTGTATTCCGTCACGCTATGGACAGATTCTGTAATTACATTGGTAGAACGCAGTTTTGTCGCTGGCAGCTATTAAGTACCTACTATGGATTGACAAAACTATGGATTTACAAAAGACTGCAAGCGGGATATGACCGCTTTTAAAATTGACCACAGTAGCTGGGAAAAGCTCGCTGATAATAGAGTTGAATTGCGCAAACGTGTAGTGGAGGGTCGTAAGATCTGTGATGAAGCCTGGTTTGGAGTACATGCTGATAAGAGACAGAAGCGACATGAAAGCGGCTCGGCACCAACCACCGCAAACTTGCCTTGTCAGGCATGCGGCAGGCTATGTCGCTCTCGCATCGGTTTGTTTAGCCACAAAAAGAAATGTCTCTCAGACAATGCGCCGTTAATCGTCTGTAATAGACGCAAACAAAAATGGATTACGCGATGTCAAAAATTCTTCTATAGAGTAGGTAAGACTACTGTGTTAACTCCTATGTCTCTGGCTCTGAAAGGCTTTTCTACTCTGTGAAACCTATTTGTGACATCGCGTAATTCGTAGTAGGTACCTACCAGCTGCCGTCAGTAATGCCAATGTAATCATGAAGCCTATAACGCTTGTAATCCGGAAATTGTTTTTTAATACACATGCAATCCTCGAACACAAAGTACAAGCCAGACTCAGAATAACAATTCATGGATCACACAAATAGTTGTCCTATCCGGGACTCAAACCCGAAACACGACGGCACCGCGGTAGGAGCGAGGCAACCATCTTATCCACTGCGCTACTCATGTAATGCTGATTTACTATACTTTTAACAAAATTATTTCTAAATCGTCACAATATTATGATGACATCAAAAATATTTTTTATTATAAAATGTTATTATAATACCCAGATACTCTATATTCTATACCGAATTCCGATTTCCAAAATCTAAATTTAATAATACCTAAGAATTATAATGTCTTATTGCAAATCGCGGAATTTCTTGTACCGAAATGCGAAAAGTGATTTAATTTTTTTCCGAATTTCATAAATTCGAAGAATTACATGGTCGTTGGGCTCTCGGTCTGAAAAATTACATACCTTACAATAAAGTGCTAAAATTAGGATTCTATTTCATTTAGTATAATATTCAGTTACGCTTATATATCGAAAATTTAAGTACAGTTTAATGTAATTTGGAAACATCTACTATGTTATTATTATACGTGTAGATATTAATATTATTTTAATCTATGCTGAGATGGTTTAAAATGATTTAAAAAGGATGTCTGAAAGAAGATTGTCAAAAAAGTCGGAAAGGGGTCTTCCCTTTCGCATCGGACGTTCTTTAACCAAGTCGGAGATATTCTCAAGAAAGGCCTGGGTAGAAGTGCCTTAAACCGGCGAGCATGTATGAAGAATATAATTACAGTACCTAAGTGAAGAAAAATAGGTATGCAAGGATCGTGACAAATAGAAAACCGTTGCCTACCCTTCTGGGAAACAGACGTGGGTCTGTGTATGAATGTATTGTTTTTGTCTTTTGTTTTTATATATAGCGTCAAATGCCATCTACTATTACTGTACCCTTAGGGTTAAGTTAGATTAGAATAGAACGGTGGCGAAACGTGAACGTGCGAAGGCGAGCGCTTGTCATGTCACGGTGTCTAGTTGTGCCCCATACGCGAGTCAGGTCACGTCCCCTATTTATTTTAAAGGTTTCTATGAAACTTACTCATTCATCAAATACCTATAAGTAGGTGTGTAGTATTCATCAGTGCAGCCCCATTTTATAGTGCTTATAGTATATTCACTTGTGACTCACAAATTAACTACAACCTAATTAAATATTGGTAATATTATTTCACCTACTTTTTGTCATACTTATTGCTTTTAGTTTTAAATGATTATAATT
This sequence comes from Pseudoips prasinana, assembly GCA_951640165.1. NCBI lineage: Eukaryota > Metazoa > Arthropoda > Insecta > Lepidoptera > Nolidae > Pseudoips > Pseudoips prasinana. Next base: position 28,696,962 of record OX621236.1, on the reverse strand, counting down.
TAATATTTAGCAGTAGGAGTATAGTCCATAGCACTCTTTAATGGTAAGAGTATCTATTAGTATCACATCAAATGTCTTCGAGTTCGTACTCACTTTTATATAGCGGTTTTAGAGGCCCTCATAGGTAGATACTCTGAACGGTACGTCAGAGATTGGCGAGGTTAAGCAACTAGGCTTGCAGTCTGTCCATAGATGGGTGAACGCCAATGTGGTTTAATTTCTGAGCGTCTCCGTGCTTCGGAGGGTATGTTAAACTGTCGGTGACAGTTTCAGCCATTAGGCAACAGCCGTTAAGCCATGTCAGAGGAGTAATGGGCGGCTTGAGCAACTCTGATACTAGGGTAAATACTGCCCATAAGACAAGTAAGTAAGTAATAGGCTATGACGCTTGCAATTGACGTGGTATGACTCGCACAATGCCTACAATTTCATTTGCACTAGCGGAGTTACTTACGCACAGGACTACAACTGCTATTGCAATAGTGTATTCAACCGCAAATGATGAGATCATGGGTTTGACTGCACGTGTGCATGAGGCTCAGCAGTCAAGACAGTCACCACTTCGTAACAGTTCGATTCCCGCACCTAACAACTATTTGTGTGACCTATATAATAAGTACCTAACTTTTCTGAGCCTAGGTGTACTTTATGTTCGCGATACAGGGATTCAATTTCCTATTGCAGGGGCTATCTTTAAATAAAAAGAAAATGTCGCAAGCCGATCCACAAATAGAAACACACAACACAGCAAAGAATAATTCTCAGTACAGCTCGGAGTCTAGACATTGGTGATGTTACACCCCATGCCTGAGAGCGAAACCTTTTTGTGTCGGCTAGCCTGTCCCATCGGATGATGAGAGTGAGAGGGAAAAGATAGTGCATCTGTGTTGTGCACACTGGTTCACTATAATAATAATAATAATAATATGGCGGCTAGCCTCCATTGCTCCATGGATTATATTTGTTTGATTCTGGTCAAATAATTAATATAATAAATAAGTCATTATCTATGTATATAATTAAATAAATTGTAACAGAATAGTCTGTAATGTTTTACAAAAGTTGACCTATGATGAGACTGAGGACTTATTTAGCATTCTAAAATAAAATACTTTTGAAACATTACATTTTAGGTTTTAAATTTGTTTAATTAAACATTGTTTAAATCTTTAAAAAATGATAATTCTACTTTTTAAGCCGTGAGAACCTTTTTAACCTTGTACAGGCACCAACTGTCTATAGCTTGGCTTTGTATTAATTATTTATTTAATATAAATAGATATAATTTTGTACACATTTTTTCTTGAATTAAAAATTATTAATAATAATTAATTATTATTAATATAATTATCTATTTGATTCTGTGTGTGTTTGATGAATAATAACGATTGTCTGAAATGAAGTTGTCGGGGGTCGAATAATAGTGTATCCTCAGCCAAAGCGTTCCTCGTGACGTAACCACTGCGTAGCACTAGGCGGTAGTAATATTCAAGTTAGGAATAGCTCAATGTTTTTTAGATCTATGAGCAGGTCAACTGAGGTGGTAGTAATTACTTCCTGCTTTTGAGGCCGCCAATTGCATTGTAATTTTATTTTTCCTTATTTGTAATTATCAGCGATGCTATTATTTAATTTTGTAATAAAGTTAAGGTACGTCTTCTTCCTAATTGTAATATATGAAATGACAATGATAATGAAAATAATAACTATGTTATTACTTTTTTAAAGAAACATAGCCCATTTATTACGATTTGCCCGTAAGACCACTGATGGGCGGAGTGTGGTCTATTTCACTGCTGATGTGATCTGAGACCTAGCTCTTAGCTTAGCAGTCTGTCCGATTAGCTATGCTGGCGAATGGCCTTGGGGAGAGCGCAAGTCGCTGAGATCCCCCAGGCAAGTCTGATGGTCATCCAAAGCTAGGAGAGCCGCTTGACTGGCTGAATGATTGTAGATTGTGTGATTGACAAAGCCTTTTTGCAGGTTGGCTTCTGCACATAAAATGATGGCATAAACCTCTTCCTGGAAAATTGAGACGTATTTTCCCAGATTTTTACTGGCTTCGAATCTGGGTCGACACTATAACGTCAGGGCTGGTTATGAACTGAATTTACAGTCCTAACACCCTGTGCCTTAGGATCAAGGTGATACTTCGATGGGTACCGGGTTATGCGGGTATCGAGGGCACCGAAAGTGCCGACGAACTTGCACGAGCTGGAGCTAAATTGGTCCAATACGGCCCAGAGCCGATATGCGGAATACCAAAAAGCACAGTACAACTCACCTTAAGGAACCAATTCCAACAGGAAGCTATTAAACGCTGGCACAAACTTCCAGGTTTAACTCAATCCACAAAAGCTATCAAGGGCTACGACCGCAAAACTGCAAATGAAGCCCTCGCGCTTAATAGGATGAATTTATGCATCATAACTAGGGTGTTAACAGGACATTGCCGTCTCAGGAATCACCTGTCTACGGTGGGCATCGGAGACTGTAGAGTGTGTAGGTTTTCGCGGACGAAACACCTCTACACCTGCTCTGTCACTGTGAACCACTGATGCATAAACGTAACACCGACCTACGCAGTTTTTAAAGCGTATTAATGCCCACCTTGAGAATTAATTAAGCCAAATGTCAACGACCACTAGAAAATTAAATACTCAGTCACCTTAATCTCCAAAGTGATTAAGGGAGTAGAATTTTTAAGTTTTCGATCAACCCTTCTAGCAAAAATTCTTATTGGAATATTTTCTGTGAAGAATTCCACAAATAGTTTTTAATCGTTTAATGACTTCTTAAATATTTTCTTTAACTAACAAAATATTCCTCAAAAAATATGCACATTATAATAGTATTAACTAAAGAAATTCTCACCGTCCAAATATATATAATAACTAATACTTACTTATCGTATGGGCAGTGGTTTCCCTAGTGTAAGAGACTGTTTTCTTATGACTACAACCGGGACCGACAGCTTAACGTGCTCTCCGAAGCACGGAGACGTTTAGAAATTAAACCACTTTGGTGGTCACCCATCTAAGGACTGACCGCGAGCCTAGTTGCTTAACCTCACCAATCGCTTACTGACCGGTGAGAAGATCTAGCTAACTAATATATAATTAACAGATAAAAAAATACTTTATTTATATTTATTATTTATTTATACTTTATATAATTTGTAGTTTACTTTATGGTAATTATGAATGCTTTTAAAGATAATGCCGCCACTTGTACTATTCCTATTATGATGTTATTTTCTACTCAAAGTTATTTATCTATCTATACCTATCCTTTAACAGTCTTATTTAAAAACGCTACTTAAATTTAAGCCGGCCGCTCAACCATGGTTTATCAAATTTTTCATTTAAAAACACGATTTAACTTTGACCCGCGGTTGAGCCATGTCAAAATTTAAACCACGTCGGCCCCTGGTTTAAAGCTAGCTCAAATATGGCGGATTTTATTTGCATCAGCTGCCGTTTTGTTTGACGTTTATTTGTGAATGGAGGTTTTATTGAAGTTACTAACCGTTTTAATTTTTAAATAAATACTGAATTCCAGTGGGAATCTTCTCATAAACTTCAAAATCTACCGAAGAAAATCAATAGTCCTTGAAAATGCACTGTTACGATCATAAATCTATCATTCCATGTCTACCATAGAGCAAAAATCATAAAGTTTTGATACATAATCCGATTTAGTCGATTAATTTTGGTCAAGCTCTATACCAGTCCCAGAAATGTTGACAGTGTAAAATAAAATGACGTTACTTAGCTGAGAAACCTTTAAGTAGGGTTTTTAAATAAAGAAATAGTTGAGCGGGGTTTAAGTGGTTGAGCAGGGTTTAGCTGAGACATGGTTAAGCGGCGGATCAAGGAATTATTTTAAATAAGAGTGTAACAGTCTTATTTAAAAACGCTACTTAAATTTAAGCCGGCCGCTCAACCATGGTTTATCAAATTTTTCATTTAAAAACACGATTTAACTTTGACCCGCGGTTGAGCCATGACAAAATTTAAACCACGTCGGCCCCTGGTTTAAAGCTAGCTCAAATATGGCGGATTTTATTTGCATCAGCTGCCGTTTTGTTTGACGTTTATTTGTGAATGGAGGTTTTATTGAAGTTACTAACCGTTTTAATTTTTAAATAAATACTGAATTCCAGTGGGAATCTTCTCATAAACTTCAAAATCTACCGAAGAAAATCAATAGTCCTTGAAAATGCACTGTTACGATCATAAATCTATCATTCCATGTCTACCATAGAGCAAAAATCATAAAGTTTTGATACATAATCCGATTTAGTCGATTAATTTTGGTCAAGCTCTATACCAGTCCCAGAAATGTTGACAGTGTAAAATAAAATGACGTTACTTAGCTGAGAAACCTTTAAGTAGGGTTTTTAAATAAAGAAATAGTTGAGCGGGGTTTAAGTGGTTGAGCAGGGTTTAGCTGAGACATGGTTAAGCGGCGGATCAAGGAATTATTTTAAATAAGAGTGTAAGAGTTTAGGATCACAAGATTTAATGCCAAACGAAATACTTTAAAAAGGTTTAATTGTAGACAAATATTTTAGAACGTAATATTATGAGATATCCAATAACAAAAAAATAATGTACCGATTACTTTGGGGGACAAAAAATTTATTGCGCTTGCTTATCTAAGTATAAGGTTAAGTTTAATGATAGTAGGAATGTTAGGTATTGTTGAGTCAGTTTATTAAATGAATTATGTTATTCAGCGTTCGCGTAATCATTGAAACTAAACAATGTAAAGATTTTTAACGCTTAAGCTACTTATCATATACATATTGAATATTTATTTAATTGTTTTTAAGTTAAACTTATTTCGATTAATATAGTCATCAAATTAATTAATAATGTTTTTACAATTGACTGCACGTGTGGTGCAGCAGTTAAGACAGTCGCCTCGCCACTGCATGTTCCGGGTTCGATTCCCGCGCAGGATAACTATTTTTGTGACCTATTAATAGTTCATTTGTGTCCATAAATTATATGTTCGTGGAGTACCTCGAAATCGGGGAAATTCCCTAGTGCGAACAGTGTCATAAAAAAATTGTAGAGTCGCAATGCCTTACCTAAGTTAATGTTATCTGTCTATTACTTATCAAGTGAATAAAAATATGTTAGTCACGTAAATAATAATAATATCCTGGGACATTATTTACACACAACTAAGCAGAGCTGGTACTATGGAAACCAGATAACTGATTTACTACTTTTCTTTTGTAAATACATACTTATATAGATAAATTACACCCAGAATCAGGACAAATAGACATGTTCATATGTACAAATATTTGTCCTGGATGGGAATCGAACCCACGACCTCCGGTGTGAAAAGCAAGCATTTGCCAACCACGCCAACAGGCCCGTAAATAGTAAATGATGATATCAACACTTAGTAAAGCAATGCACATTACTAAAACAGATCGTTCGATATGAAACAATATCTGTAAATAATACACACTTCACTGTGACACTATTGTTAGATAAGGCATAAAAGACAATAGAGATAATTGTAATGTGGGTCCTCACCTAATTGCTGCTATGTTTTACTTTTACCCTAGGCTCACTAGAGCCTTAAGCCATGGTTGCATTAACATTAGATCACCAAATTGGTAAACAAGCATACGCCCCTAATACCTGATGGTAGTCAGTATGCACATAGCATCATTTACGCTGGGAACGCGTAAGTGATTTGACGACCTTACTTATGCGCTCAGGGCAACATCATTAACAATACTATGATTTTGTTCTGTAATATACTACGCTAGCTCTGCTCTAGAGCAAAAGATCGCTATGCTCTACATACCTTAAATATAGTTAGTGTTTAGTGCCACCCGAAAGTGGTGTCAATCCACCCTTAAATTAAGAAGGTAAATAATCTTTATTTTGCTCAAATATGTTACAGACAAGATTTTATAGTCATCACAATTAGTTTCACAGCTTTATATTGCATTAAAACTGTCGAGTTAAATGATAGAATATAGTTTATTTAAACTGGAATATGAAATTTCGAAAAGGGCACAGTTCTCTTATTTTGGGTAGTCCATAATGAAAGGCACAAATATAGTCATGGCGATGTGTCAATTCCATGCAATTATTTCGAAATGGGCACAATATATCCAAGAGCCATGGGCACTTTTTGAAATTATTGCATGAAAAAGAAGATGTTTTTGTCTCTTTCGTTCATGTGACTAAAATATTACGTCATCTATACATAAAATAAAATCGTAGGAAAGTCAAAACTGTACATTGAATATTTTTTTTAAAAGTATACTTGGAGCGTGCTCTACAATCGACATCGAAGCCAAAAATATACTTTTTAGAATTTTTGTCTGTATGTCTGTTTGTCTGTATGTATGTCCGGGCTAAACTAAAAAAGTACTGCATGGATTTACTTCAAATTTTGCATAAATATTACTAAGAAGTCGGGTTAACATATAGGCTGCATATCACGCTGTCACCAAAGGGGGAGGAGATGTTATAGTTTATAAAATTTAACGCGGGTAAAACCGCGGGCAACAGCTAGTAGATAGCTAAAATACAAGTTTTACAAAACGTATACGGTTTCTTTTAATCATGTGTTCTTAACACCGTAAATTTCAAAAAAGATATATCTCATAAATATACAACATCCTATTAAATATATAAAATGACAGTTAAGATGTTCCCTTTTCGAAATTTTGTATTCACTTTTTAACAAGTAAAGTTACACGTACAGTCAACAAAAGACGTATGTAGATCAACAGGGTCTAGATAAAATGCCACTTTGTCGGCAAACAAACATACCTACGCCCCTATTACTTTTTTTCAATCAAAATTCTTTATTGCTACTTGCTATTTGATGGTAATCGATTATCATTACGGTTTCCGATCGGAGATTTTCGAGGAATTTACTCTCATAATAATAAACTCGATAATGCCAGAAATCAATTCCGTTTAGGTAACTAAAACAAGAAGAACCAGTAAGTTGTAATATCCTTATATGTATACCTATATAGAAAAATCTCGTGGCACAATTTTGTAACCAAACTCCTCCGAAACGGCTTGACTGATATTTATGTTATTTTTAGTGAATTTAGTAGGTCGAGAACAGGTCTTAAACAAGTTTTATACCCCTAAGTGATAAAGGTACCACCCTTGAAATGTTATTTTTATTATTTGGATTTAATTTATACCTGTATTTTTAACCTTCTAGCACTAAAGCCCATTTTCAATAGCGATAATCTCAAACTCTAAGGTGGCGATAACTGATCAATTATCAATAGTTCAGTTATCCCCGTCACTGGTGTCACTTCTCACCCAGCAATCAGCACTGAGTAGGGATGAGAGCAAAGCTGTTCTCCAGTCTTCTCACACAATAAGCGTTCTCTCAATTGCTACAGAGTTTTCAGCCATTATTATTGTTTGGGCATCGATTGTAGCAGTGACGCTTATACTTATCATTTTAATTGCTAAGTGCAAATCGCATGTTAACAATCACATAATAAATTCTCACAGTAAATTTATCATCAATATCTATACAAATATTATAAAGAGGTAACGTTTGTGAGGTTGTGAGTTTGTGACGTTGTGAGGGGTAATATCTGGATCTACTGAAGCGATTTTCAAAATTATTTCACCAATAGAAAACTACGTTATTGTGGAGTGTCATTCATCATCATAATTTTATTCATCCCGAACTTTTACTGCGCGGGTAAAACGGGCAGGGACCAAAAAATGTATAAAGGTTCAACCACACCAAACGGCCCGCATCGGCCAGTATCGCACCGCATGGACGCGGTCGGATGCCGCCGCATCCGACCGGATGCGGTCGGATACGGTCGAATGCGGCGGCATCAGACCGCGTCCGGCCGGACGTCGCGTCGTCGCATACTACTACCTTCGCTTCTTTTTTAGTTTCATAGTTTTAAGCCTTGAGTGCAGACGGGTCGTATTTTAGAATTTAGAATGTGATCACGCGTCCCCAGCGCACCCGGCGGAATCCGAACGCAGGCGGACGGCTCCGAGCGCATTCGGCGGTATTCGAACGTATGCGCCGGTATCCGAACGCATGCGGACGGAGCCGATCGCGTGTCACGGCATGTCACCGGCTGTGTTTACCCTTGACTTGGTAATATAAACTTTAAACACTGTATACAAGATTTAATTTTGTTTAAAGATTGTAAAATTCGTTTCGATGCGGGCCGATGCGGGCCGTTTGGTGTGGTTGGACCTTAACTCGGAACGACGTCCGCGGGCACTGCTAGTGTAGAATAAAATTCAAGGAAGTAAAATGCAAATGATTGGTGTTTTTTTATTGTTATAGGCCGTCATCGTCCACAGCACTCCATTCCTTTATCAGTCATAGACCGCATCCCCACACACATATAATCGGTTAGTTATTTTTTATTGAAATAAAAAATATTCACTAAATATAATTTATATGGCAAACGAGGTTTGCCGGCTCAGCTAGTTAACATATTAATATAAGACATTTTTAGTTGCAGTTTATTGCAAAATATTTGTTTTGTAAACAAGTTTTATTAGTTATCGAAATATGTAACAATCATTTTCTTATTATTATTCTTTGGAAACCAGTAAGACCCAATAATTATAAACAAGTTAAGTTCGGGTAGTAATTTATACCTTTTATTACAGATCAGCCGAGTATAACTTGTTTAATTTATTGCTTTTTAATTAGTTTAATAATTTAACATTAGGCCTCCATAATCGATCTGATCAATTAATCTAATTCGTAATTAAAGGAAATCATTTCGTGTTTTATCACAAAATACAACGTTTCTCGAAAATCTCGTTAAACCCGAGAATTCTCGTATTTCAAGAAATAAAAAAGGTCAAGAAACGGGCGACTCTAATTACCATATATGTGGCACCCACGCCATGTGTGATCACGCGTTGCCGACCCTTCTGCCTCCCCGCTAAGCTCTAGCGACTATAATATTAAAAGTTCGATCCCCACCCAGGACAAATGTTTTTGCCCCATTCCTGGTACCAGTAGAGCTGCTCGTAAGCAAAAAAGCCCCATGAGTTCCATCCCCACCCAGGAGAAATTTTTTTGCCCCATTCATGAGAGCAGTAGAGCTGCTCGTAAGAGAAAAAGCCCTATGAGTTCAATCCCCACCCAGGACAAATGTTTTTGCCCCATTCATGAGACCAGTAGAGCTACGCGTAGGCAAAAAAGCTCTACTTTTACCTCACCTAATTGCTGCTATGTTTTACTTTTACCCTAGGCTCACTAGAGCCTTAGTAAGCCATGGTTGCATTAACATTAGATCACCAAATTGGTAAACAAGTATACGCCCCTAATACCTGATGGTAGTCAGTATACACATAGCATCACTTACGCGTACCCAGATAAGATTTGTCGACGTAACTTATACGTTCAGGGCAACATCATTAACAATAATCATGATTTTGTTCTGTAATATACTACACTAGCTCTGCTCTAGAGCAAAAGATCGCTATGCTTTACATGTCTTAAACATAGTTAGTGTCACCCTAATGTGGTATCAATCTACCCTTAAATTAAGTAAGTAAGTAATCCTTATTTCGCTCAAAATATGTTACAGACAAGATTTTATAGTCATCACAATTAGTTTCACATATTTTGACTACGATACAATACACATGCGAAATTTTATTAAATCGTGTACAGCTAACATTAATTATAATATTCTAATACATTGTACATAAAAAAAAATTAATAATAAATTCAACGTTACGTCTGTAGACTCAAAAGTAATATTTAATCCTGGAGGTTTAAGGTATACAGATATTTAAACATATTTATTGTAAAAACTAAATAAAAATTTTGGCTCAGGGAACGTACTATGCTGACCGTACCCATATATCAAATTACGCTGAACTCTAAATTCGCACTTATTGCATAAATATGCAACATGCTGTCTGCCTACATATAAACCTTGCAACAATATTCACCACCGGTATATATTTTTATGTATCCATAAAAGCTTATTACACAAGTATAAACGTTTAGCTCACCTGTTAACTCCAAAAATATGCACAAAATCACAAATAATATAGTAACACAAAAAGTATGTTTGTAAACAAAGAAGTTAAACGCAATGCGCATGCGCACCGCCACTCTACCGGAATGAATTGAGCTACGTTTAGAGGCCACGCCCGCGCACGACCGCACGTTGTAAAACCCGTCTGATAATAAACAAGTTAATACAGTTTATAGCTGTATAGCATCATCTATGTGAAGTACTCCAGTCAAAATAAACGAATGTCTACGAAGAGTTTGAACTATAGCCACTCTAGGTGGGAATTTTAACTACGAAAGATAATCACGTAAATAATATAACATCTTTTATTTGTAATGAGTTCACAAAAAAATGTTCTCATGCGGTTCAATAATATGTTCTTTCCATCTGAAAACTATAAATATATAATACTATTAACCAAACAGTAGAATTGACACGCTGTAAAATTATAAATTCATATTTTTGTTTATATTATCATATGATAAAATGTTTAAATTGTAATCCATTCTATACATACAAATGCATATTCGTATCGTGTTTCAACATACATAAGACTACAAATATGAGACAAAATAATTATATTTTGGTAGATAAATGGTTTTGCAGTATATAACGCTGGGATCTATTAAAAAATCTAAGATATTTATAATGCAATCGCTAGTTTTCGTACATTTACGTGACTAAATAAACTTAATAGTTTAGATAATTTAGTTGACACTATATTACCTGCATATAAACACTACATATATACACATGTATACATATGTACATAATGATGATGTGTACAGACGCCAGCACATCAAGCTACCCCAATCTGTCAAATTCCCCCAATTGAAAGTGAACCTTATGCTTCTGTGATAAAGTTGAAAATCGATAAAAGAAATTTGACAGATTGGGGTAGCTTGATGTGCTGGCGTCTGTACATAATGAGGTCGTCGTCGAGAAATAGCGATACTTGTATTAATAAAAAAATACGGCGAGTCTATAAATAGAAGGAGTTTACTGAACTTAAACACATTATTGTTCGTGGTTTACACACAGTTGTGATATGAGGAAGCTTGCACATTTAAAATATTATTGAGGTAGGTAGTAGCGAAGATTTATCCAGCAAAGCCGATGAACAGAAAACCTAAATCCAAGATAGAAGGAAGATCTAATATCGTAGATATAAATTTATAATTCTTGGACATTACTTAAAGTCTTGAATTGTTAATATTTTTGAAGTGAAACTTCCTAAAACTGTTCCGATTTAAAAATTCGATGAAACGAAAAAGCGACATAAATACGTGACAAACATATCCATAAATGGGATTTAGACAGCGAGAGAATGATATAGATTACAATGCTGTCTTTGCGCTTAAGTACAACGAAGCCTTCGGTAAATGCGTAATTTCATAAACAACGTTATGTATTACACGTGTTTTATTATTTTCCATTTGCGTATTAAAATTCGTTGATCAACTAATTTATGTTAATTATCAACACATCTGGGTTGATTTCCCAACAAGTTTTATTTATAACTCTCGAATCATTCGTTCAAACTATAAACATAGAATCTGACTAATGGGTTATAATATATCTCAAATATGTAAATATGTGTTATTATCATTTTGCATCAAAATATGATATCCTTCCTACACAGTTTACGTAATAAAAACATTACATTCCTTTGTCTACAAAATCGTTTTTCAAAACGATAATATAGCTCTATCACGTTTTGAAAAAGTAAAACTGTATTTTAGAGTAGGGTAGGTATATAGATCTACGTAATTATCTATTTTATATCAACTTTAAATATTTGTAGTACAAAATGCGGCCTAAAATAATGGCATGGATAATTAAGGTACAAGAACACTGAAATACTTTTGGCAGGTCTTGTTTAATGTCACGACCGTCTAGCATGGCTATGTAGACTCATATATCTACGTTCAACCTACTAACTTCCTCGCAGTCATAGACTCGTATACTTTCATTAGTCGTAAGCTGTAGAGTCTTCATCGCCATGTCACGTGTGAACCAGTGACCAAGTCCGAATCGCATCATTGAATCCCCTTGAGGCCAAAGAAACAATATTCTTTGGCCTCAAGGGGATTCAATTATTATTACTATTTTGTCACAATCACCAAAAGATAAATTAAATGTTGCGCCGAAACTTCAGTCCATTTTAAAGGACAGTTAAGTTGGGAATGTCTATATATCAAAAAACTAACATATTATTATTATTGCAGATTATATATTATTATTAAAACTATTAAAATTATTATCATATTATTATTAAAACTGGCGTGAAAAACTAACATAATGAAATATACATGGTAAGATGTAGGCCGAATCCAACATAAAATTAATTACATGAGTTACCCGTTACTACCTTTCTTTATATATACATCATTATTATAAGTGACGTATAAAAATAACCAGTGGGAAATATACTAACTAAACATTATAGACATAGTTAGAAACATAGTAAGAAAGGAATGAGATTGTATTTTTTCTTAGCCGAAAATACTTGCGTTCATAAAATCATAAATCGAATTCATACTAAAACGAACTAACCTAAAATTTTGGCCGGCTAGGATTAAAATTAATTCAAATCAATACATTTCAAGGGAGGTCACTAATAAATTAATAAGCCTTTAGAACTGAACGCTCTACAAGTCGTCTACATTAAAGTTACCTACGTGACCTGTTGCGCGTTTGCGTTCATTTCCGTTTTTAATGACCATGAAAAAAACAGAAAGTTACTCCTAAACAAACAAACGGCTGTTTTTTATTTTTAAGTTTCATCAAACTCGATAAAACACTTAAAACAATACAAAGACCTTTAGTTATAATCATCATCAGTGTTTGACCTTCTTAAAGTGAGCACAACATTATATATAAAAAAAGCTTAAATGTACATTATAATCACTTAATTGAAGGTGTTAATTTGGTCGTGAGACTATTTCAAACATATACTCGAGTTTTCGTTGTCCACCTAATAAGTTCGATAAATTATATAAAACTTTGCATTGATGAGTGTGAAACTGGGCACAGTTAAAGTTTATCTATAAAAGTAGAGAAGGAAGCGAAATGAATATTCTTACATAATACGCTTTAAACATTATTTTAACTAATAACAAACTACCACACGTTTGACACATATGCTCGGACGGACCCGCGGCATTTAGAGCAGACGCTGTCTACCACGACATGGTCGAAATACTAACTTCACTGTCAATTTGTGGCCTTGAAGATCCCGGTCGAAAATGAGCAAATCAACCCATTCGTTTCCTCAAATAGAAAAAGCGAAATAGTATACATAAACAAATAAAAAAAAAACGAAATCAGCTCTATAAAAAACCGGCCAAGTGCGAGTCGGACTGGTCTATGAAGGTTTCCGCAGCAGCAAGTATTTCAGTTGGTTAGATGAAAGGTAAATTGCGGTTTACGATTTATGACGTATTAAAAAAAACTACTTACTAGATCTCGTTCAAACCAATTTTCGTTGTTAGTTTGCATGGTAATGTACATCATATATTTGTTTTAGTTTAATAATTCTCTTATTTTATAAATTACAGGGGGGTACACATTTTACCACTTTAGAAGTGTCTCTCGGGCAAACTATTCAGTATAGAAAAAAATGATATGAGAAACCTCAATATAATGTTTAAAGACCTATCCATAGACATGTATGGGTACAATGAAAAAAAATTGTTTGAGTTTCAGTTCTATGTATGGGGAACCCCCAAAATTATTGTTCTTTTTTATTTTTGTGTGAAAATCTTAATGCAATTCACAGAATACATCTACTTACCAAGTTTTAACAGTACAGCTCTTATAGTTTCGGAAAAAAGTGGCTGGGACAGACAGACAGACATGACAAATCTATAAGGGTTCCGTTTTTTTGCCATTTGGCTACGGAACCCTAAAAACAGCTATCTCCCGTCATCACAGAGTTAAATATCTTCTTCTTAGCGAGTCGATGGCAATCTAAATGATATAATATATGTAATGTCCGCCCAGAACTTTGCCACGAGAATCGCATTATGAGTCCTTCAGATCTTTAAGCATGCAGTTGTTAAAGCCCGCGCGACATGATAATAGATGTCCCATCGTTTGTGGGACTGAATGCAGAGTCACTTCTAGTTTATAAGTAATTTCAAGACTAGTACCTGGTGGGATCCTAAACTAAACATCTCACACTTTGTATCCGTCTATTATATGTTTGTAAAGTACCCCACAACACAGGGATTAGATTCTATAGTGCGGGCGTTGTCTTTTTTTTTACCTATTTAATATATGTGTAAAAAGAATTATATCAGAGGTTCCAAAAGGTCCCTTAAAAAACAATATAATTACGAGACATACCTATATGTATAACATATTTCTTAGCAACGTAATAAACAATAATTCTATTCTACGCCAAAATAGCGACGTTGTGGAAACATCTAGAGAAGGCGTATGTCTAGCAGTCCTACAGGACAGCTTGATGCTGATAATAATGATGATGGGATTTTGCAAAATATTAATTTTACATATTTTAATGCTGCTCAATATGTGTGGTGCGCTTAAAATAGGATCATCTCCTATTAATTTGATACTAAAAAGACTGTTAGTGCTATAAATAAATAAAACAAAATAAAATATGTTTATTTCGGGTAACTAATTGCGACCCATAGACAGAAAATACAAACATAATAAAATACAAAAACAAAATTAATAATTAAAAAAAACAGAATATGAATAATAACGCACACGATACTAATTGATTAATAAATAAATATACATATAATTAAATTAAATAACGCTATATTTAGAAAGATTGAAATTACGCCTATACGTTATACAATAGGGCTTCTCCTAGATAACTCTTTTAATGCATTCTTCGCAATAAGAGCTACTGATTTTTCAATTTTTTTAATTATTAAACTAACTTTTGACTCAGCAATATAACAAGGTTAGTTCTTGTCTATCACGAAAGAAGAATATACCAAGACGATGAACTCTTTATGGTCATCTGATATGGATTTTAACCCTTAATATGAATAGTAGGTACCCTTAATATAAGTTTAGGTTCAATTAGATTAAAGTCTTCTTAATTGTCTTGTTTTAGTTTATGTAGGGAGGTTAGAGATGTTGAGTTATTCAGGTCTTACAAAGCCTTACAAGTTTGCAATTCGGTAATTGTTTAGAGCAAATTGTTTACGTAATTGCTTACAAAATTATGTATTTTACTCTATCTAAAGACAAGTCCTATAGTATCTTTAGCTGAGACCTATGGTACATACACCATAGGTCGCACAGGTTAAGGGCTCATCGTTCACTGGGCGCATATCCTATCGCAGGATAAGTTTTCATATCCAACATAGTTTGATTTTGTTTAAAATCCTTCAAAGTTTCAGATAAAAATAACAGTTAGATCTATGTTTTTAAAATACTTGATATAAACATATTATAAATTAATTCAATAAAAATAAATCAGACAAGGATTTTTATAATTTCCATTCTGTCCGATGTCAGGTAGTGCAATTCTAAGCAAAACTATCGCGAGTAAAGTACGTATTTGTAACCTTTTCTTATTTATAATAATTTTAAATAAGAAAGTTTACAAATACATAGATAATATTATTAATTATTAATATCTCCAGGACAAAGGTTAATAAGTGAGTACGAAAACATTTACTTACTGATGTAACGATATTATATATTATCATTATATATTGATTGATATTTGACAATATCTATAATCCATCATTGGTGACAAATTAGCCAACAAATAGTGGGATAAATATTTAGATCTTTGTTAAGTGTTTAAGCTCCTAGATATATAACAAATTCACATTATATTGGTTTTTGGAGACGTAAGATTGATCCAGCTAAATCGCAAGTTAGAGAGAAGTAATTATCACGAATCATAGAAAATGAGCAGATATTGCTTGCCCAGGTACTCAATATCATTCTCATAGTGAAATAATAAAATTAGCTATAGAGATATCTCTAAAATCTTTAAATATTCTTGAAACATGTCTATCAAGCGCCTGCTCGAAATTAACCGCAATTAACACTGAACAAAAGGTTGCAATAAACAACCCTTTGAGTTGTGCTCTTTGAGAAAACCATTGACCCGGGACTTTATTTGCCAATTAAACAAGCACGTACCAACCCCAAACCAACTTTATCAATCTGTATGTCTGCGTATAAAATCAATTAATAAAAATAGTGTGATTAAAATAAATTAGACCATCTTTCCACACTTAGGTAAAATATAGGTAGTAGGTACTTAAGCATTTAATAAAAATACTATTAATAAAGGGTGCCGAACATAAAGTAGTAAGAATCAGCTATAAGTGCAATACAAAATAATGAAAACTTATTATGTGCCGTAGCTATTTACTACAGAATTCCAAGAAAAACTTCTGAAAGAAGATTAATAATAATATATTTGATTCTGACAAAGTCCATAGTGTGTGTAACAATTTCCCAAAAAAAAATTGTTAGTAAATATAAATAGCGCACACTAAAAAGTAACATGTAGCGGCATCCATCTCGGCATAGAGGCGGCATAGACGAACACCTACAAACACGCTTATGATAGTGTTGGTGCTTGTACGGATACGTGCTATCATAGACCAGGGTCGATAATTTTTAAAACCAAAAAAAATAATAGTAGGATGAAACCCATTAGAAAAGGAGGGGAATATTATAAAAATTAAAGGAAAAATAATTTACGGGCGATCTGAGTTCGGGAAGGGTATGGGGGTGAGTTTTTAAGGGTAAAAAACGGTTTTTATCGATTTCCGGCAAAACTAAAAGTCCTATCGAAAAAAGTCAAATGGCAAAGTTGTAGGTAATAAAAAGATCTAAAACTTTTGTATTTACACTTTTTTCACATAACCTAAAATTTATCTGAAAACTTCAAAAAACCAAGATTTTGGTTTTTTATTTTTATCTTTTACATAAATTTTTCTTTTTTAACGAAATTTGGTGAAAACTTACCTTATTATGTCCCAAATACGCTGTAATTTATTTGATTAAAAATATTTATTTTTTCACCTTATTTTGAATTAATATCGAAAAAACACACTAATTTTCAATCGAAAAGTCACCCGTCAAAATATCAGCTTTTTTAAAAAAGTTGGTATGTTTTCTGTTCGTTGAAATCTCTACTTTCCGATGGTGAAAAAAATATGTATGTACCTATAGTAAATCTTCTCAGAAAATGCAAAAAAAATCGAATACTTTTTTTAATTACAACTAAAATTTTGAGCTATTTATTAAAATTAACACTTTAATTACTCAA
The DNA here is from genome assembly GCA_951640165.1 of Pseudoips prasinana. Lineage (NCBI taxonomy): Eukaryota > Metazoa > Arthropoda > Insecta > Lepidoptera > Nolidae > Pseudoips > Pseudoips prasinana. Next base: position 28,679,644 of record OX621236.1, on the reverse strand, counting down.
AAAACATTAGATTACATGTAACATTGATAAAAAAAAATCCAAATAAAAATATACTACTATAATTAACAAACAAATAAGTTAATCAAATGAATATTTAATAAGACATCTACAATATTTGGAGTAAGTTGTCGAATCTTCTTTAAATTATATGCGTAGATGTCTATTTATATTTTAAGATAAATTATATACCTGAGTGACCTACGAAAAATAGTAGCCCATCAAAAGGTATTTCATGGAGAAGTGGGGAAGGGGCTAGGCGGGTCTGGGTCTTACTACATACATACTAATAATAATCTCCTTAATTTTGCACAAACAAATTTAGATAATCCCATAAAAAAAATTCAAAATCCTAAAAAATATATTAAAAATCTATAAAAAATATATAAAATATACATCGTAAATATATTTTTACTAACAAACGTTTGGCCGATTTTCAAATATATTTTATACATTTCAAATATATTTCAGATATATTCAAAATATATGAAACATACATGAAAATCAGCCAAAAGTTAGTTATTAAAAACATATTTACTATACATATTTTTATATATTTATACATTTTAAATAGGTTTTTAATATATTTTTTATACATTTTGACATTTATTTCTTTAATATTTTGTTGTTTAAAAATATTGTAATGAATAACGTAATCAGAATAAAGTATCTACATTGAATTGTACGATTTATATTTATATATAATGAGATTTTCTATGACATAAATGTAATAAGCATTAAATAAATCAACTTTTTAATTGAAACAAATTGCAGCAATCACATTTCTAGATGATTTTTTTAATAATAAATAAATAAAACTTCGAATTAGAGTTATTTTCGATTTTTTGCATTTTCTGAGAAAATTTACTACAGTAACATATATATTTTTTTCACCATCGGAAAGAAGAGATTTCAACGAACAGAAAACATACCAACTTTTTGAAAAAAGCTGATATTTTGACGGGTGTCTTTTCGATTGAAAATTAGGGTGATTTTTCGATATTAATTCAAAATAAGGTGAAAAAATAAATATTTTTAATCAAATAAATTACAGCGTATTTGGGACATAATAAGGTAAGTTTTCACCAAATTTCGTTAAAAAAGAAAAATTTATGTAAAAGATAAAAATAAAAATCCAAAAACTTGGTTTTTTGAAGTTTTCACATAAATTTTAGGTTATGTGAAAAAAATGTAAATACAAAAGTTTTAGATCTTTTTATTACCTACAACTTTGCCATTTGACTTTTTTCGATAGGACTTTTAGTTTTGCCGGAAATCGATAAAAACCGTTTTTTACCCTTAAAAACTCACCCCCATAGCCTTCCCGAACTCAGATCGCCCGTAAATTATTTTTCCTTTCATTTTTATAATATTCCCCTCCTTTTCTAATGGGTTTCATCCTACTATTATTTTTTTTCACTTTTTATTAATTTTAAACGCTTCTACCCTGGTCTATATAGGGGTAATTTGAATAAAAAATCACTTGTACAGTATATTAATCATTTAAATTGTTTAAATATAAGTAAAATTGTTATATTCTCATTTCCCTATAGTGCTAGTTTGTCACAGGAGGAAAATATGATTAGATATAACTTGAATCTGACTTTACACACATTATCAACCTATATGCAGGTGAAATTACATGTAATTGACATTAACACCTTTGTTAAGAAACCTTTTTACCTGACAAAAGATAACTATTGCTATCTTCCTAACTATTGTACAAGACAAATAGCTTCATCGCTATGTTATTTCTTTGACATTTCAGCCAGGAACTTGGCTAAACCTTTAGCTAGAAGTAAGATGTTTGGCCAAGTACTGAGTACTGAGCAATGTACCGTTGACATAAATAATGCCAGTTGTATGCCTACTGATGACATTTATATTCAAAATAATTTAAATTAAATAGTGTGACAATAGAGGATTTCTCTTGCATAATACCAAATTCTGGTCATGGTTTTAATGTGAGTTCAAGTGGGAAGACAGATCCACGTAGTGTAATAAAAACAAATGTGAACCCATCAAACATACATGATAAAGTTAATAAATATACAAAAAAAAATTGTATTAACCAGGTGCACCAAAATATTCAAGGTTTGATGGGAAAAGAGCTAGAATTTGAGCTGTTTTTGAATTGCAACAATATAGATATTTTAAGTTTAACTGAGCACTGGCTAAAACTCCATCAATTCATTTTCAGCTTCAATAATCACCAGGTTGTAAGCTCGTTCACCAGGGAAAAATATATTCATGGTGGCTCTCTAATTCTAATAAATAAGTTGTTAAAGTTTAAAGAAAGAAGTGATGTTGTGAGCCTCTCTGTTGAGCGAGTTGTAGAGATTTCATGTGTTGAGTTGGAGCAATTTATTGTTTTGAGTCTTTACAAACCTCCTTGTGCGCCATTTGATACTTTTTCAGATAATATGGAGGATGCATTAAATAAATTATCTAACAGCCATAAAACAGTTATCATTTGTGGAGATTTTAATATAAATATTTTGGAGAAAAGCACAATAAGTTGCAATTTATTAAATTTGTTTAAATCCTATAATTTATATCACAATTTTACAGAACCAACTAGAGTCACTGCTACAAGTGCTACATGCATTGATAATATATTTAGCACTGTAAAACCTTTATTTAAATCAATAATCAATAAAATTCAGTCAGATCATTCAGGTCAGTTGGTAACTTATTCAAATGCTCCAAAAATTAAAAGAAAACTTATAAGCTATATTCCATTTAGTGAAAACCGCTTAGAAAGATTTAAATGTAATATAGTAAAACAAATAGCATGGCTGCCCTATCATGATAATCCGGATCACTTGTACAACTCTTTATTCAATTTGATTAATGATGAGTTCTGCACAATATTTACACCCAAACAACTGTCTGTAAGTGACCGCCTGGTATTCAGTGATTGGGCAACTCCAGGCATCTATAAAAGTCGGAATCGGTTGTATGAATTGTATGAAGAAAGATCCCATAATCATAATACAGCTTTTCAAGAATATGTGAAACAATATGCCAAAACATTTAGACGAGCCTGTACCGCTGCTAAATCTTTGCACATAAAAAATATACTTAAATCTTCTACAAATATAATCAAAACTACTTGGAAGATAATTAATGCTGAGACAGGTAAAACAAAAATACGTAGTCGTGATTCTAACTTAGTAATAAACAACATAGATATTAAAGGCGATTTGGAGATTGCGACTGAGTTTGAAAAATATTTTACGAATATTCCAGTCATAATTACTAACTCTCTTTCATGTTCTTCTACATCTGCTGAGCAGATACTCAAGCAAAGCGTAGGGTCGTGTGACACAGTTTTTGAATTTTCGGTGGTTAGCCCTAAAGATATTTTAAATGCTTTCAAGAGTATTAATATGAAAAACACCAAGGATCTGTGGGGTCTATCTGTTAAGACTGTTTCATCAATTATTACTATAATCGCTCCACACTTAGCTACTGTGTTCAATTGCTGTGTTGCATCAGGTGTATTTCCTGACTTGATGAAGTATAGTAAAGTCATTCCTTTGTTTAAAGCTGGTGATACTTCAGACCCTTCAAATTTTCGACCTGTTTCCGTGCTGCCCACTCTTAGTAAAATATTTGAAAAGCTTATGCTTAGCCAGCTGCTCAGACACTTTAATATACATAATTTACAACACCGGAAACAGTTTGGATTCACAAAGGGTTGTTCAACCATAGATGCAGGGGTCAACTTATTAAAAAGTATATTCGCGGCGTGGGAAGACTCGCAAGATACATTAGGTATCTTTTGCGATTTGTCCAAAGCGTTCGATTGCGTTCATCATGATACTCTGGTCAGAAAATTGCACCACTACGGTATTAGGAACAAGGCTCTCGAACTTCTGACTTCTTACCTGGGCAATAGAATTCAGATGGTCGAAATAAACGGTAAAATATCTCCGGGATCTCCAGTGGTGATGGGCGTCCCACAGGGGTCAATTCTTGGCCCATTTTTGTTTTTAATTTATATAAATGACTTACCTTACTATGTAAGGGATAAGCATGAGATTGTGTTGTTTGCAGATGATACTTCCCCGACGTTCAAAATAAACCGACAATTAAGCAATTTTGACGATGTTAATGATGCAATCTCTAAAGTTGTTCATTGGTTTAATGCCAATAATCTTGTGCTTAATGATAAGAAAACTAAAGTCATTAAATTCACTACACCGAATGTGAAAAAGGCTACAACCAATGTACAACTTAATGGAGCTAGGTTGGACCCTGTTGAATCAACTGTGTTCTTGGGTATCACTATTGACCCAAAGCTACAATGGAGCCCACAAAAAGAAAAACTGTCCGGCAAATTAAGTTCTGCAGCATATGCAGTGAAAACTATTAGACGGCTGACTGATGTTGATACAGCTAGAATGGTTTATTTCAGTTATTTTCATAGTGTAATGTCCTATGGAATTCTGGAATTCTTCTCTGGGGTAGCTCTGCTGACATTAACACCATATTTATATTGCAAAAAAGAGCTGTAAGAGCTATCTATAATCTTGGCCCGAGAGTGTCTCTAAGAGAAAAATTCAAAGAGGTCAACATTCTAACTGTACCATCTCAGTATATATATGAAAACTTACTATATGTGCATAAAAATATCGATTCCATCTGTAAAAGGAGCGATACACATAATGTAAATACTAGATATAAGAATAATCTCATATTGCATACTACCCGTCTCCACAAAATAAATAACTCTTTTATGGGGCAATGTATAAGATTCTATAACAAACTTCCCAATGATATTAGAGAATTGTCTACGAATAAGTTTAAAAGAATTATTAAAGCCAAATTGTGTAGCAGAGCATATTACAAAATTTCTGATTATTTAAGTGATAAAAGTGCTTGGGATTGAGTTGTTCTGAGTCAGCACACATGATTGTAATTAATCTTAAGTATATTTTATTTTAAAAAAAGGATTCCTACTGAGTTTTCTGGCAGTGTTTCTCAGTAGCTGCCACGTCATACACTGCACGGTAGGGTAAAAAAATATGACGATTCCACATAAATGTAAATTTTTTACGGAATAAAGTACCTTTGACTTTGACTTTGACAGGCCTAGTATGAAAATGGGCGTTCAAATCAAAATACGCATTCGTTATTTTTGAGGCAGATTATCACCTCAGTGGATTTGTCAATAAACAGAATTGCCACATTTGGGTGAAAGAGAATCCAAGAGTAATTGTCGAAGAACCAATGCATCCACAAAGAGTGACTGTTTGATGCGGTTTATGGGCTGGCGGCATCATCGGGAATATGAGGCCGGTCAGACAGATACTGTGAATGGTGTTCGCTATCGTGAGATGATAACAAACTTTTTATGGCCCGAATTGGAAGATCTGGATGTGGACGAAAATTTGAAGGGCGAATAATCACACGTCGCGGCGATGTCAATTGGCCGCCAAGATCTTGTGATTTGATACCGTTGGACTTGTTTATTTGGTATTATTTTAAAGAAAAGATGATTATCGGTAAGCCATCAACAATTCAAAAGCTAAAGGATGAGATAATCCAGCACATTGACGACATTGAACCTCAATTATGCCTCAGTGTCATCGAAAATTTGGACCATCGGATGGAGGTGTGCCGTCGAGGCCGTGGCGGTCATTTAGCCAATATTTTGTTCTATACATAATTGAGTCATACCAATATATCATAATAAAAAGAAATGTTAATAATTTCTTTAATAATTTGAGTTTTATTCAAAATAAACATCAGCCCTTGAAATTTAACTAACCAACTTGTCTGTAGAGTCCTTTATAAAATACAGCAGAGTAGCTAAAGTAGAGTTCACTATGTCCATATTATGGGTCAACGTCAACAATGAAATCATAGAAAACCAGTGAACGTAAGACAAACATTAGATTCATAAATATTAAGCGCAATATAATGGCAAGCGTCTTTGGTACCTGTAGCTATGAACAATATAATTCCTGCATAAGAGTATAAGTCCACAGAAGGAATGCTGCAAATTATGAATTATGAATCAAAATCTACATGGGCGGTCCCATTTAGATTTTAAATATTTTTTTATAAACACATAATGTAAACAAGGGTTAAATCGCGTAACATACATACAAAAAAAATGTAGCCATTTAGCTAAATTGAAAAGCTCTTTTTTAAGTCAATAATATTAATCCCATGAAAATATACGGCGCTTTAAAAAAACATGCTTGGCATGTCTGTAGGGACTGCCGATGGAAGTGAAAACTATTTTAACTGACTTCAAAAGGAGGAGGTCGTCAAATTCACTGGTTTTTTTTTCGCTACTCATACTCCGAAAGTAGTGTTTATTTGATCCGAGTAGCGAATGGAAGATGCTACTTCCCACCTTTAAACGGTAACGACTCATAGTAATTACTTCCCTCCCAATGGTGACAACAATTTTAAAAATAGAACTAAATTTGGTAAGGCAGTCGGCAAGAAATTTAACATAATTAAGAAAAAATCCTGCGGTCATGTGAGTGTATAGACGGTCAGTGTGTATAAAAAAGAGCCTCCGTTGTACTATGTGACTATTCTTATTATTAAATTGAGATTGAATCTGTCGAAATCCGCAGGCGAACCAAAGTCACCGACTACATAGCCCGAAGAATTGCTAAACTGCAGTGGCAGTGGGCGGGGCACATAGCTCGTAGAACCGACGGCCGTTGGGGCAGATAGGTTCTCATGTCGTGACCACGAACCGGAAGACGCAGCGTGGGCAGGCCCCCTACAAGATGGATCGATGATCTTGTGCGGGTCGCTGGCAACCGCTGGATGCGAATAACGCTAGTCCGGTAATAGTGTGAGAGGCCTTTGTCCAGCGTGTGAGGTCCTTTGGGGAAGGGGCTAGGCGGGTCTGGGTCTTACTACATACATACTAATAATAATCTCCTTAATTTTGCACAAACAAATTTAGTTAATCCCATAAAAAAAAATTCAAAATCCTAAAAAATATATTAAAAATCTATAAAAAATATATAAAATATACATCGTAAATATATTTTTACTAGCAAACGTTTGGCCGATTTTCAAATATATTTCAGATATATTCAAAATATATGAAACATACATGTAAATCAGCCAAAAGTTAGTTATTAAAAACATATTTACTATACATATTTTTTATATATTTATACATTTTAAATAGGTTTTTAATCTATTTATAATATATTTTTTATACATTTTGACATTTATTTCTTTAATATTTGTTGTTTAAAAATATTGTAATGAATAACGTAATCAGAATAAAGTATCTACATTTAATTGTACGATTTATATTTATATGTATATAATGAGATTTTCTATGACATAAATGTAATTAGCATTAAATAAATAAACTTTTTAATTGAAACAAATTGCAGCAATCACATTTCTAGATGATTTTTTAAATAATAAATAAATAAAAATTCGAATTAGTTATTTTCGATTTTTTGCATTTTCTGAGAAATTTTACTACAGTAACATATATATTTTTTTTCACCATCGGAAAGAAGAGATTTCAACGAACAGAAAACATACCAACTTTTTGAAAAAAGCTGATATTTTCACGGGTGACTTTTCGATTGAAAATTAGGGTGTTTTTTCGATATTAATTCAAAATAAGGTGAAAAAATAAATATTTTTAATCAAATAAATTACAGCGTATTTGGGACATAATAAGGTAAGTTTTCACCAAATTTCGTTAAAAAAGAAAAATTTATGTAAAAGATAAAAATAAAAAACCAAAAACTTGGTTTTTTGAAGTTTTCACATAAATTTTAGGTTATGTGAAAAAAATGTAAATACAAAAGTTTTAGATCTTTTTATTACCTACAACTTTGCCATTTGACTTTTTTCGATAGGACTTTTAGTTTTGCCGGAAATCGATAAAAACCGTTTTTTACCCTTAAAAACTCACCCCCATACCCTTCCCGAAGTCAGATCGCCCGTAAATTATTTTTCCTTTCATTTTTATAATATTCCCCTCCTTTTCTAATGGGTTTCATCCTACTATTATTTTTTTTCACTTTTTATTAATTTTAAACGCTTCTACCCTGGTCTAATCAAGGAAGCGCACCTTTTTCGTATAATATCTGCGAAACCGTCAATACGCGTCTCGGCGAACATCGGCGATTAAAGAAGAATAATGACAAAATGGGCCAATGGGACCATTCTGTTTATTCGAAGACGAAAACGAGAAGAAATTGGTTGCTAGTATTATTAAAACGATGCAAGCCAAAGGCTTTTCGTTTACAATGAATGACGTTAGAAAAATGTCATGATTTTGCCGAACAGTTAACATTAAACTATCGATTCAACAAAAAAATCAGATGGCAAAATTGGTTTGACTGGTTACAATTTTTTTAAGCAGTAATAGCGATATTACATTACGAATATCAGAAGGTGTCTCCTTGGCTCGAGCCAACGGACTATGGGCACGATATAGGTACAAAGTATAAACCATAAAGTTAGTATACCGGGTATACTAACTTCATGCTATAAACAAAGAGAATGAACACACTGCAAGACAGCCAAAAACTGAGAGAGAGACTAGCCTCTTTTTATTTTATGACTTTAGCAGTATTTTTTAATAATGCTCTGTGAAAACTCCTTAGTACAAATCACAGAGTATGTAACAAACTACGAAAAAAATCTCGCGCTAAACCATAAAGTTAGTATACCTAGGTATACTAACTTTATGCGCTAAACGTAGTGATTACATACTCTATATTTCGCGGCTCCCGTCAGTGAGCAAATATTAATAGAAAGAAAATATTGTACGAGTCATAAACTGTACATATAAGATATTAGAGTACAAAAAATGAACACTGCAAATTCCAATATTAGGTCGCAGCATGCTATAGTAAAAAGGTACAAATTGTTATGTTATATTATTGTTATAGTTATGATTATAATAAATTAATAATTATCGATATACCTATATTCTTGATATCAATACAAAAGATTTCTCCGATTTATATAATGTAGGTACCTACCTAATATTTACTGGCTAATGGTATATTAGCTTTTGCTAATATAATTTTATATAGATTCAATAAAACTAATAGTGGCAGGTATTATATCAATGCGAACCCGTTTTATTTCTTTAGCTATGACATTAACCATAATATATAAATTTATATATTGCGACATATTAAAATTTGAGTAGGTACCTAATTGAGATACAAAAGGTCAGTAATTGAGTGACTTTATATTTTGGTGTTAGTGATCATTAATTGTAAACAATTACTAGATTAGTATTTTTAACAAGAACTCCGCTCATAAGACGACCCATTGACCGAAAGTATTGTTAAACATTAGTCATAATGGGGGTTTGGGTAGCAAGAGCAGCACAGAGCGGCCAGATAAAAGATTAGCATTTTATCATCAATAGTCAAAAACTTAATCCCCTGTCTGTTATTTATATTCACCATGTCAGATGACGTCCACAATTGTCAAAAGATTTCCGCAATGGAGTGTGTCCATCTTATGGAGGGATTTGCCATAATAGTCACGCTCGGCAAACGGGTTGGCCATCGCAGCATGATGGTCATAGTACAAACGCCAGCACATCAAGCTACCCCAATCTGTCAGATTTCCCCAATTGAAAGTGTACCTTATGCTTATGTGATATAGTTGAAAATCTATAAAAGAAATTTGACATATTGGGGTAGCTGTATGTACACGAGAGACGCTCTGCTGCTCGTTCTGTCAGAGATATTCCCTTGGGACGACTTCTACGTCCCCAAATGGATGAGATAGGGTGGTGAAATTCTTTACCGTCAGCCACAAAGCATTTATATTGCCCGGTTGGCGTGGTTGGTAAATGCTTGCTTTTCACACCGCAGGTCGTGGGTTCTATTCCCACCTAGGACACCATGCATATATTTGTTTGTCCTGAGTTTGGGTGTAATTGTCTATATAAGTATGCATTTAAAAAAGAAAAGTAGTTCGATGCGGGATCCAAGACAGTTAAAGCGATTCCCCGGGACATGCCTGAGCCTCACCGTTCAGTGTCATTTCATTGTGTGCCACTGTTGATCCTGGCTTACAGGAGTTGCAGTGGTGGGTAAGAGGGAGCGACTAGTCCTGAATAATAAAAAAGTACATATATAATATATCAGTTACCTGGTTTCCATAGTAAGCTGTGCTTAGTTTGGGGTCAGATCACCGTGTGTGAATAATATCCCACGATATTATATTCATCTTAATATCTAATATTTATGTGAGTAATTCACAGCATCTCAAATCTTACGAAATAATAAGTAAATTTCTAAATTTCAGTAATTGCACGTTAGTCCTAACTAAAGAAGGATAAGGTACCTAACTTAACATGAAGAGACAAGAAGATTTCTCTCAATAATATTTTTGAACAGTTATTTTTGTACGGCTCACATTATACTACAATCGTTAACTGATAAAAATTTAAAACGAAAAGATAATTTTACCGAGTTCCTCAAAAATCTTTTAATAAAATATACATAATGTAAAACAATGACAACAAAACCTTTCGTTGGCATGATCTCAGCAGTAGGATATTAATTTCTATGCAGCAAAATAAATAATGTACCAAAACAATATTCTTCTGCATTAATAGCGGAAAAGACGTAAATAACAAAATTGAACATGAAGTCAGTTAAAAAGGATCTGTATCATTCTAGTATTATTACTTTTGTTACTGAATAGCAACTCAGTATACCTATCTATAGCTAGTATTTAAAAGGTTAGTTATAAAATAAACCACGATAGTAAGATAACAAACTTTCCTTACTATCATGGTTTGGCTTGCTTTTATCATTTTAGTTTCAATCTGTCTGAGGTCACAACTACACAAGTTTTACTTGAACGGCGTCCAATTAGCTACAAACTTTCAGAGATATTTACGGTTGTTATTTGGTTTGAATTCACCTTGTCGGCAGTCAGGTTAAGTCCAATATTTTTTTTTTTAAGATAACGCCCACACTAGTTTATCTTATCCCTCTGTCGCGGGGTACTTTACAAACATATAATAGACGGACACAAATTACATCCAGACTCAGAACAACTATTTATCGGTCACACAAATAGTTGTCCGGCGCGGGACTCGAATCCGCGACACGGAGCGGCAAGGCGACAGTCTTAGGCGCTGCGCCACACGTGCATATTTTTAATATCATGTTTACAATTAGCCTAGGAGGCTTTCACTGCTTCACCGGGTAATAGATGCGAGCGGGGGCTCAAGACGTCTATCAAATACGACTACAAGCTATCACGCGTTAGAGGGCCATCTCCTGTGGGAATTAAACCTCGGCTAAGATGTGGACTTCGATTTATTGACATAACTACAACTTAATATTGATGTTTAATTTTAGGGAATAAATCTATCATCCATCCTCGTTTACGGTGGGGCACGGTATTTTTCTTAATTATATTATTATCTAAAAAATGAGGTGGCGTATAAATAAAATAATAAAAACCCGTTTCAATAATGACCAAATTAAGCTTTTTTATACCGTTGACCTCCTTTTTTGACCCATCCTACCGATTTTAAAGTTTTTTGACTCTCAAATAAAATAAAAATATTTTGTAATTATCTATAGAGTTGAAGAAAGCAATACGTATTATATTATCTTCACCAATATCTAACACTATCCTAAATCCCTACCTTAAGATGACGTTGAGACTGAGGTATTTGTGATCTCTCGACTATTATTGATCGAAGGATCTCTGTGACAGATTGACCGACCGAGTAGCACCTTAAGACTTCCTTATTATCATTTTGGTACGGAACTCTAAAGAGAACCTTTAAAAGTTCAATTTGTCCTTGGAACTGTACACACGGCTACACATTAAGCTATAGCTACATTTCCAATATAAGCTGTTCTCCCATTGTATGGAAATGCTATACAACGCGAGATCAGCTTTTACTGGAAATGTACCTATAGCTTGATATGTAGCCGTGTGTACAGTTCCATGGACAAATTGAGCTTCATTAAGTTTTCCTCCCTCAATATATATATTCTGTATTTTTTTTTCATTAGTTGCGCTTATTAATTGTTCTTCCAATATTTATGTTACACGTTGAAGATAAAAATACGCTATCAGACTTCGAAAAATTATAACACCTTATTAATTTGCATCAGGTTTTGGTTTACATTACTTATTTTCTAATTTCTTTTTAGTGAGACTGGCTACTCGAAGAAAGTGTACTTATTGTTATTACTGAACGTAATTGGAGTGATAATTTACGCCGGTATAATTACTGTTATATTGCTAATGGCTCTCGGTAAGTCATGGATTATACAATAAGTAGGTAAAGGCGACGCAACATTAGTGGATACGCTTGCAGTTTGAAAACCACTCTTACTGCTTACGTTATAAAGACGATGCTATCGTCAAACTGTGTCCACAAACGTGATATCAGCTTTACCTAAAAATACATCTATTTGAACCGTCCCTCTCCGGAAACATGACCCAAATTCTGAGAAACCCAATTCACTTATGATGATCGTACCTACCTATTGCTAGCTGTCTAGTGTTGGTCAAAAGTGATTATTGAGATTACTTTGGTTGGGTAGAAAAGGACCTAAAAAGGCGTTGGTTATTATTGATTGAAAGTCGTGTGTTGGACGCACAATAAATTTCTGATGAATGAGAACTATCCTCCTTATTACTATTAAGGTTACTCCAAACAGAACTTTTAAGGTGGAAAATATTTCTTGCGTTAAACATACAATTATTATTAGATTAAACTAACTTATTAAATAAAGAAACATAAATAAAATAAAATAAGAATAAACATAAAAAAAAATCATAACTAACATCACTTTCAAACGGGAACGTATCCAGAAGGCTGGCAGCATTGCCACGTTGAATGGCAATGCTAATTATTTGACGGATTGGCTAGCCCTCTGATCTCGTGAAGCATCGACCAGACGTTTTGAAACATCACGAACTATTAATAACATGTAGACAATAATGAAGAATTCAAATTTTTGATATTGGGTTATTGAGGGCTCGTAATCCAGGTCAAAAGAATCAAATTACTTGAAGGATATTTGGACTTTAGAGTTATTAAATAATAACGAAGCGCATTGTTTCCCTTTCATCATACGCACGGCTAAGCTGTGGAACACCCTGCCGAACGACGTGTTTCCAGACTCATATAACATGGGTTTTTTCAAGGCTAGAGTGAACCGGCATTTCATGTGTACGCGCGGTCCACCTTCGACCACATCTTCACTACCATCAGATGAGATTGTGGTCAAGCGCAAACCCATCCAGCATAAAAAAACATCGTAAGGTTTTTGAACAAAACTTTTTGTGTGCAATCTTTTTTAATAGCAAGTCACGCTTTTACTGGGCTTTGCTTGACATTATGTCTTTGCGTAGGTAATTTATTGTTTAGTTCCTAACAAAGGCAATGCCACACTGTTGCACATTGCCCATGAGATGTCGAGGTAATAAATGCAAACAAAAAGAAAGACTTAATACGTTAAGCGACACACATTACACACACAATAGATGAATGGCATCTGTCTTTCGTTGGCATGATCGTAGATTACTTACTTGGCTTTGGCCCAGTTGTAATGGTAGTCACCTCACCATCGGCAACCTTATGTATCAGGTTCGATCCCTACATATGACTCATAAATGGTTGTCCCCAGTCTCGGTGTGCTGTATCCGTTAGGTAAGTGTACGATACTGAGATTTGTTTCATCATTTTATTCTAAATGAATAAGACCTTTAGAAGTATATTTTTCGTCATTCCATCCAGCAGTAGTTCCAAGAGCTCTCCTTTTACTTCGTGTCCGTTCCACACTATGGTTGCCATTCTACTGGTTGTGACACTAGTCGCGGCCGCTGCTATACAATTTCTCGTTGGATGCGGCTGCCAAGTCGTGACTGCCAAGTGAGTCTTACCTTTAGGTACACAGCCACTGTTAAACAAACAATGATTGAATCGTAGACGTACCAGACACAGATACCGCAGAACACGTCTTGCTTGCTCTTGTTTTATAGTTCATATACCATATGTACAGACGCCAGTAGATCCAGCTACCCCAATCTGTCAAATTTCTTTTATAGACTTTCAACTTCATCACATAAGCATAAGGTTCACATTAAATTGGGGAAATTTTACAGATCGGGGTAGCTTGATGTGCTGGCGTCTGTACAAGCGCCTTTTTGAAAGTTTTACAAATTCTTCAACTTCTTGGGTAGATGAAGCTTCCCGTCAGGCGTCGGTAGTGTATATAAGAACCTATTTTGTAGTAATATTATTTCTTTGTTACAGGCATACTCTTCCCGGAGCCCGACATAGCCCCGGTGATGGCAAACTTCATATCTTTCATCCAAAATGAAACGTTACACTCAGAAAGAATCGGGACCGTTTTTGAGACCAGCCTAGAAGTCTATGAAATACTTATTGATTAAAGAAACATTTTGAATACCCCCAATTTAGTGTATGCGAACCTATGTTAGAATGTAAGTACTTCTAGATATGCTTAAGTGAACATTTACTTTGAAGTAGAGCTAATAAAAAACAGTTGAGAAGTTTGTGATCAGTGTATTTTAATAATTAATGAGAATGTTAGAATTATTAAGACGCAGACAATTATGGTAAATATGGAGACATTAAATATATTCTTCATTATTCCGGAATATTCCGCGGCAGAGTTGTTGGGAAGGTTTTCATTATGCTAGAGCTTTATTGAAATCTGAAATTTAAAAGTTATAAATAATTTATGTAGGTAATTAGTATCCACTTGATAGCTAAACTTACCGATGAGACCATACGACCGAAATACTTTATGCTTTAGGAAGCTAAATTGAGGCAGGATGGTCAAAGCAACAGCGCCCGGCTGGGCACCGCCCCTGGGATCCTTGGCGTTTGAAGGAAGGAAACTCCACTCGTCTTGTATAAGCGGTCCCGGGAAGAGGTAACCTGCTGTAGCTCAGGTTGCCTAAACGCTCTTGTGCGTGCTGGGGTGGGCGGAGGCTTTCGGGCCCCTCCCTTCCCCGGGTGAGAGTCTCGCGGACGTTCAGTGAACAGCGGAGGTACTGGCCAGATTGTTCACGAGTACCCAGAGCCGCCGCTTAAAGCACTGTGAGACTGGCTACCGTGGTCGTTTTAGTGGGTTCGTGCCCCACACAACGTGCGACGGCATTTCCATCACGTAAAAAAAAATAAAAAAATTGGTCATAACAGAATACAGAATTGGCGCTTTGTTACATTACGCCCCGTAACGAGGATCAGTGTCCAGCTTTAAAGTTAATAATAATAATAATAATAATTTATTTCCCAGATAATTGTACAATAACCACTTACAGTAAATCCTTTTTTTATGTACATAAGCAAAAAGTAAGTAGACTAATTGAACTCTGGTACCCAAGGTAAGATTTAACTTGTGTTATGGGTACCAGTGCCCTCACAAGTTTGCACATTTAGTATCCTTTGGAAGGAACGTGGCAGATAAGTCACCTATTAAACTTAAAAACTACTATATTAAACTAAAAGAAAATAAATCATAAACTAAAAATATAAAATATCTAGAAAAACCTCATCGTGTCTAGAATGTGTGTTAATAAATGAATGTGTGTGAGAGTATGGTATGGTTGTGTGAGTGGGTAAGTGTACCATACACATATGTGAAGAAAGGAAGTGAGTTATGTGAGCGTTGTGAGCGTTTTACGTATAGGGTAGATCGTGTAATATTATAATACAATTATAATACATTTACTCTTATTAATTTTTCCGTCTCCTCATAGTTCAAAGTCTGAAGCCAGTTATAGACTTTCTTTTTACATAATGTAGTGGGAAACGGAAATATATTACAATTTTTATTAATTATATTATAGAGATGACTTCCAATTACTCGAAAATGTCTTTGGGCTGAAGTAGTATGAGACTTTTGGGTTAAGCAGACTTTATAACTTCGTCGATATTTGACAGAATTTCGATCATATACTATTGTTTTATGTTTCCTAAGGATGGTTTGGAGGACAAAGAGTTGTCTCACGGTGAGCACTTTACAATCTGAATATAGCATTGTAGTAGAGTACCTATAGGGCTTAAGTGTCATTACTTTGAGGACAGCCCTTTGTGCACGTTCCAATTGTAATAAATTAGTTTTAATCGCACCTCCCCATACAGAAATGCAATAGGTTAGTATGGATTGGCATAATGCATAATAGACAGTTTTTAAGGTGATAGGGTCTGCCGATTGTCTTAGTCTTTTAAAAATATAAGTCAGTTTTCGAGCTCTTGAAGTTAGTGTTTCCAGATGGGGCTTCCAATTTAATGAGTTATCTATTATGATCCCTAGATAGCGAACAGAGTCAGACTTTTTTAATTGTGGGCAATTACATGCTGGTGCAAGTAAATTTATACAACGGTTTGTATGCGCTTTAAGGACTAATGAATCCAGACAAGTGAGAGAGGAGGGTTTTAGGGAGAAAGGCATAAACATGGTCTTATTTAGATTTACTGTTAGTACATTATCAGTAAACCATGTCATAACAGATTTGAGAGCTTTTTCTGTATGTCTATATGTTTCTGGCCAGTCTCTCCCATGTACAAGCATCGCGGTGTCATCTGCATATGTAAAAATGGAACAATTTGGCAAAGACAGTTTACACAGGCTGTTAATGTACAGTAAAAACAGTGTTGGGCCCAAAACTGAGCCCTGTGGAACTCCAAAGCTTAGTAATTTACTGTCGCTGATTTGGTCATTTATTTTCACACACTGAAGTCGGTCACTTAAATAATCTTTGAAGATATCAAGTGTCAATCCCCGAATTCCTATGCTTTCTAGTTTAGATAGGAGGAGAGGGACAAACACAGTGTCAAAGGCCTTGGAAATGTCGAGAAAAACACCCAAACACTTCATCCCATTGTCCAATTTAGTGACAGTATGGTCTATAAGAGAGGCAACCGCATCTTCAGCAGATCTACCTCTTCTGAATCCATACTGATTGGGTGCCAATATGTTTTGAGATTCCAGAAATCCTATTAGGCGTTTATTAAGTATTTTTTCCAGAATTTTGGAAAAAGCGGGTAAAATAGAAATTGGCCTGTAGTTATTCACACTGTGCTTGTCCCCACCCTTGTAAACAGGAAGGACGACAGCCTTTTTAAATGCCTTAGGGAAGCGACCAGTCGAGATAGAGACATTGCAGACATGTGCTATGACGGGTGCAAGTTGGTGGAGACAGGCTTTTAAGAGCCTTAAAGATATTCCGTCCCAACCCACCGCTGCATCAGACC
Source organism: Pseudoips prasinana (assembly GCA_951640165.1). Taxonomy (NCBI): domain Eukaryota; kingdom Metazoa; phylum Arthropoda; class Insecta; order Lepidoptera; family Nolidae; genus Pseudoips; species Pseudoips prasinana. The sequence continues at coordinate 28,662,393 of OX621236.1, read as the reverse complement.
TCAGTCCAAGGATAACATTTTTTACCTCAATTTCATCCGTAGGTAGAATAACAAAAGAATTAAGCGGTCCAGGTTCATACTTATTTACTTGTGTAGATGAGAGGGGGATAATTGCCTCAGCCAATTTTCGGCCTATGTCAGCGAAGAAGTCATTTATGTAATTAAGTGAACAATGATTATCTGAAGTAATGTCTAGCAATTCTATGGGAGAGGAAACATTTTTGTTAGTATAAGTAATGTTTTTTATGACTTTCCACAAAGTTTTTGGGTTATTTTGCGCCTTAACAAGTTCAGCTTTCTCAAAATCAGTTTTTAGTCTTTTTAATAATTTGTTACAGAAATTTCTGTATCTAACGAAAGTAATTTTTAATACATAATTTTCGGGGTCTTTCTTACATTTACGAGCTAAGTCATCTCTATTGCGAATACACCGAAGCAAACCACTGGTAATCCATGGTTTAAATATTCTGCGCTTAGAAGATATGTTGACCATTTTGGAATGTTTATTAATAGTGGATCTAATAGTTGTAATAAGAAGTTCAGCGGCGTAATCTGCATCACGGATATTCATTATCCCACTGAAGTCCGTAGTAGAGATGTCCCTGATGACTTCATCGTAATTCACTATATTACGATAGCGTTTAGGTCTAACAGATAAACTACGCCATTCTAAATTGATAAATGTAGGTTTATGGTCTGTTATATAGGCATCGATTACTAACGTAATTGTTTTCACATCTGATTTTAACAATACATGATCCAAACAAGAATTATCGCGCGTAGGAAGATTATGTGAGGGCAATAAACCATGTGATGCAACTAAATTGAGGTATTCTTGTGCTTGTTGGCTAAGACTACTTGGTGCGATGTCAATATTGATGTCACCCATAATGATAATGTTTTTGACTGCTGCAATTGAAGTAAGAACCTCATTCAAGCCATAATTAAAATTATCATGATTCCGTAGAGAGGGTGACCTATAGATTGCTACTACTGTCAGATTATAGCGTTTTAAATGACAAACTAAGTAACTAGCATCTAACATTTGAGGTTCAGTGATGGTGTGCATCAATTCAGATTTTACGTACATTATTAGGCCATCATTTTGGTTTTTCGGTTTAGTAGTGCTGTAAGAAACATAACCATCTAATTCCGGGATGGTGGTCGAAGTATTTAGCCAGCATTCAGACAGGATCACAATATCACAAGAAATTTTTAAGCTAACAAAAAATACTGAGAATCGGTCAAAATTGCAGTTCACACTGCGAATATTTAAATGAATTATATTAAAACTGTTTGGTGTATTATTAATAAATGCTGTGCATTGCTCCGGCATACATACTTTAGCATGACATTTACCAAAAGAATCAATCTCCTCAAAAATATTAGAATCAAGCATTTTTACTGAATATATAGGTACACGTTAGGAGATGCCCTGATAAATACGAATCTAAACAGAAATGTACTGGGATATTCAAAAATATGAGAACTATTATTATCATAGACTTTTCACTATGTGTAACACGATAAAAGAGAACTGTAATGTGTATTAAGGTTGTTATACTAATTTTGAGATGCAGAGGTTTACATGTTAATGTATTGTATGCACGAATATACGCAAAATATTGCTTTGTGAAATGTATGTGAGTTTGATGAGGACTTACACAGTTATAATATGTTAATTGAATACTTAAACAGATATAGAACTTATTGATAATTGACCTAAAATTACTTAAGCTATGGTTATACAAACTATATGAGACAAGAAATAGGAGCGTAGAAGGGCTATTTTTGTAATAAATCATGAAAGGTTTTCTCCGACATAAAAAGTTAACATTTATAGTTCAAACCATTGACCATTTGTAAGGTGGTACATTACTCCCAGGTGTGTGTAAATATTTGCGACAACAAAATAAAACAATAGAATACTTCAATCAAAACGAAATTAACTTTTAAAAAGCCTCTTGCCATGCAAGGAAAAATGACGGTATATTCCCCATAAGACGGAATAAAAAAAGTATATTACCGGCAACCAACTCATACAACAAAACTACACTTTAAATACACGCGACGCTGCAATATGTAGGTATATCACTGTTCTCCTAAATATAAATATAAATGTATTTACTTAAAGTAGTTATGTAAGTACCTTATGCAATATAGAAAATTCCATATAACATTAAAATAGGATCGAGGCACAATAATTTAGGATAACTTGTGCTGTGCTCTTCTCTTCATAGCTCTTTGATACTGTAGCGTACACGTATGCATTATTATTGCTTATTGATTAACTTTATCAGATAAATAGTAACCCAGTCGTGTGCGATAAAGTTTCACTCAATGATTTGATTGACACCCGCTTCCGAGAATTACTATCAGACACGGTTTATATTGTCAATGACCATGAACTTGGAATTTAGTTCTGTTGTTAATTTGACTAATCTACACATCCTACCAATATCTATTACAAATGCGAATGTTTGTGAGTTCTGAAGAATGGATGTTGATGAGACTTTGTAGTAATATAGCTTAACCGAGTAACATAATATGGGCTGTATTCAAAATACAAAGTTAATAAATTGTCAGTCTAATCAAGCCGGGATGCGATAAATGCCCGCAAAAAATATACACATGCAAGGACAGTATAAACAAGCAAATTACATGCGCCGGTATGATACCCAACACATGTTTCAGTCTTCCACGGACTATTCTCAAAGGAAGCTAATTCGTCGAGTGCTCGAATTCGACATTTGAATAAAGGACACAAACTCACTTTTGTACAAATACTAGTTACATATGTGTTTTGGATTCCAAACAGAACAGAACCTGTCCCGGTCATGGTCCGGCTACATTGTCTAACATACATTGAGTTTGAGGACGACGGACCAGCAACTAATAAACTAACGGTAATTATGAGTAAATGCGGTCTACACCAATGATTTGTGATTTTTCCCCATATCCTTATGCATATGAACTTACTATGCTTGGCGGGTATTATTGCCAACAGTTTGCTGGATGTCCTACGAACCCAGTGGAATATTGCTTTCAGAATATTGTTTTGACTAATCCTACATGACCTACTGCAGCGCATGGGAAATTTTTACACAAGCCTGTATACCGGGTTTCTTTGCACCTATATAAAACAAGAATTATTATAAATATTTGAGAATTTTTCGAGTCACTCGAAAAATTATTCATGAAACTATAGACGTGAACTATCTCTGAGACTTTAAAGCTTTAGCCCAAGAAGCGCGTCTCCGTGCTGGGGAGGGCACGTTAAGCTCTCGGGCCCGATTGTAGTCATTATACAACTTAACGACAGTTGTCAGAGGCCTACTAGGCGGCTTGAACAACTGACACTAGGGTAACCACAGCCCATACAAGAAGTAGTAGTAATCATTATTATTAGTAAGTAAAAAAATAAAACAATATTTCTTTATTGTAACTTTATTAACTTCATCAAATAAAAAAGATAATACAATGTTTGCAATATTATCGCCGGCCGTGCTATTACAATCTACAGATTAAAACTTCAACATTCTTATTCATTCAAACGTAACTCTTATTCTAATAAGGCTACCCTTAAATTCTACCCCTTCCACTCTTAAGTATGCATTATCTTTTAATATTGCTTGCATAATTTGTAACGCACAATACAAATTGTAACATACATAGTATCGAATAATAAACATCTTTAGTGTTACATACATAGTACATAAACAACTGAATGATAAAGAAAATAAAATATACAAAGCATTATTTTGCTTTGCTTTGTGGTGATGGCTAAGAATCATCACCACATCTCATCCCGTGGGGTGCGAAGAAATCGTCCCGAACGAATACCTTCCATTGAACGGGCAAGAGCGTTTTCTGTGAACTATGACCATCAAACTGTGATCGCCAAACCGTCTGCCAAGCGTTGCGATTATAGCATAGCCCTCCATTTTTTGGGGAGATTTTGTCCGGCAGTGGACGTAATTTGGTTAACATGGATGTGCTTTATATAAAGGGCGTAAGCTGTTATTTATATGAATGTTCTACAATTTGACCAGTTACGTGGTTGGATTGGGTCAATCTACCCGCTTGTTAATAGATTTATTTATAAGGGACAGCAAAGCTCGGGATGACCGTAATATCTTATGTAAAATAGGGGGATCCTTACGTAAAGATGGATTGACACTTGTTACAAACTCTTAACCGGCCTATTACTAGAGTTCTTTATAAGGATCAGCAAAATAGCTAAAGCAGAATTCATGCTGACTGTCATGTCTATACCTAATAAAGAATCAGTATTATATGAGGCTGTGTGGTTAACGGCTAAGAGAGAATATCTCCACCCCATCTCATCCCGTGGAGGGGCGTAAAAGCCGTCCCGAGGGAATATATACCAGAGAATGGGCAGCAGCGTTTTCATGAGTAAGTACTATGACCATTTTACTGCGATCGCCAACTGGTCTGCCAAGCGTGGCGATTATGGGATATCCCTACAAATAGTGGACACTACTCCATTGTGGCAATCTTTTGGGGAGGCCTTTGTCCTGCAGTGGACGACATTCGGCTAACATGATGACTATATGAGGATATTGAAGTACTTAATAAAAAAAGCAGACGAGCTAAAGGGATCTTAGCGCAGTGCCGTATTGTCTGGGTTAAGTAAGTTTCGTATACTATTTATGTCACAAGTTGTACCTACGTATAAAGTAAGTCGATATAATTAATAACCAGGATCTAAGTGGATTACCTAATGCATTGATATAAATTCGCCAGCATCCTTATAAAACGATTATTTTATAATGATTGTTCACACCTTACAAATATAAACGCATCTACATTATGCCATAGTACAATATGATACACACAATCAAATAAATCAATAAAAAATAATTCATTTTAAACATCAAAACAACAGAATATAATGAAAATCTCACAATACATGTAAATACAAAATAAATACTGGAATTATTCATTTCTATAATAAGACCATTAAGCATAATTGTCACGAATAAACATTTTTTTTTATAATAAGTGTATAATAATACCTTATGATATGCTAATGATATGATAAAAAATCTACACTGGGTCCTGCCAGCCACCAGAACTTTTTATTATAAATCATTACAATGTATGTATAATATTACTAACACGCAATTAAATATTTAACCTTACCTATATCACTACCAGTATTTCGTTAAGGCATAACTGAATATTATATTGTCCGATCTATCAGGAAGCATGTTATCTTAATTAGTAATTGATGGCATTTTATTGACATAGTGTTTATAAGCTTCAATTTTACTTGGCCTATAATATAGTAACGCTTTCTTAATCGATTATAGTTTGTTTAATTTTAAACATATACGCATATACAATTAAATTAATTGGTAATTGCCGAACTAAAAAGATATGGTTACTTTAATTTTAAAGTCGTATATCATATCGACGTTAAATATTCCTGCGATATTAGGCAATTGACTTCAGGCATTTTCTTTAATATTTTTATATATTTTACACAAAATAATCTCTCACTTTTACACTTCACTTTCACTTGTTTCTTTATTTAGGTACGTCAAAGACAGACATCGTTATTTTAACTATGAATTATTCTGCTGTAAACAGTTGTCATAATTACTCATTATCCACGTGTATTTAATAATTATTTACTATCCCAAATATCTATTGAAATTCCGGTCGGAATATCAATTCGCACTTGACATAAGTAAAAACGTGCGTGGATATTATGGAGTACCACGAAATGGATAAAAATTAGACATATCTATCTGACGTAACTCTCTGCCGAGTCTGTTTCACTTTTACACTCAAATTGACCATTTTCTAGTATTTATATACCAAAATTTACCACTTTAAGCGATGCGGTAAAGTTTATGTGTAGTTTAAAATGTTTAAGATTTATTTAATCTTTGAGTGGTAGTTCTCTGTAACTCAACAAATTACAATAAAGCTTTTTTTTACAACAGAAAAAATATGATTTGGTAAATGTTATAAAAATCAGTAAATTTGAAAACATCGTTTAGCTCCCCTAATATAAGTAGTATAATTTTATACAAGAGATAAATTGCAAGTAAATACAAAGTTGATTGCAAAAGCGTTACTTTATTAGAAGCCATCCCTCTTAATGCGTATCACACTCACCATCAGAATCGCAAGCTCACTCTTTTCAAAGACAGGTTAAAATTACATGGACATTTAACAAAAACTTCCACTTATTCTGTTTAAGTTCCAAGTTACATGCTCGGTAAATTCTTGTCATATATGAGCATAAAACACCGTCATTAGCAAATTTGCTTCTGCATATGCTTCGAAATGTCAAAATATTACAAAGCATATGCGAAGCATATGCGATGCAAAGGAATTAATTTTAAACAGGTGGAAAATTTTTATATTTCGCACTATGTACGAAATAAAATCAAATTTTTCTCGGAAGATTTACAAAATAGTCCAAAAGGATTTCAGCTAAAACACCTTTGACAAAAATTAATAGCTTTTTTTGCGAAGGGCTTATTAGAGATTTTATAAGATGAGCTCCGTCTCAAAGTACGTCCAAGTGCGCGAGCGAGAAAGACTGATGTAACTTATTTTTCTTTGGTGATGATTGTTATTCCGAATGTGAAGGTAATACACAAGACGAAGGCATGTGTCCACAAACGCTTACGCATCGTTACAATTGCGTTACACGTTCATGTACACCATTAAATATTGTACACTTAACTAACTAGTATAAAGAGACAAATTCCAAATTATATTACAAGAAAACTTCATTAGTATTAATTAAAATACCTACCAATATTAAGAGTAGGTTTACAGTAGTGTTTAAAAGCGATAGCCTATGTTCTAATGAAAATACCATTTCAAAAATCGACTAAACAAGGATGAATTAAAACTATTGTACAGACGCCAGCACAACAAGCTACCCCAATATGTCAAATTTCCCCAATGGAAAATGACCCTCATGCTTATGTGATAAAGTTGAAAATCTATAAAAGAAATTTGACAGATTGGCGTAGCTGAATGTGCTGGCGTCTGTACTAAACAATTCAAATAAGACTAGGTGCATACCTCATATCGTGAATCACTCTTTGCTTTATTCTTTTGTTCAGGAGTGAAACATCAGTACAAGATCACCTACTCTTACTAGAAATGCGCACACATGAAATTTCAAACTATAGTTCGATGTTACCGAAAAGTTACATGAACATAAATTTTAAGTATTTATGAAACTGAATACATTCAAATGTAATATTAATTGATTTGATCAAATCGTTTAACCCTAATTGTTACTACCTTATAATCAAGTGCACTTAATGAATTCTCACTACGTTTATAATTCCATTTGTTTGATTTATTATTAGCGTACTTATATCTACTGGGATACTAAGTGCTCCATGTAAAATGGTCCACGATAGCCAAACGTTAAGTCGTAAAGTGTGCGTCTAAGACTGACATTAAATTACAACATTGGGATGTCATACTGAAACAATATACTAGTTAAGTGTTCAACTTTTTTATCATGACATCTGAATCTACAACAGTAGTCTGACGTCACGGGCGCCATATTGAATCCTGAGCGTAATTAAGGATTTGCGGGTAAGACCTCTGAGCCTAGAGATATCTTTATCCTCTATGTCTCCATACAGGACCGAAGACACAAAAATGTTAGGTTCTAGGAGACAGATTATTTTACATTTTATTTGTGGTGGGCCTTTCAATTTTCTAATATTTCTGTATGATCCAAATTTTCACTCGTTTAGTAGAAGTTCCAAATTCAAATCACATTATTGGCTAGTAGGTTATATTAAAATTCAGTATTCATTTAAGTTCCAAAATCCACCTTAACCAAGTGTTAAGTATTTTTGTATTGACTCATAGAGCTATGTTAAGCTGAAATAGAAGAATCTATTGGAACTATGTCTGTTTAAGTATTGCACCAAAGCCTGTATCAATGGCATCAGTTTTCATATTCATCCGATTTTTTATATCCCAAGTTCTACTTCACATTCTATATTCCTAATATCCATCTACATGGATCACTAAGTACGTTGCAAACGACGTATACGCTTATTAGGCATTATAATTTATGTCGATATGACAACTGAGCACGATAATTTGACTTTAGAATTTAATTTATAATTCATGTAAAGCATAAAATTTCAAAATTCCTCTACACAACTTTGTCTAAAAGCAAATGACTAGACTTTTATGAATTTCCTTTCAATGCCAAATAATATTAAAGATTATTCGATATGATCTGGTATCTTTAAGAATGGTGCTGAAAACGGACAGCATGTTTAAACACTTCCTATTTAGATAACATATAGTTATTTCAATGTTTAGTACGCAGAAAACAAATTACTATCACCCTAGACAAATCGACAATATCTATAATAGTCTTTGGACAATTAGATTAATTGCTGAAAACGCCGCAAATGCGGTTATGCTCAATTATTCATTTTCTTTGTGGCTCACACAAAGATTTCTCGAGGCTGAGTGTGTAATAACCAAAATTAAAAGGTACTCATGGATTATATTGTCTGTAAATCTCAACCAGAGTAAACTGTAGAGAGAAATGTGTCCTCGTTGCGATGCGCACGAAGACACGACTAAGAGTATATGATTCCTTATACTCGCAGTCATGCATTCCTGTGTTTGTCTATGATTTTATTTGTAGAATAATAACATATATTATATTGTTTATTGAATCAGCAATGAAATCTTGTTTAGAGAAAGAGAAGAGTGGTTGTACACAGTAATCACGGATTTTAAGGCTGAATCATATAGCGTTTTGACATTCTGCTGCATTCGGACAATATTATCTAAACTTTCAAAATACGATAGGTACGACTGGAGTTTAAACATAATTCAAGTCTACTTTAGCCTTTAGCTGGTGATATAAAATATCATAAACGACGTTCAATACCATTCTTTAAGACGAGTGAGACAGTCGTCTACATCACATCACAAATTATTAGAAACTGGTCCTTATAGTTCACTCTTAAAGTCCTGAATTCAGCGCGCAGGTATCTCGCTCTCACTATCAAGAACGTGCATTGGCCATTTTGCGTGAGCAATATTCCGAAAAGTTTTCACTTTAACTTTCCTTTAGTAAAAGTATAAAACAATTTCCCATGGCAAAACAACGATGATCTAAGTACTTTTTAAGAATTTCATACAATAAATTTAAAGAATGAGATAAAATTAAACTTGTAACGAGATATCTGCCCCCTTTATTCTAGGCCTTAAGGTAATATTACCACCAATGTGACGCTTACTGTACCTTCGAAGACATTTACGTATTATTTACATGAGGAACTCGACGGGTCTCTGATGGTTAAGAGTAGTTAAATACTGGGATCGTATGTTATCTCATGGACGGAGATTACGTTCTCAATTCCTTTATACTACTTGTTCTCAATACAAACAGGGACTCTACCGGCTAAGTCGCCGAACATCGGTTTCTTAAATGGCCTTCAAATAACTAAAGGTAAAAATTACTTAATCAATCGTTAAATCGGCTTCCATGAGCACATGTGACGTCATAAAAGGTCTGGAATCAATAATGGTCAACGTTGAAGCCGATTTAATGATTGATTAAGTCATTTTTAACCTTAATTTATTTGAACACCGTTTAGGAAATCGATGTTCGGCGACTTATCCGGTATAACCCCAGTCCGGGTAACAGACGATATTATTAAGCTTAACACTATTTTACATACTTGGTGTTGAAACTGAAAGTCACTAAGTCTAAACATTTAAGTTTTCTTTATCACAAAGAGGATCAAGTTATCTCTTGATCTCTTGTATTGCCAATAAATACCTCATTTGTCCATGCTGCCATTAGTAAGCTATATTCAATTAAAATTAAACGTTAAGAATAAGTTTAGTATAGCTGCTACTCAAAATACGTGTACTTATAAAAAAAATCAGATCTTTAAGTATAATTTACGTAGAAGACTAATTATTAATTCAAGAGTATTTTTACAAACATAATCCTGCGCACTGTCACTATATTCTCAGTTATTCATATGTCGTGACAGCTCACATTTTCAAGACATTTGTAATAACAAAATATTTCGTAATGTCAAAGCTTTTCTTTCATCTTCAACTATGTTTGGGGATAAAAAGTTGATTTATGCGTGATGAAGACATGGTTTCATATACAATAGTAAACATTACAATATGGGTATTTGCTTGTATAAATACTTTCGAATAATAAATCAGATTACATTCACGATGGAAAAAGAACTCACCAAGCATTCATTTCATAGAAATCCTACATAAAAATGAGCGACTATGGCTAAATAGAAGAGCACTGGAATCTTATAGATTAATTATTAATAAAAAATAATGCATCTCTAAACTATACGTGTCTATATGGAAGCATCAACAATCGGTCAATTCCATGAGTGCAACGTTGCCTAAGCTTAATAATTAAACGCGATTAAGGCGTAGACCCCACTTATTAGCAGTTCAGTATGAATCAGCGTCCGCTCACTATACACAAATTCAACTATGGTTGGATTCCGTCTATACATACGGTCCATACTAAGTAATGTTCATTTACCAGGATTGTTACACGGATTACATTGACGCACGCGGTGGTATTCGATGCGTAATCTAATCGATTCCCACAACAAAAAGCTGGAACTTTTAATTGGTGCTCATGTTATTCTAATTAAACATAACTGTAGTCAATATCGATTAAACTAGCTTTAGCAAAAAAAAAAAAAAAAAAAAAAATAACTAGCTTTAAAATAAAAATCCCTTTGTAATCGGTTTATAAAATTTGTGAGCTATGATGCCAATACAGATTTATAGGGCATCAAAATTAGTAGGAGGACTAGGGATGACTTTGTGGGATGTTTACGAGTCAGGTGACGGTATCTCTTTTAATACCAAAATAAACTAATGAACTTTCGTTCACTTTGAATTAGAGATTAAAAAATGTTGTCTATGTAACATTTATCATATAATTTGTTTTTATTAGTATTAAATTATTCAAATAAATTATTCAAATAATATTTAATAATTGAAATTAAATACTGTTTATTTACGAATCCTACTTTTAAATAAATAAAATACGTTTAAATACATTATCATCATTCAAAATGCTTAAATTACATAGTTGATGTTAATAAAATAAAGTTTATTATATTTAAAAAAAATTAAAATTTCTCAAAATTAAAATCAGCTTAGCAATATTAATGTAATAATTAAGTACAATTCATTTTGGTATTAAATTCGTTTTAAATAAGACGCCTGCACTAACGGAATAAATTCCTGCATTTTGTGGGAATTCCCGGACAACATGCACCCAAACTCAGAGCAACCATAACTGTATGGTTAATTCAAATAGTTGTCGGATGGAGCAGAGGTAATAGCAATCACGAGTAATACTAATAGTGATCACCTTAACCACTTAACCATAAAAACGCCTGAAATATAAGCTGACAAAGTAAAGAACACGCTGACAAAGTAAAGAACACGTTGACAAAGTACAGAACAGGCTGACAGACAGTCTATGACTGCTAATGCTAACAAGTGGGGTCTGCGCCTAAATGAACTAGAAGGTAAATTGCTTGAGCATTACTATCAACAATCGCATTTTCGATCAAGCAATTTCGACCTCTACATTATAAATGGTCCATCTTTTACAAATTGATATAATGAGACACCAGCAGTGCTACACACAACCTGAGTTCACTAATCATATAACTACGAAGTACATTTCCCCTTGGAATATGTAAATGTAAAAGCACAAACGCTATTCAAGTAATGTATGGAAGTATAGGATCGATGGAAACCTTATCAGTCTTAAAGAGAAATAAAGAGTAAGTAACGAAACTCATTGAAATAATAAGATTTATATGCATACATGTCTATTTTAAAATTAACGTCTCTCCAATTATCAGTATCTGCTACGTCAAGCACTGCACAAAATATGTGACGAAAAAAAAAATATTAATTTTACTGAATTAAATATATATGACTATGACAATGTGTTTACACGTGTAAAGTGGGTGTATAAACACTTTAAACAAAATATTAGTGGCAATAATTAACATTGAGTTGAGGCAGTGAAATTCTGCATGCCCAAACGGCCAGAACTGCTCGCCAAGCAGTTCATATATGACGGAATGCACGACGGCTTAGTCGCGCATAGATACAACAGTAGTAAATTGAGTGTAATAAGAATCGTTTTCGTATACAAATATTGATATTGCTATATCGTTGAGCAAACTGTATACAGCGCAGCGTTTTGTAGAGGATTTTCTTTCATGCATAATTTAAATTTCTAATTAAATTATTAATTTCGTAAAATAGTATTGAACTTAACTTGACTCATAAAAAGCGATATTTGATACGTTGATAGTTTTACATGTATATTTTTTTCTTACACCATATTGCGACTCAGCAAAGTGTCATCGACAAAGTACTTGTCAATGTCATTTTAGTTACATAGAGGTGCAATAAGTATTTACTCACACAGATAAAAAATACGTATATTGGCGAGACGTTCCATTTTAAGAATAGACAATGTACAAATACATCAATAAATAGAATCCATCCCCATATAAAAATGCCTAAGCACCACTCAACCTCAGAAATGTTTGTTCGTTGACATACAAATGTATTTTTTCATAAACATTTCTCGTGTTTAAATATTTTTATAAGTATTGACGAGATCAAAAATTTCGAAGTCAATTTAGTTAAATAAATAAATTACTACAACATGTAACATGATAACGCAATGCAGTCACAACAATAACTACACTAAAAAAATAAAAAAAAATAAACTATTATGCATTATTATTCTGTGCTCCTGACCATAGATTTAGCATTCAGTAGAAGTAACTCATAGACTTGCTCTGCTTTTGTTTTAGTCGTACGTGCGATTTTCGCGCATATGACATTTAGTTTCGTAACAACCAGCTCTATACATACTAATGTCAAAATTATTTTTGACGGTAGAGACCACAAATTGGGTAGCCAAGAAGATTGATTACAACTTATCATTTTAGCTATTTGGACTTAAATAGTTGTGGCGTGATCCATATGTATTTTATCCACACTGACATTGTCCTTTGACGTTGTAAATGTGTTCGTTGATTATGTGGAGTCCCATTTATTAAAAAAATATTTTTAATAAATCTTTTATTTTTGTATCCAGCATATCATAAAAACGCATACAAATGGTTTCAATTTTGGTCTAGTGGTTTCATTGTCAGCCAATTTATATATTCTCTTGCATATGGTAAGTATGGTCTGGCTGCCAACATCGTGACCAGCCTGCCCTGCCACATGTTCATAACAGGATCTTAGAAATGTCACTAGCAGGACAATCAGTGTGGCCAAGTTATGGGCCACAAAAATTTAGTTAGTTTGCAATCGACACGTAAGGTCTAGTGGCAAAATGACTGCTAAGCCAGAGCCAGGACAAATATTTGTACGGTGAGCCCAATTATTTGTTGTGTCCCAGTATCATTTATCTATACATGTATTGGTGTTTTCTATGTTGTCTGGTTGCCATGGTACAGATTCCAACTAGTTAAGCATCAGTCGGCAGTGTGTTAGTTGTCCGAATATCTAATTATTAATAAATTCTACTAAACAAACCTAAAAGCCTACGCATTTTAGAGTTACAACCATTAAAAGTCTAACAATTAATCTTATTGCTTTTAATTCCTTTACACGACAATAGTCTATCCAATTTGCGCGTTATCGTGTTACAGTTGTATCTAAACTATAATATCACTCGATAGATTAAGCCGCCTTGGAAATTATGATACTTACTTAGTACTTGACTATAAATCACATTTTAGAGAATTTCTTCGATCTTGATTTGCATGGTGATGAGAAGCCACCGTGGTCATAAATAAAGGAAACTATGGCGTACCTTAAGTCTTGCAATAGCAATGCCTCTAAGTATTAAAAACAGCCAAATTTTCTGGAGCAGAAGTTACGGAACATTATCTGGAAAAACAAGAAAAAAAATGACTTCATTTTTCGACAAACGAGGAAGTGGGTCACCTGATGGTAAAGTGATCATGGCCGTCCATGTACAGTCGCCACACCAGAGGCGTCGCGGGTGCGTTGCCAGCCTTTAAGAGTCAGCAAACAAGTGTTGCTGACCTTTCCCCCACCCCGATTAGCTCTGGCGACCTTACTCACAGGCAGAAACACAACATTAAAATTATTAATGTTATTATTAAGGAATGTCTTCTGTAAGGTAGAGGTACTTCCTCAGTCGGGCTGCTCTTTGAGCGAATGAACGCTGTGCCCTACTGATATAACTTTATTCGCAATAGGACAAGGATCCCTCATGAATTAAGTTTCCATTTACCTTGAGCCAGGCGCTAACTGACGTCTGGTTTCAAGGGCGCGCTCTCTGCGGCGGAAAATCCTAATTGTGAATTGCCGCTTTAACATGAACATTTGGTGACTGTAAACATTTGACCTTTTATTATCAGTTTTTAGCTACAGTTGCCGCCAAGACATTCAGTTGCAAAAACAAAAACTATCCCCGAAATCTCTTTCAAGGTCATTAGATAACATAACTGTGCCACCGATGCCTCGACGTGGCTTCGACTAACGAAACAAAAGGATCTGATTACATCTTGGCATCTTGGTACCTGCTGGCCTATTTTTTGTACCTAATTAATCCTGCTAATAATAATGGCATCTTGGTACCTGTTGGCCTATTTTTTGTACCTAATTAATCCTGCTAATAATAATTCGAAAGTTGGTGAGTTTGGATGTATGGATTTTGGGTATTCTTTCACGGGAAATCTACCGAACAGATAATGATGAACTTTGAGCTGATGATCTGAGCTTTGAGCTTGAACTATGTAGTAATATAGCTTATATGTCAGAATAACACATAGGCTATAATTTATTAAGTTCATCGCGGGTTAAACCGCGGGGCTAAATGTAATATAAAGAAAAACATTTTTCACTTTTCTATAGGAAGTTAAAAACAAATATAACATTGAATTCTATAACACTTTATTTAATGAATTATAGGTGTTAACCTATTAAGAGATCATTAAAAACTATATTATTAAGACAATTAATATCTATTGTCATACTATATTATTTCAAGTATTTTAAATAAATAGTCGTAATTAAATTACCTTGAAACACAATTATTCAATGTTTACTACACTTCAACAGCTAAGTAAATAATGTGTAGCTTGTAGGTACAAAATATACGTAATACAAAACAACTATAATCAACTAGCTGTGCCCCGCGGTTTTACCCGCTTGAAAGTCTATAAAGTAAAGCTTATGTGTTAATCCAGGTATCAACTAACACCTTACCAAATTTTATTGAAATTACTCCAGCCGTTTAGTCGTTAAGAAATAACAAACAAACACACTCACAAACTTTCGCATTTATAATATAAGGCGATTGGCACACTGTCCCGCATGATACAGCGTAGTGCGTGAGTGCGTGTTCTAACGTTGCTTGTAGGTATTTCTGTTTGTATAGAAAACACGCACAGTCCAACACACGGAACACGTATCTGCATTAACGCGCGTGGATGCTTTTCAGTTTAGTGTGATATACTTAGTTAATAAAAGCAAAAAATTAAAGGAACCAGTATTTTTTCTCAAACAATACATTCTTAAATTGAATCATCGATTAGTATCCAGAAAATTTGACTTTAATTAGGACATCTAGAACACAAACCTCTCATGTCTGTTATTTAAAAGCTTTACTTGGATTTAAATCCCTTATCATTTTGAAGGCCACGGTCTTCTAAGGAAGACATTTTCACAGACATTATTGTTTTCTTTATATTCGTTATACATTTATAGCTTGGAAAATATGTATGTATGAATGTCTTCTATAGTAGGTAATCGTGGTGCTCAATAGGTTAAGTTATGAATGGAAGAAATGAGGCTGCGGTTCTACTGAGGCGGAGCAGAGCAGAGACGAGCTGTGCCGCTATTCACCAATCACATGGCTTGGAATCCACATCAGAGAGAAGAGATGAGGATTTCAAGCCATGTGATTGGTGAACGCGACACAGCTCGGTTCAGCCCCGCCTCAGTGGAACCGCAGCCTGAAGAATGGGATTATAACCACATTGTTTACCACTAAGGTTCATTCAAAGTAAAAAAACTAAGCTAACCCATGTTGCTGTGTGGCTGAAAGCAATGAATATATATATATATCCCCAGAGGATTTAATAGAATTTCATCCTCTGGGGAGCGTAGAAGTCGACCCGACGGAATATCTCAAGAGAAACGGGCCGCAGCGTCACACTGTGTACTATGGCCATCATACTGCGATCGCCAACCAGTCTGCCAAACGTGACGATTATGGCATATCTGTCCAAATTATGGACATAACTCCATTGTAGACATATCTTTTGGGGAGGCCTTTGTCCAGCAGTGGAACGTAAGTACGCGAAGAGGGAGGCCGCTCGTCCGATTGAAGGCCGAAAGGGGCATTTCATCATGGAGGACTTATGCCATGCCATTTGACATATACATACGAGTTTTATATGTAGCAGTTGGTACTTACAAAATGTATATCGAATGTATTCTCCGTGTTAATGAAGTGCAGTTATTTTCCTTAACGTAATCGATCACTGTTTAATAACGTAGTCTTCTATGGGGTTAAATTCTTTGCTTGCCATGTGCGTCTCGTTCTGGGCCATCTTGTAACCCCACAAACTCATTGCATCTTTGCACACCATCTAAAACAAAAAACAATATTAATAATAATGTGCTAAACAAATTTTGCACATGTCGCGCAGCGGTTAAGACACTCGCCTCGTCACTTCGGGTCCCGGGTTAAATTCCCGCGCAGGGAAACTATTTGAGTGACCCATAAATAGTTGTCCCGAGCCTAGATGTAGTTTGTGACCGTCAATTGTATGTTTATAAAGAATTACGAAGTACCCCGCGACGCAGGGATTAAGTTCTCTAGTGCGAGCGTTGTCTTTTAAAAGGAAAAGAAAATTGCTGTGTCGCTGACGGTATAAAACATCGCCAGCCAGTGTGGGGAGTAGAAGTTGACCCGAGCGACAACGGGAAGCAGAGTCTGGCGATTATGGAATATCCCTCCAAATGATGAACACAACTCCATGGTGGAAATCTTTTGAGGAGGCCTTTGTCCAGCAGTGGACGTCATTATGCTGACATGATGATGATAAAACAATGACCAAGCAGCACTTCTTTCCTACGGGATAGCATTTGGCCTAGGTCCGTACTGCCTTAAGATGCCAAGCACTAGCCGAGGTATACAAATGTATAAAACAAAAATGTTCATGGACCAATTTTTTTTTAATGAATAGGGGCTGAAAATGCCTAGCAAATAGGACTAGAAAATAGAGGTGCAAGAGGGTACCTTCTTTATGGTTCGATCGTTGGCTCAGGTAGGTTACTGGCGAGGATATTCATGAGATGACCAGTTTCTAGTGGTGTTTTGTGAGACCAATGTAGTATGCACAAAGAAAGAATTTTTGAAAATTCTATCCCCAAGAGGAGGGATTGCATAATTATGTGCAAAAGTATGAAACGTATTTTCTTGGTCTGTAAACTTGAAACTTGGCATTTATATGCATATGACATGTCTCAAGATTGTAAGAAACGTGATCAATTGTAAAAAATATAAGAAAGTGTTTTTTGGTTTGGGACTAAACCATAGTTAACACGGAATAAGTTCGTTTTATCCTCTACGATGTCTGATTTCAACTACCACGCGGAAGAACTCGCTGGTCAAAACTAGTGTAATATATCACGTACACCATATAGGCTACACCATCATTGAATTCAAGTTTAAATAGTGAAGAGCTCTAATTAAAATTTTATGTTAAGGTTTCATTATGTCGAATTATAAGCTCCGCAATATTACATAAACGCACATCAATGTTTTCATTTATGATCGCATCTAATTTGAACTGATACACGATCGATACATACAATTATGACTACCCAGTTGTAAGTGTCTTCATTGCGTTCAGATGACGCATAAATTCGAGACCGAACACCACACCGCGGTGGCCGAACGGTTAACGAAGATGAGGCCGGACACCCCGTGGCTAAGTTTATAAACTCATTTTAAAGATAATAAAAAAGTCAAAAGCTAATCAGTTGTATAATATCTACTGCACCAAGTATCGATCGGACCTCTTTACAGGCCATTTACAATGACCTACTTCAAGAAAGAAACGTGAAATAATAATTAGCTCTTGTTATGTGTACAAAAGTAAACAAAAAACGAGTGAGTCAACGGTAGCTTGCTCCTTTTCCTTCTACATAATGGTATTGCCGTGGTACCTACATTAAAGTTGATTCAAGTGTTCTACATCATATTTCGTAACTACACTATGTACATAATAATATGTAAGTACCTATATGCGTAATATAAACGTAAAGTTGACAGTGAATAATTACGGTATTAAACAACATATAACAGACTTGGAACTTGGACTTTCCTTAGAAAAGCCCGATTTGAATTAAAGCATATGGGACCATTCAGAAAGGATAGAGTATGCTTTCGATATTCGATTTTTCTAAATCGGTTCATTAAAAACGGAGATACATACATATACAAAAAACATACAGTCAATATAGATATAGCCCACTTTTATGAAGTCTGTTAAAATCTATTATAAAAACAACACACTATTAAAAACCAACAACTAATCAAATAATATCACCTATAGACGAAATTATAAATATTTGAAGTTGGTGGCAACAAGAATACTAAAGGAATATACGTAAGTATGGGTATCAACTTCAAAATTAATATTATTTAGGGTATACCTACCTGAAATATATTTGAAATACACACAGACTTGTTATATAATGCACATAAATTATATACCAACGAATTTTTATACGCAAATGCAAGAAACTAATACATGTGAATTACACCAGTTGTATATGTTTGTATTCTTATTCTTACGCTGGCGCAGAAACGTGATAGCATTGTCTCATTCATGTTTGTCTATTTTTACTGTCACGTTTTCGTTTCATTTCATCGAATTATCAAATCACAACAACGGTGCTAACGAAATTGAACCCCGGATATTAGCGGGTTAATATGCTTGCTTAGATTGTAACTCACCTGTATCTCATCCACGTAGTTAAAGTCGAGAACATTCTTCCATCTAAAAGGCACCTCTCGAGAGACCCTGAAAGTAGAACTGACTCCAGCCACCTCAACATTCGTGTGGGACTGCAGGAACTCATTTACTGACTTAGTGGCGTTGCCCAGTCTTAGGAACTTAAGTATTCGATGTGTAGTCGCGTGAGGGTCGAGAGCCAATTCCTCGTATCGTATAACCCTGTAATTTAAAAAATATTAAATGTTATTATACCTCAAATTAATGGTAGGCCGGACAAAGACAGGCCTTAAAGAGCGGCCTTCGCCGCACGCACCTTTAAATTACGCAATTAAAAAAGTTGTATTACATACGGAAATGTGTTTGTGCGTTTAATAAAACATGATTACTTAGTGAATCACGCTACGGAATGGGAGTATATTCATAACCACAGATAGACCATACACAGATAATAATCTCAGCGTGCCATATAAGTTGGGTCATGCATGACACTCGAATCTGTAGGTATTGCGTCGTCCTTGCACCCTAAGATCCTTTTACCTTCGGACAGTAAGCGTCTAAAATAAATAATACCTAAATGATTTTTTTTTTCTTTTTGTTCTTCAATTAGTTAACTTGCGTTTCCATCTTGCTGCTGATTTTCCCCTACCGCACTTCGCTTACAGATTACAGCTAGAATGGGTTCCTATAACTTCATACGCTCAGAAGGACAAATAAGCAGAGATAACATGTAATTAAAAATTATTTCATAACTTATTTAGATACTGTTTCGACATGCTGCGGCAAGGTCCGCGTTCACTTCAAAGATTAACTTATATATGTCTTTGATACTAAGATATAACCTATTTCACTGCCTTTCTCTCTTAATGTCTTATAGACTCATTGAGAGAACACGAACAAAATAGGAGCCGCGTCGCTTGCACGATTAAAGACAACATCATTTATTCCGGATATGAAATCTATCTTCAATGGTTTGAATGTATACATTCAGACTTGTCTAACATAGATCGGTACTTATATCAACCTACATTTGAACAAAGAGTTCAGAGATGTAAGAAGATATATTTACATACGAGATTGGTTATTGCAATAACTTTATTTTAAAAAACTATAGCTCCGAGAAAATTATGCTGGTAGCCCTCAGTAATAACGATGCTTCTTTCTTCAATTACTAGCTTAAACCGAGGTTATAAGGTGTTAAATGTGATCGTGCACTTAAGAGGCCTATTACAGTCCACTAGCGAAAACATAAACGGCCGTTTTTGTTACAAATGCACGATTTAGCTAAACAGCTATATTTCAAGTGTTGACAATGTGTTATAAAATTACGTTATTGCCTTTTCTACAGTAATAATAGACTACATTTTGTATTTTTGATTCTATTTACGAGTTATGACATTTTTTCGATTGGCGGCGCTAGTAGACTGTAAAAGGCCCCTTAAGTGCACACAGTGTAAGCCCTTTAATATCTAACCGTAACAATATCCAACATAATGACCGATTCCCTACACCAAATACAAGAAATATAAACCAACCTGTTCATGATCAAACAAACCACCTCTTACAGTTAACTCATACAAATAACATTATCTTCTCACAGATATCGATTAGGACGGCGATCGGTCCAGTAAGTACAAAATTCAAAAAGGTGCGAACTTTTAAATCTCGCTACATAAACACTTTCTGACTAAATAAAAAAGCGGGTATTTTAAAAACTGAACTTGATAATTTAACCTCCGTCTCGGTCCGGTGAGACTGAATGAAAACAAGGCTACAATATGAAATAGTTTCCTGTAGATACATTCTAAAACCATTTCCTTTTTTATACAGCATCGAAGTTTCTATTTTCTTGGCGAAAACTGGCGAAAATGTCTTAGTGAAATTCGGACTCTATAACATTTTCCTGCTTACTATATATACAGAAACCCTACCTACCTATAGTCTTTTCGTTAGTAAGTTACAACTTTTTGTGTGCATGCAGTTTACCCGTAAGTGGTTGTTACATTTTATTCCGATTTGTTACTTCTATTTGCTTGTACCAGTATGAACAATTGTTGCTGAACCAAATAAATGTTTTTGGCGTACCATACTGTAAATACCAGCAGTAACTGTTCACGGTCATAATCAAAAATCGTGTCAAAGTCAATGAGCATGCCGAAGAAATCATTAATTTGTATTCATCATGTGCTGCCTGATACCTTATTGAGTGAACAAATACAAGATATTAGGGAGGTACCTACATTATAATAGAGCACGAAGGTCACAAGCCTAACAGCCAAAAAATATACGTATTGGTATGCGGCAGGAGGTCAATTAATTGTACTTTATCCTTGATAAATCTGCCAATTAAAGAAGCGTCAGTAATTAAAATAACAAAAAAGTACTGAATCTCCGGCCTCGGCGCATCGCGTTGTGCCAGTAATAGCTTTAGAGCAAAAAGCAGAGCACAGAATGCCTCACTGCGCTCAGAGTTACAAACACTAAAGACACTGCTCCCGTATATGAAATTGTTCATACTAGTGCATAGTGATTTATCCCTGTAAATCACTAATATTATAAAGTTTATGAGTGTGTATGTTTGTTACTACCTAACGGATTTTGATGAAACCGTAGTAATCACACTAATATTATAAAGGCGAAAGTTTGTGAGTGTGTGAGTAAGTGAGTGTGTATGTTTTTTACTTCTTCACGCCTAAACGGCTGTAGCGATTTTAATAAAATTTGGTATGGAGTTAGCTGACACCTTGGCTTAACATGTAGGCTTTAATTTATAAAGTTTAACGAAGGTAAAACCGCGGGGCACAGCTAGTATAGCTTATATATACGAATAACACATAGGCTATAAATTATTAAGTTTAACGTGGGTAAAACCGCGGTGCACAGGTAGTTGGTTATAATTTCACTTCCCTAAACCAAACCCCCCGGCCCAAACGGAAAGAGTTAACCTTTGAAAGACTGTAGGTACCGATTTCAAGGAAACCATTCCGCCTTAGCTAGCTCTTGTAGAAAAAAATGTACTGTTCATGGGTGTTACAGGTTTCCAACTAATATTTGTATGTCTTCATGATTCAGATGTGTTTACATTTCAACACGTTATCCTCCAAAAGCTAGTCAACTGAGATGGTTAATAATAATAATAATATCTAGGGACAATATCACACAGATCACCCTAGCCCCAAACTAAGCAAAGCTTGTACTATGGGTACCAGGTGACGATATACATACTTATATAGAAAGATAAAATATAATATAATATATATAAATACTAATGGCTAGGATACCGCTCGTTTTATACTATAAACCTACTATATAACCTAATTCTCCTGGGACTGCTACTGAAGTCGCAGAAGGATTGCGTTATTCAATGAAAACTTGATTTTACCCTAGCTTTGACTTATATTAAGCACATACAGGTTTTAAAATTTGGCACACAGATTTAAGCCTATTCCGACAATAGACCATTGGTGAAATGTAGAAGGACTTCATTTCGCCAATGACCTGTTGGCGTGGATGGCAAATGCTTGCTTATCACGCCGGAGGTCATGGGTTCAATTCCCACCTAGGACAGATATTTGTGTGCATGAACATGTCTGTTTGTCCTGCTTAATTTGGGATCAGATGACCGTGTGTAAATAATGTCCCAGGATATTATTATTACTATATAATGTGTACGTAGTCTCAAGAGAGGTGATGATGAGGTTTACTTGAGAGTTATAGAGCGAATGATTCATTGAAAGACTACATAAAAGACTAGGCCTTTTAAATTTTACCAATTGTACGCAGGTATACATGCGTAATCCCTGTACAGTTACTTGATTGTTCACAACAACGTCTAACTAAACATAAGTTTTAACACTGCTTACCGCAAACATTCTCCCACGTCTTTGATTAAACATTTGGTAAAATTCCCCTTCTGTATGCAAAGAATAAGGTGGTATCTACAGGCCGGTTACTCACAGAGACATATACACACAAATTCCGTCTATACAGCAAACTTTAATACGCCAAAACACTTATTACATCTACTATTATAACTTAAAGAAACCATATTATAAAGTGAGCCGTGCAACATTCTAGGCTAGTATTTAAAATAAAAAACGACAATACTCGTAGTAGGGAAATTAATCCCTGTGTCGCGGGGTACTTCACAAACATGTAATTGACGGACACTAGTAACATCCAGACTCAGGCCGGTTTTATGGGTCACACAAATAGTTGTCCTGCGCGGGAATCGAACTCGGGACACGAAACGGCGAGGCGACTGTCTTAACCGCTGCGCCACACGTGCAGTAAGCACCTCTCACAAACAATATTTTGTCACGTTTCTGAATTGTATTTGACGCGATTTTTAAGTTAAACGGGGTTTGCAACGCGCATGTAAGAAGAAAATAGGATATAAGAGTCGTTTTCAAAGCTCCTGTTCGGGCAGCTCTATTTAGTTTCGCCTGGAGTTTACGCCTTACTTTAGGGTGTATCCCACCGCCGAGTAGTAGGATTCTCACATAGCTTATCTACATTTGTCTAATTATTACATTTGGGACCGACAACAGACTTAATGTGCTTTGATTCACAGGAACACTCAAGACATCTTTTGAAGCTTAACTTACGAGCTATAAAGGGATATTCGCTACGACCGCCTGTTAGCTAATGTCTATAGATTACTTCACAGTCCTCAGCACTTTTTAAAGGCCAATATGCATCGACTGTTTGTTGACTGCACGGTGGCTCCTTAACCAAATAAATTATTCCCAATTAACAATCATAGAGTATATCATATAGTGAATAAACCGCAAATTGGGATCGTTTTGCCAGCCAACCAAACTGGTAATGTGCCAAGGTGAACCTACAATGTTTTCAATTAATTTCAATTTATATGTTGTGTCATGTACATTTATGCAAGCATGCAGACATTGTTGAAACTATTCACATATCTCTACATAATAGCTGCATATGATTACCTACATGGTATTATGATGATTAATCAGTGTTTACGCATAAATATTTAGGTAAAACGAAATATGAAGACACTACTGGTCGTTCATGTGTTTTGTTAGAAAAAATCAGTTTTTCACTGCATATTTAGTATCGGAGGAAAACGTTTATTAAATATCAAGACAGAACTATTTATGGGCAAATATGGTGCATGGCTTCTAAGCCTAGATAGTCACATGGCATTACAATATTGTAGAACCAGCAATCTTAACATGCATACACAGTATGGTGGCCGAGAATAAAATTAACAACATGAGCGAAGCCACTTAAAAAACAAAAGATTGGCATGCCTGACTTTCTGGAGCGTTCCGCACCAAGTGAACGGAAGCGCTCAAGAACATTCTTGAGATGGTACCGGTGCATATTACTGTAGAATTGAGTGCAAGGAAATCACTATGACCCCAAAACTGAGACCATGGAAATACACACTTCCGAAGACACGAGACACAACGGAGGTAACATTTGATAACATACTAACAGTGGGGTGCGGAAAATGCAACCGGAGTTTGTATTCAAAACATTTTACGGCATATATTATACGGCCGAATGGAAGTAGGGACTCAAATCCGCCAACGAAGGCAATCAAATACGGTAAATTGACGTTATTAAGTAGGTAGAGGTTTTAGGTTTTGCAGGTACGGTGCAGGTAAGTAGGGTGAATGACCTCGGATGTATATGTGAACATAGACGTACGCAGGGATTCCAGGTGTTTTAATTATAATTTTTACTTATTTAACCTATAGTTAGTAGTTTTCAATACTCAATTATTGATGTTGCACATTTTGTTACCAAAATCCTAAGATAGGATCATGTTTCTCAGGGATTTTTAAAGATAATTTTGTACCCCATTCATGTTGCTTTTTAGACAGAACAACGGGGGCGTGGGCGCAAGAAAAATCTAGCATTAATTTAGATTTATGCACTTATTTCTCGTTGTTATCAATAATTTGTACAAGAAATAAAAAGTTCGCGAAAGTTTATAAACTCTGTGTATGTATACGGATACTATTCAGTCGTAACGCTATATATTTCTTTACGATTAAAAAAGCAGCGGATGTATTAAATCTTGGTAAGCAGTATCTGCAATCCGCACCCTGTAAATAGAGCGTAGAGAAAAGTGTGTTCGAAGATAGATCTTTAATAGACCCCGGGATTTTGTGATGAGCGGGAATATTTACGTTATGCCAAGTTATAACTCAACTAGAAAGTGCAAGTATGTAACAGTAATTGAAGCGGAAAAAGTCGAAATTATTTCCTGATAGACGTAACTTAAATAGATATTGAAAGATTAAGCATTTTCTTATTTAATTGAGTTATGAATCCGGTTAACGGGATCCCGCTCACAGACTCAGACAATCAATGGCTGGTAATAGCTAGTTTATACTACATGGCACCCACAGAGCGGTTCTCCGCGATGAATCTAGCAAAAAATCATTAACTATATTCAGCGTATATCTGTCTAGGCCTCCACACTTTCTTAGGAAATTTTACATGTCGTCTGACTTCCGTATAGACCTTACTACCGATCGTTGTCATTCCCTTTCTGCTGCTTTGACTGCCCTTACTGCTATGGTCCACCGATTTTCATCCCGTCACAGTGTCCTGCCATTTCCACTTAAGCCTCTCAATTCTCCTACCAACAAATAAACCGTTGTTCGGCCTTGAAATTCGTGATTTAGAAAACGAGAACAAGCTATAGTCACTCAGTAGTTTGTTAGTCAGTCCTGCGACTGTTATCTGACCTTGAAACCTTTATGGAACTATTAACCAAAATTGTTAAGATAACGAGTCATTTGGTTTCAATGCACCTGTAACGATGGTCACATGTTTCCATGACATTGATATCTATGGAGAGTGGGTTTTTTACGCGAAGATTGCTAGGTTCCGGAATCGAATTATCGAACCGTTCTGACACATAATCCATATTGTTTTAGGCACTCACTGTAGACATTCAACGGGTGTATAAAACCAAAACTTAGCTTTTAAGTTGTCCAATCATAAAAGAACAGTGCTCCTGATTCCGCGCAATATCAACTATACAGATTTTAATATAATTGGATTTGCCTTTTATAACATCTTCGGTAAGTTTCGGCGAGAAATACTGTTTAAAAATAAGCAACATGTTAGAACCTGCGACGAATTATGCGCGTATTAATGTGAGGTTTTAGAATGTTTGTATTTGACAGTTATCATTTCGATTTCTTTAAAAAGACACCGCCCGCAATAGGTTATCCTAATCCCTGTGCAAAAATTAAATTTATTATTAATTCCTTAAAATATATAATAAACGGATATAAATTCCATCCAGACTCAGAACAACTATTTAAGGGGTCACACAAATAGTTGTCCGGCGCGGGGCTCAAACCCGCGACACGAAGCGGCGAGTCGAGTGTCTTAGCCGGTGCGCCACACATGCATTTAAACCCTGTTCGTTTCATACAAACTATATTAGAGATATAATGGCATTTAAATTAGTTTAATGTTGTAAATAGCAGAATCACCATAAGTATTATGCTTAACTTAATCCTATGGCATCTTTGCAATACAAGTGGATACCACTGGTTACTCAACCAGACAAACAGCTATAGGCCATATATATATATTAAAAAAAAATTGCTCTCATTGTAAATTTATACTTAAAATAATCTTAAATTCATATTAAAATAAGTCTGCAATCATTTTAAACTTAGAAAGGGTACCCATAATTATATTTAGTGACTGGAAGTGATAGTAGTCTAGACTGCATCTTATCTAGGTCACTTACATAATTAAGGCTGTACTGTTGCAGAATGCTGCCTGTACCCGATGCACTTTGGTTTGTAAAATGCACAGAGGTACAGACGCCAGCACATCAAGCTACCCCAATATGTCAAATTTCCCCAATTGAAAGTGAACCTTATGGTTTTGTGATAAAGTTGAAAATCTATAAAAGAAATTAGACAGATTGGGGTAGCTGGATGTGCTGGCGCCTGTACATGAACACCAACAAAGAGGTAATGGAACTTCTTGTACTAAATAATTACGAAAAAGGAGCATGGCTAACAAACCCAAACTTACTGACCATACCACAAAAATCCATCAGAAATAAAATTGTGGCTAAAACATTTTATTTTAATTAGAGGCATATTTTGTAAACACTAACTACAATATAATTATTTGCTAGGATCTGACATGAAACCAATTAATTGTATTTTGTATTTGAAAATTGGTGTCAACACACCAATTTGAATAAATAGTCTTAAAATAAAAAATAAAAATAACTAGAATTTGAAGATAAATATTTGCAGAGATTGTATAATTATTATCAATTATCTGTGCGCTGGTGTTACCCACGTCAAATATTATACATTATAACCTATATGTTCTTTGGATATATTTAAAGCATTTTACCACAAAGTTTCATTAAAATCCGTGCAGTAGTTTCTGGGTGTAAGAGTAACAATCATCATAGATGTATATTATATCAAATAATTTAATTAAATGTATTAATATATTTTGTATTGTAGCTGAAATGTTATATTTACATGCCGAGAACTCGGCAGAATGTGATTGATCCATCAATATTCTTGTAACAACTTTTATGTATACTCATATTCAGTAAATAAATGAATTGAATAGAATACATCCATACTCACAAACTTTTGCATTTATAACATTTGATGCAAAATAAAAACTAAGCTAAAATTATGTTTGTGCCTAAACAAATAAATACTTAAGTCACTAACATAAGTTTCTCTGGATTTTTTTACAGGCAATGTCCTTCTGCCACACTATTGCTGACCATGTCAGCACGCACCATAGCTGGATACCAGCAGGATAGGAAATATAGCTAGCAGTAAACCTGGCACTGTCCATACAACATTGTATCTACTTAACTTACATATCTGGGTTCTGTTTCTGTTGCAGGATAGGTATATCCTACTGCCATATAATTGCTGAACACGCTGCCCGCATGTCCCACCAATATTGACTGCAAGCTGGAGGATATTGTCGGCAGACATCTTTCGGCTGATATGATGAAGATAGCATCTTCGTCATACCAGCCGCAAGACGTCCACCGCTGGACAAAGGCCGCCCCCAAGGACATCCACAGTAGCCAGTCCTGCAATGTCCGCATCCAGCGGCTTCCCACGAACCTTGCCAAATCGTCGGTACACCTTGTAGGGGGCCTGCGTCTTTCTGTGTGTGGTCACCACTCTAGAACCTTTTTGCTCCAAAGGCCGTCGGTTCTACGAAATATGCGCCCTGCTCACTGCCTCTTCAGTTTGGCAATTCTTTAGGCTATGTTGACTACTTTGGTTCGCCTGCCGATTCCAGTGTTTTTGATTCAATCATGCTTGGATACTTCGAGCATAGCATGCTATCTTTGTTTGCATTAAATCTATATCACTTACATTAGTCTGTCTGGGTACTGTTGCAGGATACGGCCTGCCGCCACATAGTCACTGATCATATCGGCACACACTAGTACTGGCTGCCAGCAATCTGGAGATGGCTGACAGAAACTCCGGTGTTGTCTAGACTGCATCACACCTCGAGGATCTCGAATCAATAATATCACTTTTGCATTAAGCCTGAAATTAATATCACAATTCAATTTCTAAATTCATATTTATTGGTAAGGACTAAAGTGACTTAACTCCCTACATATCCTGCTTTATTATAATATAGCATATTACCCTGGTTCATATATGATTTTTAATTTGGTTGAACTCTAATCTGAATTGAACATTCCAATTTTGAATTCAAAGTTGGGCAGCAGTAACCAAACCAGTTCAGGTATTCAGTGAATTGATAAGGTAGACACAGTTGATGTTGGTTTGATAAATAGAGAAAATTATTGAGTGATCAAAAAAGAAAGCTGCCATATAATTAATACTGAAAACTTATTTGATTTTGGAATAAAGTTATGTTGAGTGTAGTCTGTAAATATCCTTTCAAACTTCACACAAATGTGAAAGAAATTTTTCTTTCACATTTATTTCACATGTGAAGTTTGAAAGGATAAATAAATCTAATGTTTCTCTTAAATTAAAGATTGTGTATCTAGAGAACAATATACCATTCCAAACATTGGTACATAGCAGTGAACTTACAAGACAAGCCTGATATGTGTATAATCAATTATTTTGTAAATTAAAATTAAAGTATTTAAAAGGGTTTTTCACTGATAATTGCAATTAAAATCATTAGTACTACTTGAACAAAAATTATTTTGTATTTGGAATCAATGAAATCCACAGAATACCTATAGAGAAAAGGAGATTGGGCCATTGACCATGCCCCATGCCATATTAATACAGAGGCCCTTATTATCTTAAGATATTAGATACTAGCTGTGCCCTACGGTTTTACCCACATTAAACTTTATAATGTATGGCCTATGTGTTATCGTAACTATAAAAATTAGCCTATGTTCTTTCTCAGGGTCTAGACCATCTGAATACCAAATTTCATTCAAATCCGTTCAGTAGTTTTGGCGTGAAAGAGTAACAGACAGGCAGAGTTACTTTCGCATTTATAATATTAGTTAGGATTAGGATTTCATTGATAGTCATACATAAATTGATAAAAGACAAAATGTCTCTTATCCATGTCTCAATATATTTACAAGCAAGGGAAAAAGTTTATTACTCTTCCTAAAACTTTTCTAAACACTTTTTATGTAGATATGATTGGTTTATCGGGCTTATATATTATTTGATTGGCCTATTTGTCTTGGATTCAATTCCCAACCAGGGGCTCTACCGGCTATGTCGCCGAACATTGATTTCTTAAATGGCGTTCAAATAAATAAAGGATAAAAATGACTTAATAAATCGTTAAATCGGCTTCCGTGAGCACATGTGACGTCATAAATGGTCTGGAATCGATTGTTAACGGTGAAGCCGATTTAACGATTGATTAAGTTATTTTTAACCTTTATTTATTTGAACGCTATTTAAGAAATCGATGTTCGGTGACTTAGCCGGTAGAGGCCCAGGACAAATCTTTGTGTCATGAATATGATTATTTGTTCTAAGTCAGTGTGTAATTTATCTATAATATAGTATATATTTAGATTAAGTTTGTTTATCAGTTATCCAGTTGCCATAGTACAGGCTTTGCCTAGTTTGGCATCACATGGCAGTGTTAGTTATATTTATTTATATTTTGAGAAAGTTTTAATAAAATTATACGGCACTTACTCTGCATCATCCAAAATTTCTGGAACAAGCCTTAATCTCAGGCGTACAAGCTTCATACTTTGGAAAGGAAATAACTTACAAAACCTCTCCGTGAATTCTTCTTCAAAGCATAAATCTTTCTTATATTTACAGTGGTCCCAAAGTCTTGTGTTATGACTAAACTGATGCAAGTGAGTCTTGCCATACTCAAAATATTCTCCCATATTATCGTGATTGCATTGCAAAAATTTTTTGATAGTGCTCAATGCTGATTCTGACTCAGGTGGCCCCCTGACTTGTATAATTCCATATTTTAGAAGAGGTTCATAGTGATAATAATTTCCAGGAATAGAATTTAAGATTTCTCCTAAAAACGTGGATCCTGATCTCCAAGTCGATATAATAAGACTTCTTATTGGCTTCCCTTGTGACTCCATAAGTAAATCATCAAGATTATCCACTCCAAAATCAGACATATTGTATCTAGATAACTCAGATCTAATTTTTAATCGGGTTTTCTCAAATATTCTTTCTACATTTGGAGATCCATTGTAAGAGTTTGTCGGTGAGGGTACCAAACCCTCGTCAACTGATGCTGCTCCATAGTCCACTTTTAAAAAATTCCTCACGTTTCTGCGGTTCTCGATGGACGGACGGTAATATGAGTTGTCTGCATATCGACTCCCAGCTAGGATTAATAGAACACTGAGACCAAACGCGAAACATATTGAGTAAAAGTTAACTCGCCGCAACATCACGTAAACACGAACAAAATAATATTGTAATATCTGTGAGAATGGAGATAATTTTTACAAGACGAGCACTACCAAAACACATTCACTTGCATTTTTTTAAGTTTTGTTTTATTGCGTTCAAATCATAATTTAATATTTCTTGTTTCCGCGGAAACACCGCATTGCACCTTCACCACCATTTTAAAAAGTATTTTTACAAAAGAATGACAGTTTACCGCAGTGTTACCAGAGCCAACTATCCATTAGAGCCAGGCAGTGCTCTTAAAATGTACG
Organism: Pseudoips prasinana; assembly: GCA_951640165.1. Lineage (NCBI taxonomy): Eukaryota > Metazoa > Arthropoda > Insecta > Lepidoptera > Nolidae > Pseudoips > Pseudoips prasinana. The sequence continues at coordinate 28,631,109 of OX621236.1, read as the reverse complement.
GTTTTAGGTGAAAGGTACTTTTAACAAGTTTTTATTAAGGCGTTTGGGCTATAACAGTAAAAACATTTATAAATCGTAGATATTTACTGTATGAAATTTGCACCAGCACCAACGCAGGTATTTTATTTTATTCTTTTTGTTATAATAATATTTAGGGACAATGTCACACAGATCATCCCAGCCCCAAACTAAGCAAGGCTTGTACTATGGGTACCAGGCGACGATATACATACTTATATAGATACATAGATACTTAAATACATAGAAAACATCCATGTCTCGGAAACAAATATTCGTGCTCATCACACAAATATTTGCACTTACCGGGATTCGAACCCAGGACCACCAGCTTCGTAGGCAGGAGCACTACCAACTAGGCTACGGTGATCGTTATGAGTGATCCAGGTTCTGATACAATTTAAGTTAATAGCATTTGGAACTGCGGTGGTCTCACTACGTAGGGGTACACAAAATAATAATAACAGATATCAAATGGGACATTTACAATGCAACCGAATTTGAACTCTTGTTGATATAGACATAAGCAGAACTGGCAATGTATAGCAACACGGAGCGGAATTCTACGGTGGTTATTTAGCGAGTTACCGTCGCATTCCAGGGCAAGAGTCTTCTCACACAGTCACCAGTTTTGGGAGAACTCTCAGGTATATCAAACATATCGTTATCAGTATAACCCACGAGCTCTGCCAAACTATATATTTCTAGAAACTTGGCATCATGACCAAGTACCAATGTGCATATGTTGGAACCAATATAGAAAACTATACGACACACAGTGAAGTACACGTATCATACGAGACACGTGAATCAACTCACAGGCGTAAAACGCTCTCTTGCCAAATCATCTAAGCTCACTCTTGTCATGGGCCCTAATACATACAACAAGTTACCGGAGGCCGTTAAATCAGCTCAGCATTTAAACAAGTTTTAAATACCGTCTTAAACGCTGACTTATTGAGCAAACTTTTTAGAATTATAATGAATTATTAAATTCTAAGAGAGTTGAGAGACCTAAATTTACAAATATTGTTGTATTGCGTTCATTGACATCTAATTTATAATATTAATTTTACTTTGTCTTGTTTTAGTATTCGATTGACTTTTTTTGAATTCTATTTTGTTTTATTTTATTTTTATTTTGTGTATATCAAATATTGCCATTACTAACATGTTAACTGGCTTTATGAAATAATTAATCTAATTATTAAATTTTAAAATATACCTGAACTCGAAAAGTCATTGTTTTGCGCCTTCGGTTTGAACTTGACACAGTGTTTTGGATTTGATTCTCACACAGGAAAACTATTTGTGAGACCCATATAAATTTATTTCTACGCTAACTTGAAATATTTCTTTGTTAAAGAAAGATAATCGTTTATATCACGCCATAATTTTCTTATAATGCAACAAAATAAATGATTTTAGTCTACCTTTGTTAGATTCCCAATTTTGATTTATATAGAAAACTAATTATCAAATTCCTAAAAAAACTCCTGTAAATATTAAAATAAATTTCAGAGACAGGGAATTCCATTGTTATGTTAAACATAAATTATCACAGCTCCTCCCCCGTAGGTGATAGCGTGATAATATGTTAACCCGACCTCATAGTAATATTCATGCAAAATTTGAAGTAAATCCATGCAGTACTTTTTGAGTTTAGCCCGGCCATACATACAGACAAACATAAATTCTAAAAACTATATTTTTGGCTTCGATATCGACTGTAGATCACGACCCAAGTATCCTTTTAAAAAAATATTCTCTGTACAGTTTTGACTTTCATACGATTTTATTATATGTATAGATACTAAAGTTTTGCCATGGCCTAGTTTACAAAACATATTTTATACTAAATATTAAACACATCACAGAAACAGACCCGCATCCTTATGAACCAATATATTTATTATCAATTAAATGAACTACATTTATTTCATCGTCTTGAACATTTTTAAGATTAAAAACGAAATTATTTTTTCTTTACGCTTACCTTCAATTAAATCCAATTCTAGATTTTTTTTTATATATATCTAATTATATTATAATTCATAAAGTTAATGTTTAATGGCTTCATTAGATTAATTTACATGAAAATGTCGCATTAGCCGCCGTGGTACATATAAGTTATAAAAACCGTACCTTTTAATACGGTCTGGCAACACTTGTGTTTAGTTGTCCAATCAGCACTCGCAATGGTTTTATTCAAGGCATTTTTTCATTACCTCGATGGTATATAGTTTGTATCTTGGGGAGCTTTTTATCTATACCTAAGTGTATTATCTAAGTAGCTTTATACTTGATCTAGAAACTATTGGTTACTTATTGCTACGTAACGAAAACCAAAAGTAAATTTTCATTTATCCTTGTGGACATTGCTTGGCGGGTGTAACATATTTTGATTGACACTGTGCTTTTGTAACATTTTAACAGCATGTCTTATACAAAGCCAAAACTTTTTTGTCCGATCTCAAACAAAGGTACAAAATTGTGACAGCTCGAGGCTAAACGCCACGCCACGCCGACATGAAATCTAGCAAAAAATAAAACCGGTCATGTGGGAGATTCGCGCACTGAAAGTTATGCACCTGTCTGTCAAGTCACCAATCGATATTTTAAGTTGATAATAAAATAATAATAAGTAGGTACTAATTCCCTTGGTTAACACTTGGCTTTGGCCCGTGTTCTCCTTACGATACCGGTGAAGACCGAGAAACTAAAATAATAATAATAACAATGTGTTTATTTTCCACCACACAGTAAATATACATTCAGTCAAAAAAGTATCGGGATTGGATGATTTGTTTATGGTTCCAAATTCAAATTTTTGTTTTTTTTTGTTGTTGTCAGATTGGCACAACTGTTTTCCATTTTGGCGCGGAGTTTGAGTTGCATCTGTTATTTATATTAAATACAGTGCTGGTTTTAGTAATATCATATTTATAGTGTATATTGCGAATTTCATAATGGACAAAAATATCGAACAAAGAGTTTGTCTTAAATTTTGCATCGCTAATGGAATTTCGTGTTCGGAGTCACTGAAAATGTTACAGAAGGCTTACGGTGAATCGACTTTATCAAAAACTCTGCTTATGAGTGGTTCAAAGCGTTCAAATGCGGTCGAGATGTGATGAAAGATTTGCCTCGCTCTGGTAGGCCATCAACGTCTGCAACTGAAGTTAACATCGCAAAAGTGAAGGAAATAGTGACTGAAAATCCACATTCAACTCTGAGAGAGATAGCCGCCGAACTTTCTGTATCTCACGAGTCGATTCGTACCATTTTAACTAATCATTTGGATATGAAACATGTTGCCGCTCGGCTAGTCCCAAAAGATCTGAATTTCACTTCGTGGTTCCCGTTTTCAGTCGGTAGAAGACATAAAGGAGAATTCGCGGCGAGAACTGAACTCAATTCCGAAAGCAGCGTTTAAAAAATGTTTTGATGAATGGATTATTCGTTGGCGTAAGTGTATCGTTTCTGAAGGAGCATACTTTGAAGGTGATAAAATAAATTTGAATGAATAACAAACATTTTGTATATTATTGATCTTTTCCCGGTACTTTCTTGACAGAGTAGTACAAATAAATAAAACAGGTAGGTACTTATAATTTTATATTCTAATGAGGTGGACTGGAGCCTAAACTAGGGAAACCCTGTATTTCAGGACTCCAGGACACTCGCCTGAGAAAAGTTTTGCTACAAAATTAGATGTATGGTAATCCACGTTATGGAGCGAATTGTGTGTGTGCGCGTGTACGAGAGTGTGTGTGTGCGTGTGGGTGTGAGAGTATATGTGTGTGTTTGTATGTATGCGTATATGAGTCATTGGTTGAAGATCTATAATTAAACTTTTATTTAAAAATATTATTAATTTACAATTTTTATGAGAGATTCAGTATCGTTGTAGTTTAGGTTTAGCAAGTATTTTTTGATAATAGGTCTACATTTCTTAGAAGTTTGGGATATTAATTTAGAATTGAATTGAGTTTGTTATAAAGATATGGTGCTAGGAATAAAGATTGCCTTCTAAAGAAAGCTGTGTGATGAGTGACAGCTGTTTCTTCTGCGCGTAGAGTACGCGACTGTTGGGATATAGGCTAATTAATAATAATAATAAATATCGTTTATTTTCTCCACAAATATTTTAGAATAAAAATTACAAGGTTGCAGGTTAGAAGTAGGTTGTACAGATATGTTGTGGAGACTGGAGCCGGTACTAGGTTAACCCTGTGTTACTAGTCTCCAGGCCTCCACCTCGGACAGGTGAGATATTTTCCTGGATTAAATTTACATTGTGCTAGTCTCGTTATTGTAGATAAAATAAACAATTCAGTGAGGTAACACAAAAACATTTAGTTCATAAGTATTTTTACCAGCCAATGTGTGTATGTGTGTGTGTGTATATGTGTGTGTATGTGCGTATGTGTGAGTGTGTGTGTGAATGAGTGTAAGAGGAAATAATATTTTGCTAGGTGATGATTCGTATGAGTTCTTCTGTGGCGTCGTAGTCTAGAGTTTTAAGCCAACCATTGACTTTCTTTTTGCACTGGAAAGTCGTCAGTGCATAAATACCCAACGTTTTATTTGCTTTGTTGTAAAGATGGCCTCCTAGAAACATATAAAACCTTTGAGCAAAGTTTGTGTTTAATAAATGAGGTGGGCAGACCGCATAGTTGCGTCTTTTGGTTCCGATATTATTGGGGTTATAGGATAGCTCCATATGTTTACGAATAATAGTATTCTGTATGAAGAGTTGTCGTACAGTTAGTACTTTGCACTGTTGGTATAAGTCTATAGTTGGGAAGCGAAAGGGGAGGTGCCGACTGACTTTTAAGATGGCTCTCTGAGCTCTTTCTAATTTTATCAGATATGTTTTTGGAGCACCACCCCAACAAGAAATACAGTATGTTATAATAGATTGTACTAGTGCAAAGTAAACCATATTAATAACATTGATATCTGCAACATGTCTGAGATTTTTGAAGATATAAATCATTTTACGAGTTCTTGATGTGAGTGAGTCAATGTGGGGTTGAAAGCTTAGTTTATTATCAATTTGCACACCTAAATATTTTGTTATTTTCGTTTTAGTTAGAGTAGGACACGTGCATGTATGTTGATTAGGGTCCGGACAGTTGTGGTATGTTATATTAAGTGATGAGTCAAGGTCGGTATTTTTTATTGAGAAAGGAATGAATACAGTTTTGTTCGCGTTTAGAGTAAGTTTATTCGCTTTTAGCCATTCGGAAACCATATTAAAACCGTTTTGAGCATACTTGAATACTTCTTCCCAAGTATTTGCGTGAAAAAGTAAGGCAGTGTCATCGGCAAAAGTGATGATCTTACCGAAACGGAGTTCCAGGTTGCAGAGGTCATTAATGTAGGCCAAAAAAAGTATAGGGCCACATATACTCCCTTGTGGTACACCGTGAGTAATGGCAAGGTCATCACTAATCTCGTTATCGACCTTAACTCTTTGGAAACGGTTATCGAGATAATCTGCAATCAACTTCTGTTGTACGCCCCTAACACCCAGCTTGTCCAACTTATTCAAAAGTAGTGGAATAGAGACTGTATCGAATGCTTTCGCGAGGTCTAAAAAGATTACTAAAACTTTTTGTTTCTTATCCAGATTAGTTGATATATGACTGACTAGCTCATGAACAGCGTCGTTGGTTGAGACCCCTGCTCGGAAACCATATTGTGACGGTGAGATTAGTTTGTTGGATTCGAGGTATTTAACTAGTCGCTTGTTTATTAGTTTTTCCAATATTTTAGACATAGTTGGTAGTATTGATATTGGCCTATAATTATCGATACAGTCTCTGCTTCCTCCTTTGTATATTGGATGAATCTCTGCGAGTTTCAGAGTGTTAGGGAACAGACCTGTACTAAAAGCTAAGTTGCAAATTTGCACTAGTGCCGGTACCAAGAGGTCTCTATATCGCTTTAAGAAAATTGCGGGTATTTTGTCCCGCCCGACCGCACAGTCGTTTTTAAGACAAAGTATAATATTATTGACTTCAAGATTATCAGTAGGAAGCAAAACAAACGATTTATCATAAGATTTTAGTAGATGAATTTCCGGAAACTGGTAATTACAGGGAGCAATGTTTTCTGCAAGCCTTTTCGCCACGTTAATAAAAAAGTTGTTTATGCTATTTAGGCTTTTCGAGGGTGTCTTTCCCGACAATAGTTCGGTTGGAGCATTTTTGTACTTTGTCGTGTTGGTTACTACTTTAATTGCTTCCCAGAGTTTCTTATTACCTACTGAAGCTGCTTTTTTTATTTCGGTTTTTTCAAATTCTCTCTTTAGTTTTTTTAACAAATTATTGCAAAAGTTTCTGTATCTTTTATATGTTACATTTAGAATTTCACTGTTGGGATTTTTGCGTAGTTTCTGGTGTAGTTTGTCACGATTCCTCATACATTTCAAAAGCCCTCTGGTAATCCAAGGTTTGTTAATTTTTCTTCTGTTAGAAGTCGTAATAACATAGGTATTATTTTCAATAACTTGATTTAGTGTAGATATTAGGTAGTTTGTAGCTGAGTTCACATTCCTGCTGTTATAAACTGGGTTAAGGTCTATGTTAAACATATCGCTATCTATGTTATTGTAATTAATTTTGTGTAAATATCTTACTCGATTATTATTGGGGCGGTGGTTTAGGTCAATAGTCAATATTATACTATCGTGGTCGGTTATAGAAGTGTCTGATACATAACAATGTGCCTGTTGTCTAGTTTGTAGAATTATATGGTCCAGACAGGTTCGGTTATGCGTAGGTATTGTATGGCCAGGTAACATGCCGTGTGATGCTAGCAGATTTAAGTAAGGCGAGGAGTTTGTGTCTACATTACTGATAGATATATCTATATTTATGTCTCCAACTAAAATAATATTCTTATAGCTTGAACATTGTGATAGAAATTGATCCAAAGATTCGATAAATCTATTTGCATTCTTAAAACCAGGCGGTCGGTATATTGCTAGTACTATTGTATTATTATTGATTTTAAGCATTAGGCAATTGGCATCTAGTATAGTAGGTTCTGTTATTAATATTTGGGCAGTTTTTTTGTGATACACGACCACTCCCTCATTTTGTGTATAGTTATTTATTGTATTATAGTATTTGTAATCTATTAAATGGGGGATCGAACTTGTACACGGAAGCCAGCATTCTGTCAGAATAATGAGATCCCAATCTGTGTTGGATCTTTTCAATAATGTAAAAAAATTGGCCATATTTCGGTTTATACTTCTGATATTTTGACAAATAATTTTAAAATGGTTATAGCATTGCGGGATTGATGAAAATTTATCAATATTGCAGTACTGAGAGGATGCGACCTGTAGTTCATCTAATTCATTGTTTATATCTATTAAATTATTCACTTTTATTGATTATTTCTTTATTTATCGGACTTGTAACATCAGTTTTTTGTAGGTAATTGTGATGAAATACTTTCAAGCACATTCTGACTATGTAGGTAATATCGACATATGTAGTTTTAATTTCCTTATGTGGTGATTGCGTAAATACATAATATGTTACTGGCTTATATGAATATATAGTGAAAGTGTAATTGAGAAAGTGGTTGTTATATTTATAAGTTAGAATATTGTGTAGTTTTTTTGGTAGGATAAGCTTAGGTATGTTATATAATATGTATGTGGTCTGGCTTAGATATTTGTGACTACGACTACTACTTAGACATTTACTATGAGACATATAATCTATTAAGTACGTACAAAAAGCGGCATAAGAAATACCTTTGCATTTTAGATAAATTAGTTATTCCGAGTTGTTACATGGTTTAGAGTTAGCTCTATCACGGAGTTTGCATAAATCATTCAAAATGTCTATGCGAAGGGGTTTTGAATTTTCATTAGTTTTGATGTAAACTCTTCCGTAGGATGTCCATGTGCTGTGAAGTTCCTTGTTGTTGACCATTTGTCGGGCTTGATAATGAAGCTGTTTAGCCTTCGTTGTGAGAGACTCACTGATATATACCGGTTATGGTGGGCCAGATAGTTTCAGGTTAGTGGTGTTTATTTTATTCAACTTGTGTTCCTTATTGTACTCTCGGGACTTTTTTATGATATGGTCCTTCATGTTTATTGTAGTGAATTCCACTAGAATCGGGCTGGTGTTACGGTCATCGTTCTTTGGCCGACTGCGAATTACATCGCGAATATCAGATTCTGAAATTGGTTGGGTCAGAACCTCACCAACAGTTTTGACAATGTTTCGTAAGATCTCTTTATTCTCGGCTTGTTGTATTGGAATATTACGTATTTCTACCATTGATGCACGCGAGTTCCGCTCCAGAATATCAACTTTAGTTTCCAGGGAGTTGATGCGTTCGAGGTATGATTTGTTTTCACGCTCCAGTTTATTAATTCTGTTTACAAACTCGTCATACTTTTCACTTAAGTATTCCACTGTAGATTTTATTTCACAATTTTGTTTTGTGATTGTTATGGTGGATCCAATAATTTCTTCCAGTTTTCCTGCTTGCCTAGTTTCAAATTCCTCTAATAGTTGGGTCAATGTGACGGTCGTATTTTCAGATTTTTTCCCTTCTAGTTTGCGTTTCGCTTTACGCGCTAAGCCATCGGTTTTTTTAGTTAGTAAATTCAATTGGGGGTCCGATTCATAGCTTGTTAATTCGCTGTGTGAAGGTGACTTATTTTTCTTCGGTGACGTTTTTGATACTGAGTCCGACATTTTATGTTAACAGGTATTATTTAATAACCCAGTGCTGATATAAATGTAAACAAAATTAAATAAACGGACCGGGAAGTAGTCGTAATATCGCTGCACGAAAACCACGTTATTGCGGGCGCCCGCGCAACAGTGCTGTGGTGACTCACCCTCACCTCTCGCTGGAGTTCGTCGCGGTGTGTGACAGCTACCAGGAGCGCAGCAAGCTTAGGCGATAACGTCTTGCGGATGCGCAGCTAATTGGCAGGTCGATGACACCGCCGTCGAAGGCGGGCGGCTACTAGGCTCGTATTCTTGATAGTACTGTGTCCCTGGTATCTCGCACGGATTTTAAAAGAGTTTTATTTAAATAATCTAATTTATTTTTAATTAAACTAGCGTTGATTCTTTACAAAACACACGTCTGAACAGCTCAGAGGTCCGGGGGGAAGGGTTTGTGTTTGTGAAGTGTGGTGTGCAGAACAAATAGTTGTCTTACGGTTAACACTTTAAATGCATTGTAGAGGGCAGTTGTTAAAAAAGGAAGGGTTTTCTGAGCATTACCTTAAGTAATGATCTATGTGCACGTTCAACTGTAATAATTTTTGTTTTACACGCTCCCCCCCCCCCCCCCCATGCTGGTATACAATAGTCAATTATTGATTGAGCCATGGCGTAGTAGATAGTCTGCAAAAGAGCTGGTTTTAGTATGTTTCTCAGCTTTTTAAATATTCAGATCATCTTGTGTTTTCGTCCCGATAGCAGGTCTATGTGTGCCTCCCAAGAGAGTGTTTTATCAAGTTGGACGCCTAGGTATTTGATGTTGTTGGTTCTTTCCAAAGGCCGACAGGAACATGTTAAAGAGCTAATGTTATTGCATGTATGTACTTTAAGATGGAAATTATGGAAGTCTGGTTGAGTAGTACTATTTATAGAGAAAGTGATAAATTTTGATTTGCTAACATTACGTGTTAAGAGGTTCATATTTAGCCATTGAGAGATTTGATAGAGACCTTTTTCAGCGTGAAGACGGGTTTTGGCCCAAGTCTCCCTTTCGAATATAAATAGCTATGTCATCTGCGTAGGAAAACATTTTTCCTTTAGATGGAACATATTTACACAGATCATTTATGTAAATCAGGAAGAGTCTTGGGCCAAGAACACTGTCTTGAACATTGCCTATTACTTGCGGTGTGTATTTTTGTAGCTTGGGACCTATTAGTAAGAAAGTCTTGAAACATTTGAAGAGGCAGACCGCGAATTCCAATGTTTTCCATCTTTCTTAGTAGCAAATGAGAAGTGATTGTGTCGAATGCCTTGCTTAGATCCAGGAACATGCCTACGCATTTTCGGCCATGGCCTATTTTACTAGCAAGGTGGTTGACAAGTTGTACTACTGCATCTTCAGTTGATTTGTTGGGCTGGAATCCATATTGTGTTATAGCGATGATTTTTTCTTGAATTAGATATTTCATCAGACGTGAGTTGATGAGCTTTTCTAGTAGTTTAGACTTGGCAGTAAGCACGGAAATTGGCCGGTAGTTCTCGACACAGTCTCCATTTCCCCCTTTATGATCGGGGTGTATAATGGAATGTTTAAAGATATTAGGGAAAATCCCTTTATTGATGCACAAGTTAAAAATATGTGATAGTATTGGACTAATAATATTTTTTATCCGTTTTAAAAATGCCACAGGTATGCCATGCCAGCCTGTTGCAGAGACGTTTTTTATGTTATTGATAAGAGAGTCAATCTCTTCTACATCGGTTTCAAGGAGGACAAAGGATGATAAATGAGAAGAGCTCTTTATATCACACAATGAGTTGGGTAGATTATGGTCCTGTCTGATGTTACTTGCAACTTTTCTGTCCAATTTCAGCAAAGTAATGATTCATTTTATTCACAGAAGCTAGGGGATCATTGCGGGCCGTATTTAATAGCACTTCAGCGGGGTTTTTCTTTCGTAGTGTTTGTTATTCTGCGTATAGTTTCCCAAGTTTGTTTTGGACTGCTACATTTGTCTACTTCCGAGCTTTCATATTTTACTTTGACTTTAGCCAGGAGATTGTTACAGTAGTTGCGGTATCTACAGTAGGAAATCTTTAAGACCTCAATTGTTGGTGATTCCTTGAGTTTGTTATGTAAGGCATTGTGGTGAGCTATACATCTCAGCAGACCCGGCGTGATCCAGGGCTTCAGGATATATTTTCTATTTGGGACTTCTGTTATCAGAGCTTCTTTAATATTTTGGGTGAGGGTATTAATTGCATAGTTAGGACCGTTAGTGTTTCAAATGCTGGAAGGGTCCATGTCTGCGAGGATTTTAGAAGCGCTGTCATAATCTATGATATTCTTATATTTCGGGACATCATATTTCTTGGGGATAGTAAGGTTTAATAATACGGGTAGGTGGTCTGTTATGAAGGTTTTTATGACGAATGTTTGAGCTTTATGATTTGTTTTTAGAGTAATGTGGTCTAAGCTACTGCTTAGACCACATTACTCTAAAAACTAAGATTCACGTGTTGGGGAAACATGCGCTGGGAGTAAACCATTTTCAGATAAGAGATTTAGGTACTCCTGACTTCTGCGGTCATCGTTAAATCAATATTTATGTCACCAACTACAGCGATTGTTTTAAACTCACGTGTAGATTTTAGAATGTTGTCCAATGATGTGAGAAAAGAGTTTTGATTATGACAAACAGATGTTTTGTGAAGTTCATAGTTCTTAAGTTGCGGTGGCGTCTTATGAGCTGCTAACCAGCATTCCGTGAAGACCAGTACATCACAGTCCGTGCCTAGCTGCTTTAAAAATACTAAAAAGTGGTCCAAATTTCGATATATGCTTCGTATAGAACATTAGAACCAAAAATATATATTGTAAAGTTACCGAATCATAAAGAGTTTAAATTATTTATTTTACGGACGGGCCATGCCACGGGCTGGTCACATTCGAAGGGCCAGGGCATTAGCAACCCTGGTCCAAATTGTCCTTGAGGTCGTCAGCAAGAAAGTGCCCTAGGTATTTAATGGTGGATACCCTGTTAATTTTTTTTGTACCGTTTATTAGTAGATCGGGTCCATTCCATTGACGCTTGCCACCGACCTCAAAGATCATATACTCGCACTTATTTACATTATACAGGAGACCGTGCGAGTCAGCATAGGCCTCACATAACCCAAGTAACTCTCCAATTGAATTCGCAGTCGGTCCCAAGAGCACCATATCGTCTGCATAGCTGATATTGTTTACACTAATTCCACCAACGCTGCATCCGACACGCATGCTGCTAAGTCCGGCTACGAGCTCATTCACGTATAGGTTGAAGAGACTAGGAGACGTGAGACCACCCTGCCTCACTCCGCACTCCAACCTATACGGATCAGAGAGTGTACCGTCCCACTTCACATGGTTGGTTTGGTTTCCGTACCAATACTGGAAAACTCGGCAAATCTCAGGCTGTATTGTATTGTATTTTATTTAGTTGTATTGTATTTTATTAATTTTTGTATTGTATTTTATTTTTGGTAATTTATTTAATTAAACGCCAATTAGCCAACCCGCCTGCCAAGCGTGGCGATTATGGCATATCCTCCCAAATGATGGACACAACAAAACCGCAGCCCCCATTCCCCAGCAGCCCTGCTATTCCCAGCCGTGGTGACGGCAGGGCAGGGGGTGCTGAAGCTACGTAATATCTTCTCGTCTAAAATACCGCAGTGTCTCAAGTCGAAAGTCTTCGACCAGTGTGTGTTGCCAGTGATGACTTACGGAACAGACACGTGGTCGCTCACTATGGGCCTTATTAGAAGGCTCAAGGTCACCCAAAGAGCAATGGAGAGGGCTATGCTTGGAGTTTCCCTGCGGGATCGAATCAGAAATGTCGAAATCCGCAGGCGAACCAAAGTCACCGACATAGCCCGAAGAATTGCAAAACTGAAGTGGCAGTGGGTGGGGCACATAGCTCGTAGAACCGATGGCCGTTGGGGCAGAAAGGTTCTTGAGTGGCGACCACACAAGACGCAGCGTGGGCAGGCTCCCTACAAGATGGACCGATGATCTTGTGCGGGGCGCTGGAAACTGCTGGATGCGAATAGCGCAAGACCGGCAATTGTGGAGATCTTTGGGCTGATATGATGTTGATATGATGATTATATTATTGCAGTGTCTTTTATTTTTGTATTGTATTTTGTAATGTATTTTATTTTTGTGTTGTATTAATATTTTTGTAATGTATTTATTAAATTTTTTGTATTGTATTTTATTTAATTTTTTGTATTGTTTTGTATTTTATTTCGTATTGTATTTTATTTGTTGTATTGTAGCTTATTTTATTTTTTGTATTTTATTTATGTATTTTATTTTTGTATATTATATTATATTTTTTTGTTTTATATTTTATTTGTTGTATTTTATTTTATTTTTTATTTTGTATTGTTATTTATTTTTTGTAATGTTTTTAATTTAAGTTTTTGTAATGTATTTTAATATATTTTTTTGTATTTATTGTATTTTATTTTATTGTAATGTTAAATACTTTACAAAAAATTAAATACAATATCTACATAAAAAAATATTTAATTTATTGTATTTTGTATTGTATTTTATTTCTTGTTTTGTATTTTATTTGTTATATTTTATTTTATTTTTTGTAATTTATATTATATTTTTTGTATTTTATTTTATTTGTGTATTTTTTTATTTTATGGAATTTTATTATTATTTTTTAAATTTTATTATTTTTTGTATTTTATTTTATTTTTTTATTTTATTTTATGCCATCAATAGTGAGTACCAGCCACATTTGCTCAACTACCATGTGATTGGGATCAACAGGTGGCGCATATAATCGTACCTTGGCACCTCGCTTGATATAAAAGCCAACCCCGCCACCCCGCCCACCACGCGTGCTCAGGGGTATAGGTATAGTAGAGAAGTATATGTCTTAGACTAAAACCGGGCACATATGGCGCGCGGCCTTGCTCCCCGGCTCTCAATCAGGTCTCATCAATGGCCATAATATCTACAGCGTGTTAGGCCCCGCCTTACGCGAGCCGCTCTCAACAACTTATTACGCGTATCTCGGCGAGCCAGTCGCACTACGATATGCCGTGGGCGCGGTGGTTGCGCGCTGGAGGTATCGCCGCTACGATTGCGATAGACTGAGTCTACACGTTCAACATGAACCAAGTCGCAGTCGTCAACAGTGACAGACAACTTCAAAACAAATACTTTAAATAAATGTACTGTGCTTTCGTCTCGCGTTTCCAGTACGCCAGTAATGACAATATCATTTCTTCACCATCAGCCACACAGTCAATATCTGCGACTGCCTCGTTGGTCTAGCGATAGCGTGTTCAACCGACGATATAGAGTTCCTGGGTTCAAATCCCGGGTCGGGCCCAAAAGTGTTATTGGATATTTTCCGACAAAAGAAACACCCAGTAACTGTCTGAACTTCGGCGGTGTTGTACGCCCGTGCCTCAGAAATTTGTCAAACGAGGCGTTGCTCTTCCACGCTTGGCAGTCGAGATGGAGCATTGCATCCTCCACCTCCTTTGTCATTGTCTCCTATTGAAAGACACAACATCAATTCTAACTTTTTTTTCCAACTGATTTGAATAAAATTTATATGCGACTAATCAACGAACCAACGAATTCCCTATTGATAAAAAAAAGAATTTTCAAAATCGTTTCTCTAACGGCGGAGAAATCGCGTAACATACATACAAAAATAAAAACATACGGTCGACTTGATAACCTTCTCTTCTGAAGTCGGTTAAAAAGTACGTCCTGACGTGTGGTCACCTAAATTATATATCGTCCCCGTAGTTGGAAAATTAAATAAGTCCGATTTTGGCGATATTGACTTTTCCCTATTTTCAAAACACCTAAAACATGCCGCGTATTCGAGCCTTACAGGCATTCTCGTATCTCATTCCGTTCCAAAAATAAAGCCATTTTTGTTGGACAGATGGAATAATAAAGATCTTCAAACAAACACAATTTTTGTATAGGAAAAATAATTAACTCAGTATATAAATCAATAACTGTGGTCGATGATAAGTTGAATGTCAAATAAATTAAATAACTTAAGTAGTTGAATTTTTCCTCAACTTAAAAATTCTTTCACAAAACTAACATAGTTCTAGAAAACTAAATAACTCTATTTATTTAATTCTGCTATTCAGAATTCTGATAAAACGTAACCTAATTTATAAATATTTGATGTTATTTATTTCTCCTACAACTTCATAATGATTAATTATAAGATGCCAGGCAAATAAAATAGATAAATTGTCATTAGAGGTACTTAATCAGAGGGCCAAGTCCCATTTCGGGTATCGAACCAATGCCACCTTGGACAGATGAAGAACCTTTTTTGATTCTGGATCTACGTGGATTCCGGACACCGAAGAAGAAAATAAAATAAAAAGGAAACTTTGTTCTTTAATAGACATCGGTATTTCAGTGACTAGGAAGATGAAAAGAGTAAAGAGATTTGGACGAATAAACCCCATTTTATATAGAGATTTTATTTAATTCTACTATTCAGAATTCTGATAAAACGTAACCTAATTTATAAATATTTGATGTTATTTATTTCTCCTACAACTTCATAATGATTAATTATAAGATGCCAGGCAAATAAAATAGATAAATTGTCATTAGAGGTACCTAATCAGAGGGTCAAGTCCCATTTCGGGTATCGAACCAATGCCACCTTGGACAGATGAAGAACCTTTTTTGATTCTGGATCTACGTGGATTCCGGACACCGAAGAAGAAAATAAAATAAAAAGGAAACTTTGTTCTTTAATAGACATCAGTACTTCAGTGACTAGGAAGAAAAAAAGAGTTAAGAGATTTGGACGAATAAACCCCATTTTATATAGAGATTTAATTTAATTCTGCTATTCAGAATTCTGATAAAACGTAACCTAATTTATAAATATTTGATGTTATTTATTTCTCCTACAACTTCATAATGATTAATTATAAGATGCCAGGCAAATAAAATAGATAAATTGTCATTAGAGGTACCTAATCAGAGGGTCAAGTCCCATTTCGGGTATCGAACCAATGCCACCTTGGACAGATGAAGAACCTTTTTTGATTCTGGATCTACGTGGATTCCGGACACCGAAGAAGAAAATAAAATAAAAAGGAAACTTTGTTCTTTAATAGACATCAGTATTTCAGTGACTAGGAAGAAAAAAAGAGTTAAGAGATTTGGACGAATAAACCCCATTTTATACAGAGATTCTGAAGATGAAACTAGTAATATTTAACAACTCAAGCTATTATTGAAACTCACCGGGTTACCCTGATAGAAGAATCATGGAACACAATATCAATATCAAAATTTATGGACGGGGTGCAAAAAATCCCCGGCAAACATGGTGTTACCAAAACCGACGACAACATATAACACTGGCACACTGCGGACCGACGAGGAACTGAGCAGGTAACATTGGTATACCATAGGTTTGTCTGAAGTCCGAAGAGAGGAGGAGGACATGATAATCTTAAAATCCAGGAACCTGCTCTATTTCCGGGAGGGTGACCAACTGTCCCAAGGTGGTGTCGGGTTCATAGTTTACAACTCCCTCGTCCGCAACTATTTTATTGATTTTTCGTATTGTATTTTATTTATTTTTTGTATTGTATTTTATTTATTGAAGTTATACTTCTATTGGCGCGATGGAGAAAAATGATGAGAGTGAATTTTTACGATGCGCGCGCACACCGACACCAAAAAATTTAACAGCATGAAGTTAGTTCTAGGTGGTATGAAAATTGATAACTATGTTCAAGTTGTATATCAAGAAGTATAACTTGTTCAAGTTGTATATTAAGAAGTATAACTTCTAACGCGCGAACATAAGTACACACAAGGTTTTTTTTGTATTGTATTTTATTTATTTTTTGTAATGTATTTTATTTATTTTTTGTAATGTATTTTATTTATTTTTTGTATTGTATTTTATTTCGTATTGTATTTTATTTGTTGTATTGTAATTTATTTTAGTTTTGTATTGTATTTTATTTTTAGTATTTTATTTTATTTTAGTATATTATTTTATTTTTGGATTTTTTTCGTATTTGATTGTATTTTTTGTATATTATTTTTTGTAATTTATTTTATTTCTTAGTTTTTTTTTGTATTGTATTTTTTTTGTTTTGTATTGTATATTATTTATTTTTTGTATAACATTTTATTTATTTTTTGTATTGTATTTTATTTTTTAGTATTTATTGTATTTGTTTTATTTTTTGTATTGTATTGTATTTATTGTTTTTATTGATTTTTTGTTTTGTATTGTATTTTATTTATTTTTTGTATTGTATTTTATTTATAATTTGTATTGTATTTTATTTTATTTTGTATAATATTTAATTTATTTATTTGTATTATTTATTTGTATTGTATTTTTTTGTATTGTATTTTTTTATGTATTGTTCTTTGTATTGTATTTTATTTTTGTGTTGTTTTTTGTTGTATTGTATTTTTTTTATTGTATTTTTTTTGTATTGTATTTTATTGATTTTTTGTATTTTATTTTTTGTATTGTATTTTTGTACTGTATTTTATTTTTTGTATTGAAATTTATTTGTTGTATTTTATTTTGTTTTAGTATTGTATTTTTTTTATTGTATTTTAATTTCCATATTGTATTTTTTTGTATTGTATTTTATTTTTTGTATTGTATTTTATTTGCTGTATTTTATTTTTGCATTTTATTTTATTCTTTGCATTGTATTTTGTTTTTTGTATATTATTTTATTCTTTGTATTGTATTTTATTTTTTGTGTTGTATTTTGTTGTATTGTATTTTTTATTGTATTTAATTTTTTGTATTGTATTGTATTTATTTTTGTAATGTATTGTATTTATTTTTTGTAATGTATTTTTTTATTGTATTTTATTTTCTGTATTGTATTTTTTTGTATTGTATTTTATTTTTTGTATTGTATTTTATTTTTTGTATTGTATTTTATTTTTTGTATATATATTTTATTCTTTCTATTGTATTGTATTTATTTTTTTGTATTGTATTGTATTTTTTGTATTTTTTTATTTTTTGTATTGTATTTTTTTTGTATTGTTTTTTATTTTTTGTATTATATTTTATTTTTTGTATTGTATTTTATTTTTTGTATATTATTTTATTCTTTGTATTGTATTTTATTTTTGTGTTGTGTTTTGTTCTATTGTATTTTTTTATTGTATTTTATTTTTTGTATTGTATTTTATTTATTTTTTTTATTGTATTTTTGTTCTGTATTTTATTTTTTGTATTGTATTTTATTTGCTGTATTTTATTTATGCATTTTATTTTATTCTTTGTATTGTATTTTGTTTTTTGATTATTATTTTTTTTATTATATTTTTTTTTTTTTTGTATATTATTTATTTTATGAATTTTATTTTTTGTATTGAATTTTTTGTTTTGTATTTTATTTTTTGTATTGTATTTTATATTTTGTATTTTATTTTGTTCTTTGTATTGTATTTTTTTATTGTATTTTAATTTCCATATTGTATTTTTTTGTATTTTTTTGTATTGTATTTTATTTGCTGTATTTTATTTTTGTATTTTATTTTATTCTTTGTATTGTATTTTGTTTTTGTATTTTTTTTTGTATTTTATTTTTGTATATTATTTTATTCTTTGTCTTGTATTTTATTTTTGTGTTGTATTGTGTTGTATTGTATTTTATGCTTTGTTTTTTATTTTTTTGTATTGTATTTTTTATTGTATTTTATTTTTTGTATTGTATGTTATTTATTTTTTTGTATTTTATTTTTTGTATTGTATTTTTTGTATTATTTTTATTTTTTGTATTGTATTTTATTTTTTGTATTGTATTATATTTATTTTTTGTAATGTATTTAATTTATTTTGTGTATTGTATTATATTTATTTTATAATTGTATTTTATTTATTTTATAATTGTATTTTATTTATTTTTTGTATTGTATTTTATTTATTTTTTATATTGTATTTTATTTATTTTTTGTATTGTTATGTATTTTTTGTATTGTATTGTATTTAATTTAAATTTGTTATTTATTTTATTTAATTTGTAGTAGATAATTGTAGTTACGTTATAAATACCAGTTGTGGCAGAATTAAACAACTTGATTTATTATTTGTTATTTAGTTATAGTTAAAGATATAGTTCAGTTTGTTAAAGCATAATGTAAAAGGTTATAAGGTCCACAAAATATAAAATTGCCGACCGAAAATTGTCTCACAATTTTTTTACTAATGTACATTATCTAAAAAAAAACACTTAATCGCGTTTATCTCAGAACTACAAAATCAGAGTTATTTAATTTTCTCTCTAAGGGGACGATATTTACATGGGAAGAATTACAATTGAATATCTTTAAAACCAGACAACGAATATAAAATATTAGACGGTGGATATGTAGTAAAACATTTTACTAACAGTTGAACTAATTAATAGTTTCTGTGATACTTCAAAACTAAAGGTAATTATTAACTTTCTCATAACATGTGGACTGAGTGAGCACTCAAAAAAATTTATTATGTAAAGACCTGCCATGTTAGTGGTTCCTTTTGTGTTTTACGAAGTCCTTTATTGATTTTACTTAACTATACACATATATAGCAGTATATATCTTCAGTTTCTTCATCAGAAATCGGATTTTCGAAAGTGTGCGGATTGAGTGAGCATATGAAATTATTTGTAAAAGCTTAAATACGTTATCAGGTGATCTACAAATTATTATGGTAAGTTAGCATAGGTTTTATTAAGTGTTAAATTAATATATTCACTGATTTCGTTGGTAGATGGTGAGAACTGAGTGAGCGCACGTTAAATAATGTAATAATTTGTTTTCTCTTTTTACATATTTGGAGATTACTTTTACAACTGTTTTAGAACTTTTACTAAATGAATAGCATTTTGAATTTTTATTTCAGAAGGGTGCTTACTCTATCCACACGTACACATTTGTGTCCGTCTATTATGTGTTTATAAAGTATTAAGTTTATAAGGGATTAAAGTAGGGGTAGTACTTAAATCGCTGGATTTCAATCCCTAGTGCGGGCGTTGTCATTTTAAAAGAATAAAAATACCGAATAAATTAAATAATTTGAGCAATAAAATCTAGCTAAAATAAAAGCCTATGTCTTTGTGTCGTGTTATAAAAGAAGACAAGTACTTGAACAGTTTGTTAAAGAAGGCATTTAGTTGCTAACTGCGGGCCTTTGTCACAAACATTTGTTGACGCACCATAGGAAAATACTATTCACGGATGAAGAATTTTTATAGATGAAGATAATTTAAATAAACAAAAAGATAAGGTCACTCCTCCTGATATAAACAAGCAATAACCGGACTACCAAAGCGATAATTTATTTAATATCTCAGAAGATTGGCTTGCAAGTTGTTAATCTTTTGGATTATTACTTTTGGAATAAATTAAAGGAAAATAAGACAAAACCATATTTACGGTTTCACTGAGCTTGTCACCGATGGTACAGACGACAGCAAATCCAGCTAGCCCAATCTGTCCAATTACCCCAATTGAAAGTGAACCTTATGCTTATGTGATAAAGTTGAAAATCTATAAAAGAAATTTGACAGATTGAGGTACCTGGATTTATTGTCGTCTGTACCATCGGTGACATAAGGTCACATTCAATATGCTATTTGAAAACAATTTTATGCCAGCAATTTTCTTATATCGCCGTTCAAGCTGACCGCTCAAGAACCTATGCCTCGACGTCCATATGATGTGCTGCTGATTGAACTCAACTAAAAAAAAATAACAAATACTGCTCATTGAATCCTCTTTTAATAGACTAAGGTTTAAGTAAGATAACGAAGTTATTTTTTAAATTCTCATACTTTGTAGCCAACAAAATGAAATTTCCCAATAGTTTCGCCGATGTAAAACCACAGACTAATCTCAAGGCCGACAAGGAATAACAGCCAAATTTCCTTAATTGTCAAGAACTTGAAACTTCCACTCTTAAAAAAGTTTTTTGCGAATTCAAGATCTGCCATCAGTTTCTGGAAAAAAGTAAAAACGGAGCTTAAAAAGATGGCACTTAATTATAAATGTTGAGTAAGGTATGTTAAAAAGGAAAAGTGATGGTATTGCTTCAGGGATGAATTGCCAGATAATATACAACTACCAAATAAAAATCAAAGATCATAAATTAAAAGATTCTGTTATTTTCTTCCTATTCAATATACAGGGTGTAATATAAAGAGTGGACGTTAGATACGGAGCTTACTTTGTTTATTGAACTGAATAACGTGTAGCACAACAACATGAAAAATACACCAGAGAATATAACCATACTAGAACAATTAGCAGCTGCTGTAATTTGGTGTCCCTAGGTATACCAAAATTGCAGCATTGAATATTTTTAGTTTGGGTATTCTCCAGTATATATGATACCTACATCTGTACAAATTGATGATACATTTTCTATGAGAATCTAATTTATATGAGAGTTGCACTGAGAAAGTCAAATGATATACATTTATGTTAGCGTCACTGCTAAGATGGATGCACAATCAATAAGAATGGGCGAAAACTGTGTAAGGAGTGAGAGAAAGGTTATTCTGTGAGCAAGACAGGAGACCAGCTTGGTTCTAATCCCTACTCCGTGATGTGTGCATGGTGAGAAGTGAACTCCTTACCGCTTAGAGTTGAAGATTATCACAGTTCTAATATCGCTATCACAAACTGGAGGTTGTTGGTAGAAGGGTGAAAATTAAGAAGGGTAATAATTAACTATATATATATATATATATATATATATATATATATATATATATATATATATATATATATATATATATATATAGGATCCAAATCATAAAAAAAATAGTTCACGACCTTTTCACAGACCTACCGAATATACACTAAAGCAATCATAAAAAATCGGTTAAGCCATTTCATATCGATAAGAAAGAAACTATATTTATAAAAACTCACGAAGGAAGTATTAATTGTACTAACGATGATTTAATCTCAAAAGTGAATATTATATTTTTACAAGTTATTTTAATATTAGCTACCAATCATGATTTGATGGTTTACATGCGCTTTTAATGAGACAGCAAATGCTTGACAACTCAATGACAAATGACAGATGACAAATCATAAAGGATCATATTTTACTGAAACTTTCTCGTGGCAACTTCCCTTAATACAGAGTACGGAATTTTGCCGGTATGGAAATAAAAACAAATTGTTTTACAGGGCATACAATGAGTAAAAAAATACTAAATGAAGAAACATAATTATGCATCACATGGTTTAAAATTTCCGTATACCAACTTATCACACATTTAAATCATCACCTTCATTTCTTCCATTGTAGAGGGAGGTGCCATTTCCAATACGTAGAAACCTTTAAAACCTTGTAATTTTCTTACAATTTCCATTGTCGAAGCTGCGCCAACGTTTTCTAAAAAATAAATTATTGTCATCATGTCCTTATTTTCAATCTACGCGTTGACGACGGCACCTCCACGACGTAATTTGTGGATGGCCAAGGGGGGCTACCGCCTAAGTCACCGGTCATCATGATCGTGATCAGCGTTCAAATAGACGAAGATCGACGATCAGCTTCAAAGTTGAAAATATATTCCGGACCATTTATGACGTCACATGTGCTCATGGAAGCCGATTAAACGAATGATTAAATAATTTTTAACCTTCATATATTTGAACGCCGAGCTCGATCACAATAAATAAATGAATAAAATATAATTTATTAGTCGTCCAGTTTTTACAAGTAGTTTACTTACAGTGATAGTCTCACTAGGCAATGCCTGTATCGAGGGTATCTATGTGATACGATTACGAGCTAGGACCTTGAGTACAGTTAGATATTTAATTTAAATTAAACGGACACGACTATAAACTTGACTTAGAACAATAATATTGTGTAGCAAATTCAACTAAACAATGATCACCGAATTAGATGTTAGAACTAGCGGCCCGGTACGTGCTTCGCTACATATAAGGCATAGTAATAAAAAAAATGATTATTAAGTTCATTTATTCAAACAAAAAAATATTTTAAATTGCTGATTTTACACTTTTTCAAGACTTTTTTAAATTTTCTCTACGTACAAACCTTCATTGGACTTCCACGAATAATTCAAGACCAAAATTAGCCAAATCGGTAAAGGCGTTGTTGAGTTATAACATTACAACGAAAAGTGGCATTGATTTTTATATATATAGATTTGAATTTGCATACAGGGTAGCTATATTATAAATCTTACTTAGTAATATTATGAATGTGAAAGTTTGTGTTTAGAGGTATGAGAAAAATGTATGGATGTTTGTTACTCTTTTATACAAAATTTACGAAACGTATTTAGATTTCTTTCTTGACTTTTTTTGCTTGTGGGTAGTTATAGTGGCAACAACAAAAAAATTGAGCTCTGATTCTTTTTAATATTTTAATTACTTACTTACATTTTATTATGCTAATTTAAAGTTATAATCAATTGCTACACCCAATTCACTCATATCCACTATCAAATATTCATTATTTGTCAATCTAACTAAAAATCATCACTTCACTGCACCTCACCATGGACCTGTACTCAAAATTGTCTGAACAATTAGAACAGCTGGCTGAATCACTCTCCAACAGGATGACTCAACAGGAAGAGGATCTGAAAACTGCAGCTGCTGCTGAAGTGCCACACAAAACTGTTGCTAGCTTGTCAAAGGAGTTGGCTGACTTCAAGAGTTTTGTATGCAGTACTTTGAGTGCACTAAGAACCCAGATTGAGCTCCTTATGTTGGGCTTGGATAGGCATGAGATGGCATCACGTAGGAAAGTTCTGCTTCTCCATGGAGTAAAGGGCGAAGAAGATCCCATATCATCTGCAGTAGGCATTATACACAACCAAATGAAATTGTCAGACATCGCCTCATCTGATATAGCTGTTTGCCATCGCTTGGGATCCAATAAGAGTAAGCCACGACCTCTCCTGATTCGCTTCAAGCATCACAACACAAGAAATGAAGTGTGGAACGCCAAGACTTCACTTAAGGGCACTGGTTTGACATTGACTGAATTCCTCACGAAGCCACGGCACGATGTCTTCATAAATTGTCGGAAATTCTTTGGTGAAAGGAATTCTTGGACGTCTGATGGGAAAATTGTGGTACTGCTGCCAGACAAATCCAGGCGGAAAATAGAGACTGCTGCTGAGCTTTGCAGTCTAACAACTCAATTCCCTGTCGCCCAGCCACCGTTGAACGCCACACGTAAACCAGCTTCCACGGGTCAAACGTCGCTCTCTGCAGATAAACCAGCGGCAGAAAAACCGGCGGCGACAGCTTCTACATCTGACAAAAGGAGCCGAAGACAAGCGAAGTGAAGTTGTTTTGACCTCTTATATTTAGTTGCCTAATACTTGCGTAAATATGTCACATTCCGTTTTTTTTTCATAGTTATTTAGCAACTCATTTCTATTATTTTGTGCATTTTAATGACGGTATTTAGATTATAAGGTTAAGCTAAACTTTAGGTTAACATTTTAACTTTGCTTTAGACATGTGTCCGCTATACCAAAACGTAACTAAAAACCGTTGCCAAGCCTGTAACTCAGTTATCGGCGCTACCACATCTCGTAACGGTTATCAGCTACACAGCTTTTTTTTTTATACCATACCATACAATGAACTACACTACAATATTCGATGACGGCGGCAAACGCACTACGCAGCCGTAGCCGTGTCGCCTGTCGCTGTCGCCGCGACGAGTTTCGACGTTTCGAGCCCGCTACCGCTAGTTGTAGTTTGGTTGTCAACGATCACCGCCGAAGCGATAACTAAAATAATTATGCCATCTCTCTCTTTCGAGTCGAGTCTCAATGTTCAAAAATGAGATGAAGCGAATATTGCCACCGATCGCCCGTTCATTAAAGTTTGACCTACGAAAAGTCATACATTAAAACTTTACTAACGTATAGATAAGGTTGTATTTAGTTTGGCACTACTAATTATTTTAAAATGGTCTTTCTCTCACCGAATTTTACGCGGGGCACTAGCGGGGGCAGATTTGTTTTGATTTTGTGCTGTATTGTATTATTGTTAGTTTGCGTTGCGGTCTTGCGTTCATAAATAAGTTTTGGGTACATTTTGAGTTAATAGTGAAGTTTTCGTTAGTGACTTGGATGTATTGTGATATTGGTGATTTATTGGTGACTATTTGTGTATTTGTAGACGATTAATTTAATTAAATAAGTGTAAAAAAAACGTAAATAAGTACTTTTAGTAGTGTTAGGTTATATTAGGAAATTAATTTTAGTAAGTACAAATAGGTATTACAATGTCTAGTAAAAAAGGTATGGTTTGGAATCATTTCGAGAGAAAAGATGGTATTTCTGCTATTTGCAATTATTGCAAGCAGACTTTATCCTACAAAACATCGACAGGGAATTTAAATTCTCATTTGAAGAAGTCGCACCCGACAATTTTTTTAGCACAGCGTGGTGATGCTAATAGGGAAACAACATCGGATATCGACAACGACCTTCCTCAGCAAACTCAAGTACCAAGCACAAGCACAACAGAAGCGGTTCAAATAGCCAGTAGTTCTTCAATGGCTCTTACAGCTCCCACTAGTTCAGCCAGTTGCGATTTAAATTATATTACTCGCAAACGTCAAAGAACGATGCAACATTACGTAACAAAAATTATTACCCCGGAAGAAAGAAAGCGGATTGACCGAGATTTGTTGGAGTTATTTATAAATGATTACCAACCCTTTAGTATAGTAGAAGATAAAGGTTTTAAAAAATTTGTAAAAAATATACCAGGATACACCCTCCCTGGTAGAAAAGCTATCTCGGCCGCCATGATACCGGCACTCTATGAAAAATGTTTATCTGAGGCCAAGGAAACCGTTGCCCGGGACGTACGATCAGTTTGTATCACAACAGATTGTTGGACGTCATCACAAACAGAAAGCTATATAGCTGTAACAGCTCACTATATAGACAAGAATTTTGAGCCTCAACAAGTTTTACTTGAATGTAAAGGTTTGAAAGAACGTCATACTAGTGATAATTTATCTAAGGAATTAAAAAGAGTTACTGATGAGTGGGGTTTAAGCACAAAAGTGTTTTTTGCGGTATCTGATAATGCTAGAAATATTGAGAAGGCTATTGAAGATCTGAAATGGAAAAGATATGGATGCTACGCACACACCCTCAACCTTATAGTTACACATGCATTAAAGCCCATAGATATATTACTTGAAAATATTAAAAAAATAGTAGCACACTTTAAACGAAGTACGACAGCTTTAGATATGCTACTCAGTTACCAAATGCGGAACATGGCTGACAATGGAGAACCAAAACGTCTGATACAACAAGTTCCAACACGTTGGAACTCGACGTTTTTTATGCTGCAGAGATTTTGCATGCTAAAAGAGGCCGTAAAGCACTGCATGGCAATGATAGAAAAGGACTGGCCTGTTATTTCTACAGACGATTGGGAAACAGCGAAACAACTGTGTGAGGTCTTAAAACCTTTTGAAGAGGTGACTTCTTCAATTAGTGGAGATCAATATATGACCGGTAGTTTGGTAATTGTGATGACCAATTGCCTAAAATCAATTTCCGAAGACTTTTTAGATAAGCCGGATTACAGCCATTTTCAACCAGTTGTTAAAGAAATTCTAGCATCCTTAAAAAATGGCCTGATCGAACGATTTCCCAGGATTGAATACAGTAAAACTTTTGCTCTGTGCACTTTACTAGACCCCCGGTTCAAATGTTACGACTTTCAAAACGATATAGCCTTTACAGACATAAAAAGACATGTTCATAATCTGATTGTTGGTTTGATAGATCGCAATAATGAACCAAGACCATCCGAAGAAGTTATAAACCATAATAATATAGAAGAAAAAGATGTCAGCGCTTGGGGAAGGTTTGATGAGTTGTTGAAAAAGAAAAAGCCCCAAGGAAATGCCACAGCTAGAGCCATACGCGAACTTCAGATGTATTTGGACGATGAAATGCTCCCCAGAAAAAATTCAGCAGGTCAGTGGAACAACCCGGCCCAGTGGTGGAGAGACCATAAAGTTATATATCCGCATTTGTCTGAGATTTATCAGACAAAATGTAATATAGTAGCGACTTCTGTCCCATGTGAACGCCTCTTCTCCAAGACCGGAATGATTATTAATCAAAGGCGGTGTAATTTAAAAACCAAAAAAGTTGAACAGCTTGCATTTTTAAATGCAAACTTAAGCCCAAAGAGGTTTGACATGTAAATATGTAAAAAAAATGTAAATATTTTATTAGGTTAGATTGATAATAGTAAGCGAGCCATGTATATACAATCATTGTAAATATGGCGATTTTTAAATGCGCCACAATTTCATTATACTTACGATTAAATTGTGCTAGTCCTAAGCCTAGTAAAGCATGAAGGGAAATCGCCAATATCAATTTCAAATAACTAAAACATAAAATAAATTCGGTTATTTCAAGTAGCTCATGTAGTTAAGAGCAGCTAACTAGCTAGCTAACCAACGATGCGCGCGATAATATAATATAATTTATCACGGCGGGCACTGATACCGATATTCGACAACGGTTATTGATATCGATATTGAAACCAAATAGCGGTTAGGTAGCCGTTACTAGAAATAGCCAATGTTTGTCCTTTGTTTGTTGAACATGTAATTGTCCTTGGAGACTTCAATACCTGCTTGCTTAAAGATGATGCACGGAGTCGTCGACTCCTCTCTCTTGTTTCGTCTGTGAATATGCATGTCCTTCCTCTGAGTGCTACACACCATGCTCCTCATTCCACTCCTTCTCTTCTAGACCTCATTCTCGTCTCGGATTCCACCAAAGTGGTAACGCATGGCCAACTTCCAGCCTCCTTCTCTTATCACGATCTTATATATCTCTCTTATAAAATTCTGCCCTCGACGTAAGTCACAGTTCATTTTCCTTCGCAGCTTTAAAAATATTTGTCTGGAACGTTTGAGGGCGGAAGCGGGCAGTATTGACTGGTCACCTGTTTATATCTGCAACGATATTGATTCCAAAGTGGCCATGTTCCACCAGCTACTAATTCAGTTGTTCGACAAACATGCTCCACTCAAAAGGGTGAGAGTAAAACATGCCCCAGCCCCTTGGATTAATGACCAAATTAAAAAACTGATGTCTGTAAGGGATAAGGCTAAAAGGAGATTCAAAAAAAGTGCAACTAATGAAAACTGGGATATCTATAAAAAACTCCGTAACAGATGCAGTCGTATGTGTAGAGATGAAAAGAGACGCCACATTTACAACTCTATTAATAACCTCAACACAGCACAGGTATGGCAATTTTTAAGATCTCTAGGTGTCGGTAAATCTTCTAGTGACAACACAACAAACGTGGATATTAACACTCTTAATCAGCACTTTTCTAGACCACCTGTCGCTATGAGTGCCGACATCAAAAGTTCCACTCTTAAACAACTTCTAAATCTTTCTAAGCCATTATGTACTGCTTTTTCTTTCACACCAATCACGGAGAGAGACGTCATAAAATCCATAAAATCCATTTCCACCAAAGCGGCAGGTAACGACGGACTCCAACCACAAATGATCACTATCATTGTGGAAGAACTTGCTCCTATCTTAACCCATATTATTAACCTTTCCTTGGAGTCAAGTTCTTTCCCCTCTGCTTGGAAAAAAGCTCATGTACTGCCGCTTCCTAAAACCACAAATCCTTCTTCCTTCTCTCACTACCGTCCAATTTCAATTCATCCTTTCCTGTCTAAAATCCTTGAGAGCATTGTGCATAAGCAACTGTCTCATTACCTCTGTACTCACAACCTTTTAAGTCCTTTCCAGTCCGGTTTTCGTCCTGGCCACAGCACTGTCACTGCACTTGTGAAAATCACAGACGATATTCGCTTGGCTATGGAACGGAAGCTACTCACTGTCTTAGTACTACTGGATTTTAGCAGTGCTTTTAATTCAGTGGACTTTGACATCCTGCTTGGTATCCTTTCCTCCCTGAATGTCTCGGCTCCTGTAATTGCGTGGTTCGACTCATATCTTCGAGGGCGCTCACAGTCTGTACACGCTGACGAGTCTTTCTCTCAGTGGTGTGACCTTACTGCGGGTGTGCCTCAAGGTGGCGTTCTATCTCCTC
Organism: Pseudoips prasinana; assembly: GCA_951640165.1. Classification (NCBI taxonomy): domain Eukaryota; kingdom Metazoa; phylum Arthropoda; class Insecta; order Lepidoptera; family Nolidae; genus Pseudoips; species Pseudoips prasinana. The sequence goes on along the minus strand of OX621236.1, from coordinate 28,602,168 downwards.
TTCTATTCTCCGTTTTTATAAACGCAATCACTAAAATCTTAACTTCTAACTTTCATCTCTATGCAGACGACTTGCAGTTATATCGGCACTTCAAAGGCATTGAAACTACGGAAGCTATTTCTGCCATCAATAATGATCTTGTAAACATTAGCAAGTGGGCAAAATTTTTCGGCCTCCTGGTCAATCCCTCTAAATCACAAGCTCTCATTATTGGTGGCAGACACATGTTTAACACCTTAAATTTTTCAGCCATTCCTCCTGTTCTTTTCGATGATGTGCCGATACCTTATACAAAATTTGCCAAAAACTTAGGTGTTTTAATCGACTCTAACCTTTCGTGGAACAATCACGTTGCAGAAGTAAGCAGGAGAGTATACTGTTCGTTTCAATCCATCAAACGTCTCCAAAAATTCTTACCGTTTCAGACTAAAGTCACTCTCGCTCAATCGCTTTTACTCCCTCTTCTTGACTATGCTGATGTCTGTTTCCTTGATGCAACAGAAGAACTTCTAGATAAGCTCGAACGCCTGCAGAACCTATGCATCCGCTTCATTTTCGGCCTACGGAAGTACGACCACGTGTCGGAGTTCCGGTTGCAATTGAAGTGGCTGCCTATTCAGCAGCGTCGGGACTGTCATATTCTTTATCTACTTTTTTCCATCCTTCATAACCCTGTTGCTCCCATCTATCTCCGTGAACGCTTTGAGTATCTGGTGCCCAGTGGCAAACCTTGCCGCACTGCTACATCTCTTCTTCTCAGGACTCCTTCCCATACTTCCAGCCGCTATAATGGTTCATTTACTGTACGTGCAGTACGCCTTTGGAATTCCTTACCACATTCCATACGTGATAGCTCGTCATTGAGTATTTTTAAGAGCAGAACTAAGAATCACTTCTTATCTCTGTAACTTACGTATATATAAGGTATGTAGGTTTATGTAGTTTATTAAATAGATATATATTTTTATAAGGTATCGTATGTAATTATTAGTGTGTATTTTATCAATATATTTACCCGACAAGGTACTTAATTATAATAGTTTGTTGTACACTGCCTATACCCATAATTTTGAAAATCTCTCTTTCCTGATGGTTTGCTGGAAGAAAATTCAATAATGAATTAAGCTCGCCTATGTACATGCCTTTTCTTTTGTTACTTCTAACTTATGTATTTATTTTCTGTGTGCAATAAAGAATAAAGAATGAAACTTTGTAGTAATATAGCTTACCTACATATCTGAATAACATAGGCTATAATTTTGCGCGGGTGAAAACGCGTAACAGCTAGTAGGTATGTAGTAAGAGATGAAATTTAAATTAATTAAGTGGTAATTTACAGAACCGCCAGAATTTTCAAGAAAACAGGCCTCTAAATTAATAAAGAAGTACTTAGTAAAAATACTTATTCATAGGTGTAATTATTTCCAATCGCCTTTTCACACTCCGGCTGCCACACCTCAACTCGCTACCCACCCGCCTGCTGTCCTGTTTTCACTCATCCACACCCATCAACTATGTGCTATTTTCAATATCAATGATTACACTACATAACAGACTAAATAAAACCTACAAAAAAACAGTTAAATATAATATATAGAATAACATTTTATCCTCTTTAGGCAGCTCCAAGGAAGAAGTACTTTATTTTTTTCCAATTTTTAGTTTGGATTTCTATCATAGTGTAGTTTTAAGGTATTTTGAACTATTTTTTATGGACATTGTCTACTTTGTAATATCGTTTAACATGGTGTTTTATGTATATTCGACCATAAATGCTATATTTGTAGATTTTTAAAACTTAAAACTACGATATTTATTAAATTGAATAAAACATGGCCAAGTATTTCATTACAACATACATTTAACTCTTTATTTTGAAATATACCAACACATTTTTCAAAATAATATTCCTATATTACACTTCTTAATATCTTTTGTCTGACCGCAATATTTTTTGTATCTCGTGGTTAATTTCCATTATACACAGACGGTTCCCAAACATGAAATTTTTATCGATTTCTGGAACCATTCACCATGCTTTATAGTGTTGACATTTATGTAAACGTATCTTTACACTTGCACTTCTCGTCATAAAAATATATAAATAGAATAATCACATTGTAAATGCAGTAAGATCTTACCGAAGTATAAACAAGCTTTTAGCTGACAGTGCAGGTGTACGTGCTAAAACGTACCGCGTTTATCACGCTACCTACTAGAACACCTGTCAAGCTAAAGTATGAAAAGCAAAATGAATAGAATCATAATCAATTCACTCCCAGGTGCGTGCCCTGCAATCGCAAGAATCTAAATATCATCTTATAGAAACTATGTAAACTTATTGCCAGGCGTAAAAAGATGGGTGTTATAAGATTGACGTCGATGTCTTTGTGTGTGCGTGTGGTAGGTATCGTAGCTGTCAAAGGATGGACCAACATAAAAGCGTTTTATTTTCATTTGAAAGCCAGTTTCCTTGCGGTGGTTTTTGGGTATGTTTGGTTAATATCGCGCCATCAGGATAAAAGTATCAGCTATTTTCCTAAATGATTTAGGTAATTATAATCGGAAGTCGTGAGTTTTTTAACGGTTCGGTTAGGTTATTAACAGCCTTCTTAACCCTTTAACTGGTAGTAGGTAATTTTCTAATAGATTGATTTTGATTCTTATTACAAACCAAGAGAGTTCAAAATATGGTGGCAACTATATTGCCACTACCACTTAAACGTTTGAAAGTTTCCCGATTAAACTGTATGATTCATTTTTAAACATTTTTCTAGATTTTTAAATTATGTTACACCATATTCCGGTGCGTGGTTTATTTGCACCTATTCTGATGTCTTTTTTATTTAGTATAGCTGTGCCCACGGTTTTACCCGCGTTAAGTTTTATATCACAGCTCCTCCCCCGTATGTGATAGCGAGATAATATGTAGCCTATATGTTGACCCGACCTCTTAGTAATATTCATGCAATTTTTGAAGTAAATCCATGCAGTACTTTTTGAGTTTAGCCCGGACATACATACAGACAAACAGACACACAGACAAAAATTCTAAAAACTATATTTTTGGCCTGACATCGATAGTACATCACGCCCCAGGAATAATTTAAAAAAAATATTCAATGTACAGTTTTGACTTTCCTACGATTTTATTATATGTATAGATGGTGTACTTATGTTGATGGTTGTGGTTCTAATTGATTACGCGTCGTACTTTGCAGCATGAAAAGTTTAAGTCGATTGTATGTTTTTATGTAGAACAGAAATACTACGTGAAAACTAATAAATATATTGGGAGAACTAAAACGCTGCCATCTGATCCCTAAATAGGCATCCATACAACTGATAAACATAACTATATTTTTTCTACATACATATACAGTACATATTATAGATAAATTACACTCAGACGCAGAACAAATAATTTATCACACAAAGATGCGTCCCGGGTAGTAGATAATGGAATTCACGACCTCTGGCTTAGCATTCAGGGTCACTAACCACTAAACCAACAGGCCAAATAATCATATCACTCTTGTAGATAAATTCACTTCACAAAATTTAAACACGCTAACTCAAACCAAACTAGAATATTGAAAGGAATTCACGACCTCTGGCTTAGCATTCGGGGTCACTAACCACTACACCAACAGGCCAGTCAACTAATCATATCACTCTTGGACATATTTACACTTCACAAAATTTAAACACGCTAACTCAAACTAAACTAGAATATTAAATGGAATTCACTACCTCTGGCTTAGCGTTCGGGGTCACTAACCACTACAGAAACAGGCCAACTAATCATATCACTCTTGTAGATAAATACGTACACTTCACAAAATTTAAACACGCTAACTCAAACTTAACTAGAATATTGAATGGAATTCACGACCTCTGGCTTAGCACTCAGGGTCACTAAGCACTAGACCAACAATCCAGTCAACTAATCATATCACTCTTGGAGATATATACACTTCACAAAAGTTAAACACGCTAACTCAAACTAAACTAGAATACTGAATGGAATTCACGACCTCTGGCATAGCACTCAGGGTCACTAAGCACTAGACCAACAAGCCAGTCAGCTAATCATAACACTCTTGGAGATCATACACTTCACAACATTTAAACGCGCCAACTCAAACTAAACTAGAATACCGAATGGAATTCACCACCTCTGGCTTAGCATTCGGGGTCACTAATCACTAGACCAAGAGACTCGTCAACTAATCATATCTCTCTTGTAGATACATACACTTCACAAAATCAAAACACGCCAACTCAAACGAAACTAAGCTAGAAGACTGAATGGAATTCACGACCTCTGACTTAGCAATCGGAGTTACTAACCACTAGACCAAGAGAATATTCAACTAAACATATCTCTCTTGTAGATACATACACTTCACAAAATCTAAACACGCCAACTCAAACTAAACTACAATACTTTATGGGGAATTTTTCACATTGTTGATGATATAATGACCCCCATTATTTTTTTATTGCAGTATTATGAATCAAATGTCGAAGTCATGTGAGATACCTTAATGGAGATTTAACAAACCTTTTACGATCTCTATTAATTTGTCCTTGTTCCTGTTTACAGCAGGCTTGTACACTGCGGCTAAATCATGCATCAGTGTTGTTCTGCCACCTGAAATGGCCATTTTGCCAATACTGTTTAAAAGTCCCATAGTGTACTTAAATATTACCGGTTACGTTAGTATAAACGACAGATGTTAATTAAGTAACACTATTAAAACTAGATCGCAGCCGGTTCATATTTGACATATGACACTTGTCATTTGACATAACTGGCGGGATTTTGACGTAATTGGCAATGCGTTGCGGCACATAGCGGTGCTAGCGGTGGCGGATCTAGCACAGATCCCAGTGGACCCTGCCTGTTTCTGAATACCTAAGGTCCTACCGCCACCCGCGGCGTCATTCTCATGGACCACATTTTATATTGCGGATTACGGCCAGTGTCCAGCTTTGGGGTCATAATTAGTCTATATCATTCACCACAGTTCATTTATCTCCTTGTTTCATCACACGCGGTTCAGCGGTTCAATCCTCAAATGGAAAGAAACAATGAAATGCATTCAGCACTTGGGTATTAACATATACTTGTACATGTCAAGCTCACAATGTAGTATATAAACATAGTCAAATACAGTAACAAAGAAAATTTCAAGTAGGCCGTCCATACCGTCTATGTTATCACATATGTATATATTTTTTTTAAATCCTTAAATAAATAACAAGTTACTAAGCGATTATTTTTAAATTTAGTACTATTATATTACAATTAAAAAATTTAGACAACGAGCAGATGATTAGCGTAGAGGCTCTCAACCCGTAGCTTAATTTAAGCAACTAATACCTGAGGGCCGCTGGAATAAAAAGACAGAATTCTTAACGAGGGTGTGGTCACTTGCACCATATCACTGATGACGTGTTAGCTGAGGAACCTACCCCAGCTAACCTGCGGTTTTCTCTAGCTACCTAGGTGGACGACTCTAGTTCTTTCTATATTAATTAATACAGTTAAGTAGAATAATACGCCTATAGTTTTGTACAAGCGATTAGTAAGAGCCTTATAGCGGCTTTTATTTGATATTCATCAAATACTTTAATTCATTCATAACTAATAGGTACTGTGTGTTGCCAGTGATGGCTTATGGAACAGAGACGTGGTCGCTCACTATGGGCTTTATCACGCGGCTCAAGGTCACCCAAAGAGCAATGGAAAGGGCTATGTTTGGAGGTTCCCTGCGAGATCGAATCAGAAATGATGCGATCCGCAGGCGAACCAAAGTAACCGAAATAGCGGTAAGAATTGCCAAGCTGAAGTAGCAGTGGGCAGGGCACATAGCTCGTAGAGCCGACGGCCGTTGGGGCAGAAAGGTTCTCGAGTGACGACCACGAACCGGAAGACGCAGCGTGGGCAGGTACTCGCCAACGTGGCAGGCTCGTTCACCAGTTTGTTATACTTAGTACAGTGTTGGTGAACGAAACTTCACAAGAAACACTTTTAAATACGCCTCTATCAGAGGCGTAGGTACTTAAAGGTGTTAGATATTTTTTCTATATAAAAAACAATAATTAAACTATAACAGTAGTAAAAGGGTCAATAAAAGGTACGTTCTAATTATGTCGACTGAATATAACTATAGCTAAAAAACGGCTTACGAATAACGCGGTTAGTTAATTTCGATAAATTGAAGATCAGCGACATGTTGCTATTGCATTTAAATTCACGTTTTCTGTTTTTTCGTGGAGCGGAGTTGTAAAATACGAGCAACAGTTATCTTGACAATAACTGTCAAGTATAAAGAGAATATAACAAACTATGTTTAGCAAATAAGTCATTGTTTACCATAGATTTGTTTAATTAATGTTGAAAGTTGAGAAAGTTTTAATACGTACGTAACATATTGGTCATACGTGTCTATGGTCAGATCTCAACCCGTTATAATAATATAAAAAAAGGAATTCTTATGACGCTACTATTAAAATATCCAGTTTATTTTAGGTTGGATATCTATACAAATAAATAAAATTTGAGTGTCTGTTTGTAATATTGAAATAGCCAGATTTTACTACATAAATATGCATATATATAATACGCTACATACACCAAAATATTTTTTTTACAATTTTTGTCTGTCTGTCTGTCTGTTTGTTCCGGCTAATCTCTGAAATGGCTGGACCGATTTTGATGGGACTTTTATTGGCAGGTAGCTGATGTAATAAGGAGTAACTTAGGCTACTTTTATTTTAGAAAAAGTCTTTTATTTTACTAAAAAACTAAATAAACTAATTAACACGCGGACGAAGTCGCGGGCACAGCTAGTAATAAATAAAAGTTGTGGGTATCGTAAACTAGTTTAAAACACAGCCTTGCCAAGTTTGTAGAGCTTAGCTGCATAGGTACATATAATAAACTATAACTATCACCTTTCAGTATTATACCCCTCCCGTCCCTGCCATATAAGATAGAAGATGTGCCCCGCGGTTTTACCCGCGTTAAACTGTATAAATAATATAGTGTATTACTACAAAGTTTCATCAAAATCCGTTTTCCACTTTTGGGTGAAAAAGTAACAAACGTCCTTACATCCTTACTTACAAACTTTTATATTTATAATATAAGTAGGATATATTATGTAAGTAGCAATGTTCACCTTAAGTCATAATTTAAATTGCTATTTGTAGAGTTTTGAGCGATCTAGGAAGTAAAATTTGTATTTAAGGTATATTGTCGGCATTTGTCGGTACACACATTGACTCACGCCCATTTATCAGAGGGAATGGATTTCCGAATCCGACGGTCACCGTAGCCAAGTTGGTAGTGCTCCTGCCTACGAAGCTGGTGGTCCTGGGTTCAAATCCCGGTAAGTGCAAATATTTGTGTGATGAGCACGAATATTTGTTTCTGAGTCATGGATGTTTTCTATGTATATAAGTATTTATCTATCTATGTATGTAGGTATATCGTCACCTGGTACCCATAGTACAAGCTTTGCTTAGTTTGGGGCTAGGATGATCTGTGTGACATTATCCCTAGAGATTGTCCCTAGAATGAACCTTACTGTTTTTCCCAGTTTCTTTTGGTGTAGGCTTCAAGTTTAATCTGATGCGGCTAGCTATTAGAGGCAAGCGAGCGACCTAGAAACCAGACTAGAGAACTAGTAAGCAAGGTGGTTAAACCTGTGTCCGATTCTATTAGGCTTCGGGCTGCCTGTTTGTTATAGATATTCTCGTGATAAAAAGGGGCCGAAGGCTTGACATGCCCTCACATGCATGGAGGGTAGTCCCGCAGCCAACCTGACCCCAAAACTTCCTTCCTTCCTTTTTTTTCTAAGATTATTCGGTGTAGGATTCGAACCCGCGACTTCCATGGGTCGGTTACGGATATGGTCAGTTTATCACACGCTATGTTGATAAATATATTCGGCATCTACCTCATTCACTCTGATTAAATGTTTTGGATATTCACGTCGGTTTAGAGACATTACAAGATACAAGTATGACATGATTATTGAAATAAAGTGTCAAAACATGTAATAACGTTCGCCAATAATAAATATTACATTATGTATTTGCAATGCATTGCAAATACATACTTCAATGTTTACAAATAATAATATAATGTAATTATCTTCACAATAAAATTACAAGTAATAGATATCAGATATTGTAATTATGATATCAAATAAAACATTTATAAGGTTCACAGAAAATACACAATGAAAGTAAAACCAAAGTTGTGCAACTATTTTGAATCATTTTTCGGTTTTGATGTAGTGTCGCTCTTTTTTGCTTTTGGTTTTTTTGGTTTTTCCTTCGGTTTCTCGACTTTAGCTTCAGATTTTTTAGACTCCTTTAATTTCGCTTCTTCAGCCTTCGCTTTAGCTTCTTTAGCCTCTTTATCTGCTTTCTCTGCAGCAGCAATTTTCTTTTCTTTTTGTAATATTTCTGCTTCCGCTTTTTCCTTTTCTAACTTCGCTTGCAATGCGGCTGCTTTTGCTTTAATTTCTCTTTCGACTTGAATATCCATGTCTTTTATTTTGCCTGCTATGCCTCCGATCACTTTGTCAGCAATTCCTTCTGTGAATGCTTCTAGCTTTTGACCAGCTGGTCCATTGAAATAGTTCAGTGTCAAAGGTGGAACTGCTTCAACCTTTATGTACCGCCATGATATGGCACCTGCGGTTTTCATGTTTTTGGCAGCTTCTAAAACATGGACATGTAACTTAAACAATATACCTGACAAACGGAGTATTATGAGCCCTTTATTACTAATTCATGACATTGTAAATATTGATATACATATTGGTTCTCTTTATAGCAATTGAACTAGATATACATTTCAAAACATATCACAATTATAAGTGTGACAAAATAACATTTGAAGTTAAATGTTTTGCTTTTCTTCCAACATCTTTTTTACTTTTTCTAATTCTTTTTCTAAATACTGTATTTCCGCAGGAAGCTGCTTATTACGAAGTGTTGTTAGTTTATAACATAGTGAACCAGATATTGAATTTAATCCCAGTTCTAATTTATTTATGAATTCATTGCACACTAGTGTTTTTGCTCGAGTGTTGGTAACAAACGTCTTAGTTACTTCCCATCCTTTGACGACTGCAGGACGAATCATTTCCAAAGAAACTGCAAACAAAACAAAATGCGGATTATTTTATTGGAAGAATTTAGTTTCAATGACTTCTAGAAAAGTAATTGTGTCATGTATTAGAACGCACAAAACCCACGTTTGTTTTGCAAGAGTTTCTAATATATGTATTTATTATAACATTCTTACCAAGAGCAATATCAAGGAAAATTCTAGTTGCCCTCGCCATATTATCAAACGTGTGTACGAATGTTAATGTATCCTCAATTAATTTGTAATTATAATCAAGTTTCTATTTTTCACTACAACGACAATTTTTATTTGAATTATTATTGAGTTGTTGTCACTGTCAAATAATTTTCTTTTTTTTCTTTCTGGTTTTATAGTTTTGATATTAGGTATGTATAACATCGAATAACAACTACGGCATAGACACCACACCAAAATAACATCAAATGGATTATGTCGTAGGTTTGTGTTTATTAACTTATTAATGTACTGGAATTAAATAAATTACAATATAAATAATTGATAATTATTTAGAAGGTTCCTGTAGCTTCCTGTAACTGAGTTTAGCGACCATTAATCGTGTTTAATTTTAACGGTGAAATCGGCTCTAAATTGATGTATACAAAGGTTTAGGTAATTTATCCCTACCCTAGTTGCCATCGATGATATTATAAAACAAACCCAAAAAATAAATTTTCGGTTTAATCGTTTTATGTGGGTGGTCTTATTTCCTAGAACCCTGTATAATTTATAAATTATACGATATATACAGAGATTAAAATCTTAAACAAAAAAATAATTGTACTGCTGCCAGCCTCTTGAGGGGCACCATATAAAATTTCAATTACTTCAAGCAATTAACATCTTTATAACTACTCATTAAACAAATAAAAGGGTTATTATTGCTATTAAATTTATAAAATGAAAATTGAAATGATGAAGCCGGACGACTAACCAATCTTCCTCACGACATTTTTGTTTAATAATATTAAAGCTCTTTAAAATACCGATAATAGACTATGTAAGTAAACAGGGTGTTTACTTAATTATATATATAAGTCAAGGGGGAAATCTCCAATCATGAAAAATAAATGAAATTGGCGTCCCTTGCTTGATATATATCTACATTGCCATTCATTAAACTTTTCGTCGTTTACGTCTGTTATTGGCATAAAAAGGCTGAACATTTTAATACGGTTGCCTAGTAATAGAAAATCATCAAAACGTTTATGCACGTAGAATAAATAATATATCGCTGCGCTTGTTTGTACTTTACGGTCAACCGCAAGTCGACGTGCTAGTACACACAGGGTTGTTCTGGCTTTCACCAAAAATATCAACGCCAACCGTTAGATATGTAGCATTTTACTGGGAGCAACCACGATGGTAGCTCTATCAGCCCACACAGGCGAGTCGTTGCATATAGGTGTATGTGTGGACTGAGAGCCCACTTTTATTTTTTCAGTTTAACTAACAAAAGTGCTTTGTAAAAGTTGTGGAAATATTTTTAAAACGAATATTAGAGGTTGTAAAGACATAATTAAAAAGATATATCGCCTTAAGTGGGTCCCTCAGTTCACACACATAAGCTCCCAAATCTACATTAAACATGAGTTCACCATTATATATGAGTTCAATATTATAAACCTTTAGCAAAACATGAATAAACATCTACAAAACATTAAAAACCTAATGTGAATAATAATAAAAAATTACAAACGTCTTTCTGTGGTCCCTGAGGTACCACATAAATTTATCTCATAATTTATTATAACATGAACATTAAATATTCATAAGCCAATCACAAATAGAAGTAAATATTGTAAACTTTACGTTTTTGATCACTTACCATCAGGTGACCCACTTGCTAGTTTGTCGCCCTATGATATATAAAAAAAAAAAACGTTTTTGTTGGTGGGCCCTCAGTTCAACACATTATTGAAATACTAATTGTTTAAAATATAATTAAATACAACAATTACAAAAATTTGGAGCCTTTCAGTGCATAGTTAAATTTTTATACTATCGATCTGTATTTATCTTGTCACTGGTTTTTTTTTATTGTTTTTATCATTTTAACTTTTTTATTGATTATCATACAAATCTGGTGTAGGGTGTCCACACTTTAAGAAAAGCACTGTTCATTTATTTTTAATTACTTATTAGGATATTGTACAAGTGATAGGTTATATTATTTATAAGCTACAATCGTAATACATATTGAAAATTAAACTGAAATACTGATGACTTATTGTTGTTCGGTCTGTGGTTTGACATCAATGAGACCATATGAAATCACATGTAAAAAAATCTTCGCCTTAGAAATTCTACTAGAGTAATATTCGTAATACTGAATTTTTCATTTACTAATGAGTGGCATTTGTAATGGCCAATGCCACCCTCAAGTAAGGGAGGGACAAACTTATACCGAAAATCTGAATGATATTTAAATTTAAACACAAAAACATAATATCTCGTTTGATAGAAGGCATTGAACAAATCAAGTTGGAACATTGTTTTGCAAAGAGTGCACTACTGAAACTTTGAAGAGGAAACCGTTCGATAATATTTGTAGCGTTGCATTCACAGTGATATATTAAATGATCTCCTGCCCTGGAAGGCGGTGTTTGCAAATATAGTTGAATAATTTTTGCCCTTAACATGTAAATATCATCGTCTTCACAATCAATTTCAGACAGCTTTTTTATGTACCTATTGTTAAATTAATTCTTTTTGTAAAGCATCGATAAGATTTTTAATATATACGTTTTCCTTGTATCCTAAACTAAGCATATACATGACTGAATCAAAGACACAAGTATTTTTAAGTTCCACGTAATCTGGATTAACGTGCACATAGTCACAAAGGTTTCCATTTTTTAAATACTTTAATTTAGATACTGATTTTATTTTTACAAACCTACCTTGCCCTTTCCAATTTTCTATGAATGACGGCTGATCTGCAAATATAGAGTTCTCATTAAAAACTTTCATTTTTGGTATTGGTTCTGATTCACTTATTTCCCTGTGATCTTTCCGTGATAGTTGGTCCAATGATCTCGACTGTCTAGTCACATTTGAAGTTTTCGTGTACTTCGTTTTTTTCTGACATTTTGTTTTCTTAAATGATAATTTCTTTTTCCTCTTTTTTTATCGACAGTACATTTAATTACAATATCAAGATGTAAATCATCAAAGGCCAATTTAATTTCTCCGTCAGTATATTCTGCATGAAGTTTTAGGAATTCATCCACTCTGTATTTTTGTACTTTAGTTTTAAATACGAATGTTTCAAAGTCTTAAAATGCCTTTCAATTCCTGATGAAGATGGTGCTTTATTATCTGATCCGAAAAATGAACATGCTAAATTAGACCACAATGGAAATTTACATAATATTATTTTGAAAGTATAAATAAACGGAGGGTAGTCATATTCATTCCTGTTATTTGATATTATGATTTTATTTTGTCTTTTTACGTCTTCAACAACAGTATCAAACCAAACAGTGAATTCTAAATCATCACCATTAAGTGCGTGAGCATCATGAGATTCATGAGATTCATTTTATTCTACATTTCCAGTACCTAAATTAAGATGTAATTCAATTTTATGTATTAATTTATTAATACGAATTTTTGCGGTTTCGTTTTCAATGTCCGTACTATAGTCGCCATCTTACTGGGTGAGCGCAACACTAATAATATCATTAATAGTATTTTTAAGTACCTAATTGATAATTTTCACATTATTTTAAAAATAATACGCACTTAATGTAAAAAAATTTCAACCCTAAATCAATTTTATTATCAAAACTGCGATGAAGATTCTTGACGAAATGACTAGTATCCAGCCTGATAAATGCTTTTGGTTTATCATCGTAAGGTAAATTACTTTCAAAAACTGAAAATTAATGTTGAATATCTAGTTTTGTGTAAGAATATAACGCGAACGCTTGAATACCTACATGCCGAAATCAAAGCTGCAGAATCGTCTATAATAACTTCTTGTGGTGGATTATTTACATACCATTTTTTTAAGCAAAATAATATAGTATCCTGGGAATGGGAATCAGTTACCATCTGAAATGAGGGAACAGATTTCAATTTTCGTTTCCTGTTATAAGTCCTGCATAAAGAAACATTTTTTTGTAAGTGGAGTCCGATTACGAAGATATAATATATCTTCCTAATCGGACTCCACTTACAAAAAAATGTTTCTTTTTTCGAAACCATATTATATGGTCCACCATATAATATTTATTTTATCAAAAATAAATATTTTTTAATGCCCGTAGATAATTATAATTATTTATTTGACTACATGTATGGCGCAGCGGCTAAGACAGTCGCCTCGTCGCTTCGTGTCGCGGTTTCGAGTCCCGCGCCGGACAACTATTTGTGTGACCCATAAATAGTTGTTCTGAGTCCGGCTTCGATGGTCGAAGGAGTCTGGATGTAATTTGTGTCCGTCTATTGTATGTAAAGTACCCCGCGACGCAGGGACTAGATTCATTAGTGCGGGAGTCGTTTTTAAAAAATCCTTTTAAATTATACATTATAATTAAAATTTAATTTATGTCTTCTTCTCTTTCGTTACGCTCTTGTCAGAGCGGTTGTGATCAATCAAAATGACAATGTATTAGTTGTATTGACATGACATATATTGATATAGATATAATGTCCTCTGCGCAGGACATATTATAGTGCACAAATGTGTGCACAAACACAGGAGCACTTTCTATTCCACCATTCTCATGATCCGATGCCTAGCGACACGACTGGAAAGAGGTTAGGTACAGGACCGACGGCTTAACGTGCTCTCCGAGGCACGGGGGTATAAAACCGCCAACTCCCAGACTTCAGGGCTGATGCTGAGATTTTTTTCTTTTTACTGAAAAGTCCCAAAATCACTTTTGGCCTGACTTGGGATTTGAACCCAGGACCACGTTCTCTGCGGGTGAACACGCAACCGCTAGACCAGCGAGGCAGTCATATATACATACGAGTATGTACGTACCCGTATGTATATTTCTTTTTTTATATATACACTCACCGGCACGGAAACTTGGCCACCAATAACTTGCCGATAATTTCTATTTAAATATTTAATTTTCACTATATTATGGGTTTATGCACTAAATTAGGGTTTTTTATGGTTTTGTAACTCAGTTATTGAAAAAATGATGCACCAGCAGTAATCTTTAAAAAAATAAGCAGTTTCACAAAAATATTGGTTTTAACACTGTCAATTTAAAAAGAACACAAGATGAAAAATAACCAAAAAGTCTTCGTTGTGTTTGCATTTTAATATCGGGTGTTTCCTCCCCTAGCCCCGATAACAGCTTGCATTCGATCTGGCATACTTTGGATGATGTTTCTGATCTCAACTTGTGGTATGCTTTCCCAAGCGGTCAGTGCTGCATTTTGAAGCTGATTCAGAGTTTCAGGCGGGTTGGAGGAGGACTTTATTTTTCTTTTAAGCTTGTCCCAGATATGCTCTATTGGATTTAAGTCTGGACTACGAGCTGGCCACTGCAATTTTTGAATACCAACCTCTGTAAGGTATTCCTCCACGCAATGTGCAACGTGTGGGCGCGCGTTATCGTGCATTAGGAGGAATTCGTCAAATCCAATAAACCCTGAATATGGTAACACGTGTTCCTGAAGAATCTCCTCGATGTATCGTGTTGCCGTTAATCGGTTATCGACGATAACTAACTCCGTACGTGCATCGGAACTTATTCCTCCCCAAACCATTATAGAGCCTCCATGAAAACTAACAGTTTGTGTGGTGGTAATGGGTAAAAACCGCTCTCCTCTTCTTCTCCACACTCGCTCCCGACCATCTGGAGCTCGTAAAGCGATTCGACACTCATCTGTGAACAGTACTCGAGCCCACTGCTCATGGGTCCAGTTGGCGTGTTCTCGTGCGAATCGAAGTCGAGCTACTCGGTGACTTCTGAGAAGTTCTGGGCCGCGTGCTGGTCTACGAGCTTGTAAATTCACTTCCTCCATTCGTCTTCTCACTGTACGTTCACTAACATTGACACCTCTTGTGAACTGGAGTCGCTGGCGTATCTCAACAGCGGTGAGGTAGCGGTTTCTCAAAATTTCCAGGACAATAAAGCGGTCATCCCGGGCTGATGTGCATCTGACGCCTCCGCTGCCTGGTCTGCGGGAGTAGCGGCCTGTCTCCTGGTATCGTTTCAGCGCATACTGCATCGATGAACGTGGTACATTCAGTATAACAGCAACTTCTCGCTGTGTCAGCCCTTGTTCGATCAATGCTACAGCTTGTGCAACCTGTGATGGTGTTAATGGCATTTTTATTGGAATTAAATCACCTTTAGTTTTAGACCAACCTTCATAATAAATACTCATAGGAAACACTTAAAGCTCTTGTTATCGCGAAATACGCGCTTGGCCAAGATTCCGTGCCGGTGAGTGTATAAGAGGGCGGCAAGCGAGCAAGTGGCTCACCTGGTAAGTCAACACCGCCGCCTATGGACACTCGCAACACCAAAGGTGTCGCGGGTGCGTTGTCGGCCTTTAAAAGTCAGCAAAAGTATTTCTGACCCTCCCCCCCACCCCAATGAGCTCTGGCGACTTTACTCACACTCGGAAACACAACATTAAAATTATTAATGTTATTATTAAGGAATGTCTTCTGTATGGTGGAGGTACTACCCCAGTCGGGCTGCTCTTTGAGCGAATGAACGCTATGCCTACCTCTCTTATATAATTATATTATGTATGTAACAAAATAACGAACCTAGATAAAATATCTTACCATAAATATCAAAGATGTCTTCAATACGATTTCAGCACTTCCTTAGAATATCACTTTGTAAAGGAACCGAAAAACATAATGATTTCTTATACAAGCATGCCAATCAAACTAGATTTGAATAAGGAGCTTAATTTTTATCGCGTTAATCGATACGTTGGTTGTACTCATTAGCATATGATACGACATGCTGATTGAACTCAATAACACATTTAAGCACATGTTATGGCGCGTTAACTGAACTTAATAACACACTTTAGTATAGGTACAGACGCCAGCACATCCAGCTACCCGAATCTGTCAAATTTATTTTATAGATTTTCAACATTATAACATAAGCATAAGGTTCACTTTCAATTGGGGAAATTTGACAGATTGGTGCAGGATGTGTTGGCGTCTGTACATTATGGCGCTTTGGCTGAATTCAATATAATGCGTTCAATTTAGCCAAAGCGCCATGATATATACTTAATATATATTTAAATTAATTAGCTCGCTTTAATAATAAGGAATGAAAAAAGTAAGTGATACTACCTGTCAACTTAAGTGACTAATAATATCCTGGGACATTATTCACACACGGCCAACTGATCGCAAACTAAGCAGAACTTGTAGTACTATGGAAACCAGTTCCATAGTACTACAAGCTGATATATACATATAACTGATATATTACATATACTACTTTTCTTATGTACCTATATAGATAATCACACCCAGACACGGGACAAACAGACTAGAATGTTTATAAGCACAATTATCTGTCCTGGGTGGGAATCGTACCCGCGACCTGCGGCGTTAAAGGCCATCTACCACGCCAATACAATAATCATTTTGCGTGCAGTGCCAATACTGAATGGTATATAAAATAGTGTTTATATGTTAAGTAATCATGATTGCACACAAAAAAGTCAATTGAACCAAGAACCTCTTTGTCTGCGGTTGAACATATATAAATAACATAACAATTATTTGAACCTGGGACCTCTTTGTCTGCGAACTGTCTGCTGTTGCTAAAGCCAAACCAACGAGGCAGTCAAATAAAATAATTTAACCTACGTATTTTAATACTCATTATTGCGCTAACTTTACTAAGTGTGCAAATAGGCCATAGACATTTTTTATCTAGAACTAATTAAATTAAAACTGCTTGGTTCGCAGTTAATCGAATATAATTAGATGAAAGGTAGTATCTTTACTAGGTTCTAACTTGGTATAGTTGTTCTACAAAAACTAAAAAAAACAATAAATAGAAAGAAAAATTGGTCTCCAAACGCTGGCGAAACCGGTGTACACCCACCATAAGAAATACGCATCAAATGTAGAACTTTCCTTCTTTGTAAAGTCGGTTATAATTTCTTTTTTTATATCAGAGAGCGACAAACGAGCAAGTAGGTCACCTGATGGTAAGTGATCACCGCCACCCATGGACACTCGCAACACCAGAGGTGTCGCGGGTGCGTTGCCGGCCTTTAAAAGTCAGCAAACTAGTGTTGCTGACCCTTCCCCCCCCCCCCCCCCCCCCCCTAATGAGCTCTGGCAACCTTACTCACACTCGGAAACACAACAAATTCGGTTTAAGTACTGATGTGTTTTCAGTCATTTTAATGTAGTACTATGACGTTCTGCAGCTTCAGATCGTCTTCAGGATCTTTTCTATATTGTAAATAATACACTGAACTTTGTTTAAACGTCGTATATTCTCTTCAATTTCACTATGATAGGTAACAGGGCTTGTTATCCTATCGGGCTCTTTCGTAGACTGAATGACTGTTCTAAAGAATTTTCGTTTGAAATATTTTCAAACGCGTTCTTTTTTTAATGATTTCTTTTTAAATGTTTGGACGAACGAAGGTGCCAACCAAGAAGGTCGTCACATCTTCCCCGTCTCTCTTAAAAAAATTGTTTATTCTACTATTAGAATAAATAATTTTTTTCTCCGAAAGAACCCTTTACAACATTATACTAGCTTATTTTTTACCTACCTAATGGAGGAATAATTACAATACATGACGGCCTTTACGACTAGACCGGCAGTTTCAATTTTATCATATAATGGATAACTATTGAAAGTGCCTTGTGGAAGCAAAACCTCCAAAAAAACTTTCCACACATCATGTGTGATTCTAAGCCAAAATGTTACAAAGGTCTTATTAATAAGTTTTTGATTAATTCTATTTATACTCTTTGCTCTTACTGTCAACCATGTTTGACACTTTCAAAAATAATACCAAATATGGAAGGGTCATAAATTAATTTTCATTATGTCACAGATAATACAATACATGGGAGTGTCACAACAGGTCTTATTGATATCATTGACCATAACGTACTATATGGGTTTACCATATAACACGTTTTGTCGAAATCAAATACAACCTATAAATGCTACAACCATACACTGAGCATATCGGACATCAGCATAGACAACCTGTATGGCAGCGCATGCTCGTGAAGTGTGGGCGTGTAGCTAGACAATGTATGCTCATGCGTGGACGTGTGGTGATGACAGCATATGCATATGTGTGGGCGTATGATGAGAGTAGCGTATGCCTACGTGTGGTGTCAGGACCCAGAAGTCTCAGTCTTCAGACAACCAGTCTGATGTGTGTGGGCGTATGATGAGAGTAGCGTATGCCTACGTGTGGTGTCAAGACCCGGAAGTCTCAGTCTTCAGACAACCAGTCTGATGTGTGTGGGCGTATGGTGAGGGCAGTGTATGCCTGCGTGTGGGAGTGTGGTGTCAGGACCCAGAGGTCTCCATCTTCAGACAACCAGTCTGATGTCCACCATTCCTTATGGAATTTTATGGACCATGGATAATCCCTAGACTTGTCAAGTAAAAACAAGACAAGGTGTGTGTGTGTTCGTGTGAGGAGTTCTCCAATATCAGACAACCAGTCTGATGTCCACCATTCCTTATGGAATTTATGGACCTTGGATACTCCCTGAGACTAAGTGAAAACAAGAAAATGTGTGTGTGTTTGTGTAACAAGTTCTAAGAAGCAAACTAAATTATAACCAAAAAGCCTAGCTCCTACTGACCTGCCCGCGACACAAAAGTTAATTTTTTTTGTTATTAAATAAATTACAAGTTATGGTTGATTATTTCCCTAGCTATACGTTCTTCCTTGTGTGGACGTATATCCTGCTGTCTCCTTTGGATCTTCAAGCAGATCCGAAGGCTGGTCATCTTCTCCCATCATGATAGCTCTCCATTGGTATTACAACATACATGAAACAAATTAAATAGTATTAGTGACATCCTTTAAAGTAGAAGCATCCATTATAACATACAACTATATAGGGCAATAACATAAACATTCAAACTTCTATAGCTGAGTGATAAGATGTGCACAATTTTATCAAGTACATACACGTAACACAAATTACATAACATAAGTAAACTAAAAGTAAATGACAATTTAAGATATAATACAATAATAACATATTAATATTTTGTACTTTAACATTAAATAATAACCATAAGTTGTTCTAACTTCAACTCAATCTTATTTTACAAGACTTTAAACGATGTTGACTCCAATAGGTTAGTAATACACTATTATTACTCATATATTTTATTAATTTATTATCATTTATTAAACGTTTTAGTATTTTATATGGCCCTTTATATGGGCGAGAAAGTTTGTTACATACTCTAGTTACTCTTTTAGGACAACATAATAAAACTAGCAACTTTCGTTTAGACTGGGTTCGATGTAAATTATGTCGAACTTTGCGTCTACAAATTTTGTTCAATTTTAGTGTTTGTACATTTATATTTAAATTTTTGTGTGTATTTTGTATATTATTAACCTTTATGGGCTGCAATGGGACAATATTATTTAAATGGCTATTGATTATTTTAGGCAGATCATTAATTAAATTAAATTCTACTTTACTTTCTACAATTTCCATACTTACTTCGCATGGAAGTTTATCTGTATTTGTAGTCTTTTGGCAAAAATATAAGTAATCATTCTGTGAAAAAAATTGTTTATCTGACTGTACATCAGATGAATTATTTTCTAGTACATATTTTTCTTTTTTAATAAAAGTACATGACATCCTATCAGTAAAAAGTCTACGTTTTTTAAAATCTAAAATAATATTGTGAGAAAAAAGGAAATCTTATCCACAACATAAAAACTATGATTAAACACAACATTTTCCATCAAAATGTTCAATTTAATCTTCCCTATCACCTCCAACTGCGCACCATTGATTGATTTTATTTGTGTATTGGAGAACTGCGGCATTTCTCCTAGCTTTTCTGCCATCTTTTTATCGACAACAGACACTGCTGCCCCCGTGTCAATCAGGGCTAGAAACGGGATATTTTTACACGTAATATTTATAAAAGGGGTAAACTCACACTGCTGAGTGATTTCACTTTCTGGTGGCTGTTGACTGGTCTCTTCCATCATATTAAATGCCTCTATTCTTTTGGGTACGGCTGGCTGACGCTCCGTTGCTCCTCGTCTGTATGGAACGTAGCCTGGTGTAGAGGTGGTATCCCCTGGTGTATGGTTTCTTGGGCTAAAACTATAAGGGGAAATTTTATTATCTGGTCGGGGATAAACAGCTCCTGGCGTAGGCTGGTTGATCCTCGATGCCCCAGCTCCGGTGTAACCATGCGGACCGTCATTCACTTCGTTGCGACTCACTGATATTTGTGCATTTTGTCCAACACTTCTTATAATAGGTCTTTACCTATGAAATTGCCGTTTTGTATGAAAAAATTTAAACGAATTTTTTTCATGAATTTTTTTATTTGTATTAATCGAAGTAATCACCCATGCAATCAATGCATCTTTGCCATCGCAGTGGCAGTTTATTGATGCCCTTCTTAAAGAAATCAGCTGGACGGGAGGCAACAAATTCTTCAAAGGCATTTTGTACTGCCTCTCGGGTATTGAATTTTTTTCCCGCCAAGAAGTTATCCAAATTCTGGAAAAAGTAGTAGTCTGTAGGCGCAAGGTCTGGTGAGTAGGGCGGATGACGGAGAGCTTCCAACCCCAGTTCTTGCAACTTGGAGACCGTCTGCTGTGCAGTATGAGGTCGCGCGTTGTCGTGCAGGAGCAGCGGAGACGAGCGATTGACCAATGCTGGTTGGAGATGCGCCAGCTTCTCCATCATTGTGCTCAGTTCTTCACAGTACACATCTGCAGTAATGCTCACCCCGTTTGGTAAGAAGCTGTGATGAATCACACCGGCGCTAGACCACCAAACAGTGACCATCACTTTTCTAGGGGTAAGTTTTCGTTTAGGGCATTGTTTAGGTGCTGAACCAGGATCCAACCAACTTGCTGAGCGCTTGCGGTTATCAAACAGAATCCATTTTTCATCGCAGGTAACAATGCGGTTCAAAATTCCTTCATTTGTGTGTCTGTTGAGCAGTGCAAGGCACGTCTCGACGCGTACTTCGCGCTGGCGATCATTGAGTTCGTGGGGCACCCATTTGTCAAGCTTTTTTACCTTGCCAATTTGACGCAAATGGACCAATATTGTTTTGACGCTAACGTCGAAAGCTGTTGCTAATTCAGCCGTAGATTGTGTATCATTAGCTTCCACAACCGCCTTTAATTCGTCATTGTCGACCAAAGTCTTCGGACGACCGCGAGGTTCATTTTTCAGGTCGAAATTTCCAGAACGGAAGCGAGCAAACCAATAACAGGTGGTGCGTTGGTTTGTAGTGTTAGCTCCGTAAACGTCGTTGATGTTGCGTGCCGCTTGTGCCGCGTTGCTGCCACGACGGTACTCATATTCCATAATTACTCGAATTTTTAACGTATCCATGATGACGAAAAAGATTGAAATGCGATGAAAATGTAACACTAATCAATAAAGAAATGACTACTTTTGGAAAAAAGAATCCATGTTTTTAAAATAAAATTAATTTGAAATTAGAATTCTTAGCCAAACAAAAATTATTTTGATTTGAAATGGCCAGTACTGCAGAACGGCAATTTCATAGGTAAAGACCTAATATTTACGGGTAAATTTAATGACGTGTGATTTGGTGTCATAAAAAGGTTTTTAATTTGTCTAAGACATGTTTTTAGGTCTTTTTTGTTGGTAAACACTTGCATTCCAACCTTATTTTTAATAAATGAGTTGCAGCTTTTAATAAATTGGTTAATAAATATACGCTCCGTAATCGCTGTACCCGCTTTGGCAGCCAGTTCATCTAAGGAATAAAAATAGGTAACAGGGTCTTCGTTGTAGCCTTGTCGCCTTTCAAAGAAGTCGGCGAGTGGACTGCTTTGCCCGTCAAATTCGTCGGTGATCTTCTTCTGGAGATCAGCAAATGTATCACACTGAGAATAAATGGTTTTATAAAATGATAAAGCGGGCCCCTGTAGATATGCCCCTAAGATAAGTTTTTTTGCATCTTCATCGTATTTGTTGATTGCGGCAATTACTGCAAATTGCCTAAAAAAATCGTTAACGTCAGCCGTTTCCCCGTCGAAATGCTCCATCTGAAATTATTTATGGAAAAAATACTTCTCGTGATATCCTCGATTCTTCTCACGTTCTTCAGGGTATACTTATCAATATACCCGGCGCCTCCACCATATGACGTTCTGCAGCTTCAGATCGTCTTCAGGATCTTTTCTATATTGTAAATAATACACTGAACTTTGTTTAAACGTCGTATATTCTCTTCAATTTCACTATGATAGGTAACAGGGCTTGTTATCCTATCGGGCTCTTTCGTAGACTGAATGACTGTTCTAAAGAATTTTCGTTTGAAATATTTTCAAACGCGTTCTTTTTTTAATGATTTCTTTTTAAATGTTTGGACGAACGAAGGTGCCAACCAAGAAGGTCGTCACAGTACCTACATTAAAATGACTGGAAACACATTAATATAGTATATTAGAGCTTGTACATTTACATGATTCAATTCAAGTAAAACACAAAATCCGTGATATATGTATGTTGACACATGAACTGAATTGATTGAAACACATTAATATAGTATATTAGAGCTTGTACATTTGCATGATTAAATTCAAGTAAAACACAAAATCCGTGATATATGTATGTTGACACATGAACTGAATTGATTGAAACACATTAATAAAGTATATTAGAGCTTGTACATTTGCATGATTCAATTCAAGTAAAACACAAAATCCGTGATATATGTATGTTGACACATGAACTGAATTGATTGAAACACATTAATATAGTATATTAGAGCTTGTACATTTGCATGATTCAATTCAAGTAAAACACAAAATCCGTGATATTTGTATGTTGACACATGAACTGAATTGATTGAAACACATTAATATAGTATATTAGAGCTTGTACATTTGCATGATTAAATTCAAGTAAAACACAAAATCCGTGATATATGTATGTTGACACATGAACTGAATTGATTGAAACACATTAATATAGTATATTAGAGCTTGTACATTTGCATGATTCAATTCAAGTAAAACACAAAATCCGTGATATATGTATGTTGACACATGAACTGAATTGATTGAAACACATTAATATAGTATATTAGAGCTTGTACGTTTGCATGATTCAATTCAAGTAAAACACAAAATCCGTGACATATGAATGTTGACACATGAACTGAATTGATTGAAACTCATTAATATAATATATTAGAGCTTGTAAATTTGCATGATTCAATTCAAGCAAAACACATAACCCGTGACATATGTTGACAATAGGTTGTTTGTATCATTTTCATTTTCTTAGTTAATTTCTAATATTACAAACATGCTACTAATATTATAAATGCGAAAGTTTCTGAAAATGGATGTAAAGCACATAGTCACGCATAAACTACCTAACCTCGTATTTATAAATAACACATAGATTAAAAAGTACAAAGTTTAACGCGGGTTAATCCGCGGGGGGCAGTTAGTAAGATATACCTAAGTCTCACTCTGACAAAGTTTTCTGGTTTGAAAAGTCGTAGTTGAGTTAGGCTCGCCTGTGTACATGATGTATCTAATTTGTTAAATTAACATGTATTTTTGTGTTCAATAAGAATAAAAAAAAACTGTCAAGGGTTGTACAATTTAAATTGTCAGGCCATTTTCATTATCACGAATATTTAAATGTCATTCGTTCGATAGCTATTTAAGAAGTAGGTACAATAGTAACGTTATAATTTGGACCCTCTGTAGACGATCGATTTTATTCGGTTGTCCTTCGGCCAAAGTAAAACCTTTTAAATTATATACATACAAGTAAACGCACTCAACTTGAACTCTCGCTACTGCTACCGAAATTTGGCCTGTAGTAATTTTAAGAGAAAGAGAAACACTGCTTAAAGTATACATTATGTGTATACTTTAAGCAGTGCATGTATCAATAAAATTCTCCTCCAATCCTCAATTAGATGAGGGGTCCGCGTCTGCGCGTGTTTAACGTAGAGCGGCAGTTGAATAAAACGCTCTGATGTTCGATTCCCAAAGGCTTTTAGCATGAGTTACTTAGTTTGGTTACTTAGCTTTAGCTCCCAATAGGCTATTGGTAAAAAGTTTTATCAAAAAACAGTCTCCGGCTTGTAATTGGTCCTAGGTAAGTCGGACCCAGTAAGTACGTCCAAATCTCTCTACTTTCGAATGTCTGGGATAGAAGATAGGAGTAAACACGGGCTTAACTTGTGTCTTGAGTCGGCAAAAATCAGACGCCGAATCACTAGCCATAGTTGATAGTCGCTCGTCTGCAGAGCACCTTAGTAAGTAAGTACTTTACAATTTAGGCAGGTATACTACCTTGATGATTATAATAAATTGAATCATATCTACTTCGCATATATTAGTAAGTAGGTATGCGGGTTTGGATAAGACATGTCATAATGAAGATTAATGAAGGCGTATTAGCTGTAGCTGTACTACCGTTGCATTGTTATAAAAAATGCTTGTTTATTACTGTTAGGGAAAATTATAATAATCGGTCGTTAGATAAGGTCAATGACTCGCTTGAGTTGAGTTGTGACTGGTAAGGAATTTGTTTCAATGCAAACACGGTAAAGTATTAAGATTGTTTGGTCAGCGTAAAAGCTGTTGACTTGGAGTCCAGACAGGATGCGAGGAGAGGTCATTCGCACTTTGCAAATATGATACATTGTTGCATACTGTTTCCCTTTCGGACGAAATTTGTTCCTAACTTGCGTATGCAGCCAACGTAACGACGATAAAATTAATACAATAAAAACCGATCAAGCGCGTGTCGGGCCACGCGTAGTGTAGTGTTCCATAGTTGCCCGTAACAATACGAATACTTAGAACGAGGCTTAAATAAATCAGAATCGCAATCATTCACTTCACATAAATAATGTGTATACTATTATAGGTAGACGGGCCTGTTGGCGTGGTTGGCAAATGCTTGCTTTGCGGCAAATGTATGTAGAAATAATAATTTTGGTAATAAGCATTATCTAATTCTAGTTTGAAATTTAAATACGGATACGTAAAGTTGCTTATCACGTCGCAGGTCGTGGGTTCGATTCCCACCCAGGACAGATATTTGTGTGCATGAACATGTCTGTTTGTCCTGAGTCTGGGTGTAAGTCTCTAAAGAAAACTAGTATATGTAGTGTATCAGTTATCTGGTTTTCACAGTGCCTAGTTGGAATCAGATGGTCATGTGTAAATAATGTCCCAGTCCCATTATTATTATTATATATGCTAAACAATGCTAGAACTGCTAGCACTGCTGTCAATGCTAGAACAATACGATGCTAGAACAACGCATGCTGCCTCTTTTTTCTAAAATCTCAATATGTGATAATTATGTATTTTAACCTACTTCAAAAAGAAGGAGGTATCATATCAATTCAACTGCATTTGTGGCGCAGACGTTAAGACAGTCGCTACGCTACTTCGTGATCCGGGTTCGTATCCGCGCAGGACGAATATTTGTGTGACCTATAAATAGTTGTTCTGAGTCTGGATGTACTTTTTGTCCGTCAATTATATATTTGTAAAGTACCCCGCGACACAGGTATTAATTTCCCTAGTGGGGGGTTATTTAAAGAAATATATGTGTTTGTGTGTAGGTATGTTATATAGTTACGTGATATTTACGTTGATTGTGTACTGATGTTAGTAATCTGGCGATATGGCTGTGTGGTGACGGCGGCATATATCTGAATATCATCACCCCATTTCATTCCGCGGGGGACGCAAAAGTCGACTCAAGAGAATACCTACCAGAGGACGGGTAGTAGCTTCCTTCTGAGTACTATGACAATTTTACTTCAATAGTCTGTAAGAAAGAAACGTGGCATGAATTTGATTGTTTCTAGAACGAGAATTAAGTATTAGCTATTCCGTCCTCACATAGAGAATATATTATATATTTGACTACACGTGTGGCGCAGCGACTGAGACATCGCCTCGCCGCTTCGTGCTGGCGGGTTCGAGTCCTGCTCCGAGCAAATATATATATATATATATATATAAATATTTGCTCCGAGTCTGGATGTAATTTGAGTCCGTCTATTATATGTTTGTAAAGTACCCCGTGACACAGGGATTAGATTCCATAGTGCAGGGTGGTCCTTAAAAAAAATATTGTCTTCATGGAACCGCTTTGGACTTCATACAATCAAGTCAGCAATCATGTATCATGTATCGCTTGGCGATAAGAAATTACCGGGGGCATCAATCACGCGTTGCTGTCGATTCCTCGTCCCTGATGAGATGATTTGGTTGCATTCAGCATCAGCCCGAAGTCTTGGAGTTGGCGGTATTATACACCCGTGCTTCGGAGAGCACGTAGAGCCGTCGATTCTGTACCTGACATCTTTCCGGTCGTGTCGCTCGGCGTCCCATCCGATCATGAGAGTGATGGAATAGAAGGATTGGCCGCCGTGGCAGAAATTCGGCTAGGAGGACATTATATCGACAGGTCAAGTGGTAGAAGTTCTCTCTCCCGTTGAATGCCTCGTTCATAGGTTTTACAATCACGTGACATATGGAAGCGCTAAATGTCTTTTCGCTCTAACAGTAGTTTGACTGGGGAAGTATCTCCCTTACAAAGTATATTGCAGTCAATAGCATTCTTATTTTTATACTAGCTGACAGGCGAACTTCATTCCGCCTAACAGTCATTCATTAATGTTTTAGTTTTTTTTTGTTATGATACCTACTTATTTTCATTTTATTTTATTACTTATTCTTAATTAAGTTATAGTTTTGTTGAAAATAGCTGTCCACGCGACTTTTTCCGCGTGAAATTTAGCAAAAAAGTTAATTGCACATGTTTTTTCTCTTAAATAAACGTACATAAGTTACTCCTTATTACATCAGCTACCTGCCAATACAAGCCCTGTCAAAATCGGTCCAGCCATTTTAGAGATACGGAACAAACAGACAGACAGATAAAAATTGTAAAAAATATTATGTTGGTGTATGTACCGTCTTTGCATAGAATGGATCCCACTCAAATACCACGATGTGTTCTGTTGGGTGCGGTAGTTAATGCGAAACGCAATGACGGTAGACCTCTGCTTCGCTTTAAAGTCTGCACCAAGCAGGATATGGCCGCTTTTAAAATTGACCACTGTAGCTGGCAAAAGCTCGCTGTAAATAGAGTTGGCGCAAACGTGTAGTGGACAGTCGTAATATCTGTGATGAAGCCTGGTTCGGAGTACTTGCTGATAAGAGACAGAAACGACATGAAAGCGGCTCGGCACCAACCAGCGCAAACTTCTCTTGTCAGGCCTGCGGCAGGCTATGTCGCTCTCGCATCGGCTTGTTTAGCCACCAAAAGAAACGTCTCTCTATATAGATTGTGATCTTGCGTGCGGTTAAGGTCGGCAGATGTCATCAGAGGGGGGACTATCAGCTTACTTTCAGATGCACCGTATGTTTGTATGCCGTTCTTAGTACCATAAAAATCGTGGTAAATCTATATCAATGGCATCAATTGCTTTCCATGAAACACTTATTCAAATCTGAGTAAAATGGTGACACATGCACCATACTCGAGGCATGGAACAAGTGTTAAAAAAAATATTCCTATGGCCTCGCCAATCAATAGACAAAACCGGTGATGTGTTATTGCCAGCACAAATAAATGCGGAATTATTGAGCAATCACAATTTGCGAATGCATTCTAAGAATCTTTGACCCAGATCAATTGTCTTTATAGTAGTTTGTATACATCATGTAAGTAAAAGGCTACCGCAAAGCAAATATTGGATGTAACAAACATCTGAACCCCTATTTGACCCAGCCATGCATCATAAAAATATCTTGGTGACTGCGGTAGTAAAGTACACTCTAGTCTTCCTCTATTGTACGAAACCCTTTCCCAGGGATGTCTTAGACGATCTGGATAACGATATCACAATTTACTTATGCAGTCAACGTTATTAGAAAATCTCGTGGCATTGTACACATGGACTGCCAGTTGCCGTGGATGGTAGGTATTGCCTTACACGCTGCAGGTCGTGGGTTTAATTCCCACCCAGGACAGATATTTGTGTTTATGCACACAAATTTATCTGTTTTCCATTGTACAAGCTCTGCTTAGTATGGGATGCGATGTCCGTGTGTGAATAATGTCCCAGGATATTACTCACCCGCTCACACTATTTGCTGGTGGCATGCATTCTTCCTGTCTTAATAAAGTTTTTAAAGTTTGATCTTCGCACAGAATGACCATGAACCATAAATGCCGATGTTTGCTTTCTACCCATTAATTACATAATTAAAACCCCTTCGCGATACAGTGACAAAGTTTCCCTGGAGCTGGAGTTCTCTTTGAAAACAAATCTAATTTACAAAGTTACTTACTATGATTTTTTTAACATGGCGTGTTTACAGTTACCCTACAACACAACGCTCCACCGAACCATTAGTGACACTAGAGCTCAGTATAAAAATAGCCAGTAGGGAAACCTCCTACAAACGGTCTAAACGGCACACTCGCACAAACATGCGCATCAGATAAGATAACCGATTTAATCATAATAATGATTAAATACATTAACATAATTATTATTATTTATTAAATTAAAGGCCAACAATGGCCAATTATAAACATACACTGATACAATACAATACTAAAAATAACATACAGAACAATTACATTACAATACAATACAACAAAACAATCAAATCAATATTTCGACATTATCCCGTACATGTACCATGTCACAGTGATACATGTATTGGCAGTCGAATCGCTGGGCGAAGGCGCTCAGGATACTGTTTCGGCTGACCCGCACCCTGCACACCAGGGATGTGCACCGCTTGTGCATTATTGTCGACAAGTCCCCTAACCGGTTGTCACGGGGCTGTCAGTAGTGAGTGCCGCATCACAACGAGTGGCCGCCTATAAGTTTAACTCCAAAATCTTTTTAAATATCCACGTGCGTATTGGATAGTATACGGCTGTTTGAACTAAGAATTAGAAAATAATAATAGGTATCTAAAGCCTTAAATGTTACTACAGCTTCAATAGAGTGTAGGTAATTATTTCGTCAACTAGGCTTAGTTACCTTACTGTCCATATTTATACTGTGACTAGAGTGAGCATGGATTCAGGTCGTCTTTTTCGGTGGGCTGTTCTTGCAATTTTATACCATATAAACTACTTAATACAATCGTGAATTATGTTATGTTTATTGCACAAGCTTGTCTATTTTTGAGCTACAGATCGTTAGTTTGATTAAGTAACATCCATTTCATACAGTAGTTATTGGACATGCATAGTAGTTTCTGCAAAATTTTATTCATGTTTGGCATTTTATTTTTTGTTACTGCACGATTTAATTGAAAGTGGAAGATGTTTATATTAATGTATTGCATCATGCTTTACCTACATATTTCGCAAGAATTAAATTTGAGCACGCCAACTAATTTTTTGTAAATATTAGCGCAAATGCAATCCACCGCAAAAAATTGCATGGATTAAATTGCATATAAATGACAAAATACTAAGTACTTGGTTTTGTCGTGGGCAGAAAGGTTCTCGAGTGGCGACCACGAACCGGAAGACGCAGCGTGGGCAGCCCCTTACAAGATGGACCGATGATCTTGTGAGGGTTGCTGGAAGTTGCTGGATGCGGATAGTGCAAGACCGGCAATTGTGGAGATCTTTGTCTAGCCGTGTGGGTCTTTCGGCTGATATGATGATGATGGTTTTGTCGTAATAATTGTCTCGATTTCATATAATTAGAAAACGTAAACTACCAAATCATGTACAAATTTACTTTTATTTTGCCAAGCTATATAGTTTTGAAAAACTAAAGTGAATTTGGGAACGCTTATAATGATATTTATAATAAATATTTGTACTTTAGAATACCACAAATTTAAGAAAAAATGTGCTTACCTACATCTATCCTATTCATTAACTCTCAAATGCAAAATACTAATTAAGCAAATTAGTATTTTGCATTTGAATGATGCGTCAACTTATTAATTAAGCAAATATTAAGTCATTAAATTATTATAAATATTTGAGTTTAATTTGTTAATGGTTCTTTACTTAACCTAATTACATCTCATTCTGTTGAGTGACGTTTTGCCTTGACGCCTCTGTGCTGACGTCCATAATGCAAATACTAATTAATTAAAAACCATGTATTTGATTAAAATAATATCCTAATAATATTCTGGGATATTATTAAGACACGGCCATCTAATCCCAAACTAAGCAGAGCTTGTACTATGGAAATCTGAAAACTTATATATTACATATTCTACTTTTAAATGCATACTTACATAGATAATTACACCCAGACTCAAGACAAGCAGACATGTTCATGTAAACAAATATCTGTCCTGGGTGGGAATCGAACTCCCGACCAAGTGTTGAAAGTACCAACGGTATATAGGTAAGCGACAAACATCTATACCCCGGCTTTGATTTACTACGACACCTTAACCAAAGATGCTACTACACCGTCGGCTACGCTGATGACA
The DNA here is from genome assembly GCA_951640165.1 of Pseudoips prasinana. Classification (NCBI taxonomy): domain Eukaryota; kingdom Metazoa; phylum Arthropoda; class Insecta; order Lepidoptera; family Nolidae; genus Pseudoips; species Pseudoips prasinana. The sequence continues at coordinate 28,571,300 of OX621236.1, read as the reverse complement.
TCACGATTTTGATAAAAGGCAACTCAGAAAACATGATTTGTAACCGCATGCAATCTGCCTTCAAAATCGTAGAACAATGGTGCGACCAAAATGAATTAACGGTTAATCCAAAGAAAACAAAAATGGTCCTATTCACAAAAAAAGAGAAAACCAAACACTATGGACCTACCAAAATTGTTTGGCACTAAACTGAGCCTCTCATCAGAGGTCAAATATCTAGGTTTACCGCTTGATAGCAAGCTCAACTGGAACAGACACATGGAGGAGAAAATCGACAAAGCCCGCTCAGTCTTCTGGCAATGCAGAAGACTCATAGGGAAGAAATGGGGTTTGAAACCATCCATGACCCTATGGCTTTACAAAATTATAATTCGCCCCATGATAACGTATGGCGCCGTTGTATGGTGGCCCAGAACCCAAACAGGCACCGCAAGAGCCAAACTTCAAAGCCTCCAACGACTAGCATGCCTAGCAACGACAGGAAGCATGAGAACGACTTCCACCGCGGCCCTAGGCTAGGCTTTACTAAACCTCAGACCGTTGCACCTAGTAGTTCAACATGAGGCCGCGGTTACAGCCATAAGGCTTAACAAAGCTGGGTTGTGGAAGCAAAATAACAGGGAAACGCATACGTGCCTCAATACTCAATCTTTTATTGCTTCCATAATGGATGACATACAAAAGACGCTCCCAATGATTGACGCGACATGTGATATAATTCCAAAAACATTCGTTTTTGATAAAAGCTACGCAATACAACTTCAAGAAGAAGCCAAGGACAGTTCCGGTATCAATGAAGTTCGGATATACACGGATGGATCTAAAACAAATAAAGGCACAGGAGCCGGCGTCTTTTCTAGTGACCTAAACATCAACATATCGACTACTCTAGGAAGCCTAAACTCTATTTTCGAAGCGGAATGCGTGGGAATAATTAAGGTTGCAACAGCAGTCAAGTCTAAAATGGTGCGTGGCAAATCCATACGCATTATCTCAGACAGTGCTTCTGTACTCCAGGCTTTAAAGAGCAACATCTTCAACAGTGGTCTCATCATGGAATGCCACTGTGCACTCGAAAACATAGCATCTGACAACAAAGTTACACTACAGTGGATCCGGGGCCACAGCGGCTCTCTGGGTAATGACACTGCGGACCAGCTGGCAAGGAAGGGCTCAGAAACGAGGCAATGGGACCAGAACCTCTAGTGCCTTTAACCAAGTGAAAACATGGCTAAGTGAAAAAACAACGCAGCAACATGAAAAAGAGTGGATGGATCTAGAATCATGCAGACATACAAAGGAAATTCTACCATCCCTGAACAAACGCCTATCCCGCAGTTTTCTACATCTGAACAGAAAAGATTTGCGTATGGTGATAGGCACAATCACGGACACTGCACACTAAACAAACACCTCTTCAAGATTGGCGTCACAGACAGCCCCTTGTGCAGAGGATGCATTGAATCTGAAGAAACACCGGCACACGTACTGCTACACTGCAATAGCGTTGCCAGCCAACGGGCAAAGTTCCTAAACGATCCGAAGACACTGCAGGAAGTACTCAAGCCAAGCTTTCGAGGCCTCTTGGACTTCTGGATGGAACTAAAATGGTTTGAGTAGCCAAATAAGTTCACGTACAATGGCCCAATTAGGAGGCTAAGTGCGGAAAACAATCGCCCAACTAACTAACTAACCCCGGCTTTGTACATTAAATACGAACACCGCAAACTAGAAAGAGCATATTTTGTGAGAAAATCTCTTCTCATCATCATCGCTCGTCTTCCACGTTCTGCGATCTCATACCTAACAATTATCTCTACCTTTAGTTGAGTCTTCGCTTTAGCTTTGACTGCGATTGTACAATCATAAGCAAAGAATGTCAAACACTAACTTCGTAACTTGTTTTTTGTCTGGCGTTCGCACTAAGGAATCTAATCCCTTTGTCGCGGGATTTCAAACATATAAAAGACGGACACAAATTACATCCAGACTCCGTGCAACTATTTATGGGTCACACAAATATGTAGTTGTCGGGACACGAAGCGGCGAGGCGTCTGTCTTAGCCTCTGCGCCACACGTGCATCGTCAAATGAAGTTTGACGTCAATTCTTGGTTTATAATCAAGAGACACAAATAAATGAGTATGACATTTAACAAAGACTACTAACTTTTAGGTAAGTATACAAAGATCATATCTTCCAAACTAAACAGTTAACTACACCATTATAATGGCGCCTGGCGCAAGTTAGTTTTTGAGTAAGTCATATTACAAACATAATGCCGCTTATCTGATTTAAATCACGTTTTCATACTCGATGCGCATGAAATAACAATATAATTCTAATGTTACACAAAAAACATGCACACTTAAAGACACGGAGTGAGGCCAGGCTCTTTTAAAAACATTGTACGTAAGATGTCAACTATTTTTAGAACTACATATTATAATAACTACAGTGACAAGTGACAACTGCTAGAATGTTTTTATTAAAGTAACGGGTCACGTGGTAGCCAGACTTGTGCACCGAGAACGAGTGCGCTTCTTATTCTTTATAGCTGCATGTGCCCCGCGGTTTTACCCGCGTTAAACTTTATTTATTATCACAGCTCCTCCCCCGTAGGTGATAGCGTGATAATATGTAGCCTATAATATGTTGACCCGACCTCTTAGTAATAATCATGCAAAATTTGAAGTAAATCCATGCAGTACTTTTTGACTTTAGCCCGGACATACATACAGACAAAAATTCAAAAATCTGTATTTTTGGCTTCGATATCGATTGTAAATCACACCCCAAGTATCTTGTAAAAAAAAATATTCAATGTACAGTTTTGACTTTCCTACGATTTTATTATATGTATGGCTTGCACACAAAAAATATACATTTTATACATGTGTATTTGTAAGTTGATGTACAAAGGCGACCTTAACTCATTGATGAGTATCCTTCCAGCAAACCACTGACATTTGAGGAAGAAGGGTAAAAACAATGTAGAGTAGTATTGAGGATATATGAACTTAGGGACTAACATTGCTACGTTTACGGTGGGTACTATCAAAGCTGCCTCATTGCCCTTGGTGATTGATAAGGGAGTGTACCCCTTGATACTCCCTGAGGCTATATGAGTGTGTATTCTAAGGGGACAAGGCGTTACTTTCGTCAACGCTTAAAAACGGGGGCATGACGCGATAATGGTACACGTGCTGCCATCAGAGCATAGCATACCCTTACGGCTTTATATATCAAGCAGCAAGACGGGTGGTTTTGCTCCTTGATAAATAAGGCCATACGTCAATTTGATACTCTCCTTACCAAACAATCACTACTACTACTCAGAAACTTGACACGAACTCAGAGACTGTGTTAACCATGGTGTGTTTTTTTCTGATTGCAGGAACTCAGTCTGTATATCAGACTCAGCACCATCCGAAATGGCCAAATAGCCACATGAGCCCCGGGATTGCTTTTGGATGCCGGCGAGTTGCAGCTTATGACATTGGTGCCAGGATTAAATTCTCTTAAAGTAGCTTAGTGCATAAGAATAACGCGCCAACCCTCTTAGAGTTCCACTGTAGCTTCTATTAAGGATGAACTATGTGGCAAGGTTCTCTTGAAAAGCCTCTCCTTTTCTGGAATATTCTCTACGAGTAATGATTTCTATCATGCAAGCAAATAATACAGACACATGATCTCCCCTATTTGGCCTGCATCAGGGAAGACACTAAGAGATTGTCTGGTCTGTCAGTATATTGAATATTTAAATTATGGAATTCCCGTACGACGATTTTCTAGACTCATATGTTGGTAACAATATATTATTATGAGTCTAGAAACTCGTTGCACGGGAATTTCATAATTTCGTTGTGTGTGTGTGGAAGTAGGAGAACCGAAACTTATGGTTCGATATAAGAAATGGGACGGATGTTTGTGATCGCAATCTACCGTTTTATTTCGTCATTATGTCAGGCGAAAGGAAAAAGGCCTCTCCAAAGGTTTCCCGCGACTCTTGCAAGATCGTCGGTTCATCTCATGGGTCTACCCATGCTCCGTCTGCCCGAACAATTGCGAAACTGAAGTGGTAGTGGGTGGGGCACATAGCTCGTAGCCCCAACGGTCGCTGGGGCAGAAGTGTCATTGACATTACAAACGGCTCTTTCTACAAGCTAAAATAAGATTTTATTTTTATGTAAAGTGGCTTTATGACTTGCTGAAAATTCAAAACGTGCAACACGTATGCCTTGACCTGGTTCAGTAAACTTTGTTATAAAACTTTACAAAGTATTGTCTCCAAGAAATTTGCGAGGCTTATGCAATTGTTCCAATGTCACTTTAAATTGAAAGGAATCTTTATAATACATATATACAACAAGTTAAATACATATATAGTACGATACAAACTCATGATAGAACTGAATATCTGGCAGAAAATCAGTTTTCAAACCTTTTTATACGCACTAAGTATGAAGAATGAAACATTGGTTTTGTGTATATAATAAATTGCTCAGTTGGATAGGAATATTCAGCCGTAACTATTAAGTGCCCACACCAACCGAAATAAGTTGTAGCTGTTCATTGTATTCGTATTAACTTGATAATAATTTTATAATAATTCTTTATTAAGTAAGATTACAAAGACAGAAAATTACAATACATTTTATTTATACCTATACTTGAATAGCAAATAACAATAAAATAATATTACATTATAAGTAATAACACAGTAACGGAAAAATTAGAAAATAATTACACAAGTAACTTTTATTTCACTGCTGTATTTGTAAAGTGCTCAACTACAAGTAATAAGGGTTTTGTGTTCAACTTCCGGTTTAGGCCACTGCCTAACAGTGCCTAATTACTGCTTAATTGTGAGCTCGACAAGTATAAACCCTCAACCTTATAATTAAGCAGTAAAGAAGTTCACGACGAATAGAAATTAATCACAGTACAAATTAACTTTAATTTTAGTTAGACGGGCCAGTCGGCGTGGTTGGTTGATACTTGACTTTCATCCCGCAGGTCGTGGTTTCGGTTCCCACCCAGGACATAAATTGTGTGCATGAACATGTCTGTTTGTCCTGAGTCTGGGTGTAACTGTCTATATACTAGTATGTATTTAGTATATCAGTTATCTGGCTTCCATAGTACAGACGCCAGCACATCAAGCTACCTCAATCTGTCAAATTTCCCCAATTGAAAGTGAACCTTATGCTTATGTGATAAAGTTGAAAATCTATAAAAGAATTTTGACAGATTGGGGTAGCTGGATGTGCTGGCGTCTGTACAAGCTCTGCTTGGTTTGGGATAAGATGGCCGTATGAGAATAACGTCCCAGGATTTTATTATTATTAGTTTCATTATCCCCAAGACAATACGAAAATGCTGAATGAACTCCATTATTTTATTACATAGTTTACGGTGAACATAACTCTAAGTAGTAGTTTCAGTGCAAGACGAATCTTGTAAACTGTTTGTAAGATTGTACTGTAGAACAATACATATAATTAGTAGTAGTAAAAGTAGGCAGTAAATGCCTACCATTCATTATAGCACCATGCATAAATCATACAATTGATTACCATGAAGCATGGTAAATGGGGACAAGGATGCTTTAGTTAAATTAAACTAGATGTTTTACGTCACCTTGTGAATAGTTCAAGTGTTTGGAACAACTTCGAAACCTCTATCAATATACAGACAGCCCGATTGAATTATAGCAGGTGGAGTTAACGAAAGCCATTTTAAAGACAGTGTAACATTCCATTACTAAAAGATGATTGACAGGCCTGTGGCGTGGTTGGTAAATGCTTCGTTTGCACGCCGCAGGTCGTGGGATCGAGTCCCACCCAGGACAGATATGTGTATGCATGAACATGTCTGTTTATCCTGAGGCTGGGTGTAATTATCTATATAAGTTTGTATTTACAAAAGAAACGTAGAATGTGTAATATATCAGTTATCTGGTTTACAAGCTCTGCTTAGTTTGGAATCAGATGGCCGTGTGTGAATAATGTCCCAGGATATTATTAATATTCACTGAAAAATAGAGTATAGTAATGGTCTTCATATCAAGTTAGTATTATATTTTTGCTAATTAATAGAATATTAGATTAATAAATACGTCAATACTTGATGTCACACAAATCATAAAGTTAATTAAACAAACCATTCATGAAAAACATGTTTTTTATAAGCGCCACAGTCGGAATTGGTGTTGCCCAATATCACTCTGGTTAGTCTATGGTCATTGGTCAGCTAATATTTATTAGACTGTTATAATTTATATTTATTATTGACAACATTAATAAATACTATATTGGAGTCATAACCCTGTAAAAGTAGATGTAAGTTGGTAAAATAATAGTTTTAATAAATGAATAAAATAAAATAATGCCACAATAAAAATTTCAATAATTTGTGTCGTCCAGTCATGTGCCGTGCACACTTTCGTCTTGTCCAATGTTGATGTAACATTAAATTGTCCCATTCGTTGCAATAAACGACGTTATAGTGTTTTCAGGTCATAGTGTAGGAGGAATAGTAGGTACACTAGCCTTATAAAATCCCTATGGTCACAGTCATAGACTCGTGTGTCATTCTGTGATGCCATTGGTCGAACTCTGTAGAGAAAGAACAGTCTTCGTCACCGTGCTTGCAATAGTAAGATTAAAAAAATATAACCCGCTCTTTAAAATGTTTGCACAGTTTTCTAGGTGTCATATCGAGTTCAACGAGCTATTACACGCATTTTAATTCGCATACATAAACAATTACAACAGTTATACACAGAAAACGGGATTACTTTGTGAAAAAAAAAAATTATCTATTACTGCCTTGAATCGGGCTGCTAATTACAATATATTTCTTTTGTTTTAACGGATATCCATTTAAAACTGAGTCATCTAAACAATTAAAACAAAAATATTTCGTTGTAAAAATTTTATTAATCGTGCAGTTATAATTCAATGAAGCTATTGTTAATTATTAAAATAAACTCTAATACATTGTATTGCGATAATTCTTAAACAAAAGGTCTTAAAATTATTTCGCTTCGTGTATACTTTTTGATAAATATACTAAATAAAGTAAGAATGTCGTATTTTAATCACCTTTACCTATTACTTAGCAATAATTTAAGCCAAAAATTATTTAAAAAGGCAAACAGTTGGGAGTTGAAAATTACCAGAAAGCAAATTTGTTTTTATTTTGACTAAATGATAGTAATATAGGTACAATACAAAATATTTGTTATGCCTTTTTCGTTCAGTTTATTGTGCATGTCCTGTTATGCATATCCTTCCACAATATTACCATTCTTCTACATTTTAAAATATAATGTACCTAAAAACCTTCGATCAATAATTTATTGATCGAGCTATAAACACTTAATCTTAAAAAGTAGATAGAATATTTTAAAATATCTCCTAGTTTTGCTGGCACGCCGACTTAGTCTATTATTTTTACACTATGTAGTTCGCTTTACGGTGTTTTAACAGCTGCATGTCTACCACAAGTTCGTGTAGTTTACATTCTCGACGATACTTGCAGTTTTTTTCCAGTACTCAACTAGCACCGCCCCTAGCGGAAACTTCCATGAACTTAAAATGTCTAGACTAAAAAACAGTAACTTTCATCTGGTTAGTAAACTGTATGGATTCGTGGTTGAGGTACTACAGAGTCACCGTATACTGTGGCAGAGTAATGCGTAAGTGAAACAATGTGTGTAGATCTCATGAACAATAGCTAAGTAGCATTGTGAATGAAGGTGAGTTCGATCCAACCGTGACTCAAGTTTTGAGGTTAATCAGTTACATAACGTGTAACTTAGTCATTATCAGATAGTTGTAATGTTCTAACGTTACACTGGTTCACATCATTATGATGGTAACGTTCAGATGACATTGAGCAAATGTATTTCATACACATTGTTATGTCATTGTCTTTAAGGTCATTCATAGTTCAGTAGATATTCTTCGTTATGTAAGCTACAAGAAGTTCAATGTTGAACAAAGGCCTCCCCTAAGGATCCTCTCAATGGCCGATCTTGCGCAAACTCTATCCAGCATCATCGGCCTGCCTGGTGCTACGTCTTCCAATTTATTTATTTAATTAAGGTTCACCAACATTTGTTACAGATTTATTATTATATTATTATTTGTGTCTTAAATCTAAGCGCACAACCAATTAAAGGCAAACACTACATGCAAAGTGTGTTTGTATCATCAACAGGGTAATTTAAAAAAATCGTATATATCTACTTTAACTCTAGATAATAAAGGAGACGGGGATTTCTGGGCCTCACTGTAATAAGTTGAGATATGATTTAAAACGAAACGTTACATTTTTCTATTCCAAACTGTAAAAAATTGACCCAATTTACAATCTGGAAAACGAGAAATCTCAAAATAAGTTTATTATTTTGAGATTTCTCGTTTTCCAGATTCGTAGTCACGAATTAAATTGGTTGTTGATGAATTCAAACAATGTAATACAAAAACTCTTGCACCAGACACCCGATAACCGATTTAATCATAATAATTATTAAATACATTAACATAATGACAACAGTAAAAAATAAAATATCAATAAAATAAATAGAAATCATAATATCGGCTATCGTTCAAATCGATTTATTAGTTATTGGCAACTATAATTTTAATCTATGCTGACAGTGACTGGTGACAGATTTTGAATCCTAATATATGAAGGGCCACTCGTTTCTCGTATGGTTTAGTGAGTGTGTGATTTGAGTGTTGTTTATTGTTTTGTTTATATATCCCTTGACAACTGCATACGGACTTCTGATATTGCTTAACAAACAGCAATGGCCCTTAAAATCAGCTGTTTAGTATAGGTTGGTACATAACCTCTCTATAAAGTACTAAATCTTTTATAACTCTGCTCACAGATTGAAAAATTCATTGAATTTTTAGTGATTGGCTGATTATTATAGACCCATTAATTGACACCACTTTTATTTTTTACATCTGGGCCCAATATTGTATGAAAACGTATCCGTCTCCCTTATGGCCGCCAGAATCTTTCTACTCCAGTGGTCGTTGGTTCTTCGAGCTATGTGCCCCGCCCACTTCTGCCTAGCAATTGTTCGGGCTATGTCGTCAGGTACTTTGATTTGCCTACGGATTTCGACATTTGATCGATTCGATCTCGTACGGTTGCTCGGGCATAGTCCACTCCATTACTTTTGATTTGACATTAATTCTTTTTATGACGCCCATTATGAGCGACCACGTTATCGATAACCTTATTAGTCGTGTATTGTAGAACTTAAACAACTTGTGATTAGCCCATATCTACGTAAAAGCACCTACCTACTTACCTACCTAATTTACGGTAAGTAAATAAATACATAGAAAATAAATCGATTGTTACCAATTTAATCGTATTTGCTCCTAACGTACAAGTGTTACAAGCTGTTTATTCAATTGATATATACCAATATCAATAAATAATTACTTACTATACTTTTATGTATGGGCATTAAAAACTGTACCTATAACAAAAGAAATAGAAAATATTTTAAATAGCTGTGTATTTTATTTGTTACTTTGACGGATAGATGTCGTTAATAAAATCAATGACCACTGCTTGACATATTATTTAAAAATGTGAAACTGCATTTATATAGAATCTTAGCAATTAGGAGTGACTTTAAAGTGTCTTGCCACTAACATGCGGCCTGTGTCCGAGCAATGTAAGCCTTTCGGTCGATTCGGTCGGTTATATGTTTGTAAACTACCCACACAGATTAATTTGCCTATTATTCCATGCAAGCGAGGTCTTTTAAAAAAAGAAAAGAAATTAAATGAAGGCAGTTTAAGGAGTTTAACACATCAATGAAATGTTATAAATGAAAGACAACGAAAATATTACTTCTTTTTGGCTTCCCATATAAAATGGGTCAACTGATCGATATTTTGTACGAAAAGCTAATCTTCTATGTATGTATTTGCTACACGACGTTTATATTCATAAGCCTCGTTGGTCTAGCGTCAACGTATTTAACCGGAGATAACTAGGTTCTGGGTTCAAATCCTAGGTCTGGTCAAAAGTGATGTAAGTATTTTTCTATTCAAAGATACATTTTCCAGAATCAACCCGAAGTCTGGGAGTTGGCGGTATAATAACCCCGCGCAGATTGCTAGTCTCCGTAAATCGGTTAGGTCGACATTATTATTATTTGCAAAGGCAAATTAAGCTCATTAAGTTACTTCCACTATATATTTTACACCTCATATAACGCGGATAGTAAAACATTCCATAATTTGGCCCCATTTATAAACGACAACGCTTTTCAAAAATTAAGTTATAATTTTGAAAGTATGAATGTGTTTCGACCTTAACCTTCATAATGAAAACATGCACCACTTACCTTTATTACATTTAAGTTAGTTTAAGTAATAAGATAAAAACAGTTGTGAGAATTTTTGGATGTTATCACGTTAATTGCAGAATCGTTGCGTTAAGCACATGTAATTTTTATTAACCAACACAAACCTCCATGTGGCAACCATTTTTCAACATAACCACAATAGAGATGTTCATGTAAAGACGCCAGCACATCAAGCTACCCCAATCTGTCAAATTTCCCCAATTGAAAGTAAACCTTATGCTTTTGTCATAAAGTTGAAAATCTATAAAATAAATTTGACAGATTGGGGTACATGGATGGGCTGGCGTCTGTACCATAATATAAAGATATTGTAGGTAGATAAGAATACAAAAAAGTTAGTCTGAGAAGCTTTCACTACCTCACCGGGAAATAAAGGTGAGATTAGGTGAGGTTCAAGGCTCTATTAAACAGCGTTACAAACTAAGTAATCCTCGCCAAAGGGCTTTGTTTTTGGGTTTCGTTCTTTGACGCAGAAGTTAATGACGGCTGAATGATGTGAGGAATGAGAGGATTTGTTTTACGGTTAAAGATTCTTTATTTTCTCTTAAGATAATACATCACTTGCAGAGAAATTAAAATACTTACTATAGGACGCCAAGCGTGGCTACTTACAAATACTAAACTAAACTAAACTAAACTAAACTAAAATACTAAACTATACAATACAAAAACAATTTTACAAATAACACAATTAACAACTACACAAATTACATCCATTTTTTCTGTGTTGCGGTGGGTAGATATGAACGAAGTGCACACGGCGCTTCGCATCGTATCTAGTATGTATATAAAACAGTTATGTTTTTAAGGCCCATACCATAGTGCGCAGCAACGTGAACTATTCGGTACAACGCAATGGGAATATATATGTATATATATATTTAAATATTAATAGTATCAACATAATTGTTTTTTTGATGGATTTATGCAACCTGAGAAATCGCTAATCGTATTTAATTATTTTTTTTTAGGTTTTATTTTTATGTTTTTGTCTAGTAGATAAGTATTATAGGATTTTTAGGTCATTATGCATGTGAGTGGGTTTTTTTGTAAACAATTTTATAATAATAGTTATTAAAAGAAAAATAATAATAAGTTTAAGTTTCATTTAGGTTTTTTGTATTTTTATTTTTTATGTTTGTTGTTGGGTTTTTTTTTTTACTAATATACTTTTTGTTATAATATCGCTTTATATTACTTAAGTTAATTATATTGTTATATTTTTTTTTGTTATATTTATTACGATAAAAGGGAGAAGTCCTTTAATATATGGTCTTTTAATATTTTTTTGAACATTTTGAGGGTTTTAATTTCTTTGATATCTTTAGGCAGTTTGTTATAGAACCTCACTCCTTCATACATAATATTTTTTTTCCCATGATTACTTTTAGGGGTTATCAGAGTGATATTATTCGCCTGCCTTGTTAAAATTTTTTGTGTCTGATTTTTTTTTGTAAGTATTATTTGTGAATGTATATCTTTTGTTAATATTTTCCGGATTAGAATACATGTGTTATATTTGTACAACTGAGTGAGGTTCATAAGTTTACTTTCTTTATAAATTTTTGTGGTTGAGGTAAGGTAATGATACTGAAAAAGTGTTTTTATTATTTTGTTTTGGGCTCTTTGTAGTACTTGTATGTTCGACTTAGCGGCCGAGCCCCACACCTCGATTAGATATTCAATATTGGATTTGACCAATGAGTTATATATAGTGTATCGGACTTTTCTGGGAAGGCATCGTACTATACTACGTAAAGCTCCCGTAAGAGACGCAAGTTTTTTACGGATATTTTCTATATGTGGTCGCCATGACAACTTGTCATCCACTGTTAGACCAAGATATTTTTCTTTGCTAACTTTATTTAGTTTTTGTCCATTGATAGTCAAATGTTTATGTATATCGATTTTTTTGTTTTTAGCTGCAAATATAACATAGTTTGTTTTACTTATATTTATAGTTAATAAATTAGTTTGTAACCAAGTATGTAGAAGGTCCAAGTCATTTTGTGCTAGCTCAATAATAGTGGATATTGACTTTGCAGAGTAAAATAAACTAGTGTCATCCGCGTATAGGGCAATGTCACCTTTTAATCCAATTTCGTGAATGTCGTTAATATATATTAAAAAGATTAAAGGGCCAAGAATCGATCCTTGGGGAACGCCAAATGTTATTTTTTGAGGTTTACTCTGGTGTTCACCAATCTTAACAATTTGCATTCTGTTTGTAAGGTAGGATTGTAGCATTTTATAACTAGAGCCTTTGATACCCATGCGTTTAAATTTGGTCAAAAGCAGATCATGGCTAACGGTATCGAAAGCTTTTTTTAAGTCTATGAAGATACCCAAGGTGATTTTTTTGGCGTCTACATTTAATTTTATCGAAGTTTTAGGGATGTTTATACCCACTATAGCTCTATGTTAATACACAATCTCCTTCCCCTGATTGAGGTTTGGGGGCTGGGGCAAGTTCTTGGCGGTAACAAAGTATGGATGCTCCGTTTATTGACGGGCCTGTTGGCTTGGTTCCCACGCTCGATTCCCACCCAGGACAGATATTTGTGTGCATGACATGTCTGTTTGTCCTAAGTCTGGGTGTAATTATCTATATAAGTATGTATTTACAATAGAAAAGTAGTATATGTAGCATGTATATCAGTTATTTCGTTTCCATAGTACAAGCTCTGCTTAGTTTGGGATCAGATGGCCGTGTGTAATTAATGTCCCACGATATTATTATTATTTATTTCTTGAATATCGAGTTTTAGTTTTAGGCTACTATTACTCCACACTGATGTCAAATGTTAAGTATAGTGTGTTTTTTATCAAACCTGATTTATGATTAATGTTTATACTTTGTTAGTTTTAAGAGAATCTGTATTTCGTTTTAGTTGGTTAGTCTTATTAGGTATCAAAATTTCCATTAATGCATTATTGTCCAAATATAAAAAGTGAAATAAATTTTTGATTTGAAAATTGGAACGGGATTAAAAAGCGCTAGAATATAGTTAAAACATTTTTTATAATTGTTATTAAGATGTGATTTCAAAATTAGTAACAAGTTAAGCTAATAAAAGCCAATTACAGTCATGAAATACAATCATACTCGTATGTATCACTACAGTAGTGATACAAATCATGATTTTAACTCGATGTATTTAGTAGTTGTAGTTTTGTGAGGTTGTGGGGGATTATCTCTTGATCGACTGTACCGATTTTGAGAATCTTTTCATCATTATAAAGCCACGTTATTTGTGAGTATATTAACCCAGAAAATGAACCGAACCACACCCATAGGTATTAAAATTTCCATTAATGCATTGTTATCCAGATATAAAAAGTTAAATAAATTTTTAGTTAAGCTAATAAAAGCCAATTAAAGTCATGAAATACAATCATATGTATCACTACAGTAGTGATACAAATCTTGATTTTAACTCGATGTATTTAGTAGTTGTAGTTTTGTGAGGTTGTGGAGGATTATCTCTTGATCGACTGTACCGATTTTGAGAATCTTTTCATCATTATAAAGCCACGTTATTTGTGAGTATTTATTATATAATATAGTTATTAACCCAGAAAATAAACCGAACCACACCCATAATTTCATCACTAGTGCTTACCGCCCAATGAAGTGGGCACGCGTCAGCTAGTTATTATATAATATCCTGGGACATTATTCACACACGGCCATCTGATCCCAAACTAAGCAGTAAACTATGGAAACCAGATAACTGATATACTACATATACTACTTTTCTCTTGTAAATACAAACTTATATAGAACACCCAGACTCAGGACAAACAGACATGTTCATGCACACAAATATCCGTGGGAATCGAACCCATGACCTCCGACGTGAAAAGCAAACATTAGCCAACCACACCAACAAATTTTCAAAATGTTTACCGTTAATTTTGTTACACATAATGTGCTAATATTTATATCTCATAATATATTATAGTGCCTAAATATATACTAATATCTATTCAATATCGTAATAAATATTTAGTAAGCTGATCAAATAAGTATTATGAATGTTTATATATTGCTGAAATAATCAAATTTACGTAAACTGTATCTACCGTAGGCAAATATTGAGTATTAATAATTAATTTTAAGTTATATACATTATTCATTCGCAGGTTTAGTAAATACCCCATAACAATAAACAAATGACGTTAACGAGTGGAGGTTTATTTTGAGGTATCATCATTATTAATTTTGTTTTCCCGGCCGAATTTCGGCCACGGCGGCCATTCTCAATGGATATTAGCCAATTGCGCATGACATATTATAGTGCACAAGTGTGTGCGCAAACACAGGGGCACTTTCTATTCCATCACTCTCATGATCCGATGGGACGGCTAGCGACACAACCGGAAAGAGGTCAGGTACAGGACCGACGGCTTTACGTGCTCTCCGAGGCACGGGGGTGTAATACCGCCAACTTCCAGACTTCAGGCAGATACTGAGAAATTTCTTTTTACGGCAAAATCCCATTTTGGCCCGACCCGGGATTTGAACCCAGGACCTCATTTTCTGCGGTTGAACACGCTACCACTAGACCAACGAGGCAGAGATCATCATAATAGTGACGCAAATACTTTGTCTCTACCCCTTCTTATGAAAATTGCGCGGACAGAGGGGTATGAAATTGGAGACAGTTAAAGTTCATATCGATAAGGTGTGCAGAAAGCTTATATCTTTATGTAATAGGCATTAGAAGTAAATTATTTTAATAATAAAAAACATTACACCATTCTTCTGGCACACTGACAAACTGAGAAAAGCTACCATTAGACTAACGAGGCAGAGATCATCATAATAGTGACGCAAATACTTTGTCTCCTTATGAAAATTGCGCGGACAGAGGGGTATGAAATTGGAGACAGTTAAAGTTCATATGGATAAGGTGTGCAGAAAGCTTATATTTTTATGTAATAGGCATTAGAAGTAAATTATTTTAATAATAAAAAACATTACACCATTCTTCTGGCACACTGACAAACTGAGAAAAGATGACAAACTGAGAACAGATTAATATTATTTGTCTTTAATGTCTATAACCTTTGACAATAGAAACTTAGGTAACTAGGTAAAATAGCACAAAACAGAGACAAATCCCTTAATCTAAAACGAGCTCCTGTATAAAAAATCTTACTAACAATGAATTCAAGCTAACCAAATAACAGACTTGTATTATTGCATTCAACATAAACCTTAAACCATTTGCTGGTAAAGACGGTAAATTACACCCCTTTTCATCTCTCGCGTAAGCACCGTCGCCGCGTCGTCCCAGGAACGTCTTGTACGATCCGGACCAGTTCCCACTTACCTAAAGCAAATCAAGACTATTACTACTAAGACGATTAATCGTACTCGCCGGACTGACCGCAAACACGCCGCAACCACCAGCGTCCACCTTTGTTTGCATTTGTATCGATAAAATGCCCTCTCCGAATCTAACGAGAGGCCCGCATCGCGTTTAACGTAGAGTGATAGTTACACAAAACATCCCTAAATGGTTAAGACCCTCTCCAGCAACTCCCCGTCAGTGACCGCCCAGAGTAAGAAAGGGGTGCCTTCCGGAACTTAGTTTGTAGTTTTATTTGCTGGACAGCTTGAGCTCTCGCTCGCTTATATTGGCTGGTGAAGCAGTAAAAGACATTTTTGAACTCCTGTTCAAAAATGAAATGTTCGGATATATATGCTACTACTACAAAAGTTTCATCAAAATCCATTCCGTAGTTTTTCCGTGTAACATAAATAAATAAAAATTAAATAAATAAAAAAGGTTTTTATTCACGTAGATTTAAAGCGCTTGTAAATAGTCTGAACCTGTTTATAGTAATACAGTTATTATTTCTAGTTAACAGTAACAAACATCCATAAATCCATACTCACAAAATTTTGCATTTAAAATATTAGTAGGACTATGTCGAAATCGGTTTTCCAGCTGCACTTGTTGTACCTAACACAAACTGCTCGTAACAACCGTTTTAACAATGTTACACTTAATCGTAGATTAATATCAATAATATAAAAGAAGGCACGACAATGTACCAACTACCATTCACTATTGCAAAACATTTGGTCTTGTTTTCTTCTTCGTGTGTTGGTGCAACCAACATCACATTAATAGTGACGTTTTTATTGGAAAATGGTCTTTATAATTAAAAGCATAAAGTTCCCTACGGTAACCACGGATATGAAACTAACTGGACATATTGCTAACACTTTTGTAATGCTGCTGTTGTCTTTTAATGTGTCTATCCTCTGTACCATTGTTCAAAAATATATCAAATTGAAAGCCGTTTCTAGAGAGATACATATGATTTTGGCTATGTGGTTCTTCTACAGGGTTTGTGTCCACCGTCCAAATTGGTTATTTTATTACTATCTAATGTTTTTGCAGTGAAAACTTCATTAGCGGCATTTTGCACATTTTTGGGATGGGTAGAAGATGATAAACTCGCGTCACGACACATGACCTGATCGAATTTTCGTAAGACGGAGGGTTTTTTTTTGTTTTAATTAACTCGGGCCGTTTATACGAGTACACTCACATGACCACAGCATATTTTTCTTAATTATGTTTACCATAGGGAGGCAAGCAATTACTATGAGTAAACACTCATAGTAATTGCTTCTCTTCCACTCGCTACTCGGATCAATTGAACACTACCTACTTTGGGAGTAAGAGAAATGAAAAATAGTTTTCACTTCTATCGGCAGTCCCCCAAAGACGCATGTTTTTTTTATAACTTGACGTTTTGAAAATTTTTTAAATGTTTAAGTAATAATAAGTTGTAAATCAAACGATATTTCATAGTTGTTATTATACTATCTCCGATTGTAACAATGCTAAAATGCAAACAAAATTATACAACATGCAACTTAATGAACGCACATCCTGAAAATAGTTTGTTCAGAATCGTTTACTGAATCGATTTAAGTATATCATTTTTAATAGAGGTAATTTTTTAATCCAAAATAATTAAAACTACGGAAAGTATTGTCATATTAACCCTGTATCATCATCATCATCATTACAGCTAAATAAGTCCACTGCTGGACAAGCCTCCCTCAAGAATCGTCTTGAGGGGATATGCCATAATCGCCATGCTTGGCGGGCGGGTTGGCGATCGCAGTAAGATAGTCATAGTAATCAGAAGGAAGCTGCTGCCCTTCCTCAGGTAGATATTCCCTCGGGTCGACTTCTACGCCCCCCACGGGATGAGATGGGGTGATGATATTCTGATTCTGATATTTGTCGCCGTCACCACACAGCAGTAACCTGTATAGTCAAAACTAATTTAAATGGACCGTAAGTCAAAGTAATAAGACTTTTAAATTCGCAGTTTTATTTGTATTCATACAAATTCCATCATTCAATACAAAATAAAGAAAAATAAACTTTATTCTAAGCAACTAATTTAGTAAATAACAATGCATATACATGTTTAATAAAAAATCAGTGTATGTATTACCTATATGATTTGAGGGTGTGCGTTAATTACGTTACATGTTGTATAGTAATTCTCGTCCTATTAATTTTTGTCAATATTTATAGCATTATGATGATTTGGGCCGACTGATTGATACCCCAGTATTAGAAGCTTTGTTAATTGATGGCGTTACGTGCTCTCCACGGCCCGTGGGTGTAACAATACCCAGGGGCCACGGACCTCTCAACTTGGGGTATCAATCACGTTCTGTCAAACCATTTCTCTTCCCTAGCAAAAAATAAGGCCACCTTATTACATATCTACTATGAAGTAAGATGACCGAAATAAAATACGACCGAAATAAAATAGTTAGTACCTATGTATTCTGTAATGGGCTTCTTAGGTAAGTTATTTTTAGGGTTCCGTATCTAAAGGGCAAAACGGGACCATATTACTAAGACTTCGCCCTCTGTCTGTCTGTCCGTCTGTCACCAGGCTGTATATCATGAACCGTGATAGTAAGACAGTTGAAATTTTCACAGATGATGTATTTCTGTTGCCGCTATAGTAACAAATACTAAAAAACAAAATAAAATAAATATTTACGGCGGCTCCCATACAAGAAACGCGAATTTTTTGCTCGTTTTTAGGGTTCCGTACCCAAAGGGTAAAACGTTTTTTTTTCTCTACCAAACATGAGTCAGCGGTAGTCAAGATGCAAGTGTTAATAGTTTTGCAATCTTAGCTATCATATGTTATGCTTGAGTATATAGAACATAACTAAAAACATATATAATAATAATAATAATAATGTCCTCCCAGGCGAATTACGGCCACAGCGGCCAGTCTCCATGGAGATAAGCCAACTGCGTAGGACATATAGTGCACAAGTGTGTGCACAAACACAGGAGCACTTCCTATTCCATAACTCTCATGATCCGATGGGACGACTAGCTACACCGGAACGGTACAAGACCGAAGGCTTTACTTGCTATCCGAGGCAGGGGGTGAAATACCGCCAACTCACACTTCGGGCTGATACTGAGAAATAATGTCTTTTTACTGAAAAATCCGATCCGAGATTTGAACCCAGGACCTCATTATCTGCAATTGAACACGCTACCGCTATACCAACGAAGCATTCAACATAATAAATATTCAGGAAGTAAGTAGGTAATTCCAATATGACACACTTTTTCCGGCGTCCAGAGTTTTTTTTGCATCGTCCCAGTTGATAGGTTCGTTGGCGTGGGCCTCTAACTGGACATTATTTGCTTATAAAACCTCGACTGGCACTCGATATGGTTCTACGACCCCATAACGACTTGGTCAATACTTACAAATTAATCTCAATATAGAGCTTCAAAGTAAGTAAGAAGAAGATAACTAATGATCTCTGAAGATGATTAAAGGTATAAATTTTAGTTTTGTGTACCCTTTATTCCACCCTTACTATTAATAAAAATTAATGTATTGAATGATATTTTTTAATACAAAGATTAATTCATAATATATTTGTTTTTTTTCATCATGTGAGAAAATATTAATAAGATTAAAATTCAAATATAATTCCTATATTTACATTAACAATTCTGCAATTACATGGGCAGGTAAGTGTTGTTAAATAAATTAATACTGAATAAAAAGTGGATAGGTTAGGAAAAAAATGATAAAATATAATATAATAGTTAATAAAAATTTACAAATATTTATAATCATTGATTTACCGATGGTTTATCCACAATACATGGCGAGTTTTCGACTGGAGGCACCGGTTGACCTGAAGTGATGCTGTGACCGCGCGCTCTCTGGCCTGTAGCTCGAAAACGGTTCACCATATAAAAGACAATTTTGAACAAAATTCATATTATTAGAAATAAAAATAGCAAAATACCCATAGGAAATGAGATATTTGCAAAAAAAGCGCAAAAAGCCGATTTTTGTGACCTTTGACCTTGAAATTTAATAGTTGCGTACACCCTACTATATGTAGGTTTTGAGACATCTTTTAGGGTGTCAATATACAAGTATTTACAGACTTACAGCTGGGTATCTCGAATTCCGAGGTGAAATTACTATAATGACTGGACTATAAAATAATTTGAGCGCATATCTGATGTTGTAAAGCGAAACAGAGGAAACAATATTAAAAATTTTTGTTTGATCATACTACCTAAGCAAGACTGATAAGTAAAGACTTTTCATGTATGGCTCCTTAAATTTACAATAAAAATTCGAATCGCATTAAAATAAAAAAAAAACAAATGGAAATCCGTTGGCTCTGCCTACGCCTCTGGGAAACAGGCGTGAGTCTATGTATGTATGTATTAAAATAAGCAGCAATAACATATTTAAAAAACAAATAAAAAATTAATGATTTCCTTAATAGTAAAAATCTTATCTGACCGATAATTTAATATATTTATATACATTTAATTATAACAATTACTGACAGTATACTACTCTGTCAAGAAAGTACCGGGAAAAGATCAATAATATACAAAATGTTTTTTATTCATCCAAATTTATTTTATCACCTTCAAAGTATGCTCCTTCAGAAACGATACACTTACGCCCACGAATAATCCATTCATCGAAACATTTTTTAAACGCTGCTTTCGGAATTGAGTTCAGTTCTCGCCGCGGATTCTCCTTTATGTCTTCTAGCGATTGAAAACGGGTACCACGAAGTGGTAATTTGAGTTTAGGAAAAAGAAAGAAGTCAGCTGGAGCCATATCTGGTGAATATGGTGGTTGCTGGATGGTATTTGTTGAGTGTTTGGTTAAAAATTCGTTCACAATTATGGCGAATTGTGCGAAGGCGCATTATCGTGGTGCAAAATTCAAGAATTTTCTTTCCACAAATCTGGCCTTTTTCGTCGAATTTGCTCTCTTAAACGCCGCATAACGCTCAAGTAATATTCTTTATTTACCGTTCGACCTTCGGGCAAGAATTCAGAGTGCACAACACCGCGATAGTAAAAGAAAACAGTCAACATGACTTTTACTTTTGATCGACTTTGGCGTGGTTTTTTCGGTTTCGGTTCAGTTTGCGCCACTCCGAAGCTTGTTGACTAGTTTGCATGTGAAACTCGTAAACCCACGTCTCGTCACCAGTAACAATGCGTTCATGAATGTTGGGACGGAATTGACTCGTTCTACCATGTCCTCAGCGACTTACATGCGATTGAGTTTTTGGAGAAAATTCAGATCTTTTGGTACTAGCCAAGCGGCAACATGTTTCATACCCAAATTATTTAAAATTTATTAGTTAAAATGGTACGAATCGACTCGTGAGATACAGAAACTCCGGCGGCTATCTCTCTCAGAGTTGAACGAGGATTTTCAGTCACTATTTCCTTCACTTTTGCGATGTTAACTTCAGTTGCAGACGTTGATGGCCTACCAGAGCGAGGCAAATCTTTCATCACATCTCGACCGCTTTTGAACGCTTTGAACCACTCATAAGCACGAGTTTTTGATAAAGTCAATTCACCGTACGCCTTCTGTAACATTTTCAGTGACTCCGAACACGAATTTCCATTAGCGGTGCAAAATTTAAGACAAACTCTTTGTTCGATATTTTTGTCCATTATGAAATTCGCAATACACACTATATATGATATTACTAAAACCAGCACTGTATTTAATATAAATAACAGATGCAACTCAAACTCCGCGCCAAAATGGAAAACAGTTGTGCCAATCTAACAACAACAAAAAAAAATTTTTTTGGTACCATAAACAAATCATCCATTCCCGATACTTTTTTTGACTGAATGTATGTTTTTTTTTACATCCTATAGTAGTTAAATATAAAATTTTTTGTTTGTATAGTTCAAACGCCTTCTTAGCCAGCTATTGGTGAAACATAATAGGATTTTTTTTGGCTAAGAAAAATCCTCCCTATCAGTTTGGTGAATGGAACGTGGTGGTGTTTTACCCCCATGCCTCGAATACCCTTCGAGCATTTAGCTAAACGCTCGAAGCGAATACCACGTAAACCAGTCGGTGCGTACCTGACCTCCTTTCGGTCGTGTCAGCAAGCTGTCCGCTCGGATCATGAGAATTACGTAATAGTAAGTATACACACACGTGCACTATTGTTGACAATATTTGTATGCATGGATATGTCTGTTTGTCCTGAGTCTGGGTGTAATTTATCTATATAAGTATGTATTTATAAAAGAAAAGTAGTAAATGTACCTAGTATATCAGTTATCTGGTTTCCATACAAGTTCTGCTTAGTTTGGAATCAGATGGCCGTATAATATATAGTATAATAAGGTTTTCGAGTGGCGACCACGAACCGGAAGACGCAGCGTGGGCAGGCCCCCAACAAGATGGACCGATGGTCTTGTGCGGGTCGCTGGAAACTGCTGGATGCGAATAGCGCAAGACCGGCAATTGTGGAGATCTTTGGGGGAGGCCTTTGTCCAGCAGTGGACGTCTTTCGGCTGATATGATGATGATGATGATGTAAATAATGTCTCAGGATATTATTATTATATTATAGTACCGAGGGATCGCTGATGGATAGCATGCACTGAGTCTTACTGCCATAGTTAACCTTAACATCATGGAAAGCATGAAGTCTGCTTTAGCTAGTCTGCTGTACTTTTGCAAAAAGCGGGTTTAGGGTTGTGAACACCCGAATCCAAATAAAATAGACAACACGACATCCTGATAACCGTCCTTTTCGTCCCCAAAATAAAGCCGATTTCAAGGTTAAGTGTAACCATTACGTTCATCGAATTCAACGTGCCGTAGTAAGTACATATTTACGCCTTCATTGTAATGATGTAATTGGAGTATATTTTTAAGTGTTGTGTACAACTGCATTCACTTTAGCGCAATCTTTGGAATGGATCTGCGATCAAGATGCAGTTACGTGAAATAACACTCGACATAAATATTTTATAAGTCATGCTTAATATTTCATAAAGATTAACGTCTTATCTAACTATTTATAAAAGTATTGAGAAATTGTTATATCAATACCATGCTTTGGTAATGCTTTGTGTCAATCTCTCAATGTACCATTACCATCGAATGGCTAAGACAAAATTGTGTAAGTGGGGCAGATGTTACAAGCAGTAGGATGTAAACTTTTACTTGAATCCTGACCTTTATAGAATGCTTTAACAGCAAATAGGTTAACCTATGTGTCTATGATAAGCAATATACGACGTAGGTAGGGCCATTTAGGGTTAATGAATGTGTATGTTAACGTGGACATACCCCGGGATTCAGGGGTTATTAAGCTATCAATGCTACTTGTAGGTACATGTTCTCAAAACTTTTTAAGTATTTATGTTACGAATTTTATATCCAAAAGCACGTAAAAGAGTGTTGCATGTAATTGGAAACTTCCTTTGGGACTTCTCAAGGTGGTTTATGTGAAAACGCTAATATTGGTTCTATTTATGCAATTGTGAATCGTTGTCAATAAAAAATAGTATAAGAAATAATAAAATAATCGAAAAGTTTAGAAACTGTGTTCGTGTACGAGTATTACCGAGTAGTAACTCTATAAAAAATATATAGATACTCTTAATGGAACGGTTGTTTTATTAATAAAACGGGGAGTATAGCTACTACAGTTCAAAATAGTGAATCTTTAAGATGCCGGGATTATGTGATGAGATGATCTCATGTCTACGTTAAGATTCGATTGCCGGGATGGCAGTGATGGCACTACCTACCTAACCGTCGATGATGACTGATGCTCTATTCTAGATGTACATAAAATTTTTATGAGTAGGGAGTAAATTTAGTTGAAATATTAATTCTATCTATCTATATAAATAAAAAGAGAAGTCCTGACTGATTGACTGACTCATCAACGCCCAGCCCAAACCCTTGGATCTAGAAAACTGAAATTTTGCATAAATGTTTTCTTTATAATGTAGACGAGGAATAAGGAAGGAATTTTCAAAATTTAACCCCTAAGGGGGTAAAACGAGGGTGCAAAGTTAGTATGAAACTTGGCCGTTTTTGAAGTTAAGGGCATGAAAATTGGTATTTGGCCTTTCAGTTAAAAATCAAAAATATATATTTCAGGATTTTTGCAAATTCCACACCAAAGGGCATAAAATAGGGGATGTAAGTTTGTATGAAAAATGCAACATTTTTGAAGTTATACGCATGAATATTAGTACTTGGCCTTTCTGTTAAAAACATAAAACATTGATTTCTGAATTTTTGACTATTCCACCCCCAAGGGCGCAAAATAGGGTTAAGTTTATACTGACTGACATCAATTATGAACGCACAGTCTAAACGGCTGGCGTTAGAGACTTGAAATTTTGACAGTAGGTACCTTTTATGACGTAGGCATCCACTAAAGAAGGGTTTTGAAAATACCACCCCTAAGGGAGTAAAATAAGGAATGAAATATTTTATGAAAATCCGTCATTTTTTATGTTATAGGCTTTGGCATTTGGCCTTGCAATTAAAAATTAAAATATAAATTCTAGGATTTTTGAAAATTCCACCCCCAAGGGCGTAAAATTGGGGATGTATGTTTGTATGAAAAATGTGACAAGTTTACAGTTAAACGCATGAAAATTGCTATTTGGCATTTCAGTTAAAAATTAATTCCACCCGTAAGGACGACTAAAATAGGGGATATAAGTTTGTATGAAAATCTGTTGTTTTTTGGAGTTATACTTATTAAAATTGGTATTTGGTTTTTCAGTTAAAAATAAAGCAACACATGTTTTTAAGTCAAAATTCAGGGAATAATTTGTTGTTAAAAAAGTAATCCAAAACTGATTCAATAGATCGTCACCATCAATTTACGCCAACTCGAATTATACATAATATCGTTTTTTATGCCAAGTTACCCACTTAAAATATCATAGTTATCGTTGTCTAAGTAAAGATTTAGCGTTTTATAAGATTTGTAACGTCTTTTTTATAATTTTTATGACAAATTAAAAAATTACATTTAATCAAATGTGGATAATAAACGATTTTATCTAAAATTCGAGTTAGCGCAGTATAAATAGTTGGTGTCGAGATGATCGCACTCAAAAAATATTCATTTTAATTTTACTGCTCTACAAGTTCACAATTTTGTAACTAGATGGCGTTAATATCGTTTCAGATCGCGGAATTTATTTGGCATATCGGTAACAATAAATAAATGCTTGAAATAAAAGGTAACCCAAAACTAAATCAATAGATGATCGCCTAAATCCCTAAAATATGCACACATCTTAATTTTACCGCTTTACAAGTTTATATTTTTGTTAGTAGATGGCGTAATCATTGTTTAAGATCGCGCTATTATATATTTCGTTCACAAAATGTGATTTTAGACTAATCAATGCCGTGGTCGCAACCTAATCTAATGGGAGTTACCTTCGTGATTAATGCATCGTTGATTATTATTTTACTTTATTTGACTTACTGGCTATCTTTAAGGACAATTGATATGAATTTTTTTGGTTGATGATATCGGGTCCGTAGCAAAGTAGTCTTTAGTATCTTTGTTAGTTGGGTTATTTTTAGGTTAGGCTTTTTTAAATTTTGGAAGTTATATTATTTAGATTAAGCTAGAAGTAAGTAGTTACATCGGGCATCATTCAAAATTGACGCGGACGAAGTCGCGGGCACCATCTAGTACATATAATAAAATCGTAGGAAGTCAAAACTGTACGTTGAATATTTTTTTAAAAGGATACTTGGGGCATTATCTGCAATCGATATCGATGCCTAAAATATAGTTTTTAGATTTTTAGTCTGTTTATCTATTTGTCTGTATGTATGTCCGGGCTAAACTCAAAAAGTACTGCATGGATTTACTTCACATATTATCACGCTATCACCTACGGGGGAGGAGCTGTGATAATTTATAAAATTTAACGCGGGTAAAACCGCGGGGCACAGCTAGTTATTAATAAATATTAATGAAGGAAAATTGGGTTGGTAAAAAACATAGGCTGGACAAAAACCTGCCCAAAGAATGGGGTATATGCCATAATCGCCACGCTTGGCAGACGGGTTAGCGATCGCAGATTGATGGTCATAGTTCACAGAACCTGTGCTGCCATCAAATATTAAAGCAAAAAATACGTAACAAAAGTATATGACACTTTGTAGCAGTTGGATATTATTTTACTTTTAGTAGTGGTTAAGGTAGTAAGTAACATCGCTTTTATCTTGGTGACAGACACCAGCAGATACATCATTTTTTTGTGACCCATTTATAGTTGTTCTCTGTCTGGATCTGCTTTGTGTCTATGAATTTCATGTTTGTAAGGTCTTCCACGATTCAACGAATTCATTAGAACGAGCGTTTGCTAAATAACAGTAATACTTAATACTGACAAGTGTTATAAATTATCCAACTCCGCAGAAAACACTCATATTTCAGTCTGTATTTTACTAATTGATAGCCTGAAAAGTAACAGTACGGGCTATAAGACTGCCACAACCCACACACATGTTTAGTCTATGCAGTCTTCGCCGGCGTACAAGGGTTATTGTTTTGGTGAGATACACACATCTGCGAATACTTCAGCGAGATTAATCTAATTAAAATAAATAAATAAAAATGGTTTTTATTCACATAGACTTCAAAACATTGCTTGTAAATAGTCAGAACGTGAATAATAATTGTAGTATTATAAATTAACTTATGAATATAAATACTTGGTGCAAATATCTGATCGTGACTTATTTGATCATCATCATCATCATATCCGCCGAAAGAAGTCCACTGCTGTACAAAGGCCTCCCCAAAGGATCTCCACAATGGCCGGTGTTTGACCATATTTATGATTTCATTAACGATAGTTATGGTTTTGTTACATGGGTATTCTTGAATATTCTTGAATTTATCGTCAAAATCGTTAGTTTTAGATATATTTTACTACATCTTGTCTGAAGGTTCTTCTCTTATTTATATTTATTTATTTCGCGTCATCAGAAAATATAGTTTTAGTAGTGAAACTATTCAGACATTATGTTTACGACTTAGAGTTTCGTAAGTAAACTGACTGGCGGACAAGTAGATAGCAAGTTGTCATTGATAGATCCGTTTTGTTGTTTGGTTACGGAACCCAGAATATAAATAAATAAATTCATACATATTGCACAATACCATCTAGCGCAAACTAATCACAGCTACAAATACATACATATTGCACAACGCCATCTAGCGCAAACTATTTAAAGCTTATAGTACGGATACTACACAATTGATAGAACTACTTATATATGTATATTTGATCTTGTGAGAGTCGCTGGAAGTAGCTAGATGCGGATAGCGCAAGACTGGCAATTGTGGAGATCTTTGGGAGAGGCCTTTGTCCCGCAGTGGACGTCTTTCGGCTGATATGATGATGTAAATAATGTCTCAGGATATTATTATTATATTATAGTAGCGAGGGATCGCTGATGGCTAGCATGCACTGAGTCTTACTGCCATAAAATAAAATAAAATAAAAAAGGTTTTTATTCACGTAGACTTAAAAAAAGCGCTTGTAAATAGTCAGAACATGTTTGTAGTTTTATAGTTGTATACATTATAGTTAACCCTAACATCATGGAAAGCATGAAGTCTGCTTTATCTAGTCTGTTGTACTTTTGTAACAAGCGGGTTAAGGGTTGTGAACACTCCAATCAAAATAAAATAGACAACACCACATCAGTGAATACATATAGCCTGATAACCGTCCTTTTTGTCCACAAAATAAAGACGATTTCAAGGTTAAGTGAGAACATATGGTTATGTTCATCGAATGTACGTGCCGTAGTAGGTACATATTTACGCCTTCATTGTAATGATGTAATTGGAGTATGTTTTTAAGTGTTGTGTACAACTGCATTCACTTTAGCGCAATCTTTGGAATGGATCTGCGATCAAGATGCAGTTACGTGAAATAACACTCGACATAAATATTTTATAAGTCATGCTTAATATTTCATAAAGATTAACGTCTTATCTAACTATTTATAAAAGTATTGAGAAATTGGTATATCAATACCATGCTTTGGTAATGCTTTGTGTCAATCTCTCAATGTGCCATTACCATCGAATGGCTAAGACAAAACTGTGTAAGCGGGGCAGATGTCACGAGCAGTAGGCTCATAAACTTTTACTTGCATCCTGACCTTTATAGAATGCTTTAGCAGCAAATAGGTTAACCTATGTGTCTATCTAGGGCCATTTAGGGTTAATGACATCCAATGTATATGTTAACGTGGACATACCCCGGGATTCCGGGGTTATTAAACTATCACTGTTACTTGTACATTTTCTAAAAACTTTAAAAGTTTTATCAAAATCTCAAAAATGGGAAATCATAAATTTAATCGTCCGGCGGGTCTCGAAGCTGCACCATCTACCCATCCGAGGTAGGCGCTCTGCGTTAAGCTACGAACGATACACACTGGCAGATCAAATTTAGGATTCCCTTGCTAACATCCTTCCGGAGGATGTAGGTATCATCTATCGGCTTTGTTTTATAGAAACATGGCCGACAGATATGTTCACAGTTGCATTTGAAAGATCATATCATATTGATAACATCTTCCAAATTATTAAATTTGAATTTTATAGCATTATTCGCAATGCAAAGCGTTTATCTAATCTCAAAAATGGGAAATCATAAATTTAATCGTCCCGCGGGTCTCGAACCTGCACCATCTACCTACCAATCCGGGGTAGGCGCTCTGCGTTAAGCTACGAACGATACACACTGGCAGATCAATTTTTAAGTATTGATGTTACGAATTTTATTTATATACAAAGTCTTAAAAAGAGTGTTGCTTGTAATTGCGAACCTCCTTTCGGATTTTTCAAGATGGTTTATGTGAAAACACTACTTTATGCCATTGTGACTCGTTGTCAATAAAAATAAGTATAATAAATTACCGTAAAAGTTTACAAACTGTGTTTGTGTACGAGTATTACCGAGTCGTAACTCTACAAAACTTTCGTAACTTTTCATGAGACGGCTGTTTTAGTAATAAACTGGTCAATATAGTTTATACAGTACAAAATAGTGAATTTATTAATATCCCGGGATTGCATGACGAGATCGTAAGTCCACGTTATGATATGGCACTAACTACGTCAACCACAGATGATGAGTGACGCTCTATTCTACGACATTATTCACAAATTCTGATCCCCAAACTAAGCCGACCTACCAAATAACTTAAATACTTCATATACTAATTTTCTTTTGTAAATACATACTTATGTAGGTATTACATGAAAATGTCTGTTTGTCCTAAGTCCTAAATCCTACAAAGTGACTGTTGGGAGTGGTTAAAGTAGTAACATCGCTATTATCTCGGCGCTTTCCTGTTTCGTGTTCGATCCCCGCACGAGACATCATTTTTTTGTGACCCATTTATAGTTCTTCTCTATCTGGATCGGCTTTGTGGCATTTCACAAGAGCGAGCGTCGACTTAAATGTTACAATACAAACCAGTGTTATAAATTATCTAACTCCGCAGAAAATGTTAGCTAAACGAAGTTGATTAGGTTCTTACACTCATATTTCAGTCTGTATTTTAAATAATTGATAGCCTGAAACGTAACAGTGCGGGCTATAAGACTGCCACAACCCACACACATGTTTAGTCTAGAGCAGTCTTCGTCGGCGCACAAGGGTTAATGTTTTGGTAATATATATACATCTGCGAATACTTCAGCGAGATGAATGAAAATAAAAACGGTTTTTATTCACATAGACTTCAAAAAAAACTTGTGTGTACTTATGTGCACGCGTTAGAAGTTATACTTCTTAATATACAACTTGAACATAGTTATCAATTTTCATACCACCTAGAACTAACGTCATGCTGTTATTTTAACGATGTGCGCGCATCGTAAAAATTGACTCTCATACATTTTCATACCACCTAGAACTAACTTCATGCTGTTAAATTTTTTGGTGTCGGTGTGCGCGCGCATCGTAAAAATTCACTCTCATCATTTTTCTCCATCGCGCCAAAAGAAGTATAACTTCAAAAAGCTCTTGTAAATAGTCAGAACGTGAATAATAATTGTAGTATTACAAATTAACTGTATATTAATTCTAGGTACAAATAGATTATTAGATCGTGTCTTATATTTGATCAAACGGAATTATAATTTCATTTATGATTGGTTTTGTTAAATGAATTTAATGTCAAAATCGATACTTTTACTACATCTTGTCTGAATGTCCTTCTCTTATTTTTATATTCGGGTTTCGCGTCAACATTTTACTGAATTTTACAGAATAAAATATACTCGTAGTTTTAGTTCTGAAACTATTTAGTAATGATGTTTACGACTTAAGAGTCTCGTAAGTATATCGACTGGCGGACAAATGAATAGCAGGTTGTCATTGATTAGATCCGCTTTGTTATTTGGGTACGGAACCCCTCTGGGCTTAGGTTGCGGGTTCGATCTTCGCACTAACGATTATTTGTGTTCATGAACAGGTTTTTGTCTTCTTGGTGGTTTCTGGGTATTATATCGTCATCATATCAGGCGAAAGACGCTCACCGCAGGACAAAGGCCTCTCTCAAGGATCTCCACAATTGCCGGTCTTGCGCTATCCACATCCAGTTACTTCCGGCGACCCTCACAAGATCAAATATATAAGTAGTTATATCAATTGTCTAGTATACATAGTATAAGCTTTGTTTAGTTTGCGCTATATGGTACCTGTTATCTTCAATAAGCTGCCAAACAGCATTAAAGATCTCCCATTGGAAAGGTTAAAAAAAGACCTCTCAGCACTGCTAGCTGAAAAATGCTATTATACCTCGCAAGAATTCCTAGATGATAAGCAAATTTAAATTAATGTCTCCATGTCTTTTTAGTTTAAAAATGAATTTGCATGCTTTATTAAGACAGAATGTACAAGGATTCTTAAGCATGTATTTTAACAACTAATGTTTGTACCTACATTCAAAGCAAATAAAGATATTCTATTCTATTCTATTCTAGATGACGTTGTGCAATATGTACATATTATTATGTATGTATAGCTTAGTTTGCGCTAGATGGCTTTGTGCAATATGTATGAATTTATTTATTTATAAGAGTATAAATAAGTAAATACCTACACACATATTGCACAACGCCATGGCGTTGTCACAAATAATCGTTAGTGCGAAGATCGAACCCGCAACCTATATATTTCGATAATTAAACCTATACATGATCTCTTTGACAATAACTTAATATAAACTAGCTAAATATTATTACTATTATAAAATAAATTTTATTCGAAATGTGTTCATACAATCCGTGTACCTAAATATTTATATATACACACGGCTACACATCTCGCGTTGTATAGGATTTCAGCAGCTTATTTTGGAAAAGTATAGGTTGATATGTAGCCGTGTACCTAGTAACAATTATGTATACTTAACTATATTACTACAAATATGTTCTGACTATTTACAAGCGCTTTTTTAAAGGCTACATGGACAAAAACCTTTATTATTCATTTCTTTATTTGGATCAGAAGGTAGGTCACTACCGAACCGACTGAGTCTGTCTGAGTCTGTTTATTAAAGAATAAATTACCACTAGCTAGAGTAAGTTATTTATTACCAGCTGTGTCGTGCCACGTGTAACACGAAAACGTAATTTGTATGATCACAATTAGTTTTGGTTGTCATGGCCGTATCAACATATGACCGCCTAAATCAATATAAAAATATAATTAATGATACGGATGAACAATTGTATGTACACGTACATATTATACGGAACCGAATTATAGCCATTATATGGTAAACAAATTAATTGCTTAATTTAATTGATGTTTCGGGTATAAAGTATATTTTTGCAGAGAATAATAAATGAGCACGGGCTAATATTTAAATGGCACTTTTATGCGTTTAGACTAGAGATATTTTTTATCAAATCTAAATTCGTTTATTTTCTCTTTAGAACAAAACACAGACTCTAATTAAAACAAATACTAATAAAGCTAGAACATAACTTTGTGAGAGACTGGTGCCTATTGTAGGTTTAGGAGAAACCTGAATTACAGGTCACCAAGCCAACCACGGTTAACAAGAGGTAGTAACAAGACTTCATTGGGTCAAAGTACTTTTACACTACATGCAGAATTGCATATTTAGATTAATAAATAAAAATACTAAAAATACGAATTCGATTTTATAAACAAAAAATAAATAAATAAATAATATTCACTTCCAATAGTAGTATATGAGAATTAAGTAGGGATTATATGTGAAGGAGAGAAAGAACTGAAAAATAGAGAGTTAAATAATTGGGGCTCTTTTTCATCACTCTCTTTAACTTAAGTGTTCTGCACTTGTCGGTGTAGCAGTTTCCAGCCGTCTCTATCGTGAGGCGTCTCCTTGACTTCTTTGTAAGCTTCCATTTTCACAACTTCTTTCACCTGGTCCATATATTAACCTCTCGGTCAGCCTCTCTTTGTCCTTGCCCCAATTTTTGGGTTAGTGCTCATTCCCCCCGTTCTAGTTTCCCCCCGAAAGTTATTAAAACGATATTTTATAAGTACATACATATATTAACTATCGATTGCCCACGATATAATTTTCGGGGCGAAACAAGAACGGAGGCAATCAGAACTAACCCCAATTTTTCCTTCTATGATGCCGGTGATAGCATTAATTTTTTTTTTCAAAAAGTTTGAAAAGTTCTGCGACCATGCAAACAGCCGCTCCAGACACAAAAATAGACTACGCCTACCTCAAATTAAACTAGAGCTATTTAAACGAAATGTCAATTGTATGTGCATAAGAATATATAATAAACTACCTGATAATCTAATTAATTTACCAATGTTATTATTCAAAAAATATATATATCGGCTACTATTAAATAAATGTTATTATAATATCAGAAACTTCTTTGACGATAGAATAGAAACTTGACATTTTTTTTATTACAAATGGACGTATTTTTATTATTACTATTTTTTATCATTATTATTATTCTATTGTACATCATTGACATATTTATATTATCTATTTGACATTGTAAACAATTTATTTTATAAAAAAAAAAACAGAATAATGTATTTGCACGCCATTAGTGGCAGGATATGCGGAATCTTATTATGTAAAATCTTTTGTACCATATTCTGGCAAATAAATAATTTGATTGATTGATTGATTGATTAAAAGACCATTGCATTTTTCTTCACTTTCACTCATTCGTAAAGGTAGATACGTTGTAATCGACAAAATGGGCGTCACACCGATGAAAATAGTCAAGAAAGTGAGGTTTTTTTTTTAATTGTTTGTTTTGCTATTTTACCCCCGACATTGGTCGGAGATGTTACACAGCTAAACATATTTGGACAATTTTTTTTTTTTTCTTACTCCAGATTTTTTCTGAAGGAGGGGGCCAGCGCAATCCAGGATAAGACCACGATGGCAGCTCTAGTGTGGTGGCATTTTACAAGTTTTATATTAGACTTTATTGTTATAATACTACTTAAGTTATGGAGGTACTTATTATTAATACAATATATGCAAGGTGTGATACAAGTAGCCGAAG
Source organism: Pseudoips prasinana (assembly GCA_951640165.1). NCBI lineage: Eukaryota > Metazoa > Arthropoda > Insecta > Lepidoptera > Nolidae > Pseudoips > Pseudoips prasinana. Next base: position 28,537,909 of record OX621236.1, on the reverse strand, counting down.
CAAGTTAAGGCGCTTGGTTTAATTAGTTACGTCCACCGTATATGCTACACCTTGTTGATATGTGTACTTTTTTTTGTCCTTCATTTTCTTTTTTTTTTATTTGTATATAATATAAATAAGTTTCTTTATTTCCTGTTATTACACTTAGCATTTACTGCGGAGTTCTGAATATTTTTGAATATTATCCAATAAAATTACCGAAGCACATTCTACTGACAATAATTATTGTACTTATATCCTATAATACATACTTACAAATGTGTAAGCGATAAACCTGCACGTTGAAGTCTGTGCCTTAAACATTGTTCCTTTCACAACCATTTGCCTTATTAGAACTTGTTAGAATTAGTTAGAACTGCGTATTACATTAATCGTGTGCGGCGCGTTAAGAAAACGTGACGGGAGCATCACACGCCTTAAACTTCTTGTTATTCGTACATTTTTTTTATAATAAACATTTAGAAACATTATAGTGACAAAGCGTATTGAAATTATAATATATTAAAATAAAAACCGGCCAAGTGCGAGTCGGACTCACCCATGAAGGGTTCCGTAGCAGCAAGTATTTCAATTGATTAAATGAAATCAAATTGCGGTTTACGATTTACGACGTATTAAAAAAAACTACTTGCTAGATCTCGTTCAAACTAATTTTTGGTTTTTAGTTTGCATGGTAGGTAATGTACATCATATTTTTTTTAGTTTTATTTTAGACTAGCTGGTGTCCGCGACTTCGTCCGCGACAATTTTGAATGATTACCAATGTAACTACTTACTTCTAGCTTAATCTAAAAAAAATAACTTTTAAAAGAAATAAGCAATATAAATTTAAGAAAACCTAACCTATAAACAACCTAGTTAAGAAATAAACTAAAGACTACTTTGCTACTGTTATTTAAAAAAAGTCGCGATATCATAAACCCAAAAATATCAAAGAATACATATCAATTGTCCTTAAGTAAAGTCAGTAAGTCAAATAAAGTAATATAATAATCAACGATGCATTAATCACCAAGGTAACTCCCATTAGCTTAGGTTGCGACCACGGCATTGATAGGTCTAATATCACATTTTGTGAACGAAACCGTAGCGCGAACTAAAACGATGATTACACCATCTACTAACAAAAATATAACCTTATAAAGCGGTAAAATTAAGATGTGGGCATATATTTTGGGTGAGATTTAGGCGATCATCTTTTGATTCAGTTTTGGACTACCTTTTACTTCAAGCATTTATTTATTTTAACCGATATGTCAAATGAGTTCTGCGATCTGAAACGATATAAAAGCCATCGAGTTACAAAATTGTGAACTTGTAGATCAGTAAAATTAAGATTATATTTTTTGGGTGCGATCATCTCGACACGAACAATTTATACTACGCTAACTCGAATTTTGGGTCAATGACTTTTTATCCCAATTTTATTAAATTGACGTTTTTTTAATATGTTATGAAAAATACCAAAAAAAAGAAGTTACAAATCTTATAAAACGCTAAATCTTTACTTAGACGACATCAAACACAACATTTTAAGCAATAAGAAACGAATTTCTCTATAATTTAAGTTGGCGTACATTTTTGGTGTTGACCTATTGAATCAGTTATGGATTACCTTTTTTAACAACAAATTATTCCCTTGATTGCTTTATTTTTAACTGAAATATCAATTTACATGCTATTAACTCCAAAAAAAAAACCGTTTTTCATACAAACATACATCCCTATTTTAGTCGTCTTTAGGGGTGGAATTTCCAAAAGTCCTGATGATATATTTATCATGTTTAAATGAAAGGCGAAATACAAATTTTCATGCGTTTACCTTAAAAAATGTCACATTTTTCATACAAACTTCCATCCCCTATTTGTCACCCTAAAGGGCTGGAATTCCCAAAAATCCTGAAATAGATATTTTTAAATGAAAGGTCAAATAACAATTTTCATGAGTTAACCTTAAAAAAATTCACATTTTTCATACAAACATCCCCTATTTGTCACCCTACGTGGTAGAATTCTCGGAAATCCTGAAACACATACATTTAATTTTTAACTGTAATGCCAAATACAAATTTTCATGCGTTTAACTTAAAACTTGTTGGCATTTTTTTCATATAAACTTACATCCCTAATTTTACGCCCTTGGGGGTGGAATATTCAAAAATCCTGAAATATATATTTTAATTTTTAACTGCAAGTCTATATACTAAAGCCTTTAACATCAAAATTAAGCATTTTCATAAAATATTTCATCCCTTATTTTAGTCCCTTAGGGCTGGTCTTTTCAAAAACCCTTCTTCAGTGGATGCCTACGTCATAAATGGTAACTACTGTCAAAATTCAAGTCCTAACTGCAGCCGTTTAGACTGTGCGTTTTTATGTCAGTCAGGCAGTATAAAATTATATCCCCTATTTTCCGCCCTTGCGGGTGTCATTTCCAAAAATCCTGAAATAAATGCTATATATTTTTAACAGAAAGGCCAAATACAATGAGTATTCATGCGTTTAACTTCAAAAATATCGCATTTTTCATACAAACTTACATCCCCTATTTTATGACCTTCGGGATGGAATTTTCAAAAATCCTGAAGTATATATTTTTTATTCTTAACTAAAAAGCCAAATGCTAATTTTCATGCGTTTAACTTAAAAATTGGGACATTTTTCGTACAAACTTACATCCCCTATTTTTTGGCCTTGGGGGTTAAATTTCCAAAAATCCTGAAACACATATTTTTTATTTTTAACTGCAAGGCCAAATACCAACTTTCATGCCTCTAACTTCAAAAACGGCAAAGTTTCATACTAACTTCGCACCCCCGTTTTACCCCTTTAGGGGTTGAATTTCGAAAAATCCTTCCTTATTCCTTGTCTACATTATAAAGAAAACATCTGTGCAAAATTTCAGCTTTTTAGGGCCAAGGGTTTGGGCTGAGCGTTGATGAGTCAGTCAGTCAGTCAGGACTTCTCTTTTTATTTATATAGAAGTTACAGGGGGGGGGGACACTCATTTTACCACTTGGAAGTGTCTCTCGCGCAAACTATTCAGTTTAGAAAAAAAATGATATTAGAAACCTCAATATCATTTTTGAAGACCTATTCATAGACACCCCACATGTATGGGTACGATGAAAAATTTTCCCCCCATAATTATTGTTCTTTTTCTATTTTTCTAAAAATCTTAATACGGATCACAGAATACATCTACTTACCAAGTTTCAACAGTACAGCTCTTATAGTTTCGGAAAAAAGTGGCTGTGACATACGGACGGACAGACAGACAGACAGACATGACGAATCTATAAGGGTTCCGTTTTTTGCCATTTGGCTACGGAACCCTAAAAACAACGGGGTCAAAGTCAAAGTCAAAGGTACTTTATTCCGTAAAAATTTTACATTTATGTGGAATCGTCATATTTTTTTTCCCTACCGTGCAGTGCATGACGTGGCAGCTACTGAGAAACACTGCCAGAAAACTCAGTAGGAATCCTTTTTTAAAATAAAATATACGTAAGATTAATGACAATCATGTGTGTTGACTCAGAACAACTCAATCCCAAGCACTTTTATCACTTAAATAATCAGAAATTTTGTAATATGCCCTGCTACACAATTTGGCTTTAATAATTCTTTTAAACTTATTTGTAGACAATTCTCTAATATCATTGGGAAGTTTGTTATAGAATCTTATACATTGCCCCATAAAAGAGTTACTTATTTTGTGGAGACGGGTAGTATGCTATATGAGATTATTCTTATTTCTAGTATTTACATTATGTGTATCGCTCCTTTTACAGAAGGAATCGATATTTTTATGCACATATAGTAAGTTTTCATATATACCTATACTGAGATGGTATAGTTAGAATGTTGACCTCTTTGAACTTTTCTCTTAGAGACACTCTCGGGCCAAGATTATAGATAGCTCTTACAGCTCTTTTTTGCAATATAAATATGGTGTTAATGTCAGCAGAGCTACCCCAGAGAAGAATTCCATAGGACATTACACTATGAAAATAACTGAAATAAACCATTCTAGCTGTGTCAACATCAGTCAGCCGTCTAATAGTTTTCACTGCATATGCTGCAGAACTTAATTTGCCGGACAGTTTTTCTATTTGTGGGCTCCATTGTAGCTTTGAGTCAATAGTGATAACCAAGATCACAGTTGATTCAACAGGGTCCAACCTAGCTCCATTAAGTTGTACATTGGTTGTCGCCTGTTTCACATTCGGTGTAGTGAATTTTATGACTTTAGTTTTCTTATCATTAAGCACAAGATTATTGGCATTAAACCAATGAACAACTTTAGAGATTGCATCATTAACATCGTCAAAATTGCTTAATTGTCGGTTTATTTTGAACGTCAGGGAAGTATCATCTGCAAACAACACAATCTCATGCTTATCCCTTACATAGTAAGGTAAGTCATTTATATAAATTAAAAACAAAAATGGGCCAAGAATTGACCCCTGTGGAACGCCCATTGCCACTGGAGATCCCGGAGATATTTTACCGTTTATTTCGACCTTCTGAATTCTATTGCCCAAGTAAGAAGTCAGAAGTTCGAGAGCCTTGTTCCTAATACCGTAGTGGTGTAATTTTCTGACCAGAGTATCATGATGAACGCAATCGAACGCTTTGGACAAATCGCAAAAGATACCTAATGCATCTTGCGAGTCTTCCCACGCCGCGAATATACTTTTTAATAAGTTGACCCCTGCATCTATGGTTGAACAACCCTTTGTGAATCCAAACTGTTTCCGGTGTAGTAAATTATGTATATTAAAGTGTCTGAGCAGCTGGCTAAGCATAAGCTTTTCAAATATTTTACTAAGAGTGGGCAGCACGGAAACAGGTCGAAAATTTGAAGGGTCTGAAGTATCACCAGCTTTAAACAAAGGAATGATTTTACTATACTTCATCATGTCAGGAAATACACCTGATGCAACACAGTAATTGAACACAGTAGCTAAGTGTGGGGCGATTATAGTAATAATTGATGAAACAGTCTTAACAGATAGACCCCACAGATCCTTTGTGTTTTTCATATTAATACTCTTGAAAGCATTTGAAATATCTTTAGGGCTAACCACCGAAAATTCAAAAACTGTGTCACACGACCCTACGCTTTGCTTGAGTATCTGCTCAGCAGATGTAGAAGAATATGAAAGAGTTAGTAATTATGACTGGAATATTCGAAAAATATTTTTCAAACTCAGTCGCAATCTCCAAATCGCCTTTAATATCTATATTGTTTATTACTAAGTTAAAATCACGACTACGTATTTTTGTTTTACGTGTCTCAGCATTAATTATCTTCCAAGTAGTTTTGATTATATTTGTAGAAGATTTAAGTATATTTTTTATGTGCAAAGATTTAGCAGCGGTACAGGCTCGTCTAAATGTTTTGGCATATTGTTTCACATATTCTTGAAAAGCTGTATTATGATTATGGGATCTTTCTTCATACAATTCATACAACCGATTCCGACTTTTATAGATGCCTGGAGTTGCCCAATCACTGAATACCAGACGGTCACTTACAGACAGTTGTTTGGGTGTAAATATTGTGCAGAACTCATCATTAATCAAATTGAATAAAGAGTTGTACAAGTGATCCGGATTATCATGATAGGGCAGCCATGCTATTTGTTTTACTATATTACATTAAAAATTTTCTAAGCGGTTTACACTAAATGGAATATAGCTTATAAGTTATATATACAGGGTATAAATCTCTGTGTCGTGCATGGGGTACTTTACAAACATTTAATTAACGGACACAAAGTACACCCATAATTATTATACACTAGCTGTGCCCCGCGGTTTTACCCGCGTTAAACTTAATAAATTTTTAATACATCACTACATAGTTTCATCAAAATCCGTTCGGTAGTTTTTGCGTGAAGAAGTAACAAACATATAGGCTCACAAACTTTCACCTTTATAATATTAGTGCGATATAATCATTTGTCACGTGTCACTATATATTGTTGCAATTTCGGCATTAATAACAAAAAATAACAATTACAGCTATTATTAATACATTTCTTTTGAAGTCGGTAATAATATTAATCCCTTTTATGTGACTTCCAGAATTGTATTCATTGAATACATCGGAATAATACAAATAAAAAAATATATATTGACTGGCCTGTTGATCTAGTGATTAGTGTCCCTAACTGCTAAACCAGGGGTCGTGGGTTCGATTCCCGCCCAGGACAAATCTTTGTGAGATCAGCACGATTATGTATTGTTTGTTCTGTGTTAGAAATATAAGCATGTTTATCAGTTGTCCGGTTGCCATAATACAGGCTCTGCCTAGTTTGGGATCAGATGGCAGTGTGTTAGTTATCCCAAGATATTTATTACTATTATTATGAGTTTATTTATCATGTGGAATCGTAGTTTCCGAATAGCTAGACTGAAAGTATTGCGGATTTTTTTAAAATCTGTAATAAATTTTATTTGGTCATATTTTACCAGGTAGGCAGTAATAGGTAGGTTTCTCATATTAAACATCAATCTCACAAGAACGACGCAGTTGCCGCAGGATGACTTGAATAAACTTATGGTTTCATACCATAAGTTTATTCAAGTCATCCTATAATTATATTAAAAACATTGACGGCAAGTTACAAACGACCAACGCACGTCATACTTTGTATTGTCTTTACTTGAAAAATTAATACAAAGTGTCTCCCATTAATTATACAGTACATTTCGGTAATTAAACTTTTGGAACAAAAGTTTAATTTCAAAGATATCTTTATTTGTACTATGATACAGTACAAATATCGTAAAGGTAAGGTTATCTTAATCACACGAGTTTGTGAGTGTGTGAGTATGTAAGTTTTTACTTCTTCAAGCAAAATCTACCGAAAGGATTGTGATGAAACTTTGTAGTAATATAGCTTACATATCTGAATAACACAGAGGCTATAATTTACATAACAAGTTTTTATTTTAAATACATTTTTGTATTTATCACTATATGTGGCAAAAACACTTTTTTCTAGTTATTTTAGTAAATAAAACACATATATAAATGAAGACTTGTTCTGAATCTGTTTTCCAGATAGGTTAACATAAAAAGCTCATCTTCAAGGTTCGGTATCAAAATGGTGAAAATTCTTTTTACCATTACGTTGCCGGTGTGACTCAGTACGCCCGTCCTTCACAATGGTATGTACATATAACACAGCTTCGTCTACAATTTAAATATTAAAATAGATTACGACAATGCTTATACGACCATATTGAAACAGATTTTTTTCTTTTAAACCGTGAATTATTCAATTTTTATAACGAAATTATTCTAGTCTATTTCCAACTTCTTATATCGATGAGTCAAGACGAAATTTTTAGATAAGATTATGCTCTTACTCATCTTTTCCTATTTGTAAATATGGATCAGCTTAGGATATTTTGCCCTATTCTCACAAATAAAAAAATAATATTTATATAACTAAGACAACACAATTCAATGCCGAATTATGGAAACAAGCAAGGGGCATATACATATCTTTAAAAAAAAAAACTCTATCGGCTTCGTATGATGCTATACATTGTGTACATTTTGTAATATAACTTTAAGCGACTTGCTCCTCACCGCCATATGTCTTACAGTACCGTTATCTATTATTATGTAGCTAAACGTTATTAACAAAGTTTGGGATGTTAAGAACTACTCATAATAAGCTCATTATATGTAAGTAGAACCTACCGACTTATTGTACGAATAGTCTTTCAACATTATTTACACACGGCCATCTGATCCCAAACTAAGCAGAGCTTGTACTATGGAAACTAGATAACTGATATAGATACTACTTATCTTTTGTAAATTCATACTTATATAGGTAATTACACCCAGACTCAGGACAAACAGACATGTCCATGCACACAAATATCTGTCCTGGGTGGGAATCGAACCCACGACATCCGGCGCAAAAAGCAAGCATTTGCCAACCACGCCAATTCATTTATTACTTTTAGCATTTTAAACATGCTAAAATTGAAATCGATTGCATTGTATAAATTCGAGTCTGAGAACCACGGTGCGGTGGCGGAGTGGTTAATACCATACACATGGTGCCCCGTGGATTGTGGAGCACCATAATATGTTCTGCGTAGTTTGCTAATCTTCTTTGAGATGAGCTTCCATAGATGAAATTCGGCCAGAAGGACCATCTATTAATTCTTTTTTTATTAATTATTTAACCTACTACAACTATCATATAAAATTAAGTTACTAACATATTTTAAGACAATTCGTTACTAGCACAGTGGAGCCTATGTTGTTCTAAAATAAAGAATTATTATTATTACGTTACATTCTACTTGCTACTAACGGTACTTTGTCTTCGTGTTTACAAAGAGCCTCTTAAAATTTAACTTAATCTATAAACTTCCCGCCGTAACGCGGTGTTTCAGGCGTCCAGCCAGCTACCTTATTACTAAACATAAATTATGGCCATAAAGAGCGTTTATTTTATAATAGGTTCACGTAAACTACGGGCATATAATATGTAAATGCGATGCGTTGGCAAGACACAGAATGGCCATCCTGGGTCTGGCATATCCATAACCAGGAGACTACAAGGATCTACCCCTAGGAAGCGTACTGGATAATGTGCAGACTTCATTCAGGGCTCTAGGGATAGAGTAAAAACCAATGGGGGTTAGTACAAAAGATCCTGAAGGGTCGAATTGCTGTATGTAAGTACACCCCAACCAAGACAAGACAAACTACAGGGAAGCCAACAAACTCCAAAAGAGATACTGCTAGGTACACAGCCTTTTACACAAGTGTCATTTTCATGACAAATTATTCAAAGTTCTCACCGCCGCGCTCACAACACATCAATACAATTACAACTCAGTTAACCAATATAATCAACTACACGTGTCGCGAGTTTTATATCAATATGTTTAACCTTCCCACAATCAAAACTTTTTGTTTTTTCGCCCTCTTTGGGCAGGCCATACCGTGATACCATACCGCCTCATCTTCCGTTGTAATATTTTATTTTTAAAGTCAGTCAGTCAAAGTCCAGTCAAGTCCGTCACAGTCAAGACATAGTCCTACCCCAGTAAAGCAGTGGAGACGTTACTAGAGACTTCTATGGAGTTTTCGTTTCAACACGGAAATCACAATTCGCGGCGATATCGCACTTTTCTCTACTTGTGTACGTTGTCGAAGATGTTATGTTTAAATATCCACCACATTTACACATACAAGCAATCTCGAAATTACACCAGTTTTTGAAAATGGAACATAGCCTCGATTCGTCTTTTCGACTTTTCTCGATTTTTCTTTTCAGAAAAAGACGAATCGAGAAAATACAAAAATCAAAACGCGTTGAAACGAATGACAGATAAGAATGACACCCTGAAAACATGACGCGTTTTAATCGTTCAGATATTAACAATTGCAATGCGTTCAGAAACAGTACACACACAGAAATATATTATCATATGTTCATAAAAGCTTGTATCCATACTGTTCCTCTTTCGTGCCTTATCCCATTTCTGTTAGCATCAACTTTAATTCTTAAGCAATGCGAATCTTACCTGAAGTACCATAGAAAATCATTGAATGTAAACATCATGTTAAAAGAAAAACTTCAGGGCTGCCGTAAAGTTTGGTATAGATATTTTCATGACACACAACTTAAAGTGCTCTGCAAGGTACGGTGCGTCGCAACCAACAAACCCCGGGACGACTGACGGAGACACGTTTTGACGGTTTCGCGTGTTGATCGGATGGTGGGAGTACTCAATTATGCGGAGATGTTCATGTAGTGCATTGTGCCATTTTTGTGTGATATTTTTTTGCGATTGTTACTAACACGCTATGGAGTTTGACTGAAATAAATATATTTTAACTGTTATTATTCCATATTATTTATGTATTTTCTTATTTTTCACAATTGATATGAAAAAATAATATATAACGAGATATAAATTAATATTTAAAAAAAATAAGGCTCCTCCTGCGGCGAAGTGTCAAGCCATTATCGATATTAAGTAGGTATAATTAATAAGATCGTCCTGGCGGAAAGTCATGACCGGAAAATTTACAACACACATTTACCTTTGTTTTATTTTCCATACCTAAGAACAAGTTTTAACAATTAATAACAGTTCCTTGGTATTCAGTTCTTCACGTTAATACATGATCTATTGCCATATTTTCAACAAACTATTTATTAAAAAACGACATTGAAAATAATTACTCACTTATATTGCAAGAATGCTATTCAATGCCTTGTTTAATAGAAGCTTATAGGAAGTTCGTAATTTGAATACTATTTCTTCAAAATTGCTCACATTGGATACGCATCGAATAAAATAAATATGTGTGCATAGCAGTAAACTATGAAGAAATCGTGAGGATAAGAAACACAGCCTTGGCTTACGTCACTAGACCATGCGTTATCAGCCAACATCCTTGCAATGACTCGATAGGGTCATCAGTATATAATATGCTTGAAGGGACCGATGGTAAAAAATGAAATCCCATTTGTTCGGCTCTAAATCTTTTCTATCAGAAACTTCGAACTTAAAAAGTTTTTATTTCGGTTCTATGTATTTATTTACTGGGACCAAAATCTACTTACTATCTGATTATCTCTATTGAAGTATTATATTTTAATTAAAAAATCTTGTGTGTACACGCGTTAAAAGTTATACTTCTTAATATACAACTTGAACATAGTTATCAATTTTCATACCACCTAGAACCAACGTCATGCTGTTATTTTTACGATGCGCGCGCATCGTAAAAATTCACTCTCATACCACCTAGAACTAACTGCATGCTGTTAATTTTTTTGGTGTCGGTGTGCGCGCGCATCGTAAAAATTCACTCTCATCATATTTCTCCATCGCGCCAAAAGAAGTATAACTTCAAAAATTCGAATACATGATTTATTATAATTTGACATAAGACTAAGTAGAGACGCCAGCACAACCAGCTATCCCAATCTGTCAAATTTCTTTTATAGATTTTCAACTTTATCACAAAAGTTGGCTTTCAATTGGGGAAATTTGACAGATTGGGGTAGCTTGATGTGCTGGCGTCTGTACAAAGCAATCCATTACAACAATTGAAAATATAGTTTACAATTGGAGACTGAAATGATTCAAGAGATCCGACTTACTGGAACTAGAATAAATAAATATCTTGGGACAACTAACACACTGCCATCTGATCACAATTTAGGCAGAGCCTGTACCTACTATGGCAACCAGACAACTAATAAACATATTTATCTATACATACAATAAAATCGTAGGAAAGTCAAAACTGTACATTGAAAAATTTTTAAAAAGCTTACTTGGGGTGTGATATACAATCGATATCGAAGCCAAAAATATAATTTACTAGCTGTGCCCCGCGGTTTTACCCGCGTTAAATTTTATATATTATCATAGCTCCTCCCGAGGGCAACGAAAGTGCCGACGAACTTGCACGGGCTGGAGCTAAATTGGTCCAATACGGCCCTGAGCCGATATGCGGAATACCAAAAAGCACAGTCCAACTCACAATAAGGAACCATTGCAAACAGGAAGCTGTTAAACGCTGGCACAAACTTCCAGGTTTAACTCACTCCAAAAAAGCTATCAAGGGCTACGACCGCAAAATTGAGAAAGAAGTCCTCGCGCTTTATAGGAGGAACTTATGCATCATAGCTAGGGTGTTAACGGGACATTGCATCGTCACAGGAAACACCTGTCCACGGTGGGCATCGGAGACTGTAGAGTGTGCAGATTCTGCAATAACGCAAACGAAACACCTCTACACCTGCTCTGTCACTGTGAGCCACTGATGCATAAACGTAACACCGTCCTGGGCCAACACTTCTTGCACCAGGACGATTTTATCGTTACTCCTGCCAAGAAGATTCTGCAATTTATCTATGTTGCAGGGTTAGACAGGGAAGTTTAGTTGGAGCGGCGAGCATAATAGTTCATCACTGGACGCAGTGTTACCAGGACCTCCGGGGACTGGAAATAGCCGCCACCACAAGAATAAGAATAGCTCCTCCCCCGTAGGTGATAGCGAGATAATATGTAGCCTATACCTATGTTGACCCGAACTCTTAGTAATATTCATGCAAAATTTGAAGTAATTCCATGCAGTACTTTTTGAGTTTAGCCCGGACATACATACAGACAAAAATTCTAAAAAGACCTATAAGTTTGGCTTCGATATCGATTGTAGATCACGCCCCAAGTATCCTTTTTAAAAAATATTCAATGTACATTTTTGACTTTCCTACGATTTTATTATATGTATAGATATAATTTTTGTCTGTTTTTCTGTATGTATGTCCGGGCTAAGCTCAAAAAGTACTGCATTGATTTACTTCAAATTTCGCATGAATATTACGAAGAGGTCGCGTCAACATATAGGCTGCATATTATGAGGCTATCACCTACGGGGGAGGAGCTGTGATAATTTATAAAATGTAACGCGGGTAAAACCGCGGGGCACAGCTAGTACATTTTTAAATACATACATATCATAGATAAATTACGCCCAGACACAGAGCAAATAATCGTATCACACAAAGATTTGTCCTGGGTGGGGACGGAACCCAACACCTCTGGCTTGGCAGTCGGGGTCGCTAACCACCAGGCCAACAGATCAGTCAAGAATGAGGTTCAGTCTCATAGGAAGGGCATGTATCGACACCCGTAAACCGACCAAAACACAGCTCTGCCATTTCATTAGAAAATCCATCTATGAACTTAATTCGTACTTAAATAGCACCGATTATTTACAAACTAGAAGAGTCACTTGCCTGATAGTACTTCAAACTTTAAGCATAGCATAAGTGAGGAATTATTATCACACTAATATTATAAAGGCGAAAGTTTGTGAGTGTGTGACTGTGTGAGTGTGCATGTTTGTTACGTCTTCACATCTCAACGGCTGGAGCGATTTTAATAAAATTTGGTATACAGTTAGCTGACACCCTGGATTAACACATAGGCTATAATTTATAAAGATTAATGCGGATAAAAGCGCGGGGCACAGCTAGTATTATAATATTTATCTATAAGAATCTACTGTGAAATTCTTAAAAAATCTGACTTAATGATGTGAATCTGGCAGCCCTATGTCCGATGATCTCACATGGATCATGTAGGTATTATCTTCTACGGTTAACATCGTAACTAATGGCGTAACCAGATAACTATGTTATTCATGAAGACAGGTTATATACGGACATTAGTCGTGGTATAATTTTTCTATTAAAACTTTATGGTAAGTTTTAAGAGTAAACTCGTCAGTGCGCTTTGACTAAAATGAAGTATGATCATATAAAAAAATTGCTATGGAAAGCAAATGGGCACATCTTAACACAGTTCGGTATTATATAATAATAATACATACATACATATATACATAGACTCACGCCTGTTTCCCAGAGGTGTAGGCAGAGACAACGGATTTCCATTTGTCACGATCTTTGCATACTTCTTTTTCCTCTATTACTGTCATTATATTCTTCAGACATGCTTGCCGGCTTAGGGTACTTCTGACCTGCCCTTTCTTGACTACATCTCCAATTTGGTCAGAGAATGTTCGACGTGGTCTTCCCCTTCCGGTTGTCCCATTCACACAGGCCAGGTATACTTCTTTTGTCAATCTTCTTTCATTCATCCTTTCTGGCCAAATGGCCAAACCATCTCAGCATGCCTTTTTCAATCTTTGTGACTACATCCTCTTTCACACCACAACGCTCGTAGCTCTTACATCAGTATTTCGAATTCTGCCTCTCAAAGTCACACCACACATACTTCTAAGAGCTCTCATTTCCACTGCATTTATTTTACTTTCATTCTTTTTCTGCCATACCCAACTTTCACTTCCAAACATTAAAGTTGGCACTAACACTCCATCGTGCACGGCTAGTCGAGCCTTCTTTGAGACTTGCCGGCTACTCATAAAGGCGTGTAGTGCCCCATTCACTCTGTTCCCCGCATTTACTCTTCTAACAATATCTTTTTCATATTTCCCATCTCTCGTAAACAAAGTTCCCAAATATACAAACTCATTCACCTGTTCGACTTTCTCTCCTCCAATCACAATATTACATGCTGTCGTGTAGTCATCCCTATAATAATAATAAAAAGGATTTCTTTACTTTTCACAAGGCACAACAAGTACCTATTAGTAAATTTTAAATTATTTTTACAGTAATGGATAATAGTTTGTACAGAAACTAAAAAAATATACCAACTGATTTTACCGACAAAATCTTTCCAAGCATCAAGTTTGATAAGCTCATAATTAAAAAGTATTTATTTTGTACTGTCCTTTTTAGAAACATCAATAGAATCAATGAGATAATTGGCATAATGATTAAATTCGTCGTATAAGATCAAAATAAAAAGTGCTCCGAACGATAAGAAGAAAAAAATATAAACAATTGGTGGCCTTTTCGTTAGTCCCGTAGCATTAAAATCAGTTTGTCATTAATTATACTTATCTATATATATAAAAATCAATGCCATTTTTCTTTGTAATGTAATAACTCAACAACGCCTTTACCGATTTGGCTAATTTTGGTCTTGAATTATTCGTGGAAGTCCAGGGAAGGTATGTACGTAGAGAAAATTTAAAAAAATTCTTGAAAAAGTGTAAAATCAACATATTTCTATACTCCCATATACAAACAATTTGTACTAATACTTAAAAGCGTAGCGAAGCACGTACCGGGCCGCTAGTACGAGTATAATTTATATTTTATATAATGTCTATACTCGTAGTTCAGCACCATCGTGTTTTCCATTACCCATTGTACCACCATACCCACCTGTTATTTGTGTGCCCCATTACCCATACCAAAATACCAATCCATTGCTTATATATATATGCATATATATATATAAATATACATATGCATATATATATAAATATACTTACAAGAGAACAATGCAGAGATTACAAGAAATCATTCAAAATAAAGCGACTCTTGGCCTACCTGACTTCCAGAGTCAGCGCATTCCACAGGAGGAGAATAGATTTCCGCGGAGCTTGCGGATACGGGCTAAAGGCCAAAGACCAAAACGGTTTTCCTTCGAACCCTAAACGTACATACACTTCTTTTTTAAATTAAAACCTCCTTTTTTAAACGCATTGCTTTTAACTATGGATTTCGAAAAAATCTATAATAATAAGTAGTTCAGCGTAATATTTTCCAGGAAATAATAAATGCGGAAAACAGAACCACTAGTTTGACCTTAAAGTGTTTACATATGCATAATTGTTTACTACTTAACATTTTTCTGCTGTTTATTGCAATATTTCTTCAACAATACTCCTAAGTTACGTGTTCATTATGCCTCTATTATGTCTATTCATACATGAACTCGTTTCAAACAAAAGCTGTCATTAAGAATTTATTTGTTTTGAATCGCGCGAATGTTGTCTCGTAAACTAAACGTAAAAAGCAAGAACAGAAAATACCTATAACCTGTTTGATACGGACTAATTAGTACTATTCAAAGACAAAAATTGTGTGACTTATAATTTCCTTAGGTTTAGGGCTCCAGTAAAGATCGTCTAAAGACATTGAAGAAACTTGTAAATATAAAATAAATAATAAATATCTTGGGACAAGTAACACACTGCCATCTGATCCCAAACTAGGTAGAGCCTGCACTATGGCAACCAGACAACTGATACATACTCATATATTTGATATCATAAATAAATTAGAGTTGGGTCGTAAGATCTGTGACGAAGCCTGGTTCGGAGTACTTGTTGATAAAAGACAGAAGCGACATGAAAGCGGCTCGGCACCAACCACCGCAAACTTCTCTTGTCAGGCCTCCGGCAGGCTATGTCGCTCTCGCATCGGTTTGTTTAGCCACGAAAAGAAATATCTCAGACAATGCGCCGTAAATCGTCTGTAACAGATGCAAAGGCCATATGTATATACATATATATATATAAATAAATTACCGCCACACAGATCAAATAATCCTAATCTATTCCTGAGTGGGAATCGAAGTTACGAACTCTGATTTAGCAGTCAGTAGTGACCCTGACTAACAGGCCAGTCACATTTATTGTAAAATCGAAATATTGAGGAAGTGAAGGGTAACAAGACTAAAGGGTAAACATTGTCAAAGCTAAATGGATAATATAATAATAATGACCGAATGGTAGGTGCCAATCGACCCGATATTGTCGTCATTGACAAACAAACGAAAAAGACATCCTTTATGGATATAACAATACCGTATGATGAAAACATCTCTAACACAGAAAAAGAAAAAAAATCAAAATACCTTGATCTGAGTTTTGAATATGAGCAAATATGGAGAACCGAAAGACCTGCGATCATACCTATTGTTATATCCACAAATGGAGTTATTCCTAAATCCCTGAAAATCAATCTTGCAAGTTTAGGGCTTGACATCTGGCTGGAGAGTTACATGCAGAAGGCGGTTTTGCTGGCGAATGTCAGGATTGTGCGGAAATTTCTCTCCATGTAGCCCATATATTTTATGAGTTGTATGCGTATTAAAATACGCTTATATAATATATTGTAAATAATAGTGGTAATAAACATGCGATATCATAACATAGTATACTGGGACATTATTTACACACGGCCATCTGATCCCAAACTAAGCAGAGCTTGTACTATGGAAAACCGATAACTGATATACTACATATAATACTTTTCTTTTGATAATACATACTTATATAGATAATTACACCCAGACTCAGGACAAAGTAACCTGTCATGAACACAAGTCCTGGGTGGGAATCGAACCCACGACCTCCGGCATGAAAAGCAAGTATTTGCCAACCTCGCCAACAGGCATACTATTAAATCTTTGATTATATGAATGACGGAAGTATTTACAGAACTTCAAGACAGTACAACTAAAGCTAGCCACCGAAGCACGGAGACGCTTAGAAATAAAACCACTGTTGTGGGAGCAACATAACTGGGTGGGAGCGCCTCTGTATAAAACATATTTTAAAATATACTTACTGTTTTTGCTTCTTCTTTTCAGAGTTAAGATCTTTAATAGGAAAATATCGACGCAGCTAAATACACTGTTTTTTTTAAATCCTAAATTAATAATGACTTTTTGTTTTTGAACTTGCTGGCTTTACTCGCTTGCTCATTCAGCGGCATACACCGGCCCGTATGTGATTGGTGTGGTAAAGCATCTTGACACGCAGTTAGTCCATAGATGGGTGATTGCCAAAGTTAGTTGTTGAGGGTCCCCGTGCATCAGAGGGCACATTAAGATGTCAGCCCAGGTTGTTGTCGTTAGACAACTTTTGTTAAGCCATTTCAGAGGCCTACTGGGTGGTTTAAAACTATGTCACCTCAGTAACCACCGCCCACATGATACAGAAAGAAAGAACATAAATTCTCACTGATGATACCAACGTTGATATCTGAATAACTCAAGCGACGTTTGCAACGATGACTTCCCCTTAATACACAAAACCAACGTAATAATAATGTACCGTCGGTATATTCAGCCATCTTTTGTTCTGCACATCACCTACTACCCCCGTCTTTCTATTCACTAATAGTTCAGGTCCATTCATCAGTTGCCTGGAAGAGATCGCTTTTAGCGATAAGGCCGCCACTTGTACTATTTCCATTTTAATGTAATTTTTTCTCTAAGTATATGTCTTTGGTGTGCACTAAAGAGTTTTCTATCTAACCACACGATAAGTCTGGGCACTAATAAATTATTTTTTGTTTTAGAAACCCAATGAAAACTTGATAACCATAGTATGAGCCCAGGATTACAGAACGATAACTCCGTATTATACATGTAACCGTGCAATTATTCGATATACCTGTGTTCCATTCTTACGTAGTAAGTACCAAGGAAAAGACACCGGTAGTCATCAATGTTCGTTAGATAATAAACAACAAATATTATCTAAGCTTACAAGCGGGCAACTCGGTCCGAGGTAATTGAGGGGTCACGATCGAGGAAGACGTGAGGGACAATTATGAGGTAAACGGTATGACGAAGACTGACATTCGTCATAGTTTTAATCACGAAAAGTCTTTTCCCAATTTTTGTTAACTTTTGCTTACTGACTTAAGTTATTATTTTGTGTCTAGTTGTCGAGACACAACGGTCTCCCCAAAAGATCTCCGCAATTGCCGGTCTTGCGCTATCCGCATCCAGCGACTTCCAGCGACCCTCACAAGATCATCGGTCCATATTGTAGGGGGCCTGCCCACGCTGCGTTGGGGGAGGCGTTTGTCCAGCAGTGGGCGTCTTTCGGCTGATAAGATGATGATGACGGTGTCGAGACACACGTACTGCGTTTAAAATTATAAAAAAAAACCTGCAATGTAATTAAATAGCTCCCTACACTGTATATCAAACTATCCAAGAACTCACTCAAACACACACAAAAATCGCATAAAAATCTGACTGAAAACCTAGAACGACTGTAACACGATTGTAACGCCACCTATCGGGTACAATTGAGAATCTAAACCATTGAGCCGTTCAGTAAAAACATACGGGAACTGATGTTTTATATGTAAAGATTATTAATACTTAGTAATTCAACCAACACGAACTAGAAGACGCAGCGTGGGCAGGTCCCCCATAAGGTTGATCGATGATGTTGTGAGGGTCGCCGACAATATCGTGAAGATCTTTGAGGGAGAACTTTATCCAGCAGTGTAGGTACGTCTTTCAGCTGATATTCTCTTCGGTGCTGGATTGAAGTCTCATCAGATCATGAGAACAGATACGAAAATATGCAAGACATAGGTTACTGTCCGAGAAGCTACCCTGATGAAGAATCCTAAACGTATTTGTATGTGCACTTGTAAGATATCCTGCTAGATGGTTAATCTCCGCAGTGGTCTCCGTAACTGATACTGGAGTGCTATTATTAATACGTGTATTAAAACTATGTTAGTCATTGACCTCTATAAGTTAAAGTGGGTAAGTACGTAACTGTTAACAACGCCAAATAAAGTGACTTATATTTTTAACTTGATTTTAATAACTGGGTACAATAGTAGGCTGATATTAAGTAGGCAAATGCCTCACACAATCCGGTTTTGAATGTTCTAATCTACATATTTAGGTACTTCGACAAATATACTGTTGTATGCTGATATTATATGTTTGCATATTCAGATGTTTGTTAATCAATCACGCAAAAATGTCTTGAAGATTTGGTTGAAATTTGTAATGGAGATAGAATAACAATAATAGTAAAATTGATTTTACATCTCCACAAAATTACATTTCATTTAGTTAAAATAAATTTGTTTACTAATATTAAACAAATTCATTTTAAGTAAATGAAATGTAATTTTGTGAAGATCAAAAATAAATATAAAAAACAATATTGCAGACTACATGGCCCATATTTTTTAATAAGAATTTGTACTTAAGCACTAGTAAAAGATAAAATGATACATAATACAATCAACAATGTATAATACAAAAATCTATAAATAACAAGAGTAAAACGTTTAGCCGACAAGAAATGGATGTAATTTGTGTCCGTCTATTATATGTTTGTAAAGTACCCCATGACACAGGGATTAGATTCCCTGGTGTGGGTGTTATCTTTAAAAAGAAAAAACAAATATTGAAATTGTGAGCAACACCGCTATCCCTCGATTGCGTGGAAACCGTCAGTTCTGTTTTGGGTGAGCATGTATGCCGTACTACAGGAACGAGGGATTCTCAACCGCATCCTAAAGACATTATTATATTGGACGCGTAAGGCATCTAGCGATCTTTTGGCCCAGCTGACCCGCAGACCTTGACAGTACGCCCTGAATAGGCTGATTTTGACTTGGTCGGTACATAACCTCATGGTGTTTTGTGGGTAATGATAAAAATTAAATAGTTTTCACAGTTCACGAAAAATAATGACTTTTGGTCTATATTATTGAAATTTTCATAGAGTTGTCAAGTTTATTGAAAATATAATTAATACAAATCATGTTTCCCGCTGATAACGTAGGTTTCGAGAAAAAATAATTTATGCATTACAAACATACATACAAAATATCAAATCTTATCTCATTCTAACAATTTTATTCATATTATTAAAATGAATTAAATGAAAGTATAAGGCTATTTTAGATTAGTCATTTATTTTGCCCCACATGGACAAGAGGAAACTGGGTTTCAAAAAACTAATCTTATAAAGTTTTACAATGGAAGGACAAACTAGATTGTTAATGTATAACTTAACAACAATTCGAATAAGGGAAATCCAAAACCGATAAAATAAACAATTCCTTGTGTGCTCTACTAAAGCATAATTAATAAAAAATAATTATGTCCTTTACTTCTTATTAGGTATAGTAACATGTACAATTTTCATTGGTCATCAAATAAAATAGATGCAATTATTATAATAAATGCATATATTCTCTTCTTTCATAAGGCTCTGGCTTATAAATACTATCTCCCACTTTGGTCTGGAGTGAAGTGGAAAGTCTAACTTCTCCTATTCGCTCTGTTTAAATTTGTTGCGGGATCCAAGACATGCTTGCATTTCACAGCTTAGCGTAATTTCATTGAATGCCACTTTTGGTCCTGGCTTACAGGAATTGCAATGGTGGATAACATTGAGAAAACACCAGGGCCCGTACTACAAGAGCGTAGGTTACTAACAGGCACGATTCCTGAACGATCCTAAGACGCTGCAAGACACGGCAAGCAGGTTACGCACGATGGCCTGAATAACCAGTGAAGTAGTGAAAGTCGTCTTAAGTTAACCAGAGAACAGGCAGTGGCGTCTTTCTGAGTACTATTACCATAATTCTGCAATCGCCAAGCATGACGATGATGGCATAGTCCTTTAATGAATTTGGTGGAAGCCATTGTCTAGCAGTATACCTATTTTGCTTGATATTATGATGAATTAACCGATACGACACGTCGGGTAAACCACAAGGTAATGATTAATCTTAAAATATTATCGCGATTGAGACCCGTGTCCATATTATATGTTATTGATACGAAATAATTATTTTGTAAACATTTAACCAACGAAATAAAAAACAATGACTATTACAAACATAACTTTGTTTCGTATTACGAAATTACCTCACACTCGATGACTATATTAGCCAATCTAATTAAGATGAAACTTTTGGCTGAGAACCATGCTTTACGAATCTGAGTACCCAATGTAATGCTAACAATTTGAATGAAGTAACTAATATATGCCTTTTATTTTTCTTGTTATTTAGACCAGTCTGGAACGTGTTTTTAGGTGATACCTAATAATATTGTGGCGAGCGGTGGGACAGGGAATTGGAAAAAAAATAGTGTTTGCAAACAGAACCTTTATTGGCGTCGAAAGTGACAGTTGGTCCAACCCTAAGATCACAGAATACACACGTTCTTTGGGTGCCGGCGACGAGAGCTGTGCAAAAATACCGACGTACACGGTACACTTTTCACTGTGTATAGAACTTAAACACCGCAGATGGGTTAGATTCCCACCCAGGGCATTGGCAGTGAGGATGAAGAACATGTCTGTTTGTCCAGATTCTAGGTATAATTATCTTTATAAGTATGTATTTACAAAAGAAAAATAGTATATGTCGTAGGCATAATAATATCAGTTATCTTGTTTTCATAGTACAAGCTCTGCTTAGTTTGGGATCAGATGGCCTTGTGCGAATAATATCCCAGGATATTATTTTTATAATTATTAAAAGCTTCTATATGACCAAAAAGATACTTTTTGATTTTATCACTTGAAATATTTGATTAGATTTTTTGTGTGGATAAGTTTATACTGAATCACATTTTACCTATAATAAAGAATTGTAAACGCACGGGGTTAATAAATCTATAAGACCGTTACCTGTTAATCTCAAGTCTCATAGCTTACGAACAAAGTAACTGTATATGAGAAGGAGTTGGGAATCTGCATGAAAAAAGTAGCATTACACGAAGCCTTCTTTTCCATCTCTGCACAGGAAGGATAATACATTGGCTCATAACGCAAAGGAGAAAGCCGATCTTGTGGACTCTCTTTTTGCAACCAATTTACTTTGGACGACGAGGAGAAACTACAGTTTAGTTCATTGTTGATTTCAACTAACTAGTCTGAGTTTTCTGAAACCTGTATACTTTTGGTCAATATCATTTTCAAATAAGACGGATTTATGTGTTATACATGCAATTCAGTAAATTGTTGATTACGTTAAGAAAGGGTCCAAGACGCTGCCTTGATGTACACCTAATTAGTTATGTTTGTAGTCTGGTCTGTAATACACAATTGCTTATAATTGTGTATTACAGACCAGACTACAAACATGTATGGCGTATCCCGTATTTATAAAGCTTAGACACTAAACTGTTGGGGCCTACGAAGTTATTAAACAATATAGCAACTGGTATTTTGTTCATTATACATTCCACTATGGTGCTTATAAGCAAGATAGGATTGGTGACGTTTTCCTCTGAAATTATAAAGTCTAACTGTGTTTTTGAGGCCTTAAATTTTATAAAAAATTCCCTTATTCAAATAGTGTGTATAGTATTGAAATACGGAGTATGGTTCTAAAGTCATATCAAGAAAAGTAACGTTACTCAGTTCGACTTTAGTTAGGAAAATAGCCTTTGTAATGAGCCATAACATGAACTCTCACTCGAGTAATAGGGTTCAGTAAGTAATAACAATATTATGTTGCCCTGTGTAAATTACCATGGAGGAATGGTTATATATAATAATATGTTATATCTATGACTCAACCTTTTATCAAAGTATTTTGTTTAATTATTGATTTATAAAGTTACCTACTGTCATTATACATATATTTGTTTCAAATTACATTTCCAAACAGTTTTTTGTGCTTTTACGAAATATTTACGGCTCTCAAGTTTTTGTAAGACATGAATAGATTAAGATATGGATAAAGATTTTAAATACAGTTATGAACTATACACAATTTTTTAACTTTACCACTTGTCACCGATATAATGCTGTAATTTCTAGTGATATAGGAAGCAAATCGATCGTCGTTTCTAGTGTTATAGCGGCTGGCCTCGTAGTAGTTTTTTAAACATAAGTATTGTACTTTACCTCTAACATTTAGTCCTAATCAAAATGTATTAACATTATTAATATCGAGAATGCGTCAACCCACTGAAAACCGCGCAAAGTATTCCCTATCGACACGGGGTAAAACCAAACAGATTGTAATAAACGTGTATCCCTGACATATGATATATTTTAAATGATATATGATGGTGGCAACTGATATTTAATTTAGAACTTACTATGTGAACTTGCCCCAATAATTACTATCTGTTATTTTTCTGTTACACTGACATAATTTTCATATCGGTTAGTTATCCGTTACTTTTTTTTAATATGATCCAGTTACCGAACTGAAGTAGTAGCTGCCGCTGAGGTTTTCATTGCCATTTGCCTTCACTGACCTGTAAACTATCGTGACGGATAAGTTAAGAAGTTGACGGATACCCATGCCTCGGCGGGCTCGTGAAGCCGTCTTTTGAATTGAATCTCTCAGCAACCGTGTCAGCTTGCACTTCTCATAGAATTTTGAGAGTGAGAGTTCATTTATGTATGCGCACTCTCGTCTGCACTATTATACCACTTTCACACATGATCATTCATTGTTGAAGTGGCTGCTACGACCTAAATTCAACGTTTAGTAGTTGACATTTGCAAGTGCCTGACATGCTATTGTACGAGGTACTAGAATGCGCATCACAAGCTTACTTTATGATTCAAATGTGAGTTAGAGGTCTGGGCTACACTTAACTTCCATAATTTATTACTAATGTGACCATACCTCCCGCATTCATTTTTGGGGACACTGCCGGTTTTTAAATATTACAAATGTTTAAAAATGAAAGTGTCTAGCTCAAGGAACATTTTAATTTAGTAATTTTATAGTTTCTTGATGGAGCACTTTGACAGCTGTCAAGTCTGTATCTTTTACGACTAACTTGATCAATTATCTCCACGTACTGGCGATTTTATATTCTGCTAAATAAAATAGCGTTAGTAGTATGCGAGTTACACTAATCTATTTAAAATATGCGTGCCAAATATTAAGAAAACAATAAGAAGATATTTTTTTACTCCACTGTTTTTACTACTACTAACGAACGTCGTTTAACTAAACTTCCCCGTGCGTCTACAGATGGGAGTACAACTTTGGCATGTTTTTATCGGTCAAACTGTAACGCCAATAGCTGAAGGGCTAAGGGATATATCGCAGCTATCAGAAACCCACAGATTTATAAATATGCAATAGCTGAGCACGTAGACGACACAGGATCTGAACACTGGATTACAGATTTACACAAACCATAGGTCCTCTCCACCAGTCACTGTTACTCCAGAATAGTACGTGAAGCGGTGGAAACAAGAAAGTTTAAAAACATTAATACTAAACTGCCTTAGGGCTCTGTCTCCGGGTATAAGAGTTTTTGCAATAAGGAGAACAAGGAGAAATATGGGCAACGCGCTGATGCACCCTTGTGAGTTATGCAATGGGTAAATTTGCTCGTATAGGTCGAAAGAATTGCGTCTAGCCAAGGTATTAATTGTAATATATTCATTTAAAATAAGAGGAAGCATAAATTAATTGTAACGATAACAATGGTCACCAATATTCAAGTTGTATATGCATATAAAGAAATTTTCGATTTCATAATTTAACATGAAAAGATGTGCGTCCATTGCGAGAATATCTTATAATATCTGGGGACAATGGTCATACAGATCATCCTAGTCCCGAACTAAGCAAAGCTTGTACAGACGCCAGCACATCAAGCTACCCCAATCGGTCATATTTCCCCAATTGAAAGTGAGCCTTATACTTTTGTGATAAAGATGAAAATATATAAAAGAAATTTTGCAGATTAGGATAGCTGGATGTGCTGGCGTCTGTACTATGGGTACCAGGCGACGATATACATACTTATATAGATAGATAAATACTTAAATACATAGAAAACATCCATGACTCAGAAACAAATATTCGTGCTCATCACACAAATATTTGCACTTACCGGGATTCGAACCCAGGACCACCAGCTTCGTAGGCAGGAGCACTACCAACTAGGCTATGGTGACTGTCGCCTATTCTTAGACTTGAACTTGAATAGACTCGCCAGTATTCTTAAAATGGCTTTCTATTTACAAACGGAATATACAAAAGTTGGTACTTACTAAAGTATCGGTGTCTTGATTCGACTGAAAATATAAATGGTTACCTTAGTTATAGCCCGAGTGTGGGCCTGGATACCTATGACAGCATTACCTGTAATAATATACTGAACAATAGTAGACTTTGGTTAGAAAATACATTCTAGCGCACACCATGTGGGTAGTACGCAAATAACGATGCCACAATAACTTATTTCACATGGAGAAGCTCCATAGATATTGAGAATAGGAGAGAACGCAGATTTGTAACAATTTATTTATGTAAAAAAATGTTTATGTAAAAAAATAAAAAATAATAAGAACATACAAATGTTCTTATTATTTTTTATTTTTTTTGACAAGTGTATATTCTCCTTTTTGAGGGTAAATGACAGAAACTTATATGCGGGCCAGGGCCAAACATATAAGACTGAAAATTATATAGAAAATGCTGAGGAAATAGTAGACGATGTAAGAAATTTATTATTATGTAAAAGTTTATTTATGAAATCAAATATTTTTTTTCAAAATGTTCTAAATTTATTCTTTTTTTATTAGGCCAATACCTTCCTTATTATTTTTATAAACGAGATCCAATTAAGAAACTAGAATATTTACCTAATTTGATTTGTATCACTTCTTAACTTGCTTTGACCTTTATCCAAATTTACACAAAACTAGATATATTGTCCGATGGTTTTAAAGATGTTAGTAAAAAGTAACTAATTTAAGATCACTTTTGTGTCTATTTCTAACAAATACATTTCTTAGATAACTATGTAATGTAGAAATTTTAAATAACCACAGTTTATACCTAACAACGAAAATAAATACCTCATTTTACTCAAAATTGGAGAAAACACGATTCCTAGATAAACTACTAAGTTTAATTTTCAACCCCGAAAAATCTATGTCGAAGATCTATGATCGAAGTCATTAAAGCTATTTTGGACAACAGTTATACATAAATGTTACATTTTAGAACCTTTAAAATGTAAAGCATCGAACGCATGAACCATGGGAAATCCGCTTAAAAGTGTCTAGAGAATAAAAATATTACTTTTTATTACCTATACATAGAGTTTGATAGGGCTCTTATTATCTGTTCCTATAAACAGATTCATCTGCTTATTTATGTCCAGCATCATTGTAGGAAATTGCTGTACAGAGTACGCAGGTGAACCTTATGTTATTATATAGTTTTATTATATAAAACACACATTGCAGAGAATACAGTTTTATTCAGTTCGACGGATTGACAACCAACAAAGTCGAACACGCCTAATGTGGCAGTCGGCAGTTTACTTATTTAAACATCGAATGCTGCCAGTACAGCGATATGTTACCTGCAACAATCATCTATAACTATATCTACCTCTCTTTACAAAATCCTACTTATATTATAAATTCTACAGCTTAAAAGTTATTTAAATGCTGAAATGTCTGACTACTTCGTATATAACAAGTTATATACGAAGTAGTCAGATATTTATTAGCACGTAGGTATTAGCTAGGTTATGGTGGGTATACATATCAAGATATGTATACCCACCATAACCTAGCAGAATACCTAGTTTTTATAACGATTCGATTCGATTTTTGCGCCCGTAATCGGGGGTATAACTTTGTTGCTACATTATTTTATAGCAGAACTAATATTTATCATGTTGAAATTTCTCATTTTGACAACACATTTGAAACAAATAACACTATCCACATTAATTTGTCACTATGCCACATAAATTTCATCTCGAATATGCATGATCTATCAACTGATAACTTTTGGCATGTTTAATATATTCCATACAGAAAATTAATATTCCAGCATACAAAATATGATAAAATATTTATATTTTTAACGAGTAAATATATCTAGGTATATGCCCAATTTATATACCTTTATAAAATGATACAAAGATTCATCATATTTGTATCATTTTATAAAGGTATTAGGCTTGTAAAATACCCTCCATCGAAAACAATACCGACGTTAAACGTCAGTAACTCTTTTAGATTCCACTTTAGGTTTCAACATTTTACTCTAAATTTTTATATTTTTTTTTAAAGATACCGCCCGCAATAGGGAATCTAATCCTTGTGTCGCGGGGTACATTACAAACATATAATAGACGGACACAAATTACATCCAGACTTAGAACAACTATTTGTGGGTTACACAAATAGTTGTCCGGCGCGGGACTCGAAACCGCGACACGAAGCGGCGAGGCGACTGTCTTAGCCGCTGCACCACACGTGCAGTCAGACAATCAGATCATGCAGTCAAATATTGATTTGTTATTAAAATGCATACTCCATACATAGTAGATTTGAAAATTAAAAACAGATTAGATTCCCTAATGCGGGCGTTGTCTTTTTTTGAAAAAGAGTTTCGTTTTTTAGTCACAAGCTTTACGCTGCGCCAAGAGCGGACGTGTTGCAAATTATTTCAATTCTTTTTAAATAGTTGCCAATTCAATTTCAACCAAAAGTCAGTGAGTTATATTACAATTCGCGTTACAAACATAAACCAGTGTTACTGCATTATTTAACTCAACTAGTCAAGCTTATAACGCACCCAGCGGCTAGCAGCGGTTTCACCCCCCCGCAACCCAGCGGAGTAAAAGAGACAAGCTCCAATAATTCATCTCGCTCTGCGGTAGCCTACTAACTGGTGAGTGGTGACGTCTTGCCTACATATTACGCATAAAGGAGCATTTACACCCACCGAGTAACAATGAATAATCCACTATCTACTTTTGGAACAACTACACATACTGGGTCACAACCAGATCTGTCCAAAATAAGTCCAGAAAAACCTCAAATAACATTTCGTAAGCGAAAAGAAATGGAACCAGAAGGATTTCACCTAGAATTTTCAAATTTTCGTACGGAAATAGTAAATGTTATAAAGAAGTTTACCAACGACCAACTCGAAATAGTGAAAAAAATATCGTCTGACTTATCAGCTATTAAGGAAGATGTTAACAAATTAAAAACCATCACGCAAAATCTAGAAGAAGAACAGAATAAAATAAAAGCTGATATTCAGTTACTAAAACAAGATGAAACATCTATTAACGCGAAAATTGAAACTATTAAGGATGATATAGGAAACTTGAAAGAAGTATCGAAGAATACAAACGAGTGCTCAGCGGTAGTCGACGTTATTTCAGAGATTCAGGAAAGGCAGCAAAGGGAAAAGAACATTATAATAGTAGGAATACCGGAAGCCCAAGGCAACAACAGAGAAGAACGACTTTCTAATGATACAGACGAAGTTATTAGGGCAATTAAAGTCATACTGCCGGACTTCAGTGAGCCCATAAACGTTCGGCGTTTAGGTGCATATAAAACTGACAACAAACGTATTATTAAAGTTTACTTACACTCATCGGAAATTGCCAAAACAATCTTACGCAAAAAATACATGATTAAAGACAAACACATCAAAATCTACTCCGATCAAACCCCTACCCAACAAAAATACATGAAAACATTAAAGGAAACATTACAACAACGTACTCAAAGTGGCGAAAGAAATCTAGGGATCAAGTACATAAAAGGAACCCCTAAAATAATCAATTTAACATCAAAAAACTAAAGAGGGGACCAAAAACATGTTATATTAACCGCACTCAGATTGACATCGAAAAGATCACTTGTGAAATTACTAGCCGATATGATACTTTTAAATCAGATTCAAACTCACTACGAATATTTTATTCAAATATTCGCAGTCTAGTCAAACCTGGAAAACTAGACGAACTTAAATGTATTCTTACAGCAATAAAAAACGTTATACATATTGTAATATTGGTTGAAACTTGGATAAAGTCAGAAGCTGAATCTCAAAGATTACAACTTCCGAACTATTCACACTACTACAATTATAGATCACATAGTAGAGGAGGAGGAGTATCCATTTTTGTCCACAATAATATGAAACATGATTTTATATGTGATACATGGGACAATGACAACCATTTCATATGGGTTCACCTAAAAAAGTTTTCGCTAGATATTGGTGCTGTATACAAACCAGAAAGGACAAATACATCACAATTCTTGGAGGTTTTTTCAGAACAACTTCAAAGCCATAAAAGAACCATTATCCTAGGGGATTTTAACTATGACTTACTTAAGAAAGATCGATTTACCATGGATTATAAAGAAACACTCCAAGAAAATGGATACAAAATACTAAATAAGATCAACGCTAAATACTGCATAAGGGAGACGACCACAAGCAAAACAATACTGGACCATGCATTGACTAGCCTAGTAGATAATAATTTTCATCTCTCTATCATCGACTCGCCAATGTCAGACCACAAGCAAATCGTTTTGGAAGTGAAAAGATACAAGCCTAAACCATTAGTAAAGCAACACTACAAAGCTATTGCTTATGACACATTATATAAATCAATAGAGAAACTGGACTATACTAAAATTGGAGATGATTTTGGGAAGTTTCATGAAGCAATTAAATCGGCTATAAAAAGTAACGAAATTAAGAAAACAAAGATTCTAAACCCTCCCCAGACCGACTGGATTAACAAGGAAATAATTGAAAAAATAAACAAAAGAAACTTACTATGGGCTGAACTCAAAAGTAACCCTACTGATATGGAATTAGAACAGAAATTCAAACATGAGAGGAGAAATGTATTTGTGGATATTCAGACGGCCAAAAGTACTTATTACTACAAAGAATTTTATCAATGTGAAGGTAAGCCTTTGAAGATGTGGAAGTTAATAAATAGCCTCTCTAACAACAAACGCCATCAAAGCTCATTCCCATCAAAACTAGAAACTCCAAACGGAATCATTTCTAATCCAATAGATATTTGTGAGATTTTTAATGATTACTTTTCAAGTATAGGCTCTCTTTTAGCTAGTCAAATCCCTGCTCCTTACCATCATCTTCTAGTATCTACCAACATCACAACACTCACAAACAAATTATCACAATTAACCCCGGCAACACAGGATGAGATTGGAAATATTTTAAATAATCTTAAAGAAAATATAAGTTCTGGATTAGATGGTGTCAATGTCAAAGCCATAAAGTCATGCAAAAAATTTATACTGTCCACCCTTACACAGTGTATAAATAAATGTTTAAGGGATGGGTCTTTCCCAAACGTGCTTAAAGTCGCAAAAGTCACACCTATTTATAAATCTGGATCTAAATTTGATCCCGGTAACTACAGGCCCATATCTGTTTTACCTGTGATCTCAAAAATATTGGAAAAACTAATACACAACAGACTGTCGCAATACCTTGATTCGGTAAATTTTTTATTTGAACATCAGTATGGGTTCAGGAAAAAATCAAACACCCTTTCAGCTGCAGCTGATCTTATTACCAAACTAAAGACCAATATCGATCAGAAACATATAGCGTTAGGAGTATTTATTGACCTAAAAAAGGCATTCGACACGGTCAGTCACAAGCATCTCATACGCAAATTAGAATCCATTGGGATTATAGAAAACGCACTAAAAATGTTCCAGTCTTATCTTGACGGTCGGTGCCAGGTAGTTAGGATAGATGAGCACATTAGCAATTCAAAATTAATCAATTGCGGCGTTCCACAGGGCTCAATTTTGGGCCCCCTTTTATTTCTCATTTATATTAATGATATCCATAAAATAGGATTAAAAGGATATATATCACTTTATGCAGATGACACCTGCCTATTTTACTATGGTAACTCCATACACACTATTATAGAAGATGCTCAGGATGATCTTGTAACCTTAGAGAAATGGTTTTTAAGCAACTTACTAACCATCAATGCTACAAAAACCAATTACTGTATTTTTGCGGCTAAAAACAAAAACATTTCTGATCATCGTCCTTTGGTAATTAATGGAACTGTCTTGAGTAGGGTGAATAAAGAAAAGTTTCTTGGACTAACTATAGATAGCCAACTGCAATGGAAGCCACACATCGACAAGATAAGGTAAAAAATTTCAAGTCTTACTGGGATACTACGTGGTATTGCGAAATGTCTTCCCCAAAAAATTCGCTACACAATCTACAACTCGCTAGTAAAACCCTACTTAGATTACCTAATTGAAGTCTGGGGCTCAGCCGCCAAAGTACATATTGACACATTGCAGAGGGCACAAAATAAAATAATCAAGGTTTTATTTAACTATCACTATTTAACTTCAACCAAAACAATTTACAGTGAAACAAAATTACTTAACATTACACAACTTTACCAATATAACGTAGCAGTTTTGATACGTAAAATTTTAAATAGAGATATTCACACACACATAAAATTTACAAAAATCTGCCACGTACAATCACGCAGTTCAAGGCGACCAAACAATATTGTTCTTTATAAACCCAGAACCAATTATGGAAAAAGGACTATTGTATATCAAGGAGCAAAACTGTTTAATTCGTTACCTAACTACATAAAAAGCGCTACGAGCCTAGACCTATTCAAAAAGCTATTAAAACAACACATCTTCAAAGGTACATGAATCAATATAATATCTCGACATAAATTAATTAATTTAATATTTACGTAATTGATAAACTTCACAAAATAATTAACTCGAACACCCGGTGTAAAGGCATCTTAATATCTGCACAACCGCATCAACGTCAAGACAACATAACTTTATAATTTTGTCGACATACCCTACTTATTATGTTTTGTCAACAGCTCACTCCGTTAATGGGCGCATTGTAAAGTATTTTATTTTTAAGTTATTATAATTAATGTAAATTTGTTTCTCCTTGAAGTGATTATTGTAATCTTTGAGAAATAAAGAAGTTCTAACCGTAGTTATAACTTTTTTTTTATTTCGTAATAAATGTCATGTGCAGGGAGCACTCTGTGTCAGTATTAGATAACTTGTGATAATTAAGTTTTTCTTATGTTAACAGTTACCCTAGGACGTTGTCACTACTTCACCAGACATTGGGGGCGAGCGGGGGATCAAGCCGTCTGGCAAACAAGACTACGAACTACCTACGTTATCCGAGGCACACGGCATCTTATATGTTGCTGACGTGGATATGCAGAGAGAGTCGACTTTTTTAATTAAACGAGATCAGTGAACTCTAAACTCACTTTAATTGTCGAATTGAGTTCTGATTGACAGTTTGCATTTAAACAGCAAAATATTAACAAAGTTAAAGCTCTAGTTCAATTTCTGAACGCCCGATTTTCGACGTTTAAATGCGATCGAGAGCTTTTACTCCTTGTTCTCACCTTTATTGAAATATTTTGTTTATAAAATCGCAGAAAGTTCCAAACGCATAATTCAAATGCTAAACGCATCAGGTTTGGTCTATTATTCACTCGATTGAAACGAGATTTATGGCTAGCGTCGACGTAAACTTTGTTTACTTCAACGCGATCAAAGCGTAGCTGGTGGAATCGACGTTACGTAAAATGAGTTCAAAATCCTTCTATATATTATAAATCCGAAAGTAACTCTGTCTGTCTCGCTTTAACGCTAAAACTACTGAAGCGATTGGAATGAAATTTGGTACATAGAGATGACTGCATGTGTAGCGCAGCGGCTCAGACAGTGACCTCGCCGCTTCGTGTCGCGGGTTCGAGTCCCGCGCCGGACAACTATTTGTGTGACCCACAAATAGTTGTTCTGAGTCTGAATGTAATTTGTGTCCGTCCATTATATGTTCGCGACACAGGGATTAGATACCCGAGTGCGGTCGTTGTATTAAAAAAAATCTACGATATAGGCTAGGTAGGATACGACATAGGCTACTTTTTAAAGCGAAAACAGTGTTGTAAGGGGATGAAAGAGGGGATGAAAAGCTGTATGGAAGTATCGTCATTTTTAAAGCTAGTTAGCTAACAACTTATTTTATAGGCTGTTAATACGGTATAAATAAATATGACTTTCAAAGTTTGTAAAAGTTTTTCCTAAAGGATGTAAAGTAACAAAAGGGAATAGGGGATAAAAGTTTGTATGGAAATATGTAAGGTTTATCTGAATGTTTTATAAGTTTGCTACAAGTGACAAATTATTAGAGTAAATCTGAAGTAACATTTACGGTGTCATTACAAAATGTGCGGACGAAGTCGCGGACACAGCTAGTCATCACATAAAATCGAACAAGCGGAACTTAGTCACATAGAACTTGATTTTAACGAGCCTGTTGGCGTGGTTGGTAAATGCTTGCTTTTCAGGAGGTCCGGAGGTCGTGGGTTCGAGTCCCACCCAGGACAGATATTTGTGTGCATGAACATGTCTGTTTGTCCTGTCTGGGTGTAATTATCCATATAACTATTTATTTACAAAAAAAAGTAGTATGTCAGTTATCTGGTTCCCATAGTACAATCTCTGCTTAGTTTGGGATCAGTTGGCCGTGTGTGAATGTCCAAGGATATTATTATTATTATAAATGAAAACGGTGATACGATACTAAGTTAGCACTACATATATATACTGCCTCGTTGGTCTAGCGGTAGCGTGTTCAACCGCAGATAACGAGGTCCTGGGTTCAAATCCCGGGTCGAGCCAAAAGTGATTTAGGGATTTTACTGTAAAAAGTAAAATGTATCAGTTGTTTTTCCTCGGAGAACACGTAAAGCCGTCGCCACTGTACTTGACCTCTTTTCGGTGGTGTTGCTAATAGTCCCATCTGATCATGAGAGTCATGGAAAAGTGCACCTGTGTTTGCGCACAAACTTGTGCACTATAATATGTCCCGTGCAGATCGCTAGTCTCCATTGAGACTGGCCGCCGTGGACGAAATTCAGCTAGATGGAAATTATTACTAAGCACTATATATGAGTATGATTCTGTAATATTGCTGTAGGCAGCACGCGAGTAAATTCTACCTATTAAATTAGCAGATCGGTTTAATAACCATGCTTTAAATGATTTATAATGATTAATAGCTCGTGGCAGTTACACGTGCCATGAACTTGAAGTTTTAATAACTATTATGGACCGCAGAACATGAGAGAGATATTTAAAACGCATATTATATAGGTACAGTAAAGTAATTGAGCATTTCCGTGCGTTCAAATTTCTTACAAAACAATATTTAAATAGGTTTTAAAGTATTCTCCTGTGTGGTGGAATGCGATCATTATCATGTTTCGTAATTATAATGATCGCAGTCCGCGGGACGTATAATTATCGCCTAAGTCTCGGGCGTAAATCCTCTTTGGTTTTAATTTGATGCAAGTATATTACAATCGATCTCACTTTTATTCCTTTTACTAAACTTTAGTACAAAGGGTTGTACAGACGCCAGCAAATCTAGCTACGCCAATCTGTCAAATTTGCCCAATTGAAAGTGAACCTTATGCTCACGTGATAAAGTTGAAAATCTATAAAAGGAATTTGACAGATTGGGGTAGCTGGATATGCTGGCGTCTGTACATCATCATCTCAGCCAAAAGACGTCCAATGCTAGACAAACGCTGCACCTTAATATTTCCACAATTCCCGATTCGGACCCTCACAAATCATCGGCCTAACTTGTAGGGGGCTTGCTCCCTCCGCTTCTTCCGGTTTGTGATCGCCACTTGAGACCCTTTCTGCCCCAGCGGCCGTCGGCTCTACGAGCTATTTGCCCTGCCCACAGCTACTTTAGCTTAGGAATTCTTCAGGCTATGTCGGTTACTTTAGTTCGCTTGCGGATTTCGACATGTCTAATTCGATCACGCAGGGAACCTCCGAACATAGCCCTCTACATTGCTCTTTGGGTGACCCTGTGCCTTCTTATGAGGCCTATAGTGAGTGACCACGTCTCTGTTCCATAAGTCATTACTCACTCGCGTGGATTGTTCATAGGTGGACTAAATGCCGAAGGTATTTTCTCCCAGTCAACCTTAAGGTGCTGTAGAGAAATTATGTCAGGTGCAACTGAATGTAGGTCCATTTAAAATTAATATGGTAATTATTAATAATAGTAATATAATAAATGGCATTCTAAAATTAAAAAATGGTACAGTTATTTTAAAAAAAACGGCCACGTGCGAGTCGGACTCGCCCATGAAGGGTTCCGTAGCAGCAAGTATTTCAGTTGATTAAATGAAAGCAAATTGCGGTTTACGATTTATGACGTATTAAAAAAAACTACTTGCTAGATCTCTTTCAAACCAATTTTCGTTGTTAGTTTGCATGGTAATGTACATCATATATTTTTTTTAGTTTTATCATTCTCTTAATTTAGAAGTCAGAACTCATTTTACCACTTTGGAAGTGTCTCTCGCGCAAACTATTCAGTTTAGATTTTTTTTAATTAGAAACCTCAATATCATTTTTAAAGACCTATCCATAGACACCCCACATGGGTACGATGAAAAAAATATTTCTGAGTTTCAGTTGGGGACCCCCTAAAATTATTGTTATTTTTATATTTTTGTGAAAAATCTTAATGCGGTTCACCGAATACATCTACTTACGAAGTTTCAACAGTACAGCTCTTATAGTTTCGGAAAAAAGTGGCTGTGACATAAGGCCGGACAGACAGACAGACACGACGAATCTATAAGGGTTCCTTTTTTTGCCATTTGGCTACGGAGCCCTAATAAAAAGGAAATAAGTGACGTTCACTCTATTAATAAATACAATGCAGGTAGTCTGTTAACCACTTCAGTTGCTAGTTGCATATATTCAGGGTACAATGAATGCAACATCGGTGGATACACTTTGACTTTGAAAGCGTGCTGATAACCCGAAAGCTAAGCCGCTTTATATAGGTTTTTAGGGTTATATACTTCGCCCATGGAATGTATCACCCAAAGTGATTTTAACTTTTTTTTTTTTTTTTTTTTTTAACGGGACTAGTCCCTCCCTCTTACCCACCACTGCAACTCCTGTAAGCCAGGATCAACAGTGGCACACAATGAAATGACACTGAGCGGTGAAGCTCAGGCATGTCCCGAGGAATCGCTTTAACTGTCTTTGATCCCGCAACGAATTTAATCAGAAACAGAAAAAAAAGGAGGAGTTAGAAAATGAATAGTTCCACTTCCCTCCAGAGCAAAGCGGGAGACAGAATGATGTAAAGAGGCTATAGCCTCATAAAATGAGAGATTTGCAACTAGAGAAGCCAGCTGCAAAAGCACCGAGGATCAATTTAAGGGTCCTAAGTGAGCTGTTATATTTGATTCCAATAGTAGGTATGGCAAAAACGCTTAAACGCACGGAAGTTGTTCCTTGTTGCTACAAGATCCGTATAATAAACTACTCCAGATATTGGTTGCAAGCTGTTTAACATAATATCACGCTGATTTTGCCAGAGATCACACTCCCACAGGATGTGGTGAGCAGTTTGTTCATATTCGTTACTGGATGTTGAGCACAGACAGATCGGTGAAGATACTAATTTGAAACTATACAATTTACTTTTAAAATTGCCGTGTCCGGTAAGAAATTGTGCAACACAATGGTCTATGATTAGCCAAGTTTTATTTAACCGTTCGCGTACGTCCGGAAAGAACTGTTGCAGATGGCGACCCTTGGTTGACGTATTCCATCTACATTGCCATTCATTTAGTAGTTCGTTATTTAAGTCAGCTATTGGCATAAATAGCCTGGTTATTTTCGCACGGTCGCGTAATGATAAGAAATCATTTTCTAAATTATCGCGCGTAGAATAATACATTGCTGCTCGTCTTTGTACTTCAAGATCAACCGGTAGTACACCCGCTAGGACAGGTAGGGCCTCTGTGCTCACTGTTCTATAGGCTTTACACAGAAATATCAACGCCAACCTCTGGCTTTGTAGTAATTTACGGCGAGCAGCTCCGATGGTAGCCCTATCAGCCCACACAGGCGAGCCGTAGCATATACACCCAAGATAGGTTGCGGCGTAAATGATTTTAAGAGTATTAAAAGAGAGGCCCCAGGTTGCCGTCGATATCCTTGTAAGTGCAAAAAAGTTTCGCTTAGCTTTTTCCCCAACTGATTTAATATGTTCTATAAACGAGAAATTCTTTTCTAAAACTAAACCCAAATAACAGGTTGATATTTTGCGTTTTACAGTAACATTATTAAGTTTTACGCCCGGGGGGGATTTTAGTTCACCTTTAAGAAGGAGTTGGTAGGTTTTATGAGGAGCAAATGTAAGGCGATTTCTTTTACCCCATTCACTTATCATACTTAAGCAAGTTTGAGCCAGATTTTCCAACTCTCTCCTGGAGTTACCCTGTATAAGTAAGAGGCCATCGTCAGCATATGCCGTTAGAGAGCAGCGTGATGGCAAGGGTAATGTCAAGAAGTCATCAAAACCCAAGTTCCAGAGATACGGCGCGAGCACTGAGCCCTGGGGGCAACCCATGGTTAACGATTTAGTGACTCTGAAGTGACCAAGCTTAAGAGTTGCAGAGCCATGTACGAAATAAGATGTGATTATCGAATATATATTACTGTAACAACCGCGTAACTTAAGTTTTTGTAACAAAATTGGCCACCAAGTATTATCAAACGCCCCTGAAATAAAAAAGTATAAATGTAAATAAAGTGATTTTAACTATATGATGTAATAAAACCGATGTAGGTAAGCTTATTTCCTTTTTATTTAGAGTACTGATAAGGAATTAATTTTGTTCGGTTTTACCCTGTGTTTTAGTAGTAGAAAACTATTAAAATATAGTAAACTATTTTGACGGCGTTAACGGTCTCTAAATTGGTGGGGCATGTCAGCCATTTCAGGTTTCAATTAACACAATCTAAAGGGTAAAATTTATATATTATTAATTATGTAATTAGTCTTTGGAAAACGGCTCTAATAATTTACCGATAATATACACATGAATTTAAAACATTGATGTTGTATTTTATTACGTTCATGAAATTTACAGTTAACCGAGGCTTTCAGAGGCTAGGCTTTAGCAGAGTGCGCCGCTTGGGACAAGCCGCGCCGCGCACTCATTTCCTGAGGAGTCCTGGTACGCGGTGGTTTCTTCTGCGAGACAGTCATCTCGCGGTAGGAGGTTGCGGAAAGGGGAGGGAGATCACATCCTCTCACCCGGCCAGAAACGGACGCACCAAGCTCACTCCCGCCGCTGATCCGAGGAGGCCCGCAGGGACGGGCCTGCACCAGCCGGGGGTTCTGCTTCACCGAACAATAGAAGCGTTCAAGCTGTCTAACAAATTAGACAACAAACAAGTAACCTACGCCAAAGCGCCCTTTGGTGTGCAAATTTTGGCCCAGGCCGATTACTGGTGTGGCAATGTATCAGAGGTTCGGTTCTTAGGAACGCTTTGTGCAACTGTGAATTTATGTACAGACGCCAGCACATCAAGCTACCCCAATCTGTCAAATTTCCCCAATTGTAGGTTAACCTTATGCTTTTGTGGTAAAGTTGAAAATCTATAAAAGAGATTTGACAGATTGGGGTAGCTGGATGTGCTGGCGTCTGTACTTCATGAAGTTGTTATGGTAATTACTTAATCAAACAATGTATTAGATACATATACAGGGTAACTTGTAAAACACCAACAACCTCGGAGGACTAAATAGCTACCATACTATACTACCATAAGCAGCAACTTTTGTTCAACAACTTTTGATAATTTGTTAGATTTTATTTTCGTACAAAAATAAGTATTCATTTAATTTCCCGTTTATGTAACTCTACGCGCATCATAAAAATTACGTAAATATAACCTTGCGAGGGCGCGGGGAAGGGCTGCAGTGCTAGAGCCTTTGAACTTTAACCATGTCTCTAGTCATCCGTGTAAAATCAGTATTTTTCATGTATTATGTCCTAACGCGTAGAACATAAGTTGAACACCATAGGCAAGTTTGTTGATGTTTTACAAGTTAACCTGTAGATATACGATTTTCAATCAATGTGACATCTACATTTTGTACATATCTAGCAATAGTCGTAATTATTTTTTACGAAACATTTAAAAATGCCTATAGGTCACAATGACAGTAAACTATTCAAACAAAATTAAATGTCAAAGCAGATGATGGCAGTTCTTGCACGTTACGTAAGTGGAATTTGGAAACGCCATAGGTCATGGGTCTTCCAAGGTATTGCCAAATAAAAAAATAAATTGGGTAAATAGGTAAGTCATATGTATGTAAATGGCTAAGTGGTGACGGCGACAGATAACACCTCCCTATCTCATACCGTAGGGGGCTTATAAGTCATCCCGAGGAGTTTCGACTAACAACGTCTTTCTGATATGATGTTGATGAAATAGGAACGTGTTGACACCGATTTTCAGTTGTACCAAATTTTAACACAATCAGTCCAATAGAAAGGGTGCATGGTGTTGTTTTTCTTATGGCATATGTTTCTTGGGGAGGGCTTTGCCCAGCCGTGGACGCCTTTATGATACGATGATTGTGAAATAGGTACGTATCCACTAAGAAATTCAGCTGATTAAAGTTAGGACAAAGAAATGACTGGGAAGTCCTATCTGCTGAATAATTTTCAGTATACAGAACTTCACCTATCGAGTTTATCATTATGAAAATATATTAAAAATGTTCGAACCTTTAATCAGTTGAGTCTCATAGTGGATACATACCTAATTCGTCATCTTCATGTCAGATTAGGACATCGACTGCTAGGCAAACCCTCTCGAAGAAACATATGCCATAAGAAAAACAAAATCTTATTAATATTTCAACACTCATTTCGAACAGAATTGATGCTAAAATGCAAGTCGACGTAGCTTATTTTGATTTCCAAAAGGCGTTTGATCAGATCCAAAATGATGTCCTACTTTACAAATTAGCAAATATAGGCTTTTCAAAAAATCTTATTCACTTTCTTTCAAATTACCTAAGAAACCGTAAACAGTATGTTCTGTACCAAAACTGCAAATCTGAAGAATATACTGTTAATTCAGGTATTGGGCAAGGTAGTTGTCTGGGCCCATTATTTTTTCTAATATTTATAAACGACTTACCATCTAATATAAAATATAGCACATGTCTAATGTTTGCAGATGATGTCAAATTGGCACTGCCAATTGACACACCATCCGATTGCACCCTATTACAAAGTGACATCGACAGTGTAATTGAGTGGAGCTATCAGAATAGCTTATGTCTCAATTTAAACAAATGTGTGATTGTATCTTATAGCCGCGCACGTTCCCCAATGCACAAAAACTATACACTACAAAATACGATTTTGAAAAGAGCGGACTCCGTAAAAGATTTGGGCACATGGTTCGATAGCCAATTAACTTTCCATGATAATATTTGCAAACTCTGTGATAAATCGCGGAAAAGCCTAGGATTTGTTCTGAGACAGTCTAGAAGCTTTTGCAATCGTAAAACTTTGTGTACCTTATATAACGCGTACGTTCGTACCACACTCGAGATTAATTCAGTGATATGGAATCCCCATCAAGTTCAATACATACAAAATGTCGAAAAAATACAAAAATCATTTGTGCGCTATTTGTTCAAAAGATTATATTATTATTATCCGTATTTATACCCAACACTTTATATCGTCGGTATGGTGGACTATCGTATGTTAGCAGTACGACGTAACATTGCATTAGTCACGTATTTCTTCAGGTTAATACGTGGCTACACATATAACTCTTTCCTATTGGCGCTATTACAGTTCCGTGTGCCGCGACGCAGGACATACTTTGTCCAGGCGCGACGACAACATAACCTATTGGCGGTGCCGGCCGCTCGAACTAATCTAGCCCGAAATGCACCCCTGTCCCGCGCAGTTCGCTATATCAATGATATTGAGAATGACTCAACTTTAGATATATTCTCATGCACGGAAAATGCATTCCTAACCGTTGCAGGACGTCACATTGAGGCATTGACTATTGAGAGCAGTATACAGTAACTTCTTATTACGATTTTTTCTTTTCTAATATTGTGTAGTACATACATAATATTAGAAAACTTTACACTTTTTTTTAACGTGGTTAATGAATTAGCTTAGTTGTATAGTACCTATAGATTATGAATATAAATTATTATGATTGTATCACTTATTGTGCTTGGAATTATCTGTTAGCAATAAGATATCTGTAATAAATAAATAAATAATAATAAAAAAAAAAGCATGCCCTAACTACTGGACTGATTGAATTTTTGTATGTATGTCGGTGTTGCAAAAACGTGTAACGCAAATAAATGATTTTTAAATATGGAATGAAATTACCCATTCATTGAAAAACTTAAAAAAATAATTTAAAAAAAATGTTAAATGAAAGAACTTGTTGTTAGATATATTATAGATATATATTTATATGATTATAGTTTGCTTAACTACTGGGCCTTATATAAGTAATAATAGTTTTTTACCTATATATATATATATATATATATATATATATATATATATATAGATCACATGAAAATCATTAAGACCTGCACTTGTCCTGTTATTGCGCTATTAAGGACTATCATCATCATCATCATAACAGCTGTAAGATGTCCACAGCTGGACAAAAACCTGGACATAGTACTCAGAAGGAAGGAAGCTGCTGGCCGTCCTCTGGTAGATATTCCCTCGGGTCGACTTTTACGCCCCTCACGGGATGAGATGGGGTGATGATATTCTGATATTTGCCGCCGTCACCACACAGCATTACGGCATATGCACACAAGGAAACAGTATTTGCCTTCCTATTATTAAAAAAAAACTGGCTTATCGCTTCGCCTTTTACGTCATTATGGTTTTTCCTTCCTTATGGCACAATTTTTGGCGAGCTTTATTCACGGAAATTCCAAAAATGATATGCAAAATAATTGCGGTGTATAAAAACGCGGCCAAGTGCAAGTTTGATTCTATTGGATTTCCGTATATTTAAAAAGCAAGAATCCATGAATGTTCTAATTATTGTTTGTGTAATTGGACCATCACACTGATTTTATAAACAACGTTTGTGAGTGTGTATGTTTGTTACTTCTTTACGTCAAAACGGCTATAGCGATTATGATAAAATTTGGTATGGAGTTAGCTGACACCCTGGATTAAAAGATTTATAATTTATAAAGTTTAACGCGGGTAATACCGCGAGGCACAGCTAGTATTCAATAAACTTAAAAATATGGCGTTATTTGTTGTCTATATAGGAAAATTACTGACCTATGGGTCTAGAGGTTAGCGACCATGATTGCTAAGCTAGAGGTAGTGGGTTCGATTCCCACTCGGGACAATTCCACGTTCTGACGACATTATTCACACCCAAGACCAAAAGATTAACATAATAATGTTATTTATTACCTAGAGAATATTCTGTCATGTGAAGGTGCTACGTCGATCGATATTACTTAGATGTTGCTACCATTTAGCGCTATCCAGGGGTCACGCGTAGGTTTACTAGAGGTGAATCTTACGGAGCCGTTAGCATACGACCACACTAATTTACTTATGTATATACCAAATTATATACACACCTATATACTTTTACTAATGGGCAACGTTACACAAATTCAATTATACGTGTAGAACTACGCCTGTCGACTAATTAGTTAGTTTTCTGCCAGTGTTTCTCAGTAGCTGCCACGTCATGCACTGCACGGTAGGGTAAAAAAATATGACGATTCCACATAAATGTAATTTTTTTACGGAGTAAATGATTTTGACTTTGACTTAGCCGTGGTTAAATATATTTTTAACATAACTATTATTTATTTTTAATAAAATTTGTTGAAGAAAATGCTTGTGTCCATATTGAAAATGGCGGATCGCGTTTAAGAGCCATTTCACGTTTTCGCGCGAAGTTCTAAGATTTTGGGCTCCTATATTACCATCTTAAGTAATACCCAGAAATTATTGAATACATGTTAAATATGGAAAAATCGTTTTTGTTGACGTTTAATGTATCACATTTACCAAAAATAATTTGCTTGTTCTGTAGTGATTCATCTTCCACAACCATTTTAATGAAAAATCGCCGCAGAGTCAATTTCAAAGTCCTGTATCTAGCAATACTACTTATAAACTAAGCTAAAAAAATACATTCAGCATGAGACATATATTTTATTCGTCGTTTAATGTAACAGATTCTTGAATTTTGTTACCATTAATTGGTAAAAAAAATAAATCCTTACACCAACTTTAAGTTTTTTTTTAAATTTCATATTGATTTTTGGTTTAAATAAAGCGTAATTACTAAAATAAAATTATACCAAAATAAACTATGTTCTTTGTAGAATCGAATTCTACAGTTTTTTTTTAAATATTTGCAATTAATTTGTCATAATATCGATTTGAACATCAGTTTAAACTACAATAAATTACGATACACGAGCGAGTGGGCGCCGATTAGTACGGCGCGCGGCGCGAGCGTTATCATTTTGTGAAATGGCTCTTAATATTCCCCTTCAATTAAATTGTATATATCCCTTGACATTTATGAAGAAAATGTTACATTAGTCTGGTAAGTCCACAATACGTGACTATATTTTCAAATACTTCTGTTGCGTATTGATTTCACCTTACTTTATACCTACCTCTTAAGTAAAAAAGTTTGCAAAAACCTAAAAAAGGATGCTTATGATGTGATTCAAACTGCCCGTCCTACAGTGTGACACAGCAGTAGGTACATCTTAGCATCTAATATAATGGTAGCGATTTGAATTTAGAATAGATATTCCAAACTTGTAAAAATCCTTTTTCTATTTGTGCACATCAAGCTACCCCGTGTGTCATATTTCTCCAATTGAAAGTGAACCTTATACTTTTGTGATAAAGTTGAAAATCTATAACAGAAATTTGACTGTTTGAGATGATGTGCTGGCGTCTGTACCTTTAGCCTTTTATGCTAAAAAACCCAAAGAGACTATATGAACCATCTCTACTGGACATTGGAATACCAATTTTCGTAAAACGCTGCAATATTTACGAATTATGATCAAAATGTTTAAAAATACGGTAAAGTCGTATCTACTTGTTTGCATTAGCAAGGTCTCGGTCAATGATTTCACTAACAAAAAACTTGAATTTTACTACCTACATAAAATCTTGTAAATTTCGTTTATTTATTCTACACTCAAAATGGCCAACAGTTTAAATAACAGACTATTATATTTTTTTTATTCTTATATGTTTCGGGACTTTGAGTCAATATTTGACTATGTCAGTCTTGTAGATTATATTCATTAAGGATACATAACAGTAACCCATTTATATAGCTACAATATAACAAGACGTACACACTGGTAGTAAGTAAATTCTTGTATACCATTAGCGATAATATGAGGAATCTCAACAGTTGAGTCTTTACCAAACGAAGACAAGCCTAAAATGGAGTAAATCAAGCGTTTATATTTTTTTTTTTAGGATTGTTTTCGTTTTCGTTATGTTGTTTTCGTTAGGAATTCCCGTACAAAATACTTGAATTTTACTACCTACATTAAAACCTTGTAAATTCGATTTATATATTCTACACTCAAAATGGCCAACAGTTTAAATAACAGATTATATTCATAAAGGATACATAACAGTTACCTATTTATATAGCAACGATATAACAAGAAGTACCCACTTGCAATAAGTATATTTATGTATCTATAAGTACTATTAGCATCGATAATATTTTTAGGAGGCATCTCAACAGCAGAGACCTTACCACCCTAAAGAAAACAACATAACGAAAACAATCCTAAAATGAGAAAATCAGGCGTTTAAATCTTTCCATTAAATCCTTTTCGAGAACTGAATCGATTTTTTTCAGCTATCCAGTGACAAGGAAGTAAGCAAAGACCAACTGTATAACGTTTTTATGTTTTATGTTGCATTGTTTATAAGCAGATTTATTATTGGCAATATTAAATT
This sequence comes from Pseudoips prasinana, assembly GCA_951640165.1. Lineage (NCBI taxonomy): Eukaryota > Metazoa > Arthropoda > Insecta > Lepidoptera > Nolidae > Pseudoips > Pseudoips prasinana. Next base: position 28,492,951 of record OX621236.1, on the reverse strand, counting down.
ATCATTTATAGTGCTTACTTCAACAATATAGGTTTATTAACAAAAATGAAGTGATCGGGCATAGTCGTGGCAAACATCTACATGGAAAGCAGTTGTGAAAATCTTTCTTTCTCTATCGTATGAGCACTGGTTCCCTCAGTGTCAGAGTTGTTCAAGCCACTCAGTAGGCGTCTATCAAGGCTTAAGGACTATTGTCAAACGACTATTACCGGAACCGACAGCTTAACGTGCCCTGTGAAGCACAGAGACTCTCTAATTAAACCACTTTGACGGACACTCATCTGTAGACTGACCTCCTGCCTAGGTGCCTAACCCTACCGATCACTTATATTTAATGAACGATTTTTTTACGAATAACACAGGTTAACAGTTATGATAACATCTGTGTATAAGCGGTGTCAGCCAGCCGGACAATTGCACTTAAGATATGGCTCATTCGACTCCCACACCGATCAATCCTTGCGTACAAATTACGAATTTGTTTTTTTTTTTGGTTTGCGGTAGAAGTGACTCGAATTTACTAAGTCAAAGTCAAAATCATTTATTTCGTAAAAATTTCATATCTATGTGGAATCGTCATATTTTTTTACCCTACCGTGCAGTGCATGATGTGGCAGCTACTGAGAAACACTGCCAGAAAACTCAGTAGGAATCCTTTTTTAAAATAAAATATACTTAAGACTAATTACAATCATGTGTGTTGACTCAGAACAACTCAATCAAGCACTTTTATCACTTAAATAATCAGAAATTTTGTAATATGCCCTGCTACACAATTTGGCTTTAATAATTCTTTTAAACTTATAAGTGAATAGGACTGAAAATTGTCAGGTAGATTTAAATCAATTCTTTGACTTTAGTTGTTGTTTTGACTAAAATTTTCCCTGCAGTTGAAAGAAAAGAAGACTTTGAGCGTTGTTTGCATTGTTTATGGCAGCAAAGCGAAGCTCTTGTTTGTGCTAATAAAGCTCGGGCTTCAAACTAATACTTGTTGCAGCAACAAGTCACTTGCCGCCCTGTACCATAATCCACCCTATCATTCAATATAAAATTATGGAACTCAGTTAAACATTGCTGTATGAAACTTAATTAATGGGTATGCAATATTCATAGATGTTAAATACAGGTTTTTTGTTTTGGGGTCTGGTTGATTGAAGCCCTACCCTCAGTGCCTCGGCAATCATCAGTCCCTATTATCATGAGAAATTCATACAAGTAGACAAAATCCTAATAAAATCATGATACAACATGAAGATGATACCTGGTACAACAATCTTATTTACTGGTTGTTGGACTAAGAGTCAACCCCAATGGAAAAGGTAAAAAGACAAATAATAAGAAGAGTTACCTATCTGTTGAGTCCAAATTCATTATTGTTATACATAACGTTTGCAGTAATCCGCAAAACCGTCACAGACAGCCCATTTTAAGTGATTTCGTATACAATAATCGCTAAGTCAATACTCGAAGACGATGGCCACTCGTCTGAATAAGAATCGGAGGGGGGCATCACCATCACAAATATCTATAGATATTTGCTCACCATCACAAATAACTATAGCTATTTGCGATGGTCAACATCAATTCTCACTAGACATTAACAATCATGCGTGAAACGTCTTGTATTGCCATTAAATACATTAGAACTAATTTAGTAGCCCAAAAAAATCTTTACGGAATATACAGAAAAGTTGGTGCCAAATCTGACCAACTATGAGTTCTACGTATATCCCGAAATTGGTCAGGTTTGTCTGTTAATAATAATCCAAATAGCCTCCTATTGCATAATCTACGATCATATAAATACCTATATAAACGTCTAATAAAAACCCATCGCCGCGCCGGTTTTCTTCTTCCTCGGTTACAAACCTAAAAGATACGAGTAGTTAAGACATTTTCAAATGTAAATGATTCAAATATATTATGAAGACGAAAAAATCCCAATCCTACCTCACTTTTATCAAAAACTCGTATCTACGTGTAGTGCTTATCAAAACTAATCTTATAATACACGCTAATTTAAAGTTAACACTCCCGTCTTAAACGGGAAGCTGGCCTCATTCCAGAAATAGGCTAAGATAACATTTGTTCGCGATTGCACTATGAACAGATAGATATGCATATAAGTTTACATTTGAAACAAGCGAGCTCGAGCAGGAAGTTTGACTCACTTGTGGTCGCGTTTGTACAAGTATTATTACAAATACGTTTTATATCACTATATCTGGTAACTGGTAATTCGCGAAATACGGGGCCGTGTCTGTGACAGTTTAACAAAAATTGGTACTTTGCTTTCAATACTCAATGTTTTATTTGCATTCCACAATGTCAATTAAGAGTTATGATAATACCTAAATGGCAAAATATTGACCCTGTCGGGCACAGCAAATGTAGAAGAGAGGAAGAGAGCTGTAGTTAAAGATATTATAATTATTAATAAATAAAAATAAATTCTATTATAACTTATGTTTTATGCTATTGTATCTTTATTTTTTTTCTTTGTGTTTTTTCATTTTTTTTATGTATTTGACAGGGTCAATTATCTTGATAAAGCTAAAAATAATTAATTCGAAGTCAAGTAAAATCCGTCACACGCAAGCCTAAACTCAAATTTACAGCAGTTTAAAAAAATAAAACAAAGCCTGGATGTAGCTTTTTCCGCGTTGGCGTCACAACTCTTTGGCACTTTACTTGGTGATATATAGTTATTGTCTATGCTCCACATTAGTCACTGTCTCATTGACTACTATAAACGTAAGAAATGGTTTGCTTGAAAAAAAATCCTATACAATTATGACGATATTGATAAAGAAATAAGCATAATAATAATAACCATTATAAAGTAAAAACTTTTACAAACATTATAAAATATAATTAAAATTTTTAAGGACCTATAGATAAAAGAGTTTTATGATTGCTGAGAATATCTGAATTCTGTACCATTAATAAGCTCAATGCGTCGCCTTAAGCGCGCCTGTGTAGGTAATTGTTTAAGTGCTGAGAGATATAAATCAGCATAGATTTATATCTCTCGTTGTTTTTGGAAGACGATTTGTTCTTTAATGGGTATTGTAAAAAAAACTTCAACAGTAAGGTGCATACGTTTATATTAATAATAATAATGTCCTCCTAGCCATATTTCGGCCACGGCGGCCAGTCTCAATAGAGATTAGCCATCTGCGCGGGACATATTATAGTGCACAAATGTGTGTGCCAACAGAGGAGCACTTTCTATTTCATTACTCTCATGATCCTATGGGGCGCCTAGCGACTGCCCGGAAAGAGGTCAGGTACAGGACCTACGGCTTTACGTGCTCTCCGAGGCACGGGGGTATAATACCGCCAACTCCCAGACTTCGGGCTGATGCTGAGAAGATTTTCTTTTTATAGAAAAGTCCCAAAATCACATTTTGGTCCGACCCGGGACTTGAACCCAGGACCTCGTTTTCTGCGGGTGAATACGCTACCGCTAGACCAACGAGGCAGTATTTTATATTATTATTATATTAAATTATTGTATTTTATATTATTATTATATTAAATAATAATAATATAAAATACTGTTTATATAAAAGTTGGCGGTATTATACCCCCGTGCCTCGGAAAGCATTATCATTTTTTAACACCTATCAACATACAACATTCAACAATAACAAAGATGACCCACATGTATGACAGAATACATCTTCTTACCAAGTTTCAACAGTGCAGCTCTTATAGTTTCGGAAAAAAGTAGCTGTGGCATACGGACGGACAGACAGACGGACATGACGAATCCATAAGGATTCCGTTTTTAACCATTATGCTATGGAACCCTAAATAAGTGGTAATATGCATTACAAGTTACTAAACATTAATAAATAAAATTACACAATGAAGTTTCTGTCAAAAATATCAACTCAAAAGAAACTACATTGTACCTTTATGTTCACGATCCATGACAAAGCAAGGCCTTTGTCCAGCAGTGGGCATCTTTCGCCTGATAAGATGAGATATAAACATAATTATATAAAATTATATAAAATAGTGATTGTGAAATAGTAATGAAATAAAATTATATCTAATAATAATCTTTCCGGGAGGCCTTTATCCAGCAGTGGGGTATTTCGCCTGATATGATGAGGAAGGTGAATGAAATAAAATAAATTGGGATTTGTATATTAATAATATATTAACATAATCCCTAAAACCCAGTACGAGTAATGCCAATTTACTACTTCCTGTTGTTATACGTATTTGGTGACTGTGAAATTGAATAAATGAGTCAAATGTACTTAAGTACACAATCCGTTCCGTACTTTATAGCTTTCTATTTAAATAAGTAAAGTTATGATGACAATATCAATAGGTAATTTTATTTCCAATCGCAATACGGTTAGTCTGATATGCTTTAAAGTTTCCTGTTGTGTTGTCTACCTGCATATAACAGTCTCAGTATCTAATCGGTATGTTAGATAGTTGTCTCAGCGCAATATTTAGAAATAAATCTAATGTTGCAGTATAACTTAACATAAACTTAAGAAGCGGATTAACTAAATACGAATCGCTTGTTAAAATTGGTCTCAAAAAGGAACACATAATTGATATTGACCTTAAAGCTTCCATTAAATAGTCAGTTGGTAAAGGTAGTGGTAATAGTGCCTATACACCATTTTTTTTATATCAGAGGGCGACAAACGAGCAAGTGGGTCACCTGATGGTAAGTGATCACCGCCGCCCATGGACACTCGCGACACCAGAGGAGTCGCGAGTGCGTTACCGGCCTTTTAGAGTCAGCAAACAAGTGTTGCTGACCCTTCCCCCCACCCCAATGAGCTCTGGCGACCTTACTCACACTCGGAAACACAACATTAAAATTATTAATGTTATTATTAAGGAATGTCTTCTGCAAGGTGGAGGTACTTTCCCAGTCGGGCTGCTCTTTAAGCGAATGAACGCTATGCCCTATTTCTGAGTGAGACCGCCAATGCGTCGCGTGCGACCACTACTATCCCCCATGGCCCTTTGTTTGCATTCACCGCCATGAAATGCCCCGTATATGAGGCCCGCGTCTTGCTTATCTATACATATAATAAAATCGTAGGAAAGTCAAAACTGTACAAAGAATATTTTTTTATAAAGATACTTGAGGCGTAATTTACAATCGATATCGAAGCCAAAAATATAGTTTTTAGAATTTTTGTCAGTTTCTCTGTATGTATGTTCGGGCTAAACTCAAAAAGTACTGCATGGATTTACTTCCAATTTTGCATGAATATTAGTAAGAGGTCGGGTAAAATTTATCGCGGGTAAAACCGCGGGGCACAGCTATTATCGATATTAACGTAGAGTGACAGTTTTACAAAACGTCCTTAGAAACAGCAGACCCTCTCATGCATCCCCGCGTTACTAACCGCCCGGTGTCAAGTTGCGAACCTGAGGCGGTTCTCATTGATAGACAGCCGTCTACCAATCCTCGTAGGCTAAACGTCATGTAAAAGAAAACTCCAAACTGATGGATCAGAATTCAGATCAGAAACGGCTAACGTAAAAAAATGGTTTATTCCTATTAGCGAATGTTGCGATGAAAACCAATCTTCCAAAACCCCGTAAAAATATTAACTACTCTTACAAATAATATCAAAATAATTATACATAATTTGCTCGTTCCATGGTTCTAGTGTAGTACATTCTAGTAGCAAACCTAAAAGTCTAGTAGAATTTGTCCCCTAAATGACGTCATATCACAGACTGTTATGACGCATAGTGCATAAATGCTGTTAAAGCGCAAAGGTTGTAAGTAATGTACGTATAGTTTACACAATAAGAGTTCCAAATCAGTTGATATTCAGTTATCAACACGATCGCTTTTCGATAAGTATTGAATGCCCAGATCTGTTACATCTCTTAAGGTTTAGAGTTCCATCACGTATACCTCGTAATCCTATAAGTCCTCTCTGCCCACCGCTACGTCGAACAATGCCTGGTACTATCTCACATATTTCAGCAGCAGAAGCATTCTCGCAACCCCCAGTGGTGGAGGATTCAAATCGCAGCTGGTTTAAGAACGGACCGATCGTTGTGTGTGTATCCTAGGAAATGGATACTCGTAGGTTACAGCCAGGTTTGGTAGTGGGTTCTTCGCGGCGGCCGTGGTATACGAGAAGACCGTGGAGACTGTAGGTGAGGCAGATACGGTGATGCGTAGTCTTCCTCGAGGCAGCGAAGTCTCATCTCGCCGGTGGCGTGGTCAAAGTCCATCGCGGCGTCGTACGTAGGCATAGGCCCCGATCCTCTAGGGCGGCGGTTTCGTCAAAGTCCGAGTTGGAGTAGTCCTCTACGTCTTCCTAAGTTTTCATTGAATTAAGGGGCGGGTTTGAATCCATCGGCGGTAGCGGAAGCACTACACATTAGGTCCCGTCGCTTTTTATATTGTAGTATTTTTTTTAGGTAGAATATAGTGTTTTGAGTGAGTTTTTGAAACCCCCAATACGGAAACTCATAGTTTCCGAAAAATAAATCGCCAAAACATTAGTAAATTGTGGGGTGGGGGAAATTTATTGGCGGGTCAAAATTTGTACCCAATAAATGTCAAGATCAAGGTCAGATAACTTTTTTACTCTCTGTACCATCCCCACCCCTTTTGACCAACAGTAGTGTATCTAGCGCTCGGCGGCCGCTTCCACGGCAAGCTCACTCCGCTCGCTCACCTACGCGCGCTAAATGGTCGCAGTTCCAACCTAATCTATCCCAAATTATTTCATAAAAGTACATTTTTGCAGAACTATCATGATACGCGCTCTCGACTATTTATAGACGTGTAATAATTAAAAATATCCATATAAAAATTAAACTTTACGAATTTTTTTCTCGAAAACTATGCAGCTCCTGTGTTTGCAATTTTGTATATGTGTTAACAAAAACAATAACTATATGCAAAAAACATATGAAGCTCCAAATCGACGGGACCTAATGTAAAGTGGAGCCGCGGTAGCACCTAAGGGTTGAAGAGATGCCCTATGCCTCTGGCCTAACCAGAGGAAGCGTGCGCGAGGTATTACGGGCGGCACTCGACTCTGGCATGGCCTAAGGAGGTGCGCGCATGACGGCACTCGACCCAGTCGGATGGGGAGCGGGCGCGGACGCGGAAGATTTCTAACCTCTTACCAGAGGGGGAACTATGGTTTGTTGTATTGTTATCGGACGGATATGCGCGTTCCGATGAGCCCGAGGTGATGGCTCACGCTTCGCCGTCACTCTGGGTTCTCGGGGAGAGGAGGTGTCGCCCGTCCAACCTGTGAAGGGCATGGCGACTTCCGTTCTTCTTCATCACAAAATGAAAATGAGGTTACTTGGAGCAAAATTTTCCGGCGTCTTCAGAGGTCGTAGCTGCCTCACGGTCCCACGACCCGGAGGTTGGGGTGCAAGGTCGTGCGAAGCGCGAATTTGGTGGACCCATGCGAGGTTTTTCGTTTGGCTTAGTTCGACGCAGAAGATGTATCAAGCTACGCTGCCGTCCTCACCTATTTCCAGGGTGTGTAAAATTATAAATAGCTGCAACGACATGATGCAATTTCCACATTCTATAGAGCAATAAAAACAACATCTTCCGAATAGAAATGAATTTATAATAAAATTTAAATGGTCCTGGTATGTGAACCGATTACAAATTTATTTGTTATAGCTACTTCTTAGTAGTAACTATCACTTAATTTGTTGCAAATTTTATTTTATTCAGTTTTAATCATAACTTTATTATATTAATTTTATTTAATTTACTCACAATTAAATGTTAGTTTTATTTATAAGTAGTATATAATCTGTAATATTACAGTTAATTAATGTAACTTCATACACTCTTTTCATTAATAATTGCATGGAGTGTAAATTGACGTGTAATTGTTTACTACACAAGAAATTCTATAATCAATATGTATACATATGTTTAAAAACATAGGTATACCAAAATCAAAATTATTGTGTTAACTACTGGATGGATTTTCTGCGTGACAGAGTAACAAACATACACAGTCACAAACTTTCGTCTTTATTATATTAGATGCGATTGATGTAAACCTTCGGGGATGAAATGGTCATGTATGACGGAATCTCTTTTTTATCGAGGTATGTCGTGTGATTGTTAATTCTTAACGTATTATATTATTTATTCAAATAATGTACAAAACACCAACAAGTAACGTATATACTAAAGAACATTTTAAATTATTTATTCAAATAATGTACAAAATAAAAATACGCCAAAAACTTTAGATACTGCTTTCAAATTCGATATTTGTGTTTTCAGTGACTTCCAAAGACAAATACTAGCTTTTATTACGTATTACAATTTCTACTGAGTCTATGTTTTGATCTAAAACTTAACCAGTCGTATCATAATAGAAACTTCCAAATAGATTATCCCACTAATATTATAAAGGCGAAAGTTTGCAGAGTGTGAATGTGTGAGTGTGTATATTTGTAACTTCCTCACGTCTAAACGGATGGAGCGATTTTAATAAAAATTGGTAAGGAGTTAGCTGACACCCTGGATTAACACATAGGCTATTTTATTATTAAAACTGACGTGAGGTGCTAACAAAATGAAATTTAGTAACTTAATCTCACTTAATTAATTTTATGTTGGTTGGTTTAATCCAACATAAAATTAATTACGTGAGTTACCCGTTACTATCTTTCATTTATATACCTAGTTTATGGCGGGTAAAACCGCGGGGCCCAGCTAGTAAGGATATAAAGCCCATTTATGACAACAGTATTGTTTGCGTGTCACACAAACTTCATAACGTTTTGTCATAAACAGGTCTATTTTGTTTCCTTACTTTTCAGTCTTTAAGTCAATATTCTTTTTATTGTTGTGAGTGCATTGTATTAAAAAGTTTATAAAGTTATATCGACCTTTACAAAAACAGTTTTTATGAGTGTCGCCCGTAATATGCCGGCCGTCTTTGTATTGGTGCAATTAATGTCTAGCCTCAAATTTGTCGATTAGAATCGTTAAAACTCGTCTAACTTATATTATAATCGAATCAAAATAGATGTAAATAATTCAGACCTGTTTATCATTGACTTTACCTTCATTGGTTTACAAGTGAAACGTATAAATCATATAATTACTATTGCTGAATATATTTATTTATAGAGTAAATTTAAAAAAAAATATTGTTAATTCAAATTGACCTTACGTAAATCAATTATTATAATTATTTGTATTTTAAATTATTCCATATTTATTTTTATTTTACCTAATGCCTCAGATACATAATAATAGACGTTAAGAGATTAAAGCGACATTAAGATATTTTTTAATGTAAAATCTTTATATAGTTAACATAAATAAATATTTAAATGGTATTATTATATAAGAGAATAATTGCACAAATTACTTATTTAATATTGTATGACATTATGGTGAGCCATATAATAATATAGACTATCGACTGTATCCTTATGTTACCCATAAGCCACAATAATGTTTAATCTATTCTACGTTACCCATGGTCTAGTAGCGTCTTAAACAACCAATATCAAGCGAGTACTCTTATTACCTAAAATATTATAATTTAATATCATTAAAATACAATTTGTTCCATTACTGTTCATATCCAAGTTCTCCATCTGATCAGGAAATTGTGCAATACGTTTTCTATTACGTCGTGGCTTCCCAGCCAATAATCCCGGAAGTCTGACACACTCGGCCCCTCCTCGTCTTGAATGGCATATTTGTATCTCAATATTGGATATGGCTACTCGGATCTTATATTGAGATGAGACGTCTGAATATACGTACGTAGTTCGTTACAATATCGCAGTGATGTGTGTATTTGCGGCATTCAAATATTATATCATTTTTTATAGAGCTTAATGCCTCGGTAGTGTCTTGCGACATCGACCACAGCTGATCTATTGTACAAAAGCTTCTTAACTTTGTTATAGTTAGGTTACTCATGAATATGGTGGTCGCCAGAGCTCATTGGGATGGGGGGAAGAGTCAGCAACACTTGCTTGCTGACTGACACAGATGTTATATCTTATTTATAATATTGGAAATATAAATAAAATAATAAAATAGTTAATTTTAAGGCGACACTACTGTAGTGGGGTCCTAACTAATGTGGTTTTATACGTTTATTTAATTTAAGTTATCATAATAATATAATCTGCTAGAAATACTGTAACGTATTACTGTTTTGTGTTCCAATAAAGAAAAATAAAATAACCCTGTAAAAGTAGATGTAGGTTGGTGAAATAAATAAATAAATGTTATAAATATAACCAATTTATAATTTTATTGAAACGTCAGTACTAGTATGACTGACGGATGGACAAGTACAGACGCCAGCACGTCAAGCTACTCCAATCTGGCAAATTTCCCCAATTGAAAGTGAACCTTATGCTTTCGTGATAAAGTTGAAAATCTATAAAAGAAATTTGACAGATTGGGGTAGCTAGATGTGCTGGCGTCTGAACATCCGCTTTAAGTTAGAATGTTAATGATGTTCTGTTTAATAGCTATCTTTATTACCAATGTCTTTGATAAACTCGTAGTGCAGTGTGATATATTTTATAACACAAATTACCGACATAGAGCGGCATGTCGCTTTCATTAAATCTCCTATTCTTGTGGTTGCAACAAATAACAACCAACCACGTGTACGTTGTGGTCTAGTAAGGCTGAGAATGTTCAATTTAAGCCGATATTTTCCCGATATCCTATTTGAGTAACAATATTAGTGATAAATATCGTCTGGGATAGTTGGTTGGGATATTGATCATTTGAATAAATATTTATTAAAAAGATCAAATCAGCGACAAGAATCGTTAGATTCGCTACTAGTTGATACACATATTAATGAATAAATTCATCAATAAAAAAAATCATATATGTTCTTAAAATTGTTCCATTCAATTCCGAGTAGAAACGTGGTATCTCTCGTAAATGATTATGATGATATTATATACTTATAGTTACAATTCAAACTTTTTATAGTCCTCTGCGTTTTTAGAGTATTATTTTTAAAGTAATTTATGAAAAAAAAAACAAAAACCATAAATGTATTGCTTCTTTGAAAAATCCGATTTCAAACTGTGGTGTCTATTATAATGGAGTTCTAAAAAAAACAATGTATGTATATCTAATAAACTGTGTACCCGGAATAATCTTACAATAAATTAAAACTGGTTATAAATACTGGTTAAAAATAGCCTTCCTTCCTATATATTCTAAAATGGCAACGTACCTAACTTTACCATTTTTGAAAAATTTAGTTTACCATAACCACATAAATAAAAAGTAATCTTAAGTTATTTAAAAGTCTTTCATCAAATTCCTTACATGTTAGTTATTGACTTCTGAAAAATATTTCTAACTTCAAGTATCTCACACCATATTAGTAAAGCTAAATTAAAATCAGCCGTAGGTACTTTATCCTAAGGTTCACTTTTAATATGGATAACCCTTGCCGTATTCAATATTCGTCATGTGTCAACAGCGGTGCCCAATTCGAACCCCTATGAATGGTCTCAGCCAGACGTTGTCTGTTGCTAATCTTAGACGGAACAAAAAACGCAGTCGGATTGTTGTGGCCCTTCTTTCACGGTCCCTTGTCGGTCGTACCAGGGCGCCGGGCGTCGGGCAGCGCGTCCGACGGCAGCGCGGCGCGGCCGGAGCGTGGCGAGCGTGCGGTCCCACCAGTCCACCGCGCGCCACTGCTCGGGGTGCCTGTGTCACTGAGACACGTGTGCATTACAAAAACTTGCTTCTCGCAAGTTTACTGATATAAGTGCATTACGCCGGTTGATATCCCATGTATTTTTGGATAGTGTCTATGCAAGTCGTGTAACGGAACGATTGCGTGCACTTCGGCTACGCAATTGCAGGTTTTGTACTTTTGTGAGTGGAAAAATAAACATAACACCCCGGTAAGTTATTAATGTTTTAAATGCTCTTTCTTATCTCTCTTTACTTACTATCCCGTGAGACGGATCCTTTCGGGAGGCTGCGGTCTTAAAATTACATCTTTCGTACATTTTACCTAAAACTTTGTGGGTGTCAGTGTCACCTAGTTGATGTTCTTGACATTAATTTTATTATCTCGACGACCACGCTGCTTAATTAAGCTCTTAGTGAAAGTGAAACAACATTTCTTTTATTCGGTAACATTCCAGTAAACTATAAACATAAATAAACAAATATGATCATATAGTTCTAAGACTTGTTAACCGCTGAAATTGATTTTAACGACAAACACAAAAAATCTCGGCTTAGCATCATGCTGCCGTACTAGTCAACAAAAAAACCCATCGTTTAACTATATATAACCTTCAATTAATATCCTTCAAAGAAAACCATTTAAATTCTAAGTATAAATATTTGACAAAGAATTAGCCGTTGCTTACACAAACGATAGACCTTCATATGATTAAGGCCTTAGCTCCATTATTCTTAAAACAATCGAGCAACAGAGGAGAAATACTTATTTATTTGGTTAGACCGTACAGCGTTTGAAGGTTCATAAAAAGATACCTATTTGATAAGGCAATACAGATTCTGATGGCATTCTCGTTTGATTTCTCAACTTTATCTCAGGAGCATCTCCATCGTCCATAATAGATGCCCCACAAATGTTACGAAATGCATTTCAAGCCAGTTTTACGAGATTTTTAGCGCATAGCGCTTTTTGTATAACATTATCATAGACACAACCATTGACTTATAGTAGAATACATATAGGTCAATGGACACAACTGAAGCTTTAGTGTAATTTGTTCTAAGTCGAACTCAACCTGTATAAATGGAAGAACCTTGAAAACTCTTTATTATTTTCACACAGTAATATATTACTTCTATGGAACTTAGTAAGTGGCTATAAACTCTGTTATGATGTAAGTTAAAATATTATGCCCTCGTAGCGCGATAGTTTTCTTATTATTTTTGCGCTTGGAACGTCTAGAGCCATTCGGATAATGAGTCCAAAGATAAAAATCCCGGCCAAGTGCGAGTCGGTCTCGCGCACGAAGGGTTCCGTACCATTATCTATAAAAACGAGCAAAGAATTCACGTTTGTTGTATTTTTTTTTGTCGTTTTGGCAACAGAACATATTATCTGTGAAAATTTCAACAGTCTAGCTATCACGGTTCATGATATACGGGCAAACGGACAGCTAAGTCGTAGTAATAGGGTCCCGTTTTACCCTTTCGGTACGGAACCCTAAAAAGGAACAACCCAGAGCCACATTAAGGTAGTAGGTATAGAATATACAGGGCAGACGACAGAAATCACCATTTGATGAATAATTTTGACTATAGATTTTATTTTGCTTGAGGTCCTTGGCCGTTCGTGTCATGATGCTGCTTAACCTTAGCTTTACTTTCATTACTGGGCAACAGTTTTTTTCCAGGAGCATATAGAATAAATTCTCTGTAGTATATTGAATTTGTAATAATCTTTTCTAACATGCACAATGACCACAATGCCCAGCAGTGTCCGCTTACCCAACGAGCGGTTGATGAATAAGCATCAGGTTTCTGCCAACACATAGCTTGGTGTTGGTTTTGTATTGCTATTGTCAGTAATATCATGTTGAATAAACGCATGTATTTCATTAGGTAATTATCAACTTGGTGACTGAATTGAAACGCTTCGTTGCATTTAGAGAATCTATCGATTATCTCAAGTTCTACGGCTGTATGACACACGGCAAAGTTCTTCATTACGATACAATCAATAATTTCATTTATCGGACTTTTACATACATAAACTCACGCCTGTTTCCCAGAGGGGTAGGCAGAGACAACGGACTTCAATTTGTCACGATCCTTGCATACCTCTTTCGCTTAGTTTAGTGACATAATATTCTTCATACATGCTCGCAGGTTTAGCGATTTATCGGACTTTTCTATCGTTAAAAGGCAAAATACTTCGATAACACCAAAATTGACGTGATAGCAACCTGCGGGCAATGAAACAGCAACACATATTTTTTGCGGCGTTTATGTTTTAATTCGTTTATATAAAAGGTTGACAACCTTGAACGGTTGAATCTGTGCGAGTGTATGACCTTCCGCAATGACTCAATGTGATTTATCGACTCTTGGACTGGTGACTAGGAGAGTGTTAAAAGAGCATTGCCATCCAACACATCGGTTTGGTTTCTCGTCTTATTGGCATTATGATTTCAACTAGTAAGTAATCACACTAATATTATAAAGGCGAAAGTTTGTGAGTGTGTATGTTTGTTACTTCTTCATGTCTAAACAGCTGGAGTGATTTTAATAAAATTTGGTATGGAGTTAGCTGACAACCTGGATTAACACATAGGCTATAAGTTAGATTTATAAAGTTTGACGCGGGTAAAACCGCGGGGCACAGCTAGTTACAGATATATTAAGTTGTACCTATAAGTTTGTTAAATATGAAGTTCAGAAGGCGGCATTCTGAGACCTCACCTAGTTAAGGATTTTGTTAGAGAACTCTTAATAACTATTTCTTTATCATGCCTGGGGAAGCGAGCACTATTACACATTTTAATCACTGGGGAGGTATTCAATGAATCTAAATCACAAAGGTTATTAAATGTACCTACACACTTGAACAACTTGGACTGGGATGCTTTAAATAAATTAATTGCATTTTCATAATTATCTGCGTAGGTAGTTAATGTTGGAAATGCGATAAATTTATTTAAAACATTCCTCTTAATTACTTGATTTCATTTCAAAATATGTAATCAAATCAAGTACTTAATTAAGAGGAAGTTACCAACGGTAATACCCGTTTTACTGCTGATTAATAAGTGTCAATATTTGCCATTACACCTGTGGCTTGAAATGTAGGTCACTAAAAAAAAATATTCATCATCATCATATCAGCCGAAAGACGTCCACTGCTGGACAAATGCCTCCCCCAAAGATCTCCACAATTGCCGGTCTTGCGCTATTCGCATCCAGCAGTTTCCAGCGACCTGCACAAGATCATCAGTCCATCTTGTAGGGGGCCTGCCTACGCTGCGTCTTCCGGTTCGTGGTCGCCACTCGAGAACCTTTCTGCCCCAACGGCCGTCGGTTCTACGAAAAGAAATATATTAAAGTAGGAAGTTATATATTAAAGTTGGTAGTGATCCTGCCTACGAAGCTGGTGGTCCTGGGTTCGAATCCCGGTAAGTGCAAATATTTGTGTGATGAGCATGAATATTTGTTTCTGAGTCATGAATGTTTTCTATGTATATAAGTATTTATCTATCTATTTAAGTATGTATATCGTCGCCTGGTACCCATAGTACAAGCTTTGCTTAGTTTGGCGCTAGGATGATCTGTGTGACATTGTCCCCAGATATTATTAATGTTAAAAAAAATGCATGCACACAATAATTTTATTAGCTGACAGTTGCTAAATTTATCGATTTAAACATGTGTACACATATGTTTAATAGCTTAGTTATATAGTAATCATTATATTTCCTGGTATTATGAAGGAGGCGGCGTTCCACGTGACTGACGGTAATTTTTTGTAGCATGACGAACCAGTTACCCGTCTAACCCCTCTAGAGGTACTACGTATGTCCTTGAATATAGCAATATTCCCTAATGAATGTATAGCTAGCGTTATGCTTGAATCACGCCCCTCTGTCGCCAGGCTAAATCAATAGACCGTAGGTACACAGCACAGGACACAATGGACTAAACTAACGAACGAATAGATCAAAAGGTGAATAGTTTATACTCATGCAGTGTCATACAATATTGTCTGATACAAAAGATGTTGAAATTAGAAAGTGTGATGTCAGTACATCAGATTATGTTGAATTGGGGATCAGTTTGTTTCGTCTCGGTGGATTTACAATAGTTTAAATACTCGTAATAATTATGTTCGATATTATTTTAAGCACTTTGCAACCGACATCCTCTAGTTTCTATAGGTAAATAAGTATTTCCAGTAATGTGATTGATAATTAAGTCCCATCAATTATTCGCTCTCAATAACGATTTTTTCCGATATCTTTAGAGCCATTTTACAGTATATGTTAATTAATATTATCCCGTTCAATAGCGTTAGCTTCAATAGTATCAACTGTGAGTACATAATGCAGTCAGTTAGTTAAAATTTACCTCTTCATACTATTAATATAGAATGTCTTTATAAATATCGCCCGTTTATATAATATAACATAAGTCATTTAATACAAAATATGACACGTACATATGTTATAGAATGTTATGATGAATAGCATTATCAAGTGCCTACACTCATGGACAATTTAGAGACAAGTTAAAAAAATAAAATTAAAGCGAAATATGATATATAATAATTAAAGCGATATACGATATAGATTATAAATTAACTAGCAGCCCATAAAAATAAATATTACGCTAAAAAAACCAGACGAGTATGTGTTAAACTCGTGCCCTTTTCTGGACGATGAATTATGATTGTATGTACAGACGCCAGTACATCAAGCTACCCCAATCTGTCAAATTTCCCCAATTGAAAGTGAACCTTATGCTTTTGTGATAAAGTTGAAAATCTATAAACGAAATTTGACAGATTGGGGCAGCTTGATGTGCTGGCGTCTGTACAACATACTCGTATTGAAAGATTAATTATTTATAGTAGTTTATTTCCACGAAACAGCACGGAGTCAAACTCGTCAAGACAAACATCAAATCCGCGACGCTTAACCGTCGCAGACACCATGGCTTATCTGCGGGTCGAGCGCCATAATTACTTAATGGTTTTTCTGTAAACTCAAAGTAAAAAATATTAATTAAATGAAGATTTTTTGTCATTTACAAAATAGTACAGTCAGTAGTTTCGGAGATCAATTACGTAAATTTTATAAACCATACCGAGTGTAATTTTTTTTTTTAATTTTTCAGCATTCTAAAGCCCATCCATCTTTTCCATGTTTGGGTAACAGAAATTCATATGTGTTATTTCTTTCTTGTAGGTTCGGAGCAAATTGTTTGTGCCCGATGAACAAAGAGAAATACACACAAGTGATGCTCCAAGGGTTTTATTTTCTTTTGGACGTATGGAACCGTAGTAATCAAACTTTTTAATTAATATTTGGTTCTGTACGTAGACATACCAGTACTGACGAGTGACGGTACAGACGCCAGCACATCAAGCTACCCCAATCTGTCAAATTTCCCCAATTGAAAGTGAACCTTATGCTTTTGTGATAAAGTTGAAAATCTATAAAAGAAATTTGATAGATTGGGGTAGCTGGATGTGCTGGCGTCTGTACAATAAAATGCTATCTCATAATAATTTTGTACTGAGCACTGTTAGCGTATATTTTGTTACCTACTCTGAGTTTAAACTATGGCTATTTATGCGTTGCTAATAATATACATATTTGATTAAATTCTAAAAAGGAGAACGTGAGACACTAGTCACAATGACATTTATGAACAAATATTAACGTTTATGACGTCATAAGTGTGCGATCAACAATATTATTTCTTTCTGTATGTAATGGGTTATCTGGGAAAATGTTGTAATCATTACATAATAATATAACTGAATAAATATGTAATGCAGTATACATGTATTTTGTTACAAATCCTTTGAAAAAGTAAATAATAGTGGGCATATAAACTCCTGGTCTTCTCCACACTTTAATCTTTTTTTTACTATTAATGTTTACTTTATGATCTGTGCACCTACTACGCTCTCTCTGCACCACCACTCTCTCTCACAGGTTGACTGGCTGAAAATGCCTAGGGCATTAAGTCCGCCTTTGTACAATTTTATGTGCATAAAGTGGTAAATAAATAATCTTTCTAAGATTTGGGCTGAGGTAAAACCTGCTTTCCTCAGACGATTTGAAGCATTATCATTTCTTTGTTGGTGTAGAACAGTCGGGAAAAACAGGATGTTTAGGTGTCAAATGAGCTTCTGCGTTCTTTGTCTCTTCTTTTTACTGTTGAAGTGCTCATCGTAATTTATTGAACTCTTAGAAACTTACTTCTTTTATTAAAAATATATTTAGGGTGTTCTAAAACCATGACTATTCAAATGGCCACTAGAGCAGGTTGGGCCATGCAAAATTGAATAAAATGAAAGAATATTCATTTACGTTTGCTAAATAAATTTAATTGACATAAATGCCCAATGCGTCAACAAAAGACTCATAAAAATATAATCCTTTTCGATCCAATCAATCCTCTTGAGATCGACTTAATTTTTATGAGGGTATTATGTAATAAAATGCGCCATATATAGATAGATATATAGATTAATTCTTTATTGTACACCAATAGTAAAATCACACAATCACAGGAGCTAAGAGGCATATAATTAAATGTATAGAATTGGCAGTCTTATCACTAACATGTCATCTATTACAGACAACTAGGGAATGGACAAGAATAGTACTAAACTAACTAACTAAGAATAATACACTTGTCGGTGTACTTAAACCTCATTGGTACTCGGTAAAGGAACCCATAATACATATAATAAATAGATACTTATATTATTATTACAAATTACTATACAAATTTATTAGTTTAATGCTGTTGTGAAATTGATATTTAACGTTTATAGATTGATCCAACTTTATGAAAGATGCATGATACCTCGCTATTTTACTGGCGAACCGTTTTATATGCAGGAACAGCCAAGCGTAACAATTCGCACAATTGTTTGTAGGCTGTATTCTTATTAGTCTTGTCTGGACAAAGAACTGGGTCTATTCATAAGCTCATCCAAGTGACACGACCATGTAAACGTGAGCTGTTTAAACAGAGTCAGTGCTTTACCTGAATGCGATTGTAATAGGTTTAAGGGATCTTCCTATACTGGTGGATTTCTGCCCACCCTATGCTTTCAACGAAAAGCATTCTAGACATTAAAGCGTCGGCTTGATGAATTTATAACGTTTGGAAATATTTACAAATTACATATTTTATTATCTAGTCATGATGGTGGGAACGTAGATTTTATGGGAATGTAGTCGATGCGGGATGGAGGAAAGGATTTATATATTTATAACTATTATGATTGGACATGATAATATTCTCTTGAATGTTTGCAAATGCATATTTTGGGATGTTCACGACTCAGGAAAGTTATTGCATAGTGGCACTTATTTGTCACAAATGTTTTAAGAATAATTCAAGGAACAATAATCTGAAAACACAATGCTTCATAAATAAATGATAAAGTTCAGACCATATCTCAATTAGAAAATTACCTCCTAAGTATGGAGTAAGTACTTGAATTTTCGTATATAATAAGAATAAAGCTCACCGATGGTAAACGGTCACCGTAGCCTATGGAAGTTTGCAAAACCCGGCTCATCACTGGCGCGTTGACTGCCCTTTAGAAACTTAATCAGTCATCTCTTGAGAAAACCGTGGCAAGAAGCTCATGCCACAGCCTCTGTGTAAATTTCCATATCTTTTCATCTATTAAAATTACAACAATCTAGAAAAGTGATTCCCTAAATGACATTTAGCAATTGAAGATTTAATAGCTTTGATACCAACATATGCCTATGTCACTAAGCATTATTGATATTTTAAGAACTTCATTAAAATAACAATAAATACTAAAATAACTAACCGGTACATATATTAAAATGAAAATAATAGTCTCAGTTATGATATTTAGACTGATTTAAGTTAACAAAAATAAAATGATCGCATGTTTTTTCTATGAAATCTACTTGACGTAGTTAATATGTTCAATGGCTGTGGTAAATACACTTCGTCTTTAGAGAAACACTTTAATATTCATACATAAATAATAATGTACCAATCTTGAGACAAGCTTTGAACTTGATCATTGATGTTTGAATTAATTAGTCAATGATAAACTTCAAAGCTTGTCTGAAGCTTTTGACCTGTATGAATAATGTATGTGGATTTTAAACATACAACTGTAAAAATAATGTTAATATATATCTTGCTATGTGGCTGACGAAGAATATCACCGAACCATCTAATCCCGTGGAGTAGACGGGAATATCTCTCAGAGAACGGGCAGCAGCATCTCTCTATGGACTACGACCATCATACTGCGATCGCCAACCCGTCCCGTAATTACGGCATGATGGACACAATCCACTGTGGTTAGCTTTTGGGGAGGACGTCATTCGGCTTCATGATGATGTCTTGTTTTGCTTAAAAATCGTGTCTAAAGCGTTTATAGCAAAACTGGCGATTTATTTCTGAATTCATCATTTACTTTTGATTGTTAATGATGAATTGTAACAGATGTCACAAAACGATAAAAACATAGTCAATTCCATATTGACATAAATTTGGACAATCGTACCTTCACAGCGTCGACAGCTTGGTCTACACTGAATTAAATTATTTATAAAATTTTATATTTGCGGAATCACTGCTGGTTTGCCTGCAGTTGGAAGGTTTAACAGGTATTGTAGAATGCAATTTCGGACTTGTTTATATTGGCTACTGAAACGTTTACTACAATTTCATTCAAGCATTTTAATACAATAATTTTCTTGGGTGTGTTACAAAATTAACGTAAGGTTGTGATTAAAGAGGCAATATTACAAAACGTAATATTACTGATTTTGTTAAAATTCTGTGTCCTGGATGGAAATTAACTTACTTATATTGGAGTTTTACGGAAGTCAATCTAACCTAACTACTTATTGTTGGGTAGGTTAGATTGACAACGTAAACTACACTGTTTGTTTCTGTTTAAAATTGTTAGTGGGATCCAAGACAGTTGAAGTGGATTCCCGGAAAAATGCCTAAGCCTCACAGCTTAGTGTTATTTTGTGTGCCATTGTTGATCCTGGCTTACACGAGTTGCTATGGTAGGTAAGAGGGACGTATTAGTCCCATAGAAATTACTGAATGAAAATTTTATTTATTAATTAGGATTATAGATAGGCTTTTAGTCTCTCTATGTGATACTAACTGTACCTACGTACCTACATATTGATGTGATGCTGTAAAGGTGGGACAATAATCAGAATCTATCAAGCGGTACTGTTACATTACATTTGTATAACAAAAGCTCTAAGCTCGGCGACGTTGTAAATAAATTTCTAGTTAGCAATAAAACCCGTGGTATGCGGCATTGCGCCTTTCGCACCATCCTACATAGATACTCTAAGGCCCGTATTCAGAGATTATTCTTAAACCGAGACGTGCATAATTTCACAATTGAGGATCTGATTCTTGTATCTGATTGGTAATCAGCTCCTTAAGTTTGTACTTAAGCACAGGTCCGACTTGAGCTTCCACCATAAATACTTTGAATAATAAGCTACCGGAGTTCGTGTAAGAACGCATTTCTCCCTGCCGAAGTTTAATACTTTCTGTCCGTTTTTTCTTATTTAGTTTAACTTGCCCATATGGTGGTGAATGACTATGCAGTATATATGCGTTAATACTATGTTGTGAGTCGCTCCATAGCTTTGTTAACTGACTTAAAAATTTAACATAGCTTGGCCCAGTAGATTTCAGGCTTTTTTTTTACGTAATTTTCTGTTTATGTGGACGATGTAAATGTCTCTGGCAAGACGTTTTTGAATCTTATTGAGTCTAGCTAGACACATACTATTTAAGTGTTTCAGGGCGTGAATATAAAGGGCGGATTTAGACTAGCGTATTAACGCGCGTATAAGCTCGTTTTTGGAAGCCTTTTGCACACGCGCATTTTTTTATGTACATATGTACACCGATTACGCCGAGATTCATGATCCGATTTACATGATTATTCTTTAGTTTTATGCGGAATAGTTGGCTAATCGTTTATGAAAAAGACCTAGCCGATTAGCCTTCTGCACAGCAGATTCGTTGGCTAATCGATAAAGTCGGTTTTTTAAAGGAAATTTTTGTGCCATTATTGTTCAACTTAATACAGACTCAATCTTTATTATCACCCCTATTTAACAGCTTCCCTCGAAAACGAAGGGGCATGGCGCCGCGTCTGATCAGAGCGTGAAGCTACAATTACTTTATAAAAGCGTATTGTGAGGTGACTATCCCGATGGCGCGATAGAATATTAACCATTACAACATTTTTACGGACTAAAAATCTACATTATGAATTCAGTAATAATTATATAATAATAATAAGGATAAAGGACAAGTTACAGGGTTGCAAGTTACAAATAGGTTGTACAGATATGTTGTTGAGACTA
Source organism: Pseudoips prasinana (assembly GCA_951640165.1). Taxonomy (NCBI): domain Eukaryota; kingdom Metazoa; phylum Arthropoda; class Insecta; order Lepidoptera; family Nolidae; genus Pseudoips; species Pseudoips prasinana. The sequence continues at coordinate 28,470,820 of OX621236.1, read as the reverse complement.
GAGCCGGTACTAGGTTAACCCTGTGTTACAAGTCTCCTCCCTTCCAATGAACCTCAAAACAAATCATTTAGTTAATAAGTATATTTACTAATTGCCTGCCAGTGGTGTGTGTCTTCACCTAGCAGAATATTATTATTATGTGTAATTATTATATTGAAATATCCTTAAACTCATCACCACGTATGTACGTATATCTATGAGTTAGCAGGATATTTCAATATAATAATTACATAAATAAATACATGATTCTCATATTATTTTGTAGTTTCAAGTTATGTCATGTCACTTTCATTCAGTATCCTTGACCTTGGTCTTATAGAATCGGATGTTCGCCTCAACACCTCCAGTTGGTGAACGAAAGGAGCCTGATGAACGCAGCGCCCTCGAAGCTCACCGCTGAGGATGCGAACGACCGATGCGACCTTACATTGTTCAAAATGTATTTAGTTGCTGCTAACCTCCAATTTCAGTGGCCCGCAGTTACGTAAACTACAAAAAATCATTTTGCATGTGTTAAACTAAATGCTATTTAGAAAAAAATAATGATACGTGTTAAATAACTTATATATTGACTGCACGTGTGGCGCAACGGTTAAGACAGTCGCCTCGCCACTTCGTGTCCCCGGTTCGATTCCCGTGCAGGACAACTATTTGTGTGACCCTTAAATAGTTGTACTGAGTCTGGATGTACTTTGTGTCAATTATATGTCTGTAAAGAACCCCGCGACACAGCGATTCATTACCTTAATAAGGGCGTTGTCTTAAAAAAAAACAAAATTAAGCTAGAGTTTATTAAGCTACTAGTTTTCAAGTTCATAATCACGTCCTGCGCAAAGTGTCACTATTTATAATAATAATATCCTGGGACGTTATTCACATACCAAAATCAGATCCCAAACGAAGCGGAGCTAATACTATGGAAACTAGATACCCGATATATTACTCGTACATATATTACTTTTCTTTAGTATATATACATACATACTCAGACTCAAGATAAACAGACATGTTAATGCACACAAATATCTGTCCTGGGCGCGAATCGAACCCACGACCCGTGGCGTGAATGGCAAGCATTTGCCAACCACGCCAACCGGCGCAAATTTTTACATTAAATGCAGCCTGGAGCTCCGGTCTATCTATCAACTCAAATATTTAATTAGTAATTAATATATCAAGAATTTCTAATGATGAAGCGGTACGATGAGACCGCAAACCAACTATCGGTACCAACAGTTAATCGTGATACAAAATAAAACAGTTTCTGAACTGAAATTAGGTGATGAGTCGATTGAATTTCGTTTAAGTAAAATAAGTAAAAAAACTTTTTAATTTAACTATGGCTGAAGTAACGGAAAGTAATTAGGCATAAAAACTGAAGATAGTCGAGTCTTTTGGACGTTAATAGCCTTTTAATTTGTATTATAAATTAAAAAGAAGCAGCTTTAACTGCATGTTTCGAAATGCCCCCAAAAATTCGAGTTAAGTATTTTTTTTTCATTATTCCAGACGAGCTTAGCCCCGGTGCGGTGGTGTATTGACGCCGTGAAGGCCTCCTAAGTTAACTGTAAACTTCATGTCAAAAAAGTAAGATTGGCAAGTTGGAGATTTTCATTCATTTAAATAAACGCTTTTTTTATTTATTTATTTTTTATCTTTATTTTTTGGACAACAAACAGTTACACTGAGGGTATATAATAAATAACTTAACAACAATACTTAAATAATACAACAATAACTTACAATTTTGTACCCAATATAATATATCCTTTACATAAGTAGTATGACAGATGTGAGGATCATTATACTATATTAAATAACACTGTAAATAAAAATATTAATCCCGTTATACAAAATAAAATTAGTTAATCTACACTTCATATGGAGCATGTCCTTATATATTTGCGTCCATATGGTTCTAAAATACAGCATACATGTTATACTCCGATAATAAAATAAAGTAATAAAGTATAGCCTATATTAACAAGAAAAATTTTAAAACAATAAAATATCTACAATTGTCATTAAGATTTACTATATAAAAATTAAAATAGAAAATTTTAATAATAGAAATTTTAATAACAATTGTAGGTTTTTTTTGTTTAAAATTTTTCTTGTTTCTATTGGCCTTTGGGCAAAGGCCTCCTCCAACTCTCTCCATCGCAATCTATCGTTTGCCACTCTCATCCACCGTGGCCTGGTCCCACAGTTCATCCTTCCATCACAAAACTATTCATCCTCGAGTTTGATAGCCGTCTCTGGGGTACCACAGTGTCACTTGCTTGTTCCACTTATCCATACATACATACACATACATAGGCTCACGCCTGTTTCCCAGAGGGGTAGGCAGAGACAACGGATTTCCATTTGTCACGATCTTTGCATACTTCTTTTGCCTTGATCACTGTCATTACATTCTTCATACATGCTCGCCGGTTTAGGGTACTTCTGACCTGCCCTTTCTTGAGAACATCTCCAATTTGGTCAGAGAATGTTCGACATGGTCTTCCCCTTCCGGTTGTCCCATTCACACAGGCCAGGTATACTTCTTTTGTCAATCTTCTTTCATTCATCCTTTCTAAATGGCCAAACCATCTCAGCATGCCTTTTTCAATCTTTGTGACTACATCCTCTTTCACACCACAACGCTCTCTTACATCAGTATTTCGAATTCTGTCTCTCAAAGTCACACCACACATACTTCTCAGAGCTCTCATTTCCACTGCATTTATTTTACTTTCATTCTTTTTCTGCCATACCCAACTTTCACTTCCATACATTAAAGTTGGCACTAACACTCCATCGTGCACGGCTAGTCGAGCCTTCTTTGATACTTGCCGGCTACTCATAAAGGCGTGTAGTGCCCCATTCACTCTGTTCCCCGCATTTACTCTTCTTACAATATCTTTTTCATATTTCCCATCTCTCGTAAACAAAGTTCCCAAATATACAAACTCATTCACCTGTTCGACTTTCTCTCCTCCAATCACAATATCACACGCTGTCGTGTATTCATCCCTCTCAAATACCATTACTTTCGTCTTACCTACATTCATTTTCATCCCTTTCCTTTCAAAAGATTCATACATCATTGTTACCATCACCTGCAACTCGTCCGCCGATGATGCAAGTAAAACTTGATCATCAGCGTAAAGCAGACATTTGATGAGTAACTCATTCATCCTTACACCGCATTCACTTTCTTTCAAATCTTTTAAACAGCTATCCATGAATAGGTTAAACAACCACGGTGACGCTACACATCCCTGTCTAACACCCTTTTGGATGCTAAACCACTCGGTGTATGACCCGTTAATCCTCACGCAAGCTCTGGAATCCCTATTAAGAGATTTCAGTGCTTGAACAAGGTTGTCATTCAACCCATACATGGACAGTACCGACCATAGTTCATTCCTCAACACTCTATCGTAGGCCTTTTCTAAGTCTACGAAGGCACAGTAGACCTTTTGGTTTTTGCCCAAAAACTTCTCTACTATGCTTCGCAGAGAAAAGACCTGATCCGTGCATCCCATTCCTTTCCGAAAACCCGCCTGTGCATCCCATATTTTCGCATCGGTTTCTTTCACAACTCTTTCAACCAATACTTTTGCATACAACTTACCAACGACGCTGAGCAGACTAATGCCCCTATAGTTTTTACAGTCTTGCCGTGAGCTTTTCCCTTTGTAAAGAGGTACAATGACAGCCTTGCACCAATCACTTGGCACTTGGCCGGTGGTATAGCATAGATTGAAAAGGCTGCACAGCTGACTCGCTATGACGCCATGTCCAGCCTTCAGCATCTCGGAAGTTATCCTGTCATACCCTGGTGACTTACCTGATTTCATACCCTTAATAGCTTTCACAATCTCATCCATACCAATTTCATCTTTACATTTGTTCTCGTCTATACTTAGTGAACTACGTTCACTCTCTGTTACACCTCTTTCATACAAACTTTCAAAATACTCCTTCCAACGTTTTAACGCGCATTCTTCCCCTTTCACTATATTTCCATCTTGGTCTCGTATGGATTTCAGTTCTGAGGTTTGAGTTATGCCTCTTACTGATCTAACGGATTTCCAGAAAAACTTAATGTTCGTCTGAAAATCCTTAGACAACCTTCTATCAAAATTATCCTTTTGTTCATTTTTCTTTTCGTTCACCACATCCTTTACAATTCCTTCATTTTCCTATAATCATTCCAGGCCCTTTCTATATCCTCATTCGTCGCCTTATGCATTCGTTCGTTTGCTCTGGTGGCTAGCCAGTCTAACCACGCTTTCTTCTTTTCACATACAACTTTTTGTACACTTTTATCCCACCAAATATTCTTCATCTTTCTTCCTCTTCTTCTCTTTATTACACCACATACTTCACCAGCTACACTCACCACACCTTCTTTGACTACCTTCCATAGCTCTTCTACTTCTCTTATGTCTTCAGATCCCTCAAACTTCTCAACCAACTTACTTTTGTACTCATCTGCCACTTCTTCCTCTTGCAGTTCCTCTACTTTTATTCTCTCTAGTACACTCTTAGTCTCAGGGATTCGGTGGCGCCATCCTTTGAACAGACCACTTATTCGGCTCATCACCAGAAAGTGGTCTGTATGGATTGCGGTCCCACGATAGACTCTTGTGTCTTCTTTCTCAGTCTGTCATCTACAATCACGAAGTCAATCATACTCTTTCTCACATTTTTCCTCTCTCGTGTAAACGTATGGATTCTTTTATGTTCAAACATAGTATTTGTAACACAAAGACCCCATTCCAAACATATCTCAAGCAGACTGTACCCATTCTCATTCTCACTCTCGTCACCGAATTGACCTAGTACTCTTTCAAAACCATCACGTTTTACCCCAACCCATCCATTAAAATCACCTAACATTATTACTCTTTCATTATACCGACTTAACCGCAACACATCTCTCAGGTTCTCCCAGAATGCCTTTCTTTCCTCTTGTTCTCGCTGTATTACAACTGCACCCATATCTACAGGAGCGTACACTCCTACTAGGAAGATACGGGTCATACCAACTTTCATTCTCAACCACATTACTCTTGCATTCACGCATTCGAACTCAGTCACACACTCAGACATACTTGTGGAAAGAATGAGACCCACACCTTGTCCAACACCACTTATACATATTGCATCTTAATAGATGACCCATCCATCTCCATTTTCGTTGGTCAATACGAGTGAGTATGTCAGTTACTTTTTGATCTAATGTCATCATTCCGAGTTCTGTCTCTTAGTTTCACTTCTGTCATACTTAGATACTACAGTTACAAAATAAATGAGTATAGTACACATCACAAATCGACTAATGAACACATGTTTCATCGCAATTTTCACACAATAATAATATTAAGTCAGTCATCAATAATGACGATAGCGTAATATGTTAGCGTGACACGCAAGCCAGACACACTAACCCCAAAGACTCATAAGTACGTAATTATGAGTACATAAAAAGAAAGAAATAAATACCTTTATTCATAATACAACAATACATAACAATTCCAAATATAGGAGGTGATTAAAACAAATTATTTTGCTGTATACCATAAATGGGTACCAACATCAGCATTAGTTACAGCAAACATTGCTTTAGCGCTGGTATTCTATTAGGTCCCAGTCGCATAATGTTTTGAGTCTTTTTGTAAAGTAGAGACCGTATGCTTATACCGATTATGGTTCATACTACCGGGCTTATTACGTATCTTATAGAAGCCTAAATAGCTAGACATTTTTTTATTTGGCTGGGCGAATGCCTCCGCTTGCACCCGCAAAAAGTGTATGCGGGGTATGTCGGATTCGCGCCGACTAATCCTAACCTGCCGTGGATTTTTCTTGGCGCCTGATAGGAGGAGCCCCGGGAACCCTCGGGTATACTGCTCCGGTGCCCCCCTCTAACGCCGTGTCCCAGATGTTCGGGACACGTACCCTGGGAGGGCTCTGGATTGCCCTCCCCTATTGCTCCTGCCAGTCCGGCACATCGACTGCGCCACAAACAGATAGCTAGACACTACTGCAAAATTTACGCAATAATTTTTCTTCAATTGCTAAGCCATAAATGGATTTTGGATAAAATATTCTTGAATTTTTCGAAGCAAAAAGCCGCTTGAAGTGTGCTGCTTGAGTGAGATTCGTCTAACAAGTTAAACGATTATATCCATAGCTTAGCAGAGCAGGGTATTATGATCTCCTAATACTTTGAAACTTATAAATCAGCATACCTAGTATTGGCGAATAGTTGATTAGGTACAAGGAGTCGGCAGGTAGGCCTATTCGCTAGTAACGATATTAAAAAAGAGAAATTTAAAAATTATAAATTTTGTTTTTAAACTTCGATATTTCACGGATCTTTTTTTATGTAGAACATTGGCAGAGATTGTACTATTGACGCCTCCCTATTAATTCGAATAATTGGAGAGTAATAACAGTAGAAATTTAAACGCTAAATATGATATTTCTTTGTAAGAATAAGATAAAAATTTGTATGCGTTTTCTTAATTATAAATTTATCTCTTTTAAAAAGACATCGCCCGTCACCTTAATCCGTGTCGCGGGGTACTTTACAAACCTATAATTAACGGACACAGAGTACATCTAGACTCAGAACAACAACTTATGTGTCACACAAATGGCAGTCCTGTGCGGGAATCGAACCCAGAGCACGAAGTGGTGAGTTAACCGTCTTAACTGCTGCGCCACATGTGCAGTCCAATCGCTAAACTTTAAAGCAATCATTTGTTTATAAAACGAGTGCTATCGAAAATATGAAATTGATATCTCAACGCGGATTCAATTATCGAGACATCATTCTAATAGAGGAGCGCTACTGTTCGCGTACTTGTTACACCCTACACGCGTCATATACCCGCCGCTGACGCAATGCCACTCCTTCTAATAACAATCGACTTCTTTCCGATCCAAACAGCGGTGTTATTATAAATCAAGCGCACTTATACTTTCTTGGCACCGATCCAATATTGGATAAAGTCATTTATATTAAACTCCCGAGTGTATATGAAAATGCTTCCAGCGCTTTATCGCTCAGATATTATTTCTGGAGGTATGTTTATAGGACACATTGCCGTGTACAGACGCCAGCACATCAAGCTACCCCAATCTGTAAAATTTCCCCAAATGAAAGTGAACCTGATATGTGATAAAGTTGAAAATCAATAAAAGAAATTTGACAGATTGGGGTAGCTGGATGGGCTGGCGTCTGTGCGTATGTTACACAGTATCAGGGACCGTCCGGATACTCGTTGAACGGGTTTTTGAACGGGTATTTTTAAGCGCTTAAAAAATAAACCCTATGATACGAGTTACACCTTCGAACGGGTGTAATGAACCGCTTCCGAAAGGGTTACCCTTTCAATACCCTGTAACACTGTAACAGGGTAAGCCATTCCAACCAAGACATTGTAATATGCACTCTTTCGAATCGAAATTGGTTTGGTAATTGCATTACCACCACCGCACGTGACATCTAGTCGTAATAATTTTGAATGTATGATTTTAAAGTTCAATTTTGCTTGTCGCTAAACACTGTAATATTATATTTTTCGAGACTGTTCTTGTTTATTGTCATCATTTCTTTTAATTTGAAACTCGGTAGGTACTACGGAATTAAGTAAAAGCAATTTAGCAGTTTTTTTAAAAGTATGTGTTACACTTCGTTGGTCTAGTGGTAGCGTCTTCAAACGTAGATAACGAGGTCCTGGGTTCAAATCCCGGGTTGGGCCAAAAGTGTCTATGGGATTTTTGAGTAAAAAGAAAATTTTCTTAGTGTCAGCCCGAAGTCTGGGAGTTGGCGGTATTATAGCCTCATGCCTCGCAGAGCACGTAAAGCCCACGATCCTGTACCTGACCTTCCGGTCGTGTCGCTAGTCGTCCCATCGGACAATGAGAGTGATGGAATAGATAAGTAGTGCCCCTGTCTTTGCACACAAACTTGTAGTATGTCCCGTCTCCATTCAGACTGGCCGCTGGTGCTGAAATTCGACTAGGAGGACATAATTATAATAGGTCTTTACCTATGAAATTGCCGTTTTGTATGAAAAAATTTAAACGAATTTTTTTCATGAATTTTTTTATTTGTATTAATCGAAGTAATCACCCATGCAATCAATGCATCTTTGCCATCGCAGTGGCAGTTTATTGATGCCCTTCTTAAAGAAATCAGCTGGACGGGAGGCAACAAATTCTTCAAAGGCATTTTGTACTGCCTCTCGGGTATTGAATTTTTTTCCCGCCAAGAAGTTATCCAAATTCTGGAAAAAGTAGTAGTCTGTAGGCGCAAGGTCTGGTGAGTAGGGCGGATGACGGAGAGCTTCCAACCCCAGTTCTTGCAACTTGGAGACCGTCTGCTGTGCAGTATGAGGTCGCGCGTTGTCGTGCAGGAGCAGCGGAGACGAGCGATTGACCAATGCTGGTTGGAGATGCGCCAGCTTCTCCATCATTGTGCTCAGTTCTTCACAGTACACATCTGCAGTAATGCTCACCCCGTTTGGTAAGAAGCTGTGATGAATCACACCGGCGCTAGACCACCAAACAGTGACCATCACTTTTCTAGGGGTAAGTTTTCGTTTAGGGCATTGTTTAGGTGCTGAACCAGGATCCAACCAACTTGCTGAGCGCTTGCGGTTATCAAACAGAATCCATTTTTCATCGCAGGTAACAATGCGGTTCAAAATTCCTTCATTTGTGTGTCTGTTGAGCAGTGCAAGGCACGTCTCGACGCGTACTTCGCGCTGGCGATCATTGAGTTCGTGGGGCACCCATTTGTCAAGCTTTTTTACCTTGCCAATTTGACGCAAATGGACCAATATTGTTTTGACGCTAACGTCGAAAGCTGCTGCTAATTCAGCCGTAGATTGTGTATCATCAGCTTCCACAACCGCCTTTAATTCGTCATTGTCGACCAAAGTCTTCGGACGACCGCGAGGTTCATTTTTCAGGTCGAAATTTCCAGAACGGAAGCGAGCAAACCAATAACAGGTGGTGCGTTGGTTTGTAGTGTTAGCTCCGTAAACGTCGTTGATGTTGCGTGCCGCTTGTGCCGCGTTGCTGCCACGACGGTACTCATATTCCATAATTACTCGAATTTTTAACGTATCCATGATGACGAAAAAGATTGAAATGCGATGAAAATGTAACACTAATCAATAAAGAAATGACTACTTTTGGAAAAAAGAATCCATGTTTTTAAAATAAAATTAATTTGAAATTAGAATTCTTAGCCAAACAAAAATTATTTTGATTTGAAATGGCCAGTACTGCAGAACGGCAATTTCATAGGTAAAGACCTAATATTATAACAATTGAATGAATTTAATTTTCATTCTGTTAAAGTTGAACCGCGGAAGCGTGGTGGCGTACACCGTTATTGAATAGATGCATCATCATCATCACCATCACGATTATCATCATATCAGCCGAAAGTACTGCTGGGCCTTCCCCAGCAGTACTTTCGGCTGATTGCTTCCCAAAGATACTCCACGATTGCAGATCCTGCGTTGCTCGCATCCAGCGGCTGTCATCGACCCTCGCAAGATCACCCCATGCTGCGTTTTCCGGTTCATGGTCGCCACTTGAGAAACTTCCTGCCCCAGTGGCCATAGATCCTGCGAGCTATGTACCCTGCCCATCGCCACTTTTGCTTGGCAATTATTCAAGCTATATCGGTTATTTTGATTTTCCTCTCTTGGTTGGATCTTGAGATTTTTGATTTGATGTCGGAGGGAAACTCCGAACATGGCGCTCTACATTGCTCTTTGGGTGACCATGAGCCGTTTTATTAGCCCCGTAGTGAGCGGCTACATTGGTTGGTTCCCTAATTCATAAGGGGCAACACATACTAATCGAAGACTTTTGATTGGTATTTGGGAGCAGAAGCAGGGCCCCTTCACTCGACCATACCTACGGTGATAATTACCTACACTTACGCGCGCCTTGGCAGTGGCGTAGCCCAGAGGGCTGTCGCCGACCGCTTGGGCGCAGCGCCATACGACACGGATTAAAAAGTACTGGCAGCTCTCTACTTATTAATACTATAAATATTGAACAACAAAAATGTCTCATCATCACAAATCTAGTGCTAGGTATTGTTCATTTGGATGTTTGTCGAAAAAAGGGGACAAGGTTTTATCAGTTTTTACATAACCTACGGTTGCGGAAAGGTTAGTTCAAATTGTTATTTTAAATACCAAGTAGCGATTTTGTGTTTTCAGTCGTATAGACTCTAGTTTTAACGTTTTTGTTGGCCAAGATAGTTTTTAAAAGAATTGGTATGAGTTTCAAACTATAAGATAATTACGAGAGCAACTTGAAAATGTGATTTTTTGTTTGTCGAGATATCTTAACGATTTTGGTGTCAAATAAAATATTTAGTTCTAAAACCATTTTATCCGTTTGAGTCATGCCAATCGGTCCACGCGTTTAGGAGATATTTATGAATTAGTATAGTGAAGTTCGTCGTGCTCGCTTAAATAACCTAAGAAAAATATCACATTTGTAAAAATTGACCGTGTAATATATACGGGTCAAACATAAGATAGATTATGTGATTAATAAGTAGATAGACGATGAATAGGTATCACAGTAACAGCGGCAAGCAGGGAACCCTACGCCAGGACACTCCGTGTCCGACAGCGACAGTGTAATGCGTTAGAAGAGAGCGGCAGCGTTTAGGTGAATATCGCGGTAGGCACTGATCGCGTATGCAAGCTGAATTGCACTTAGTTGCTTAGTAGCAGGAGTCGCTATTTCTATAAATTGTTCCGCGAAGAACCGCTTCTGTACGTAAGTACTTTTTATTCTGTGGCAGAAGCTTAGCTTTCCGAACGCTGCCCAGCCAAGTTAGATTCTACAATTTATCTCCTACTCGAAGGGGACCTCTTACCTTTTTTTTTGTTAAGGCAGGTCGAATTTCTACGTATGCCACCCGCAAAAACCCACCTGCCATGGGCTTCTCTTGGTGCCTGATGGGGGAGCCCCGGGAACGCGGCTATGTTGCTCCGGTGCACTCCTTGTGCGAAAAGTTCCAGATGGTATGTTGGTTCCACACATGCCCTGAGAGGGCTCTGGATTGTCCTCGCTATTCGCTGACTTCTGCCAGTCCGGCACAGCGACTGCGCCATAAACAGATCGCTGTCTACTTGTAGCTGGTAACATTGACTTCTCTTACTGCCGCCGCGGCTCCGAGAGGGAGTTAGGCTACCGGTTGCAGCCGCCGCTGCGACACCTCCTCCGTCTGCGATCAGGATCAGCTCTCTCCCGTTCGCGCTCGGCGGCCTCCTTTTGGAGCATGACCGCCTCATAAAAGGAAACCACGGTGTTGCCATTCACAAGAGTCACCCACCAGCATTGCCCCTACTATTCCCGGCAGGGACAGATCCCGTCCGATTGAGATCTTGAGTCACCTTTCGGCCACCCAGGCCGGGCACTCAGTGAGAGTGTGTTTGGCAGACTCCTTCCCACCCAGGCCTTGAGGTGAGGTAGGATGGCACCAACGGCATGCTGGCGCGCATTTAGGCGTAACTCTAGCCGTGCACGCCAGTGCAATAATGCGTGCCGGTAGTAATCCCGTCGGTACTCAATGAACGTCTGTTCTGGCACCCTCCCGTTCTCTTGGCGGACGCAGATTTCGATAAAAATCACCGCGTTGGACCGCCTCCCTAGTGGGGTGGTCTGTCCTAGGTATAGATATAGCTCTCTACAACCTCGAGTGCAGAGTCTCTTACCTTAACTTGAATGGATGCAACCTGAATGGTCAACATGATATTCGTCTTATCCATGTTCATTTACAGACCTACTAGTAGAGAGACCCTGCTGAGGTCTTCGAACATTGTACCGAGGTCTTTCAATGTTTCAGCCATGATTACGAAGGAGAGGGATGTATTCGCCATTGACATTGATGCCAAAGCCTTTCAGTCCAGAAGCTTAAAGACATCCGCCAATGCAGCGATGAATAGTTCCGGAGATGGAGATGTTATATCTCCCTGTCTCACGCCTCGCTGCAATCGTATAGGTTGTGAGTTCTCATAAAAACACTAACACCTCGACATACCGGTAGTTAAATTGGATTTTGGAAAGATCGGAGTACATGCAGGTTTCGATTCAATCAGATGCTAAGTATAATGGCTGGATATAATAATATCTCGGTCTTCTGAATAACTTGCCACTGCGTATGTATGTAGTATATGGTACTAAAGCATTTTCAGCGACCGGCTTGTTCAGCAGGGTGGTTGACGTCAAACCTGCGCGTGAGACGATCCTTCATAATGGCTCAGTAACGTGATGGGTCTGTTATTTTTTCAAAGGGTTTTTATCGCCCTTATTGAAGAAAGCAGTTACAATAGAGCTTTTTAAGGCGGATGGTATACCAATCCTACGAGCTTTTCAGAAGTTATTTAACTTCGTCATACTAAAAGGTCAAACGACATATTGGGTTGGTAGCCAATATGTGCCATCCTTATCTTTAATTATTTACACACGGCCATCTGATCCCTAACTAAGCAGAGCTTGTAATATGGAAACCAGATAACTGATATATTACATATATTACTTTTCTTTTGTAAATACATACTTATATAGATAATTACACCCAGACTTAGGACAAACAGACATGTTCGTGCACACCAATATCTGTCTTAGGTGGGAATCGAACCCACGACCTCCGGCGTGAAAAGCAAGTATTTGCCAAACATGCCAACAGGCCCGTCCATTATTTCATCGTCCTCATGTCAGCCAAAGTACGTCCAGTGCTGGACAAAAGCCTCCCCAAAGAATAGGAGATATGCCATAGCTTGGCAGATGGGTTGGCGAAAGAAAGTTTGATGGTCATAGTTCATAGATAAACGCTGCTGCCGGTTCTCTGCTAGGTATGCCCTCGATCGATTTCTACACCCCCTACCGGATGAAATGGGGTGATGATATTCTATGCCATCACCACACAGCAAAATATTTTAATAATTATTTAACTAAATATAATCACATCATATAGATTGTCACAATATTAAGATTAAAGTAAGTCAGCTCTTTAAATAACACGTTAATTATTAGCTCGACTATTTGTAGTCACTAAACTTTCAAATTTAAAATATAAAAAGTCGTTCGTTCGTCAAATTTGTTATACCTACCTTAAAGTAGTTAGGCAATGAGGCACCGCATGGGTGCGAGTATACCTACTCCCATCTAAACGCTGCTAAGTTGATTGGGTAATTCAGGGTAACACGAATAAAACCTTTTCAAGAGGGTAAGCTATTCAAGGGCTTAAGTCATTGAAAGGGTTAACCCCTTGTCGGGGTTACCATAAAAAACGTGTTAACCCTTTCACTGGGTTTCGAGGCTGTAAGTCAATCAAAGGGTAACACTACGATACGAGTTACCCAATGAACGGGTTACCCTATCAAACGGCTTAACTCAGAAGCGGGGTTGTCCGGTCCCTGCACAGTATAGAATGCTAAAATTACCGCATACCGAATTAACACATCTTATAAAAGTGGGCTAAAATTCTAAAAAATGTATATAAAAAAAAGTTTATTTTTTATTTATTGTCTGTGAAAACTGTCAATCAACAAATTTAAAACAAAAAATAGAGTCAAATTGTGCAGCAAGGCATATTCTGCCGTCCAATCACATAACCGCCGTTTCAGAAAAGCAATGGTATATCAAGGTAAAAGCCACTTTACTACGTTTGTACAGAGTAGTATTAACCGTGACAAATTTCGCTACATTACGGCTTTTTACTATAGATAAAACTGCTTAGGAACACAGACAGACATTTAGATAATAAAGTTGTAATTAGATGTTGATCCTGATATTTATTTTAAAAAGTATTCCTACTGAGTTTTTTGGCAGTGTTTCTCAGTAGCTGCCACGTCATGCACTGCACGGTAAAATATATATATATGACTATGAGACTATGACTATGTGTAACTAACTTCAGTCCGCATTTCCTCCTAAATGGAGTGAGTATGTGGCAAATATTTCTGGCAAGATTTCTATCTTATATCAAGACCTGCAATAAGATTTATTTTTGTTCCAGATTTCAGGCAGTTCAATTCTGTGGTTGAAGCGTGAATAGATATTATAAAAATAAATTCACACACCAAAATAAACAGAAAACAAATACACTTTCGGAATTAATAGTGATAGCGGGTCGGTGGTCGGTATTTGGATTATGGCGGCCAATCTAAACGAAGGCTAGACCACTACACAAAACAAATGACTGTGTAGGATCGTATGCGCAAACATGTGTGCGTTCCACTATTCCCTAACTCTCACAATCCGATAGGACGGCTTTCCGACACAACCTGGGATGATCAGAAGGCCTCAAAGGGTCGAAAGCTTTACGTGCCCTCAGAGTCACGAACGTAATAACTAACACTACCTACTACTACCAGACAGGGCTTATTGTTAGAAAATCCCTTATAACAAACAGTTCTTGGCCAAATCCAGCATTTGAACCCAAGATCTCATTATCATATTGTTTTATTTGTTACCATGCTACGTACTGTGGACTCTTGTATATGAAAATACACGGGAAATAATTATGTATGCGATATTAGCTATAAGTTAAATGGTACGTATTAACTTTATCGGAGATCCTAATTTTATAAAAATATTTAATTAAGTTAATAATAATCTAAATGGATTCGCGAAAAATATTTTGTATGTACGTTTTAATACGTGGTGTCTACGCTAGATTACTATCTACTGCTGACGAATTTACATTTGTTATTGTCATCTGGAACCACTGGCAAATGGGTGGCAAATGGGTATACAATATGGCAAAGTCGCATTATACGAATATCTTCTTTTTTGAAATCTATGTTGCTTGCTAATATTTATCTCGCAAGCGAAAGTTCGCATCATCGACATACTAATAGGAATAGGTGTCCAGTATGCCAGCGAAAATTCGCTTACAAATTAAATATTTTACTTTATAATACTACTAGGTACTTATCGTATGGGCAGTTGCTACCCTAGTGTCAGAGTTTTTCAAGCCGCCGATTAGGCCTCTGACATGGCTTAACGATTGTTGTCGAACGGCTACAACCGGGAGCGACTGGTTAAAGGGCCCTCCGAAGCACGGAGAGGCCCAGAAATGAAACCACTTTCGCGGGCACGCATCTATGGACTGATCGCGAGCCTAATTTGCTTAACCGCGCCAATCGCTTACCGGATCGGTGATAGCATCTGGCTATGAGCGCCGCAAAACTATATAATGATTTTATAAATATTAAATAATAGATACCGTTTTATTTTTACAAACAATTGAACGTCCAATCCTTAACAAAATGTAAACGTATATTAATTCATTTTAATATATATACTGTATGTGGCCAACGGTATTGCGTGTGCGCAGTGGTTGGCGGGGAAGTGGCATTCCTATCGGCGACGCGACAGCTACTGCGAGGCGCCATCGTGATCGATTCGAGAGTCAACCCACTGCACCTGAACAAAACGCCATTTTTGCTAAACAACTGTGTTTGTACAATTACAAACGAGTTTAATTATAAATAAACAAGGCTGGTTTCTTACACGCACTTATGTCAGAGTTGCGTAATAATATCAATGTTTTGTTCATTTGCATATGCAACGGTGTGCGATCTATTAGTTTTGAAATTTTACTAAAGAGCAATTAATCAATTAAATAATAAACCTATGTACCCACATGTTAATTATATTTTAGGGTTTTATGTATATGTGACGTTCTCTATGTCGAGTCTATCTGCCATATGGCTGGCTGGAATAATTATTAAAAACTTAAGTTATGACCAATTTAACAATAATAATATCACAATAAAAACATGTATGGTATTATTATTATTACGAATTTACGCAGACAATTAAACGTCAAAGGCGGAAGAGCCTTGATAGGATGAGCTTTAACTAATATATTGTCACTACTTACAACAGTAAGCAAAATTTGAGTAAATTTCTTATTAGTTTTCTTGTAAATAAAATAAAAATTATAAGTAAGTACCTATTTCGATGCACTAAGGATATTACTGCTACCTGAATGAGTTATTCATTTATAAACGTCATATATTTGAATACCGATCACCGACCCCTGGTGAGAGATACTGAAGACTGTACTGGATGGTGCGATACCAAATACCCTTAGAGACGGAGTGCACATAGTAATTAGGATGAGAGAGAGAGAGATTATTATCTATTTGTTACAGAATGTTGTGTGTGTATGTGTAGTGGCGTGCGTATTAGTGTATACCTTGAGTAGATATAGAATACAGTGTAAGTATAATGACGAGATAGGTCCACGTTGTTGAAAGACGATTGTCCAAATGTGGCACAAAATAAAGTTACCTTTTTTTCTTTAAAGTAGCAACTTTTCGTCTATACTTAACGGAGTACTTTACTGACTTAAAATTAGTAGCACAAAGCAATGCGATGCAGCGTTGGCTTGGAGCCAAGCCACCTAAAATTTTACTGCAAAACAGTTTGCCTTCGGCGATCAACCGCAATGGTTCCCGTGTTGAGTTAATGAATGTCTTTTTACGAGTAGGTAGTGGTAGGCGGCTGGCTATAAGGCAATGTCTATTTTAAGGATTCCGTAACAAAATGCTAAAAACACAATGCGAAGAACCATACGACGGTCCATCTGTTGCAGCAGTATATCTTCATCTTGTCAGCCTTTTTAAACTAGTCCCTCCCTCTTACCCACCACTGCAACTCCTGTAAGCCAGGATCAACAGTGGCACACAATGAAATGACACTGAGCGGTGAAGCTCAGGCATGTCCCGGGGAATCGCTTTAACTGTCTTGGATCCCGCAACGAAATTAATCAGAAAGACAAAAAAGGAGGAGTTAGAAAATGTCAGCCTAATAACGTCCACTGTTGGACAAAGGTCTCCCCAAAAGATTTCCACAATAGAATTGTGTCCATAATTTGGGAGATATGCCATAATCACCACTCTTGGCAAACGAGTTGGCGATCGCAGTATGATGGTTATAGACAGAGAGACGGTGCTGCCCGTTCTCTCAGAGATATACCCTCGGGTTGACTTTTACGCCCCCCACGGGATGAAATGTAGTGGCGATATTCTATACCATCAGCCACACAGTGGTATATCTTAGAAACTAATAATTAAATGTGTTTTATCCCGCATAATAGAATTTCCCAGCTGAAGTAGCAACGGGCAGGGCACATTGCTCGTAGAACCAACGGCCGCAGGGCCAGAAAGGTTCTCGAGTGGTGAATACGAACCGAAAGACGCAGCGTGGGCAGTCTCCTAGAAGATGAACCAATAATTTTATGAGTTTCTCTGAAACGGAGAACCGGGAATTGTGATCTTTGGGGAGGCCTTTGTCTGACAGTGGACTTCTTTCGGCTGTTATGATGATGATGATAATGTACAATCCTTTGTGCTAAAGTTTAAGTAAATTAATAAAAGTGAGGTCAATGATGATACTTTCTAAAATAAAAACATAAGTTGTTAAAAATAATAGATTTTAGGCTGAAACTTCGGCGATAAGTGTAAGGCCCGGGTACAGCGATCATGATAATTATAAAACATAATGATCGCATTCTACTCAAGAGTAGAGAACTTTACGTATCTAAATATAATTGAGTAAAAATTTGGAAAATTCAAAGTTTATTTGCTTCATTAAAATGTTTAATATTTATGTGGGATCATCTTTTTGTCTAAATAGAAAAATACTGTCAAAACTATACTATTCTATTATTTCAGAAATTCTTTTATAAATCAGAAATTGCCTAACAATAAAATAAGTTCGATATAAAATGATAAGTAATAAGGAAACATATCAATCAACACACACAACAAAGAAAAAGTATGTATGTGAAAACAGGTACTTACTATGAAATCTCATGTACAGATGCTAGCACAACCAGCTACCCCCAATCTGTCAAATTTCTTTTATAGATTTTCAATTGGTAAAATTTGACAGATTGGGGTAGTTTGATGTGCTGGCGTCTGAACAAAATATCTATTAAATTAAATATGAAGCGAATATTATCATAAGCTTTAGGTACCTAATTATAATATTACAATAATAATAAAATGCATACAAAATATTTTAGGTGAGTATACGATTGAAATATTTCTGGTAGACGGGCTAGTAGGAAGTCCTTCCGGGATATGACGTATCATAGGTATGATATCAATATTTTTTTTAATATATTTTAACTTAGAGATTCAATAGCAAGCACTTTGGTCACTTTAAATATTCAGATAATGTAGGGAAATAACATAATTTCGGGTTGAATGTGAACTAGAGATACATGAAATAAAATTACCAAGATCACCTAAAAGATATGGATTCCTTAAAGATAAACATAGCTCGTAGAACCGACGGCCGCTGGAGAAGGTTCTCGAGTGGTGACCACTAACCGGAAGACAAAGCGTGGGCAGACACCCTACAAGGTGGACCGACGATCTTGCAGGTTCGCGGGAAGTCGCTGGATGCGACCAGCACAAGACTGGCCTTGTAGGGCTTCGGCTGATATGATGATGAAGATAATAATAATTATTGTTGAAAAAGCGTAAACCGACTTGAATTGTCCCTTTAAATAACCTATTGGATCAAATCTTTATGGGATTATTCCAAAAGCATAACTCTATCGCGATGAAAAAAATTCAAAATTGCATCACAAACAACTGAGATACCATATCACGTCACAAAAATCAACTAGTCGCATTGAGAGCCTCCTTTGAAGTCAGTTAAAAATCGAACTTAATATTAATAAATCAAACTTCCCTCAAGCCTGTATTAATTTCACTCTTGAGCTGATTCTTAATCTGATTGCCCAAGTGTGAAGTTCCCCCGCGTAAAGAAGAGAGAGTCTCACGGAACAGCGGATTATGTCTACATCCGACTAAAACTTCACTTATGCGCAAAAGTGTTGTCTGCATGGCTCTTATCATTAACAATAAAATGCCAAAGAGTTGGAAAGAGCTTAGCAATGATACATTTAAGATAAAAGTGAAGTCATTTTTAGTGGACAAAGCTTTAGTAAGCTTTGTCCACTAAAAATGAAAAACTCTGTAATATTATAGTTAATATTACAGAGTTTTTTAATGATAAACTGTGTTAGTTCAAAGTTCCATTTGATTTACAAATACCAACCTAAATGTACATCTATGTCCGTCACCATAATATTACCTGCTGTATACCTTGCGTGTGCTCCGCTAAACACGTATTCTATTCCGCAAATCTAAATAAAATAAGAGTTGCGGTCATTAAATAAGCTTTATACTTACTACGAACTTGAAATCGAAGCCCCAAGCTATAAAACGCGTGGGAATTCCCAGCTCAATCGCGTGAACGAATAAAAAGAGGTTATGATGCATGCATACCTTTACGCGCAGTTTGCATACGTCAGTGATCTGGAATACCTATAATAATTCTGCGGTAATACCACAGAGTAGGGAAAAAAGATCGTTTAGTTCGTTGGCGATGACTCGGTTGAAAAGCAAAGCTTGTACTATGGGTACCAGGCGACGATATACATACTTATATAGATAGATAAATACTTATATGCATCGAAAACATCCATGACTTGGAAACAAATATTCGTGCTCATCACACAAATATTTGCACTTACCGTAATAATAGTATTTATTTCAATGTTTGCTGTAACAGTAATAAAATTCTTCGTACGAGAGGTTTCGTTTATTTTTAAGTGCTAAAATGCTAAAAAAGAGAAAAACCGGCAAAGTGCGAGTCGGATTCGCGCACGAAGGGTTCCGTACCATTATCTATAAAAACAAGCAAAAAATTCACATTTGTTGTATGGGAGCCCCCTTAAATATTTATTTTATTTTGTTTTTTTTAGTATTTGTTGTTATAGCAGCAACAGAAATACATCATCTGCGAAAATTTCGACTGTCTAACTATGACGGTTCATGAGATACAGCCTGGTGACAGACGGACAGACAGACAGACAGACAGCGAAATGTTAGTAATAGGGTCCCGTTTTACCCTTTGGGCGCGGAACCCTAAAAAGGAATCCTTTTAGTGCTAGTCAGTCTCTCCGTCCGTACGTCCGGCACAGCGGCATGTCTTTGCAATCTTGTAATGAAATTTAGAATATATTTAGAATTTGCTTACACAATTCTATGGGTAATAGAACAAAATAATGAAGTTTTTTTGTAGTGTAGTGTCGAATTGGGAGAGCTTTGAGTTTCTAAGTGCCGATGTTAGGTTAAATTAAATTTTGTGTAATGGTCTTATTTGCTCTTTACAAAATAAATTTTATGCCGTGTCCTTCTCAACTTATTTTTCGTTCGCCAAATTTAATAAAATATGTTGCTATAAATTAGTTATGCAGTTCGGTTTTTAATGATAAATAATTTTAAATAAACTAATTAAATAACTTTAAATTAAAGTTGGTACGGTATTATCGGTACTTGTACGTGGTCAGTTACTTTAAAGGCTGTTTCTTTTTAACTAAATTTATATTTTACTCATGCTTTAAGACTTTAAAAAATGAGTATGGAAAAGTGTATATCGAGGTAAATGCCGATCTATTACGACGATAAAAGGTGTAATAGTTGAGAAAATTAAAACAGCACAATCTACATATTTAACCGAACAAATTACATAGAATTTGTTTGTGGACAAGCAATTATTTTTACAATTTATTTACGCTCCATAATTATTTTTATCAACTTAACATATTTTTTGTATTGAATTTTAGTACTTTGTAAGCGATTGTTCTACACGTTGCGTTGCGTTGTTCAGTTTCATAGGGGAATTAAGTATATAAAATAATAGACTCAAAACGAAGTAATTTATCAATAGGACTTCATACTGTAAAGAAAAAATAACGAAAAGTAACTAATTTGATTTTACTTTTGTATGTTAACCGCGAACTCATTACAATTCCGAGCAATTTTATTTTGGTGTGGGATACACCATTAACGATATCCTGGGACATAATTCACACACGGCAATCTGATCCCAAACTAAGCAGACCTTGTACTATGGAAACCAGATAACTGATATACTACATATACTACTTTTCTTTTGTAAATACATAATTATATATAGATAATTACTCACATTCACTCACGTTCATGTGGTAATCGAACCCACGACCTGCGGCGTGAACGGCAAGTAGGTATTCTACCAACTATTGTGGAGCCTTTGACTGTGCCTTTGATGCTATTTGAGTAACTGTGGGCGCCTTTTGGCTGATAAGATGAAACGGTATTTTTCAATCAATTAATAATTTGTTCTGTGGTATTGAGTGTGACTATACTAATTGATATTGGATGTTGATATAAAGTAACGAATTAAAAGACATTATAAAAGCCGCAAAATTCAAGTACGACGCCAGCACATCCAGCTACCCCTATCTGTCAAATTTCTTTTATAGATTTTCAACTTTATCACATAAGCATAAGGTTCACTTTCAATTCAGGAAATTTTACAGATAGGGGTATCTTCGTGTGCTGGCGTCTGTACATACAACTACTTGTTTAAGTATTTTGGTAAAAACCTGAAATAAAAACAATTTTATTTTCAAGTAGGTAAGTATTTATTGTTATTTTTTTAATAATAGAGTCCATATTTTGATTTTATCATATTGTTAATATCTTTTTATAATGTGAAAAGGAAGTCGTTAAGTTAACAACCTCCAAAAACGTTTTCATAGCAGTTTAATGGCAATACTAGTTACATGCGAAATACTGCGACAGGAACCAGGAAGCCCGAGAATGGATACCAGATATCCTTGAGTAATCGACTGCATTTACTGCAGCTGCGACAAGTTGCAGAAATTTAAATTAAGTTGTAAATTCTTCAATATTGCTCAACACAGAATGTAAACGTACTACTACGCAATACTACGTAGGTATCATGCTGTTATCCTATGTGTTGCGATCGTGTCACATAATATAATCTACGCCATTATTAAGGTTGTCTGGAAGAAATTGCAACTAGTGATAAGACCGCCCTTCGTATGTTCAAAGGGCGGTCTTATCACTAACCAGAAACAGTTATTATAATTATGTAATTATAATAACTGTTTCTGGTGTACAATAAAGAGTAATGTATTGTGTCTGGAATGAGATACGATTGACATTTAAATAATACGTCCACCGTACTTTTTTGCACGTCGTAAAATCCTATTACGAGTACTAAGCCTGCACTGTCCATCTGTTTGTCTATTGGCGGGTTGTATCTCATAAATCTTAATTATTTTAATTCCACTGTACTTAATAAGAAACAATAATATTAAAAGTAAAAATAAAATGTCATGCGTACAAGAACTGTGATATTGTTTATGCATTTTGCCTTGACAACCTTAATAATAACACAATTTTACAACAATTGTTAAATTGTTGTAAAATTGTGTACGATGAAGAAGAGAGAGACGGAACCCTTCTTTTACCAGCCCGACTTGCACTTGGCTGTTTTTTTTTTTTAATCTTATTTATAAATATGTAATGTGTATGATAAATATAATCAATTTAGTTGTATTCAGCCTCCTTACGTGTACGTATGTGTGTTATTGGAAGGAATTTTAACGGGATTGATCTGAGCTGTCCACCTTCTGATCAACGTTTTCCTTGTAGACTAGGAAAACATAAGTACCTAAGGCAAATTTTAGCATTCTGTTATCTTTATCGTTTTCGAAACACCATTCAGACTCGAACGTGACTTGGCAGAAGAAATAAAGGAAGTGGTTTACTACACGGCCAGTGTTGCCAGCTCAACATAACATGAAATATCAGAAAAAATCATATAATCAAAAATACCGATATGACAACTCAATCGTAAAAGAAAATCTCATAGAAGTTCAATTATTTGCGGTAAATACTGAAGAGGCGGGCGTTAAACGTAGAAACACATATAAAACCCCTTTTTACAGAAAATAAAGTAGGTATTTTTATCAATTTTTAGTGCTCAGTTATAGCATGAGGTCCTAAAAGAGCTAATACTAGTCAATAAACTGGACGAGTAAGAATATTAGTTTGAAAAACACTTGATAATAATTATTTTGATACGGTAAATTTGTTAGATAATAATTACTGGATTCATTTAATTGCGTGTTTTGCAGCATATTGTTGGAAAATCTATTATACGTTTTATGGATAGGTTTGTAGATAGGTGAGAGTCCGTTATGATGCGGAGATGGATGCAACTCCGTGTCTCATTCAGTGGGAGCTATTTATATTTACTAACAATATTTTTTTAAGAGAATTTTTACTAACACACTATGGACTTAGTCTGATTTAAATAGGTAATATATATTATCATTATGGATAAAATGATAATAATAATCTGTGTAGTCTAGTTTTATGAGAAAGTTTCACATAAAACTAGAGTTAACAAATTGTTACAATTCCATGCAGTTTAGGACGAAATAACAATATGACGAAAAACAATGTTGAAATTAATTTCATCTGATTTCTTATTCTGAGCTTAAATTCAGTATATATGCTGATAAATCAGTAGACCTGGCAACACTATTCTGTTTGTGTGTCCCACAAATGTAGCGTTAAAACGGGTGCCTTGACCCGACAATGACTCGACCTTATTGGACAACGGAGACATTGTAAGCTAAGAAGCCAATAACAGGTAAAAGCCCCAAACGATCCCAGATACCTGAGAGATGATTTCAACTAAGTTACTTATTGATATACAATGGATAATACGATTGAATAGACAATGACATTCAATATGGAGAGTGGACCGATCAACAAGGGCGCTTAGACCTACTTAGTCATGTACCACGCAGTACGACAATGCTAGTCTGTCGTGTTATGGACCAGTTATTAACACGATAACAGATATTGAAACTGAGTATTAAAATAATTATGTAGACTTAGCTAGATAATACTAGGCATGGACAACTGCGATTTGTCACCGAGTAGTTGATAGTAGTGATAGTTTTGGTTGATAATGACTTGAAAAGTAAATCACGGAAGTTTGTGAGTATGAATGTATAGATGAATGGATGTTTGTGACTCTTTCACTCGTAATGTACAATACGGAATTGGATGAAACTTTTGTAGTAATATAGCTTATATATCTGAATAAGACAGCCTTTAATTATAAAGTTCAACCGCGGGGCACAGCTATTATTATAAATGTGGAAGTTTCTCAGTATAGGATATTTGTTACTATTACACGCATAAAATACGGAACAGATTGTGATTAAATTTCGTAGTAATATATGTAGCTTATATATCGGAATTACACTATAGCCTTTTATTTATGAAGTTCAACGCGAGTGAAACCGCGGGGCACAGCTAGTATTATAAATGCGGAAGTTTGTAAGTATGGATGTATGGATAAATGGCTGTTTGTTACTCTTCACGCAAAAACCATGGAACGGATTTTGGTGAAACTTTATAGTAATATAGCTTATATACTCGAATAACACATAGGCTATAATTTATAAAGTTCAACGCGGGTGAAACCGCGGGGCACAGCTAGTGTTATAAATGCGGAAGTTTGTGAGTAAGTATGGATAAATGGCTGTTTGCCTCGCAAAAACTTCGGAATGGTTTTGATGAAACTTTGGCAAACATCCATACATCTGTACATCCTTACTCACAAACTTTAACTTTAATAATATTAATCGGATTTTAAAAACCTTAGATTCTAACTGAAAACGACATGGATAACTGTTGTCTTTGAGTAGTTATACAGTATTTGTACTTGCACTTGGTATTGACTTTAAAAGCAAAATTTCCAAATTAATTCTCAACACTTTATCGCTGTCATGTTGGAGTGAATCTAAGTTATTTTCCAATAATTTCAGATTCAATCTAGCAAAAAAGCTCTAGCTTCATATGGATGTAGCTTCATAGCTAAAAACAGGATGAACGGACTTCCTTACTATTTATTTGTCTAAAAGCTAGATCAATTTTAGTGCTTTTAGGTTATCTTGGAAATCCGTTTAAACATTAAAGCTCTGGAATCCAACAATTCTTTATTCAAGTTTTAGAAGTTTCGCTCACTATAAGTATCAACATGAACCAGGCTAGCTTTACAGCTTAAATTTTTTTACATATGGTAAACACACATTGATAATTAACTTATACTTAATCAACAATTATCTTATACAACATGTAACGTAATTGACGCACACCCTCAAACACCCCAATTAGAATATTAATCATAATACATACACTGAATTTTTAATTTAACATGTATATGCATTGTTATTTACTAAATTATGTTCTTGGAATAAAGTTTATTTTTCTTTATTTTGTACTGAATGATGCAATTTGTATGAATACAAATAAAACTGCGATTTTAAAGTCTTATTACTTTGACTTACAGTCCATTTCAATTTGTTTTGACTGTACAGGGTTAATATGACAATAATTTCCGTAATTTTAATTATTTTGGAATAAAAAATTACCTATATTAAAAATGATATAAATCGATTCAGTAAACGATTTTGAACAAACTATTTTCAGGAAGTGCTTTAATTAAGTTACATGTTGTATTTATCATGATTCTATTCCAATAACACTTCTCTTTTTGTGGCGGGGTTCCAAAAGTAAGATATCAGGCAGGTCAAAAGGGTTCGTGAAGCATGGCAATTAATGAGAAAGGAAGTAATAATAAGTCAATAAAACTTAGATGGTATATGTTATTCGATCATAAATGTTATTGGATAACGAACATTATAAGATAATTAAAGTTTAAAGACCATAAAGATAATTGGCTGCTAAGAATTTTACATATATTTCATGCTTTTTAATACATATAATTCTGCAGGATAGGAAATAGGGAAAGGATTGGATTTAACCAATATTGAAGCGGACATTGATGAAACTACGTTGGTTGATATTCATGAAGTAGGTACAGACGCCAGCACATCCAGCTACCGCAATCTGTTCAATTTCTCCAATTGAAAGTAAACCTTATGCTTTTGTGATAAAGTTGAAAATCTATAAAAGAAATTTGAAAAAATGGGGTAGATGGATGTGCTGGCGTCTGTACATGAACAGTCAGTTCAGAACACGACCGCAAAATTCTTATAGAGTACCTTTTAGCCTTAAATTAAAATAATGTACAGACGCCACATGCACACGCCACGCCACGGCACATGAAGCTGCCCCAATATGTCAAATTTACTCAATTGAAAGTGAACCTTATATGTTTGTGATAAAGTTGAAACACTATAAAATAAATTTGACAGATTGGGGTAGCTGGATGTGCTGGCGTCTGTACTACCATCGTGTTTTTGTAGTTAGCTATAAAATCTAGGTAACACAAATAAATCTGGCTGAGTTAACTATTCATACCTGTACAATTTAACGTTAAATAATATAGCAATACCTACTCTATCAAATTCGAAGAATCAATAGGTCAAATTATTGCCATGCTCAAAAGATCGTTTTCTGTATGCATCGAAATGTCAACCAAACTATTTAGCTAGGAAAAGGTAAATTCGATAAGTAAGTGAAGTGAGTCGTTCAAGCCGCCCAGTAGGCCTCTGACATGGCTTAATGGCTGCAACCGGGACTGACATATTAACGTGTCCTCCAAAGCACAGAGACGCTCAGAAAAGAAATATATAGGTATAAACGAATAACTAAATAATTAGTGTTCTTAAAAAAGTAAAAACGACTTATCCTTTCGTTCTCAATTCAAAAAAATATGAGACCTTCTCAAAAGAACTTTCAAAAGCGGTCCATAAACAATGGAGAAATTGCGTACCTAACATAATATAAAAACATATAGTCAAATTGAATCTCCTCCTTGTTTGAAGTTTAAAAAAATACGCAATATGGCAGGGCTCGAATTAGACTAGCTCAAGTATTAAGTATACTTGGAAATGTTCCAAATCTTATGTTTACAAAATATTTCACGCAGACGAATCGCTTTAAACACCTTTTGAACGTAGCTACTGACTAAAATTTACGAGGTAAACATACGGTAGGTAACGATTAAAATATCTTATATACATTTATATTTATACTCGTTGAGTTTTTACATACTTGTCGCAAAAAAGTAACTTTTAGGTTAGATTCGGTGTTCATGCAATAATAAGAATAATATCCTGGAAAATTATTTACACACGGCCATCTGATCCCAAACTAAGCAGAGCTTGTACTGTGGAAACCATAGAACTGATATACTACATATAGTACTTTTCTTTTGTAAATACATACTTATATATAGATAATTACACCCAGACTCAGGATAAACAGACATATTCATGCACACAAATATCTGTCCTGGTGGTAATCGAACCTGTGCGGCGTGAAAGGCAAGCCAGCCCGTCACATTTTATACATGTTTCTATTATTCTTCTCAGTCGAAAATATATCTAAAGAAACAAATTATTATCTAGTTTTGCTACGCATTGTTAATTTCAAATGTGTTAATAGAGACTTTTGATTTCATAACATTAAAAATGTCAACTATGTCTGACAGGTTAATAACAGTCTCAACCGATGTGTCTAGTCTAGATGCTTGAAATTTTGAACAGAACTTCTTAACATAAATTAAATGAACAACTGAGTACGTAAGCATTTCTGGAAATTCTTCCTTTATGGGGTTATGTGTTGTGTAATTTCATTATTTTGTACGGAAACTCTTAGGACATACCTTCTATTCTTCTCGTATTTTAAGATAAACTGACTAACAAAACATACAACTATAAACACTTTTATGGCTTTTAACCAGATAACATTGAGTGCACATTACTTGGCCTAACTAATGAACAGAAATTATTATAAATACCATTCTCTAGGACACTTAAGGCAACGGCAGTCCCGTTCTAATTTAAAACAGTTGATTACGGAGGAATGTTTACCTGCAGTGACCGACTCACGGCCATAAATCGTTAAGTTGTTCTTGAGGGACCTATTCACCGCTTCAAGTAATTTCGAAATGAAGTCCTCCTTCTAATATTAATAATTACTCTATTTCCTTTAAATTGTACCTACAGAATCAAGTGGTAATCAAAATACAATGAAATATGTAAAATAAAGCATTTAGGAAGGTTCACGAGTCTAATTTTCACGTCTCCCAACAATGACCGAATTTGGTAAAATCAGAGAATAAGAATTAAATTATGGTCCATCGATTTCTAAGTTCATATTTTTTGTAGATAGTAATCATAATACAAAGCTTTTAAGAAAATATTTCTGTAGGAATTGGAAAATAGTACGACATTTGCAGATTTTTAACCCCACACTGCAGTTGGCCATTGTCAATGAGGTTAAGATTTGAATAGATTATCCGATGGTCAGTGATAACCGTCATCCATGGACACTCGCAACACCAGAGGAGCCACAAGTGCGTTGCCGGCCATTAAGCAAGGGATAGGCTCGCTTCTTGAAGGTTGCCATGTCATACCGGATCGGCAATACGTCCGCAGTTAATTGATTCCACAGAGCGGTAGTGTGCTGCAAAAAGTTTCTTGTGAAACGCACGGTGCAACGGTGGTAGATAACCATTCATCCAGGGACTCTACCGGCTAAGTCGCCGTCGTAAATGGCGTTCAAATACAGAAAGGTTAAAAAATGACTTAATCAATCGTTAAATCGGCTTCAACGTTGACAATCGATTCCGGACCATTTATGACGTCACATGTGCTAATGGAAGCCGATTTAACGATTGATTAAGTAATTTTTAACCTTTATTTATTTGAACGCCATTTAAGAAATCGATGTTCGGCGACTTAGCCGGTAGAGCCCCAGGTGCTAATTATGAAATTTCCTTTTGATACATATCTGATTCCTGTAACCTTACCGTTACAGGAATCAGATATCGTACCCAGTAACGGATTTCTCCTTAATCGTAGTACATATTACGTGTCGCCTTGACCTGTACAATTACGTTGTGTTACCAATAGACTCATTGAGTGGTCAATAATTTTGTGTCAGCGCGCTGCGCTTTCGTATAATTTTGTCCTTGAATACATTGCACGGTATTTAATCGTGCTCTTGCATTTCAATTGTCATAATTGTTGTTTTAATTATGCTGTATTGATAAGTATCTCTAATAGTTTAATGAGGTTGCTATTTTTGATAACTTACTGGGGCTTCTTAATAAGTATTAACCTGCTTTTTCTAGAGTACTTTATACTTTCGTATAAATTTGACCTTGAATACATTGCACGGTATTTAATCGTGCTCTTGCATTTCAATTGTCATAATTGTTGTTTTAATTATGCTGTATTGATAAGTATCTCTGATAGTTCAATGAGTTTGATATTTTTGATAACTTACTGGGACTTCATAATGAGAGAGACCTGCTTTTTCTAGAATACTTTATAAGTGACAGCAGACTAGATGAAAAAGGGCTCATTCTCTCCCTTATATCTGAGTTATATAAGATAGAGCTAGTTTAATGCGCTTGTTCCTTATAAACACTCAATTTAATCCCCTTGTTGTTACTAGAGCACTTTATAAGGTACAGAAGACCAGCTAAAGCAGGGATCATTCTCTTCCTTATATCTGAGTTATATAAAATAGAGTGAGTTCAATGCAACGATAGGTGCCTGTTCTTTATAGACACTTAACCCTCTTGTTGCTACTAGAGCACTTTATTAGGTACAGTATACTGGCATAAGTAGGGCTCGTAGGATGCCAAACTGGGCTGAGCCTGTACTATGGCAACCAGACAACTGATAAACATACTTACATATTTCTACATACATACATATTATAGATCAGGCACAGAACAAATTTTCGTGTTCATCATACAAATATTTGGGTGGAAATCGAACCCACGACCTCTAGCTTAGCGGTCAACGTCACTAGCCACTAGACTAACAGGCCAGTCAAGTTGCTTATGCATATCAAGTCTTATTAAAATATAAACCTATATACGTCTTATTATAATATAACCTATTTTAATGAAACTTGATATGCATAAGCAGGATACATCTTGAAAATGTTTATTCTCATTTCCACATTATATTTACTGGGCAATTTATATGAAAAGCTGTGCTGCGTAAACGTTCTTAAGACACTACTTGTTTATTTTATATTTGTTTTATTTACATTTTGCCGCTTGGTTTCTGTAATATTATTAAACTGGATAGTTTATTGATATTATTCGAGTATTGAATGGACTTTGTAAATATCTTTAACCGAGATTTTTTTTATTTGTCTATTATTGTGTATGTATTTCTAATGTAATTTTATTTTCAGGTAAGTAATCAATAAAAATGTTTCAATGATAAATTATTTCTGTGCATTATATGCCTATATTTACAAAAAAGGACTAAGTTTTTATATCCGTTGTCCAATATCCATTGCACAAGCCTAGCTTAGTATGAGCTAGATGGCGCTGTGTGATAAGTTTCGGATATTTATGTACATATATCCTGGGATTTCCATCCGATCCCAAAGTAAGCAGAGCTTGTTCTATGGAAACCAGATAACTGATATACTACATATACTAGTTTTCTTTTATAAATACATTCTTATATAGATAATTGTTGACACTCTATTCCGGACCATTTATCTCGTCACATGTGCTCATGGAAGCCGATTTAACGATTGATTAAGTCATTTTTAACCTTTATTTATATGAACGCCATTCTCGAAAACGATGTTCGGCGACATAGCCGGTAGAGCCCCTGCACGCCAGCAGGCCGTTGAATAAAATATATAAACCACGTTTATATACCGTTAAGTATTCCACAGCTTTCATCAACTGTTATGCTACTACTTGTAGTTAGATGCTCTCAACGGTCCGTAAGTGATTGGCGAGGTTATGCAACTAGGCTCGCGGTCAGTCCATAGATGGGTTGACCGCCAAAGTGTATTCATTTCTGAGCGTCTCCGTGCTTTGGAGGGCACGTTAAGCTGTCGGTCCCGGTTGGAGCTATTGGACAACAGTCGTTAAACCATGTGAAAGGCCTATTAGGCGGCTTGAACATCTCTGACACAAGGGTAACCACTGTCCATACAAAACGTAAGTACTTAATAATTTTTGTGAACAGCAATTCTCTTTAAATATCAAACAATTGACAGCTAAAACCTAAGTATATTTAGATCTAGATTTTTTAGATTGTGAACCGAATAGCGATAACTTTGTTTCATATGAAGGTCTTAAGAAAATGTAGAGCATAGCACGTTTCCGCTCTATGAGCAGAGGCCAATCAAGTACCTACCTCCAGATTATTTTAATATTATTATATTTATTAACGTTTTGGTTAGAAGCCGGATATCCTAGAGATGGAAGGGACAACAGTGAATAAAAACTAGGGTTATAGCTCTCCTTCAGACGAGATATATGCTATTCAGTTGATATGGTTATTAAAATAAAATAATAATATCCTGGGACATTATTTACACACGGCCATCTGATCCCCAACTAGCAGAGCTTGTATTATGAAAACCAGATAACTGATATACAACATATACTAGGTACTTTTCTTTTGTAAATACATACATATATAGATAATTACACCCAGACACAGGACAAACAGACATGTTCATGCACACAAATACCTGTCCTGGGTGGGAATCGAACCCACGACGTACGGCGTGAAAAGCAAGCATTTGCCAACCACGCCACTAGGCCCGTTAAGTTTAAGTTATTTTAGTTACAGTTCTTTAAACAGGCGGCTAAGCAATTTCTTTTATTTTCTTTATTTTTTTAACAGTAACGAAATTTTGTGTCGATGACTTTAATTGTCATTAAATACACCCTGTTTAATTTAGATCTAAACACTCTTTTATAGAAGAATTAAGTAATGTTTAACATTTAGATTCCTCTAAGTTTATCCAAAAAAGTCAAGGCTAACGCCGCTTACTTGCCTTAATTTTGATTGCATATGGATCGAGGTTAACTAACTTAAAAAGTTAATTTTATTTCGAATTTGATTAATGGCAATCCACGTCATCTACACATGATTTCATTACTGACAATTGAGACTTGATATTTTGGACGTAACGGTTGAATAGGGGTGGGGACAATATCATACATAATTATTTTTTTTTTGCTATTTACTCCGTTTTACTTTACTAAAGATAGAGATAAGTGTAATCCCAGCTTATTAAAGCTCTATTACCTGGAACTATAACTATAAAATTGACGATAATGATGTGACGAGCGATAATAATAATAATATTCTGGGACATTATTTACACACGGCCATCAGATCCTAAACTAAGCAGAGCTTGTACTATGAAAACCAGATAACTGATATAGTACATATATTGTTTTTCTTTTGTAAATACATACTTATATAGATAATTACACCCAGACTCAGGACAAACAGACATGTTCATGCACACAAATATCTGTCCTGGATGGGAATCGAACACATCACCTCCGGCGTGAAAAGTAAGCATTTGCCAACAGGCCCGGATCTTTTTTTTATGTTTATTGTAAACTAATATGTTATTTCCAGGGCAGCACAAGATCATCGGTCCATCTTGTAGGCAGGCCCCCTACAAGATGGATCGATAATCTTGTGCGGGTCGCTGGAAATCGCTGAATGCGGATAGCGCAAGACCGTCAATTTATTAATTGGCCTTTGTCCAGCAGTGGACGTCTTCGGCTGATATGATGATGATGTTATTTCCATTTATTAATCGATTAGGTAAGGTAATTACATTACCGCTATTGATTAAGTTCTTTGAGTCTTGTTCGTCTATTTAGCAATATATTACGGAGATATCATGTTTCATGCTAACTTACTTCGTCATATCATTTACTCTCTGGGTCGGTCGTCTTGCCTCTCTTTACAGGGGGTGAGAATCGGTGTCGAGGCACTTTTCCTCCTATAGCAATTCGTTTCGTAGCCGGTAAATACGTGCCGTGTCGTTTTAGTGCTTCTAGGTAGGCTTTTGGTTAGAAGGTGATCACAGAAGATGTTGAGGCGCTACAGATGCTGGCCGACCAGTCGGGAGCTGTGAGGGATGTGGATGTGAATCTATCTAGGACTTTGGACCGTGACCAATTCAAAACCTTAGGGGGTACAGCTTTAATTAGGAGGGGTAATTTTTTTCATGTAGTTCATCAACATCATCTCAGCCGAATTACGTCCACTGCTGGACAAAAACCTCCCCAAAGAATGGGGGAGGATATGCCATAATCGCCACGCTTGGCAGACGGGTTGGCGATCGCAGTTTGATGGTCATTGTTCACAGAAAAACGCCGCTGCCCGTTCTCTGGTTTGTATTCCCTCGGAACGATTTCTACGTCCCCCACTTTATATACCTATATATATGCCACAAGTTTGGCGCCAATGAGGTGAACTGGGGCTTAACTTTAATTATACTGGACGTGAGTACATATGAGAAAGTGATGCAGGTTTACTGAACCATTAAGAATTAAGATTGCTGTTGGCATATAAACATTTATGTCCGTAAAGTACTACCTATTAGTACGGGGCTTATTCAATAAATTTTCTAGTGTAAGCATTTATCCATCGTAAATTTATACCATACAATGCTTGTTTAAGAAATTACTGCGTGCATTGGATAGGTATCTAATTAGTAGAAGATACTTTATGGTTACATACTACGGATAAAATATCTAGCCTTTTGTTTTACCACCGATATGTTATTTATTATTTTTAGAACAAAGGTGTAATTATCTTTAAACGTCTTCTTCGTATTAACTATATAGCAAATAATTACACATTTTTATAGTACGAAGTCAGTGGACAAATACACATTGCCGACCATGACTCACGCGTTGCTTTCCGCGTTTGACCGGGTCATAGAGTGAAAGAACACTATGCTTAGAGTCCCATGATGTCGCAAATCACATCTGACTTGCAAGCCACATAATATGCATTTGGATAAATTTCATTTTAGAGTTATATTATTATTTTGATCCCGATCAAGATAATAGATTACATTCAATAATAATATAAAAAAAGAAAATGTAAGTGTGCTTTAAGACCACTGTACTGAAGTTACTTGACTGCACGTGCGGCGCAGCGGCTAAGACAGTCGCCTCGCCGTTTCGTGTCGCGGGTTCGAGTCCCTCGTCGAACAACTATTTGTGTGACCCATAAATAGTTTTTCCGAGTCTTCGTGTAATTTGTGTCCGTCTATTATATGTTTGTAAAGTACCCCGCGACACAGGGATTAGTTTCCCTAGTGCGGGCGTTGTCTTTTTGAAAAGTAAGTAAAAGTAAGAAGTAAAGCTTTGATATTCAAAACGTAACTAACTGGCTATGAGAGCAAAAGAGAGAAAGAAAATGTGTACTCGCACCTTTCACTCTTGCCCATACAGTAATATACGAAACGTGACCCTCTTTCTATCTTCAGTAACTTATATCTCCCTCTCAACTTCCGTTCGCCTCACCCGATCGTTCTTGTCGTAACGCTCTCGTCACGCATTCACCAGTTTACTCCCAAGCGTGCTTAAAGAAGATTTACTTCAACAATGATTATATTAATATTGATTGGAGGTCACAAAAGAAAAAAAACGAAATATTGAAAATATTTATATTTCTTATGTTATTTGTTTTACTTAGGATGCCGGCGGCGCTCACTAGTTGGATTATACCCAGAACAAATTGTAAATTGTTACGAGCTCAATCTATCTATGAAGCTGAACTAGAATTTTTTAAACTTTCATTTTCATTTTTATTCTCATTTTTTTTTTCATATTAAGTTGCTTTTGAATCTTAGTGAAATTTGCGCAGTAATTGCTCTTCAATTTCATATTTGTATTACGTCTCATTTATTATCACCGTTGCATTATAAGAATTTTCTATTTTATTGCAATTATTGCTTACAAGCTTCTACTAGATTCGTAATAGTGCAGTTTCATGAGTTGCGTGAGCTTCATAATTATTGCACAGTTATATTTAATCGTGATCCGCTCTTGTTTTATAACATTTAATATGTTACGTATTGTTACGGTAAAGTGGGATGAATAAAAATCGAGAACACCAGGTTACTTGTTAAGGACCAACAACTTCGCAGGACTAGATAGGTAACACCCTAAGCAACAACTTTTGTTCTACGAGTTCCGACATAACTCAATTCAATACATAAAAAAATGATATTGCACTGATGACAGGCAACTAGAGAAATGGGTCAAGTTCAAAGGCGCTAGCGCTGCGCCCTTCCCCGCGCCCTCGAAAGGGTATATTTAAGTAATCTTTTTGATGCGCGGAGAGTTACATTGGGAAGCACTCCACCGCTTTGTTGTTGCCATAATCGCCACGCTTGGCAGACGGGTTAGCGATCTTAGTAAGATGGTCATAGTACTCAGAAAGAAGCTTCTTCCTGTCCTCTGGTAGATACGCCTCCCACGGGATGAGATGGGGTCAAACAATACATTATTCAAACTAAATCTTTGTTTACTGTATCGGTAGCAGAGCACATTGTACATAGTTTATGGTTTTTACACGACTGAATAAGCACCACATAAACACGACATACGTTGTATGTAGGTGCGCAGTATATTTTGTAGCCATAAAATAATTTGTTTATATAATATCGAAAAACATTTACGATTAAAATTCAAAACTGCATTCCCAAACCATTATGCTTCAGCGTGATTAAAATCGTGATTCTGAGTTTGGTCGGCAGGGCCTTTTTTATCTTTTTGTGGTTCTTGGAAATCTTGGAACTTCCTTAAAGAAGTACCAATTTACCGCGGCCGCGGGTCGATGACCTTGACTTCGATACAGTGAGTCATTTGTACAGCGATTATGTTAAGGAAACCAAAGACAAGGATCTGATGGAAGGAAATACACATGTTAATAATAATATCCTAGGGCATCTGATAAATGATTGGTGTCAGTATTATATTTTATGTCCGTTTTTTAGCCAACTACTCTTTTAATGTTATACTAAGGAAAACCTGTCATTGGCCTTCCCTTTATATTGTATCCTGAAAATTGCGTTATTATCTGTATCGCTGTTGGTTTTCTTAATAAATAAATAAATTATCCACACATGGCCATCAGATCCCAAACTAAGCAGAGCTTGTACTATGGAAACCAGATAACTGATATACTACATATACTACTTTTCTTTTGTAAATACATACTTTTATAGATAATTACACCCAGACTCAGGGCAAACAGACATGTTCATACCCTCAAGTCTGATAATTCTCCTCACATCTCCCAACAAGTTTTATTTTCAGCTACTTGTTTGAAGGAGATGTCGCGTCATACGTTTTAATTAATATTTTTACGAGCTGATTAAATATTTAATTACTGAGCGAAATGCGCAGGAATATTACCTAGGTACCTACATAACAATAAATAGATTTCACGTAAATGCGAAAAAAATCTATTATCTGGTAGTCTCATAAAATATTATTATAATTAGACAGTGAAGCTAAAAAACAAAACAAAATAAATATTTAAGGGGGCTCATGGGAGGCCGTCACGTTTGTTGTATGGACAACAAACGTGAATGTTTCTGCTCGTTTTTATAGATAATGATACGGAACCCTTCGTGCGCCAGTCCGACTCGCACTTGGCCGGTTTTTTTGATACCCATCATTATACTGCTTTTTCTAAGGCTTCCTTTTCTAAACTAAAATAATAAAGAACGCAGCAAATCCGCAAGTGCAGTGCAAACCGGATCCACGAATATCGGAACGAGTATGTTTTTATGGATTCTTTTTTTGTAACGGCTCTTAAACTTCGCTTATTTTCTTTTATACTGGCGACCCTGCATTTTATCATCAGCCGAAATAACATTGAAAATAAAACTACGCAAGTTTCTTCTAGACATGATTATGTTTTCTAAGAACTAACGATGATTAGGTACAGTCCGACGGCACATCGGTAGATATACCTGTGATCTTTATTAAGTTAGTATTAAAAGCGTTTCTCGAAGCTCATTTGTGTCCACTGGTGTACCGTTGACTGTATTATGATGACTGTTTCGTTGGTCTAGCGGTAACGTGTTCAACGGTAGATAATCAGGTCCTGGGTTCAAATCCCGGGTCGGGCCAAAAAGTGATTTTGGATTTTTTCTGTTGACAAAATTTCTCAGTATCAGCACGAAGTCTGGGAGTTGGCAGTATTACATCCCCGTGCCTCGTAAAGCACGTACGTCAGTCCTGTACCTGACCTCTTTCCGGTCGTGTCATCGTCAGCTAGTCGTCCCATCGGATCATGAGAGTGATAAAATAGAGAGTGTCCCTGTGTTTACGCACACACTTGTGCACTATAATATGCCCCTCGCAAACAGTTAGTCTCCACTGAGACTGGCCGAAAGCCATAGCCGAAAATCGACCAGGAAAACTAAGATAGTAAAAATAATTGATGTTTTAAAAGATCGGACCGAATTCATCTTTCTATATGATAAACAATTTGAACAAAATGGACATACAGGACCATTCCGAAAGCACTAACTATCGAATAAAAAAAAAACAAAATCGGTTCTCAAGCAACATGAAAATCGCATAACATACATATAAAATAGAAATATACAGTCGTATTGATAACTGCCTTCATTTGAAGTGGGTCAAATATAAATACCTACGTCCTTCCAAGCATAATCTAATTAAAAATGTATGTAATCGTTGTGTAAGTGTATGATCATTAAGTGATTAATAAGTAAAGTAATGCTCGTAAGCGACAGTTGACATAACGAGTTTGTTAAAAGGTCGCTCTTCATTCGCTTAACGCAGTCAATTGCATCTTCATTCAGGATATAATTTTAATTGTTATTAAAAAGATAAGCAATTTTGGCAATAAATATTCTACTCGTATTACTCCAGAAAATTGAGTGGGGTCTCCCAAAGGTAAAAAAGGAACCTATACTTTCGAAAAGTGGTGTTTTAGCGCCAACGCGGAAAAAGACAAATCGAGCCATTGATTCATTTTCAAAAATTGGTGAAATTTCGAGTTTACATGTGTAAATATGGTGTATTTTTAGACGATTTAAGATCTTCGACGACGTACACATATGGAGGAAAGTGCCAATTGCCTAACTCGCGATTGTAACACAGGACCTCATTGTCTACGGCGATCACGGCGGAAGATCCTACCTCTAAACCAACGAGGTAGGCACCCTGTCCCCTTAACAGCGCAAATATTGATTACTAGCTGTGCCCCGCGGTTTTACCCACGTTAAACTTTATAAATTATAGCATATGCGTTATTCCAGGGTGCCAGTTAACTACATACCAAATTTTATTAAAATCCCTCCAGCCGTTTAACGTGAAGAAGTAACAAACATACACACTCACGCACTCACATACTCTCACACTCACAAACTTTCGCCTTTATAATATTAGTGTGATTGTCTTCAGACGCGTTACGTTCCGTCCAGCACAATGTAGCTCAGTCGCATTGGTCGCGGGCAGTCACAGCGGTATATCCCTGCAACTACTAATGGTAGCGATTAGAAATGTAGATACTCAAACTATATTATACTAGCTGTGCCCTGCGGTTTTACCCGCGTTAATCTTTATAAATTTCAGCCTATGTGTTAATCCAGGGTGTCAGCTAACTCCATACCAAATTTTATTAAAATCTCTCCAGCTGAAAAGGTTACAAACATACTGACCTCACTCTACACTCACACACTCTTAAACTTTCGCCTTTATAATATTAGTTGAATTGTCTTCAGACGCGTTACGTTCCGTCCAGCACAATGTGGCTCCATCGCGTTGGTCGCGGGCAGTCGTGGCGATATACATATCTCTGCAACTACTAATGCTAGCGATTAGAAATTTAGATACTCTTACTAACAAAACTAGGGATTATAAATCGATACGTCGTGTTACTGGCCTTATTATATTTTAATAAACCACGATGAACACACATTCACAAGCTTTTGAGAATTTCGTTTGCAATCCGTACGCTACTCAAGTCTATTTTACTTCTACGCATTTAAATGTATCGACTCCGCAATGTTGGTTTGTTTATTTTTATAAAGACGTTGATTTAACGTTCCATTCAAAATAAGGCATGCCTTTGTCCCTACTCCAGCTTTGAATGTCGACTAACTACGAAACTATTAATGCTATCTAATTCAAAACAATACGGAAAGTATTTAATATGCAAAAGATTACAATCTTTCCTCCATTAACTTCCCGTTGGCAGCACAAAATTATTCCAACGAATTCCTTGTCCTAGTTTTATTCGGTTGGAAACTCTTTTTCTGCCGAATGCGTCACGAGTCACGACCCACAATCATAGCATGCAAAAGACGTATTAGACTACGGATTACATTCATTTGCAAATAGTTCAATCTTACTTTATACTACTACTACAGTACTACTACCTCTACTATTGTTTTTAATTAGCCTGTGACAAATGTGACACCCTGTAATGCAGGTATACTTAACGTAATATTATACATACATACATAGACTCACGCCTGTTTCCCAGAGGGGTAGGCAGTGACAACGGACTTCCATTTGTCACGATCCTTGCATACCTCTTTCGCTTCGTTTACTGACATAATATTCTTCATACATGCTCGCCGGTTTAGGGTACTTCTGACCTGACCTTTCTTAAGTACGTCTCCGATTTGATCAGAGAATGTTCTACGAGGTCTTCCCCTTCCGGTTGTACGTAATATTATACATGATTTTCATTGAAGATTTATAAACTATAGCAAGTTACATAACAAGCTGAACTACGCGTGAAAATATACAACAAAGTTCAATTAGCTTCACATACAAGAATAACGATCAGCGTTCATTAGTATCTATATACTACATATATAATTTTTATATTTTAGTTAAGCTCCTTAACTTTTTTACTGTTCACTCTGCTGCACGCTGTATATAGGGTTGCCAACTATACTGTTTTGAACAGTATTATCCTGTTTTTCACTAAATTATTTTTTTTACTGTTGAACAAAAATAAAGTTTACAAAATACTGTTTACATTTATTTAGTCAGAGGGCGTTCACTGCTCAGTGCAGCGCAACTACAAATATTGTAAATTAGTAAGTTGTGCGAGAAGCTCTAAAAATATGTATTTAAAACAATAAATAAATGAAATACTATTCATTTTTCTAAAATACTGTATAATATTCTTCATAGACTTGAATATAATTTATTTCTAGTAAAAAAAGTTGACAACCCTCAATGTGGAATTTTATTAAATCTATAGGATTAATATTAATAAACTTCCAAATTGATAGTGTAGTGAGGGTTGCATGATATTATGTTATCCAAAGTTATCTACTTTGGATAACATAATATCATACGGCCTTCCATTTTTATTTTTTCCTTAAGAATCTCAGCACAAAAGAATAAATAAGCTGTTAATACACAGATAAGATTGTAAAAGCTAACGTTAGTTGGCTGGGAGTCAGCCGCAACCGTGAGACAAAATATTGAGATAATCGTAAACCATAGCGCGCTTAGGTTGGTAGAACGGTAGAGCCTACTGCGTACTCCGGAGTTACCGTCACTTCGCGGTTGCGGTGAAACACAGCAATTTGCTGCGAATTAGTTTTATAAATTGTGTGCTCTTTCGTAAATTAAATGACAAGATAGTTCACGATCCTTGCGGTTAAACCTTGCTTTCAGTTATGATAAATATGTAGGTACATTGATCATCATAACAGCTGTAAAAAGTCCACTGCTGGACAAAAGAATCATCTTGGGGGGATATGCCATAATCGCCACGCTTGGCAGACGGGTTGGCAATCGCAGTATGACGGTAATAGTACTCAGAGAGACGCTGCTGCCCGGCCTCTGGCAGACACTCCCTCTGATCGATTTCTACGCCCCCCACGGGATGAGAAGGGGTGATGATATGCTGTCTGATATTCGCGCGCCGTCACCACACAGCATATAGGTACAGACGCCAGCACATCAAGCTACCCCAATCTGTCAAATTTCCACAATTGAAAGTGAACCTTATGCTTTAGTGATAAAGTTGAAACTCTATAAAAGAAATTTGACAGATTGGGGGTAGCTTGATGTGCTGGCGTCTGTACATTGATAATTACTTGTAATGTACTTATATATCATGATTGCAATTATTTGAGTATTTTGTAAGTATGATAAGATTCTAAAAATATATTTGCTCATCCGTGACCAGGCGTTTGGCATTGGAGGTCGTTTTCAATACATCTGTGTTTACTTCTATTTATAATTAATTAGGGATATATTTAAGTCGCTATTTAAAGCACCACCGTGACTCAGAAGGTAATGAACCTGCCTTCTGATTGAAAGGTTGTAAGTTCAATCCTCGCACAAGACAAATATTTGTGTTCACGATCATGTCTATTTGTGTTCATTAGTTAGATTAGTAAGATGCGTAACATATAGTTATACTTACTTATATTATAATTTAGAAGCGAAGATAAATTATAAGGACACACTTCTAACACTTATTAGTGTATTGACTGGCCGGTTGGCGTAGTTGATAAATGCTTGCCATTCACGTCGCAGGGGCTCTACCGGCTAAGACAGGGAACATCGCTTTCTTGAATGGCGTTCAAATAAATAAAGGTTAAAAATGACTTAATCAATCGTTAAATCGGCTTCCATGACTACATGTGACGTCATAAATAGTCCGGAATCGATTGTCAACAACAAATCGATTGATTAAGTGATTTTTTACCTTTGTTTATTAGAACGCCATTCACTAAAACGATGTTCGGTGAATTAGCCGGTAGAGCCCCAGGTCGCGGGTTCCACTCCACACAGGACAGATATTTGTGTGCATGAACAAGTATGTTTGTCCTGAGTCTAGGTGTAAATACCTATCTATATAAGTATGAAATACAAAAGACAAGTAGTATATGTAATATAATAATATCTAGGGACAATAATATCTAGGGACAATGTCACACAGATCATCCTAGCCCCAAACTAAGCAAAGCTTGTACTATGGGTACCAGGCGACGATATACATACTTATATAGATAGATAAATTCTTAAATACATAGAAAACATCCATGACTCAGAAACCAATATTCGTGCTCATCACACAAATATTAGCACTTACCGGGATTCGAACCCAGGACCACCAGCTTCGTAGGCAGGAGCACTACCA
Source organism: Pseudoips prasinana (assembly GCA_951640165.1). Lineage (NCBI taxonomy): Eukaryota > Metazoa > Arthropoda > Insecta > Lepidoptera > Nolidae > Pseudoips > Pseudoips prasinana. The sequence continues at coordinate 28,428,903 of OX621236.1, read as the reverse complement.
ACTAGGCTACGGTGACCGTCATATAATATATCAGTTATCTAGTTACCATAGTACAAGCTCTGCTTAGTTTGGGATTGAATATCCGTGTGTGAATAATGTCTCAGGATACTATTATTATTATTAGTTAGTTTAGTAAGAGTCTTAACACATAGTTGTACAGACACCAGCACATCAAGGTACCCCAATCTGTCAAATTTCACCAATTGAAAGTCAACCTTATACTTAAGAGATAAAGTTGAAAATCTATAAAATAAATTTGACAGATTGGGGTAGCTGCATGTGCTGGCGTCTGTACCTAAATACTTAAAATGTATGTTCGCCTGTATATTTATTTATATATATTTATTTTATCCAATGTTAAGTAGATACTTAGGTAGTGTCTGCAACATTATTCTCAACAACACATACCTACTTCAACTTCCTTGTAGTTTTTCTTTAACACTATTCAATCATAACAATAATTTTAATTGTTTGTATAAGTTTTTTGTTTTATAATCGTGCAACTAAGGTGAGCATAAGCAATGTGTGCGTGACGGTAATATATTGATGTGCAGTTCAACACAGTATCCAATTATTCCTTTGTTAAAAACCAAGTGCGAGTCGGAAACACGCACCGTGAGTTCCGTTGAAACCTTAATATGATTAAGAATACATAAAAATTTAACAGCTTTCTAGCTTTGGATCTTAGGCATCTCGCTACCGGCGAAAAGTGACAAACGATAAATTCCGCTAGCTGATTCAGTAATTTATCATATTTATTTGACTATTATGTACTTACTTAAGTTATCGATGAAGAGTATATGTACCATCTCTTTATCTTTTAAAGCTATCATCATCATCATTATATCAGCCAAAAGACGTCCACTGCTGGACAAAGGTCTCACCCAAGGATCTCCATAATGGCCGGTCTTGTACTGCCTGCATCCAGCGGCCTCCCGCAACCCTTGTCAGATCGTCGGTCCACCTTGTAGGGGGTCTGCCCAAACTGGATTAATGCTATATGCCTATCTGATGAACCTATCATTTTATCTCTACACCACCTTAAGGTTGTCTTGGACAAATAGCCCTAGGTATTTAGTCCTCCACTGCTGCACTGAATTTCTTCGTGCATCTTTATAAACTAAAAAGAAAGAACAACAGAGAAATCGCGTAACATAGATACAGAAATAAAAGTACAATGGAATTGAAAACTTCCTTGTTTTGAAGTCTGTTATATGTTTTGTAAAACAGTTGCACCATATCTCTACAGGCAAACCCGCTGCCCGCCAATAGTTGCCTTGCTCGCTTCTCCTAAACAGTGTAACTAAATCCTTAAATCCATAGCATGTCTTCGTGATTGAGTTCAGTGCTCAAATCGGAAAAATAACCGTTTGTTTAACAAAATGACAGTTTTAGGTCTTTGAACTTTACCATCTGGCGTGATCTGAGCAATATTAGGAACCATACATTGAGAACCAGTCCCGATACTTAACTGTTATTGAGACTGTCGCTATTTGTCAATGACGAATTGGCGGAACTTAATCAATGACAATGCCAAGCACGGTATGGTGCCTTCAATGTAATTCTATTGTTTTTTTGTCATTGGTTAAATGGTGCAGTAAATTGAGGCGACATCTGAATGTGCTGTTCACATAATGTCTTCACGACTTTGATGGCATTCAAATTGGGGAAGACAAAAGCTTTAGCTTCTGAAGTTTATTTTATACTAGCTTCCTACCGCGACTTCGGCTGTGTTAAAATATAAGTTTTAGATGTACCGTATACGCGGTAGGTAGTTTAGATATTATACTAATAATTAAATGTGCCGTCAAAACTATTTTAACCGTTTCGGGGACACCCACAAGCAGACAAAAATATAATGAATTAAAACTCCACTAGATTTTCATATTATAACCTCACCTACACGTTATATATAACAAAATAAATCCTGTGTGTGTATAAATCTTTGGTGTCTGGGAGTCTACCGCCTAATTCGCCGGTCAGCCGGTAATCGTGATCGGCGTTCAAATAGATGAAGTTTAAAAATGACTAAATCCTTCGTTCAATCGGCTTCCATGAGCACATGTGTCGTCATAAATCCTGGATCCTGCAACACAGGTTATCCTAGTGCGGGTTCCAGTGTCACCTTAAATATCTAAGTGCAACCATTTATGAAACAATAAATTTTATTTTATTTTTTATTTATTTTATTTTATATGTTCTTTTCTGCATATTACTTTTACAAAATAATGTCGATGTTCCACATCTGCCAGGCGACCCGTGACGGCTCACATTTTTTATAATTACGGTTTGGGCTGAAAGGCAAGGTAAAAGCAACTGTCTGTAATATTTATCTTCTCTTCATAGCATATCTTTGTTTACAGTTATTTAAAACGAAAATGGTGGCTGCCATTCTAGTTTGGAAATTTACACTTTTTTAAAAGCTGGTAACGCACTTGCTGTGCGTTTTAACTGCTTGTACACACGGCTACATATTAAGCTATACATTTCCAATATAAGCTGACCTGTCATTGTATGGAAATCATATACAACGCGGGATCAGCTTATATTGGAAATGTATAGAGTACGTTGCTTTGCTATTCTATATAAAAAAAGATCTTTACCCTTCCGTTGCCTGAGCTATTTAGGTTAATTTAATTCAAAACTGTAGACACCCTTTATAATCATTAATTGATTAACCAACCTGTAAATAGGATCATTCATAGGTCAACCCTTAGTACGGCAACTGTCGAATGCCATAACTGTGACTAAACTCATACTAACCGTTTATTTTTATAATTATGATGTGGTACAACTATGTTACATTAACGTGAAAGGATTTATTGATATGCACCTGGTTTATGCTCATATCATCAAGTCATGTTGACAAATTTGTGCAAGTTATTATTAGATCGATGGCGCACACTTTTTTTTTTAATTTACAGTTTTAATATACGACATGTAACTGAATTAACGCACACCCTGAAAATAGGTTCAAAATCGTTTACTGAATCGATTTATATCATTTTTAATATAGGTAATTTATTTTCCAAAATAATTAAAACTACGGAAATTATTCTCATATCAACCCTGTACGATCAAAACAAATTGAAATGGACTGTAAGTCAAACTCGCAATTTTAAAATCGTAGTTTTATTTGTATTCATACAAATTCCATCATTAAATACAAAATAAAGAAAAATAAATTTTATTCCAAGAAAGTAATTTAGTAAATATCAATGCATATACATGTTAAAGTAAAAATTCAGTGTATGTTTTATGATTACAACATAATATTATAATTGGGGTGTCTGAGGTGTGCGTTGATTACGTTACATGTTGTATATATGTACTGTTTAATATATGTATTATCGCGTACAATGAGATCTTCCAGACTACCGTTACTGCCGTCAATAAAGTTCATGTTAATTGAATATAAAATTTGATGTACTTTATCTGTCAATTATATGTTTGTAAAGTACCCCGCGACAAACGCGCCCACGTACCTCAAAAAGCACGTAAATCTGTACGTACGTGTACGTGCTTGTGCTCATGATTTCTCCCTGATCATGTCAACACGCCGTTCTTTGAGATTGATCTAATTAAAGGGCAGCTATAGAATCCTGTTTTAATAGATTCCGTATAAAGTTAACCGTGAATCGTTGGCTTTAAAATCCACCTACGCAATTACCCAGTGTGCGCTTTCGCTTGTATTAGACTAAGTCCATGACTACCACAATATTATTTAAATTCTTAAAGACGTTAGTGTAACATAGTTTATTTATGTGATATTTACAAACAAGCTATCTTTTTCAAATTATTTTTAAATTCTTTCGTAAATATGTGTGGGCCCAAGAGACTACGGAATAAGGTTCAAAATTCCTATAAAAATGATAGCTTGTTTTATATTTACCAACTGTTATAATGCTTTATTTATTATGTGATATTGTATGTAAACTGGCCGGGAAGTGAATGTTATTATCTAGGGCGTGTATTGAATTTGTGGTCGGTGGCGGCTATACTGATTAAAATGGTCCGGAATCGATTTCCAACGTTGAAGCACAGTATAAATATGGACAGTAAGGTAACTAAGCCAAATTGATGAAATAATTACCTACGCTCTATTGAAGCTGCAGGGTTGTAACTTTTACTGTTTAAGATACAGATTATTATTTCCTAATAAAATATATTGTTTTATATATCAGCAGAACGGTTAAAAGCCGTATCCTACGCAATACGCATGTAGATTTTTAAAGAGATTGTGGAGATAAACTTATACGCGACCACTCGTTTTGACGCGACTCACTACTGACAGCACCGCGACAACCCCTTAAGGGTCATGTCGATGCGCATGTTTGTGTGAGTGTGCCGTTTCGATCGTTCGTAGGTAGTTTCCGTACTGGTCTCTTTTTATACTGAGGTTGAAGCCTGGGGCTCTACCGGCTAACTCGCCGAACATCGATTTTTTTAATGGCGTTCAAATAAATAATTGTTAAAAATGACTTAATCAATCGTTAAATCGGCTTCAACGTTGGCAATCGATTCCGGACCGTTTATGACGTCACATGTGCTCATGGAAACCGATTTAACGATTGATTAAGTAATTTTTAACCCTTATTTATTTGAACACCATTTAAGAAATCGATGTTCGGCGAGTTAGCTGGTAGAGCCCCTGATCGAACGTGCGTTAACTCTTCACGTTGGAAGTAAAAGTGAGATGGTTAGCATGATTGTTCGACAGGCATGTGTGTTACTATTACTGCGTGCTTATTATCTAGTTAGGCGCAACATAATTACCGACTGATGTGTTTACTAGAGCGTCCGCTGTAAGTTTCCGCCATTGCTGTTAGAATGGTGCAAGTATGCAGACTCATAAGGAATCGTTTTTATGGCGTCCTCTAGGCGGATATGCTTTTATTTTCTGTTATTGCTTGTTAAGGTGACTATTAAACATTGGTCAGTAGGTAAAAGACTGGGGAAGGGAGTGCCGTGAGGGCGCTAGAAACATATAAATATATTATGTTTTAGCTCCACAATACTTTAACTCTTACGAATTAAAGATTTTAATATATTCCTAAATCCTAGAAACAGATTTCAGTATGAATATAGAATTATGTATTCCCGAATTTTAGAGCCTTCATTCGTTTTTGATAACAGATTTTTTATTTTACAAGTTATCGAAAACTAATGAAACCTCCTAAATTCGGGAACAGGGAAAGTACAGTTTTGTAATTATTTTCTTTGTTGTAAAAGTTACCATGTATTATAAAACATGTCAAAGACCGGAAAAATAAAGTATCAATCAGTTCCGTTGAATAATCGCTGAAAAAACCTTCAATGCGTCAGCATAAATAAATATTCTTCAGAGAAACGTATATAAACAACAACCAAATCAAATCAAATCAAAGACTACGATGTTAATCCTTCTGCTGTGTTATATAAAGTGCCTACTTTGTAATCGGCTCCAAAAAGAAGTTGTCATTAATTCGGCTTTCAATATAGACCCATATAATAATACATATAAAAATAATTTTAATACTGTAAAAAATAACTTGACTGCACGTGTGGCGCAGCGGCTAAGACAGTCGCCTCACCGCTTCCTGTCGCGGGTTGGAGTCCCGCGCCGGACAACTATTTGTGTGACCCATAAATAGTTGTTCAGAGTCTGGATGTAATTTGTGTACGTCTATTATATGTTTGTAAAGTACCCCGCGACGAAAAGATTAGATTACCTAGTGCGGGCGTTGTCTAAAAAAAAGAATTGTTAAAATCAGTCGTTACCAAGAAAATTTAATAACTTCGGTAAACTAAAATTAAATAACTTCGGTTGTGTTTTTATAACCATAATTATAAATGTTAGGAGTAAAAGTGAGCCGGTTAACATAATTGTTCGACAGATATCTGTGTTACTTCCATTACTGCGTTATTATCTAGTTAAGTGTAACAAGAATCATAATTGACGAGCGATGTGTTTAATAGAGCGTCAGCAGTTAGTTTTCGCCATTGCTATTAGAGCGGCGTGAGTGTGCAGGCGTACTCACAAGTAATTGAGTTTATTGTAGTCTTCTTGGCGGATATCCTTTAATTTTCTCAGCTATTGCTTGTTGTATGAATATAAATATATTTATTACTTTGATTATTTATTCCCTATATTAACCACGTTAAGTTTTGAAGTTTGTAACGAACGCTCTTCAATTATTTTACTAATATAATATAATACTAATATAATAATATAACGGCGAAAGTTTGTGAGTGTGTGAGTGGTTTGTTACTTCTTCACGTCTTAAACAGGTGGAGCGATTTTAATAAAATTTGTAATGGACTTAGCTGACACCCTGGATTAACACATAGGCTATAATTTATAAAGTTTAATGCGGGTAAAACAATTCTTTGTGTTTACTCGTATAGTTACAATATCGTTGTCATTAGGACTGTTTTACTAGTTAGTTTTCAATCGAAAATAACGAAGGCTTATGTTTGATTCCCGGGTAGGGTACAATAATGTGACAAGGATTATTGTTTCCAAAAAATTACTCTCCTAGGCCTTACGACCCTTGTAACTAACCTGGAAGACATTTTTGTCCAGCGGTGGACGTCTTTCGGCTGATATAAGGATAATGATGATGCTGAATAACGATTTTAAACCTCAACCTCACCGAGGGCAAATATTTATGTCAATGAACATGTCTGTTTGTCCTGAGTCTGGGTGTAAGTATCTACCTATATAAGTATGTATTTACAACAAAAAGTAGTATATCAGTTATCTGATTTCCATAGTAAGAGCTCTGCTTAATTTGGGATCAGATGGCCGTGTGTGAATAATTTTAGGATATTATTATTATTTATAATATTACGAACTCCTTCTTACCCCATTTATATTACGAAAATCCTAGCGGCACGTGTGCTCTTAATATAGAAAAATGACGCTTTACTCGACAACTCAACACATCCTATACACAATGGAATTGTCCTTGCCAACACGAATCAAGTTTCTTATTCCCACACCGACAGCCAAAGTAGCTATACGGTAAAATTCTCATTTTAAACAAAATACAGGCATGAAAACAATACAATATACATGTATGAAATTCTTATTTCAAATATCAATACAATATTCACGTATGAAATTCTTATTTCAAATATCAATACAATATTCATGTATGGAATTCTTATTTCAAACATCAATACAATATTCATGTTTGAAATTCTTATTTCAAACGAAGACTCTCAACTGACAATAGAATCATGAACACAAATCCGTCAAGTGAATCATTACACGTCTCCGTAACTAAAATACTGGCAATATTATATATAACGGTACCTATTAGAACAAAGACCTTCAATTTTGCAAATTACAGCATTTAAAGAAACAGTAACATTTAAATTCAAAGCCTTGTTTTTTTTTGTCCGAGTTCATGGAACCATATCGCTGATGGAAAGGTTAATTGTAATGACCGCATAGCGTAAATAGAAAAACTTCCTCACTTCCTCAATCAAGTGGCCAAGGTACTACTGGACGAAGGATCTTGAATTTGTTAGAAACCAGCGATGAACATTGCTATAAAATAAATTTATGTTGTAGGTAAATTTATTACATAGCAATTTTCTAGTAATTGCCATAGCAATATTTGCAAGGTTTTCAGTTACAACTGTAATACCTGTGTTCGGATATCAATTTAGCGTATATATTTTTGCACGGAGAATAAGCATTGCCATACAAGTGTTCTGGGCACGATACCCTTTGATGCCGATGCGGAGCGCCTATTGGATTGCCTTTAGTTAGTTTATTTTATATTATTATTATAGTCCAAATTTATTTTTAATTTAATTTTATATTTAGTTTTCTTAGCAACAATTAGGTTTTAGGATAGATACTTTAAATAAACTGATTTGAATATTATGTACAGACACGCCAGCACATTCAGCTACCCCAATCTGTCAAATGTATTTTATAGATTTTCAACTTTATCACAAAAATATGAGGTTCACTTTCAATTGGTGAAATTTGACAGATTGGGGTAGCTGGATGTGCTGGCGTCTGTAGATAAAAACCTAATTAAGTTAGCTAAGTAATCAAAACTTAAAATTTAGCCGTTATTAATTTAGCTTAGTGTGATTTCATTTATTTGTATCGTGTTTGCCTATAAAGGTACTTTATAAGTTAATTTATTTACCTTATGGATAAATGAATTACCCATTTACCTCAGCAATATATGCAATGTTTTCAGTTATTACCTACTGTCGCCGGTGTTCGGTTATATATATCATATATTTGTACAGGTAAATAATAGAAAATAGTTATCTAATAAATTGACGCATGACGTAAATTTATTAGGTAACTATTTTCTATTATTTACCTTCGCAATCTATCCAAGATTCAGATTTTTAGTGTCCACCAGGTGTAAAATTAACGTTTAGCGGTTCTGCATATGTTATAACTTTATTGTATTACGCCCGTATATTTTGTTATATTTCATCATTATCATCATCATATCAGCCGAAAGACGTCCACTGGACAAAGGGCTCCTCCAAGGATCTTTACTATGGCCGGTCCTGCGCTGCCCGCATCCAGCGGCTTTTTATATCTATCGTGACGTTATAACAAATCTTAGTAACCGATTTGAAGCATGTCTCATGTACTTGCCTACTTTTTCTTGTGTTTGTATTGTCTCCATTCATTTTTGCTCTTAAAATAATAATAATACCTTGGACAATGTCACACAGATCATCCTAGCCCCAAACTAAGCAAAGCTTGTACTATGGGTACCAGGCGACGATATACATACTTATATAGATAGATAAATACTTATATACATAGAAAACATCCATGACTCAGAAACAAATATTCGTGCTCATCACACAAATATTTACACTCACCGGGATTCGAACCCAGGACCACCAGCTTCGTAGGCAGGAGCACTACCAACTAGGCTACGATGCCCGTACTTTACAAATCAATCCCAGTATTAAAATTTAACAAATATACATTTTTTTTAAAGACAACGCCCGCACTAGTGAATTTATTCCCTGTGTCGCGGGGTACTTTACAAACATATAATTGACGGACACAAAGTACATCCAGACTCAGAACAACTATTTATAGGTCACATAAAATAGTTGTCCTGCGCGGGATTCGAACCCGGGACAAGCGGCGAGGTGACTGTCTTAGCCGCTGCGCCACACGTGCAGATCACGGACATATGGCATACAGACTCATAATAACTAGATATGTATCACGTAGCGTTTGCATTGCTTGCTGTACGGAATATACTTTATTACTATTCTATAAATATTCCGAGGCGCACGTAATACAGTTTCAAACGAAATGTATTCAAGCAATCTTAAATTCTAAGACGCAATTCATTACCGCTAAGAGCCGAGTTCCAACACATTCTGCACATACATTAGCCTACTAGACTATTAATGATATTCGTCTGCTTGTTTCACACAAGGCTTGAAATCTAGCAATGTTATTTGCATATCGTGACTCGTCACTGGCGTTCTGTGTAGTTGATTGCGTATGCGCACCATGAGCGACGCTTCCTGTTAATGAAGCTGCCGTTGTGCCGTGAACTCAAAGCACTGCGCGCACTTGCCAGTCATAGATGTTAAGTGACCGGATAAGGCAGAATTAATAATGATATTGTTATAAGATGTGTAACATTTATAGGTAGTAATCAATATACCGATCGAACTGGTGTAGAAGTGAAGAATTTGTGGTGGTTAACTTTTATGTCAGTGTACTTCATATTTCTCATATTCTACATGTATAGTTGCATTCATAAGTCCAGTAACAGTTTCACGAAGCATAAGGTTGACGTTCTGATTTCACTAATTGTAAGTATTTTAATAGCCCCCCTTACCAACTTATGAGAAATTGAAAAATCGATTAGCTCGAAACATGTTTTATTTTATTCACTTGACAGTATAATACATTTGTTACTCAAAGATAAAATCTCTCTTAAACTATTAAGTGTCTAAATTTTTGGTCGTTTTCGTCCTCAATTGTACTTATTCATTAATTCTATACACATACAAACAAAGGCACAAACTGTTGCCTAGAAAACCGTGCTAATGCACTTTTGAACGCCTACCGTATGTATAATCTATTATTGGTGCTCTTACGACATCGGTAATTTAAAAAAGGAAGAACGAATTTGTAGACAAGGATCTTTGAGACTTGTACAGACAGATATAAATAAGAACACTGAATATGAAACAGCTGACGCAAGTAGACAAGATTACAATGTTACCGAGCGATAAAATAATAAGATGGGTAAAGATACAATGTGACTCACCTTGCGTAACTAAGATGTATTTATTTCAAAGCTTCTTTTTTTTTATATCAGAGGGCGACAAACGAGCAAGTGGGTCCCCTGATAGTAAGTGATCACCGCCGCCCATGTACACTCTGCAACACCAGAGGAGATGCGGGTGCGTTGCCGGCTATGAAGAGTCAGCAACAAGTGTTGTTGACCCTTCCTCCCACCCCGATGAGCTCTGGCGACCTTTCTCACACGCACAAACGCAACATTAAAATAATTAATGTTATTGTTAAGGAATTTCTTCTGTAAGGTGGTGGTACTTCCCCAGTCGGGCTGCTCTGAGCGAATGAACGCTATGCCAGGTAGGGCATAGCTCTTAATCTTTTTTTTTAAAGACATCTCCCGCATTTTCTATGTATTTAAGTATTTATCTACCTATATAAGTATGTATATCGTCTCCTGGTACCCATAGTACAAGCTTTGCTTAGTTTGGGGCTAGAATGATCTGTGTGACATTGTCCCTAGATATTTATTATTTATTTATTATTAGTGAAAATAATCCCTGTGTAGCGGGGTTCTTTACAAACATATAACTGATGGACATAAAGTACATCCAGACTCTATACAACTATGTATGGGTCGCAAAAATAGTTTTCTTGCCCGTAATCGAACCCGGGACACGAAGTGGTGAGGCGACTGTCTTAACCGCTTCGCCACACGTGCAGATAAAGCTTTAAAATTAGATATCTTAAATTATTTAATAATGTTTAGACTACGCCATAAATTTAATAACGGAGGTAAAATTAAAACATTTCGTTAAATAATTGTTGCTTTTTGACGGGCCATTCGGGGTGGTTGGAAGAGGTTTGCCATTAACGCCGCAGGTTCGATAATTCGATTCCCTCCCAGGACAGATATTTGTGTGCATGAACATATCTATTTGATGGTCACCGTAGCCTAGTTGGTAGTGCTCCTGCCTACGAAGCTGGTAGTCCTGGGTTTGAATCCCGGTAAGTGCAAATATTTGTGTGATGAGCACGAATATTTGTTTCTGAGTCATGGATGTTTTCTATGTATTTAAGTATTTATCTATCTATATAAGTATGTATATCGTCGCCTGGTGCCCATAGTACTTACAAGCTTTGCTTAGTTTGGGGCTAGGATGATCTGTGTGACACTGTCCCTAGATATTATTATTATTATTTGTCCTGTGTCTGGGTGTAACTATCTATATAAGTATGTATTTACAAAGGAAAAGTAGTTTAAGTAGTATATCACTTATCTGATATACTCTGTTTAGATTGGGTCAGATTGCCGTGTGTAAATAATGTCCCAGGATATTATTATTATAATGATGATGATCGTCACGGGTACCAACGGAAGATCAGAGCTGGGTGTATCCCAGCAAATGCTGAGATGGTGACCCTTTCGGCAGGACATACAGGACCTATTGCGTAGTGTTAAACTATGTTATTGTTTGTTTTTGATATGTATTTAGTTAGTAGGTCACCGTAGCCTAGTTGGTAGTGCTCCTGCCTACGAAGCTGGTGGTCCTGGGTTCGAATCACCTTAAGTGCAAATATTTGTGTGATGAGCACGAATATTTGTTTCTGAGTCATGGATGTTTTCTAGGTATTTAAGTATTTATCTATCTATATAAGTATGTACTCGTATATCGTCGCCTGGTACCCATAGAACAAGCTTTGCGTAGTTTGGGGCTAGGATGATCTGTGTGACATTGTCCCAAGATATTATTATATTATTATTATATTAGTTTTGTTTGTATGTCTATTATTGTCGAATAAATGTATTTCTTCTTCATATTAAATAAGAGAGTGGACACAATATAATAATATCTTAACTAAATGCCTATATCGATTCGACCAAACAAAACGCTATTAGCCCCGAGTCAGTATCGTGAATGACTAATAGGGCAATTAGGTAATTGGACGCTAACGTATTCAATAAAATTGAGGGTCACGAATATAATTTCGATATTACTAAAGTGGGACTAATAAATATCACTTGACTAAGTAATACAACGCGTATATGGATAAACTAGCTGTTCCCCGCAGTTTCACCCGCATTAAGCTTTATAAATTATAGAAATAATATCTAATGTATACAACTATATTACTACAAACATGTTCTGACTATTTACAAGCGCTTTTTTAAAGTCTACGTGAATAAAAACCTTTTTATTTTATTTTATTTTATAGCCTATGCGTTATTCGGATATATAAGCTGTGTTACCACAAATTTCCATCATGCTCCGTTCCGTAGTATTTGCGGGAAAGAGTAACAAACATCCTCACTAACTTTCGCATTTACAAAACTAGGTGTGCCCCGCGGTTCAACCCGCGTTAAACTTAATAAATTATAGGCTATGTGTTATTCGGATATATAAGCTCCTCAACAAAGTATCATTAAATCTGTTCCCTAGTTTTTGCATGAAGGGCACAAACACAACAACTCACAAACATTCTCATTTATAATAGTAGTAGGATTTGTGAATAAAGGATACCAGGGATATTCTAGTGTTCTTCTGGTTAAGGTGACGTAGTAAACAAGTCATCATCATCATCATCATTACAGCTAAATGAGTCCACTGCTGGACAAGCCTCCCTCAAGAATCGTCTTGGGGGGATATGCCATAATCGCCACGCTTGGCAGGCGGGTTGGCGATCGCAGTAAGATGGTCATAGTACTCAGAAGGAAGCTGCTGCCCATCCTCTGGTAGATATTCCCTCGGGTCGACTTCTACGCCCCCCACGGGATGAGATGGGGTGATGATATTCTGATTCTTATATTTGTCGCCGTCACCACACAGCAGGATAAACAAGTGGGGGTGCGGAATTAGAAACCGAACAAATCTTTCGCATCAAAATAGAATAGCACCTTTAAAAAGTTTAGAAGTAATTTATGAGTTCTGTAAAATTATATTTGTGATAAAACAGTTTAAGTACGTACAGGTGAAATTCTAATGAGGTTATATTATGCCTAGTTGAAGACCCATGTATTTTTTTATAACTGTTGTAATAAATAAATAATATTTGGAATTTTACTGGTCTGGTTGGTCTAGTGGTTAGTGACCCTACCCTACCTACCCACCCAGGACAAACCTTTATGTGATGAGCATGAATATTTGTTCTGCCTGGATGTAATTTATCTCTAACTAGCTGTGCCCGCGACTTCGTCCGCGTGTTAATTGGTTTATTTCGTTTTTCTAGTAAAATAAAAGACTTTTTCTAAAATAAAAGTAGCCTAAGTTACTTCTTATTACATCAGCTACCTGCCAATAAAAGTCCCGTCAAAATCGGACCAGCCATTTCAGATATTAGCCGGAACAAACAGACAGACAAAAATTGAAAAAAATGTCATTTTTGTGTATGTACCGTATATATATTCATATTAATGTAGTAAAATCCGGTTATTTCAACATTACAAACAGACACTCCAATTTTATTTATTTGTATAGATATGTATGTTTTTAGAAATATATAAGTACGTTTATCAGTTGTCTGGTTGCCATAGTACAGGCATAGTAATTTGGGATGAGATGGCAGTGTGTTAGTTGTTCCTAGGTATTTATTTTTTTAATCTTTTACGAAAGTTCATTATCGTAATTTTTTTTAAAAGCTACCACTGTTATATTAAACGAAACATGTGGGACCTGATAAATAAAATACATTAACAGTTCGGAACGCCAGTGAATTCACTGCCGCCTTTATCTTGAGTGCGTAAAAACAGGACTTTTAAATTTAACTAAGTATCTGTCATCGATAAAGCAATATATTGACTTTTTTTATTTCTCAATCATCTGATATTAATGCGGCACAATCCATAACCAGTTTTGAATATTTTCTTCGCTCAGTGAGCAGGAATGTGTGCCTACAGGTTAGGAAAAAATATCGCATCTGATATTCTCGAAATAGAACTGATACTTAGATGGAGCTAAAGATAGAACAACGTGGGATTTGAATATAGATTATGTTATTGGTTATATTTGTAAATACTGGCTTGACTAATGACTTGACTTCGACTTACTTAGTGGTGGGACTTGCTGACCCGGGGCTCGAGCGGAGTATTGAGCTGGGGCGTTTAGTGTGGTGTTGAGATGTGAATAACCCATTTAGTAAATGGTGATAATATTATTAAATTTAGCGTTTTGCTCAGAAGATTTTTAAGACATTTAACTAAAACCTAGTAATCAATTAACTTTATGATATTCTAAATTTACAATAATTTTAATTAAATAAATAATAAAAGGACGTATATGTGGCTCAGTTCTTTATATATCTTTGATTGTATAGGTTTTGGTTACTACACTGTATTAGAAACCGAAGATTGGTAATTAAAAGCAGCGCCTGTATTCCAACAATTTTAATTTGTCAATGCCATGTGCCCATATTTAATACAAGACACAATACGAAAATGACCGCAGTTGTACGCGATGCCAATGCCTCACTCTATCTCTATGGTGTATCCCCAGTTCCCCAACTTATCTAGTCGTATGGACTACTGTAATTAAATATATACCAGTATATATTAGTATTCTACAGCTCATATAGTTAGTTACAAAAACGCACCGCCCATCAAAAACGACTGTCACAACTCACTCAACCAACGAATTTGTAACTATCAATGTAAGGAAAAGTGTTCGTATTAGCACTCATTACATTTTCGTCAAAATTAACACTTTCCCACGAAAGTGTAATATGACGCAAAGAGCAGCAAATTGAGTAAATTGTAAGTACAAACAAACAACTACACGCTGGGTCACTTACATAACATGTTGATCTATTGAGAAAATAGAATCTACAAAGATTTTGACACAACTCAAAAATATTAAATAAATTGATATTTATAGAACTTTTGTGAAGAATATTGTGTATTATTAATTGCGAGAACAGTAAAAGGTTGTTACAAATCCGCGTTGCAAATTTGATATCCCCTATGTGTATAAGTTCTCATTTGTGTAGATCTAGCACATAGGATGTTTTAATGTAAATAAATTGCAGACTGTGACTGCGGACCTCTTTAAATTGACGCATTCTAAAACAAAATACTGAGATATTCACATGGTTTTTGTTAATCATCGTTTTTTAAATGACAATAATAAAACCACGTTTTGGGCAAAAATGTCACATAGGAGATTTTTAACTTGCAACGACGAAATGCTGAGATTGACTTATTGCCGACTGGCACAATTTTTTTTTTATTTGTTTTTTATTGTCTGTGCAATCGTGTCTCCTCCTTCATCATAACCTCCTTTTAAAACCGATTGAAAAACTAGTTCCTATGCACGCAAAAGAAACACTTTATAAACAAGTAGTCATGTACTGAATATTTATTGCATACATGGCTTAAGATATATGTTATTAATCGTAAGCTTCACGTACATAAAACTACAGTTAACGAGGTTATATATGAATATAGATATAATACATTATTCAAGTATTTTCTCTTTCCTTCCACAAGACGGTTATAAACTGCAATTAGCATTTCAAAGTTTATCCTGCAACCAGCAAACTGCGCACAGGATAGAATTTATATTTATTAGCTTTGATAAATTTTATTGAGGAATTTACATAATTATCTATTTATTGGCACAGCATAAGGATTATAAACCTAAGAACACGTTAGATTAACCCCGTATTACTTGTACAATACTAATTTACTTATCGTGTTATCCTTGTCTCAAAGAGTTGTTCAAGTAAGCCCGCCCAGTAAGCCTCTTCCGTGGCTTAACGACTAACCTAATGACTACAACTACTGAAGAGCTTAACGTGCCCTCCAAAGCATGGAACCGCTCAGAAATTAAACCACTTTGACGGTCACCCATCTATGGACTGACAGCGAGCGTAGTTGCTTAACCTCGCTGATCACTTACGGACCGGTGAGAGCATCAAGCTATGAGCAATTCAACTCATTGAGTCACGAATGAAGAAGTTCCCCTACGGTAATACAAATTACGAGAACTCAGCGAGACCGTAATAGACGCAAATTAGTTTTCTGTGCCACGTTTGCGAACATCTGTAATACCACTATATCCATATCTTTGTATATATACAAGGTTAACATAAATACCTAATGGAGAAAACTTAAGGAGCCATATACAAATAAAACTGAACAAATTAAAACAATTATGTTAATTCATTTTTTTTATTAAATTTTACTATTAGTTACTAGTAGTTAAAAAAATCAAGACTGATATTTGTATGGAAATTCATCTTATTTTTTTGCATGTGTTGTGTTATACGTGGTTAAGTTAATTAAATTTAGCTCTTTAAGTCACATCCACTATTTATTTAACACTTTGTATTATAATATTTCGGTACCGTGACTTTTTATTTGTGTCTGAGTGGGACCCGTGATGGTTTATATTGACAACTGGACCAGATTATTATGATTAATTAAGTCTGTAGGAGTGGTATCTGGATAGTTTGGATTTATAATTAAACACACAATAACTTGATTCGAGCTAGCTAAATATCATTGCTGTTATAAAATAAATTTTATTAATGTTTTAATACTATCAATACATGTGTACCTAATATCTATGTTACTAGAAATAATAATGTATACAACTATAATACTACAAACATGTTCTGACTATTTACAAGCGCTTTTTTGAAGTCTACGTGAGTAAAAACCTTTTTTATTTTATTTTATTTTTTACACAATAGGGGCGCTGCCACTATATTCCAGACGTTTTTATTATCTGAATAGGTCAAATAGGTGGTCCAAACTATCTAAGTAGCCACTCAAACTTTGAAGGCTCTTTTACCCACTGATAAACATGAAATCTCGATAACAACTTGACGTATGAATGAAATTTATAAGACAGCTGGTTTAAAGACAGGAAACGACAGGGCCAAATTAAGGGGTTTTTCGTTGACTGTTATCTATATTATATATTTTACAAAATGAAACTTTAGTTATGACTGCACTTATAGCGCAGGTTAAGACAGTGTCCTCGCTGCTTGTGTCCCGCGCAGGGAACTTGTAAAAAATAAGTTGAGTTCTCATAATATAAAGTAAATACTGATTGACTTCACTGGCTGAGTCATTAAAATACATAGTAACAGGCAACGTTATTATGTGACCCATATTATGTTTAGAATTGTAGCTAACATTCTTGCCGTAACTTGTGTAGCGATAGTTACGGTATTTGACCAAGGGTTATTAAATAAACTTACATAGGTAGAAAAACTGTAATTTGTAAGTCAAACAGTTCAGGGTTCTAGCAAAGAAATATTATTGCCCAAATTTTGGTATTACTTGGCTTCTGCAAGATATTTATTAAGAGAGCCGGAGTCTACCATTGAATTGCAATTTGTCCCTACCAAGCATGGTGAAGAAGACTCAAGTCTCCCTACAGTCTCCCTGCAGTCATAGTCTCGTGTGTCGTCATCTGATTTGATTCGTCGATCGCTTTAGAAGACATGAATCTTTGTCTACATGCTAACTACGCTGGTTTATACATAAGGTTTTTAGTCTCCTAAATAGAAGTACAAGTCTGCTTCTCCCTTAGTCTAGGTGTAATTATTTTAAAGTATGTATTTAAAAAAGAAAAAGTAGTATATGTAGTACACCAGTTATCTGGTTTCCATAGTACAAGCTCTGCTTATATTGGGATCAGATGGATGTGAGTTTGTGACTGTGAGTCCCCGGATATTATTAGTATTAAGTCAAGGAACTTCAAAACTATAGCAGGCCTCTCCACGCGCTTTTAATTTATTTTACAAAAGCAGACCGAGATTGTAGTAAGAAAATTGGTTCTACTGGTAATACTTAAAAACTATTAACAATACTTACTTAAAATTATTTTATTGGCAGTTTATTTAGGTATGTTTATACCCAAACTTTTATTACCGAGTTGTTACGATACGCGTTTATTATGACATTTATGACCATACACATAAATTAAGTTTCGTGCAACGTGCTTAGCTATATATGAAATAATTAATACTTCATAAAAACCATTAACATAACTTGAATTCCGAATGTTATGGGTTTTTAATTCGGTGCGAATACCGTCGCAATTATATACATTAAAATATTTCACCGCAATCGAAATAGTTGTTTCCACTGGACTTACTCAATCTATGTACGGCCAGCATTTTTAATAGCTGTATTAGGCCCCAATTAAATTTGGAGCATGTATACAGACGCCAGCACATCAAGCTACACCAACCTGTAAAATTACCCCAATTGAAAATTAACCTTATGCGTTTGTGATAAAGTTGAAAATCTATAAAAGAAATTTGACAGATTGGTGTAACTGGATGTGCTGGCGTCTGTACATACTCTATCAGAACATTTTAACTCAAATTGCTTAAAGACTTAAAATGTTCGGGACAGGTGAGAGGTGTCTTGAAACCAGTCTTATAGCCACACATTAGTAGATAAATCATTGTAAAAGATCTAGTCTGAAACTAATTATCTTATCCAAAGTATATTATTATAGCTCGTAGAACCGACGGCTGTTGGGGCAGAAAGGTTCTCGAGTGGCGACCACGAACCGGAAGACGGAGCGTGGGCAGGCCCCCTACCCCTACAAGATGATGATGAGACCCATGATCTTGTGCGGGTCGCTGGAACCCGCTGTATGCGAATAGCGCAAGACCGGCAATTGTGGAGATCTTTGGGGGAGGCCTTTGTCCAGTAGTGGACGTCTTTCAGCTGATATTATTATGATGATGATGATGTTATTATTATTATTTTCTAGCCCGTTCGTTCAGTGCTTAGTGACCCTGAGTGCTAACCCAGAGGTCGTGGGTTCAATCCCCACCCAGCACTAATCTATGTTTGATGAGCACGACGTGATTATTTGTTCTCTGCTGGGTGTAATTTATATGTAATGTGTGTTTGTATTTAGAAATACATAAGTATGTTTATAAGATGTCTGGTTGCTATAGTAAATGCTTTGCCTAGTTTGGGACCAGATAGCAGTGTGTTAGTTGTGCCAAGATATTTATAAAAGCATTATTTTAATTTTAACGTAGTTTTTTTTTATATACTCGTATAAGAATTTTGTTTTCTCCAATTCGGGTTTACCGGCGCAGTTTAGCCTTCTCACAACACGCGTTCATTACGTTTTTATATAATCTCGTTCAGATCACACACAAGAACATGTCCTGATATTGTCGTGGTAGGCCCTTAATATTGAACTCCCGACCGTATAATCAACGTGTAGTAGGGGAACGTCAATCAGTCAAAATATTAAAACTTTTAGCGAAAATATAAAATTTTAGTAAAAATATAAAAAGCTTGTATTAATTAAAGCGCTTAAATAATATAAACTAACCATTTGAAAAGTTTACTCAATATTTTAGGTTGCTTGGTTTTGTGAAGTGCCGTTCACATCGAACAAAAATAGTTTAATCGTATTTTAGCTTATCCATTATTAAGGCCATATTATATGGTGATAAAAAAGGTAAAACGCACATAGTATTTTGTTTGTTCCTATAAATAAAATAAATAAATAAATAAAAAAGGTTTTTATTCACGTAGACTTTAAATAAGCGCTTGTAAATAGTCAGAACATGTTTGTAGTAATATAGTTGTATACATTATTATTTCTAGTAACATAGATATTTAGGTACACGTACTGGATGATAACATTAATAATTTTTTTTTATTATAGCAATGATATTTAGCTAGCTCGCATCAAGTTATTGTCAAGAGATTATGTTTAATTATCTAGTTTAAGTCTAATATTTTTACTACATATTGTCAATGGTTCTGTCTATGTTAAGGTATTATTATTATGACGGACCTTGTGTTAATAACGACGGTCGCGCTTTAATGCTACCACCGAACCTATTGTAATGATTGTGTGGTTTGAAACTAAGAAATCAACAGAATAAAATGAATAGTAAAATTAAAAGTAGTTTGATTGGTATTTATTTGACATAGCAAATTATATGAGGAATATAATTTGCTATTTCAAATAAATACCAATCAAAATACTTGAAATTTTATTATTTGCTTTATTTTGTTGATTTCTTTAGTTTCAAACCACACAAAGTTTTTTTTTCTCTATACAGTCTCCTCTAGGCATCATTAAAAGACTATTATTTTGGAGTAAATTATGAGGTAATTTTAAAAGTTAATCATTATACCTAGATTGCTCAGTATGCATAGTAACTTGGTAACTTTGAGCTGCCATATATTTTATTCAGTAAAAAGTACATTTATATCTGTGAGGGTTATTTTTTCTTTCAATAATAAAAAATATACTTGAATAAAAGTCACACATTTTAATTTGTACGGCGCCAAATAAAAATAATTTGATAATCAGAAGTAGAATAAAATTCACTTCTATGGTATCTTATAATCGGTTTGTTCCGCGTTCGCCTCGCGAAGTTTTGCCCCACATAAAAAATTCCGCATTCGCCATACATTTTGTTCCTTTTTAGCCCCAAATGTAATATTTATTTTAAATTAAATATTTTATTCCTGTTTCGTCCTATTTTCCTTTCCTTATTCGCCTCGAATACTTTTTGTGTCCAAATTAATAGAATTTTAGTACAGACAGCATGCAAAGTTTTTGAAGACAATAATTATTCAATCATAAACTAGGTAGGATACTATGGTAGACTTAGTGGTGGCCTACTTGTTATTGGAGAAACAGAGGTTGAAAACTATAAAAAAGATAAAAGATAAAAATCATTTATTCACATGAAACATGGTTTACAAATTATAGGTGTTGTAATCATTTTGAGGTTTCACATGCTTCGCCATATATATGGCATGTAAATTTTTACAAATAAGTAGACAACTAAACTAAACAATAAACTAACGATCAAATATTCAATTACAAAATTAATGGATTTCTATTATATTAAACACATTATATAACAATATTAATTTAAATGGTTATTACAATCGTCAACTTTAGGATTACAATTACTAGAAGGTATAAATTACATAAAAATACATTATTACATTGCTAACAGAAGTAAAGTCACACAGTCTGCATATATTTATAACAAGATAAATAGCAAATTAGAGTTTCATCCAAATATTTTGTACAAATGTAAAAAAATTATAACCGAGTGGCTAACTACATTGACGTATGAGGAAACTGAGCATATATTAGTCAGAGTGTTTTAATTTCATATTTGTTAGTAATAATTACAAATATATTATAATAAACACACAGACACACACACACACACACACACACACACACACACACACACAAAAGCGCCTGCGCGCGCATTGTAGGTATGCACGAAAAATTAGTTTTATATTAGTTTTAATTTTGTATTAGTAATTTTATTTCTATTTGTATTTCTGTACTGTCTCAAATTTAGATACTAGAATATAAGGGAAGTAGCGAGTCAGCCCCAACACAAGTACTTTAAGTCACTTAATGGGGTTGCCTCAATTTGTTTTGATTTGTACTGTATTGAGACACAATAAACATATTTTATTTTTATTTTTTATTTTATTTAAAGCTAAGTAGTAAGTGGATTATAAAATTAATAAATTGGAATGTCAAAAATATAATGAATAATATTATTGAATTTATAAGCTACATTTTTACGTCCCATGTGTTGTATTCTGAAATAGAATAAAAACAATGTTCTACCAGCCATTTGCGTAATTTTACTTTAAAGTGTTTGATGGGAGTTTCTCTTATGTTCTTTGGCAGTTTGTTAAAAATTCTAATACACATATGATAAACATTGTTCTTATTTAATGCAGTTCTACAATATGGGACAACAAGTTTAGTTGGATCTCTGCTCCTTTGAAAACCGTCTTCTCGTTTGTCCTTAAAAAAGTTAAGATGTTTCCTAATAAAAACTGATACTTCAAAAATATAAATACATATTAGGGGCATAATATTATGTTTTTTAAATAGGGGCCTGCAAGAGTCAAGCGGACCAGCGCCGTAGATAGCTCGAACGCATTTTTTTTGTACGATGAAGGCTTTATTTATATCGGTAGAATTCCCCCATATGATAAATATTATGATTAAAATATGGTATTAAAAATTTACAAAGATACCTATACATTTCTAACTTCCTGCATATAATAGATCAGTTCCACCCGTACAACAAAATACCACCTTACCCGTTTAATATTTGACTTGAATGGAAACCAAAATCACATATTTTGGCCTAGCTTTGTATATTATCTAACCAAAGCACCAACAGGTCTTTCATAATAATATTATAACACGTTTTAATTTGCTAACCATACTTTGGTTGGTACTATAAAGTAGGGCGAAACAGGAATCAGATTTAATATGGGGCAAAAGAAGAATTCTTTGGAATGTAGGACGAAAAAGTGGGGCAAATGTGGAACAAACCGCAGTAAGTTAATAATAAAAGTGGTACTGTACCTAAGTAGTATTTTTACGCTTCTATTCGCGTAAAAATTACAAACCGTACAGCATTTGCTATATCTTACCTACAAGAAATAATATTGTTTGCCTTTTAAAACTAAGCCCTTAGTCTTATGAGGTTGTGGGCAATCATTAAGCTACAACTTAATAAAAATAAATCACCAAAACGTTTGTACGGTCATAATTTCGAAACGACTGCTTCAAATTGGATATATCTTTCTTTTATGGGTTCATTATTTTCAGGTTTGAATGAAAATAAAATAATAGCAAATACGTAAAAATATTAGAAAAGTGAGTCTCATTCGAGATAGAAGACTGTGAGACGTTGATTTTTTTCTTTCCAGAAGGATAAATGAAAAATGTGGCAGGTACATTGCAATACATTAAAGTAATGATTACAATATTAGACGTTAGAAAAAGAAAGAAAAAGTATGGCGCTACGAAGTTTAAGACAACTAGTTTGGAAATAAAACTCAAAACGAAGCCATCTTTACTATGAACTTTCAGTAGGAGATATCTCGGATTGGTTAAGTCCATTTCCCCAACAAACCGAGTCTGATTATGTCATGAATGGTCGCATGCACTTCTGTACAACTGTCACACTTGTCATTCCCCCCACGTATGCAGAGTAGCTTTAACTTAAGTGGGCATTATAATCCGTTTAACTAAAACACTTTCCCCTCTGAAGGTCGTCTGTGCTTTGAATGTTACGTGCAACTGACCGGAATATTCTATGAATAACTATTCCTACGCTCATATTAAGATGAGCTGTGAGCCAATGTTTTATAAAACTCACGGCCTTGAACCATCCATCGCTTACACCCATATTTTTTATTTCTATACTTTTTCAAACGGTTACACGTTAGCCATTGTTATTATGATCTCATAGTTGAGGAGTTAACGCAATACGCACATCTTAAGATACACGATCTATACATAAGTACCTATCTCATTATTTTTTTTATGAATTGAATGACTATCTCAGACGTAAAGCGTAAACTACGCTTTTGATGATTGATGATTTTTCGAAGAATAAATGATAAACGATTTAAAACGATTGATCGATTAGTCACAATAATTTTAATAATTTAAATTTAGAACTTTAATATAGTAGTAGAATATAGTTTAAATCAAATGATAAAAAAAAATCCAAGCAATATTGTTATTAAAGGAAATATCTGATTTCTTTACCTACAGAAATATCTTTGAGATTATGTTATAGTTATGTCATTGTTATAATTAAAATCAAAAGATAACTAACATGTATTTTTGATGAGTATACATTATTGAAACTAATAACCTATGTTTCTATCAATGGACCCGTGCGAAGCCTTGGCTCCCGGGACACTAATAATCTACCTCTACATTCATAAAATAAAATAATGATTGATAAAATAACCGACTTCATTAAATATTTTAAGAGCCCTGACTCGGTTACTAGCTGATTCGTCCAACCTATATCGCAATTTTGATCAAAGGTTACCTACGACAAGATTTTGCATAATTCGAAATTTCGTTCATGAGATAACGGGCTGACGACGGTGACGATTATCATCATTCAATCCCATCCCGTCGAGGACGTCGTCCTGAGGGAATACTGCCAGAGAGACTGCAACGGCGTCTCTCTATGAACCATCACATCATACCATTGTAGTAACGTGGTTTATAAAACATTGCTATCAGAAAAAGTTAGTCAATTGCCTCAAATGGAGACCATATTATGTGCGGTTGAGCATGCTACCGTTAAACCAAAACAGGATCTTACTGATACACTGTTTATCGTGTCTACTGGTTATTTAATTACGTTATCGCTTCACTAGGTGAGATCATGTTTCACCGGCGCGAGACGCTGATGTTCTCATTAAACTCTTATTTGCTACCTTGCTAACCGACCCAACTGGAGGAGTGTGGAATTTCTAAAATAAGACCCGAATTCAGTATTTGCATTTTAATCCGATTTTAACATAACTAAGTTCTGCTTAATCGGTTTACATTAAGTCGAGTCGCATAGGTGTTGTTTTATTCATTTAAACAGAGCTACACCCGCACTAGAGAAATAACGCCGATACCTCTAGGTCGTGTTTACGAAATAGAATAGAATAGAGTAGACTTTATTGCACCAAAACACAATACACGATCTTAACAAACAGGATCTCAAATCAGGAACAGCTCGAAATAAGCAAATACAGATACAATCGGCGGTCTTATCGCTTTGTGGCGATCTCTTCCAGACAACCGTTGATGGACAAGGAAAATACTTATGAGATAGAAAAGGCGGTAGTTGTAAGTGTACTATGTGGTGGGTGGGTATGAAATGTTCAAAAGTTGTGTACGTACGTACAAGTTACATAAACATATACTTATATTTGTTTAAATGCTAATAATCCAATACTATAATATTATACTATACATACATAATATTATATATCTGTTGAACTAGCTGTGACCCGCGGTTTTACACGCGTAATAGTGTTAATCCAGGATGTCAGCTAACTCCATACCAAATTTAATTAAAATCGCTCTAGCCGACTCACAAACTTTCGCCTTTTGTATAATGGAGCTAACTTCGCAGGTTATCCATATCCAACCAATGCGAACTGTTTCTTAATCCTCTCGACACACGCGCGCGCGCATACTCATCATTGCATTACTTCAAAAACATAACGTTTGTTCCAGTCAATGAGTATTATGAATTTATATTTTTACCCAAAGATAAATGAGGTGTCGTTTTATATGTTTTAAACGCGAGTACTATAACTTAGGCATCAGCTAAATTTAGTACTTGTGTCGGATTTTAGTGATTAATATTATAACCTGAAAAGGAAAATGGATAAACTAGCATCTACCTATGACATAGCACGATAGAATCTTTTTTTTTAATGACAGTCAACGCGCTTATCTTCTGGTACTCTCTGCTGTAACGAGTGTCCATAGGCGGCGGTGACAACATACAATAAGGTGAAACTATTCAATAAATAAAGAAAGCAAAATATGATCCTCGTTTTTTAGCATAACCTTCCAGCTGATAGGATCTCATCAAAACATGAACAACGAGCCCAAACTCGATATACGCAGCATGACAAGTCATGGATAAGAAAGAACCGTCTCCATCATCAGATCAGTCCAGTTAATCCTGTGATACGATCTTGCCCAGACTGAAAACCCCCAATGGAAAAAAGCATAAGTAGTGTTACGTTTATCGTTTTCAAATAGCGAATTTAGATTTACATATGCTGATATTTTTTTTTACATTATTCTTGCATTATTTCTTAAAAAAAAACAGCATATATAACTCGTAAATTGACCTAATAATTTATAATTATAAACTTATGCTTTTTGTCCACTGGGGGTACGATATTAGAACAACTAAGTAATATAATTGTTATAATAATTGTTCAAATAATATATTATTATTCATTAGCATTTGAAAACAAACGAATATGCGACCTTAATTTTGCATTTAATGTTTTAGTGTTTCTAAGCCTTGTAAAGTATTTCAAGGTTTATTTGAAAGTGTACAGACTGTGACAATAAGCATAGCAGATGAATTCACGTTTTCAGACTCACGACTGATTACATAAGTGTACTTATATATTACGTACTAGCTGTGCCCCGCGGTTTTACCCGCGTTAAACTTTATAAATGATCGCAGCTCCCCCCGCGTAGGTGATAGCGTGATAATATGTAGCCTATATGTGGACCCGACCTCTTAGTAATATATTCATGCAAAATTTGAAGTAAATCCATGCAGTACTTTTTGAGTTTAGCCCGGGCATACATACAGACAAACAGACAAAAATTCTACAAACTATATTTTTGGCTTCGATATCGACGGTAGATCACGCCCCAAGTATCCTTTTTAAAAAATATCCAATGTACAGTTTTGACTTTCTTTCGATTTTATTATATGTATAGATAAGTAAATATATAAACTTGGTCCGCGAGAATCTTTGAGAGAGAAGTTTAAAGAGATTAACATTCTGACTGTAGCATGTCAGTATATATATGAGAATCTAATTTATATGCATAAATATAAAGACTCCTTCTGTAAAAGGAGTGATACTCATAATATAAATACTCGATATAAGCATAACTTTGTGTTACATACCACCCGTCTCCACAAAGTAAGTAACTCTTTTATGGGGCAATGTATAAGATTCTATAACAAACTTCCCAGTGATATCCGAGAAATGTCTATGAATAAGTTTAAAAGAATTATAAAAGCCAAATTGTGTAGCAGGGCTTATTACAAAACTTCTGATTATTTAAGTGACAAAACAGCTTGGGATTGAGTCGCTCTAAATTAACACATTTAAATACAATGTAAATTTATTTAAGAAATATATATTTTTAAAAAAGGATACCAACTGAGTTTTCTGGCAGTGTTTCTCAGTAGCTGCCACGTCATGCACTGCACGGTAGGGTAAAAAAAAATTGACGATTCCACACAAATGTAATATTTTAACGGAATAAACGACTTTTGAATTTTGAAAATCTTTGTATATAGTATCAGAGACAGCGTTATAAACATTGGCACGACTCGTGAGTACAAATTAGATATGTTTGTCATTTAATATTGTCCATATATGTGAATAATTTAATACTTACTTACTTATCGTATGGGCTGTGGTTACCTTAGGCGATTGGCACGCTGCCCCGCATGATGCAGCGTAGTGCGTGTTCTAACGTTGCTTGTAAGTATCTCCGTTTGTAGAAAACACGAACAGTCCAACACATTGAAACTGCATCTGCATGAACGCACGTGGATGCAGTATTTATTTATAAAGTTTTTTCTACTTTTATTTATAAAGTTTAACGCGGGTAAAACCGCGGGGCACAAGTAGTATCTAATATAGACATATTGAATACATATAGATATATTATTTGAATACTGCACCAGTTATACTATTTAGTTATCCTCATATATAGACAATATTAAATGACTTATCTTATTTGTATTTACGGTGTTTATAACGCTGTCTCTAATCTATACAAATAAATAAAATTGGAGTGTCTGTTTGTAATATTGAAATAACCGGTTTTTACTACATAAATATGAATACATATACGGTACATACACCAAAATAACATTTTTTACAATTTTTGTCTGTCTGTCTGTGTGTTTGTTCCGGCTAATCTCTGAAACGGCTGGACCGATTTTGACGGGACTTTTATTGGCAGGTAGCTAATGTAATAAGGAGCAACTTAGGCTACTTTTATTTTAGAAAAAGTCATTTATTTTACAAAAAAAAAAAAAAAAAAACTAATTAACACGCGGACGAAGTCGCGGGCACAGCTAGTACTATATACAAAGGGTTACTTATAAAATATAATTAAACTTATGTAATCAGTCGTGAGTATGAAAACGTGAATTCATCTGCTATGCTTATTGTCAATATACACTTTCAAATAAACCTTGAAATACTTTACAAGGCAAGTTAGAAATACTAGAACATTAAATGCTAAGTTAATGTCTTACAACGGTTTGTTTGCAAATGCTAATGAATATAGACACGTTATCTCATTATACTTCACATATATCACACTATACCAGTTATCCTATTTAGTCATTCTCATATTATATGGACGATATTAAATAGGTTATTTAATTTGTACTCGCGACTCGTGCCGGTAACGGCCTAAACCATACAACTAAGTTTGTGTGAATATTGGTATTCTTAAAGAAAAGTAGGTTTCAAAGGCGAGCCCATATTTGTTATTTAAGTAAACAGATATAAAAGTTATACTTAATATAATTTATTCACATATTTAAGAATATATTTAAAAAAACGAAAATTCCTTCTTCAGAAAATACATGAACAGACCAACTTAATAAAAATAAATAAATAATACGGGGAACATTTTGTTGGTTCGACTTTGTAAACAGATTTTCATATTATGATGAAAGTTTATTATTAGTACACGATGGACAAAATTAGAAAAGAGGGCATAGAAACCGTTTGTCCATAAAATCTGCAATAGGTGGACGTACTGTTTACACTTAGGTATTTTATTAACGTCTAATAAATAAATAAATAATAACGGTGAAATATAAAATTAACGCACCGAAAATATTCCATTATAATTATAACGTTCGTGTAAGAATTAATTATTTTGATAGCCGGTAGCCGATAAATGTCACAAAAAAAAATATTATTATTTTAGTTTTGGATATTGTAACTTGGGAAGGAGCGAGGCAGCCCCAACACAAGTATTTTATAACTTACTGGGGCAGCCTCATAATATTGTAAACTGTAATTGTGAAATCCAATAAATAATTTTTATTTATGTATAAAAGCCGAAGAAACGACTTGTGACAGTTATGGGCTCCAAAGAAATACTCGAACTGAGTACAAATATATTACTATGGAAATAGAGTATACAGCGTTTTCGCAGTATCATAATATATTCAGACCTTCCGCAGGTTTGAATATATTAGGATAGTGCGGAAACATATATATTATGTTGACTAGTCTTCGTTAATATTTGCCGCTGCAATCAAAACTCGTTTGGTACACACGGCTACATATCAAGCTATACATTTCCAGTATAAGCTGATCCCGTGTTGTATAGGATTTCCATACAATGAAAGGTCAGCTTTTATTGGAAAAGTATAGCTTGATATACAGCCGTGTGTGCACACTTTATTGTAAGTAAAGCTAAGTTTACCTCCGTCAACTCCGTACCTTTTTAAGGCCAACGATGATGGATGGCCGAGTCAAACCGCAAAAGCTTACATATTTGCATAGTTGGGTTGGACAAACTGAATAGTTAAAATCACTGTAGGTGAATTCCTGGTTGCCATAAGAACTTACGATCTATTGTGCCCCGGTGACAAAGTAATACATGGTGAACGGTTGCCCACTAACAGAACTATGTGCGCACCTGCGTTGTTGCTTACATACCTACTATAGATACCTATAGGCACAGTATAGATACTGACAGTACGGAAACTAAAACTAGTTGATGAGCTACACTCCATTGAAGCAAAGCTTTGTAACTTTTACACCCTTATTTAAAAGCGAAGTCTAAAGTTAAACTGCAATTGATCCTTGGTTTAGTCGAAAAACATCCAATGAGATTGCTTGATCCATAGTTCAACTGTGGTTTAACTTTAGACTTAGTTTTTAAATAAGGGTGTAAATG
The DNA here is from genome assembly GCA_951640165.1 of Pseudoips prasinana. Taxonomy (NCBI): domain Eukaryota; kingdom Metazoa; phylum Arthropoda; class Insecta; order Lepidoptera; family Nolidae; genus Pseudoips; species Pseudoips prasinana. The sequence goes on along the minus strand of OX621236.1, from coordinate 28,399,149 downwards.
TTTTATTATGTTGTTTATCTCCTAAGCGAAACATTTTTGTTTCAAAAATCAGCTGGAATTTTAAAATATGATTGCTCCGGTGTACTACACTATACCCTGGTGGCATTTTTATTTAAATAAACTTATACACACGTAACCACATGGTATGACGCGGCACTCACTACTGACAGCACCGCGACAACCGCTTAGAGGTCTTGTCGATGCGCATGTATGTGTGAGTGTGCCGTTTAGAGCGTTTGTAGGTAGTTTCCGTACTCTCTATATTTTTATACTGTGCTACAGGTGAAGCTACATTACAACTTTTAACGAAGTGGTTAAATCTGATTTGAGAACGTTCAGTTTGTTTGGACTTAATCAATTGTTCGTTGTTCGGGAGCTCTCAAAATAATGTCAAGTTGTAATCACCTCATAAAATATTCGAACACATAAAACAGGTTGTCTCTTTATTCGTGTGATAGCCATAGCCAAAAGACGATCATTCTCACATATTCTTCACTATTTATGTTACAAGTTGCATAAAATTTCAGCATAGCACTTCCTCAATTTCAATTATTTATACCACAAAAGTGATGTTAGTAAAAAATCGCAATTGGATTTCAACTAATTGAATTTCTAGTTCTTCCCACAGACACGTTAGATAAATACGGTTATTACACAGACAAGGAATAAAACCGCAAAGAAAACCATTCAAAAAGTAATAGCTACTGAATTGGAGTAGTGGTCATCTAATCTAATAACAGAACCATTAGATAGTTCGCATTAGTATACCGGTTGGATTCTATACAACCGAACCCAAGGCTACCGGCTATCAAAATAATAGATTTTTACACGAACGTTATTATTTTAATGGAATTTTTCTGTTCGTCTATTTTATTATTTACCGTTATTATTTATTAGACGTAAGGGAATTAAATGCCTGAGTGCAAAAGGTAAATTAATACATTAATAACCTCTTCTATATATAAATTGTCATAGGTCACAATTAAAAGGTATTAAGCGGCCGTAAATATACCAGGTTTTCCGCGACACCTCATGCCTATTTTGGGTAGATTCTATTCCCACATTCTTTCTTTTTACCGTGTACTAATCACACTAATATTATACATGTGAAAGTTTGTCAGAGTTCTATTTATTTTTAAGTTAAATTGCGGTATATTAATATTATTCATATTCATTTGTTTAAATAACAACTATAACACCTAGTTGATAGCATCCTTGAGCACTAATTTGATATTTATATAAAACAGATGATGTAAAAGTGAGTCAAAATATAATTAAAATAATACTTTTGACTACACATTTTCCCCGCGTATCACATGCATCACATTCATAAGCATTTGTGCCTAACGTTTTAAGGCTAGAAGCTGAAAATCAGCGTTACAGTCTACATAGACTGTAACGATATGCTGAGCTGCAGCCTTTTAGACACATATGGAATTATGTTGGTACTTATATTTATATTTGTATTGTAGCTTTTATGTACTTACCTATACCTGTTCTCGCTGTTTTTGTTTATTTCTTTGTTTAAAGTAGGTAGTATATATCTGTGTTGATTTTAAAGTTTTTTATGTTGTGTCTAATAAAACTTTTTTCTTTCTTTCTTTATATTAAGTATAACTTTTACATCTGTTCATTCATATTACAGATTTGGACGTGCCGCTTAAACCTAATATACTTAAAAAAGACTAAAGTCTCACTTAACTACGTTGTAAAGTTTTGAAATGCATCTGAATAACGTACCTAGTTAAGTTCTTTTTATTACTTCAGATAAATGAAACAAGAGCCTTCTTTTCACATATAACTCTGTATATGACACAAAATAAGTATATACAGGTGTAGGTATAGAGTATATACTTATTTTGTGTAATATACATACTTATTGAGTCGAGTCGTTTTTGGGATTTTCCATTACTAACAAACCTACATAAATTTAATGGGTAATTCATAGGTTAGGTTAGGTTTAGGTAAACTAAAATTATAAACACAAAGTTTTTGTGGGTTTGTTTGTTAAGAATAAACTGTAAAATTAATTCACAGATTTCAACGTTAATCTATCAGCTTATAGAGCTCATTACAGGCAGGTTAGAAAGACACATAGGATGCATTTTTTTAATTAATTGAGGTCCCTACGAATATTACAATAATGTAACCCAACGTATCAAAAATTTGCCTATAAATGTCATTATCATGTAAATATATGTAAAATCAATGTATCATCAATAGTCTTCGAAGCGCATGCCAAGTGCTCTCTAAAGAGATGATACATAATGTACAGACGCCAGCACATCCAGCTATCCCAATCTGTCAAATTTCTTTTATAGATTTTCAGCTTTATCACAAAAGCATAAGGTTCAGTTTCAATTGGGGAAATTTGACAGATTGGGTTAGCTTGGTGTGCTGACGTCTGTACTTCATGTCTATATCACCTACTCCCAATTACCCGGGTATAAAATACGTGTGGTTATATGTCTATTACAATTGAGACACAATAACAGCTTTTTGTTCAAATTAGTCAAACAAAACACGAATAAAATTGAAAGGTGTTGCCGTTTTAGTTCAAGGAATTGTTCTTTCTCATAAATTGTTTATTCTTTCAAAATACTAAATCGTCTTGAATTCGTTTTACTAGTTAAGTTTGTTAAAGCCCTAGTACGTATTAAGGCACTCAATTTGTCGCGACTTACTGTATAATTCAAAAGGCAATCAAGGCCGCATGAAACATAGGTCATAGTAATTTAGTTCTAGACTGTTTGATCACAAATTGTTAGTTTGTACAAAAGTTTCTTTATAGTATCTACGTAGAGAACATGCCACAGGGCTGCTAATAAAATATTATTCGAATAACTCTTAACTTATATAAAAATCTGTTTTCGGTGTGTTTAAAACGGCTGGAGTGACTGATGAAATTTTTAGACAATCAGGTCAGAGATTGATTCGTGAAGTTTAGTAGCGTCCGAATGATCAGAAGTTTTGAACTGGCGAGGCAACTGTCTTAACCGCTGGGCCTCACGTGCAGTCAATATTGTCGACTCATTTTATTTAAGGATCTTAACTAAGTACCAAGATATGAGATCTATCGAGATTGTACTTAATTTGAGACTCCAACATTAATTTTAATGTTCATCATCCGGGTCATTAAACCACACTCACCAATTAGTCTCTAATTAAAGAGCTAAAAGACGTCTTACATCTTAAAGCCGTCGAGGAGGCGCCTCAGATGTAGACCTGATTTATTGGAAAGATATTAAATCTTGTTCCATAAACTGCGTTTGAAAACGAATCACTAATGCAGACCTAGCGGATTCTTGAAGCCTCTACATAAAGATAGTCCGCAATTATTTATACATACATATTTACTTCCCAACCAAATAAAACAATATAGTGGTCCCGATGCTATGCAATACCAACTTAACAAATTTAGCATTTCGTTCGTAATATATGTAGTTCTTATGAAATGGACAAAACATCTATAGTTGTATCAATTTAGTTTAGGCGCGAAACACTGAGTAATAAACGACACGTTAGATCGCGTGCATAATCTAGCGTGCCGTGTGGTTTCCAGCCTTAAAAAAATAACAGGGCCTACACTTTACTATATGATGAAGCGCTGGAGTGGTTTTCCTCTTATCTTCGAGAGCGCCAGCAGTCAGTTCGCCATGGTGAAGCGTCATCAAATTGGTGCAACTTAGAAACTGGTGTCCCTCAAGGCGGTATTCTCTCACCTCTCTTGTTTTCAGTATTTATAAACCTTTTAACTCGTGATCTTCAGAGTGCGTATCATCTTTATGCTGACGACCTGCAACTGTACGCTCAGGCGAGTGTCAATAGTTTGCCAGAGGCGATTAATAAGATAAATCATGACTTAGAATTTTTAAAAACCTCGTCATATAATTTTGGCTTAACTGTCAACCCATCAAAGTGCCAAGCAATCATAGTGGGTAGCTCAAGGATGATGTGCAAGGTAGATGTTGGCAGTTTGCCGCCTATTATTTTTGACAACTCTCATATCCCCATTAGCCAAAAAGTCAAAGATCTCGGACTGGTAATTGACAACCACCTAAACTGGCAAAGCCACATTTCTGGGATCAGCCAGAGAATTACTGGGATTCTACGGTCATTTTATAAGCTTAGAAATTTCCTTCCATCCAGAACAAAAGTAATGCTTGTGCAGACTCTAATATTTCCTATTATCGACTATGGTGATGTGTGCTACTTTGACCTGAATGCAGATCTTCTTAACAAACTTGAACGACTTCTGAATAACTGCAGTCGATTCGTTTTCAATCTTCGTAAGTATGATCATGTATCTGCTTACCGTACCCAGTTAAACTGGTTGGCCATTCGCCAGCGAAGAAATTTGAGGGCGCTCACCACACTTTTCTCCATACTGGACTCTCCTACCGTTCCTTCTTATTTAACGCCTCACTTTCAATACCTTTCTGCTAATCATAGTAAGACTCTCCGCTCTAGTCATAATCGTCTTTTACGATGTCCACCTCACAGCTCTGACTTCATTCACTGCTCTTTCTTTGTCCAATCTATACTTCTTTGGAATGAGCTTCCTGTTGGAATCAGGATGGCTAAGACTCGCTTCGCGTTTAAAACGAAAGTTCGTGAGTATATTTCTAAGAAACTACACACAAATGTCTCGTCAATAATTATATTTATTATTGTATAGTATGTTATAGTATAGTATTCATTAAATTAAAATAATATAGTATCTATTGTATAGTATCTATTATATATATTATATATAGTGTTCGTAATTATTAAGTTTGATTATATGAATAATAAGTAAAAATACATTTTATATAACCCAAATACACCTGCCACGATCTCTCTGCACTACCCTAAGGTTGACTGGTCGAAAATGCCTTTGGCATTAAGTCCGCCTATGTACATTCTCAATGTACTAAAGTTTAAATAAATAAAAAATAATATACCATCCCGTGGGTGTCGAAAAGGGACTCACCAGGTAGTCAGGCAACGGTGACTCCTGTGTATACCACGAAACTGTAGTCGCCAACTAGCATGCCAAGCGCGGTGACTAACGCAAACCCCTACAAGCAACGTTATAAAAACCTTTGCGGGAGGCCTCTGTCCAGGAGTGGACGATATCGGGCTGATGATGTCATAATCTACGCACTTTTAGTAATTAGAGACATTGACCTATATGTATTCTACTAGACGCGCAATCCCATATCGAGAATTTGCTCACCGAGTTGCAGCGCGGGCGCTGCAACTCAGTAAGCAATTTTGGCCGCCGCGCGCGCGCCCCTCACCTCGCGCACAGCCGGACTGGGACAGAGTTTTTATTCGAAACAGCGTGTCTCTATGTATGCCCTGGTCTTTTCATACGAGCTGTATACAAAAGAGATTTAATGACATTTAAATGGATTAGTTATATTAAAACACAGAATCCCCAACATTATCTATATCTAAATAGTATCGACATAAAGTCAAGGTAAAAATAATTTATGTATGACAAGTGCAAATCCTTTTTAACCGACCTGACAAGAAGGAGGTTTTTCAGGTTCAGGTTCGTTAGTCCACCTGCATGTTCTTTTTTTGTTTTCGGAATATTCCCATATATGTTTTTTTTTTACAAATGTGTTAATATATGTAGTGGCATACAAATGTTAAAAATTTAAGAATTATGGTGCCTCTCCGGACGACGTGCTGATAAGATTGGGCATGTTTGATTTGAGCTGGCAATATGCCAGCTATAACAAATCTAGTTCTAGAGTTTATTTCTTCTGGTTAGACCACGTCACGGTGTCCAGTAGCTTGTAAAGTGTAACATTTTAGGTAAATACTTCCCGTTAAAATAAAACGGTCCAGTTTTTATCGTGATATATGAATAACAAATTAAGTTTTTATTTACCCAAAGACCGTAATGAACTCTCTGTGCGCGATTTTTTACGCAGTTGCTTGATATTATATCATAAAACATATTGACTTATAGCAAGATTGCTGTGTGGTGACGGCGGCGGATATGAGAATATCATCACCCCATCTCATCCCGTGGGGGGCTTAGAAGTCGACCCGAGGGAATATCTACTAGAGGACCGGCAGCACTTTCGTTTTGAGTACTACCTAGCGTGGCGATTATGGCATATCTCCCAAGATGATTCTTGGGGAAGGCTTTTGTCCAGCCGCGGACTTATTACAGTTGTTATGATGGTATCTATAATCACAAAACATAGGATACATTTCAACATCCCAATTTAGATTGGCATTTTACTGGATAAAAAAAAATTGAAAAAAGAACTGGCAACTCGAGTCTGTTTTTTACCTGTTTCTATATTTCCTTCCAAAGTAGGTACACCGGTTTCTAATCACGTGCCGCCACATTGGGAACACGGATTAATCTATCCTGTAGTCGGTAGATAAGGATCTAAGTAACGTGGATCGTGCGCAGATAGAAGGCTAATCTGAACACAGTTTGCTAATTAAGCTTATTAAATGTTCTCATGGCGACGTTTGCATAACTTGTTCAAAGAAATATTTAAGTACACTATAAAATTGCGAGTAATTATAATGATTCTGGGTATGTTTAAGTTAAATTAATCGAAGACTTGGAATTCTGACCTGAATGCTTCGTAAACTGTTAATTTTTCAAATATAATATAGTAATAACATGTTGAAATGTCCTGCCTTATGTTTGCCCTACATTTCAATTCATTATTATTGAAATTTCTTTGATTATTACAACGGTTTGAGTATAAATTTCCGCGCGAACGACCTTCATGTAGAGTATATAAGTACTTAATTATACGGTATAGATATGTATCATGTTCTCTTAAATTGAAACATTTATTATTTAACTACTATCTGCGTGAGTGTGCGTGTGTCTGTGTAAGATAACTGCACTTTAAATATCGAATATAAAATATATATCAAAGATGAAGCCATGTTTCCATTACTTTTGATATGCATGCAACGTTAATCATTACGAATTTCCTTTCGTAAGCTCTATGTGAAGCTAACGAGTCTATTTCCTATATCCAGCCGTGAAATGATAAAGCAAAAAGTTATTATAATATTAATAGTGTATTCTGGTTTGTTACAGGTGCAGTATCAAAGTGGTGCGCCGGCGCGGCGCCCGGCTCCACACGCGTACTGATGACACAATAATTTGTGATGCTGACACGAACAGGACCCTATAGGAAAGTACGTCCTCGAGGACGGCGAAGGACGTTGAAGTGTTCACCGTACCATTTACATTAGTTTTAACAATGCAAGTGCCTAAATTTTTAATAATGTTGGGTAACCGTCGTAACTTAATATTTAGAGTGAGTATCGTGTTCAACATCGCTGTGCTTCTGTACGCGGCGATGCACTACTCCGGGAACAGCGCCCCGGGCGTCGAGTGGGTCCCCATTACCGCCGACGGCGCCGAGAGAGTAGCAGAGTTAAGATATCTCAGGGAGGAAATACGCAATGATACCGACATGAAATTCGTGGAAGCTAACCTCCGAACCTTTCCGGAGTCCAGCGTCCGAAATACTCCAGAATCTAGCGCCCGGAATGTCATGGACTCCAGTGTGCGTAGCATATCTGAGCCTAGCGACTCGGCCATCAGAACCAATGGAGATTCCAGTGTACGAAGTATTGAGGAGTCGACTTCACAAAAATCTGTCCCATCGACAATTCCCTCAGTGAATAAGACGATCTCTACCACGGTGTCGAATACAGAAGCAGAAAAGAAAATAAGCGTAGTGCCATCTGACTCCGAGTTTACAAATGATACTCTCGACATAGTTGACGAGAATGCTTTATCGGAAGCGACCTTAATGCGCCTTCGGTCATTGCTCGCATGCAATGACAAAGACTTCATTTCGGAGACAGTGCAACGTGGGGAGTTCTGGGTGCTCAAAAACTTTGCGCGCGCTGATCACGGCTCCGTGATGTGTCATGAGTCTATCACCTACACCACTCACGCTGGCTTCGAGTTCCTCGACAACGTGCCTCCTCTAGTTAAACGGTGAGTAGTCTAATTACATACCTGTACTACAGCAAACGCACATCAATTGTTATATTTTTATTTACTTGTGACGTCTACGTGCGCGTCGCTGACTGTTTTTATTATGTATTCAATCTTTATTTTATTACCCGAATTATCTTTAAATTACATTGCGTGAAACGACCAAACAATTTGTAGGTACTTATTTAATGTTTTGTCGCCCGCAATTAGATGTGTCGTCACTGTCGTCAGAGACGCTCACGATCTCTTTGGCAACAACTCGCTTGTGGAGCGGCCGGCGTCGCGTCTCGGCGGTTATAACAAAACAATACACGAATTAGATTATTGCATTATAATGTACCTAACAATACTTTGTACTGGTGTTTTACATGGTTCGACATCAGAAAACACAGCGTAATATTAGAATCCTGTCAATTTAAGAGCCACATTGGTGACTGGATGTCATCAATGGATTTCGCCAAAATATAATTAAGTAAAAAGAACATACTGACTTTACTGATAACATTGATAGAACAGCGGACATTTCCGTTATTAAATAAATATCATTACAAATAACATTTTTAGTTCGCATTTAAATTCTTTACGCTTAAAATTGGCCTTGAAATACGAGTGTCATAATTTCAAAAGGTTCACTCTACTTTCCATATTGTTTAGTAACACGAATACATTACGATGTTACAGATCTACATTATGCGTTAAACTTTAGGTCGTGGGTTCCATTCCCATCCAGGACAAATATTTGGGATCAGATGGCCATGTGTGAATAATGTCCCTGGGTAATATTTACTATTTTTGTAATGTACCATAAACGTAAAATAATAGATATATTACATTATTGCGTCTGTATATTTTCTCCAATATTGATTAAACTAAGCGTGCACAGAATTTCGAGCGACAACTACAAGACGTCGACGCGCTACGAGTCGCCGTCATCTCAATAATATAATAAATAAAACATGTAGCCAGTGCACAATACCTACACCAATTAATGCAAATAGTTCGACTAACTTGACGTCGCTGTTTTTTTGTCGTCATCGCTCGGTGCAAAAACTAGTTGCGCATACAAACCTATTCCAAAGTTGCAGCCTGGACCTTAAGACGTGTCCAATAATTCTTTTAATGCATTGTAAATAAAACATGTAGCCAGTGCACAATACCTACACCAATTAATGCAAATAGTTCGACTAACTTGACGTCGGCGAATAAAACATGTAGCCAGTGCACAATACCTACACCAATTAATTCAAATAGTTCGACTAACTTGACGTCGCCGTTTTTTGTCGTCGTCGCTCGGTGCAAAAACTAGTCGTGCATACAAACCTATTCCAAATTTGCAGCCTGGACTTTAAGACGTGTCCATATTTCTTTTAATGCATTGTAGAATGATATCTGATACCACCATGCTCCAGTTATTTTGTTTTTATGGAGAACCCTATTATAATCATCCAAATATCAATAAAAAACGTATTTGTATCTACTCGAAACTAAAGATGGGTCAATTGAAACCAACAATTGAACGGTCAGAAAAAAAATCGAAACGGAAAATATGAGAATATAAAACGTTGATTTTATTAAATTTAGTAGTATTTTCTTTGCGTGGATAATAATAAAGAAACATATATTTAACCTATATACCCAAAACTAAGATTTGGGTCCCTTCAAACCAAAATTCAACGGTCAGAAAAAATCAGAAAAGAAAATATGAGAATAGGTATAAAACCTCGATTTGAATTTTAGTAATAATACTAAAATTCAAATCGAGGTTTTATACTTATTCTCATATTTTATTTTATTTACGTGTTTGTTAGCGTGGGGGATAATATAGCTCTTTTAAGTACATTAAAATAAAATAATAAAATAAAAAAGGTTTTTACTCACGTATACTTTAAAAAAGCGCTTGTAAATAGTATGAACATGTTTGTAGTAATACAGTTATTATTTCTGGTTACTTATTACAGATATTTAGGTACACGGAATGTTAAAACATTTACACAATTTATTTTATAATAGAAGTGATATTTAGCTAGCTTGTATTAAGTTATTGTCAAGGAGATTATGTTTAGGTTTAATTATTGAAATTTATATTTTTCTACATATTGTCTGAATAGTAGTTTATATCATAAGACACGAATCAGTGGGCTAAAAAGTAGGTTGTTATTAAACGTGGCGGGAGCGAATTAAAAATAAATCATCATGCTAAGTAATGCAATCCCAAGCTGTAGTCTTTTTATTGGCTTTTTAAAGTTTTTCAATAACGGTGCGTATAAAACTGGTCTTCATCACTTGATAGGTAGATGTCACTTACCGATAGAATATTACAATCCAGTAACATAAGTAACTGGGGCTCTACCGGCTAAGTCGGTGCACATCGATTTCTTAAATGGCGTTCAAATAAATAAAGGTTAAAAATTACTTAATCAATCGTTAAATCGGCTTCCATGAGCACATGTGACGTCATAAATGGTCCGAAATCGATTGTCAACGTTGAAGCAAATTGAAAGATTGATTAAGTCACTTTTAACCTTTGTTTATTTGAACGCCATTTAAGAAATCGATGTTCGCCGACTTAGCCGGTAGAGCCCCAGTTACTTACTTACTTATCGTATGGGCAGTGGGGACCCTAGTGTCAGAGTTGATCAAGCCGCCCAGTAGGCCTCTGACATGGCTTAACGACTGTTGTCTAATAACTACAACCGGGATCGACAGCTTAACGTGCCCTCCGAAACACGGAGACGCTCAAAAATTAAACCACTTTGGCGGTCAACCATCTTTGGACTGACCGCGAGCCTAGTTGCTTAACCAATCACTCACCAGACCGGTGTTTTATTTTAAACTAGCTGACCCGACAGACCTTTTCCTGTCTTAACGATGACTATTAACGCACGCTATCTGTCAATACTATGTCAAATAAAAAAAAGTTACATTAAAAAAGGTTATATTGTCCAAAGCGCTAAGGTTAGATTAGAAATAATATTTGGTTGTGAAGTATTCTTAAATTTTCTTATTTTGCGCGCAACATTAAATTATTTTTTTTACATAAAATTTTTTTCACATAACAAACACAATAAAAAAAGAAGTAGTGAAATCGGTCCAGCCGTTCACGCGTGATGTCGTGACAACGGAAAACGGGTTTCATTTTTATATATATATAAAGACTACGCCTGCACTAAGGATATTAATCCCTGGGTCGCGGGGTACTTTACAAGCATATTAGTGACGGACGAATTCATGGGACATAAAAATAGTTGTCCTACGTGGGAATCGAATCCGGGACACGAAGTGGCGAGACGATTGTCTTAACCGCTGCGCCACAGTTACTGAATCGGTGAGAGCATCTGGCTAAGAACGCCTAGTAATAAGTAACTAAGTTGGTCACTCATCTATAGACTGCGTCTTAGGTGCTCAACCTCGACTATCACTCACAGACTGGTGAGTGATAGTCGCTATGACCGACATATAATATATATTCTCATAAGAAATCTTAGCATAAAACTAGAGCTCGGTTAACCAGCAATTTCCCACGGTTTTTATAGACTAGATATTTTAAGGCCAGTCATATCTAATGGATATTGCACTTGCTGTATAATCTGTCAAATCATTGACGCCAATAACGTGTTTATGTATATTGAAATACCGTGGAAAATCGCTTGAGACAGATGTCAAGTATTCTCGTAACTCAACGTGTCGCTTGGAGAAAATAAAACGCCAATGTTATGGATATTACTAGGTTTTTATGACTAGCTAGACTGTGCTCGTTTAGTTTCTAGATAAGCAATAATATTTTTCAACACGGATGACTAAAAAAAAAATTTAACTTCGTTTTGTTTTTATTATTTATTGTGAGGCGATCACTCCCTGTAGTTTCACCAGTCCACAGGTGATCTGTGACGTTAAACACCTTTATATTAAGAGGATTTAGGCACGACTAATTTAGTATAGTTGAAGTTGGTTCAATATTAAAAAAAAATGTATGCAGAGGATTTCTTTTTCAATAAAAAAATAATTGCATTAAGTCAGGTACGTACAGACAAATGGGAACTTTAGTTACGTAAAGTGCCGAAAAAGGCCATACACAAAATATATTATCTTTTTTTGATAAACTGACTGAAATGCTAAGTCAATATATTAAAATAAGAGTATCAGGTCTAGTAGACTATTTTGATACTCTACTAGACCTGATACCCTTAGTTATTAAGGTCTTCATTATCATATTCCATATACGGTTTTGTTTTTGTATGTCTCTTTGTTTTCGACTTAAGATTAAAAAGTTAAAAATACCCTTGCTCAATTTTAATCCGAAGTTTATAATGCTAAATATGTTTAAAATTACACTGGATTACAATATATTCCATTTTATGTTAATAAAAATGTTGATCTTATTAAATTAGAAGTCATGTTTGTTTTTTTACTAAGTAGTTATGCGGGACCGGATTTTCGTAGTACATATATGACTCAAATATGTAGTAAAGTTCCATGTAGAGACGGTATGGAACTCTCGCACTTACACACAACTTACAAGCAAATACATTAGATTTGATGTGTGTAAAAGTCTATGCCTATCTACGTCTAAATAATACTATCTATATCTTAATGTAGTTTACTAAACTACGAATGTTTATCACTAACACTTGCAGTGCTTCATAAAAACCTAACAGACAGGTAAATATTGTATAGATCTTTCAACATTTCAACAAAAAACATATGAGTATAGAAATTTGGATTTCGTTCGTAATATTTGCTATAAACGAGGCCTTTGCGAAATGAGTATTGCATACATACTATGCATGTATATTTCATATAAATTGTGTAGGTAAGTATATCTAAATTTCGCCATTTGAAGCTCATTATTATGTATTTCGCCATGTAAAGAATACAATGAACATGTCAATCACAAGCCTGCCTACATCATTAATAATGATACATAATTATCCAGAATTGCATTGATCATTATGGAATATAAATATATCTACTTAAACATAATTACTTGTTATGTTATATTACATTGAGCTATTTGATTCTAATATTTTAATGTATGTCGTAATCTGTTCGAAAAATTATAATTATTTACTTAACAAAAAACACGTTTTGGAAGCCTACCTTATCTACCTTTGACTTTACGAGACATAGTGTTATTTCGCACTATAAGCCTCCGCGGCTGGGAAAAGATCGCCACAGATTTCGTTCCTGCTTAATAACGTTCCTGTCTGTGATTATGGGTGACACAGTTCATTAGCGAAGAAGAATGGGTCAAAAAACGCTTGGGCATCATCAGTTTGCATTTGTAAATTAGCATATCACCTGCCTTGTATATAAAGATACCTATTCTGAATATCATCACCATTCATCATCACCTCTGTCCTCGTTTGATAACAAGGACGTCAACAGGTTCTTGTTATCAAACGAGATGATTCTCCTTCCACCGGATAGTAGAAAAAAATGAAGTTGTTATTTTTCTAATATCAACTTAACAATTCCATTACATGATCATGGGCTAGGCTTAGCAGTATAGACTAGAGGTCCTTTACGTCTCTACAATAAAATCACAGACTCCACCACGTGATCAGATAGTCTTCTCTATTTGATCAAGTGGTGGAAAATCTACGATTGTACTAATCTAACGTTGAAGAACTCGACTTTGCCTTACCTTGCTAGCCCAACAGGTGATACGAAAAGGAATATTTAATAGAACTTAAACAAAACGATCTCTACATATCAGAGTACCGTTACCTATACTCCGTCTCCAAAATCAGACTACTTTACTGTCATAGTCATCACGATCACGCAGTTTTATACAGATATAACAAAGGTTTTTTGACTACAGCAAAACAAGTCTTAAAACGATTAATTGTTAATGTCGATCAGCTGTTGCACTTGAAAATATGAAGTGCGTCAGCTGTTTGGCACGAGAAATGAAAATAAAATCATGTAATTTAGTTTCCTTGTAGGGTTTCCATTCACCATATATCTTTTAAATTTATATATTAGAAAGTTGACTTGTGAGTAATTGTACCTTGACTATATCTATTAGGGTCGCCAAAAAAGAAAAAGCAATAAATTGAATTTAGCCATTTTTCATAATCATCACAATATATACGAGTAGTTGAAATAATGTTGATTTAAGTATTATAAATAATCACATTAAATTTTATTAATTCTGTTAAAATCTTAGTGACTCGGACGACATAAGTAAAGAAACAGAAAACCATTTTATCTCCATGTCTAAAGCTAACTAATCATAATCATCATCAATATTTAATAGCCTCTTGTCGGTGGAGCGTCTTGAATCTCTTTCAGGTCTCAGTAAATGCTTTAATCTCGCGGACGACATAATGAGGCAAATCATGAGTCATCAAACTATACATTGAATATACAGTATCTGCCCTTCATTAATTCGAAAATGTTTAATACTCAATTCAAAGAACCCAATCTAAACAAAAGAATTGGTAAAGTAGATAATATCGTGTTTGTATCAAATTACCTGGCGTCCTAATATACACACAATAACATTTTTATTATACAATTATTTCTTACGTCAGTGGCAGCCCTGCAATTGTATTTAGTAACAATTGACTGCGCCCGGGCCGATCCACACCTCACACGATGCTCTGAGCGATACAATGGATTCACAGTCTGCAATAACGAAAAGTTACGTACCTATTGGATAAATTCGTACTTCAATACTAAGGCCCGTATTTAAAAATAGAAGTCTGCTCAGAACTTTACTCATGAGCTGCTGATTTTGTAAATCAGATCACATAATCAGTTCTTCTTGGATGACACGCCCTCGACTCGTGCAGCAGGGTTCCGATTAGAGTTGGTTTCTTTAATTATATGAACCTTAATTATTTAAAAATTAACCATTATGAGATCCGTATGTACCGACGCCAGCACATCCAGCTACCCTAATCTGTCAATTTCTTTTATAGATTTTCAACTTTATTACTTAAACATAAGGCTCACTTTCAATTGGGGAAATTTGACAGATTGGGGTAGCTTGATGTGCTGGCGTCTGTACCTACGAACTTAACAGTTTTAGGTTGGATAAAAATAATCATTAACTAGGCAACAAAGCAATCCTGAGAAATATTAAAATACCTATTGTTAGCAGTATTCTACTAATTATCTTATTAATATATCATCTTATTGATTTTTTTAGAAAATCCAATTTTATTTTGATTTTATATATTTCTATATTAACGGTCAGTGAAACTGTTAAAGATGCATTCTCTGAAAACGGCAAGTTTTAGGTAAGTGGGCCACTCACTACAGACGCTATCATTTTTCCAGCGTATTAGACTAAGATCCCGTGCTGAAAAGGGAAGACATTGTCGTCTCACACGCAATAAAATAATCATGACTTTTTGTCTCCTTTCGATGTTTATTGTTTATGGCTTTTTTTTGTAATTAGTGCAAGTTTTTAATTAAATTATTGTAATTAACTTTAATAATGTAAAACTTTAATGCTGTGGTCGTCTTTAAGTGTTGGAGCACTATTATTTTTAAGTATGTATGTGTCTTATAACTGTATGAGTGTATGTAACGTTGACGATCCTTAAATAAATAAAAGAGAAAAAAAAAGTAGTAGTATCCCAATAACCATATATAGACGAATAATACTATATCACCTCCTCGACTAAAAAAACGCGCCGTAATTAATAAATTGTTAAATGATATGATTTATATCGTTACTCATTTTGGAATTACTATGCCACAGTCAGACAGACGCACGCTCTTTCTAACTTCTAAAACCTAAAATTAAACCTAAAGTTAAAATGTAAGAATAATAATGAAACATTTTGTACCGAATGTCATTTTACATAATCAGTGATTCTGTAATACTTTTACTTAATTTAATAAACACTAAATCAATCGTAATTTAAAAACTCCCATGAAATTTCGATTTCATTGGAAATTTGTCGGTGGGAGAAGGCGTTAAAGATGGATTGTCTGAAAACGGCAAATTTTAGGTAAGTATGTCACTCACTGCAAATGCAATCACTTTTGAGACCAACATCTAAGAATAAGATCCCATGACGAAAGAGCAAAAATATGCAAACGAACGAGGAAATAATTACAAGAATTAGCTAGTGTCATAATGAGCTTTAGCTATATTTGCTACGGTTCTGAGTGCCAATATCGTTTTATAGCGCATAGCTAGTAGCTTTCACTGGTCCGTAAGTGATTGGTGAGTTATGCACTAGGCACGCGGTCAGTCCATAGATTTCGTGCTGTGGAGGGCTAGTTAAGCGATCAGTCCCGGTTGTAGTCATTAGACAACAGTCGTTAAGCTATGGGTGAATGACACTAGGGTAACCACTGCCCATACGATAAGTATCGTTTTATAACCTCCGACCCAAAATGAAGGGCGTTACATCTTTGACGTCGATGTCTATTTGTATCTATGTGTGTGTCTGTCTGTTGCATCGTAGCTCTCAAACGGATTAACCGATTTTGATGTGGTTTTTGTCAATTGAAAGCCAGTTGTCTTGCGGTGATTCTTAGCTATGTATGATTAATATCGGTCCAGCAGTGTAAGAGTATCAGCTCTTTACCAAAATGATTTAATTATAGTAGCAGTCGGGTATTTCCTAACGGTTAGGTTACGTGATATTATAATTTTGTTAATCAACCACAACTACCCATACTTATCATCATCATCATTACAGCTTAAATAAGTCCACTGCTGGACAAGCCTCCCTCAAGAATCATCTTGAGGGGATATGCCATAATCGCCACGCTTGGCAGGCGGGTTGGCGATCGCAGTATGATGGTCGTAGTACTCAGAAGGAAGCTGCTTCCCGTCCTCTGGTAGATATTCCCTCGGGTCGACTTCTACGCCCCCCACGGGATGAGATGGGGTGATGATATTCTGATTCTGATATTTGTCGCCGTCACCACACAGCAGTACCCATACTTAACCTCCTTGATATTAGAGTATGTTTAATAGGTGTGCAGACTAGTTAAAGTTGAATTTGTTTGTAGTACTTGGTTATGTAACATAGAGCAAGATCCATAGGAGGACAGGTTGTTACGCCCTTTAAACTTTATTTAAACCACTTGTTTAGATCACTTTATAAGGGACCATAGACTAGCTAATACAGAGAGAGAGAGAGAGAGAGAGAGAAAATTGGTCCGTAATATCTGGGCCAATGATTGTGTTGTATCTAAAAGAAGTTTTTCGTAATTGCATCTCAGCCTATCATACTTTGATGTAGAGCATAACGAACTGAGAATAATAACTGTGTCTTACACCCAAAGCTGAATTAGTTGTGAAGCGTGAACCGTGAAAGTATGATTTGTTAGATGGCTATCTATAGGCAACATAAACTTACGAAAAAGACAGTGTTAGATTTTTCATGGGTTATTAAAAAAGCACGCTGCAAGAACATTGTTATTTATTTGCCTCAGTATGTCATCAGTTCAATATTTTTCCATGTAATCAGTTTCACAAAACAAGTACTAAAATACAACGACCTATCCGTAGAACAAAGTTTCTTCTGTATAATCGTTACTTTAGAGGAGAGCGATTTGAAATTTGTCTAGTACAAAATCAACTATAACATTTTCCATAATTTTCTAGCAATTTGATTATTATTATTCTACGGATAGGTCGACAACACCTATTTCTGAAACCAAAAGTCAATCGGTTTTTCATCTTCACGGGAACCATTCAAATTGTCAAATTCTAATGTTCGTTTATAAATGTCACTAAGACAAAAGTAATATCCATAGAGGTAATAAAGGATATTGTACTTATTATGTCCTTGGAATGTGGCATTACATATTTATTTATTTACGTCAGTATGTCATAACTTCAATATTTTACAATGTATTAATCAGTTTCACATAACAAGTACTTAAAATACAAAACCTATTTTCGAAAACAAAATTCTATCTATTTTTCATCTTCACGGGAACCGTTCCTGTCAAATTCTCATCGTTGTCATCAATGTTAATGTACGGTTATAAATGTCGCTAAGACTTTTTAATATCCATAGAGGTACTAAAGAATATTGTACTTATTATTTCCTTGGAATGATCCTTGGAAAAATTACATATTTATTTATTTACCTTAGTATGTCATAACTTCAATATTTTTCCATGTAATAATGAATTTTACATAACAAGTACTTAAAATACAAAACCTATTTTCGAAAACAAAACTCAATCGGGTTTTCATTATGACGGGCGAACCGTTCCTGTCAAATTCACATCGTCGCCATAAACGTTACAGTTTATAAATGTCACTAAGACTTTTTAATATCCATAGAGGTAATAAAGAATATCGTACTTATTATTTCCGTGGAATGTGGCATTACTTATTTATTTACTTAAGTATGTCATAACTTCAATATTATTCCATGTAAACAGTTTCACAAAATAAGTACTAAAAATACAGGAGTTTTGGCGCCAACGCGCAAAAGGACGCATCGAGGCTATGTATTATTTTCAAAAACTGGTGTAAATTCGAGTTTTTATGTGTAAATATAGTGAATTTTTACACAACACACCTTCGGCAACGTACACAAGTGGAGGAAAGTGCGATATTGCCTTGAATTGTGATTTTCCGTGTTGAAACGAAAACTCCATAGAAGCCTCTAGTAAAGACTCCACTGCTTTACTGGGGTAGGACAATGACTTGACTTTGACGGACGTGACGGACATGACGGACATGACTGACTGACTTTGAAATATAAATATTACAACTGAAGACGAGGCGGTATGGTCACAGATCTTAGCATGCCCAAAGAGGGCGAAAAAAAACAAATACAACACCTATTTCAAAAACAAAATTCTATCGATTTCATCTTCAAGGATCTTGACTTGTTCGGAGTAAGTCATGTGTATCGTCTAAGATGTTCCTGGGGCGATGGTACTTACGGGAGAAAGGAATCGAGGTATATATAGCACCCTTTACTAGTCTTTTGTCTATTATAAAGTATTCTAGTAGAAGGGTTGAGTGCAGCTACTAAACTTATCCCCAGTTAAGTAGCTCTATGTTACATAACCAGACATTACGGACAACATGGGCTAGTCTGGTCCCTTATATATTACTCTAGTAACTGTCGGGTTAATAACTGAAATTATCATTTCATACAAAGTGAAACGACAGTCACGTCTGATAGACATTTCCTAAGATTAGTATCGTTTGGTTAAGTTCTAGTAATAGTCTTAAATGCATCATAAGTTGACTGGAGCCCACAAATTACATACATTAACTATATGATGGATGACTAGTCATTATTCCCCGTATAAGTATGTATCCATTAATCTGATTTATATAAACGGTTAGATTAAGTTATGATAAAGTTTAGCTATCATGGATAAAATTAAGTGAATAGGATTTTTGAAGTAAAAACTTTAGCGGCGTTGTGTACTTTTTGGGATGGGTAAAAAATTTTAAACTTGCGTCAAGACACGTGACCTTATCGAATATTCTTAAGACGGAGGGCTTTTTCAGGGTTCCATACCCAAAGGGTAAAACGGGACCCTATTACTAAGACTTTTACTGTCTGTCTGTCTGTACGTCTGTCACCAGGCTGTATCTCATGAACCGTGATAGTTAGACAGTTGAAATTTTTAAAAATGATGTATTTATTTTGCCGCTATAACAACACTCGCACTAGGCCGGTGTTTTAATTCACACTGGCCGTTTATACACTCACATGACCGCAGCATTTTTTCTTTATTATGTTAGATTTTTTACAGCCGACTGCCTCACCAAATTTAGTTCTATTTATTAAATTTATTCCTATCATAGGGAGGGAAGCAATTACTATGAGTCTTTACCAATTAAAGGTGGGAAGTAGCATCTTCCACTCTGTACTCGAATCAAATAAACACTACTTTACGAGTATGAGAAATGAAAATATAGTTTTCACTTCTAACGGTAGTACCCAAAGACTGCCCCGCATGTTTTTTTTTACTTGAAGAACTGCTCAACTGACCTTACAGAGTGCACTCCTGATAATTTATGAGCATTATTATGTTTTTTTATTTATTATTTGGTGGTCCTGGGTGTGAGTAAGCAGAGACCAGAGCTCACCGGGGAGCACGAAGGATTGGCAACGCGTGAGCGATGCCTTATATGCCTGGATGAATGGTCATCTACCACTGTGCGTTTCTCAAAAAACTTTTTGCCACGCACTACCGCTCTGTGGAATCAATTAGGTGCGGAGGTATTTCCGATCCGGTATGACATGGCAACCTTCAAGAAGCGAGCCTATTCTTTTCTTAAAGGCCGGCAACGCACTTGCAGTTCCTCAGGTGTTGCGAATGTCCATGGGCGGCGGTGATCACTTACCATCAGGTGACCCACTTGCTCGTTTGCCATCCTATTATATAAAAAAAAAAAAAAAAATATGCTCGTAAAATATATATTCAACGACTCAATACTTATTAAAAATTGTTCACATTCAATATCAGACTACATGTCTATATCACACTAATATTATAAAGGCGAAAGTTTGTGAGTGTGTATGTTTGTTACTTCTTCACGTGTAAACGGCTGGAGCGATTTTAATAAAATTTGCTATGGAGTAAGCTGACACCCTGGATGAACCGAAAACCGCGGGGCACATCTAGTTTGCCCGTTGTATAAGTCGATTAAAACAAAATGTCGACATAAATAAACTCATTATAATTTAGATCTAAATCGTATCTAAAAATATGTGCGTTTAGTAAAATTATATATGTCATTCGTCATTACTGCGGTTTTATCGCGCTGATTACTGAATCCTCATTTATTTCGGTCGCAACATTGCATGTTTGTCATTAACGAACAATTTTAGATGTTGGCGTGTATGGCAAATGCTTGCTTTTCACGCCGGAGGTCGTGGGTTCGATTCCCACACAGATATTTGTGTGCATGAACATTTCTGTTTGTCCTGAGTCTGGGTGTAATTATCTATATAAGAATATATTTACAAAGGAAAAACATTAGGTATACGTCGTAAATCAGTTATCTGGTTTCCATAGTACAAGCTCTGCTTAGTTTGGGATCAGACGGTCGTGTGTTATGTCCCAGGATATTATTATTAAATTTTATTGAAAGTTTAAACTTGATGTTGGTTTTAATATAGTCTTTATGTTGTCGTCACAATTCGTATCGTTGAAATGCCCATTCCAACCCTCTATCAGACGAGCGGTCTGCGTGCATGTTCGCATATAAACATCGCCCTGAGTTGAGTGAGGTTCGTCGATATCTAAAAGGGTACTTTACTCAATTTGTAGTTTTATTTGCGGCGTGAGCCGGTGGCCTCTTTGTCCGGTGAAGCAGTGAAAGCCACAACTGTAAAAGTCCTAAAAAAAATGCCGTCACAACGTCGTTTTATATCACAGGACGACAAACGCGCAAGTCGGTCATCTGATGCTAAGTGATTACCGCCGCCCATGGACACTCGCAACACCAGAGAGGTCGCGGGCGCGTTGCCGGCCTTTAAGAGTCAGCAAACAAGTGTTGCTGACGCTTCCCCTCACCCCGACGAGCTCTTACTCACACGCAGAAACACAACATTAAACTTATGAATGTTATTATTAAGGAATATCTTCTGTAAGGTACCTCCCTAGTCGGGCTGCTCTTTGAGCGAATGAACGCAATATGGATGGATGGATGGGCAATATTCGTAGTGCAAATCCACCGAGATATGGTGTTTAATGTACCTACGTCAATCCTCTTCCGTTTTACGATAGCAAAATTATTAATGTGATGCGATATAATTCTGGTTTACCCATTACTGAGCATTTACAGCAATAATATATTATTATGTAATATAAACACACATGACCCAAATTTGTTACCATTTTTTGTTAGCTCAATCGAGATATGTATGTATGACCACTTAGTATATTATGATGCGCAGTAGATCAGGTGATCATTTCGCTACTATCACTGGTTGACTGCTCGTCGGTCTAGCGGTAGCATGTTCTCCAGATCTTCTTCTTCTTTTCGTATAACTTCTTCTTTTCGTACAAATGAGATCCTGAGTTCAAATCCCGGGTCGGGCCTAAGAGTAATTTTGGGGCTTTTCTGTCAAAGGAATAAATTCTCAGTATCAGCTGGATTCTGGGATTTTCTATCGAGACTGGCCACAATGGCCGCAATTCTACCTGGAGGATATTATTATTTCGGGTTTGAGTCCCGCACGGGACAAATATTTGTGTGACATATAAATTGTTATTCCCAGTCCGGGTGTATTCTGTGGCCGTAAATTACATGTTTGTAATGTCTTCCGCGAAATAAGAGCGTGATACAGACGTCGTCTTTAAAAAAAAATATTATACTATTAGCTATGCCCGCGACTTCGTCAGCACATTTTGTAATGACTCCGTAAATGTTACATAAAAATATCTCTAATATTTTGTCTCTTGTCGCAAACTTATAAAACTTTACACATATTTCCATACAAACTTTCATCCCACCGTTTCAACCCCTTACAACCCTTTTTTCACATTAAAAAGTAGCCTATGTCCTTACTCAGGCTCTTAGACTATCTGTATACAAAATATCATTTAAATAGGTCTAGTAGTTTTGGCGTGAAAGTCTTGAATCATTTAGGGGTGATACTAATCATAAGCCGAGATCTGCGAACCTACTTCTGTTGCGTACAGTCCATTGTATAGGTATCTTTAGAATATAATGTTATTGATTTACAACATAATCAGCCATTAAGTACGAAATAGGTATACGGAACGTGGTCTCCTTAACTGGTGTTGTCCTCATGCAAGGTTAGGGGACATACTAACCTTATTGTCCTCGCGTGTCATTGCCAGGCCGGTTATGGTTCTATCTACTTCTGACGCATGCTAGTTTTATTTAAGCAAAAGAAAGACAGCATATAACGTTAAAATAAAATTATGTGAGTCTTTGCCAGAATGCTATGTTAGTATTATAGATTATTAAAAAAATGCGCGTGTTGCATCGCACATGCGTTAGAATAGAAACTTAAAATAATGTATGCGTAATACCTCTCCTATTCATATGTAGGTGCTGGCGCTGAGACGGATTTCTACCTATAACCTACCGTGCTACGCGATGTTTGAAGGGTAGCCCCTCAATCAACCAGACTCTGAAAAGTACCTTCGGTTTTAGACAAATATTTTTTCGTTGTGGACAACTTTCCCACACATAAATTCAGACCAAAATTAATATGGTTCAGGAATTTCTTTCATAAAAATTTACTATCACATAATAGTAATGAGAATGTGACATTAATTTGACATAAATCATTGGGGCTCTTTGACATATCGTAGTTATCTAAATATAGTAGAGGTATTTTCATTTAGTAGATATTTACACGATTTCACATGTCTGTCGAAGTGATATTACGCTGACCAATGTAATTGTTTACTTTATGTGTGTACACTATGTTATGTGGTATAAATCAATTTGAATATATTAGTACTAAAAAGTATACGGGCTTTTGACAAAATTCCTTTACAATCGCCGTCCTGATATACAAGAAATTGAAAAATTATAACACCCGTACCGTTTGCACCCGGAAAGGACCTCCAAGCTTCCGCGTATACCCAAGAATAGTCCGGCGCGACCTTTAAATTTAACGTCGTACAAAGGTTAGTGCTAATAGTTTACATTCGAAATGGCCCTCTAATAATTGGTACAATAGCGCGTACATTTGATATCAGTATGAGCGGATACGGGCAGTGCCCGCCCGATAGCAAGCCACCAGCTGGTATAGAGTTCCCATGTCCAGGATTGCAAAATTCGGGACGAAATATAATAATATCAATATTTTTAAATGAAACTACTTGCTAGTGGGGTATCAAAAAAAATGGAGGTAGGTAGCACATAACCTTCTTTTAGGTGGGAAATCCGTAAGTAAAACCCACCGCCGGGGAATAGCGTTGGGTTATGTTGGAATAATATTGTCGAAAACTTCAAGGTTTGCTTAACGAGTATGTGGAAGTTCAACAGAAACTTCTAAGATACATACCAGTCGTATGCAACAACGCAACGTACCCCTTTTGGAAAAGAACAGTTCACCCTCCTTCGCCACTGCAATCATTTTTGACAGCATAATAATCATGACCTTTATTTGAGAACGCTTGACGGACATTACAAGCTCTTTTTCATCACCTACAGGCCTATAAATAGCTGCAAGAAAACTTGTCTCAGCAAACCCTAAATTATTAGATATCATACCTAAATAAAATCAACACAATTCATTAAGTCTAAGAAACGGTCTTGATTATAAATCGTCATCACTCATGAAGTTCACAAATCCATATTGTGAGCTTTAAACTCGAGACTCTCCTCAAAAAGCGGGACGTGTGGCAAAACTAGCTAGAGCTCACTTCCACCATGCGCTCGCGCACGTTGGCCCCGATTCGGCTCTCCGGATTTACGGATGAATACACGGGAATATGCACTTACAAATTTGATAATGAATGTTAATTAAGTAAATATACTTTTTATCACCTATTAGCATTTTATTAAATTGCGTACTTTTACACATATGTACCTACTGCATTGCGTTTTACAAAAAAAACTTATTACGAAATTTGGAAAGAATTTGGTGTGAAACTCATGATTTCGAAATATTGTCTCATCTTATAAATATTTCATTTGGTTGTTTCGTTCGTATTCAAATCAGTGTTGTAAAAGCGTATATTTCGATCTAAACATCTTGCATATCGACTGAACTATACTAAACGAGTTCATCTGTCCAGTACACTTCGTCGAATACATAAACGACCTCGAAAGAATTAAAAAAAATACGTTAGCCAACTGTTCTCAATTAAATAGTGGATCTAATTCGCGAATGAGAACATGATCGCATGCGATATACCCGAATATCTGTCGAATATCTATGTTAATTTAGAACCGGTTCGGATCTCTAGTTTCCACGACGAAAAGTGAAAATGTGCGCATCGGAGTGTGTTGGGTTGACACGGAGATGGTAAATACACGAACCGATCAACACTCGAGCTCTCGTGAACAAATACCGGAAGGGATTATAGTAGAAAGAAATGTATACAGCTGTGTATTACGAGTATGTTTTCAACACATCACGTCGCGTCGTCTAGACGGTGTCACGAACACATTTTTAAAATTAGGTTTATTAATACCTACCTATTCTAATTAGCTTCACCACGACTTTCTTATTAGAATCTATTATCATTAGTACTTATCAGTGATACGAAGGAGCTAGATAACTACCTAAGCGAAAAGGAAGCCTAATTTAATCTTAAAAACTGGATGGTAAGTTGATCTCCAAGTTCTATTACCCAGTAGAGCTCGTAAAATATAGGAATTGATCTAAATAGAGGCTTTATGGTTTTTGTTTGATAAGGCAGGGGGAATAGGTATGCCGGACTCGCACCGACTAAACCTACCTGCCGTGGACTTGGCGCCCAATGGGGGGAGCGCGGGTATGCTGCTCCGGTGCCCCCCTTTTGCGCCATTTCCCAGATGTACACACACCCTGGGAGGGAAACTAAATAGAGACTATGTCTTAGAGCTTATCCATGGAGCTTTATTTATTGATGGTAAAATAATTAAATAATTCAATTTTGGGTAAATTCTTTTACCCATAATTTGATAGCGCCTATTGCAAGCCTCATGAAACTTCCGGAGAAAACAAGATATTCTACAGGAGGAATACATATACATATGGACTCACCATCGCTTTCTGGTCAAATTTTGCCCATAGCAGCCGTTCTCAATGTAGACCAGACCGGCCATCTGCGTGCACTTATTAAATGCACTCTCTATTCTCTGACTCATGATCTAATGGGATGGGAAAATGCCTCGGACAGCACATAAAGTCGTCGATAATGCATATGACCACTGACAGGCGTAAAATTCCACGCACTTCCTGGAACGGGCCTACTTATTATTTTCTTACAAAAAATTCCATAACACTTGAACACGACACTTTGTGGGGTAAATGATGGGTAAGAGGTATATTACCGATATTTCAAGGTAACTCACTTGAGAACGTCATTTATTAAATTTATATCGATTTTATATCGATATAAATTTCCAAATCATCGTAGATCAGTTCTTACTCTCTTCTGGAAATTACGTCAGATGCCGGTGGGCTCGCACGTAAGAAATGCTTTTTCTTTACACATCTAATAGCCGTGAAGTTGTTTGCTTTAAAATATCTCATTAAATAAAAAAAAATTAAACAAATGTTATCTTAAATAAATATTTCGAAATTTCGTGACGTTTACTGAAGATGTTTTCAACGTAGAGTTTGCCTACTTTCAAAGTACTTATCTAGTCATGCCGATGGTCTTGAAGGCAATCGTATATGGAGGTTTCGAAATCAGTAGCGGGAGATATCAGGGTGAAAGGCTACGTCTGCGTTCATTATGAAACTGATTGAAATGTTTCTTGGGTACAGCCGAGATCGTTATGCACCGCAATCTAAAGTAGAACATAACTAGTGCCTGTTAAAATCATATTTCTACATATATAAGAAGTTACATTTAAAGTAATTGAAGTATGACTGCACTTGCGGCGCAGTGGTTAAGTTAACCGCCTCGCTACTACTTTGTCGCCCTCATGTTCCGGGTTCGATTACCGCAGCGGTCAACTATTTATGTGGCTCGTAGACACTTGTTCCGTGTCTGCTGTGATGGTGATTTTTGGAACGAAGTTCCTTATCGCGCGTTGTGAAAGGGGGCTAGACGGAAAAAATTCTTACGAAAAGTTGTCACGACACTTTATGCAGCTGTGCGGCGTGCGCATGTTTCTCTCTCTCTCTCTCTCTCTCTTATAGAAAGCAAGCCAGATATTTCGCATTTCTATTTCGCATTGAACAGTGTGGTGTCGCGACGATTATTTTTGTTGAGTGTATACAGGTTTTTTATACATAATAAATAATAAGAAATAACTTCGTTCCATCCGGGTGTCCCTTGACACCTCTCAAGATTTTTTAATTAGTAAAGTACCCGTCGATATAGTGGCGTTTTCTATTAAAATAAACTGGACATCGCACTTGTTCGAATTTCGACCATTAAGGTTCTATTGTCAGACTATAGACATTAAAGACAAATAATATTAATCTGTTCTCAATTTTGACATTCAGTTTGTCATCTTTTCTCAGTTTCTTTTGTAGTTTTTTTCTGGAATACGCTCGCACTATGGTTTAAAAAAAAATACGAACACAACCACACGGTCATTCAGACTCAGAACAACTAATTATGGGACACACAAATAGATGTCCTGCGCGTTTGTCACTAAATATAATCGTTTCATCATCATCATCATCATCATTACAGCTAAATAAGTCCACTGCTGGACAAGCCTCCCTTAAGAATCGTCTTGGGGGGATATGCCATAATCGCCACGCTTGGCAGGCGGGTTGGCGATCGCAGTAAGATGGTCATAGTACTCAGAAGGAAGCTGCTGCCCGTCCTCTGGTAGATATTCCCTCGGGTCGACTTATACGCGCCCCACGGGATGAGATGGGGTGATGATATTCTGATTCTGATATTTGTCGCCGTCACCACACAGCATATAATCGTTTATACTAATGTAAAACAAATTTTAAGAAAATAACTTGCAAGATTTGATCTCAAACACACACCGACAGGTTAAACTAAATAAAACCTTGTAATAAAGATTTGCCCAACTATAATATTCACTACATTTAAGAACGAGTTGCTTGAAGTTCATGTGATCGAAGGGTTATTGGAAGGGATCTTTGTCACACGTAAGTCCTAGCCTACTGATAACATCACCAAACCAGTTTACAAAGATAAAGAAAGACAACACTACTAATCAGCTACTGATTCTAACAAGTCTATATACATACATTAAATATATTTATTGACCTTTAATCATTCTACCACTCACGCAAACTTGTAGGAAACGCCAAGACCGATCCAACTATTGAAGCTGCAATTGTTACAACAACCACTTTCGCTGCACTCTCTCCCATTTCATCATCTACCACTTTACACGTGGACAACTTAGTACAATCGATCATATGCTAGTGTCATCTGTCGAGCTGATTTTATATGTAACACGATGTAATAAGGTTGTAATTACAATGTATTCTAATTACGTAGGTGTCGTGGTGACGGCCAGGAATCTGGCGCCCAAACCAGTTCTAGCCGCGGAACGACCACGTGCTTGCGTTCAATTACATATTTCAATTTTATGTTTTGTAATGAAATGAGATTCTTGTGTTCTGAATTAATTTCCAGCTACTAGACCACCCATAACCTAGGCATTAGAAAACCTCCCGACTCCAACTATAATTACATAATTTTGGAAAAGAACTAATACTGGATCGATATTAACCAAACATACATAGTGTTATCAAGTACTCAAT
Organism: Pseudoips prasinana; assembly: GCA_951640165.1. NCBI lineage: Eukaryota > Metazoa > Arthropoda > Insecta > Lepidoptera > Nolidae > Pseudoips > Pseudoips prasinana. The sequence continues at coordinate 28,370,853 of OX621236.1, read as the reverse complement.
AGCCGCGCAAGGGTTATATCGTAGCTGCTATATCGACGGTCACCTATATATGACGGTTGCTGCTATATATGACGGTCACCGTAGCCTTGTTGGTAGTGCTCCTGCCTACGAAGCTGGTGGTCCTGGGTTTGAATCCCGGTAAGTGAAAATATTTGTGTGATGAGCACGAACATTTGTTTCTGAGTCATGGATGTTTTCTATGTATTTACGTATTTATCTATCTATATAAGTATGTATATCGTCTCCTGGTACCCATAGTACAAGCTTTGCTTAGTTTGGGGCTAGGATGATCTGTGTGACATTATCCCTAGATATTATTATAATTATATATTTACATTGTGATTATTTATTTAATTAGTGATTATCATTGTATTAACTACTATAGTAATTCTATAATAATTTTACATCTTAAAACTATTATTAATCGATATAGGATTATTATTTGCTTATCACTGATAATAATATAAATAGGGTAGGAGATTATTAAAGATTAATTACTTGTTACGACTCGCAATTAGAACGTTACTCGATTCGATTAAATATTGTGTGTGGTAAACATATCGGAGTTTTAATATGCAAAACCTACGAGTGCGTAATGATAGCTAAGAACCACCGCAAGGAAACTGGCATTCAAATGAAAACAACCGCATCGAAATCGGTTCATCCGTTTGAGAGCTACGAAGCCACACACAGACAGACATCGACGTCAAACTTATAACACCTCTTTTTGCCTCGGGGGTTTAAAATACAACATGAAGGCCACATGATCATTGTGGGAATTGATCTTAGTCAATATTTGCTTCAGCACTTGTTCGAGTTGTTACTAACTGCCCATCGATACCATCAGCGCTTGTCACACATTATTTGCTCAAACATTTTGTGGCGAAACAATGTAAGGAACGAGTATTATCAAGAAATATAACACTGACTTCATAGCCGGTGTTAAACACAGAATTTATGGTGCCATCACCATAAACTCTACATTAATTTATGTTAAAGTTTACTCTTTAGAAATATGGCGAATAGAGTGCATAGATTGCGTTTCCTAAACTTTCTCGTCAAAACATGGACATAAATTGTGTTAAAATGAATATAATTAATTGAAAATAAGTTAAAAAAAAATTAAAAGTAAAAACGGTGTTAGGGCCTATCATAGCAAAAAATATTTTATAGTTACGAAAACCGAACAAACCTAACAAAAATAAAACTAATATGAAATAAAAATTCCTAGAAATTGCTTCTGTTTATGCTTTGTCTCTTAAAAAAACTATGACAAAAAAAACACTTTTTATGGATAGTGGGCTTGTACAGACGCCAGCACATCCAGCTACCCCAATCTGTCTAATTTCCTTAATAGATTTTCAACTTTATCACAAAAACATAAGGTTAACTTTCAATTGGGGAAATTTGACAGATTGGGGTAGCTTGATGTGCTGGCGTCTGTACTTGACCACAATCTCACGTGATAGTAAGCGGAGATCTAGTATAGGGTGGACCGCCCGTACCCACAAAATGCCTGTTCACTCGGGCCTTGAATAAACCTATATTGTCGTTATACGTGACTGGAAAAGATATATTTACGCGCAACCAGCACACGTGTACCTCTAGTTGTAATTCTTCAGAAAACCACAATTTAAATTAAAAACGTATAAATAGCTTTGTTGTATCACGCACTAGTCGAGTAAACTTTTCCAAGAGTACTGTAGTTACCGGTTGCATTGTAATGAACTTGTTGTTAGTTGCACAAACAGGACTCTAACGCTTACCGCAACAACGGAAAGTAAGGAGCGGTTCGCGTGAGCTGTGCGCTCCGACATTGAACAATGACGAACCGCGAGATGGCACGAAATTGAAGTAGTGTTTTATTTTAATGAACTCAATGTGGGCCAACCGTTGTACGCCACAACCAATTCACTAATGATGCAACCTTACCTGAAAATAATCTTGATTGATTTTAGTATGTAGGAAGCCATTAGTGCCATGAAATGTTTACAACCTAACGTCTTATCCATTTGTGTAGTTTCTGCTGTTGAATTTATGGATATAAGCAGTCATCCAGTACATAGAAAATGATCAGTAACTGTAATTTAGATTACCGTCGAATGCACGCGTCATAAAGCTAGCTATTAAGTTGTTTCATTGCAGACGAATACGATTTATAGTGCAAGTCGTAGTCATAAACTTATCTATCCGGTAGATCAGGCTGATTACGGATGAAATGAAAACCTCAATACACTATAACTTATTACTTACCGGTTTAAGAAAGACTAGCAACGGTGGTGGTTCCAGATAGAAATCGTTTAGATTTCCCGGAGCCATCACCTAGAGGCTAGATCCTGAGGACTCCCACATATCCCGTCGTTTCCCCAAACGGTGGCGACCTATAAACGGGTCCCCCCCCCCCCCCCCCCCTCCCGGCATAATAAAGGACTGGCACGGCAATGCAGATGCAAGTCTCTCTAATCAATGTAGACTAACTCACGGTAACATTCTATCTAATGATCAAATAGGAAACTATCAGACATCTCAGTCGCATCTCAGTTCGCAGCAGAAATTTATATCTACACTGCCATATTAATAGGCGAAGTCTACGATCATAGCAGGGTATACGCGAGTCTCTATTGGGTGCCACCAATAATATCACGGAAACATGTATGAAAAATACCATTAGCACAGCAATGTAAAGGAGAGTCACTTTAGCTACTGCGTGTCTGCCAACTTATTGGTCGATTGTACACTGCTATAATAATAGGAGAAGCATATTGTCATAAGTATGACTTTAAACGCGAGTCTCTATTAGATGCGTCCAATGATTTCGCGGAAACATGAAGATACATGTCACATGTAGATACATGTCTACACTGCCATTCTAATTTAGTGCCTATCAGTATGTCATTACTGTCACGAGGCCTCCTACCACCTGTTCTAAAACCACTATTTTGCGAGTAACTCATGCCTAAATATTCAAATAACACTTATTTGGACAGGCTCAAGACCTCAATACCTGAGGTTAAACAAGGCACAGCAAGAAACGAGACACTTTTGATACAACGTAATAAAATGTTATAAAGATTGAAATAATCAATAGCTCGTGAGTAGACAGGTCTCTAGCAGTATTTTATAATACTAACACATGTGTGGCAAGTATGCGTGCAGTGCAGGCAGACACATACATTAACAAACAGGTGTAGGAGTAGAGCGCTCGCGTGACGCCTTGCGGTCAACCCAGATGGGGCAAGTGCGCCGTCTCCCATTACGGCATCACCATCTCTGTACTGTTATCCGCATAGCGACTGCGGTCACATATGTGGGTCGAACACTTCAACGTGAAATTAAATTTATGGTTTGTAAGAATTCCGACGTTAATTGCATATAAGTACACGAGCATTCGTATGTAGCGACTGCAGAGTGATGGATCATCGCATCAAGATTAGCTACGAAATATCGTGCAGGAAATTAAGAAATGTATTTAACCAGAGCGCAGAGGTCAGATTTGTTAATGTAGCGTAGTGGCTAAGTGCGAGTCGGATTCGCGAATGGAGGCCATGAAATACTCTTGCTGAGCATTAGAAGTTATAATAATAAATTTTCCTACCATACAAAATCGGACCACATACTGAGTTTATTTTTGTGTCACTCATAATTTTCCTACTAGAATATTTATGTAAATATTTTTATAAATGACTTTTTCGAACGTTAATTCTAAATATATTTTTATTTTGGGATGTATTTTGACACCTTTCCGCTCCTCGTCAAAACATATAATAATAATATTGGGTTGCTACCAATTTTTTAGGGTTCCGTAGCCAAATGGATAAAACGGAACCCTTATAGATTCGTCATATCTGTCTATCTATCTGTCTGTCCGTCCGTATGTCACAGCCACTTTTTTCCGTAACTATAAGAGTTGTACTGTTGAAACTTGGTAAGTAGATGTATTCGGTGAATCGCATTAAGATTTTTACACAAAAATAGAAAAAGAACAATAATTTTAGGGGGTCCCCATGCATAGAACTTAAATTCTAATATCATTTTTTTCTAAACTGAATAGTTTGCCCGAGAGACACTTAAAAAGTGGTAAAATAAGTCCCCTGTCCCCTGTAACTTCTAAAATAAGAGAATGATAAAACTAAAAAAAATATATGATATACATTACCATGCAAACTAACAACGAAAATTGGTTTGAATGAGATCTAGCATGTAGTTTTTTTTAATACGTCATAAATCGTGAACTGCAATTTGCTTTCATTTAATCAACTGAAATATATGCTGCTACGGAACCCTTCATGGGCGAGTCCGACTCGCACTTGGCCGGTTTCATTTTGACACCTTTCCGCACCTCGTCAAAAATAATATAATACTGGGTAGCACTTTGTTTGCAGTTTTTAACTGACTTCAAAAGAAGGATTGTCTTTTTATTTATGTTACACAATTTCTTTATTGTTCGCTAACCGATTTTTGTAATAAATTCCAATATAAAAAATGTTCCAATTGCTGGCTTAAAAAAATGGAAGTAGGTTTTACGTGTTTGAAACAGTTATTATCCAGAAACTTTAGTCTATTATGTGCGATAGAAAGTTAAAAAAAAAAAATTGTTGCCCACAATTTTTTAGACTGTATATTCCTTACTAATTCAAATTATTATCTGATCTTCAACAAATTAATATAATAATATAAATAATTATGTATAATAATAATAAATATGTATTATTGCGCGGTGGCCTCACCACACACCGTATTCGAATATACAAATATAATAGTAATCCTTCCCACTTTTTAAGTCCATCCTACTAATATTATAAATGCGATAGTTTGTGTGGATGTTTTTTACTCTTTCACGCAAAAACTACTTGATGAACCCTTGTAGTAATAAATAAGGCTAGTAAAAAATTAAGCTGTATAAAATCGGATAAAAATAGAACGGAATCATACCATAATAGATTTGTATTTCCTTTTTTGGCATCTAGCGCTAAAAAGAGCCATACACAAGTGACTCATTCAGATAAGCGCCGTATTTTATTGTCAGGATTATATCAAAAGAACTCTTGTAATAGTTTAGCTGGAAGCGCTTAGGTAGTAGATATATTGCTCATAATTTCTTTTGTTACCTGACATGGCTGTAGATAGCGAAGATATAAGTTCTCGACGCTGCACGATGTCCATTGTGCCTGAATGTATATCGTGCCTACACATCCATAAATAAACAGGGTGTTTCATTAGTCGTTTAAAAGCGTTAAACCATATTATCTGCTAATATTACAGTTGAAGTTTGCTTTGTAATTGTATAATAAAAAGTATGGAAGTATGGGTGTAAGTTAATCTTTCACGCAAAAACTACCGAACCGATTTTGATGAGACTTCGTAATAAAGCTTATACATATATCTGAATAACACAAAGGCTATTATAACTTATAAAGTTAAGTGCGAAGCTAGTATATAATATACGACTTAACAATTTTGACAAACTTTAAGTTCTTTCCCGTTCAGCAACCAAGTAGAGACCCCTTGATGATAAGCGGTTACTATACACTATGTCGATAGCAACACTGAATATGGAGATGAGTTCTGGCGAACCAACATTAACATGATATAGCCTGCAGCGTATACTTTAAAGAACTTCCTCATTCTATATGCAGATAAAACAAAAAAGGATTCAAGAGTTATAAAAGCTCTAAGTCCTCTCTACATAACATAAATAGTGTCAAGCTTATTGCATGTCAGTCTAAAGATGTCCACTACTGGACAAAGGACTCCACAAGGATCTTCACAAAAACGGTCCTTGTAAAAATACCTGCCCACGCTGCATCTACCCGTTGCCATTCAAGAACCATTCCAGCCCCAGCAGCTGTCTGTTCTACAAGCTATGTGTCCCACTGCCACTTTAGTTTGGCAATTCTTCGGCCTATGTCGGCTACGCACTCGAATTTGGACCTACTTAGTTAGAAGGTCAGTTTTAGGTAAATATAATCGTCTACAACTTCAAGTACAGAGTCTCTAACCTTCACTTATGTAAGTGTCGAAATCTAACCACTACTAAAACAAAACACATGAAAAATCTACTTGAATATCCATATTATATTGTTATCATATTGTTTTTTATATATGTTGTGTAACATTATCCGGAATGTCATTCTATGCCAAGGATGTATGGGATGGCTGATGGCATTCTAGAGTATGTGTTTAAGCATTTTCATGAAACCCAAAAGTTGTTGTTTGAAAAGTTAATTAAGTGGATAACATTCGTTCACATAGTTTTCACTAGCAAAGCAAAAGGATTTGTAATCAGTTTTGCAGTCAATATAATGTTCTTTGAATAGTTGCATGATTACAATGCCCTTCAAGCTCGCTTATGCATTCAGAATGAGATTTATCGAGCATTAGAATGTCAATAGTGGCTAACGATCGTCGATGGGCGACACTCAACACAATTTCGTTATAACTGGCATTATGAAAAAGCAGGGTACCTCCCGGAAGGGGGAGGGCTCCATCAATCACCAACGTTCGTAATCCGTTTTAGACTATCGATCACCTGGAGCCCCATAGTGCCATGGTACAGTCGATGCCGCGTTGGTGGATACACTTGGATTTTGACAACGTCTTCATAACGTAAGCAGTAGAGGCGGTTATTGTATTTCGAATGTATCCATTGACGCAGCGTCCACTGTGTTGCAATAGAGTAAAACTTAATTGAATTATTTGCCTCTTACATGTCTGTTTTGGCTACTGGATTGTAACGAGTATAGTAGTGTTCGATGGCAGAAAATGAGGCCTAGCGTTCGAATCCGTTGTAGCAGAAGGTGACATTGGAGTTATCTAGCAAAAATACCTGTGTAAATAGTCCAGAGTCTGAAAGGTATCGGTGTTAAAGTCATGCTTCAGAAACATGTAAAGCTGTCGCTCCTCCCAGTCGTGTCGCGTTTCATTCCGATTCGATCATGAGAATGAGGAAATAGAGTTTTTTTACAATTCATTAGTTAAAAATAAGTTTTTTATTGTATTTAACTAGTTGCTTTGACGTTAGCGATATCGAAACTTCGCAGAATGTATTAATTAAGTGAAGTTGGTTAGTCTTTAACACTCATATCTGTACTTTAGCTAATTGATCGCCTGAAAAGAAGCGTAACAGTGAATATGAGCCAACTCGTGGCACACATGTTTTGAATAAAAACAGCATGTTTAGTCTAGTGCAGTCTTCGTTGGCGCACAATATTTATTGTTTTGGTGAGATATACACATCTGCAAACGCTTCTGTAATATTTAATACCATTTTCTTACCGTCGTTCGATACCACAAAACATCCAAATCCCACTTCGCTACCGGGCCCTGTACCAGATTATTTTTCTAAAAGACAACGCTTGCATTAGGGAATCTAATCCGTGCGTCGCGGGGTACTTTACAAACATATAATAGATGGACACAAATAACATCCAGACTCAGAACAACTATTTATGGGTCTCACAAATAGTTATCCGGCGCGGGACTCGAACCCGCGACACGAAGCGGCGAGGCGACTGTCGTAGCCGCTGCCCCACACGTGCAGTCAAACAGCTTAATTATTCGACCTATAACTAAAAATATGGTTACTAAAAATCACCTTTACCTATTTACAGTTAGCCTATGAAGCTTCACTGTTTCATGGACAAATGACAATAGAGCAAGCGAGGGCTCTAGCCAACTAAAACAAAACATCAAGTTTTGTTTTCGATGCAACTTACGATATCTCTATCCAATTTTAGTGCTGTGTCTTTCATTTTGTCCGTGGAGCTTCCTACATGCTGCTGTTAAAGAGATATTAGAGCGAATGTTCCCCATTTACTGGGTGTTCTGTGGCTGGACTACCACTCACTCACTCGTGGTTCTGTCCGTATATTGATATTGCTGGAGACTAACACCAGGTTACACCGCTTATTTGTCCTAAGGTAGCTGCTGATTCTGTTAGAACTAGAGTTTGAAGTGGTCAACTCACAAGCACATTACAGATTAAAACATTGCGGGTCAAATGGTTTAATTTAGATTTACTTCCGAACTGAGCCAAAGATGTATAAAAAACACAAATAAATCAATCTTATTTTGATTACGTTACTCTCTTTCCGCTGCTTACAGTGGGCGCTCAAGTTTTTTAACAAAATAAAAATACAAACTAGTTGACCTATGCCAGAGGACACCTATTAGGTTTTAACCTCGACTCAGGTCGACTCGATCGATCGGACTCGAATCGATCGGTAATAATAAAATATGTATTTGCCTAGTACATTACTTAGTATTAAGTTATAATTATGGATAACACTTATACCATTATAAAAGACTAAAAAAATACTTTATTTTTATTGATATATCGGAACATAAACAGTTTTACGAGTCCCGTTCTCGGTCAGGGATGTATCATTTCTTCGGCCAGTTATTTAATGGGAAATGTGTCTCGCGGTCGACAATTAAAAGGCCAGTTGAATCTTGATGTCCAGTACTTCAATTTTGCAGAAGTTTGAAAGAAACTCTATCGCTATTAACGCCCTACTTTTAGCAGGAGCGACAGGAAAACTTATTAATTTTAAACTAACAAATACCTAATCAACTATTATTAAGTACCGTATTGTCCTTGCCGACCAAATGTCACAGTAGGTTTCATAACCTTATCAATATCCTCTAGGCCAGAGTAGTGCGATATGAACAGGGAATATAATGTATAAAAAGAGGTAACAGTGTAATAATTACAACACCACCCACACATATAGGTCTATTTAAATACAACATGTAACATTTATAGTGTGACATGGAAGGCGCTCATAGCTACATGCTCTCACCATAATATTACGCGAATTTTATTATTCGTTTATCAACTTTAGATAATGTATTAATGAACTTTAGATATACATTTTGATAAGAGTCCATACTTCACAATTCGAGGTAGCCATAGAGCGAAAAATCTCCAAGCTCTACATTATTAAACGCATGAGGTGCTCACAACCTGCTGCTCTCAACGGTCCGTAAGTGATCGGCGAGGTTAAGCAACTAGGCTCTTGGTCAATCCATAGATGGGTGACCGCCAAAGTGGTTTAACTTCGGATCGTCTCCGTGCTTCTGAGGGCACGTTAAGCTATCGTTCCCGCTTGTAGTCACTAGGCAACAGCCGTTAAGCCATGTTAGAGGCCTACTGGGCGGCTTGAACAACTCCGACACCAGGGTAACCACAGCCCTCACGATAAGTAAGTTACTTAGAAAGTGTAGTGTGACATACTTACAGAGCTCAATCTACCTATGGAACTCGACAAGATGATTATCATTAATACCTTTTTATTCCATTGTAAGGAAGTCTGGACGAGATCGCTGACTGCGATAAGACAAGAGACAATTTTGCATAGAGACAAGCTCTATCCTGGGGGGCTACCGGCTAAGTCGCCAAAAATCGTTTACTTGATCGGCGTTCAAATAAATAAAGGTCAAAATTACTTAATCAATCGTTAAATCGGCTTCCATGAGCACATGTGGCGTCATAAATGGTCTTGAATCGATTGTCAACGTTGAAGCCGATTGAACGAATGATTAAGTTTTTTTTTTTTTTAACCTTTATTTATTTGAACGCCGATCATGAAAACGATGTTCGGCGACTACAATACATTTCTAAATCGTGGCTAACAGCTGAGCCGCAGCTAGTAAAAGATATATATCCATTAAAATAAAGACGTAAGTAAACTGTTAGATCAGCAATTACAAATACATTCCCGACGTGCTCATACATAAAATAACTGTGAAACCAGCCCTTAGCCTCAAAGACATATAGGATCACATCGCATTCCTAAATATAAGTAGATACCAGATATTTAACGGTTTTCCGATCCCGGCTTGAACTAGCTTTTACTCATACATCGTTGTTGCATAATTCAGATTTTTACAGTTATTTGGCATCAGGACTACTTTGAGAATGACCTGAAATGTATTGTTCGTTGCATTCGAGGCCCTCATAGCAGGATGCACTCACCGGTCCGTAAATGATTGGCGAGTCAAGCGACTCGGCTCGGATGGGTGACCGCCAAAGTGGTTTAATTTCTGACCGTCTCCGTGCTTCGGAGGGCACGTTAAGCTGTCGGTCCCGGTTGTAGCCATTAGGCAACAGTCGTAAAGCCATGTCAGAGGCCTAATGGGCGGCTTGAACAACTCTGACACTAGGGTAACCACTGCCCACACCATAAGTAAGTAAGTAAGTGAATTCGTAACGATCTTTCTCTGGGCCTGTTGGCGTAGTTGGTAGATACGCTGCCTTTCACGCTGCAGGTCGTGGGTTCGATTCCCACCCGGGACAAATATTTGTGTGCATGAACATGTCTGCTGGTCCTGAGTCTGGATGTAAATTATCTTTATAAGTATGTATTTACAAAAGAAAAATAGTATATGTAATATATCAGTTATCTGGTTTCATAGTACAAGCTCTGCTTAGTTCGGGATCAGATGGCCGTGTGTGAATAATGACCCAGGATATTATTATTATTCAATCTCCGGACGAGCAGCCCACGTTTTCGCGTATTAGCGCAATAGTTGCACAAAAAGTATCTAAAAATCCCCCTCCGGCGTTCCCACGTCAGTAAATGCTCTGAGCTGAGTTTCGAACCTCAAAGGGGTTACAACCCTTTGGCGCGGTCTTTGTTTGTAGTCTTATAGGTAGATAGCCTGAGCCCCAGGTCGCTTACTGTAAAAATCAAGTTAACAAATAATACGGCATTGACTAATATGATAGACAGCTGATCTGGGGTGGTTAAGTATTTTATAAAAAAAAAATCCATTCCAAACTCCAATCTGGTATGAGCCTATTATGGACCCTATGGATGGTTGTTTAATAAGTTGACAAGAAAACGTACCTACCTAAGTTATGATTCTTTGTTATTCAATCAATACAATCAAAGTCAAAAGTTTATTTGCGACTAAGTGTTGTACAGACCTTATCTAATAATAATATTAGGTACAAATTTCGCTCTTAGTGGCCTTTTGCAGGCATTGCAAGTTTAATTATTATAATTAGGAATAAATGTCCTTTATCTCAATTACGTTATTTGATTATATAATTCTATTTTTTTAGTGATACAAATATTAGTAATTTAAAGTGTGTCTCTATATAATGCAAACTGCACGTGTGGCGCAGCGGCTAAGACCGTCGCCCCGCCGCTTAGTGTCGCGGGTTCGAGTCCCGCGCCGGACAATTATTTGTGTGACCCAAAAATAGTCGTTCTGAGTATGGATGTAATTTGTGTCAGTCTATTATATGTTTGTAAACTACCGACCCCGCGACACAGGGATTAGGTACCTAGTGCGGGCGATGTCTTTAAAAAAATAACAAATTAATTCAATCATTATGCTTTGCATGCTTTTTACAAATTGTTAGAGGTTAGTTATAATTAGTCATTCAACAAAGCTCATCAGCACATATATCTAAAGTTGATCAACGAATAATAAGATCACTTAAAATATATTTAATTTTATGACACCAAAGCGAACACATTTATAACAAAAATGCAAAAAGAAATTGCAATAAAATTTAAAATCAGCCATACTTCAACTTCATTTTCTGATATTCTTATAAATAAGTGGACTTAACAATTATAATAACAAAGTAGTATATAAATGACAAACCGTTATTTTACGGTATTTACACATTATAACTTCCTTATGAAATAATGTTAATGTAGGTACAGATGAAAACGTAACCGTAATTTTGGATTTCTTATTGATGATGATAAATGTTAAATATAATAATCTCCCTGGTAGTATCTTAATATTTTCGTTCAATTGAATATCGTTCAATGAAAATAATAAAATAAATAGTTATAAATTACGCGTATATACCTATATACAAATTTGTCTGCCTCGTTAGTCTAGCGGAAGCGTGTTCACCCGCAGACAACGAGGTCCTAGGTTCAAATCCCGGATGGTGCCAAAAGAGATTTTAGGGCTTTTCTGAAAAAAGAAAAATTTCTCAGCATAAGCGCGAAGTCTGGGAGTTGGCGGTATTATACCCCCGTGCCTTGGAGAGCACATTAAGTCCTGTACCAGAGAGATGAAGAGACCTCTTTCCGGTCATGTCGCTAGACGTCCCATCGGATCATGACAGCGATGGAATAGAAAGTGCTCCTGTGTTTGCGCAACACTTGTCCACTATAATATGTCCCATGCTGATGGCTAATCTCTATTAAGACTGGCTGCCGTGGCCGAAATTCCGCTAGAAGGAAATTATTATTATATACAAATATATTTGAACTAAAAATGGAAATTACGTTCCTGGATCCGTATAGTATTTTGATAAAATTTAATATTGGCCACAAACTTTTAATTTCCTTTTCGAAGTTTAAGTAAACACGTCTGCCATAGAACCACGTAGCATACGAAATGAATTTCGCTCTTGCAAAAACTATTTATTGACCTAAAAAACAATGGAAGTGTCAAGGCGAGGCACAAGCACGCCATAAGGCTTGTTAACTCGCGTGGATTCCGAAGAATTACTTAATAGCGCCGATTAGATTCAGTGTAAAAACACGATTATCTTGTCAAGTTATTGCCGTAGTATGCGACTTGACTTTTTATTGTGTATATAGACAGCTTTATTTCTTTATTTCCACAGCAGAAAAGGAAAAGAAATGAAAGCATAAAATTCCCATTTATACAGTTGGCTTCATATCAGTGGATACACAAGACCTTTTCAGCGTCTTTATGATGTAGGTAGGAAAGTGCTTTTTTGTGTGTAAATGTATCGACCGTACAACGGCTGTACAAACTTGAGCCAAATTATTTTAGGGAAACTTGAAGAGTATTTTATTAAAAGGGTAGAGAACTGTAAAGGTATTTTGGAATGAAATTTTCGATGTAAGGGTTTGGAGGGGTGCAATTTGTTTATGCTTTGTTTACTTTATGAATAAGGAAATCCTTTCACTTATTTTTTTGCCTTGTAGATAATTATTAACTCGTAATTGCTAAAACAAGTATTGCACTTTTAGTATTTTGATGTTTCTTTAAACTATACCTACAGTAGTGTGCTCATAAGTTTAAATTGTATTTGTAATTCGAGTTTGTTAAAATGTAATCGGTGGTAGCGACGACATCCTATGGTATTGGCTGGTAGCATAAAATCGCGACCGTCGCTATATACACATGGTCCGGCATGATAATAATAATAAGAAATTGGACCAAGAGGACATTATAATGAGGTGAAAATTTTATATTATTATAGCCATTTCCCTGTTGGTCAAGGTGTCACTTGCGGGTGATGTACGAACATGATAGATTATATCTTCCAAACAAGCGGCACTAAAGTATACATTAAAAGATAAGGTTCCAAAGGTTTAAATTCGCGTCGCGCGTAACTGCACTGTACATATTTAATGTCTACGACTTATCTGTTATATCTCTTATAAAAACATGTCAAATATAGACATTATGACTATCTATTTCATTTAACTTTGTTAAGTAGTCTACGGTAGTAACCGAGAATGGTAGACTACCTATCTAAATTTCATTGTTTTCTTTCTTTAGATAAATCTAGACATACATATATTTAGATAGCACTCACAATGTGCCTAATTTTACGAAGACATTTTTTCTTAAAAATAAATGAATATCTAAAAAAACAGCCATTATAAACAAAACCAAAGCACAATAAAAGAATTGTTTAAATTCTGCTTGCTTGATCTGTAACAGACGCAAAGGCCATATATATATATATATATGATAAGAGACCACCAAATAAAAAATACTACTTCCACAAGAAGTAATGTGCATTTATTAGAAATAATTTATTTGGGTAAATATGACATTAAAATATGGGTAAAATCACTAGGCCTTATCGTAAAAATAACGATCTGAATCGTTGGATTAGACCTAGTAATTCTACCGTAAGACCTAGTGTACTATGGACCATGAAACATTAGATACTGATGACTGATGATAATAAAAAATTGCATTTTGGACAATAAAATTAAATCAGTGTTCGTAAATCTTCTCGCCAATGAATAGTGATTCATGAATCGAGATCGCAATAACAAATTTGTTTTTGTTATTATTATCTATAACGTGTTAAGTAAGGCAAAACCTTGAAATCAAAATGTCAGTTGCTCTTCGAACAAGTTAAATAAAAAAAAAGTAGTAAAATAACGCTGCTATTTTCCCCTTGGCTATAGCTAACGCAAACAAATTTGAAAAGCATAACGTTTTCCATCATATTATTATTTTAACAAGTATCTTCTTTATCATATACCGCCTCCATTTCTCCTCTTAAGAACTAGAAATGCGAATGCGAACAAAATGGCGAATCATAATGCAAAATCTAGGTTTAGCTGTTACTTGTTGAGCTTCTAGTAAAATTTACAGTCCAGGAATGGGGTAAGTGGAGTGAAAGGTCGCGAGATCACGTCGACAATACTCACCGGTATAAAGTACTCAGTACTCGTGCAGATTTGTACAGTACAGTAGTACGCACTATTTCTAAGTAAATTCCACTACCAAAGACAAATCTGTTCATTATTACATACATACATTATATTATATTTTTTTTTCTTAAAGACTACGCCCACATTACGCCCAGCGAATCTCATTTCTGTGTCGCGGGGTACTTTACAAACATATAGTTTACCCAAATTACATCCAGACTCAGAACAAACAATACAATACACACAAATAGTTGTCCGGCGTGGGACTCGAACCCGCAACACCAAGCTGCGAGGCGACTGTCTTAGCCGCTGTAACGTGCAACCACAAATAAGAGCTTTATTTACGATCAATCTTAATACGGTCTCTACACCTGCCATCTATGGTACAACACGATACGCCTGCAGTGCAATAACGCCTTCAAGAGTTTACTTGTTTTGGCAAGGCGATGTAGTGCCTCAGACATGTTTGCGCTGAATGGGGTGGATGATTATATGCTATTAGGAGAAAATCACGAAAGGGCTCCTTTATGAGCCAATTACACACATCTGACAATGGCATATTAAGTGCCATATACGACCTTAACCTCTTCTTCGTATATGGCAATTGATATTCCTGCAACCTAATAAATTATCTGTATTTGTCTTCGTATTATAATGTAATGTAATTATATTATTAATGTTTGTATATTCCTTTTTGCTTTAAATAAATCTTATTTTATTTATTTTTACTTAATAATTTAAAAATACAATAACAAAAAACAATTTGATTGCACTTGGGTACTGCTTTTTTTCAATAGAAATCTCTTCCAGCAGATTCGCGAGAGGAGAAACTAATCAGAAAAGAGTAGGTATAATTGCGTGTAGATTTATGATACTATATACTACTAGTACTAAGTGTATGTATGCACTACATACTAATATGTAGTACATAAATAGGGGGGTATATATATAAATACATATTATTTTATTTTTTACTAATAATAAAACAAGTTATATATTGAAAATATAAATGTGAGAAAACATTGCCTCTATACTTACAAACGTTTTTATAAATGTTCAATACTTCCAAAGCCAACGTGTCTAATTAAATGATCAAACAACGCCTCTAAACTCAGACGGGTCAAAATCGATCTCACGGGCATTATCACGCGATAAATGAAAGAAGGGGAAGGCAGGATGGCTAAAGGACTGCATAATATACTTAAACGTGTTTACTTATGTAGTACAAAGTGACTGAAAACACCCAATGTTTTCTTATCACGCTAATCTCCACCGTACAAGCTAACTTGTTTGGGACAAAAAACAATCGTAACACGTTTAAAATCAGGGAGAACATGAAAATTTATTGCATACAAAATTTATAAAAATAAACAATTAAAAAAACCGACTTCAAAAACTAAAAAGTATACATGAGTCTAGCTAGACTTGCTAACATTTAAAAACGTCTGCGCCAAAGACAATTACATCATCCACATAAACAAAAATTTTCAAACAAAAATGTCCATAAAATGAAAACTACTGGGCCAAACTTTATAAAATTTTTATGGGACCAAATGGCAACTATTCCGCATCAAACTAAAAAAGAATCACGTAAATCGGATCATAAATCTCCGAGTAATCGGTGTACATACATAAAAAAAAAAAAAAATACCGGTGAACTTGAGAACCTCCTCCTTTGGAAGTCGGTTAAAAATATATTTGTACAATTTTACACTAAAATTAGTCGAGAGTCAAAAAATATTAAGTATTATAATTTATTTTAACTAAACAAATATTTGCACGACGTAAATGTCGAATATGGTGGAACCTCACTCATTTATATCAACAATTTGTAAACCTGTATTCTAGCAAATAAAGAGATTCATTCATTCATTCATATACTTTATTTCAAATCCAAGTCAATAAATGATTATCCTTATCATAAAAGTATATATCATCATCAGAATGGACATAGGCCCATCGTAAACTACATTTGTGGCGCAGTTTGAAAACTGATCGGCTACCCCGGTATATCCGTAAAGCGGGTAATATCTTTACAATAATCCTTATTTAGGTAGAAAGTGCTAAAATTATTATAGATTTTAACACGGTTATTATGTTACGAAGCGCTACGATGCTGAACTCTTAATAATTATGTTTCATTATAATCGTCTCATTTAAAATTTATAGCTCGTTCAAGAGTTACTAGTTTACAAGTTGGAATTAGGGCTATTTGATAGTTAGGTCGCATAAAACTGTTGAACTTTTGATGCCAGCTATACCCAACCTGTTTACTCTAGTTGTGGGAAACTTACCACTTGAATGTTTCTCATAACTTGCTCGTAAAACCATTGAAGTTTCATTTAATAATAAACCAATTACGATTTATTTTACTTTTATTGCATGTCGGTAAAGAAATTGGAGCGCGATCAGAGTGTTCAAAATTTTTATGGGAGAATAGGCGCTTTAAAATGAAGTGAAGCAAATTTGTTACTGCGTTTTCTTAACCCTTCGTAATCATGTGGGAATATAGTAACCACCTATTTTGAACTATAGTCGTTGTTTATAAATGTTACTTATGAATTAAAACCATATATGTATACTGCCTTTTAAAGGGTAAAGTTATAACATCTAATAATAATAAATATCTGATCCCAAACTAGGCAGAGCCTGTACTGTGGCAACCAGATAACTAATAAACATACTGAACAAGTTAAAAAAAAAACAAAACTAAATTCAATTTATTTTTGCCTTTCCTTACTATTAAGGGCAATTTAATATGGGGAGTGAATCTTCTTTTTAAAAAAAAACGAAATCCCGCATGTCTTTTATTTTCATGTGCAAATGAAGCTCCTTAAGTTACGTCCACTATTTGTTACAATTTGTACATGTATATAATTACTGCACTTTTGGCGCAGCGGTTAAGACAGTTGCCTCGCCACTTCGTGTCCCGAGTTCGATTCCGTCGCAGAACAACTATTTGTGTGACCCATAAATAATTGTTTTTTTTTACCATCCATTATGTTTGTAAAGTACACCGCAACACAGATCAATTTCCTAATATAATTCGGAATGTCTTTAAAAAAAATAACGTCTTATATAGAGATCTATCGCTATGTATATTTTGAGATCAGATAAATTGCGTTCTATGTTAACATTTACATAGGTGTCAAGTAAATCGTTTTGATAGCGTCGTGATAATAACATCGATTCGAGTAAATATTGACCGGTGGTAGGTTTATATTGACTTCAGCAAGACCTTGGGCCTGCTGGTGACGCAAATAAGAAAGACTATAACAAATATGTTTACAATATTGACCCCATATTTGCACAAGGGCGCCCTTACTTGACTGGCCTGGTGGTGTATTGGTTACCCTGACTGCTAAGCCGGAGGTCATGGGTTCGATTTCCAGCCAAGACAAATCTTGAAATAATGTAGCTTATCACAAGCTCCATTATTTTTACGCAACAAATAATCTAGCTTATCAGATAAAGATTTGTCTTGGCTGTCTAGATGTAATTTATCTGTAATATATATAGGTCTTAAAAATATATAAATATAATTATTATCCTGGGACATTATTTACTCACGGCCATCTGATCGCAAACTAAGCAGAGCTTGTACTATGGAAACCAAATAACTGATATACTACTTTTCTTTTGTAAATACCTACTTATATAGATAATTATACCCAGACTCAGGACAAAAATACATATTCATGCACATAAATATCTGTCCTGGGTGGGAATCGAGCTCCGGCGTGAAAAGCAAGCATTTGCCAACCACGCCAACAGTTATATTATTATAAGTTGACAATGTAAGTATAATAAATACATATAAATGTCTTAAATAAAAGTCTTCGGACAACTAACACACAGCCATCTGATCCTAAACTAGGAAGAGCCTGTACTATGGTAACTAGACAACTGATAAACATACTTATATACTTCTAAATACATACATATTATAGATCAAGTTTCTGAGTCATGGATGTTTTCTATGTATATAAGTATTTATCTATCTATATAAGTATGTATATCGTCGCCTGGTACCCATAGTACAAGCTTTGCTTAGTTTAGGGCTAGGATGACCTGTGTGACATTGTCCCTAGATATTACTATTATTATTATTATCAATTACACCTACACACGAAACAAATAATCGTGTCCATCATACTAAGTTTTGTCCCGGGTGGGAATCGAACCCTCGACCTGAGGCTAGTGTCACTAACCACTAGACGCACTAGCCAGTCTATATAAATAGTATTAATTACTGTTCTTTCCCATTCACTATTATCCTAACTTAACACATTGTATAGTATATATATGTAGTAAAATATAAATTTAAATAATTGAACCTAAACATAATCTCCTTGACGATAATTTAATACAAGCTAGCTAAATATCACTACCATTATAAAATAAATTGTATATATTTTAACATTCCGTGTACCTAAATATCTGTAATAAGTAACTAGAAATAATAACTGTATTACTACAAACATGTTCGGACTGAAAAGCGCTTGTAAATAAGCGCTTTTTTAAAGTCTACATGAATAAAAACTTTCTTTATTTTATTTTATTTTATAGGAATAATCACCTTTATCTGTATGACACACAGGTGCATATTAACTTTTTACTAATCTAAACATAAATGAGATAAGTCGTTATTGATTTAACATTCCGACAGCTGTGTGTACTGTGGGTACCTGTGTATTTTCCCCAACGAGTCACCAAACTCACGTAACATTCATACCAGCTAGGTTCGTTTACATTGCTCATTCTTATAGCTACTTGCCCGGCTACTCATACATCGAGTCATGCAAAATTCTTTATTTAAAATATACGGGAATGTACGAAGCACAATATTTGGCAATAATCTGAGCATATTGTAGTATAGTTTTAATTGTATTTTATGAAATATGTTTTATGTGTATTAATTTATCTATGATGAATTCAATTACAGTGTAAAACCGCTCAATATTTTCGCCACACATATGGGACTAATTTTTTTAATAATTATTAAAACTGACTAGAGCCTGCTCGTCTAATGCACACCTGCGCAGTTAGCATGGCGACAAAGAGTCATGTCTTTACAACGTTTGACCAACCCATGCTTGCTCTCATAGACTAGTTTAGTACGTGTGGCACAGCGGCTAAGACAGTCACCTCACCGCTTCCTGTCGCGGGTTCGAGTCCCGCGCCGGACAAATATTTGTTTGACCTATAAATAGTTGTCCGGCGTCTTGATGTAATTTGTGTCCGTCTATTATATGTTTGTAAAGTACCCCGCGACATACGACACAGGGATTAAATTCCCATATGCGGGCGTTGTCTTTTTTAAAAAAAGTGATTTTCTGTGAATTCGTTGATTAAACATAATAGAAAAATAAGAATATTCGTTACCATGCAGTTGACTGCATGGACTATTGTTGGTACTTAGTATATAAAAAGAAATCAATTGATATAGATATGTCTATTATATATGACAGCGTTTAAAATTGTAATAGAATTTATCAAAAATTCACATTTTGTATTTTTTGATTAATTGACGATATAAAATAAGATACTTTAAGATTAAAAACGTCAGTCACCATAATTAGTCAGCAGCTTAATACCTACCTACTTTGGAGGTTAGTGATCTTGTCAAGTTGCGTTAGCGTAAACGAAGCATAGACACCAGACTGTCGCACCCTACCGATTAAACTCCCCGTTTCAGTTCGAATGTTCCAGAAAACAAGGCTAGCCAGTACACTGACACACCTATAAACTTTAACTATACATATAAAATCAGTTTATTGAAATTCGATCAATCCTTTCATTTAAAATTATAATTATAAGTAGTTTAAGCAGTGCAAACAAAGGGTGAATGAGTCACAAAGGAAACGAATTGTTAGTGGTAATTTTATGCAGGAAACCAAACTTAATTTAGAACAAATAAATAAATGTATGTATTGTACTAGCTGTGCCCCGCGGTTTTACACGCGTTAAATTTTATAATTCATTATAGCTCCTCCCCCGTAGGTGATAGCGTGATAATACACTCACAGGCACAATTAACCGCCCACCTTGTATTTCTTTCAATTTGCAGAAATCGTCAAATTTAGACCACATTTGATGAGAGGTACGTTGAAAGCTACCTTAAAGGTAAAAAAAAAACAATAGTCTTGAAAGAAAAAGTCGTTTATTAAATGATTAATACCAAAAATCGATTTTATGTAAATCTTCGATGAAAAATTAACAAATTAGAATTTAGAAAAAAGTGCTCGAATAAAAAATTTAAAAAAAAATAATAATGGGTGTTGCCGCCTCGGGCTCTAATGACTTCTTGGAGCCGGTTTGGCAATCCATCCATGATATCTTGGATATCAGATTGGGGGATATTGTGCCACTCCTCTACCGCAGCCGTCTTGAGCTCTCCTAGGGTCGTAGGGGCTGGTACCCTTGCTCGGACACGTCTTTTGAGGTTGTCCCAAATGTGCTCAATTGGGTTAAGATCAGGACTGCGTGCCGGCCATGGTAAAACTTGGATCCCGACCTCATTAAGGTACTCAGTGACGGATCTTGCGGTATGGCAACGTGCATTGTCATGCATTAATCTGAAGTTGGCACCAATGAATGGTGCGAAAGGCATGACATGCTCTTGAATAACTTCCTCCACGTACCTTTGAGCGTTCACACTACCCCTATCGAACACAACAAGATCGGTACGAGCCTCATAAGAGATACCTCCCCAAACCATTATGGACCCTCCCTGGTAACCCACTGTTTCGGTTATAGCGCATGACGCAAACCTTTCATTTTGGCGCCTGTAGACACGCTGACGTCCATCTGGACCTTTTAAGGCTATTCTGCTCTCATCTGAGAACAGTACGTCCTTCCATTCCTCCATAGTCCAGTCAGCAAATTCTCGCGCATAAGCAAGTCTAGCTCTACGGTGTTGTGGGAGCAGTTGTGGGGCGCGAGCTGGACGAAAAGCCCGCAGATTTCTTTCTGCCAGTCTTCTTCTAATCGTACGTTCACTCACACTGACATTTCTCACTTCAAAAAGACACGTACGGGCTTCAGTAGCGGTGCAAAAGCGATTTCTCAACACGTTGCTGACAACGAAGCGGTCATCTCGAGTTGAAGTGCATCGATGTCGGCCTTGACCTGGCCTGCGGGTGTATGAGCCTGTCTCCCGAAACCGTCTGATGGCATCCCGTACTGTAGTACGAGGTACACCGAGTGTACGAGCGATGCGACGTTGGCTGTACCCAGCGTCAGCTAAAGCCACTGCCCTAGCTGCACCAGTTGCATCGAGAGGCATTTTTTACAGTCACAAACAATAAGCAAACACTAGAAACTCAAATTCGCACACTATGGCAGACAATAACAGGAAATGTAAACACGGTAACGTGACGGCAACAATGTCAAACAACGACTAAATTCTAAAAACCCGTCGTTGACACAAATTTAGGAAACGAAATAAGGGTATAAGTGTTTAATTTATTGCTAAAGTACCCACTTGACAAAAAATAAAACAGTAGATAAGCTATAGTTAACTTAAACAAACAGGGTGACGAATGATATGGGTGGGCGGTTAATTGTGCCTGTGAGTGTATGTACTATGTAGCCTATATGTTGACCCGACCTCTTAGTAATATTCATGCAAAATTTGAAGTAAATTCATGCAGTAATTTTTGAGTTTAGCCCGGACATACATACAGACACACAGACAAACATTTTAAAAACTATATTTTTGGCTTCGATTTCGATTGCAGATCACGCCCCAAGTATCCTTTTTACAAAATATTCAATGTACAGTGTTGACTTTCCTACGATATTATTATATGTATAGATTACGTGGGTAGTGGCCTAGGCACATAACTTGTAGAACCGACGGCTGCTAGGACAGCAGTGGTCTAGTGGGGACCACGGAAGTCACTGCTTCAGGCAGGCTCCCTACAAGGTGGACCGACAGTCTTGCAAGAGTCGTCGGATTCCGCGGGCAGCGCAAGACCGGGCATTGTAGAGATCCTTGCTGATATGATGATGATGATGATGAGAATCAATTCAATCATTAACTTGAGTGTGTAAGCTAATTTTACTTACTCTTTCATATTCATTCTGTTCCTACATTATATTCTACGACCCTAGTTCTCAATACAGATTTTGGTTCATCCAACTCATTCTCTTCTGGATACACACAACAAACACTACTTAAAACTCATAAAACCCCTCTTTTTATTTAGAGGATTTAATTAAGATTCTCTTTTCATATAAACAAAGCTAGAAGTTTAGAAATTAATATACCGTACTTAAAATGGTGAAGGAAAACATTGTGAGGTGCCTGAGACACCTCCAAAAATGTTATTGATGGTATGTGAAGTCTGCCAACACGCACCGGCCACCGTGGTCGGCTATGGCCTATCCCCTCTCATTGTGAGAGGTGGCTCTTGCTCCACAGTGGGAACATAATAGATGCATCATTAAATACTTAGTGTCAAGTAACAACACAACTGGCGTCATATTGTTTATGTAGCGTGTATTATTATTAATTTCAATTCAATTACAAAACAGTTTATTGTTTGCAATCCATTTGCATAATGACCTTATAAATATTTAAGAAACATTACAACATATGAAACACGAGACGTTTGTGAGTAGTTGAATTGAAATTATAATTTACACCGTCCACAGTACATCGGGTAAATAAAAAAGTGATGAATTAGTGTAATCAGTGTCAATTGTAAGATATGATGCATATTATTATGAAAGATTGGAAGCAAATCATAACAATAATGTTTGGAAGCATCCATCATTTCTCTCAATTGAAACTTATCCTGAACAATGGTTGGAAGTGGTTTTGAATATTATCATGATGAATTTATGTCTTTCAATAAAGAAACAATTGGTTTGATTTGCATTCGCAACCAACTACAACTACATAACTATAGTCAGGTGCAATTACTTATAAGCAACCATCGTGATTTCATTCATTATCACCTACTTATGTAACATTGAGTGCGTCGTGCATTGTATCAAAGAGAATGCAACACCTTTGCTATTCAGTACGCTCTACTCGAAATCCACTTATCATTTCATCTAGGATTTCTTCAGACGACAGTCCTACTGACATTTACATTGTGTAAACCACAACCTTTAAGTTACATCACGGTTCATAAGAAGCATTGCAAACAATGCATTTTCCAATAAAAGTTCTGGGTTTAAATGCTACCGCGACCGTATTCAGCTCTAGGAACCTAAGTTAGTTAGTTTAAGGGCATCGCGGAATTCTTTTAGTATTAAAATCGGCAAAGTTATTTGAAAATGTAAACCATAGAAAAGTAGTGCAATAGATTCGAGCGATTGCAGCAACTGAAGAAATTGCAGCTAGTAATAATACCGCCCTATGTACAGACGCCAGCACATCAAGCTACCCCAATCTGTCAAATTTCCCCAATTGAAAATGAACCTTA
Source organism: Pseudoips prasinana (assembly GCA_951640165.1). Classification (NCBI taxonomy): domain Eukaryota; kingdom Metazoa; phylum Arthropoda; class Insecta; order Lepidoptera; family Nolidae; genus Pseudoips; species Pseudoips prasinana. Next base: position 28,347,008 of record OX621236.1, on the reverse strand, counting down.
TGCTTTTGTGATAAAGTTGAAAATCTATAAACAAAATTGACGGATTGCGGTAGCTGGATGTGCTGGCGTCTGTACATAATTGTTTTATTTGTACAAATTATAACTGTTCAGTAATTGTGATTTCTGCTGTACAATAAAGATGATGTTGTACCTTACCCTTTTGAATAACGCTGAATGATAGGAAACGATAGAACGCGTACTTACATACCTTACGTATGGGCAGCGGTTACCCTAGTGTCAGAGTTGTTCAAGCCGCCCTCTGTTATTATGCCTCTGACATGGCTTAACGACTGTTGCCTAATGGCTACAGCCGGGACCGACCGCTTAACGTGCCTCCGAAGCACAGAGACGTTCATAAATTGAACCACTTTGGCGGTCGCCAATCTATGTACTGACCGCGAGACTGCTTGTCACCATTCACTTACAGACTAATGAGAGTATCTATGCTATGGGTTATGAGAATTAAACAGTGAGGTAGACACACCGTTCTTCCTCTTGATGATAAGCGCGACTGGAGAAAAACACCTAAGCCGTACAGGTGATTAATGGCCCTGAGTGTATGTAACATTCTTGACAGCTAAATGCTCGAAGAACATTCTCAAAGCTCGTTGTGGAGAAAAGAAGGGTCGGCAACATATGACTACTGATGTATAATACTAGTTTACGGTAACCGCTTACCTTCAACTGGACCGTAAGCTTGGTAATATAAAAAACGCAGTATGATAGAGGCCTCTTTACGAAATGCCATGTACTAAAACCATCGTGACCTACAAACGCGGTGGCAGGCACCTAAGTCTCTTTTTATAACCGATATTCCATTAATAAAGCCTTTTGTTGGCTTCAGGAAGCTTTTTTCACTAACCGCTGCCAATCGATTTATTTTGTGTCTGCCTTTTGAGTGTTCGCACTCGCTTAGTAGCGCAAGAAAGGCCGGGTTTATTAACTACATAATTATGTTTTGGAACGACTCGTGACTTTCGTTTGACAAGAGAGGTCAAAGCTCTAAATAGAGAGCTGTCGATCTTTACGAAATTGATAAGTGCAATCATTTAAATGCAGTTAGATAAGCGGAACAACTTTACCGGATCGGCTTAGCCACAACATAGAATAGAAAAAACCGGCCAAGTGCGAGTCGGACTCGCGCATGTAGGGTTCCGTACCATTATCTATAAAAACGAGCAAAAAATTCACGTTTGTTGTATGGGGGCCCCCTTAAATATGCTTTTTTATTATTTGTTGTTATAGCAGCCACAAAATTACATCATGACTTCCAGCCAGCGTTATCGTTCAAAAAAATATGCTAATAATAATATTGAATTCGTACTTCAATATAGACAGAACCATTCAGACAATATGTAGTAAAATATAGCTAAAACTATAAACTTCGATAATTAAAACTATACATGATCTCTTTGACAATTACTTAATATAAGCTAGCTAAATATCATTACTATTATAAAATTAATTTTATTCTAAATGTTTTCATTAAATCCATGTACCTAAATATCTATATGTACAGACGCCAGCAGATCCAGCTACCCCAATCTGTCAAATTTCTTTTATAGATTTTCAACTTTATCACATAAGCATAAGGTTTACTTTCAATTGGGGAAATTTGACAGATTGGGGTAGCTCGATGTGCTGGCGTCTGTACTTACCTAGAAATAATTATGTATACCTACTTAACTATATTACTACAAACATGTTCTGACTATTTACAAGCTGTTTTTTAACGTCTACGTGAATAACAACCTTTTTATTTTATTCTATTACTTATAATGAACAAACATTTTCTGACTATTTACAAGCGCTTTTTTAAAGTCTACGTGAATAAAAACGTATTTTATTTTATTATTTATAATGAATAGGTACTGCCGGACCGAACCGCTTATAATTATGGCGCGCCTACACCAGATCTACTTATTAAATATTAGCTTATCTTAAATCTCATTAGTGTTGAACTAAAATGTGGATGCACCAAAATAAACAAGGACATAGTCTCCATAAACAAAGACCATCTAAATTAACATCGAATCATTACTTTAGCTATCTACACAAACAGAATACATTTTAGCTGGAAGTGTCGGTTTGCGAGCAACCTGTGGCGAGGCGTGAATGTCACCAGTCACGCGAGCCGGGCCCCTGAGCCTAGCTTATTGATTAAGTATAATTACGATCTTTATACTACTGCTATGCTTCCCCATCAGTGCGGCGTTTACGTAAGCATATTGAATATGTCGAACCTGTAGCGATGCAGTAGCGAAGCTGAAACACGCGATGTGATGGCAATGCGCCGCAAATTTTCAATATAGTCTCATAGCTGTGCCCCGCGGTTTTACCCGCGTTAAACTTTATAATTGGTTCCTATGTGTTAATCCAGGGTGTCAATTAACTCCATACCAAATTTTATGAAAATCGCTCAAGCCGTGTATTCTGTAGAGCAAAATGTTGTTTTGCAATATCTCAATTAATTGTTCACAATGCAAGTCCTACAGCGTTTCTAAACAGCTTCGCAGATTTCATAGTTCTTTCTCACAGATATTTTACAGTTTTTTAGCCTCTATGTATACGACAAAGCCGACGAGATTATTTGAATACCCAAAATAGCTCACTATTTTCTTCTTTCTTTATGCTCATAAAGGTAACAAACTGGCTACCTACACTATCATACGATATAAGTAAATAACTAAAACTGTACTGAAAATTCCATAGCTGACACACAAATCATCCTTAGATACCTACGCTCAATTACCTTCTGTCGAAATTCATACCTCAAAAAACCAAACTCTTACACACTCAATTCAACACACACATAAATCTTTACACATGCAATATGTCAACATAAATGTCGTGCAATTCTTTTCAAATTATTTACAAATTCAATTAATAATATAAAACAATGACAATGACAATACAAAATAAGAAATAGAAAAACATTAAAAGAGTAAGAAACAAAAATATGTGTTCTTAAAAAGATTTCAAATTTAAAAAATTATAGTATTAAAACTCAACAACTAAATAAAAACATTAAATTTTATGTTGCTCCTTACTATTTTTCGGGTAGTTTGTTAAATATAATTAAATCATCAGTTGATTTCGTGTTATGACTAATGGTTTTTGTGCAATTTTTCTTTTGAAAGGAGCTATTTTATCTATTTCATAAAGTGTTACTCCTCTAAATTTGCATATTTTAAAATGTATAAGGCTGAAAGCGTAAGCAGCTTTTCTCTAATAAATTATTGGTCTGCATGAATCCGTCCACTTTAGATTAATACATTTTTCCGGCATTTTGTTGTCTACGTCATCTAGTCGTAGATAAGGAATGAGTATGATCCTACAACGTCAAGCCAGTATGAATAATGGCAAACCATGGATATATTCAATGATACGGCGTAGTCATGTATTCAGACACCTAACGCTCATGGATCCCATAACGCATGATAACAACACTTAAAAGCATTGTTTTGATACATTTGTCTCCTATTGTTTCAGATGGATGGCACCAGTGAGTGTGGCGATACACGCGCCAGGCGCGGACCTGACACCCGCCGTCAACAGCATCAGGTACCTGCGTGACTGCCTCGACAACGGCCTTGTGCGACAGTTCGTCACTTTCCACATATTCTTCTCCAACAAACACATTCCTAGCACAGTAAGTATCTAGCATTTGATAAAAGTCACATAGCTACAGCTGACACCATGTTTAGTTGCTTGACCAATGATATAATCGCCGGTATGCCTTTCGGAGCGTATTTAATTTTTTTAGGAGAACCAGAAATACGAAATAAACAAAACGCCTTGCCGCTTCGTGTTGCGGATTCCAGTCCCGCGCCGGACAACTATTTGTGTGACCCACAAATAGTTGTTCTGAGTCTACATGTAATTTTTGTCCGTCTATTATATGTTTACAAAGTACCCCGCGACACAGGGATTAGATGCCCTAATGTGGGCGACGTCTTTTAAAAAAAAATCTTTGCCATCCTGCAGTTATTTTTAGAATACATTCGTATGTATATACATATATATACAAGTATCCTCCTCATATTACAAAAATGTATATCGGATTAAAATTGAGAGTAGATATCTATCTAGTAGAGTAGACATCTCTATAATATCCTATATATTATTTGTTAGCAAATTGTTATTAATAATAAATTACTTTTTATTTATTTATTTAATAATTAATGTACACACGAAAAAGGAATACAGAAAAGAAAATGTAAAGAAAATAACATGTACAAAGGTACTGCTTATTTCAGTGAAATTTCTTCCAGCAGCAAATTACTTTAAAAACATCAAAATTTATTAAAATTCGTGAGATTCTACACAACTTTTCTATTGTTTACATTTGAATTAATGTTGCCGATTTTGCTACATGTTTATTTGGTATTTAGTCTATCCAACGGCCCTTAAGGAGTCGTCGACCGCTTCGGTCCTGGCACAATTCCGGAATATTATAATACTTGCTGTCTGGCTGCGAGCCAGATAGGAAACTGATTCTGTCCTTAATCCATTTTTAGACAAAGTAGTTAGTCGATCCATTGTTTAACTATTCCTTTGATAATTGGATCGTAAAAATAAAACCTCATATTGTCTAGAAGTAAACATAATGATTTATTACAAAGTACTTTATAGAGCTGAGTAACTACTTTACTAGTAGTTCGTCCCTGATATCCTCCTGAATGGCTGAACCGATTTTCCTCAAATTTTACACACGGGTAGTGATTGCTGTGTGGTGCCGGCATAGAATATCATCACCACATCTCATCCCGTGGGGGGCGTAGAAATCGACCGAAGGAATACAAGCCTGGCGATTATGGCATATTCCCCTATTCTTTGGGGAGAATTTTGTCCAGTAGTGGACGTACTTTGGCTGTCATGATGATGATGAGTTATCATAGTCGTGAGGAAATATCAGTCCCTTTGAAATCAATGTAAAAGTATAGACATACTTAACTACACTCAGCTCAATATTTGCAAGCAGCCGAATGCCTTGCAGACCTAGTTTATTGGCACTCCATATCTGCGCATGATTTTACTAATGTCCATTCAGAATTAATATCCTTGACAGTATTTTTTTAGATATTTGGGATAGTAAATATACAGAAAAACTAGCAGAATTATCACACTACCACACTAATATTATAAAGGCGACAGTTTGTGAGTGAGTATGTTTGTTACTTCTTCACGTCTAAACGGCTGGAGACATTTTAATAAAATTTGGTATGGAGTTAGCTGACACCCTGTATTAACACTTAGGCTACAATATATAAAGTTTAACGCGGGTAAAATAGCTAGTTGAGCATAATCTTAAGTATGTAATAATCTGTATGTAATACTAGCTGTGTCCCGCGGCTTTCCGAGCGTTAAACTTTATAAATTATAGCTTATGTGTTAATTCAGGGTGTCAGCTAGCTCGATACCAAATTTTATTGAAATCGTTCCAGCCGTTTAGACGTGAATAAGTAACAAACAAACACACTCACACAGTCACACACTTTGGCCTTTATAATATTAGTGTGATACTTAAATGGCAAATAGAATTTATGCTTAACCTAACAGCGCTGCAGTGTAACTTACAATCCTATTTTAATTTTCAGATTCCCAGCCCAGACATATTCATGACACCCTTCAACTGCTCAGTAAACCCACCCTACAACGTCAGCGCAAATTCTACGTACAAATCGCAAAAACAGCTGCTTTACCCTATAAACGTTGCCAGGAACATAGCCAGAGACGCTGCCCTAACGCATTTCATACTGCCGTCAGACATAGAACTGTATCCGAGTCCATATTTGATACCAAGGTTCTTAAATATGATCGCAAGAAATGAAAGCCCACTAAGTTCTTCCAGCAATCCAAGAGTCTTCCCTATAAGCTTGTTCGAAGTGGATGCCAAAGTTCAAGTAAGTATAACATTTTATTAATTAATTAAGTGCTTACCAACTAATCTGATTTTAACATAATTGCATTTCTTTTTAACATAGTGCGTATGAAACCCACAGGGCATCTTTAATTGCTGCAACTTAATTTTGGCGCGAAACAAATAAAAATAAATGACAGAGTAGGTTAGGTTACCTGTCACCTAATTTTATTTACGAAATTAATCTGACAACCGGACAAATATTGTGTTCGCCTGCTATATAATTTCAGTAAATAGACCAAATCTCGTGTATATGCCCCGTTGATCGTCTCAACTGGGCCGTGTTGAGAGACACCCGCTGAGTTTGTTTCGCTGGGTCTTCTAGAGAGAGATGTAATTTAAATTAGATTAGGTACAAACTACCAAATCGCCAGTGGGTAATGGCCACATTCTTCCTAAAAAGTTGTTATGAAAATGATCAGTTTATAATTACATGCCGCTTATAACTATTCATTCAGAGGTTAAAAAAGCACAGCGCTTTAGCTAGCTTTAGCCAACAGGCTTGATTTCGAAACTTACACAATACCTCAAAGATAAAATATACGCCTTTCATTTTACTTTTATGACATTGGCTATTTTATAGATCGTAAGAATGCAATGGACATGAAGTCTGTACCCAGACAAACAGAGAATACGTTATCCTTTTGTATACATGCTGCGAAAAAACGGAATTTGAAAGAGCTTTTTTTAAAAAAGGTGGATCGATACAGACACTATTGTAAACAACTTACTTCGAGCGAAAATGTGTGGCATTTTATACGGGCAATGTGTCATATACAATACGTGCTATTGTATAGACGTTTTTCCATTGCGGGTGACCTATATTAAATCAAACAAGTCTCATCTCTGAGGAAACCTGTCGTCGGCCTGGTACAGACGCCAGAACATCAAGCTACCCCAATCTGTCAAATTTCCCCAATTGAAAGTGAACCTTATGTTTAAGTGATTGGGGTGGCTTGATGTAATTTTAATTTAACGCAATTTTAAAATATATTTTTTTATATATTTACAGCCACCCTGGACGAAAACGGAACTTCAACAAATGTTGGCCAAGAAACAAGCTATACCTTTCCATAAGCACGTGTGCGCTCAATGCCACACCATCCCTCGAGCCAAGGAGTGGATGACAGCGAAAGAAACTACAGGTATGATTACAGTACATGATTTACTTGCAAGAATCTTTCAAAATACTTAGAAACATCATTTGAGAGAACACATAATTTGAAGAAATACCCATACTGAGCTCTTTGCCATCATAATTCAAGGCACTTTTTCTAAAGAATATTTTACCTAACTTTGTATTTTCGGGAATTTTTATGTTTATAATCGCACTAATATTATAAAGGCGAAAGTTTGTGACTGTTGTCTAATGACTACAACCGGGACCGCGAGCTTAACGTGTCCTTCGAAGCACGGAGACGCCCAGAAATTTAACAACTTTGGCGGTCAGCGGCCGTCTATGGACAGAATGGTGAGACGATCTAGCTATGATATAAAAATGATAACTATATTTGAATTAATATCATACCATGATATGGGTTGATAAGTCAGCCAGGTTTATCAGCACACATACCTCGAATTTCCACACAAATTAGTGTTAAACAAAGTGGCACTTATAATCTTTCGATTCAACGTCCCTGTGATATCGATCGCCGTAACGGAATTAACAGTATTTGCATTTTACTATTTATCTACATAAGTACAGCTTTTTTATCGGCGATACGGTGTAGTTTTGGCGAGACAAGCGTGATGCAGTGGCAATTAATCTCAGTGCTGTTAGTGTCGTGAGCTATTTATGCCGTCTGTGGCATGGCGTGGCTGTCGTATGGGGCATTCTAATTGCGTATTATGGTTCAACGACCGCGCCTTACCCACCGTTCCCAGACGACCGGCTGACTCTTACGCTAATTTGCAAAATTGAAAACTTACTTTTTTTCGGCAGAACAAACCAAGATCATGTTATTACGATACCTTTAACTAGTTTGAGAGGATTTTTTTCGTTAACTATATGCTCACCATTTAAACTTTTAGCATATATTTAACTATATGCTAAATGCTAACATGGTGACCTTATTTGGCATGGCAAACTTAGTCAATAATTTCAGTTATTGCCTTTGCATTATACATGATTTGCTTAACTAAAACGTGTACCTCTTTAAATTCATTTTATTAGGTGGGCTACCTAATAAAATGAATTTAAAGAGGTTATGACTTCGACTGTATGTTTTTTTATCAACTGTTCTTTTTTTATTCGATTCTTTTTTTGAATGATGAAAAATGGTCCCTTAAAATGTTGCTATGTAAAAAAATTTAAGACGTTTTTACAATAATGATTAATTACAATATCTTATTGCGTCTGTTTACTGATTACTTCATGTTGAATTAAATAGTGTAATTCTTATCTTTATTTCAGTCTCTAGCGGTCAGTCCTATAAAGACTGCTAAAATGTTTAATTTTTGAGCCTTTCCGTGCTTTAGACGCGTTAAGCTGTCGTTCCCGGTTGTAGTCGTTAGAGAACGGCCATTAAGCCATGTCAGAGACCTACTGGGCGGTTTGAACAACTCATTAAGCCATGTCAGAGACCTACTGGGCGGTTTGAACAACTCTGACACTAGGGTTTTAAGACAGGTAGGCCACAGCGTTCATTCGCTCAAAGAGCAGCCCGACTGGGGAAGTAACTCCACCTTACAGAAGACATTCCTTAATAATAACATTAATAATTTAATGTTGTGTTTCCGAATGTGAGTAAGGTCGCCAGAGTTCATTGGGGTGGGGCGAAGGGTCAGCAACACTTGTTTTTGCTGACTCACGCACTCGCGACTCCTCTGGTGTTGCGAGTGCCCATGGGCGGCGGTGATCACTTACCATCAGGTGACCCACTTGCTCGTTTGTCGCCCTCTGATATATAACACCTTAGGTGCAACAAAGGCACAAAAGCCAAAACTATAAACTAAAAAAATCGAGTTAATTATGTCAAATTGTCTTTGAACCATGCCAGCTTTTAATGTGAAACTATACCAAAAGAAATAAACATTTAACATTATAAAAATTACCAACCTACTACAACTAGTAAGCCAGTAATAAGGCAATAAATGCGAAAAAAAACTTAAAAGTACTCTCCTGTTAAATTTAAAAATGAGCTGTCGTGCCTTTGTTGCACCGAAGGTGCGATATATAAAAATAGGGTAAAGTAGCAAGTAAATTTCTTTATTATTACGTCATAATATTTATTCGATTATTGTTTCAGATATGAAGGTATTCTACGTGGGTAAGCGGCGGGGCTACAATGCACATTGGGAGCCTATTTTCATCGGAACGCATGAAGATCCCCATTATGACGAGCGATTGAGTTGGGAGGGGAAAAAAGACAAAATGACCCAGGTAAATCTTACTTTCTTTCTACTTTCTACTAGGTAGCTTTAAGGTTCATATTTCTGTAATAGTGCTCTTGGCCTAATTGCTTGTTTCGACGGCCAATCTGAACTCAGATCGTAATAGTCCACTTGTGTGTTCACAAAGACAGGTGCACTCTCTATAACCTCACTCTGATAATCCGATTCGACACGATAAGGCCTAGATAGATCAGCCAACTTTACGTACTCTCCGAGGCAAAGGAGCATACCACCACAAATTTGAGACTCCGGGCTGCGACTACTGCACGGACTGCGACTTTTGTTGCCTGAAAAATACTTTTTATTTCACTATATGAAGTTGAACACACATATTGCTAACTTTTCAGTATTTACTAGTAGTTGAGAATATAAGGAAAATTTGTACTACTAAATTTAATGGCTGCTATAAATAATTTTTGAGAAAACATTTTCTTTCTACAGTTATTCATTGCCCACTTCCCTTGTATTAAGATATAATTATAATTAGGCGCAGTCATCTTGAACATGATAAGTATTTACTTTCAATTTCTTGATTCCAGGGTTACGTTCTGTGTGTGAAAGACTACGACTTCATGATATTAAACAATGCTTTCCTCATCCATAAGCCCGGAATTAAGCATTACAAGAAGAACAAGACGAGGGACAATATTGCCGCTCGACAAGGCAGTTACATATCAAAAACCATAATGCCGGAATTCAAGAAACTCTACGGGACCAGGAGTGGGTGTCAACTGTGACGACCACGCACAATTAATATAAGAAAACTGATAAATCCTGAGGCTTTCCTCTTTAAAAGAATTTGATATCTGAAAGTTCAAATATGACTCGACATCACTGCAGGTGAAAGTGTTTCATCCTGTACAAAATATTAACAATTACAATTTAAACACGTCGAAAAAAACAGTGTGAAAAAGTGTCTTGGGGGTTATAAATGACAGTACCCTTGAGCACATACACATGTTCAATGTAGCAGAAGAAATTTTTGACTGGCTAATTGTAGCTTATCAAAAACCCGACATGGTTCATTTCTCCGCCTGACTTTTGGAAAATGTTTACCCAGATAGCAGAGTCTCCTAAATAAACATATCACTATGAATAAACAGATATTTTGTGATAAGACTAGCGCGCACACTAATTTATATGAGACGGGAAATTTAACAGGATAAATAACAGTGGCATCCAAATTAATACTTAAGATGCCTAATTAATTAAGTATTTAAATATAAGATATGTCGCAGAGGCCTTATACCTATATACGAATGGGATTAACTTTGTATGTAATGCTAGCTATGTTATAATCGTGTACACGTCCTTAAAATAAGTCAATGTACGTTGTAAATTTTGTTTATCTGCAAGCAGTTTGACACATACTATTTGAAATACCAAATATTTTATTGTGACTAACATGAAATGGGCAGTGTTTTGTCACGTGTGAGCATTTGTAGTCAATACAAATACAATTAAAATCGTTGGGTAAACATGTTTTAGTTATCTCTTATTAGTTTAAAAATGTAAATATTATGTCTCACAGTTAACAGCAGCGAAAACTGTTTACATTTACAGGTGTAATGTAAGAAGGTACTTGACTCGTGATATTTGAGTGCTTTTTTACAAACGACATTTTTATCTTTGTAGATCTTATTTAATGTGCTTATTAGTATTATATAGGCTTTAGATTATTTATGTTGTGGTGATAATGCAACCTTGTAGTACTTGTTTTCATTCAAATATAAAAAAAAAATTCAACTCATACCTATTTTAAAATTAGAATTAAGAACAACGATACCAACCATAGACATTATGTCATAGTATCGGTAGTAATGTGATTGTCTTTTGTCTATGCTTATAATCTGTGCTGATTATATTATACTACGTAGATTAATCTACGCGAGTCAATCGAAGTTCTTGTTTACTTGCTATGTATAGATGTTTAATTTTAAAAAATAATATTAAGTAAATGTATTTTTTTTATATTTGTATTGTGATGCACAATGTCTTTATACCTATTATGTTCAATAATTATTGAGAAAAGCATTTTATTCAGTAGGCCATAGGTGTGTACGCTTCACCGAATTGGTTTTATATTTGCTAGTTGTTCAGAAATAATTTTGTCTATGTTATCATAGTTGCATTAAAAAAGTACATACGTCATAAAATATTAAATAAAAAAATATAGTTTTTTATTTATGAGATATAAAACCAATATTTTTTCAGTCTATGTATGTTGAAAAATCTTTTAGTATGATATATTTTTTTATTTGCCAAATGGACTTGCTTAGATCGATTTAATCAGATATTTTGATATCTATATTATATGCAATACGAGTTTTGAATTTTAAGGTATTCTCGATTGCGAAGCACATATTAAGAAAACATTTTATCCATATACTACAATCAGATCAAGTCCTTACTTAGACAGAAAACTTAAAAACAACTAAAGCACCTACTTTATGATTATTTTTTATGAACTCTATTATTACCACTCTATAGAGTTCATTACATCAATTACCACTTCTTTTTTTTATTACTGCGTTCATCTAGATTTCAGTTCAAAATATTTGATCTTTAGATCAACCATAAAAATCCAACAGAACGTCTTATTACTAAAACGACGTCATCAGTCTGTATGTTTGTCTATCACATGGTAATATTAATTTAACACGAAGTCTATTCATATTTTAATTTCCGCTAATATGAAAAGTAATAGAAATAAATTAATAAACAAAAAAAATTAATAATTTTAATATAATATTTCCGTACAATTACAATTCATGTCCCATCAGAGTATTCTTGGTGAGAGTTGCTGGAAACTGTAGGTGAAATCTTTAGGTAACGTCCATGTTCATATGTGGGCGCTTCGGCTAACGTTATGATTAATGAAGTCCTCTTGTAAGTTTGCATTAAACAATAGAAAGGACGTCATATTTTTAAATATTAGATTTGATAAACACAGATACGGCAGACGCTGGCTTAGTAAAGGCCATGCTTGGTTATTTGCAGTCCATAATAATAATTATAAAAAAAGAAATATATTTTTACGACTAAATTATACTGGCAACCCGGTCTTAACGTATTCCTATGAATAATATCTACGATATAGAAAAAAACGCGTTATAAGGACGTACTTACAGTAAGAGTGGCAACGTCGCAATTAATAATAACATTTAGTAATTTTTAGTTTTATTTATCTTGGGTTTTATTTTTAAGATTTAGCCATTGAGCCAATTAGAATTTGGTGCGAAGCGTACCGGCAGGTTCCGCTAATTAATTTGCACATTACAAGTGCATCTATAATTAATTCTTAGTTATAGTACAAACGGCTACACCTCAAGCTGTACATTTCCGGTATAACCTGATCACGCGTAGTATAGGATCTCCATACAATGATAGGTCAGCTTATATTGGAAATGTATAGCTGGATATGTAGCCGTGTGTACACTTCGCAACTAATTCTAGTTAGCGTGTTTGCCTTATTGTGGTATTTTAGTATTAAGCGCTACTATAATTTGATTATAAAACAGTGCTAAGCTCACCACGTTCGATAGATACTTATGTTAATTTTAAGTAGATTAATCGTTCTAAGTTTATCATTGTACACTATTTTGAGTATAAATTTATATATTTTGTTAACATTACCTACATATGGATAGGAAGTAGCTATTGCGTGAATATTAATGGCCTAAATTACTTTTAATATTAAACATCGGGTCAGCCTATTTCTTTGTATTTCATAGAACAGTAAAACTTTACTTAATTCAAATTATGCAACTTCAGAAAAATAAACTTCGAAGCGAAGGTGGATTATTTAGCATCCGACGTATTGCACCTTCTTAGTTATCCATACAAACGAACAACAATAACATTTCCATCAGCCTTAGTCATAAAAAAAACATACTGTCAAAAAGGAATGCCTTTGAATTTAAGAATATGAAGCTCATTGTTTATGATATGCTATAGTATATTCTTAATCACGCATTATACTCATCGGCAAAGTCTATGAATCTATTCCTAATAAATATCATTAGTACCTATTGTTAAGTATTAATTTATTAGCTAATATAAATATAATGGGTTTTGGTTATGGTTTCCGCATGTGGTGAGCTTTCACTAAGGCCTCAAGTGCCTCTTAGTATATAAGTGCGATATATAAAGTCTCTAAATGTGATCATTTATAAGATATTTATCTATATTCGATGTATGTATCAGCTAAGTATACCTTTTGTAACGTTTTCGTAAGAATCTACAGACTACGTGTAATCGGCCCGAAAATCAAAGTAAAACAATTCTTAAATTACATAATTTTCTTTTATTTACCCTTTTTATCTACATATTACATCAGTATGTATTCTGGAAACCATGGAACTACAGACCATTATGGAGAGGACTATTATGGGAGTCCATCATCATCATATCAGCCGAAAGACGTCCCCCAAGGATCTCCACAATAGCCGGTCCTGCGCTGCCCGCATCCAGCGGCTTCCCGCGAACCTTGCAAGATCGTCGGTCCACCTTGTAGGTTGTTGTCTTCCGGTTCGTGGTCGCCACTCGAGAACCTTTATACCTTTTGTAACGTTTTCGTAAGAATCTACAGACTACTTGTAATCGGCCCGAAAATCAAAGTAAAACAATTCTTAAATTACATAATTTTCTTTTATTTACCCTTTTTATCTACATATTACATCAGTATGTATTCTGGAAACCATGGATCTACAGACCATTATGGAGGGGACTATTATGGGCGTCCATCATCATATTAGCCGAAAGACGTCCCCCAAGGATCTCCACAATAACCGGTTCTGCGCTGCCCACATCCAGCGGCTTCCCGCGAACCTTGCAAGATCGTCGGTCCACCTTGTAGGTTGTTGTCTTCCGGTTCGTGGTCGCCACTCGAGAACCTTTCTACCCCAGCGGCCGTCGGTTCTACAAGCTGCTGTGTCCTGCCCATACGGGCTATGCTCGGAGTATCCCTGCGCGATCGAATCAAAATCATCCAAATCGGCAGGCGAGCCAAAGTAGCCGACATACCAAATAATTGCAAAACTGAAGTGGCGGGAGTCCATGCTATGTATAAATTAGTCTGCTTGACATAAAATAATAACATACTTACTTAAATAAATATCCAAAACATATCATACGGTATCAATCTCAAACTAAGCTCAGTTTGCGTTATGGATATATAACTAGAAAAATATTATCGGAACTTAAATTAAATTATTATTGGAACGAAGTTCCTTATCGCGCGTTGTGAAAAGGGGCTAGACGGAAAAAAATCTTACGAAAAGTTGTCACGACACTTTTAGCAGCTGTGCGGCGTGTGCACGTTTCTCTGTCTCTCTCTCTCTCTCTCTCTCTCTCTCTCTCTCTCTCTTATAGAAAGCAAGGCAGATATTTTCATTTCTATTTCGCATTGAACAGTATGGTGTCGCGACGATTATTTTTGTTGAGTGTATACAGGTTTTTTGTACATAATAAATAATAAGAAATAACTTCGTTCCATCCGGGTGTCCCTTGACACCTCTCAAGTTTTTTTAGTTTAATGACGGTCACCGTTACCTAGTTGGTAGTGCTCCTGCCTACGAAGCTGGTGGTCTTGGGTTCGAATCCTACCGGGATTCGAATCCAGGACAGTGCAAACATTTGTGTGATGAGCACGAATATTTGTTTCTGAGTCATGGATGTTTTCTATGTAATGTATTATAAACCTCCTGGAATTACTGCAATGCGAATGCCTGGCATATGCAGATGATCTAAAGATATTTTCTCGAATAACTGTTGAAAATGACTGCTCAAAACTTCAAAACGATCTTGACCTTCTCCAGCAATGGTGTGTGGACAATAAAATGACGCTCAATATAAAAAAATGTCATTACATAACATTCACGAACAAAATTAAATTTATAGACAATAAATACCACATTGACGGAGTGTATCTCGACCGAGTGCCTGTTATTCGCGATCTTGGAGTTTACTTTGATGCCTCTTTATCCTTTCGCCAACACATGGATTACATAACGCTTAAAGCAAAGAAAACTCTGGGATTCGTTATTAGAATGGCAAAACCCTTTCGGAATAATGCTAGCATTATACTTCTATATAATGCTTTGGTAAGGAGTACTCTCGAGTATTGTTCAGTCATATGGTCTCCCTATTACTCGACCTTTTCGAATGGTATTGAATCCACCCAAGCTCGCTTTATACGTTATTTGTCCATAAGAAATGGAATCCGTAAGTCTATTCCTGACTACAATGACATATTGGCACACTTCAAAATACTATCATTGAAGGAAAGACGCGAAATCTCTGATCTTCTATATCTCCACGAGATCATAAATGGCTCGGTTGATTCTAAATTGATAAAACATTTTAACTTCAAGGTGCCTCAACGCTCTGTACGGCTATATCGATTATTTGATATACCCAAATCCACTTTAAATTCTTCATATAACAGTCCCCTTACGCGTTTTGCAAGGTTATATAATGAAAGATTAACAAATAATACAATCTTAGACATTTTTTCAATGAAATTTGTATCATACAGACATATCCTATTATATAATAATAATAATAATAATAAATCCATTTATTATCTCATCACAAATGGGGTTACATAATACATCTATGTTTAAAGTTACGTTTCAACATACAAAGCATGTCTCCAACTAGCCCCAACTTTGTGAGAGACTGGTGCCTGAAATAGGTTTGAATGAAAACCTGTACTACAGGTCACCAGGCCCACCACGCGGCTCAAATGCTAGTAAGAAGCTTATTAAACCATAACTTATAAATATAAATCTGGAAGCAGTTATACAATTTAAAAGCAGTTATATAATTCTAAAAGACTTTGTATAATTCTAAAAACAGAAGATAAACATTTAATAGAAGAGTTAGAGAGAGGGTACAGAATACAGAGAGATGGTAGATGTGTATTTGTCTGAGTGTACGCGAGAGAGTAGTGTGAAGTAAATGTGTGTTTGTGAAACATATAAGTGTAGGTGCAATCATGAGTATAGAGTAGGTATGTATTTGTAGCGAGCCATTTGAACGAAACACTATAGCATAAGTTATTGTAAAACGATTAAAAGATTTTCAGTTTGTTGGTAGTCTAGGGTTTTTAGATAGGAACAGACAGAAATTTTGCATTGTATTTTTTTTTATGATAAATGTTAAGGATAGAATTTAGTTTATTGTACAAGAAAACACCAAGAAAACAGAAATGCCTTTGAGACAGAGCTGTAGAGCATGCTCTAGAAGGACACACTTTACCCTGACGCCGTTTATCTTTAAGAAGATTCGGATTATATGGCAGTTGTGAGTGTTTTTTTAAGATTGTGTGTAGTATAAAAGTTTGTCTCACCGTAAGAACATTCCACCTTTTATACAAATCTACAGTTGGAAATCGGAAAGGAAGACCAGCAGCTACCTTGAGAATTGCACGCTGGGCACTAAATAATATGTATCTAAATTTTGTACGGCCAACTTACTATAATTCTTTAATTTAAGTCTGTGTAGTTATTTTTGTGATTCTTAAGCAGAATTTTATCTGCACTGGAAGTCTATAAAGACATTTTCAACAATGTTATGCATACCTGTTGTCTGTATGATTACTAACACATAACATTAGTTAACTGAATAATTTATAAGTCTATGTAATTGTACTGTTGGTGTGCTTATTAATAAAAATAAATAAAATAATGTCACACAGATCATCCTAGCCCCAAACTAAGCAAAGCTTGTATTATGGGTACCAGGCGACGTTATACATACTTATATAGATAGATAAATACTTAAATACATAGAAAACATCCGTGACTCAGAAACAAATATTCGTGCTCATCACACAAATATTTGCTCTTACCAGGATTCGAACCCAGGACCACCAACTTCGTAGGCAGGAGCACTACCAACTAGGCTACGGTGACCGTCGTATAGAAGTAGTTTGCTATGATTGTCCTATTTCATATTTGGTATCATTTCTGCATCAAATTAGTACACAACCGAATCTAAGGTTTTTAAACATTTTGGTAGAAATTTACTTTTTCTTTTCCTCCAGAATTAAGGAGCAAATGCCATGTGATCTCCAAACTCCAAGGATACACAAGATGTCTTGATTATGTGTCAGTCTCTGTTAAGCTTCTGACCACCGTCAACTATGACTGATGTTCTCGTGATACTGTAATCACCTATATAGACCGATGGTTTAACACGCTAAACATGTCAAACCGTTGGCTCAACAAGCAACATTCTACCCACGGAGAGTACATAATGTGAACAGGTCTCGTCTACAAATCGGATTTTGTTGAATTTGAGGATTTACCAACAAAAGGAACTAATAATAAAATGTAAAGTGAATCACGTTAAAATATAAATAATTTTATTTGCTAATCTAAGATTAAGAGGATATTTCTTAAGCCTTAGGCCACTAAACTCTAATAAGATGGTACATCACACACGTTATCACTGGTAACATACTAATCTTAGTCTCAAGATTAGCAAAGCTGCGAGGATTACCGTGCGGATAGCGACTATCGTAATGACTATCAGGAGGGCGGTTCATATCCCGATACCTCGCATACTGATCGTAAGTTGGTATACGACTCTCAGACGACTGAGGTGGTGGAGGTGGAAGCCCAGATTCTTGCCTCGGCTGGTCATCGTCACGTGACTTATCCTCGGATTGTTGGTTGGTATTGTCATCATTTTCTCTGCTGCTACTGAAGTATGCTGAATTATAATGTATATATGCCGATCTTTCTCTGAACATTACTTGTAAACTATTGTTGCCACATCCTTGAGACATCATGACCACGTTTGGCCCCCGTGTGTGCAACTCAGAACCCGTGCAGAGTCTCATCAAATGTAATGAAGTACGATAGGTTACGCTCAAAATAAGAAATGTAATTAAATATAATGCACGTGGATTACTGATATGTCGTTCAATGGGCGACATTTTGGATTGTTTTGAGTTATGAATGACGTTATGTTATACTTGGAATGCTGGTTGAAATATATAATAGTAGGTAAAAAAAAGTTATATCTAAACCATAAACACAAACATGAAAATTAGTACCTACCTCGAAATCTGGCGGATAGCCCTGAGCTAAAATTAAGAATCTAGATCCTGTGGTCGGACGTGGTAATGATTCAATTTTCAAAGCCTTCGTGGTTGTATGTACTTTATGTCACCGGCAAAAAGGATAATAATATCATACTAATATTATAAAGGCGACAGTTTGTGAGTGTGTATGTTTGTTACTTCTTCACGTCTAAACGTCTGGAGCGATTTTAATAAAATTTGGTATGGAGTTAGCTGACACCCTGGATTAGCATATAGGCTATATTTTATAAAGTTTAACGCGGATAGCACCGCGGGGCACAGCTAGATACTAGACAACGGATAAAATACTAACTACTTTTCTATACGTAAGTAAGTAAGAAAAACCTGCTCAGGTGGGGATTTCTAAATTTTCCAACCTAGAGTGCAAGTGTGGTTCTGTCCCTCAAAATATGGCACACTTGTTAACATGTCCTGCTTGCCCTAATGCCTGCACGTCACAAGAACTAATGGTCGCTACTGACAACGCTCAACTCGTAGCTGAATTCTGGGCTGACCTAATTTAGATTGCCATCGACACGCTAAGAAGAACGAACAGAAAATCGCCATGTTTATGAAAGTAATTATATTTGTCTTGTTCGTGGATTGACCCTTAGATCAGAAGGCAGGTTCACTAACGACCCTTAGATCAGAAGGCAGGTTCACTAACTACGCAGTAGTTCTGCGGGCGAGCTTCAGTTAATGGTGGATAAATTTTCTCAAGCCTGTTCTCTGTTTGCCATGTCTATAAATACGATAAAAACCGGCCAAGTGCGAGTCGGACTCGCACATGAAGGGCTCCATAGCAGCAAGTATTTCAGTTGATTAAATGAATGCAAATTGCGGTTTATGACGTATTAAAAAAAAACTACTAGCTAGATCTCGTTCAAACCAATTTTCGTTGTTAGTTTACATGGTAATGCACATCATATATTTTTTTTAGTTTTATCATTCTCTTATTGTAGAAGTTAGAGGGGGGGGGGGGGAGGGGGATAGGGTACATCTACTTACCAAGTTTCAGTAGTACTGCTCTTATAGTTTCGGAAAAAAGTGGCTGTGACATACGGACGGACAGACAGACAGACAGACATGACGAATCTATAAGGGTTCCGTTTTTAGCCATTTGGCTACGGAACCCTAAAACAGACAGTTGTGCTAGCACAAGGCACACCTGTGGCCCCAGAGATTTCTCTGAATGGCACGCAGTTAGAGGAAGTTGATCGATTCCCCCACCTTGGATCGACCGTAGAGAATAATCTCTCACTTAACGCTAACGCAGAGATAGATGCTCGCATCGGGAAAGCGGCGACCATGTTTGGGAAGCTTGGTACGTGAGTATGGCACAATAAACTGCTTACAATTAAGACCAAGATGATAGTCTTCCAGGCCTCCATTTTAAGCATACTCTTGTATGGTCGTCAACTTATTCAGAACTTGATAAGTCGTGTCGAACTGTGTTCTTATTCTTCTAGATTCAGCAGTTTCTAGTCGCTTGACTATTAAATGTGCCCCGCTAGAGTGAATGCCGAATGACAGCCCAAAATCAATGTAGCTAAATCATTATTGTCTATTTTGTATGTTGTGTAATTGACGGGCCGATTGGCGTGGTTGGTAAATGTTTGCCTTTCACGCCTCAGGTCGTAGGTTCGATTCCCACTCAGGACTCATATTTGGGTGCACGCACATGTCTGTTTGTCCTGAGTGTGGGTGTAATTATCTTCATAAGCATGTATTTACATAAAATAATTAGTACCTATATCAGTAATCTGGTTGGTATGGGAATAATAGAATAATGTCCCAGGATATTTTATATTATAGTTAGTATTACAACCAAATACTTTATTAAACCTAAGGTTTTGAAACATTTTGTTAGAATAATACTCTTTTCTGTTCAATCAGACTCAAAGAGAGACTGTCACTGATCTCCAAGCTCGAAAGAAACTAGTACACAAGTTGGCTGGATAAGGTGTTAGTCTGTTAGGCTTTTCACCACTTTTAACGACGATTGATTTTCTCGTGATAACCGAAACCAACGGTTTAACATGTTAAACGTGTTAAGAAACATCCTAGGCACGCAGATTAGCTCTTCAACCAACCAGACCCGACACAATACTTCGATTTTTGAACGAGGGCAATATTTCACATTTATTTTATCCTTTGTTAGAAACTTAGAATATCCAAGTTTATTCTCTTTAAGACGAAGGTATTTTAGGGAGCTACAGAAAAACGAACTACTTGAACTGGTCATACCTTTTTTTATTTAGGTATATTTTCCACAAAATTTTCCATAGGTTTTTTTTGTGCGAGGTTTTAACAACAAAACGAACTAATAAAGTAAGTAAATCATATCAAAATATAAATCAAGATTTAGAGGAAAGTACTTTTCTTTTGCCTAGGGCCACTAAACTCTGATATGATGGTACCGCACCAGCATCACACATATCACTGGTAACATACTAATTTTAGTCTTAAGACTAGCAAAGCTGTGATTATTATCGTAATGACTATCAGGCGGACGATTCATATCCCGATACCTTTCATACGGATCGTAAGTTGGTATACGACTTTTAGACTTATTGTCATCATTTTCTTTTTTGTTGTTATTGAAGTGTGCCGTACTATCATGTATATATGCCGATCTTTCTCTGAACATTACTTGTAAACTATTATCACCACATCCTTGACTCATCAGGACCAAGTTTGGACCGCGTGTGTGCAGCACAGAATTCGTCCACAGCCTCATTAAATGTAATGAAGTGCGAAAGATTACATTCAAAACAAGAAACGTAATTAAATATAATGCACGGGAATTTCTGGGATGTTGTTCATTGGATGACATTTCGAATTGTTTTGAGTGATGAATGATGTTACGTCTGTGAATGCTGGTTGTCATAGATACAATAATAGAAAGAGATAAGTTATATTATCTAAACCATAGATACAACCATGGAAGCTTCAAGCATTTACCCAATGATTGAAGCATGAAAATGTGTATTATCTAAATTACATAGGTAATGAAAGTATATTCAAACAATAAGTATGTTTAAACGCTGTTACTTTAAATCTGGCGGCAGCACAGGATATGCAAGCAATTGATCCTGATGGTCAGCAGGTAATGATACAATTTTCAAATCCATATAATCTTAGGGCATCCATGGGAAAAGCTTTTAATTACAATGTTATACTTTTGTTATGGGGAAGAATGTTTATATCCTACATAAAATGCATAAATCAATGCAAAAGATGATATTGATCGACTATTTTATGTTAGTAAACAAAATTATATTAAGTAAGTGAAATGTTATTTTTGTGGAGATGAAATATAAATTATTAATATTATTGTTATAATCATCAAATCCGTATACTTTTAGGGAATCTATGGGGACTGCTTCACGGTTATGCTTCTTCTATTTTTTTTACAGTGACAATAGAAATACACACTCTGTGATAATTTCAACTATTTACCTATTACGTTCAATGAGATACAGCCCACTGACAGACAGACAGACGAACAGACGGATGGAAAGCGGTGGCTTAGTAATACGGTTCCGTTGGTACCCTTTGGGTAATGATAAAATAATACAAAAATATTATACAATTTATGAAAAGTGAGACGATAAATGTAATTCTTACGACAAGGTCCAGAAGCACAGACGACATTACGTCTAGCTACAGCAATCTGTCAAATTTCTTTTATAGATTTTCAGCTTTATCACATAAGCATAAGGTTCACTTTCAATTTGGGAAATTTGTCAGGTTCACTTTCAATTTGGGAAATTTGTCAGGTAGCTTGATGTGCTGCCGTCTGTACTTAGTGAACCTCTTGTATTAGTTTTCTTCTCTCTGACAAGAAAAAATAACACGGCCTTATTGTATCCTTTATCAGGAAAAACATGGAACAGATTTTCTTTATGGTTTCCCAGATCTACAAATTTGGTACCGCAGTGCTGTGTAGCAACAGAATACAGATGTACTTCTCCAGTAATTAAGATAGGCGTACCACGATTTAGTTCTGAATAAGAGATCGATCATTTAGAGTGGCCAAAGTCTTATGCAAAAGGAGTTATTCCCTTACATTCTAGCCCATAGATAGAAAGATGGTACACTTTATTGCACATCACAGAATAAAAATGTACTTCTCCTATAAAATGTAATCTAGAGACATAGTTTCAATTGGCGGTCTCATCGCATAAGAGCGACGTCTTCCAGACAACTGTTAGATGGACTAAATATATACCAAATATAGGATATCTAAATTTTTTTGCTAACCATTATATTTTCTATGTTAATCGAATTCGTTTAGATATATTAGTGTATTATTGTCGTTAGTATAGATCAACTAACGACCATAATATACTAATAAATCTATACTTACTAAATAACGCATGCAATGTAATAATTTTGCACCTAATATACTCATTAAACTGTATCATACTTTATTGAATATTGTCAGTATTCATTTCAAATTTGAATGAATGTAATTATTTAAATTTGTACACCCTTAAGGGCAGAACATGCTGTAAAATGATATTATAGCAAATAAATAAATTGAAATTGATTGTCGTACTTCGTGAGGAAACCTGCATGCTTGAGAGTTCTTCAACATGTATGTATACAGTAAGCTAGTCTCGGATAGCAAGCTGCATCAGAAGTTAATTTCGATACGGTAGGAACAGTCTTGGATACTCAGTACAACTGAAACCAAGACTGTTCCTTTTGGTTATAATAGCTTTGTTACATATCAAAATGTATTCAATAATTTAACATCGTAACCAAACTTAGGTAGGTAATATTATATTCCGCTTGCTATAGGAACCTTACAGAAGACATTCTTTAATAATAACATTAATAATTTAAAGTTGTGTTTCTGAGTGTGAGTAAGGTCGGCAGAGCTCATAGGGGTAGAAGGATATTTAGATCCTATATAAATCAATGCAAATTTTGATAGGGGGTAGGGAGAGTCAGCAACAATTGGCTGACTCTTTTCAATGCTGGCAACGCATCCGTGACTCCTTGGTGTTGCGAGTGTCCATGGGCGGCGGTGATCACTTACCATCAGATGACCCACTTGCTCGTTTGTCGGCCTCTTACATAAAAAAACCGGCCAAGTGCGAGTCGGACTCGCACATGAAAGGTTCCGTAGCAGCAAGTATTTCAGTTGATTAAATGAAAGCAAATTGCGGTTTATAACAAAAACTACTTGCTAGATCTCGTTCAAACCAATTTTCGTTGTTAGTTTCTATGGTAATGTACATCATATATTTTTTTTAGTTTTATCATTCTCTTATTTTAGAAGCTACAGGGGGGGGGGGGTCATTTTCATTTTACCACTTTGGAAGTGTCTCTCGCGCAAACTATTCAGTTTAGACAAAAATGATATTAGAAACCTCAATATGATTTTTGAAGACCTATCCATAGACACCCCACATGTATAGGTACGATGAAAAAAAAATGAGTTTCAGGTCTATGTATGGGGACATCCCAAAATTATTGTTCTTTTTCTATTTTTGTGTAAAAATCTTAATGCGTTTCACCGAATACATCTACTTGCCAAGTTTCAACAGTACAGCTCTTATAGATTCGGAAAAAAGTGGCTATGACATACGGACGGACAGACAGACAGACATGACGAATCTATAATCGTTTTTTGCCATTTGGCTACGGAACCCTAAAAAGTAAACTTATTTATACCATCATCATTAGCCTGACAGCGTCCGCTACTGGACGTAGGCTTCCCCCAAAGGCTTATATAACGTTACCATTTGGAGGGGTTTTATTTTTTTAAAATTTTTTTTTGGGTTTGACGTAGTCACCGCGTTTGGCATACGAGTCGACGACCGAAGTCAGATGGTAGCTACTCAGCACCTGTGTACAGTAGTACACAGGTGGTGCTGCTACCCGGCTACCTGGTGTATCCCTGTTATTCTTTTTTTTTTTTTTTAACGGCCGTATGAGACCACTCCGAAAGCATTCCATATTTAAATAATATCTAGGGACAATGTCACACAGATCATCCTAGCCCCAAACTAAGCAAAGATTGTACTATGGGTACCAGGCGACGATATACATATAGATAGATAAATACTTAAATACATAGAAAACATCCATGACTCAGAAACAAATATTCATGCTCATCACACAAATATTTGCACTTACCGGGATTCGAACCCAGGACCACCAGCTTCGTAGGCAGGAGCACTACCAACTAGGCTACGGTGACCGCCGTTCTTTCTGGGCCGGAAACCACACTGCTAATATTTAACTTATACTTGTATTATATTTATATATGATATTTATACCATACTAGAATAAATTATTATATATTATGTTACTTACATAATAGCCGTTTCGTTCGAATAATATTATTGCACGTATATTTTGAATAAATCAAGAACTGTGAAATACCAAATTACACTAACATTCCAGACGCGCGCCACATTGAATACAAATAGCTTCGCGGACTTATAGGTACGTAGGGTATCCAAACATTCAGTTAAACTTGGGATTAGTTAATTTTTGGAAGAATGCCGGCGAAACTAATTTATGTCATTACATTTCTCTCTGATATAACTCAGACACAAGGCTGACACTGATATTTTTTTCTTGAAATGAAATGAAATTTATTCAGCACTTGGGTATTAACATACACTTGTAATTGTCAAGCTCACAATGCAGTACATAAACATAGTGGATAGTATAAAAGTTACAAAAAAAATAAATTAGTCCGTCCGTGCGGTTTGTTTTATCGCATATATTTTCTGAAATCCTTAAATAAATAACAAGTTACTAATCTATTATTATGAAATTTAGTTTTACTATATTAAAATTAAAGAATGGAAGCTAACTAAAGCAAAAAGACGAAATTCTAAATGAGGGTGTGATCACATGCACGGGATCACCGATCACGCGTTAATGGGCCAAAGCGATCCTCGCCGCTGAGGAACCTACCCTACCCTTTTTTTTTTGTAGGGACTAGTCCCTCCCTCTTACCCACCACTGCAACTCCTGTAAGCCAGGATCAACAGTGGCACACAATGAAATGACACTGAGCGGTGAGGCTCAGGCATGTCCCGGGGAATGGCTTTAACTGTCTTGGATCCCGCAACGAATTAAATCAGAAAGAAAAAAAAGGAGGAGTTAGAAATGAATAGTTCCACTTCCCTCCAGAGCAAAGCGGGAGACAGAATGATATAAAGAGGCTATAGCCTCATTAAACGAGAGAATTGCAACTAGAGAAGCCAGCTGCAAGAGCACCAAGGATTAATTTAAGGGTCCTAAGTGAGCTGTTATATTTGATTCCAATAGTAGGTATGGCAAAAGCGCTTAAACGCACGGAAGTTGTTCCTTGTTGATATCAAGATCTACTCTCTACTCTCTACTACTCCAGATATTGGTTGCAAGCTATTTAACATAATATCACGCTGATTTTGCCAGAGATCACATTCCCAAAGTATGTGGTGAGCGGTTTGTTCGTATTCGTTACAGGAAGTTGACCTACACTACCCTTCTTCAGACAAGAATCACAAAAGCACCTTATGGCCTGACTTGGGCCTTGGACCCAGGACCTCATTATCTGCGGTTAACATTACTACACCAAAGCGTCAATCTTAATAAACATCCAAACAAATAATGTTTCACTTTTAATATTAGAAATTACAGACGTTATGAATGCCCTGTTGGTCTAGCGATTAATGACCCTGAGTACTAATCCAGACGTCCAGTTCTTTAGTGCAATACCGGCAATTATTGTGGAAATCTTTGAGGCCTTGGTCTAGTAGTGGACGTATTCCCGCTGACATAATAAATATCCTGGGACATTATTGACACATGGCCATCTGATCCCAAACTAAGCAGAGCTTGTACAGACGCCAGCACATTCAACTACCCCAATCTGTCAATTTTCCCCAATTAAAAGTGAATATTATGCTTTTGTGATAAAGTTGAAAATCTATAAAGATATTTGATAGATTGGGGTAGTTGGATGTGCTGGCGTCTGTACTATGGAAACCAGAGAATTTATATATTACATTTACTACTTTTCTTTTGCAAAAGCATACTTATATAGATAATTACACCCAGACTCAGGACAAACAGACATGTTCAAGCACACAAATATCTGTCCTGGGTGGGAATCGAACGCACGACCTGCGGCTTGAAAGGCAAGCATTTATCAACCGGTTCATCAAACAATAATGATGGTGTTGTTTTGTTATCATTCAGGATTCACTGTCCAAATTTCACCATATTTAACCATAATTGCTTGATTGAGTAACAAAGATTTGACAACCGCCGCGCGGTGACATAAGTAATCGATCCGCGCAAACGACAAATATTTTTGTTCATTAACATGTTTATTTTTCCGGGTCTTTTCTGTGTATTATGTATATAAATTTACAAAAAAGTATATCAATAATTCTATCCGTTATCTAGTATCCATTATACACAAGCTTTACTTCGTTTGGGCTAGATGGCGCTGTGTGACATAAACCAGATCAACACATATAGACATATTGTGTTACAAAGATGTGCGTGTCCCCAGCTTCCTCATTGTTATAATCGAAATTCTAAGTATGCCATATTTTAAAGCATAATTTGAGCAATTTAAAGTTTCAGTCATAGAATTAGAGCAATCACAACTCCGTTTCTATGATTTGTTAAATGTGTGTAAGCTGGACAAACGTGTCTCCAGCTAACACATGCCGTTGGGGCAAAACCTGTGATGTTAGGGTTTTAAAATATAGTCAAAAATTTAGCTCATAATTTGAGCAATGAGAGCCAAAAAATCTAGCCATCACACTCAAATATTACTTAAACTACGATCATAAAACCATGTGCGAGCTGGGGACACGTGTCCCTGGCTTACACATGTGTATCTTCGTAATTATGTAAGCTACGATTATGCATTATACCTCAAAATTTTGAGCAAAATTGCAGTCATCATATCATCATATCAGCCGAAAGACGTCCACTGCTGGACAAAAGCCTCCCCCAAAGATCTCCACAATTGCCGGTCTTGCGCTATCCGCATCCAGCGATTTCCAGCGACCCGCACAAGATCATCGGTCCATCTTGTAGGGGGCCTGCCCACGCTGCGTCTTCCGGTTCGTGGTCGCCACTCGAGAACCTTTCTGCCCCAACGGCCGTCGGCTCTACGAGCTATGTGCCCTGCCCACTGCCACTTCAGCTTGGCAATTCTTCGGGCTATGTCGGTGACTTTGGTTCGCCTGCGGATTTCGACATTTCTGATGCGATCCCGCAGGGAAACTCCGAGCATAGCCCTCTCCATTGCTCTTTGGGTGACCTTGAGCCTTCTAATAAGGCCCATAGTGAGCGACCACGTCTCTGTTCCGTATGTCATCACTGGCAACACACACTGGTCGAAGACTTTCGACTTGAGACACTGCGGTATTTTGGACGAGAAGATGTTACGTAGCTTCCCGAACGCTGCCCATCCGAGTTGGATTCTACGATTGACCTCCTTCTCGAAGTTGGACCTACCTAGTTGGATGGTCTGTCCTAGGTAAATATAGTTCTCTACAACTTCGAGTGCAGAGTCACCAACTTTCAATTGAGTGGGTGCAACATGGGCGTTTGACATGATTTTCGTCTTATCCATGTTCATTTTCAGACCCACTTGTTGAGAGACTCTGCTGAGGTCATCGAGCATTGTACCGAGGTCTTCCATGGTCTCAGCCATGACTACGATATCATCGGCAAATCGAAGGTGAGTGATGTACTCGCCATTGACATTGATGCCAAAGCCTTTCCAGTCCAGAAGCTTGAAGACGTCTTCCAATGCAGCGGTGAACAGTTTCGGAGATATAACATCTCCCTGTCTCACGCCTCGCTGCAAGTGGATAGGTTTCGAGATCTGGTCCTGGAGTCGCACTGACATAGTGGCGTTTTCATACAAACACTTTATCACCTCGATATACCGGTAGTCAATTTGGCACCTTATGAGAGACCTCAGCACGGCCCATGTTTCGATAGAATCAAAGGCTTTCTCATAGTCCACAAACGCTAAGCACAGTGGCTTGTTATACTCTTCGGTCTTCTGTATAACTTGCCGCAGCGTATGTATGTGGTCTATGGTGCTAAAGCCTTTTCGGAAACCGGCTTGTTCGGGAGGCTGGAAGTCGTCAAACCTGCGCGCGAGACGGTTCGTAACGACCCTCGAAAACAACTTGTAAACATGGCTCAGCAGTGTGATGGGTCTATAATTCTTCAATAGGGTTTTGTCGCCCTTTTTGAAGAAGAGCACCACCACACTTCTGTGCCATGCTTGTGGCGTTTGACCATCTAGTATGACGGAGTTAAATAACTTCTGAAGGGCCCGTAGGATTGGTGTACCACCCGCCTTCAGAAGCTCCGCTGTAACTCCATCATCACCAGGCGCCTTGTTGTTCTTGAGTTGTTTGAGAGCCATTCTAATCTCGTACAGGCTGACGTCCGGGATGTCTTCGGTGTAATGTCGGGTTAGTCGTGCTCTGGGATCTGAGGCATGACTTTTGACAGGTGGCTGTGTTGTCGTATATAACTGTCCGTAGAACTTCTCGATCTCTCCCAGCAACTCAGGTTTAGACGTGACGATTCTACCATCCTCAGTCTTCAGCTTCGTCAGTTGGCTCTGTCCAACAGACAGAGCTCTTGCGAACACTTTGGAGCCTTTGTTCCGCTCAATGGCCTCTTTAATACTAATTGTATTAAATTGCCGCGTGTCGCGAGTCAAAGACTTTGAGATCTGTCTGTTGAGCTGCCGATATCTGGTAGCATCATCTGAGGATGTCAGAACCATTTTCCGTCTATCTTCCATAAGTTGCAGGGTAAAGTCAGAGATCTTTTTAGTTCTGTTTGTACGACGGGCCTTGAAGACCTTAGACCCAGCCGTATGGACAGCTTCTACGAGCCTGTCATAGTATGAGTCCACTTCCTCGCAGTCTGCTAGGCATTCGAAACGGTTTTGCAGTTCGAGCTGAAATGGTTCGGGGTTTTGGACGTGGATAGGTAAAGGTCGGAGCGTAGACTTTATCAGTCGGGACCTCTGGAGTTTGACATTATGGTTCAATGAGCCTCTGACCAATCTGTGATAGCCTCCGGGTAGATAGGGTTCCGGTCACCAGTTCCAAATTGCCCCACTCTCAGCTCATTACCGAATCGTTTGCCCAGCTTCGCGTTAAAGTCCCCCATGACCACAGTGAAATAGGAGTTAGAGGTATGTATGGCTCTGGATATGTCCTCATACATAACCTCGACTTCATAGTCGGAGTGTGTCGAAGTGGGTGCGTATACCTGTATAACCTTCAACGAATACCGCTTGGTGATTCTGAGTATAAGGTACGCAACCCTCGTCGACACACTCTCGATTTTCACTACGTTGTTCACGAGGGACTTGTGGACTATGAACCCGACACCACCTTGGGATATTTGGGCACCCTCCCGGTAGTAGAGCAGGTTGCCGGATTTCAGTATTATCGAGTCCTCCCCCTCTCTTCGGACTTCAGATAATCCTACAATATCCCAATGTAACCTGCTCAATTCTTCCTCCAGTTCGGTTATCTTCTCGTCGGACCGCAGTGTACGTGTGTTATATGTTGCCAGGGCCAGAGGTCGTCAGTGTTGGTAACGCGGAATCTGCCGGGGATTCTTAGCACCCCCTGCCCTGCCGTAACCACGGCTGTTACCACGGCTGGGAATAGCAGGGCTGCCGGGGACTGGCGGCCGCGGTTTGGTTGTGTCCATCATTTGAGGGGATTTTCCATAATCGCCACGCTTGGCAGACGGGTTGGCGATCGCAGTAAGGTGGACATGGTACTCAGGAGAACGCTGCTGCCCGTTCTCTTGTATATATTCCCTCGGGACGACTTTTACGTCCCCCCACGGGATGAGAGGGGGTGGTGATATTCTTAGGCCGTCACCACACAGCATGAAATTGCAGTATTAGGCTCCAAATTTTTCAAAACCTTAGCTCGAATAGTTTTTGAGCTACGAAGCAATAAGTATGTGTAAGCTGGGGACACGTCATACGGGCTTACACATGGTGAATTATGATAACTATATAAATTGCAGTTTTCTTTTAAAGATCAAATAACATGTTATAATTGGAGCACACACGAGGCATAATTTCAAATCTCTAGGCCTTTTACTTTCATAATTATAAGCCAAATACGCTTTTCCCGCCAAAATTTTTTAAATATTCGGTCGGGAGCGGTCAACCGCGACGTTGCCGTTCCGTGAATTATACAATTGCTATCGAGTCTGAACTTTAGCTCTAACATTATAAGAGTTATTTTAATTCGGTCTCGATCAATTAAGGTTTTGTGCTGACGTATGGAAAATATTCTTAGACTAGGAGCTGCTGTCTCTTAACATTTACATGTATGAGAAACATTTTGATTTTGACTTGTATGTACACTTATCAATTAACTATATGTATTAATTGTAAGTATATGTACCTATACAAAGTATAGTTCCACCATAAATTAACAACTCAAAAATAAATTATCTACCCTAAAATTTTGTTATAGCGTGCCGAAGTAAATAAAATACTTGTTGGGTTGAACTTCTTTCACAGCGCGCGCGCACGGCTATAACAGTAATTTCTTAGTGCGCTAACAAAATGTTTGATTTTTTGTTCGAGTATCATCGGCTCTCGTCGGCTGGCAACTATTGAAGCGTGCGGAACGGCAACGGCGCACTATATCCCTTCCGAGCTATATTCAAAATAAAAAATACAAGTATGTACTTAGTTACGACACATAATGCAGTGCGGTGCAACGATAACCTATTTTGACAGAAATTACAATTTAATTTGGGTCAGCGTGGATTGAAAGCGTGTATAGAAAGTAAGTTTGTATAGGCAGATTTTTCTCGTGTATTTTAATGTTAACAACTAAATTTTAAAAATGAAAGGCTTATTAACGGTTAGGGTTTATATGAAAGTAACTACTTACATATATATTTTGGAAAAAAAGTAGTACTGTATTTTTAATATACTTTTATCATTGTTTTCAGAATACTTAATATGCATGTAAATTGTATAGAAAAAATCCTGAGCAACTCACTATTTTTAATAAAACATTTTCTCCCAGATGTGTATACACTGTAATGTTGGATACTCAGAATGGTTAACGTACGATGATTTGGAAGTAAGTATTGAGAAACAAAATGGTAAAACTATGGTATTATCACATTAAATTAAATTTGTTAGGGTTATTTATTAAATATAAAATAAAACTTGTCAATTTATACAAGATGTCAAAAGAGTATTAAGAACTGATGATCAATCGTAATATTATATGTATGTAATTAAAAGTTGATTGATGTGAAAATTGTAATTGAACAATTTAATTCCTTTTATGAAATATACCGTTATCACTGTTGTTTTAATAAGTAATACCTTAGATATTTGTCTCTGAATTATAAGTCTATTTATTATAAGTCGAAACTGATTGAGGCAAAAAGCTCTGGTGCACAAGCAGGATTATTAGGTAGTGAAACTTTTATTATACCGTCTACTGACCTGCGATTGTGTACGTAAATACCCATAAAAATATTAATAATAAAACTATGATAATTGAATGGTTTTCGTTACGAATCCATGTTGTTAAATAAAGCTATTCCAAGGAAAATGTCTTTACATTTTTACATAGCAAAGTAAAAATGAATGATAATTTAGACCCAGACACAGAACAAATAATCGTGTTCATGATATAACGACTTGTCCTGAGTGTGAATCGAATCCACGACCTCTGGCTTAGCCGTCATGGTCACTAACGACTAGACCAATAGACCAGTCACTGTGGTTACTTGCTTAAAGATAGTCACATACTTGGAGTGGCACCATCACTCTACACAAGTCCGCAGCCAGAAACAACACTATCTCGGCAGTGATATGTTACCGATGGTAATCAATGATTGCCAGAGCTCATTGGGGGAAAAAGAAATAGCTACGCTAGCGACAGAGAAGACTTTGTTTTTGTAGCTAGCATAGTTGGTAGCATGCGACAGAGCTTTGTCCTCTGTATTGTACACAATGTCGAAGACATGAACTGACTATGGGTGGCGTGGTGGTTATTATTTTTCATCAGGTGAGCCACAACCTCTTCTGGCACCTTTGGAAATATAAAAACAATAACGAATAAGTAGTCCTACTTTCCAGTCGTTTGTAGTAAACAAAACTGTTAAATATAATACTAGTGGACTGTGTACACTAATTTATGCATTATGCCGACGAGAGCCGATTGTACTCGCACAAAAAATCAAACATTTTGTTAGCGCACTAAGAAATTACTGTTATAGCCGTGCGCGCGCGCTCTGTAAGAAGTTCAACCCAACAAGTATTTTATTTACTTCGGCACGCTATAACAAAATTTTAGGTTAGATAATTTATTTTTGAGTTGTTAATTTATGGTGGAACTATACTTTGTATAGGTACATATACTTACAACAAATACATATAGTTAATTGATAAGTGTACATACAAGTCAAAATCAAAATGTTTCTCATACATGTAAATGTTAAGAGACAGCAGCTCCTAGTCTAAGAATATTTTCCTTACGTCAGTACAAAAGCTTAAATGATCGAGACCGAATTGAAATTTAACTCTTATAAAGTTAGAGCTAAAGTTCAGACTCGATAGCAATTGTATAATGCACGGAACGGCAACGTCGCGGTTGACCGCTCCCGACCGAATATTTTAAAAATTTTGGCGGGATAAGCGTATTTGGCTTATAATTTTGAAAGTAAAAGGCCTAGAGATTTGAAATTATGCCTCGTGTGTGCTCCAATTATAACATGTTATTTGATCTTTAAAAGAAAACTGCATCTTATATAGTTATCGTAATTCACCATGTGTAAGCCCGTATGACGTGTCCCCAGCTTACACATACTTATTGCTTCGTAGCTCAAAAACTATTCGAGCTAAGGTTTTGAAAAATTTGGAGCCTAATACTGCAATTTTGCTCAAAATTTTGAGGTATAATGCATAATCGTAGCTTAAATAATTACGAAGATACACATGTGTAAGCCAGGGACACGGGTCTCCAGCTCGCACATGGTTTTATGATCGTAGTTTGAATAATATTTGAGTGTGATGGCTAGATTTTTTGGCTCTCATTGCTCAAATTATGAGCTAAATTTTTGACTATATTTTAAAACCCTAACATCACAGGTTTTGCCCCAACGGCATGTGTCAGCTGGAGACACGTTTGTCCAGCTTACACACATTTAACAAATCATAGAAACGAAGTTGTGATTGCTCTAATTCTATGACTGAAACTATAAATTGCTCAAATTATGCTTTAAAATATGGCATACTTAGAATTTCGATTATAACAATGAGGAAGCTGGGGACACGCACATGTTACAAAGAGAACGGCAACTTGTCACCCTAGTTCGGACACGAGTCAGATAAGGAAGTAGATCGAAGCAGTCGGCACGTGAGGAGCATCAGCTACTCAGCTACGGTTTTCCCTTATTTGGCGTAAAACAAGATATGAAAATATTCCTTCGTTTTATTTTAACATAAACCTTTAAATACATTATAACTACTTGAGGTTTACTGTAATTTTAATAAGCTCGATCTGAATGTTTCTAAATGTTCAGTAGTTCCCTTCTCTCGCAAGAAAAATATAATATCATCTTTCTACACCTTCAATGGTGTAAAATACACTTCCGAGGTTAAATGAGATACGTGACTTGGGGATTTACCATGACTATAAATTAATGTTTGATATTCATATAAACCAAATCATTTCTAAAGCCTTTAGTTCCTTAGGCTTTATTATGAGAATCTCAAACAGTTTCAGCGAAATTAAAACGTTTATGATACTGTATTACATATTTGGCAGAAATCTCTTTGGAGTATGGATCGGGAATCTGGAATCCCAATTATAATCTGTACATAGATAGAATTGAAAATATGCAGAAACGTTTCATAATATATTTATGTTTTCGAGCAAAAGTACCATATCGGTTAGACAACTGTCTCGAACTGTGTAGGAAATTTCTTTTAATGCCACTTATTAAACGAGGAGAAACCTCAGATCTTTCATACTTACTAAAAATAATATGCAATTTAGTAGATTGTCCGGAATTATTAAGCAAAATCAACTTTAACGTACCTAGCAGAACTAGTCACAATCCCCCTATATCTATTCCAATTGTTTCAACTAATTACCGGCAAAACTCGTTCATAGTGAGAGCAAGTAGGAACTTTAACATGTTATGTAAGAAACATAACTTACACCCTTATTCATCTATACAAATAAATAAAATTGGAGTGTCTGTTTGTAATATTGAAATAACCGGTTTTTACTACATAAATATGAATATATATACGGTACATACACCAAAATAACATTTTTTACAATTTTTGTCTGTCTGTCTGTCTGTATTTTTGTCTGTTCAACATAAAAACAGTGAAGCGGTTGGTATGCCTTGATTTCTTTAGTAATAAGTAACTGTAAGGAAACTAATATTTTTAAGATATGTGTTCAGTTGCATGTTTCCGAGATATAAGCAAACATGTACCAGTTTTATAATGTATGGCTATTGGTGAAAACCTGTAATTGGCTTTCTACATTATATACAAATAGCTAATCACATATCAGCGCTGTAGATTTTCCAACAAAAACATTAAATAAATAATAATAATAATAAAATATACAAAAACTTGCCCCGTGCAGATGAATAGTCCAAACACAGCGCGGCATTCGAGAGCAGCTGCCGCCCACGGCTAGACGTACGTTTTTATTTTATCAAGTAAAATGGATAACGAAACATCCATTCGTCTCATTGAAATATATGGCTCCCACAGGCGGAAAGAATATCACAATAATAACGTAAGAGAAGATCTATGGGTTGAAATAGCAAAAGAATTTGCGTTCCGCGAATGCCGCGCGTAGCTGCCGCGCTCCTTGCACGCTGTGTTTGGACACACCTTAAGAGGATATTCTTAGGCGAATTTCGAGACAATTCATCTGCGCGGGGCAAGTTTTAGTACACAAGTATCTGCACAAACCAAACACAGGTGTACTTTCTAATTTGTGACTGGCTTGGCTAGTGAAGTTGCGGGTTCAATCCTCAGCCAGGACAAATCTTTGTGTGCTGAGTACTATTATTTGGTCTTAAAAATGCGTGTAATATTTATATACACTCAGCGGAACGGAATCTTGACCTAGCTTTTATCTGGAGACTGAAACTTTGTAAGTGTTTGTAACAAATGTTTGTTATGCGGGTGACTTTTTTATTAGCTGTGTGGCTGACGGCACTGAATATCGCTACCCCACCTCATCCCGTGGAGGGCGAAGAAGTCATCCCGAGAGAATATCTATAGAGAACGGGCAGCAGCGTCTCTCTGTACACTGTGGCCATCATACTGCGATCGCCCACCCGTCTGCCAAGCGTGCATATCCGTCCAAATTATAGACATAACTCCATTGTGAAAATCTTTTGTGGAGGCTTTTAACCAGCAGTGGATGTCATTTGGCTGACATGATGAGACTTTTTTATGCTACATAGGAAAGTCAGCAATAATTTTCGGATAAATCAGATTAACATGAGTGTGCTTTGAACTCTAAACTCTTAAGAGAATTAATTTGGAGTAGATAATGTAGTAACAAAAAAGACATGTACGCTTTTAAGTCGTTTTATACTTCCCTAACGATATATTGGCGGACTCACATTTTAGGCTACGCAAAACTAATAGAGAACTCCAATGTGATGTGTTTTTGTACAAGTACTAAAAACACAAATGATCAAATTTAATACTTTAATTTTAATTGGAATCAATAGATCCGTTTTTCTGAATACTAAAACACATATTTACGTTGCAATAGTATTGGATTCTGGTCAGCAAAAAATGCGTGAAATATTTATTACTCAAAGAGACCTTGACATTCTACAGAAACAAAGAACAATTCCATTTAAATCAGGTTCATCTCAATATATTTCGGAGATGAGTATAAAAAAATATATTGCTTGGTCTGTATCTAACTATAATTACCGTTACGAAAAGACATAACGACCACTTAATTTTTTTTTACTATTAAATTCCTTATATCAAGAAATATTATATAAAAATCGATATATAAGATTTATTGGATAAGGACTATATTAAAATTTTCCAAATATACTTGTTTAGAACCATCTCTAATGTGTTGACTTTCAAACAAAATCCATTATCAAAGGAGATCATCAAATACCGGAAAAATCGCGCAATATAAGTATGTACCAAAAATCATAAAATGCAATCGAGAACTACTTTTTCTTTTTTGCAACCGGTCAAATAGGACATGCTTTTTTGGCGGATAGAATACAATACTACTTTTGAGTGGTATTTCCTCAAAAGAAAATCGGTATATAACCTGTCTGGCCATTAATATTAGTATTTTTATAATTTGGAACGTATTATGCTAGAAACTATGATCAATTTTACACATCTTTTGTGTAAGTATTAAATTACTTTATGGACGATGGTATTAAATGTGGGTAACGTTTCGTTAATTATTTTGAAGCTCCAAAGCATGAGCTAAGCTTTAGCGAGTCTGATGTCCCTTGTAGGTTTCTATGTAACAAGTACACTGTACATTAAATGGACTGTCTATAGTGAGTGACCACCTATAATAATAATAATATCCTGCGACATTATTCACACTCGGCCGTCCAAACTAAGCCAAGCATATACTACTACTACTGCTTTTGTAAAGACATACTTATATACATAAATAAATAATTACCAGACTCAGGACAAACTCCTCCTGAGTAGGAATCGAACCAACGACCTCCAGCGTGAAAAGCAAGCATTTGCCAACCACGCCAACAGGCCTGTCAATATAGATAATTACACCCAGACTCAGGACACACAGACATGGTCATGCTCACAAATATCTGTCCTGGGTAGGAATCGAACCCACCACCTGCGGCATGGACTAACTTAACTAACCACTTACCAACCACGCCAACCGGCCCGTCAGCACCTATCAACCGTCACAACCTACCCTCATATTGTTATCGCTCTATGTTACATAATCCAGACTTTATGGTTGGCTTGAGCTCTACCTTAGTTATTCGGCTATTTCCTTATAAAATTCCCTAATTAAAAGCGAGTTACTGTTGTCAAATTCAAAATTCACCGAAACCCTTATATGGAAAAGAAATATCGTGAGAAATGAGGATTAATGCTTCGACTCTCATCGTCATTACCAGAGATTCATTATTTATTCTCAATACCACAGGTCATTAAATTAATTCAATTCATAATGCTAAAGAGGGTAGGTCGACCCTAACGATTGTGGATCAGAAAAACTTGTTGAAACATCAGCGTTTTGTAGCATTTCGGAGATATTTCTAAGCCTTAGCATAGATATAAACATAAAATGTAACACAACGAAATTTTATATATAAGGTGAAATTTTATATGAAGGTAACCTTAGCCTTGCAGAGAGACTAATACCACTCTTAACCCTGAAATCTAAATTTTAATATTTGCCTATTATTACACATTTAAACTGATGTTCCGTACTTTCAAAAGCACCGCTCTACGTCTGCGAACCGCTAAAACCTATTCTTGGTCACCGCACAGGACAAATCTCTTCAGATTTGTCCTGTGTGTCCTCTGATTTGTAAAATCAGATATTCGACGGATCGGTTGGCGTGCCTATTACGCCGCGGGTAGTAGGTTGGATTCCCAGCCAGGACAGATATTTGTGTGCACGAACATGTCTGTTTGTCCTGAATCTGGGTGTAATTATCTATATAAGTAGGTAGGTATGTATTTACAAAAATAAAAAGTTGTATATCTAGTATATCAGTTATCTGGTTTCCATAGTACAAGCTTGCTTTGTTTGTGATCAGATGGCCATGTGTGAATAATGTTTCAGGATATTATTATTATACTAGCTGTGCCTCACGGTTTTACCCGCGTTAAATAATATATTATAGCCTATGTGTTAATCTAGGGCGTCAGCTAACTCCATACCAAATTTTATTAAAACCCAGCCGTTTAGACGTGAAGAAGTAACCAACATACACAATCACACACTCACAAACTTGCGCCTTTATAATATTAGTGTGATTGATCTCGGGATCTGTCTGGTAGATGTGGAGAGGCATACCTCACTTATCATAAAAATCGTAGTTATTTTCTATACATGATGATGAAGCTTATTATAGTGTGTTTATAAACCTTACCGCCGTTCCTTGGTTTAATTCTGGTAACTAGCTGGCCTAATAGTAATAAGACAACTACAGGAAAAAAAAATAAGGTTATGTCATGCGGGGTCAAGCAAAGAGTCTCTCGCAATAAATACCATAGCGGTCATCGGTCATGCATGTAATGTTGACCGCGCCGATATTGCCTCATCTCATCGTTTAGCTATGAAAGGGCAAGTAATTTTTGCATAATATAGGAATTGCTATTATAAAAAACCGAAAAACCAGTTGCAAATTTTCAATACAATAATAATCTATATAAGTATGCAGTTAATTTATTTTAGTTTAGTTTTATTTATATTAGCATTAGGTATAGTCAACAATTTTTATTTTATTTTATATTTAGTTTTCTTACTAATAATTAGGTTTTAGGTTTTTTTACAAAAATTATAATAAACATCATTATAAGTATGTATTTACAAAAGAATAGTAGTATATCAGTTATCTGTTTTCCATAGTACAACCTCTGCTTGGTTTGCGATCAGATGGCCGCGTGTGAATAATGTCCCAGGATATTATTATTATATATTTATAATTTGTGGATAACGTTGTAAGTGCACATTAATGTATACTTTAGTTTATCTATACTGCATAATTTTATTCAATGTGTTACTGTTTGTTTTCCCTAATAAATAAAATAAAAAATAAAATATATAAACAGAATTTATATGGGATTATAACGAAGTCGTTGTCTGTCGAATATATATGATGAAATGTAAAATCCAACAAAAAAAACTGTAAAATTGATATCTTCCTTTTTTGAGAAAAGTGGTTGTGGGTTTTTCTGTTAAGATAAGTTGGCGGTATTACACCCCCGTGTCAAGCTGTCAGTCCTGTACCTCGTACCAGTTGAGTCGCTAGTCGACCCATCGAATCATGAGAGTGATGACAAATAAGGTGACCCTGTGCAGACACTTGAGTCGCGCAGGGGGCTAATCTCCAATAATGACATGACAGGACATAAATCTTTAACTTTATTATTTTCCCTTCAGGCCTCTTTTGCCTATTGTTTAAGAAGGTCGTAAATAAGAAAGGCCAGGCTTCACGACGTCCCGTGAAAACAATGTGGTTTTATGTCCTTCATGCTTCTACGATGCCATGAACTAATTACAGATTTTGCATAGTTAGGTTTAACAATAAGTATCTACATTCTCTTAGTATCTATCTTTACACTTCAATTTCTATTGGCAATAGCTCGTAGAATTGACGTACACTTGAGCTATAGGAACGCAATCCACAAAACTGTTAGAAAAAACTCGTGCTGTACTGGTATTAATTTTACTAATTAACACATAATGTTACTCAAGACAACCTTTGACTTCTGTAGCCGCCAAAAGAAAAAGGCATGTGCGCCAACGTTCTATTTTATAAAGTGCAAACTGTATTACCATGATAAACGAGTTACAATCAATTTTATTATTAATCGATTTTACTGATATTAAAAAAATACTGTTGCCAAACTTTAAGATGTTTTGACTGTTGATTTATATTTTTCATAATATAACATTCTGCTGCTCTACTTGACATCAAATGCGGCCTTGCGTTTAAAAAACAATAAATAAAATACAAAACACAACACAACACATAGGTACAGTTACTCTTAGGCACATCTACTACAGGCTATGCTCACCATAGAACTAACATCGGCTATAGGTACTTTACCCCATAGCGATTCACTCTTAAAACTAACATCGGCTATAGGTACTTTTACCCATAGCGATTCACTCTTAAAACTAACATCGACTATAGGCACTCACACCCATAGCGACTCATTCTTAAAACTAAAATCGACTACAGGCACTCTCACCTCACCCATAGCGACTTACTCTTAAAACTAAAATCGACTAGGCACTCACACCCATAGCGACTCACTCTTAAAACTAACATCGACCATAGGCACTCACACCCATTGCGACTCACTCTTAAACTAAAATCGACTACAGGCACTCTCATTTCACCCATAGCGACTAACTTTTAAAACTAACATCGACTATAGGAATTCTTATATATTAACGACGACGGGCGACCAACTTTTAATGAAGCATCTCTTAGAAGCTTACTTGTTAAATCTCTGCTTAGCTAAATATATTGACACAAGAGCCATCTTGTTCTCTGTCACACTTTTAAATCATTTAAGTATCTATTACTTTATAACTGCTATCCATAAATTACATCATTTACATTATTCACAATATACTAAACAATAATTAATACTCTTTCATAATTGCCTTTATGGTTAACATTCGTAATGTATTAAAATGTTATCTAATGGTCTTTTAATTAATATACATTAACTTCACTCTATTTTCACAAATTACTTCTGTAACCTGTATACTAAATATATTTTATACCACAATTCACTCAGCACAAACATATATAATGTGACATGTAATTAAATATTCACTTCTACGGTATGTCATAAATAACTGTCTTGCACTATCATATGCTGTCTGGAAAATAAGGCAATTGTCAGATGAACAAACTGCTAGATTAGTGTATTTCGCGTACTTTCATAGCATTATGTCGTATGGCATTCTGCTGTGGGGTTCGGCGGCTGACATAGGTACTATTTTTGTATTGCAGAAAAGAGCAGTCAGAGCCATTTATGGTTTAGGCAGTCGCGATTCTTTCCGAAATTTGTTTAAAGAAATAAATATACTTACTGTGCCATCGGAATATATATATATATCAGAATATAATGTTTGTTAGAAAAAATATTCATAATTATAAAAAGAAAAGTGAACTGCATAATATAAATACTAGGAATAAAAATAAACTAGCCATGCCAGGCTTTAGAGTAAGCAAAACTAATAAATCATTTTTAGGAAATTGTATTAGGTTTTAACAAGCTTCCTACTCAAATTACTGATCTGCCTGACACACGTTTTAAAACACATATTAAACGTATACTTATGGCTAGGGGTTATTACACCACTAAAGAGTACATCGATGACAAAGACGTCTGGCTCTCACTTGCTACCTGCACATTGCTGGAGATCTTGTAGCCATATAGACATGACTGATCTGCTGTGTTACGTGAACTATCTGTAAATGATTGCTATCATATACTTAATTTAAAATTATTGACTCTGTCACAAAATGAATAATGTTATTGTTTCGAAGTTTTTCTATTGTACACCTAAATATAATCTAAAATAATAAGCATTCAGACAACCGATCGAGCATATATTGTGTTTGCCTACTAAATAATTACTCTAATTGGACCAAATCCCGTGTTCATGCCCGCTTTTCAGTATGTTTCGCCGGACCGTCTCAACTGGGTCGTGTTGAAACCGGTAGTAGATGAACCCACTGAGTTTGTTTCGCTGGGTCTTCTCAGTTGGGGCGCATTGGATCCGGTGGTAGCATCAAAGCGCGACCTTCGTTATTAACACAAGGTCCGTCATAATAATAATACCTTTAATATAGACAGAACCATTGACAATATGTAGTAAAAATATTAGACTTAAACTAGATAATTAAACATAATCTCTTGACAATAACTTGATACGAGCTAGCTAAATATCATTGCTGTAATAAAATAAATTTTATAAATGTTTTCATACAATATGTACCTAAATATCTATGTTACTAGAAATAATATCTAATGTATACAACTATATTACTACAAACATGTTCTGACTATTTACAAGCGCTTTTTTCAAGTCTACGTGAATAAAAACCTTTTTTATTTTTATTTTATTTTATTTATATTATTATCATTATTTAACATTTCCTATCTACGTCAATAATTCACTTACTGTGTTTATGTCATTTACAGTGGTACGCGGAGTGACATCGACGTGATGCGTGCACAGACAAAATGTGATAATTTTCAAATATGCTGGAAATGGGTTGTGTTAGTTATTCGAAAAAATAGGTACCTTCTAAAATAAATAAAATAAAAGCAGTTTTTGTTCACATTGACTTAAAAAAGCGCTTGTAAATAGTCGGAACATGAATAGTATTGCAAATCACCGATAGATTTTTAATTGTACACTAGTACAAGTAGGATATTTGGTCGTGAGTTATATTTCATCAGGTAGAATATAATTCTATTTAAGATAATAATGCTTTAGTTTCTTGTGTGGTGACGGCATAGAATATTATTACCACATCTCATCCTGTTGGGGGGGGGGGGGGAAGAGAACAGGCAGTAGCGTTTTTCTGTGAATTATGACCATCAAACTGCAATCGCCAACCTGTCTGCCAAACGTGGTGATTATGGCATATCCCCCCATTCTTTGGGAAGGCTCCTTTTTTCTTTCTGATTAAATTCGTTGCGGGATCCAAGAGAGTTAATGCAATTCCCCGGGACATGCCTGAGCCTCACCGCTCAGTGTCATTTCATTGTGTGCCACTAAGAGGGAGGGACTAGTCCCGAAAATTAAAATCTTTGGGGAGGCTTTAGTCCAGTCGTGGACGTACTTGGCAGACATGATGATGCTTTAGTTAAATAGGTATTCCATGAATTTATTGTCAAATTGGTTATTTAAGGTTTTAAAATATTAATTGTCAATACTTATGTATAGTTTTAGATTATATTTGACTACACTCTAAACGGTACTGTCTATATTGAGGAAAGAATTGAATATTATTATTATGACGGAATTTGTGTAGCCACTGTCGCGCTTTAATGCTGCCACCGGATC
This sequence comes from Pseudoips prasinana, assembly GCA_951640165.1. Taxonomy (NCBI): domain Eukaryota; kingdom Metazoa; phylum Arthropoda; class Insecta; order Lepidoptera; family Nolidae; genus Pseudoips; species Pseudoips prasinana. Next base: position 28,303,738 of record OX621236.1, on the reverse strand, counting down.
CCATGCGCCCGTTCAACACACTGACTATTCAGTTGAAATTATTTTCGATATACAAAAAAGAATTTTCTACACATTTATTATTTGTAATATAGAAGATAGTATTTTATTTTGGATGGTCACTTTAAAAGTAAATCTTAATTAGTTATTTATATAAATCTATGGTATGGTTTATTTAAAATATCTATGGTAGACGCTGTGAACTGTCAGTCTAGTGTAAGGAAATATTATATGGAAACCACAAGCTAATAATATGTTTCAATCAGAAATAGCTGCGGTTTATCCTGATCACCACATAGTATAACATCTGATAGAGTGATAGGTGTATCTTCCTTATTACACAGTAGAAAGAAGAGCTTATTTTGCTCTGTGGTCAGAGCAGATGACCATACTGTCCCTTTTTCGCTAGCTTAATTAAGGCGTACCGGCCTCTTCGATTTTCGTGTAAAGTCGCATCAAAAGTAATAATAATTTTAATAATACTTTTTTTGTGATTACATTTACGCTCTGCATTGCGATTAATAATATAAAACTAAAATTTATTTGGCTCGTTTAGTGATATCGATAAGGAAACAGGGTAGATAACGCGGTAGGGCCTCATTAAACAAAATCTTTTGTAACATAAACCCACTTAAGATTGATTGTTAATAGGGAAAACAATAATTGTACTATTAAAACTACTTATAGTGAATTTCTTACATTACATTTTGAGATTAGACCTTCGTTGAAACGCAGGTCTAATCTCAAAATGTAATGTATAAGAAATTCACTATAACTGAAGTTCATGGTCAATTTAATGGTTGCGTGAGTACATGTACAAAGTGGCGGAACCGGGTTCACATAAAAGTGAAGGAACTCTAATGGCGGCAAAAAAGGCGACATCATAAACAAATTCCCGGCCATTTGGAGCAAACTCAAATTATTTTAATTAAATGTAATGTAGCAACGCAAGCCATTGGCGAGCACACCAGAAAACTTAACCACGAGGATGAAGATAAGACTGGATTGGAGTAAAATATGTTGTTAGCGACAACAGTAGTTGAATACAGCGTTGAAGGATTAACGATTAAAATAGTTAAAATAAGTAGGTATATTACCATTATATTATCATTTATAGTCAACTAGCTGTGCCCCGCGGTTTTGTCCGCGTTAAACTTTATAAATCATTGCCTATGTGTTAATCCAGGGTGTCAGCTAACTCCATACCAAATTCTGTTCAAATCGCTTCAGCGGTTTAGACGTGAAGATGTAAAAAACATACACACTCACACACTCACAAACTTTCGCCTTAATAATATTAGTGTGACTTTTTCTAGAAGTTTAGTTTCTTACCTTTCATGTGTGTGTAATTTTTTTTATCTATTTTGAATTGGGCATTCAGGAAGTTAGACCTTGCAAATAATCTAAGATTTTACGAGTCATCTACTTAACACAACTACAGGAAGAGCAACCAATAGTATTATAATCATCGCTATTTTGACTAATAATAACATATTTATTAATAGTCAAAATATATATTTTGAATAATAGTACACACGCCTACACATCAAGCTATACATTTCCAGTATAAGCTGATCTCGCGTTGTATAGGATTTCCCTACAATGGCAGGTCAGCTTATATTGTAAATTTGTAGCTTGATATGTAGCCGTGTGTACCTAATGGTCACAGTCGAGTTTATGAACACACTATAAGGAGTTCCATTATCATGTATAGAAAACATCTACGATCTCTATGAATAATGAGGTCTCTCTCTCTACATCCGGACAGTACCCGAGACAGATGAATATGTCTCGGGTACTGTCCCCTGATCCCAAACTAACCAGAGCTTCTACTATGGAAACCAGAGCACTGATATATTACATATACTACTTTTCTTTTATAAATACATACTTATATAGATAGTTACACACAGACTCCGGATAAACTCACATGTTTATGCCGACAGATATTTGTTCTGGGTGGGAATCGAATCCACGACCTGCGGCATGAAAGGCAAATCACCCGCAAACGGCCCGTCAAGTAAAGTAGGTACTAAGTAATAGAATTAGACAAAAAGCACATTATTTATTGACTTCCTGTCATCACCGTCGGCCTTTTACGTCTGTTAAAGACGATTTATACTAACGTAAAAGGCCAATGATGATGACCTAATGGCTAATATACAAACGTAACCTCATACAAGTTTCCACAGCATTTGTTTGTTCGTAATGAACATCGCTCAGGTCGTAAAGGTACGGTTGACGACGCATTAGTGGACATTTTGACTCTGACGTCTTTCTTCAGAAAATAAATAGATGTGGATTATTTTTCCTAATAAGATAATTATAGTCTATAAAGGTAGCTGATAAAATAAAAAACCGGTCAAGCGCGATTCGGACTCGTGCACGAAGGGTTCCGAACCATTTTCTATTGTCTATAAAAAGGCTATAAAATCACGTTTGTTGTATGGGATCCCCTTAAATATTTATTTCGTTAAAATTTATTGTATTTTTTGATATAGCGGCACCAAAAATACATCAACTGTCTAACTATCACGGTTCATGAGATACAGCCTGGTGACAGATGAACAGACAGACCGCGGAGACTTAGTAATAGGATCGCATTTTACCCTTTGCGTACGGAACCCTAAAAACCCCATCAAAAGGAAAAGTTTTGAAAAATCCAGCCAGAATAGAGAGATTTTGGAGTTGCTGATATTTTCCTAAAAACAAGCTTATCTAAATTTCGACTAAACGAATCTTCCATCTCTATGGTATTCTCTACAAAATGGAGGCTCTCAATTTGTTGATATCTTCTAAGGATATATCTCTCCCATGGAAATCAATTGCAAATAGGAACACTAAATAGCGTCCTGAGATAGAAGACAATAAATAATAATAATGATAAATTTATTTATTTACCTACTTCGAAACATGGTATACAATTGATGGTGTTGCTTACAAATGATCAGCATGCTTCACCGTACCCGTGCGGCATGCAAATTTATTTTAAATATATCTATTTAATTAACATTATTTATGAAAGTTAAGGATAAATTTAATAACAATAAGTCTTTCATTAGTTACACATAATTTTAATGTCACTGTCAATTTTTTTTCATAAGCACTGATATCGAACATGGAATTATAACTAGATCAATTTCTTAAATTCGGATTAGAAACCAATCTGTTTTCTAGAACATACTAAATGTATCAAACATGGTAGAAAACTGGATATACATACACTTGTATTTTAGGTCACCAGTCTTCTACCTCATATTGGTATTAGTTTGGTAGCTAAGCTAGGTTACATACCTTTCTAACCTAGCTAAGGCACTTCTGATAATAAAAATGATAAAAATATAATAAAGCATTATTAGAGGCATATTATGCTCTGACTAGTAAAGCTATTATATCACTCAATGCTCTGGTAGCCCAGATTCTGAGAATGTTAATATGTCTTATACTGGTGTTTAAGCATTATTAGGAGCATATTATGCTCCCACTATTATATCACTCAATGCTCTGGTAGCCCAGATTCTGAGAATGAACAAGAGTATGAACCAATTGATCTTTTGCTTAGCTTTTGATATACCTACTTTTAAGTAAATTATTTCAACTTCGAATTTTATAATTCGAAGTTACAAAATTGTTATTCTATTTATGATGTATTATTATACTCGTAGAGCCGATGGCAGCTGGGGCAAGAAGGTTCTCGAGTGGCAACCACGAACCGGAAGACGCAGCGTGAGCACGCCCCCTACAAGATGGATCGATGATCTTGTAAGGGTCACTCGAAGTCGCTGGATGCGGATAGCGCAAGACCGGCAATTGTGGAGATCTTTGGGGAGGCCTTTGTCCAGCAGACCGGCGTCTTTCGGCTGGTATGATGATGATGAATGTAATAAAAGTAACGTAACAAAAAAATGTACTTATTTAACCCACTGCACGGTTTAAGCAAGCTGTGATTTTAGTGAGTAATCATCGTGTCAGCCAAATTACGTTAAATGCAGGACAAAAGCCTCCCCAAAGAATGTGGGATATGCTATAATCTCCAAGCTTGGTAGAAGGTTTAGCGATCGCAGTCCAGTCATAGTTCTCAGAAAAATGTACTAGTAGTAATACCAGTTCTCTGGTAGGAATTCCTTAAGGACGATTTCAATGATGCGGTGATGATATTCTTCGAAGTCACTAAAAATTATAAATAAACGTAAACGATTTCAATGATGCGGTGATGATATTCTTCGAAGTCACCGAAAATTATAAATAAACGTAAATGACATTTTTTATATCTCGAGAATGATTGAAAACAAGATTATTATTACATTTATTCATATTATTTCACCGTAGCCTAGTTGGTAGTGCTCCTGCCTACGAAGCTGGTGGTCCTGGGTTCGAATCCCGGTAAGTGCAAATATTTGTGTGATGAGCATGAATATTTGTTTCTGAGTCATGGATGTTTTCTATGTATTTAAGTATATATCTATGTATATAAGTATGTATATCGTCGCCTGGTATCCATAGTACAAGCTTTGCTTAGTTTGGGGCTAGGATGATCTGTGTGACATTGTCCCTATATATATATTTAAAAAAAAAAAATATCATCATATCAGCCGAAAGACGTCCACTGCTGGACAAAGACCTCCCCCAAGGATCTCCACAATAGCCGGTCCTGCGCTGCCCACCTCCAGCGTCTTCCCGCGACCCGCACAAGATCGTCGATGATATTATATAGGTATTAAACAAACAAATACTAATAAATTTTGAGTTTTCACAAATTTTCCTGAAAGAATTTAATTTTTACGTTATAATTCAGATACTTACTTTAATATTTTAGTACACAGTGCTGTTAAAAGAAAATATATGTGTTTTATTATTTTCCTCAAAAAAGAAGTAGAAAAAATGCCAGTATGAAGATTTATAAATTATAATAAAATGGCACCGGTTTCCACGTACTACGCGGGTAGGTACCTCCCGGACTTTAAGCACGATAATTAATTAGTATTGCTTAATAATATCAATTTGTCATCATTCAAACATTCTTAGGACCTCATCAAATAATCATCGGTGACCTTTTAACGTGACGTAATACATTTTTTATATAACGTGTAATACATTACAATAACCGGCGACTTGCGGAATGACCATATCGACGTTGTCTATGGCATTTTAATATGAACTTAAGAGTTCGTCATCAGTAACATATAGACCTACATAATTATTCTCAAAGAAGGTGGTAATAAACAGACTCTATGTTATTTTTGTATTTGCTGATGTTACTTACTTACTTATCGTGTGGGCAGTGGTTACCCTAGTGTCAGAGTTGTTCAAGCCCGCCATTAGGCCTCTGACATGGCTAACGACTGTTGCCTAATGGCTACAACCGAGAGCGACAGCATAACGTTCCTTCCGAAGCACGGTGACGCTCAGAAATTAAACCACTTTGGCGGGCACCCATCTATGGACTGACCGCGAGCCTAGTTGCTTGACCTGACCAATCACTTGTTATGTATGTTGCTGATGTTTGTGAACCGATTTTTAGAATAATTCTTTATGTTTTATTCGATTTAGAATGCTTTCGGAATGATACCACATCATATTTTGTTTGAATCGGTTAAGACAAGTTGAATAGCGGTTCTATATGTTAAAACACGAATTATGACTACTATTAAATTTCATTTCATTTCATTCATTATCATATCAGCTGAAAGATCTACTGGACAAAGGCATCCCCCAAAGATCTCCACAACTGCCGGTCTTGCGCTACACCCTACCACCAGCTTCCGGCGGCCCTCACAACATCGGTCCATCTTGTAGGGGGTCTACCCACGCTGCGTTTTCCGGTTCATGTTCACCACTCGAGAACCTTAGTTTCTTTTCAAACTACTATAAAATCATATAAGTACGAGCCGTATAAGTGTGCAAGTTACATAATCCACTTTGTTTTTTTTTCCGTCCCGCCACGTCTTCAGTTGAAATATTTTATGTTTTTCGTCATTTAGTCAAAGTCCAGTCAAGTCCGTCACAGTCAAGTCATAGTCTCACCCCAGTAAAGCAGTTACTAGAGGCTTCTATGGAGTTTTGGTTTCAACACGGAAAATCACAATTCACGGCGTATTCCTCCACTTGTGTGCGTTGTCGAAGATGTTATGTCTAAAAATTCACCATATTTACACATAAAACTCGAATTTACACCAGTTTTGGAAAATGAAACAGAGCCTCGATGCATCTTTTTCCGCATTAGCGCCAAAAAACCATTACATAATGGTAACGGTGATCGCTTATCATCAGGGGTACGTTTGTTTGACAGCCGACTTAGTAGATTAAAAAAAGCTTAAAAGCCTCAAAGGCTACACTGCCCGGCTTAGTATAGATGTAGTTTAGGTGAGTGATATAACATAACCTACTACCGACAGAATGATTTTAAATTTAGCTAATCTACTGATCTTAATACAATATTATTATATAACATATATGGGGTTAGGGTTAAACTATTAAAAAAGTGTGTACTTGTACAGACGCCAGCACGTCCAGCTACCCCAATCTGTCAAATTTCTTTTATATATTTTCAACTTTATCACAAAAGCATAAGGTTCACTTCCAATTGGGGAATTTTGACAGATTGGGATAGCTTGATGTGCTGGCGTCTGTACACGAATATGAAAGACAAAAAATGTGTAAATATAATTTATACTGTAGTTAGATAACCTCCCCATCCACACAAAATTAGCAATTTCATTTAATAAAATTTATTAATATTATGATATCTATCCGATATTAAGATCCATAGCGGCTTATTTTACGGCATACTTACTAAGGCAGTAGGTATGTTCATAACTTTATCGTTACTCTATGCGGTAGCACAACATGACAAAAAATATAAAAAATAACATCAGAACTTTGGCCTCAGTCACAAAAACATATATTTGGGAAATATATGTTTTAATATATTATGCAAAAAAACAATAATTTATTTTCAAATGTACAACTGAACTAACTAGAACTCTTAGATCGTATTCAAACATATTGCCAAGCCGGCGTGACCACGAATAACTTTATAGTTGGTCTGAATTTGAATTGCTAAAAGAGCCGATAGCCTTGCGAGCCTAATTAACAAAAAATCTCCACTAATCATCTCTTACAATTAACAAACTATTCAACTATTAACCTGAAAACAATACGTTTTACAAAATGTCTGTATGCATCGTAATAAAATCGACAGGTAACTTTATTTCGAGTGTGGTACAGACGCCAGCACATCCAGCTACCCCAACCTGTCAAATTTCTTTTATAGATTTTTAACTTTATCACAAAAGCATAAGGTTCACTTACAATTGGGAAAATTTAACAGATGGGGTAGCTTGATGTGCTGGCGTCTGTACATAGTTAGGAAAATGTTTTCCTGACACCTATTAAATATAACATTGATTACCTCTTTGATCTAGCTCTATGTCTAGTTACTGTGATCCGCAGATCCTCAAATTCCGGGGTAAAAGACACCCTGTAGCCGCTCCGTGTCTGGAAGTTAGGGGTGTTGTACACCCATACCTTGGAAAACATGTAAAGTGATCGGCCCTACACTTGATATCTCACCGGTCGTATCGAATAGCCGTCCTATCGGATTACAAGCCTGAGGCACCTGTGTTCACACTCCTGCACTATAGTTATGTCCTACGTAGTCGGCTTGTGGCCCCTAAGATTGGTGACCGTCTTCGAGCATTTAGGTGTCAAGGTGTGGTGGATTGTTATCGTGTGCGTTTACATGAATAAGATTTTGGTTAGTGCGTGTGCCATGTGGGTTTACCTCGTCCCCCGTAAAAATTGGCAGAATATAATGTTTGGAAATTTAAAACGATGACGTCTCCATTGACAGCTAAATGCTCGAAGGTGACCGTAGCCGAAATTGGGCCAGGAGTGCTATTATTATTATAAAAGTAGGAACTAAAAGTCAATTTCCACACGTGTTCAGCGGCAGATTAGCGAATTAATTGACTGGTAGGTATCTATTGGCAACCTTAGCGAAAAAACGAAAGTCCGAATTATCCGCAACGTGAGTAAACCTGTTGAGTATTTTGGTGCCATCTCCCTGATGTAAGTGTTCGAGATGAGTCCGGGTGTTGTAACGCCGCCGGAGTGTCCCCAAGGTCGTCTCTGTGGCTCATTCACTACCTGTGCGAGGATCGTGCGCACGCCAGTACAGGGTAGCATACGGCATGGAGAAGACTTTGATTGTGTTTGCGTGCCTTTGTGGCTTTGGTGAGTTATAATTATTATGTAAAAAGTTTATAATACCTTTTTCAATTCCTTAATCCAATGTATGAAATAATCATCAATCACTATCGTAACTAAATTTTATAATCGTTTTCAAATTTTTATTTATTTTTATTATTTATACTTTTAATAATTTTTATATGCTGTAAAATGGGAACTTAGTTTTTATTTGTACTGAAATATCTTGCTTACTAATTTAATAGCGTTGTGGGAAGTGAATGTGACTTATGAAGTTTTCACAACTCAATATAGTAAAATTAAGTTAACCGTAGTATTTTAAAACTGTTGATTAAGAAGTAAGATTAGATAATCAAAGGAATAATATATTTAAAAATACATCACGGTAATACCGGTAGTTAATTACCAGAATACTTGAATAACGGCCACTAGACAATGGCTTTGATAAACTTGTAAACAATAGTTTAATGCTGTTAACTACTTAATTGAATAATCAGACAAAATGGCATATTAATTAATAGGTATTCTAGGAAGACGTTCTCTTAATTTGTCCTTGATTTTTTAATCAACGGATCCTCAAAAACATTCTCGTGCGGTGAATTCAAACAACATGTTGTTGTTCGTAAACTATAATTATTAATATTTCATCGAATTTCATTGATTCGCATTGATTTCTATTACTTGTATATTGCATCTTATTTTGTATGAAGGTATTCACTGGTATTTCAATGATGATTTGATTTATAAGGCGTAGGTTTTTATTCTTTAGGACATACAATCCACATATATTTTATCTCATATAATCTATCTCTGGGTTAAACTGTTTCCTAAATTATTACTAACTAATAAGTTTATATAGGTGTGTTGCATACAATACTTTTATATAATTGCGACAGAACGTCTCAGTTTGATGGACATGCTTAGCTTATTAGGTAAGCTAATTATAAAACCATTGTACCATTTAATAACCGATTTGAAAAAGGAATCGACCGTATAAGGTTTTATAGGCGTGTATAAGATCTGCAATCTCTACGTTGTTTATGCAAAGATTATTTTTTATTTTGTTAATGTATGCTTCCAAGTTGGTCCCATGCAAAATTTAAATTTAGAATATTATTGATGTCGGTCGTCTATTTTCAAAAAAATAATAATTACTATTATTAAACGTGTATTTATTTTTCAAAGGATTCGTCAAAGTATTTAATAGAATCAGCGTATATGAATTTGGAATAATACTTTTAGAATTTATATAATAACATCACACAACATTTACATTTTAAATAAAAAGTTGATGCCGGTTGTGTATTTTTTACAAAGAATTCGTCTAAGTATTTAAAAGAATCCGTGTCTATGAATTTGAAATACTACTTTTAAATCATTAAAATATATGCAAGTTCGTCTGGTTTTACGACCTTCAAGTTTAGAGGACGACGAGAAATCTGCATATACTACACATCTCCATATTTTATCATAAGTTAACAAATCGGACGAGACGTTTCTCGACAATCCACTTTTCACATCATGTGTTATGTAGCGTAACATTTAATACCGCGACGCGACAAAGTTAGCTTACCTACCTATTGTTAACATGCTAAAACAACAAAATGTCTCGGGCCTAAAGAATATCCCATTCCCGACTTATTATACACTTACTCAACTCATCATTGTTTGTTTGTTCACAAAAGAAACGTCAACGCCCGCGCTAGATAAAGATGAATCCCTGTTTTGCGAGGAAGTTTATTAACATTCAGTTGACCAATTGGTTCAGACAAATAGTTGCCCTTAACGTGGATTGACAGGCACAGGAAAACCAGGGCACCAAGGCACTGCGCCACACATGCAGTCACTTAATTTTTATGTCTCTTATTAAGTCTCACAAAACAAAGAATGTAGTTATGGAACATGCATACGAATTTCTCTTTTTCAGTCCTTAATCAATTCAACTTTAGCCCCCTCTGGTTTTGAAAAACGCTAAACTATAGTGTGATAAATAATTTGAATGGTCAAAGTTAAGAGAGAAAAGAGTTTTATTTGAATTGCAATAAATTGTAACATTCTTACTCTTTTTCATTTGTTTGAACTTTTACCAAGATTGACTGAACATATTATATATCTTATTGATCTTATTGACCATAATAAAACACTCAGCTTTATATCAGAATGGTTTTCGGCAAATAATCTCTTGTTAAATGCAGGGAAAACTAAATGCATCAGGTTCTCATTGCCGAATGTGACTCAAATTGTACCAACAGTTGCACTTAATGCGAAAATATTAGATTTAGTCCCATCGACCGTATTTTTAGGATTGACACTTGATTCAAAATTGCAATGGGGTCCTCAGATTGAAAAGTTAGCAAATTAAGTTCGGCTTCCTATGCTGTCTGGAAAATAAGGCAATTGTCAGATGAACAAACTGCTAGATAAGTGTATTTCGCGTACTTTCATAGCATTATGTCGTATGGCATTCTGCTGTGGGGTTCGGCGGCTGACATAGGTACTATTTTTGTATTGCAGAAAAGAGCAGTCAGAGCCATTTATGGTTTAGGCAGTCGCGATTCTTTGCGAAATTTGTTTAAAGAAATAAATATACTTACTGTGCCATCGGAATATATATATCAGAATATAATGTTTGTTAGAAAAAATATTCATAATTATAAAAAGAAAAGTGAACTGCATAATATAAATACTAGGAATAAAAACAAACTAGCCATGCCAGGCTTTAGAGTAAGCAAAACTAATAAATCATTTTTAGGAAATTGTATTAGGTTTTATAACAAGCTTCCTACTCAAATTACTGATCTGCCTGACACAAGTTTTAAAACACATATTAAACGTGTACTTATGGCTAGGGGTTATTACACCACTAAAGAGTACATCGATGACAAAGACGTCTGGCTCTCACTTCCTACCTGCACATTGCTCGCTGGAGATCTTGTAGCCATATAGACATGACTGATCTGCTGTGTTACGTGAACTATCTGTAAATAATTGCTATCATATACTTAATTTAAAATTATTGACTCTGTCTCAAAATGAATAATGTTATTGTTTCGAAGTTTTTCTTTTGTATACCTAAATATAATCTAAAATAATAAGCATTCAGACAACCGATCGAGCATATATTGTGTTTGCCTACTAAATAATTACTCTAATTGGACCAAATCCCGTGTTCATGCCCGCTTGAGTATGTTTCGCCGGACCGTCTCAACTGGGTCGTGTTGAAACCGGTAGTAGATGAACCCACTGAGTTTGTTCGCTGGGTCTTCTCAGTTGGGGCGCATTGGATCCGGTGGTAGCATTAAAGCGCGACCGTCGTTATTAACACAAGGTCCGTCATAATAATAATACCTTTAATATAGACAGAACCATTGACAATATGTAGTAAAAATATTAGACTTAAACTAGATAATTAAACATAATCTCTTGACAATAACTTGATACGAGCTAGCTAAATATCATTTCTGTAATAAAATAAATTTTATAAATGTTTTCATACAAGATGTACCTAAATATCTATGTTACTAGAAATAATATCTAATGTATACAACTATATTACTACAAACATGTTCTGACTATTTACAAGCGCTTTTTTAAAGTCTACGTGAATAAAAACCTTTTTATTTATTTTATTTATTCAAACATAGTCCACAGTATTAAGCTATAGATGAGTTATGATTATGACATTTATATTAAACTTATTATAAAAAATAAAGTACCATGTAATAGAAATAATATAAGTAATTAATTTATTCGAGTATCACATATTTCACTCTTTTTTATGATTCTTTGTATTTGTTACAAAATTCCAGACATCAATTACATGCTTAAAATTATGATTAGAGTTGTATTACCTAAATTTAATAATAATAGTTATATTTAATGTATTTTTATGTTAATTAATTATATAATTATTTATTCAGTTAATATTCAAATACAATTTAAACTGTTCTAGAATAATATGAATTAATACATAACTATAAAGTTGTATAATAATACTTATATCTACAGTTACCTACAATGTTATATATAAATTGACATTTAGAAGGTTGTGTTATATTTTGAGAATATCATATCGTTAAAAAATGTACACATTTTTAGCCCGGTCTAGTAATAACTATATTAAAGTTCACCTCAAATACATAGTACAATACAGACACGATAACAATGGGAACTACATTTGTAAGAACTTTGTCAGAACTAATATAATTAATACACATACTTAACTAACAATTAACTAAATCACAGTCTTAATCTCGAATTAAGTGAGTAATTTGGTATCGGACAATTTATAAGCGCTCTTAATGGGCTTATGTGAATTATAACTTTTCAAAGGTTAATGACAGATCATTATAATGTCTGTAGTGGACAGCGTAACATAATAATAGCGTAATTTTATTCCCCATAAATTCTCGATATAGAGTCAAACTTCAATTCTCCTCAATATATGTCAAACATATTCAAACATATTTAATTTTCACATTCAATTATTGAAGCTGAGTTAGAAAACAATTGTATAGTTTAATCGTTACATTTTGATGGTATAACAAACATATGGCAATCTATATTTTGACATATGAAAAATATACATATGTTTGATAGTGTGTAATTTAATGTACTTTTTTTAACACGACACGCACTTAAAAAATAATCCATCTGTGTCGGCGTTCCAAGTGTTCAAAAATATAATCGACGGACACGAAGCGCACTCTGATTCAGAACAAATACTTGTGAGTCACACAAATAGTGGTCCTGTGCGGTGTGTTAACCGCTGCTCATCACACATGCAATCTGAAAACGTCGTAAAACATTGTTATGAAATGTTTTCGAAGTATTAAGCACATGCACTCGGTACACCCAGCCCTGAATCACGCTTTCACGGTTTGTAAGAGATGACGTGTTTTCTAGAAAAGTATAAATTTATTAATATACTCTCGTTACACAAGGTGATTCATAAATAGTGAATTTGACTTAAGCTATTGAGATAGATTCATTAAGTTCCTTAAGGAGCTTCATAAATTGAACGACGCGACGTGTAAGACTTCGATGGAAAATACACTAAAATAAGATTCACGTAGGTACTATTCAGAATGGTTTGTTGATCTAGTTTTAATGGAGATAATGCACGATCATTTACTTTTACCACTTGCCCCCAAACAAAAGCGTAAAGCGTTTAATTCTTTTGTATGGGTTTTTTCTATAATTCTGTGTAATTATGAAAATGATTTAATGTGATTTCGGTTATTTGAAATACTGCTTTATATAGTTCTATATTAGCCAAATTAAAAGTAAAATCTGTTTAACGTTTGTCGAGGGTAATCTATGATTAGTTAAGTGAGACAGTTTGAGATAGATTCTTTTGCATTTGTCATTCCAGTGTTGTTTGAATGTCAAAGACAAAAAAGAGATAGCACATGAGGTAAACCATTTCTCAAGATGGTAAGCTTTTATAGCTAGGGGAGTAAACATGTAATGTTACGACCCGTCTCATAAAGTTGAGGCGTGAGCGCACTTTTCGCAGAAATTATTCATTACCTGTGTATAAACTTGGTAGGTTACGTACTTGTCTCTAGGAATACTTCGAATGAACATTTTGATTTATTAAAGACACTGTTGACTTGTTTCATCGATATGGTGGCTAGCTTTTTTTTACGATAACAATCGTATGTAGATATTTGATAACCCCTATGTGTGTATTTATTTATTCTATCATAGAAAACTTTCAAAACTTAAAAAAGCCGAATATTCTACCTCAATAAATAAGAGAATTCAATAAAATCACGAATGTCTATCAATTAATGTAATGAAACCAATGAATAATATTTATTCCATTCATGGCTATGAACATGGCGTTCTACCATTTTTTTAAATTGCTTCTTGAATTCCTAAAGCAGAACTCTATGCCCAATTCCTCGTCAGATTGTCTATGACTCCCCATCGAAATAAATTACACTAAAATATTTTTTTTAATTTCTTTAGCGCTCGCGCAGTTCGGCAGCTTCGGTGCCAACACGGGTGCCAGCAGGACACAGAACCAGCAATACAATGAACCGGCCAGACCTCAATCCGCTGGAAGTTGTAAGGAGTTGAACGAGCGTTACCCAGTGCCTGGAAGCTGTGACAGCTATGTTGAATGCATTGTAAGCAATATGATGAATTTATTTAACAAACCAACACGAGAAATCAATTTTGTAGTCCTTGTAAAGTTAGGCAAAGTACCTAGAAGAAGCACAATTTCAACTGGGGAGGATACAGTAGAAATCAATCAATTTACCTTGCGATAGCGGGATGTCTTTGCAAGTATACTTAGGAGACAACAAAGAGAAATAGACAACCAAGATATAGGCAACCCCATTGACTTATATGTATAACTAGACACGCTGTTTCGAATAAAAACTCTGTCCCAGTCCGGCTGTGCGCGAGGTGAGGAGCGAAGGGCGGCGGCCAAAATTGCTTACTGAGTTGCAGCGCCCGCGCTGTAACTCCGTGAGCAATATGGGATTGCGCGTCTAGTAGAATACATATAGGTCAATGGGCAACCCCATAAAACTACAAGAATTATCATTGTAGTTATCACCCACTGTGGCACAGGGCACATAAAACACAAAATGTCTTTGACAATATTAACAAACTATTGATGCAATAAATTAACCCACCGTTTCAAAATGATTGACAGCACCCAGATGAAAAATTATTTGCCTATACTTCGTGCAAAGATATTTTAATGTATTTATTTCCTTACTTACAAATTTAAAGTTAACTTTAAACTCACTTAAATTGTAAGAGAATAAATAATTTATACACTGGATTTTATTTATAATCGGAATAACAGTTGTCTCCCGTGTCTTATGATATATTAACCCTCTCAGTAGTGCTCCTGATTTTATCATGAGACCACGAAGTAGCTTTAACGTGTACCAGCAGCAGGATCCAAGCCTATCCAGTAGACTGTATCTAACTATACCCAGTAGGTTTTTGCGCTTTCCATCTAATATTTTGAGCACTTAAACTGACATTGTTAATGTTGCAATAATTAAAGAATATATCCCCGAGTTCCATAATCATATTTGATTGACAGTTGAATAAAAAAATATGTCCATAGTAAACGGATATTTTCTTTAAATAATTAAAGAAAACATCCGTCTATTTTACTATGGATTTTTTTTTTATTATTCCTTCAGTACAGTTTAGTATGTTATTCTCATCTTACGTGATAATCCATCGCTAAGAGTATATATAATATTTTTGTAGTGACCGCATGCTTGAGTAATTATATTCATCTCCAGCTCTTAAACGATCAATACCCAAATGAGAATTGAATCAAAAGTGTGCGAAAGACAATTGATAAAAATAGGTCATGACAGCATGGAAAGATATACAATGAGACTCAATTCTTTTGTGTTTTGCGTTCATGAATAATTCACTGAAGTATTATTAAAAGAAACGTAGGTATAACAAAGTTCGCATTATATGCTACACGTGAAATAAATCTTAAGTACGTGTCATCTTCCTTAAATTATCTTAATTGCTCGTTTTGTGATTTTTATAGAATGTTGTGAAGGTACAAATGTAATAGTGAAATAATCCATAAGCTTAGGCATGTTAAGGATGTGGTTTCAGACTTTTTGCATTGCCGAATTTATAATTCAACTTTTTTTAATTTGTTTAAACTCAGACTCGACACCTCCATGGTGATTTTTTTTCATTTGCTTGGCGGAAAATTACAGTTCTTAACAAAAAAAATCACGCCACCTAAGTAACTGTAGCAACGTTACTTAATGTTTTTCTTAATTATACCTAAGTATTATTTGTCATAATTTAAAGATAATTTTGTAATAATTAGTAATTTTGTAGTACCTATGTAGTATGTAGTATGTTGTTAATATCTAAACTAAAATAAAAGTATCTTGTGTTTGTAAATAATTATTTTGCATTTAGTTATATCCTCGCTGAGGAATTTGATGCCCACGCTAACGCTCAGGATTCAAATTTTTGAATTTGGAATCCTTCGCTTCGCTTCGGTCATCGAAATTGAAAGCGCGGTTAAAAAGCAACTTTGCACTCTTACAATAAAATAACTATTATCTCTTTCGTGATTTTGGATCTTTTCTCTCTCATGATTGATTCTCTTAATACGTATGTATTATGGATGAGCATACAGGTTTTAATAGTGAAATATTTTTCATAGAACGGTACAGCGGAGGAGAAAACATGTCCCGATGGTCTCCGGTTCAACCCCAATGTGAACTTCAGCGGTTACCCGTGCCAATACCCCAACGAATACGACTGCCTCGAACGTTCAGCCCTACGTAAGTATATATTATCATTATATTACGTTATTTTAATTTTATACCTTTTCTAATGCGGAATATACTAATTCCGCATTAGAAAAGTCCCGTCAATGACAACTACAGTGGCGATGTAGCTGAAATTTATAACTGGTCGAGAGCCTTCTGTGATTGCCACTTGTTCCGTGCCTCCGAATTTAGAATAAATTAAATTTAAAATACGTTTGTAAAATAACATGTTTTTGATACACGTATTGAATAACAACTAGCTTGTGTAAGATAGGCAAGGCTGCATGTGAAGATACCTTAATAATGGCCACTCATGACAATACAGATATTCATTATTGTAAGATAAAAATTGTATTTAATTAACGGTTTTAAGTTTGAGAAGCAATAGACGTATTTTTAAATAATTTTATCCAAAGTTATTATGTAATCTATTATTGAAAACTTAGCTAATTTAAACTGCTTGGCTTTGATTTTAAAATCTGACTAATTCTTTCGACCACGGCCTCCAGTCCTAGAATAGTTCTATTTTTATGTACTACGCAGCTTAAATACTAAGCGATTAGTAATGCTTATTTAAATATTAGGTCTTTACCTATGAAATTGCCGTTCTGCAGTACTGGCCATTTCAAATCAAAATAATTTTTGTTTGGCTAAGAATTCTAATTTCAAATTAATTTTATTTTAAAAACATGGATTCTTTTTTCCAAAAGTAGTCATTTCTTTATTGATTAGTGTTACATTTTCATCGCATTTCAATCTTTTTCGTCATCATGGATACGTTAAAAATTCGAGTAATTATGGAATATGAGTACCGTCGTGGCAGCAACGCGGCACAAGCGGCACGCAACATCAACGACGTTTACGGAGCTAACACTACAAACCAACGCACCACCTGTTATTGGTTTGCTCGCTTCCGTTCTGGAAATTTCGACCTGAAAAATGAACCTCGCGGTCGTCCGAAGACTTTGGTGGACAATGACGAATTAAAGGCGGTTGTGGAAGCTGATGATACACAATCTACGGCTGAATTAGCAGCAGCTTTCGACGTTAGCGTCAAAACAATATTGGTCCATTTGCGTCAAATTGGCAAGGTAAAAAAGCTTGACAAATGGGTGCCCCACGAACTCAATGATCGCCAGCGCGAAGTACGCGTCGAGACGTGCCTTGCACTGCTCAACAGACACACAAATGAAGGAATTTTGAACCGCATTGTTACCTGCGATGAAAAATGGATTCTGTTTGATAACCGCAAGCGCTCAGCAAGTTGGTTGGATCCTGGTTCAGCACCTAAACAATGCCCTAAACGAAAACTTACCCCTAGAAAAGTGATGGTCACTGTTTGGTGGTCTAGCGCCGGTGTGATTCATCACAGCTTCTTACCAGACGGGGTGAGCATTACTGCAGATGTGTACTGTGAAGAACTGAGCACAATGATGGAGAAGCTGGCGCATCTCCAACCAGCATTGGTCAATCGCTCGTCTCCGCTGCTCCTGCACGACAACGCGCGACCTCATACTGCACAGCAGACGGTCTCCAAGTTGCAAGAACTGGGGTTGGAAGCTCTCCGTCATCCGCCCTACTCACCAGACCTTGCGCCTACAGACTACTAGTTTTTCCAGAATTTGGATAACTTCTTGGCGGGAAAAAAATTCAATACCCGAGAGGCAGTACAAAATGCCTTTGAAGAATTTGTTGCCTCCCGTCCAGCTGATTTCTTTAAGAAGGGCATCAATAAACTGCCACTGCGATGGCAAAGATGCATTGATTGCATGGGTGATTACTTCGATTAATACAAATAAAAAAATTCATGAAAAAAATTCGTTTAAATTTTTTCATACAAAACGGCAATTTCATAGGTAAAGACCTATTATCATTACGTCAATCTACTTATAATCAAAATATTATGAATATAAAACTATCAAAATCAATTTAAAATAATTTAGTTTTACTTTATGTCAAATCTAAGACCATAAAGATATTCCTAATCATAAAATGAACATATGAAGTTAGTAAGTAAGGAAGTATCACAAATTATAAGTATCATATAGATCCCTATTCATCATTTCATTTCATTTTCAGAGCCAGCTCAGCCCACAGCAGATTGTCCTCATCAATTCGGGTACTATAAGCTGGGAGATGAACGCAACTGCTCTTACTTCAGAAATTGTGTGAGCGGCGTTGGCTATGACTTCCAGTGCCCCGAGGGTCTTGCCTGGAGCCCCGAAACTTATCGCTGCGACTGGCCCGATGAAGTTGCTGAATGCGACGCTGAAGGTACTAATAAATCTATATTGTTTATAGTTAGCTACCATAGATGTTACATGTACAAAAATAGGTGTAAATAATAATAATAATATATAATACTTAATATCTAGGGACAATGTCACACAGATCATCCTAGACACAAACGAAGCAAAGCTTGTACTATGA
Organism: Pseudoips prasinana; assembly: GCA_951640165.1. Taxonomy (NCBI): domain Eukaryota; kingdom Metazoa; phylum Arthropoda; class Insecta; order Lepidoptera; family Nolidae; genus Pseudoips; species Pseudoips prasinana. The sequence goes on along the minus strand of OX621236.1, from coordinate 28,284,809 downwards.
GTACCAGGCGACGATATACATACTAATATAGATAGATAAAATACTTAAATACATAGAAAACATCCATGACTCAGATACAAAAATTCGTGCTCATCACACAAATATTTGCACTTACCGGGATTCGAACCCAGGACCACCAGCTTCGTAGGCAGGAGCACTACCAACTAGGCTACGGTGACCACTGAACCAATATGGTCGATTATTTAATTTAATTGTACCCTAATCCATGCAGAGATTATTATTTTCCGTTCCCGATGTTCAGAAATCCCATAGCTTAAAATCTTTGGTATTATTTATTACTGAAATTATTTTTTGATTCATTTGATGATTTCTTTTTCAAAAGGCTTACCTCAACGCGCCGATTATAGTGTATTGTTTTAATCGGATAATTATATGAGGATTAATAATTAAATGAACAGTAATTATAAAAATATTGACAGTTGAAAAGTAATAGTCTTTGCTAAACATTCAATAATAGTACCCTTACCATCGGTTAGACCAGCGTATCGGAAACATGTCTAGTCAATGAACGTAGTGTCTAGATAAGTCCATATTGATTGTTTTTTATACTCCGTGACTTCAACTAAAGAACGCTATTGTATCACCCATCGGTCCTTGGTACAATCTAGACAACTTCCAAGGAAATTTGAAATAATTCACCCAAAAACCTATTAATAAAATAGGCATATTTGCCTGACAAACTTTTTAACCTCCTTTATGATAAATCAATGTCACCGATTTTCCACATTTCTGGTATTCAATTTGGCCAAAGAACACGCAAATCACTTGAATTCGGGTGTTCTGTGTTGACTCATGATATGTCTTAACACACGATAATATATTCTTAGGCATAGGTTATGTTGTGAAAATGGTTAGCACTTATGAAAGTTGTGTCGTAAAATTCGCAAATTGCTAGAAAACCTTACATAATAATATCTTAGTGGCCATTTTGTATGCCTTACTGACACATTTGCCTTGAAGCGTGCCTTATTCTATCAAAGTTTACAATAACATATATACAATAGCTGTGCCCTGCGGTTTTACCCGCGTTAAATTTTATAAATTATCACAACTCCTCTCCCGTAGGTGATAGCGTGATAATATGTTGACCCGAACTCTTAATAATATTCATGCAAAATTTGAAGTAAATCCATGCAGTACTTTTTGAGTTTAGCCCGAACATACATACAGACAAACAGACATACAGACAAAAATTCTAAAAACTATATTTTTGGCTTCGATATCGATTGTAATCACGTCGCATGTATCCTTTTTTAAAAATATTCAATGTACAGTTTTGACTTTCCTACGATTTTATTATATGTATAGATGTATATGGTAAGGTACCCTTTTTAAAAGCACCTGCCTGTATGGGATTAACTTAATGTGTATCGTTGTTAATATATATAGACTATATAATTATAATAATACGTTATCTCATAAATTCCGGGAAATTGGCGGTGTTATAATCCCTAGTGCAGGTGTGATTAAAAAAGAAAAAAGCTATCAGTGCTGCGCCTAGAAATACTAGGGATAGAGAATATACTTTTTGTGCTCAGGCCTGAATCCTGGCTAGGACATGAGAAACGAAGTGATTCATCATCATTATTTCAGCCAAATGATGTCTACTGCTGGAAAGGCCTCCCCAAAAGATTTCTACAATGGAGTTGTGTCCATAATGTGGAGGGATATGCCATAATCTCCACGCTTGACGGGTTGGCGATCACAATATGATGGTCATAGTACAGACGCCAGCACATCAAGCTACCCCAATCTGTCAAATTTCCCCAATTATGCTCATGTGATAAAGTTGAAAATCTATAAAAGTGACAGATTGGGGTAGCTGGATGTGCTGGCGTCTGTACATAGAGAAACGCTGCTGCTCGTTCTCTGTTAGATATTCCCTCGGGAAGATGTCTACGCCCCCTAGGAATTAGATGGGGTGGTGCTATTCTATGCCGTTAGCCACACAGCAATGAACTGATTAACAATGTATATTAACTTTCAGCTTTCCTCGGTTTCCGTTGTCCTGTTGTCCCTGAATCCCGAGAACTAGGCCCACCTGCCGGATACAGATTTTACAGGTATGTATTACATAAGTATATACCTACTTATAGCAACAGGTATATATAAACTAACGCATTTATTATTAAAGATAGAAGTTTAAATGCCAAGAACTGGTTACTTAAGCGACCGCCGACCGGTCAACCGGTGTCACAAGTAAATGTCAGAGGATGAGCAGCGACCTTCCTTATATAACCTCGTTATTAGAAATACCAGCGGTTTGCTAACGTCCTCAAATGATCTGTGATAATATTACGTGCTATTATTATTTTTTATTGTACCCTTTTGACATTCATTTATTGTTGAACAAAAACGTTATTGATATGAAGTAACACTAGTTAATACGAAAATTAAGACTACAAGGAGAACTAAAGTTCTAAATTCCTCATAATGAAATGATATCAAAAATGTTTTTTGAGATCAGGCAATCTTACCATACATAACAAAAATAAAACAAAAATTTTGTTAAAAGAGTCAAAAAAGGCCTCAATCTCAGCATTAACTACAACAACACAAAAAACATAAATATGTATATATAACTGCATAATCTCTCTGATTAGAATTTATGCAACCACAGTAGGCCTACTTGACTTTGGTCAGTTGCCTCCAAACTAGAAGAGTCATCTCCAAGTACGCGTTATCGATTCACGAGAATTTCTGCGCTGTATCAACAATGTTGAGTCAGTTTGTGTGACCGCTCATTATTTACACTCGACCTTTTTCATCTTACAATTCCCGGATTCGATTCACCCGGATATCTGATGAGTTGACGTCACAGTGTCACGGTCATATTATCCTAATAACGATCTGTTATAGTCGTGTGTCAAATGTCGAATGATTATCGAGTGGATCTACATATTTTCGGCCAATTATTTTTTGTTGTATTAGCATTTAAGGTCTTATTAAGTTAATACTACTTACTAATTTTATCAAGGCCCATGTTAAAGTTGTTCAAGCTGTCCAGTAGGCTTCTAACATGGCTTAACGACTGTTGTCTAATGAATACGCTCTGAAGCACGGAGATGCTCTAAATTTAACCGCTTTAGCGGTCATCCATCTGTGGACTGACCGCGTACCTAAATGCTCGACATCGCGGATTACTTACCGACCGCAAAGAGAGCACTGCGTCAAATAATTATCACTTGTAGTAATTGTAAGATCTTGGTGGAAAAATCTGAATATTCAGCATCCAGGTTCAGATACGTACGTTAACGCTAAAGATGAATAAAAAGATGTACATTCTATTGCATAAGGAATATAAATACAACAATATAGAAAGGACAATATTTGCAATTGGCGGCCTTATTACTAAAAGCGATATCTTCCAGGCAACCTATTTGACGATTAACGAATAAATCAAACAGCTTGTTGCGCATTTTGAATTTTTGTCTATTCTTCTTCTTAGCGCGTCGATGGCAAATTAGTAAATTTTTTGTAGCCCAGAACGTGGCCACACTGATTACCCTGTTTTGGCATTCTTAAGATCCTGCCATGCACATGTGGCAGTGCAGGCTGGGCATGATGTTAGGTGGGCCATGGATTGGACGGATGCTTCACAAATGCAGTCCATTTTGGGGTTGCTTGACAGTCCCCACTAAGACATGTTTTCTTTGGCCCACCTGAGTCCGGAGTCTATGTAGGGACTTCTAGATCGGCCACGGCAATTGATGTCCATTTGTCTATTTATAGTTAAATATTCAACCTTGGCATACTGAAACGTATTTTTCGTTAAAGCCAATTATTATTTGACCGTGAGATATTATATTGTTGTGAACGAAATGCAAATATCTACATATCTTCCGTCCACAGCAATGCGAAGTGCAAGGCTAATGAGATTAATATGAATTTTAACTTGTTTAATGTTTACGACAATACAGTCTTCTAGTATTTTCTATATCATATGATTTCACAGGATATTAAACCACTGTAACTTTGAAATATTTAAATCTGACCCACAGTCACCTCATTTCATGTGGCCATTCATGGTGACTTCTACCCTGGCGATATGATGGCGCTGTCTCCACACAGCACAACACAATGAGGGCCACTAAAACTTTTAGTTGGAACTAATAGTCATCTTGGAACGGATAAGGAATTCCTTATCATTATATAAATTCAAATCTAATCCTTTATTCACTACATATTTTGCTGAAATTCATTAAAATAAAATCAATAAAATATCTGCCCCAGTCCAACACCGTATCCTTTTAGCTCCAAAGCAACGACTAAGATTCTTAAAACAACAAATGTAACAAAATTCTTATATTTCAGGGCCGAAAACAACTGTCAAAAGTACTTCCTTTGCATCAACCAGAAGCCTCGTGTGCTGTTCTGCGGCAGTGACACGGCTTATGATGAACTGACGTCCACCTGCGTATCCGCGGACGAAGTGGATGCCTGCCCCGTGGAGCTCCGCACCGCCGCCGCCCGCGCTCGTGAACTGGAGAAGGAACGCGCTGCTAAAGAAATCGAATTTAACGCTATAACTAGAAACAAACTACGAAGGGTCTAATTTAGCTATTAGAAGTTAACACCTTATAGACAGCAGCAAAATAAGAAATGATATTCAGTTAAAGTTTCGTCCCAACTTTTTGGCATTATATTCGTATCAAGAGAGAGTCCTGAAAAACATCCTAGAATCAGCCTGCAATGCGCATGCTTGTCCAATAGCATACCTCGTTTCTTGCTGGTCCTAGATAGTGGCATGGCATACAAGGAATGTCTACCTATGCCAACAGAGGTTGGGGAAAATAGCCTTTCAGCGTAAAAAATTGGGCAAGCAAAATAAATAAAATGTTATCAAAGGACATACGATTTTAGTATTTCTTTAAAGGCGTCTGTTTCATTTTTTTATTTGAGATGTATTTCCTCTTGTTTACTTGACCACTATTTTTATTACCAGCTTGGCTCAAATCCTTGAATTCTTGATGGATATCATTAAATGTTGCTGTTGTCCTATGTAAAATATACCCTTATAGTAGATGCTGTCTTGGGTCACCTAGTCTGTTTCATAATTATAATTAGTTCTAGTCTAAAACTAACATTCCCGTTACCAACGTCTGCGATATCAATAAAAACTAGAATAAACCATTTTCTATTGTTCTGTTTTGATTACCCCTTTAATGTATGTATGTTGGTATGTAACACATAAGGTATAGGCTAAGACATCATAACTGTAAGCATTGTAAATGTAAGCTACAAGATTCAATTTTTTTTAAATATATAATTACAGTACTGATATTATGTCATAAACCGATATATATAAGAATGAAGACATTGTGTGTATATTGTAATTATACATCCCAAATATAAAACGTGTTTTAATCACCCTTTTCGAATTAGGTTAACCGCAGTAGAACCGTTATACTTTTATCAGTAAGAAGTGAAAGTAAATTGTAATATCGATGACATATTTTGGTATAAAAAGTAATTGAAACTATTTTATGGTATCATTCGGAAGTTGCTCGACAGGAAGCAAACTGGTCATCAAAATGTTCGCCTACATTTGCTTCGCCTCTATATTCGTAGTTGCCTGTAAGTATTTTCGTACCTTTACATTCGCAATGTTCATAAATATCCCTCCAACATTGTAGCAATATTGTGATTATACATCACACAGAAACATCAATTTGTAAAATAAACATTTTCCAAAGATTTTTGAAAATAAACGTTCCACTTTCATCAAATCCAACAATCCTAATAATAGTCACAAACGAAACGATGTTCTTTATTTAAATTCAAATTTATATAAATAGGATAGCAAACTACGTCATAGACAGTGCTAGAATTACTTTTTAATTTACGATTCTCTCAACAGGCAACGCTCAGATACCGAATTCACAGGCATCTGCGCAAGCAGCCAACCGAAATGCAATCTGCCAACAGCGGAATGCGTACTACAGGGTGAGCGATAAGTGCGACGCCTATGTCGAGTGCCGGGTGAGTATCCTTTTAGTAATAAAACAAAAATCGTAAAACGGTTACCAACGGTAATTTTGAATGTATCCATACTTGTCTTGATTGCACAATCAAGAAGATAATATGTATGCTTTGTGTCAGAAGTTACGCAAAGCATACATACTATCTTTGTGATACTTAATACAGAAAACCTTTTGGCTCCGGGAGCCTTCTTGAATATGTGTGACCTTAATCTAGCATCCAATTCAAATTGCCTTTGAGACATTTTGTTAGGTACAAATTTTCTCCATTTACCATTTCACGTTCTGGATTTTGGTAACTTTAACATCACTTGAGTTTTGCAACCTTAACTTGTATAAAAAGTACGCAGTTCTCTAACATTATTCAAATGTTCCGATACATAGGAATACCAGGCGAAGAATGAGATGTGCCCGGATGGTCTCCACTTCAATCCCAACGTGACGTGGCCCGAATACCCCTGCGGCTACCCCATGGAAGTCGCGTGTAGTGCCGGATCTGCTCGTAAGACCTTGATTAAATTATTACCTTTGAATAAAATATTGTCAAAAAATAAATCTACTAATTACTTAATTAATAATTTCTTTCGTTATTACCAGAAGCTGCGCAGGCCACCGCTGAATGCCCTCATCAGTTCGGCTTCTTCAAGTCCCCCGTGGCAGATCCCAAGAACTGCGGGCAGTACAGATTCTGCGCGGCTGGGATACCCACCGAGATGTCCTGCCCGCTCGGCCTGGCCTTCAGTCCGGAGACAGGCCGTTGTGACTGGCCTGACCTAGTACCTTCCTGTAATGCTGCTGGTATGTACAGCTAATGACGATTGCAATTTAATCTAAATTAAGAAGTCAATTTTAAAGATTATTGGAAATTTCCACAACAAAATTTGGTATTAATTCACATGCTTTTTATATTCTATATCTTTTACAGAATTCCTCGGCTTCTCATGCCCCCCTGCTCCAGTAGACGCTGACGGCCTCCCCCTCAATATAATCATCAACTACAAGTAATCATTTGTTATCCTTCCACTTCCTGCTAGTTTAGGTGTTACAATTTGACGGTCACCGTAGCCTAGTTGGTAGTGCTCCTGCCTACAAAGCTGGTGGTCCTGGGTTCGAATCCCGGTAAGTGCAAATATTTGTTTGATGAGCACGAATATTTGTTTCTGAGTCATGGATGTTTTCTATGTATTTAAATATTTATCTATCTATATAAGTATGTATATCGTCGCCTGGTACTCATAGTACAAGCTTTGCTTAGTTTGGGGCTAGGATGATCTGTGTGACATTGTCCCCAGATATTATTAGATATTATAACAATAACTCTTGATCTAAGTCCAAACACCTTAAAAATTTATTAAATTATCTATTATAGTCGCCATCTACCCAAGTTCAGTTAGTTGAGTAATAAGATATATAAATAAATTTTTCCATTCCATTTTTATGACGGACCGGTTGGCGTGGCTTGCCTTTGACGCCGCAGGTCGTGGGTTCAATTCCCACCCAGGACAGATACATATATGTGTGCATGAAAATGTCTGTTTGTCCTGAGTCTGGGTGTAATCTATATATATAAAAATCAATGCCACTTTTCGTTGTAATGTTATAACTCAACAACGCCTTTACCGATTTGGCTAATTTTGGTCTTGAATTATTCGTGGAAGTCCAGGGAAGGTTTGTACGTAGAGAAAATTAAAAAAAAAGTCTTGAAAAAGTGTAAAATCAACATCGTTCTATACTCCCATATACAAACAATTTGTACTCTTACTTAAAAGCGTAGCGAAGCACGTACCGGGCCGCTAGTTATCTATATAAGTAAATATCAGTTATCTGGTTGCCATAGTAATAGCTCTGCTTATTTCAAATCAGACGACCGGATGAGAATAATGTCCCAGGATATTATTATTATTATTGCAAACCTAGCACTAGGGATATATCGCGGGGGACTTTACGAAAATCTAATTGACAGATTCAATTTGATTTAATACATTAAGTGTTTCATATGTTATTTATATTTGTAGATACGAAGGAAACTGCTACTATTTCTTCTCGTGCACGAAGGGTTTTGCTCGCTTGCTGCAGTGCGACGAGGGTCTGGCCTTCGACTCTAAGACCGGCAGGTGCATTGAAGAGGAACTCGTCGGCTGCGTAAAACAGCCTGTAGCGACCCCATACTAATTTTCATCAAACTGTTATTTATTCTTCATTTAAACATTAAGTAATTTATGAAGGCTTTTAATTATTAAAATAAATTAAATATGTATTTATTCATAGTTTTCTACTAATGGATGCATTTAAATAATAACAATTATAAATATATTACTAAATTTCTTATTGATTCTTTTTATTCATAAGTCCATTATCCCGCTACATCCTCTTAGTTGGATTTGGCTCAATCTTAAAGGAGACAAGGCATTTCCGAGAGATATCGGCCGCTCTCAATAGAGACTAGCCAACTACGCAGTACATATTATAGTGCACAACTGTGTGCGCAAACACTGGCACTTTCTATTCCAACACTCTCATGATCCGATGGGATGACTAGCGACATGACCGGAAAGAGGTCAGGTACAGGACCGACGACTTTACGTGCTCTCCGAGGAATGGGGGTATAATACCGCCAACTCCCAGACTTCGGGCTGATACTAAGAAACGTTTTACAGAAAAATCCCAAAACCACTTTTGGCCCGACCCGGGATTTGAACCCACGCCTCGTTATCTGCGTTTGAATAAGTAAAAATAAATACACTCTCTTCTCCATTACTCCCATGATCTCCATTACTCTAAAGGTGGGCAGCCGACTCGAGACGCGTGATGTGCAGGACAGATGTCTTTAAGCTCGAGGGAGGAAGCAGTTACTGATAATTATCTATATACGAGGACGACACTGAAAGTTCTAAGAAAATCAAAAACTAGCAAGTTATTGGTTTTATCACCTATATCTTTTCAAAATAGTCTCCATTTACATCAATACATAGAGCATAAAGCCACTGAGAAAAGTACTTTCCCCACTCATCCTTAACGGTATTTTGAAACGCAGCCACTGCTTCCTTGGCGTTCATATAACGTTTTCCTGAAAGTTTTTCTTTTATTTTCGGAAATAAATAAAAATCGAAGGTGCTAGGTCGGGGCTATAGGGCGAATGACCCAGTAATTCCACGTCTGACGTCGTCAAGCAGTCGATTGTTTGCTGGGCGGTGCGCGGCGAGGCGTTGTCGTGGTGAAGGATCCTACTGCGAGGTCGTCTCGTTCCATATCTTTGTAAGACAAATGGCAAACAGACCGACCGACCGAATCTGCTGATAACTCACTCTTTTGTCAGTCTCTATCATAGGCCGCACAAAACTGATGTTATCTTCAGTCGGCGCCGTAGAAGGCCATCCTTCACGCAGACCATCGGTGAGATTAGTGCGACCACGTTTAAACTCATAAAACCAGTCGTAAACAGTGGCACGACATGGGGCTTCATCGTGAAAGGTCAATCGAAGTTTATCATAACTTTCTTGTAGACTTAAATGACATCGAAAGTCATAAAAAAAACATTTTCTCGCGTTAAATTCATGCTGACGTGATACAGATAGTTTTCAATTTGCCGCCAAATTGTAAACAAATGACAATTGAATAAAATACATACACAATAATATTGGCAGAGTTCTAGTTTCAAAATTTGAACTCATTTTTATATTATTTCGTTTACAATTGGTCAGGTCTAAAACTTTCAGTGTCGCTGAAGTAAGTATGTATTTACAAAAGAAAAATATTACATCTGTAATCTGGTTTCCCTATTACAAGCTCTCCTTAGTTTGCTGTTTGTGAATAGTATCCTAGGATATTATTAGTCATTATAATAATAAATAATAATAATAAAATCATTTTATTTTTCTCTCACAATAGGTCTAGGTCTAGTAAGTCTTACAATTAGAAAACCTTAAAATTTCACCTATGTGAGAGACTGGTGCCTGATAACGTGCCTGAACGAAAACCTGTGTTACAGGTCACCAGTGCCCCCACCCTCGGTTAAAATTAAATAGATACAATTTTAATTTTACTATATTTTGAAGCAAAAAAAGGAAAAAAAAATAAACATAAAAAAAAAGAAATTTTGATGTGAAATTTAGGCAGAAGCAAGTGTGAATGTTGTGTATGTGTGTGGATTGTAAATGAATGGATGATTATGAATTATCATCATGATGTGTGATAAATGCGAGTGCGATGCGATTGAATTGTTGAAGATACATGGAATTGACATATTCGTTTTATGAGAGGATCGATTAGAGATTCTCAGTTACGTCATAGTTAAGCGTTTGGAGATATATTTTTAAAGTTGTGATACAGTTTGATTTTGTTTTTACTTATATATTAAGTATTTTGTTTAATTTAGTATATAAGTAATTACCAAGGAAGCAGATTTTTTTTTGGGCGTATGATGTTCGTCATAAAATGTCTGGGCACACCTTGGCTCTACGTTGTTGCAGCAGATTAGCGTCAAATTGCAGTTCGCAATGTTTTTTAATAACAGTACACAGAATGAAGGTCTGGCGGACCGTGAGAATGTCCCACTCCCTATAAACATCTGCAGTCGGGTATCTGAAGGGGAGACCTGCACTAACTTTGAGTATTGCTCGCTGTGCCCTCTCAACTTCAATCATATGAATTTTGGCACATAGTAGAATATTGCATCCCATCATTGGGAGGTGCCATGATGAGATGCAATATTCTACTAATCAATGGCGTAAAGCATGGTATACCATCTTAATTGGTTTGTACAAATATGTAAACCCAGTAAAAATTATTCAAATGTCAGTATAATAATAATAATATATCCTGGCACATTATTCACACACGGCCATCTGATCCCAAACTAGGCAGAGCTTGTACTATGTAAACCAGATAACGGATAGGTTCCATATACTACTTCTTTTTTTATAAATACGTACTTATATAGATAATTACACCCAGACTCAGGACAAACAGACACGTTCATGCTCACAAATATCTGTCCTGGGTGGGAATCGAACCCACGACCTCCGACGAGAAAAGCAACCATTTACGACGAGTAGTGACTATTTTTTTTTAAAGAATATTACCGCAGTAGAGTAATAAATTTCTGCGCGGAGCATTTTATTTCGTTAATGCAGGCGAAGTCTATAAAAGAATCTTAGAGAAGAAGAGCTCGAACCGGAGATTAGAAAGCATTTAGTCAACACTAAAGAAAAACTTTTCATCGACTGGGCTACATGCCGCTTCATTGATGATTTAGAGGTAGTTCGGTGTTTAAACTGCCAGCAATATGGGCATGTTTTCAAGTAATGTAATAATAAATTACCTACCTGTGTCTTATGTGCAGAAGCACCTCCCACAAAATTCTGTAGTCCCCACGATGACCCAGAATTTAAACCAGTTTGTGCATCGTGTAAAGCATTTAAAAAACCTCACGACCACAAATGCGGTTCGGACAACTGCCCCACATTTAAGCATAAACTTGAGCAGTTAGACCTAAATATCAAATATTAATATGGCTTACTTAAAAATAGGGCAGCTAAATCTTCACAACGACAGGGTTGCGACATCAGAGTTGGAAACTTTAGTCAATGAATACAACTTAGATATAGTGCTCGTACAAGAACAATATCAATATGCGCGTTTAAAATAAATTGTTGCAGCTTGACAACAAATCACAGGCTGCTATTTACGCCACGCGTACTAATTTTACGGTAAGCGCTATGCGAAACCTCATGACGTCACACTGTGCTGTCACTGAAATATCATCCCCATCCTGGAAAGTTTACGTAGTGAGCTGTTATTTTCAGTATTCAGATCCTGTCGGTCCCCATTTACATCACTTTTGATGTCCCTCAAAGGACACAAAATCATTATTGGTGCAGATGTTAACGCATCCTCTACGTTATGGTATGGCAAATACCGTTCAAGTGATACTGAACGGCGCAACGCCGTCGAAGATTTCGACGCTGAGATGAATCTATCAATACATAACACTCCTGATGCAGCGCCTACTTATTGTAGCCCTACTGGCGAATCTTTTATTAACGTCACCTCGTCGTTACCGCTCGTCAATAGAGAAATCCAAAGGCAATCTTATTAGAAAAATAGTCGATAAATTAGATAAAGAAGGGCCGTGGTAGGGGTGACCACGGCCCTTCTTTATCTAATTTATAACATGAGTTTACAGCAAATAGGTCTATAGATTTAGCTTATTTTCAAAACATAAAAATCTATAATACCTACACCAGTGGCATAGAGGAGACCACGGAATCCCTACTTAATTCGCTCATACCTGATGATAGTTCCTTGGACGATAATGACTACCACAAGCAGATTAGACAGTGGGCAAACAATCTACCCGCTACGTATATGTCTAGTCTTCCTCCAATTAATGAGTTTATGAATACTGTGAAATCGCTACCTGTTAACAAAGCTTCGGGTGAAGATAAAATATCCAACAAAATGATAATAGAAGCCACAAAACAATCCGGTGATTCAATACTAAAAGTTTTTAATCGTTGCATATCTGAATGGGACTTTTCCGCGTACTTGGCGCAGCGGGTTTATTCGTATTATACCAAAAAATGGCGATAAACTGCCTGAAGACCCTAAGTCATATCGACCAATAACGTTACTGCCTTCCTTAGGCAAGCTTCTAGAACGACTTATCGTACCGCGATTGCTACCGGGAGGACCAAAATTTCACGGAAATCAATTTGGTTTTACTGCGGGTAAATCGACAGTGGACGCAGCTATCTCAGTGAGGAAAACTGTAAACTCGTCCGAATGTAAATACGTTTTGGCCATATTCCTAAATATTTTAGGGGCGTTTGATAATACTTGGTGGACAATTTTGTAACAAAAACTTAAGTTACGCGGTTGTTACAGTAATAGATATTCGATAATCACATCTTATTTTGTACATGGCTCTGCAACTCTTAAGCTTGGTCACTACAGAGTCACTAAATCGTTAACCATGGGTTGCCCCCAGGGCTCAGTGCTCGCGCCGTATCTCTGGAACTTGTATTTTGATGACTTCTTGACATTACCCTTGCTATCACGCTGCTCTCTAACGGCATATGCCGACGATTGCCTCTTACTTATACAGAGTAACTCCAGGAGAGAGTTGGAAAATGTGGCTCAAACTTGCTTAAGTATGATAAGTGAATGGGGTAAAAGAAAGCGCCTTACATTTGCTCCTCATAAAACCTACCAACTCCTTCTTAAAGGTGAACTAAAATCTCCTCCGAGCGTAAAACTGAATAATGTTACTGTAAAACGCAAGATATGAACGTGTTATTTGAGTTTCGTTTTAGAAAATAATTTCTCGTTTATAGAACATAAAAAGCTAAGCGGAACTTTTTTGCACTTACAAGGATATCGACGGCAACCTATAGGGCCTCTCTTTTAATACTCTTAAAATTATTTACGGGGCAACCTATCTTGGGTGAATATGCTACGGCTCGCCTGTGTGGGCTGATAGGGCTACCATCGGAGCTGCTCGCCGTAAATTACTACAAAACCAGAGGTTGGCGTTGATATTTCTGTGTTAAGCCTATGGAACAGTAAGCACAGAGGCCCTACCTGTTCTAGCGGGTGTACTTCCGGTTGATCTTGAAGTTCAAAGACGAGCATCAATGTATTATTCTACGCGCGAATAATTAGAAAATGATTTCTTATCATTACGCGACCGTACGAAAATAACCAGGCTATTTGTGCCAATAACTGACTTAAATGACGAACTACTAAATGAATAGCAATGTAGATGGAATACCTCAACCAAGGGTCGCCATCTGCACCAGTTCTTTCCGGACGTACGCGAACGGTTAAATAAAACTTGGTTAGTCATAGACCATTGTGTTGCACAATTTCTTACCGGACACGGCAATTTTAAAAGTAAATTGTTTAGTTTCAAATTAGTATTTTCACCAATCTGTCTGTGCTCAATTTCCAGTAACGAATATGAACAAACTGCTCACCACATCCTTTGGGAGTGTGATCTCTGGCAAAATCAGCGTGATATTATGTTAAACAGCTTGCAACCAATATCTGGAGTAGTTTATTATACGGATCTTGTAGCAACAAGGAACAACTTCCGTGCGTTTAAGCGCTTGTGCCATACCTACTATTGGAATCAAACATAACCTAGCTCACTTAGGACCCTTAAATTGATCCGCGGTGCTTTTGCAGCTGGCTTCTCTAGTTGCAAATCTCTCATTTTATGAGGCTATAGCCTCTTTACATCATTCTGTCTCCCGCTCTGGAGGGAAGTGGAACTATTAATTTTCTAACTCCTCCTTTTTTCTCTTTCTGATTAAATTCGTTGCGGGATCCAAGACAGTTAAAGCGATTCCCCGGGACATGCCTGAGCTTCACCGCTCAGTGTCATTTCATTGTGTGCCACTGTTGATCCTGGCTTACAGGAGTTGCAGTGGTGGGTAAGAGGGAGGGACTAGTCCCGATATAAAAGAATCTTCCACGTATTCATGCACACCAGACTCAATACAAATATGTAATAATAACGTCGCCGATCGAATTTCGGCCACGGCCACGGCGGTCAGTTTATACTGCACAAGTGTGTGCTCTCACAGGGGCACTCTCTTTCCTGTATCTCTCATGATCCAATGAGACCACGAGCCACACGCCAGAGAGGTGAGATACAGTGCTTTACGTGCTCTCCTAGGCACGGGATTGTGTAAATACCGTCAACTTCCAGAGTTCAGGACACTGATATATTTTTCTTAACAAAAAATTTCCTACATCACTTCTTGGCCCAACCTGGGATTTGAAACCAGGGCCTTATTATCTACGATTGACGCGCTCCAGGTAATCATAAACAAATATATAGTTATAGCTCAGACAAATAGTTGTCTTGTGGGGCAGGTCGATACCGAAACACGTCAAAAGCGCCGTTCGTAGTAGCGAGTCATTCTTATTTTCCTCTTCCGAACTCGAATCGTCTGCAGTCCCATGCGGATGCAACTAATAATTATATAAAATACTTAAAACCATGCTTTTTTTCAACAACCGATTTCTAAAAAAAATATGTAAGACCATACATATAAGACCATTTATATATAAATCATATCCAATTTTATTACTAAGTACCTAGAATTAATATACCTACGTTTTGTTCTATGTTATACTAGCTGTGCCCTGCGGTTTTACTCGCGTTAAACTTTATACACAGTTCACACTACATCACAGTTCTACACAACCCACAGTTAACTATATCACAGTTCCTCCACCGTAGGTGATAGCGTGATAATATGTAGCCTATATGTTGACCCGACCTCTTAGTAATATTCATGCAAAATTTGAAGTAAATCCATGCAGTACTTTTGAGTTTAACCCGGACATACATACAGACAAACAGATAAATAGACAAAAATTCTAAAAACTATATTTTTGGCTTCGATTTCAATCTTAGATCACGACCCTAGTATTCTTTAAAAAAAATATTCATTGTACAGTTTTGACTTTCCTACGATTTTATTATATGTATAGATTTTATAACTGGCGGTTCTTTCCATGGTGACGTTGAGGTAAATTTTATTCCTGTATTCTATTTGCAGACAAGTAATGAATTTTTGGTCGCATTCGAGCACTCGGGGAGTTAGCATGCCTTGAGAAACACGTGTTTATCGTACTGGCGCATGTAATTTGCAAGTTTTATTGCATGTGCATATTTTTTGCGGGCGGTGCATATTGCATCCCGGCTTGATTAAACTGACAATTAGCGGAATTAAGACTACATATTAATTTTGTATCTCAAGATTCTAGGTGGCCTAGTATAGGCCTTCTTTAATCATTGGTATAAATAGGTAAACCCAATAAAATGTATTCAAGTATCCAACTATGTGTTCGACAAGGTTGTCGTTGTATTTTGGACGAGAACATGTTACGTAGGTACGTAACATGTTCTCGTCCAAAATACTGCAGTGTCTCAAGACAAAAGTCTTCGACAAGTGTGTGTTGCCAGTGATGACTTACGGAACAGAGACGTGGTCGCTATCTACGAGCCTCATTAGAAAGCTCAGAGTCACCCAAAGAGCAATGAAGAAGGCTATGGTCCGAGTGTCCCTGCGAGATCAATCAAAAATGTTGAAATCTACCTGCGAACATAGGTGGTTACCTACGAACATACGTATACGAAATACGAACAGGAAGACTCTAAATGTCTTTAAGCACCAGGTTGACCGCTAATCACTTACTATCAGCATGAGCACTAATTGCCCAACATCAAGACAACTATTTGCGTGAATTTGGTGTGCAAAACAGAAGTAAATATTTGGCTATTGTATTGTCATCCGGGTAACATAAATTTATCGCTTCAAAACTGTCAATCTTCAGCAAGAGCTGTTACTTCTCCTTCCTTCTATTTCTCTTTCATTTGATCCATGTAACTTGTTATTAGAAAGGGCTATGCTTGGAGTTTCCCTGCGAGATCGAATCAGAAATGTTGAGATCCGCAGGCGAACCAAAGTAACCGACATAGCCCGAAGAATTGTCAAGCTGAAGTGGCAGTGGGCAGAATACATAGCACGTAGAAGGAGCGAAGTAGGGCCGAAAGGTTCTTGAGTGGCAGCCAGCTACAAGATGGACCGATGGACTCTTATGAGATTTGCTGGAAATGGTTTCGCTGGATGCGGTTATGGTGATGAATAGGGAATATTTGGTCTGTTACCACGGTCTCGACTCTTAAGTTGAGATAACATTCCTTCCTGTATTATTATTGCAGACGCCAAGAATTTATTTTACCATTTTGAAAATGGGTTCACGAACGCAATCAACATATCATTGCGATAAAAATTTCATCGCATTGATATGTTAATGAAGTGCTTTAATTACGAACCAAACCACAATAAATGGCATATTGTTACCGTTAGTATATTTATTTTATCTAGTGTTAATGATAACTACATTACGGTATAAAAGTAATTTGACTATGTTTCTATCATCATTAGGGAGTTTCATGGCTGTGGGAAAGAAAAATGTTTTCCCTTCTTGGTATCGTCTTCCTGGCATCGTGTAAGTATACCACGCCGTTTAAAACTAATTATTTTAATTAAGGATTATTTCTTACCTGCGGTAAATGTGTATAATCAGATTAAAACTATACCAGTAATACCCACGCGATATTTTCTACCGATCCTTAATCGGACGAGCGCCCCGCAGTTTTAAGTATTAACGTAGAGTGTTGCTCAAATATCCCCAAAAAGCGACCGACTGGTATATATTTATATATTCACGTCACTAACCGCCATGAGCCGTATTTCATACTTCGAAGGATGTCATTTGCCGCTGGTTATTTTAAGCTTGTTGCTTTATTGGCTAAACAGCTTAAGACTCAACCCACATCTATAGTTTGAGCCATGACAGCCTGATTTGCTTACTAACGTTATGTTAAATAAGGTGTCGATTTTGTATAGCATTACCCCAGATACACAAAAATCCACCTAGATGAAACTCTTCCCTTCACTTTTTTATATCTATGCGCAGTATAAGTATTGTTTGCTGCACGTTCGGCAACACTAAGACTTGTGAATTCTTCTCGCAATCGCATCAAAAAATAAATAAAATAAACCATATTTTAATTAGAGCATTATCCACAATACATATGTTTCTAGAAACAAAGCCAATGGATGGCACCTACATCCTCCGTAAAAGTGCTTGCAAGTTAACTCCTATTGATATGTCAGTGTGTATCGCATAAAAGTAGAAATTTTAATATATAATATATAAATAAATATTTATAAATTTTAATATATAAATAAAATATGTTTTCAGAGGATAACCTAATTCATCCGTCAAGCTCGAAACATAGATACTGGCCATTTCGGTAACATATTTAAGCGACTCACTCTTGAAGGTTCTTCGTTTGCCTTGCTATAACCTAAAAAACGTCCTTGTGGGTGGGTAAACTTAAGCCCGGCCGCAACAAAAGTGAAGAAACAGATTTCCATTTAGAGGTTGTGATGCACGGGCTTCAAGCACAATATCATTTAGCATACATTAAATTATTTGTCGACATAAATACACATACATATAGCCAGAGAAAGACTGATATATAATATGAAACTTAAACATCGCTAACTCGTGTAGTGAACACTGCGGTAGTTAGAACTCTTTGCTATTTAAATCATTTGCCCTAACACCACGACATGCATTTGCAATGGACAATTTTTTTTTAATGAAACGCAGAATATTTTTCCTAAATTATTTTTTTATAACTGAATAGGCACCTGCAACGCAATAGCGCCACCTGGTGCCCCAGTGAGTTACACAACAGTTTGCAAGCAGAAAAATGGTTACTACGAAGTTCACGGTAGCTGCGACTCCTATGTAACATGCAAGGTATGACCTCTTAACCTAAGTCTTCCTTAGGTGCTCTGGTACAGACGCCAGCACATCAAGCCACCCCAATCTGTCAAATTTCTTTATTATATTTTCAACTTTATCACATAAGCATAAGGTTCACTTTCAATTGGGGAAATTTGACAGATTGGGGTTGCTTGATGTGCTGGCGTCTGTACATTGCACTTTTTTATGAATTACAACAGGGTTATTTATAAAACACCAACAAGCGCCCAGGAGTAGATTACTAACATCATAAACAACAAAATTTGTTCTATGATTTTTCCGAAAACTACTCCTGCGAGGTTGTTGGTGTTTTACAAATAACCCTGTATATGTATGTACATCATGAAAGTTAATCATCCGTGATCTTGCTGGATAACCCAACACAAGTAGGTATTGGTTGTTATCAAACATCTGAGAGGTGATAACTTTTATGACACACCAGTATTCTATCTATTAAGTCATGTTTGCAGGATTTAGTGGCAACCCACATGACATGTCCCGAAGGACTTAACTTCGATCCAGAAGCTGAGTGGCCTGAGTACCCGTGCGGCTACCCTATGGACGTGCCTTGCAAAGGTGGTGGATCCTCCCGTAAGTACAACACAAAACCAAATAGAACGAACACTGTACCAATATGGTACTTTGAAAATTATATCAACTTATGTCAGTATATTGTTGCTGGATGTGGGTAGCAAAAGACCGGAAATTATGGATATCTTTGACGGGGCCTTTTGACCAGCAGTGGGCTTCAATCAGCTGATATGATGATTGTTACAAAGTAAATAAAAGTCCTTCCTCTAAATAATACCCGACTGCTTTTTCTTCAATCCTGATCCATTCCACTTGTTAAACATGTTCATATTTCATTGTAAGTAAGCTATTTTTATGTACAATAAACATTTACTTACTTACTTTAACTATATCCTTTTTTTCATTATTCCTCAGAGCCTGAAAAGGCAACAGAAGATTGCCCTCATCAGTATGGCTACTTCCAGTCCCCCATGACAACGCCGAAAAACTGCGGTCATTACCGCTTATGTTCTGGCGGGCAAGCTGTCGAAATGACATGTCCCAATGGACTGGCTTTCAACCCAAATACTAGCCTCTGCGACTGGCCCCACCATGTACCCACCTGCAATGTTAAGGGTAAGTTATGGAATCGTCTATTTTACCCGGGGAAAGGTGGTGCTCACGAATTGATTTTTTACTCCTTTTGTAATATTACAGAGTTTCTCGGCTTCGCTTGCCCTCATGTTCATCTCGATGAAAATGGAAAACCCATCGACACGACCATCAATTACAGGTAAGACGGCTTATCACTTTGTTCTTCAAATTGTAAATTTTTATGAGATGGTAATTTTAATTCATAATAGGTACATACCTATACATCTAATGTAGTAGTACCTTTTAAAAGCCACGCACAGTCGATTTATGTGTAATAATAGATATTGCGCATCTGGTTGTTAAGGGGATTGAATGCTGAGTTTTGTGTTTGACCTCGACCTTTACTAGATCATCTATGACAATCGTAGCGGGTAGTCAGAAGCCTAAGTAGAATCTCATACTTGACTAAATCACATTGGTTTTATTTCATGAGTCTAATGATCCGTAATGATACTGTGAGTAAAACACAAACGGAAATATATATATGTATGTATATATATTAGGTTTTCCTTATTGGCGATACTAGAGCATAATGTAGTCAAGTTGGCGGGGTTGCTTGGTCGTGGGTTCGATTCTACAGACTGATGACACTGTCCGCTGTCTTGTAGTGAAGTACCACCTAGCTCTATTCAGGACGCCCAACTTTATGCTTGCCAGGTTGGCTTTGTCCTCCAAATGACCCCTAAATTGGCAGGTGCTCGAAATTTCGATTCCGAGGATCCCAATACTCTCGGATACACGGAGATCAAACCTTTGGAGTCGGAGCGCTACGACAAAAGGGTCCTTCTTCGCAGTGAACGCACACACTTGTGTCTTATTGGGGTTAAACTTGACTAGGTTCTTTACACCCCATTCATAGGCCCTTTCATAGAACCTTCGACTTTAAGACACAAGTTGCAACATTTCTCTTGTACCTTCGAGAGACATTCTGGTGGCCGCTATACCGTGCATTACCCGTGCTGTCATCAGCATAGCAAGGCATGTTTTCTATAGATAGCATGTCATTGATATGCAGAATGAATAGCGTCGGCGAGAGCACCGAGTTTATGGTACGCCAGCGTTAATGGTTTTGGTGTCGGAGCAACAACCGTCTGCTACGACTTTAATGCTCCAACCGTCCAAAAAGCTGGTGATCCAACTATAGAGTCCCTCGGGGATTCCATATGATGGGGTAGCTTCGATAGAAGAGCCTTACGCCAGACCCTTTCGAATGCCTTGGCGATGTCAAGGCTACAGGCTAGAGCCTCACCCTTGCTTTCCAAGGTTTGAGCCCAACGGTGTATCAAATATACTAAAATATCACCAGTTGAACGACCGTGACGGAAGCCATACTGACGATCGCTTATCAGCTGGTGCTTCTCTAGGTACTCGTATTGTAGGAAATTAGAGTTAATGACCTTGGACAGCAAAGATGCTACCGCTATAGGCCTGTAGTTCGTAGGGTACGACCGGTCACCCTTTTTGGGAATAGGGTGGACGTTGCCTACCTTCCACGAAGATGGAACCCTTTTAGCGCTGTAAGAGAGACGGCAAAGGCGCGTTTAAACCGGTGTCAACTCAGGGGCGCACGTCTTTAGCACCACTGAAGGGATGCCATCCGGCCGCTCGACTTACTATGCACGTTGCGTTATGCGGATTTCGGGCAGAGAGCAATCACACCGTGTGATGTAAGGGGTATGGCACCCGCATCACCAAAGTCGAGTTTGAGGCAAAGGTTTGGCAAAGAAGATCTGCCTTCTCCTTAGCACTATGGGCCAGACTGCCATCTTGTTTGTGCAGTGGTGGTGAGATTGGACTGGCAGAAGTTGCGTTGAGCAGCTTTGGCGAACGCCCAGAAAGCGTGACTCCGGGAGGGATACTTTCCTAGTCACTCACCAACTCTGGCAACATGTTCTACCTTGGCCTTGGTAATAACTCCCTTGTTGGACCTATAAGCGGCATTGAACTTCCGCTTCTCCACTTTGACTCCCGGATCTTGATTTTTCTGGGCCTTACCGACAACAGATATGCAGACTGCTTGCGGCGTGTGGCATCCCTACTGGCTTAGTTCTGCTTAGTTTGCGATCAGATGGCCGTATGAGAATAATGTTTCTATTTTCTCAATTAATATTATTATTTTGAATAGACACCCACAAAATTTACGAGGTATCCCATAGAAACTAGATTAATATATATTTCACAGGTGAAACATTGTATGTTTATAACTCAATTCCGCAACATTCTGTAAATAAATCTACATACTTTCAGATTAAACCCGCATAAACTACTAATTATATTTATAATCTATATTTCACTATATAGATATTTTTATATATTCTTCGCTTCGATTTCGTTTGCAGAGATGAAAGCAACTGCCGTAGGTTCTACTCTTGCCGGCTGGGCCACGCACGACTGCTCCAGTGCGATGATGGTTTGGCATTCGATGCAGACTCGCGTCGTTGTATCGACGAAGACTATATAGACTGTGACATGGATTCGACCTACCGGGAATCGCACGAAAAGCAGAACCAGTTATTCAAATAACATTATTATATCTAACTATAAAATAAATAAATCATCGATATGTTTGTACGCTCACAACTTCCAAACCTTTCTTTTATGTATACGTTATTGTTTAAGAAAGATTGTACGAAAAAAAATAGCACATATTTAAAATTATCTGAAAAATTAGTGTGCGAACGACGAGAGATGACTGTGAGACGATATTGACCGGGACAGCTAGTTGGTAATAAATTATATTTATCAACAACAACAAAAATATTATCCTTTAGAATCCTTATGAATCCTTTTTTGATTGGCCTATGTTGTAGTTTCCTAGGAAAACCGCGGGAAGGAACTAATTTTACAGCCTCAGCGCATGTGAGAGAGAGGAAAAATCGCTAAATATCGCACGACGTGCTTATTTGACGTTTATCCATTATCCGAAGTGGTGCATTTCAAGTGACCACTCTGATTTTATTAATCATCATAACAAACTGAACATTGAGCGCTAACGTTAGTTTCAATTCTAAACGTCATGTCGAAAAAAGGTTAATTTGCATTGAGGTAGTAGGCAAAAGCCTTACTTCCAAACTAGATTAACAATTGTGTATTATCTTAAGATATTTTTTGAATTGGCGAGACGGCGTGTTTTTTAAATTTAGGCCAACCTCTCCATACAAAGTTTACTAACCAGTTTTATAAGAACTAGCATAATTACTTAATTCGTTAATTGATTGATAGTGCATGTGCGCATTATCTACGCTTACCTGCCTACTATAATTCAGATCGATACGATGCGTAGTTTTAAAGAAAAACCTCTTTGTGTGACGGACGTTAATATTTTTACTTACAGGGCTACAGAGCGAGATACAAATAAATATACGTATATATGTAGATGAGATTTAATTTTTCGTGCTAAAATAGTAAAAAGAATAATTCAACCAAGTGGGAGACACAAACTGTGTAAGCAGCATAAGTAAAATTCAGATCATATGGCTCTGAATTTGACATATTTCACGACAGTTTGAACAATTATAAAAAAGCTTAATTCAAATAAATAAAATAAAAAGGTTTTTATTCACGTAGACTTTAAAAAAGCGCTTGTAAATAGTCAGAACATGTTTGTAGTAATATAGTTGTATACATTATTATTTCTAGTTACATAGATACAGTCGTGGTCAACTAATTAGGGACATAAACACAAAACTGACTTTAAACCTAATTACCCCGTTTTAAATTTCAAAAATACTAATTTTACCAATTATCTGGTATATTCAAAACTGGCTGTGCCCTGCGGTTTTACCCGTGTTAAACTTTATAAATTATAGCCTATGTTAATCCAGGGTGTCAGGTAACTCCATACTCAAACTCGTTGAGATGATTCATTACCTAAGTTTATTATAAGAAGTGATGAAGCTTCTAAAAACTCTTTTAAATCCTAAATATTATATAAAGGGACAAAAGAACGAATACATTTAAAGGAATTTTTAATATGTTCAAATTTAGTCCACATATTGATGACGGCAATAATTGTGCTAAAAGTTAAAGATGTAGGTAATTTTAACGGTAAAATACAAAAATTTATCTCGTCTTAGTTTGATGATGCAGACCATTACTGTCTCACTGCAGGGCACATAAACTTGTAACAAAACTAACCTGTGCCCCGTGGAGACTAACAAGACTATCAAATAAAGAGACTGCTCTACAAGCTTACCATGGATTTATAAACCTGGGGTACCGCCTAATTCGCCAGTCATCGTGATCGTAATCGACGTTCAAATATATGAAGGTCAAAACTGACTAAATCATTAGTGGGGGTAGATGTAGGTTTAACATCACTTCTTATACATACATACATAGGTACAGACGCCAGCACATCCAGCTACCCCAATCTGTCAAATTTCTTTTATATATTATAAGCATAAGGTTCACTTTTGAATTGCGGAAATTTGACAGATTTGGGTAGCTTGATGTGCTGGCGTCTGTATGTACATAGACCCACGCCGGCAGAGACAATGTATTTCCATTTGTCACGATATTTGCACACCTCTTTTGCCTCGTTTACTTGCTTGCTTAGCGTATGAGTAGTGGTGACCCTAGTGTCAGAGTTGTTCAAGCCGCCCAGTAGGCCTCTGACATGGCTTAACTACTGTTGTCTAATGACTACAACCGGGACCGACAGCTTAACGGGCCCTCCGAGGCACGGAGACGCTCAGAAAATAAACCACTTTGGCGGTCACCCATCTATGGACTGACCGCGAGCCTAGTTACTTAACCTCGCCGATCGCTTACGGACCGGTGAGAGCATTAGCTATGAGCGCCTCGTTTACTGTCATTATTATATTCCTCATACATGCTCGCCCGGTTTTGCCCGTCTCACTTCTTATAATCTATATACCTACTCGTATATAAAAATCAAAGCCACTTTTCGATGTAATGTTATAACTCAACAACGCCTTCACCGATTTGGCTAATTTTGATCTTGAATTATTCGTGGAAGTCCAGGGAAGGTTTGTACGTAGAGAAAATTTAAAACACGTCTTGAAAAGTGTAAAATCAATATCTTTTAGCAATTTAATATAGTTTTTTGTTTGAATAAATGAACTTAATAATAATTATTTTTATTACTATGCCTTATACGTAGCGAAGCAAGTACCGGGCCGCTAGTTATCTATATAAGTGTGTATTTACAAAAGAAAATTAGTATAATGTAGTATATCAGTTATCTGGTTTCCATAGTACAAGCTCTGCTTAGTTTGGGATCAGATGGCCGTGTGTGAATAATGATCCACGACATGTTTTTATAATACATTATAATTTATATAAGTAATAAGAATTTAGTAATGTATTTATATAATTCATCTCATAATAGTGAACGCCTAATGTAATAAAAGTAATATGACGGTCACCATAGCCTAGTTGGTAGTGCTCCTGCCTACGAAGCTGGTGGTCCTGGGTTCGAATCCCGGTAAGTGCAAATATTTGTGTGATGAGCACGAATATTTGTTCCTGAGTCATGGATGTTTTCTATGTATATATGTATTTATCTATCTAA
This sequence comes from Pseudoips prasinana, assembly GCA_951640165.1. Lineage (NCBI taxonomy): Eukaryota > Metazoa > Arthropoda > Insecta > Lepidoptera > Nolidae > Pseudoips > Pseudoips prasinana. The sequence goes on along the minus strand of OX621236.1, from coordinate 28,259,747 downwards.
ATAAGTATGTATATCTTCGCCTGGTACCCATAGTACAAGCTTTGCTTAGTTTGGGGCTAGGATGATCTGTGTGACATTGTCCCCAGATATTATTATTATTATTTTTTTTTTTTTATACATCTGTATATCTCGGCTTGTGCCGGTATCTTAAGGCAGCACGGGCCTAGGCCAAGTGCTACCCCGAAAGAAGAAAGTAGGAAGGAAGTGATGTTTGGTCGGTATTTTGTAGAAACTTACGCACTATCCTACAAGTATTTAATATGGCTGCTTTTTGTAAAGTATAATGAGTATATTGTGGTAAACCTAGTAGTTGTAGCGATTGGTGGAGTTGCTTAGGGACTACGCCTGTAGTAGACATAACTATGGGTACTATGTTCACGTGATTCAGCTTCCAAATACGGCTAATTTCTATTTTTAGGTCAGTATATTTCGATAATTTTTCTGCAATAGTATTTTGTAAGTTATGTGTGTTAGGTACGGCAATGTCTATAATCTGTGCTGTTTTATTAATTTTATCTATAAGGGTTATATCTGGTCTATTGTAGTGAGTAGTTTTATCGGTTAGAATAGCGCGGTCAAAGTAAAGTTTGTAGCTGGCGTTTTCCAACACAGCTTCGGGTTTGTACTTATAGTATGGTTTTGGGGATGTATTAATCAATTTATATTTGTAAGCTAGTTTTTGGTGTATTATACTCGCGAGCTGGTCGTGCCTATGCTTATAGTCAGTTTGAACAATTGCCTTGCATGCACCTGTTATGTGTTGTATCGTTTCGGGACAACTATTGCAACGTCTACAGTTATCAGTAGGTATTTGAGTACGCATGATAAATTTTTGGTAGTTACGCGTTTCTATAACTTGATCTTGTATCCCAAGAATAAATCCTTCTGTCTCCGGAAAGAGCTCACCACGACTTAGCCATGCGTTCGACGCTTCTTTGTCGACATTTGGTTGACATATATCATGAAGATGTCTTCCATGTAGAGACTTCTGTGACCACTCTTCAAATTTTATCTTATTCTCTGTTAGTTTTTCATTGTTCTGTGCTACGGGGCTTTTTAAATTTAAGGGGGTAAACTTACTATCATTTTGTACTATAGACTTATGCAGGGAGGATGATTCCATTTTGGAGAAAAAGTATTGTCTAATGGTGGAAATTTGTCTATTGTGCAGGTTCGTGATGTCGATAAGGCCTCTGCCGCCTTCCTTTCTTGGTAACGTTAGTCGTTGGATGCATGATCTTGGATGGTGTTTACGGAATTTGGTCATCGTGGTGTTAATAGCGCGTTGGAGAGATTTAAGATCCGTTTGCGACCAGTGAATTATACCAAAAGAATATGTCAATACGGGTATAGCATATGTGTTGATTGCTTTTATAGTATTCCCTGAGTATAATTGTGTTTTCATAATTGTGTTAAGCCTATGTTGAAATTGTTGTTTTAGTTTAAGTTTGGTTTCTTTTTGGTTTATCTGTAATGACTGATGGTATCCTAAATACTTGTAAGTTTCTTTTTCGTCAAGTGGTTCTATTTCTTCTCCTGTCTCAAGAGTGTACTGATGTTGAAATGACTGCCCTAATTTAATTGAATTTATTTTGCATTTATCAATGCCAAATTCCATTTTGATGTCCTTAGTAAAATGTTCTGTCAACTGTGCTAATTCATTTAGTTGTGTCTCATTTTCAGCATAAAGTTTGATGTCGTCCATATACAATAGATGGTTTAAGAAGTTTACCTGATGGTTAACCTGTTCTTCAGTCTCAGTGTACTGCAATGGATACCCTAATGAAGATTTGTTTAACATGTTTGATAAAGGGTTTAAAGCAAGACAAAACCAAAGAGGGCTAAGTGCATCGCCCTGAAATATACCCCTCTGTATTTTTATGGCGTCAGTCTCTATACTGTTGTTAAGTTTTAGCCTAGTAGTCCAATTAGTCATTGCCGTTTTAAGGAAAGTTATTATTTGAGGGTGAATTTTGTAGATTTCTAGTACTTGAACTAACCAAGAATGGGGGACTGAATCATAAGCTTTCTTATAATCTATATACATACTAAAAATATTGGATTTACTTTTATTTACCTTTTTTACAATAACGGAATCTATGACTAGTTGTTCCTTACAGCCTTGGCTAAACCTTCGGCATCCTTTTTGTTGTTCGGCTAGGATATTGTTGATATCAGCGTGGTGATATATAAGATCGCATATACAAGATGTGATTATTTTGTACAAGGTTTGCAAACAAGTGATGGGTCGGTATTTAGCTGGGTTAGTTGGGTCATTTCGGTCTTTAGGTATCATATACGTTATCCCGGTTGTTATGTAAGAGGGTATGCTACTTGGATTTTGAACGAAGAAGTTAATAAAATTATGTAAATACTTGTGGGTCGTTGTGAATTTCTTGTACCAATAACTATGAATAAAATCCGATCCAGGTGCCTTCCAGTTATGTAATTTCTTAATTACTTTTACAAGGGTTTCATAGTAAATGCATTCGAAGGCCATGGGCTCTATGGGAGTATTATTTTCTATCTCAGATTTTATCCATGGAGCCTCCGAGTTATGAATAATGGGGTTTTCCCAGATATTTGCCCAGAAACTCTGCAGATTCTCTGGGTCTGGAGTATTCTGATTACTTAGCGCATTTTCTTGGGTGTTTGACGACTTTTGTTTTAAACTACGATAGAATAACTTTTCATTTTGTGTAAATTGAGTGTTTTGTCGTTTCCTAAGCGTACACGCATTATATCTTTGCAGGCGGCTAGAGAGCACTTTAAGTTTTTGTTTAAGGGTGTCTAGTACGTGAGCGGGTTGTGTATTTAGTTCTTCGTGCACCGAGTGAATTTTATGTTGTTCTATTATTAGTCGTACGGTTTGTGAAAGCTTTTCATTTGTATTTCCGTTTATGTAATGTGTTAACCTGCCAATTTTTGTTCGCAGCTCTTGTATCCTTTGTTCTAGACGTCGTTGCCAGTTTGGCTTATGTTCACCGTGTGATTGCTGAGATATAGCACTGGTCTGTAGTGGTAGTTTGGAACCGTTAACTTTAGCAGCCGTCCATGCCGCACTATATATAGCAGTCTGTAGAGTGTTAAAATCGCTGTTTTCATTAATATATTCACAAAGAGTTACTTTATTTAGGTAATCAACAACTTTCGCGAATTTTTTCGAAGATTTTTGTCTAGGAATGTAGACTCTATTTGTAGGTTCGGTGCCTTTGTAAAATTGAAACGTCTGTTGGAATATTTCGTCTATTTGGATATCCCTATCAAATTCTGCCAGTGTTGTACGAAAAGGTTCTTCAGGACGTCCTTCATAGTTTATGTTTGGGAGTGGTGTATCATAATTTTCGTTATTATTCTCAGTTTCATTATTATTACCTAGTTCTTCACTTATTTCTTGTCTTATTATATTTAACCTGTCATCGTTTATGTATTTATTCAAAAATATGAGTCTTTTCTGGTCAGCTATCCTCTGTTCACTTATATGGCCTAATGACGGGAATGCTTTTATGAACGCTTGGTGTAAAGGTTGCCTATATGCGGTATTATTCGTACCTAGATTTGTTATTCGGTAGTATGATCTAACAATAGCCTCGTTGTGTTCATTGGTCCATCTCAATCTGATTTGTGTAGTTTGTTGGCTTATATTATGTTCTATTTGCTGGTACACACGAATCGGGTCACTTTGTGACTGAATGTTTGACTGTAAGCGTATTAGTTCTTCTTTTACCTCATCGTGTATCTTATCAATAGTGTCTTGTGTTAGTAACTTATTGTTTACTATAGCCCGACGTTGATCGCCTATTCTTTGTCGACTTACACATACATTTGGGAATTTTTCCATAAATTTGGAGTGGAGTGGTTCTAGGTAAGTTTTTCTGTCAGTGTCTAAAGCAGTTAATTGTAGATAGGTGCGCAGTATGAACATATTCATTTCAGGTGTCCATCGTAAGCGCTTAAGAGAAACACTCGCGGTGGGTACAAGTTCCGGACTTATATTGTCCTCCTGCACAACACTGTTGAGCGTAGTAGTAGATTTTATTGGTTTTGACATGTACGAGGGTTGTGTTGAAGGAATAGACGAAAAAAGTGACACGGTGTCATCGCTTGTTGATACTGTGTCAGTGTCTGTGCCTACTATATTATTACTTACTCTCTTCAAGTTCCGTTGTTTACGTGCATTGCCTTGAGAGAGGGCTCCGAGTGTACTTCGGACACCCCGATTTAGTGGGCGTAAATTGTATCGTGTCATGCCTTTTTCATATGCACTTGTTATTTGAAGCTGTGGTACGTTGCCCCCCCCAGAATACGCGGGGCAGCCTGAGCTAGTGTCAGAGTGGGATTCTCCAGTGGGGTTAACACTGGTACCTACCTGGGGTAATTTACTTTTTAATAGTACCTTTTTCATACCTGCTGCAAATGTATGGTTTGGGACCGTTAGTTGGAAAAGGTTTAAGCCGAGATGTTGTTGGCTTTTGGTATCTCCTAATTTATCCTTAGGATATAGGGTGTGGTCAAGGTGAAGGTGACAGTAATCATATACAGCTCATGCTTTTCCGTAAGCCCCCCCACCACGACAAGGTGGTCCCATTGGGGGGGTTATTATTATTATTATTATTATAATATTATGTTTCAATGACGCTATATCATTTAATTACTTCGCGCATTTAGTCATTTTTCCAAATGCTCGAAGGTTAATTGTTATACTTACATAAGTTAAACCTTGTTAATATTTTATTTGTATGCCATGGAATAAATTATAACAAATGTGTGAGACTACCTATTAATTATAACAAATAAATATTTGATGACTTATGTATGATTTTTATCTCGAATTTTATCAGATACTAGCGGCCTGTCCCGGCTTCACATGGATGAACATTTATTTTTTAAACATTTTGGCATAACGTAAACCTCTATCTCGGCAAGCGGCTTGGTAAGTTTCTTAAGTAACTCCATACATACATAGACTCACGCCTGTTTCCCAGAGGGTAGGCAGAGACAACGTATTTCCATTTCTCACGATCTTTGCATACTTCTTTTGCCTCGATTACTGTCATTAGGTATATTCTTCATACATGCTCGCCGGTTTAGGGTACTTCTGACCTGCCCTTTCTTGAGAACATCTCTAATTTGGTCAGAGAATGTTCGACGTGGCCTTCCCCTTCCGGTTGTCCCATTAACTAACTACTTAAGTAACTCCGTCAACTGTTTTTGAAGTTATACTTCTTTTGGCGCGATGGAGAAAAATGATGAGAGTGAATTTTTACGATGCGCGCGCACACCGACACCAAAAAATTTTACAGTATGAAGTTATTTCTAGGTGGTATGAGAGTGAATTTTTACGCATCGTAAAAATAACAGCATGAAGTTAGTTCTAGGTGGTATGAAAATGTATGAGAGTGAATTTTTACGATGCGCGCGCATCGTACGCGCGCATTGTAAAAATAACAGCATGACGTTAGTTCTAGGTGGTATGAAAATTGATAACTATGTTCAAGTTGTATATTAAGAAGTATAACTTCTAACGCGTCTACATAAGTACACACAAGTTTTTTAAGTTCTGGAACGATGTTGGGCGTCGTGTTTTTACCTCAGGGTACTACTACCCCTGAGGTAAAAACACTCAGGATGAACGCTGTACACTCTTCCCAATGCCGCATCATTTTTTATACCAGGATTTCCAACTTTCCTGCACTCCTGCCCTGCAACATTTTTAAAACAATTTACAGGTAAACAAAAAAGTATTTACAGGTATTTAAACAGCCTTGCTTGAGAAATCATTTATTTAGGTAAGGATTATGGCAAAGGTATAAATAACTTGGTCTGATTTTGGTCGGAATTTCTATTACATTTTAAAATGCTAAAAAGTCGTTATAGTGACATAACTACAATAGTTAGACACATGCTATCGCGACATTTTTTTTGTAGATATTTATATGTTATTTAATATTGTGGTACCTTTTTTGTTCTATCGTCTATAGTTTTCGCAGCACATGCGATGTATAGGCATTTTACATACATACAAACATTACAAACCTTTCCTCTTTATAATATTAGTATAGATTAGTATAGACTTCACGGGCTTTTTTTAGTGTCTGGTAATTCGAATACAAAGAAGGACTTATTGACCTCCTGTAGAATTTAGATGTCTTTGGTATGTGTAACATAACATGTCATTAAAGTATGTTAGCCAAATAAAACTGACAAATTATGATTTCCAGAGGCCATTCAGTAATAGATTTATTTATTGGGATTGTTATTCAGAATTATTGTAAAATGTGACATTACTAAACATTAAGTCTGATTTCAGAGTGACGCGCGCGGCACGCGCCGGTGGCCAGCGCATCTCAACAGCGGCGCGTGCGAGACGCGTCACTCTGAAACGCTAGCTGCCAGTAGAGGAGCTCGAGCAGCGCTGGCCGACGGCGCGCGTGTCACCGGCGGCGCGTTTGAACTGCGTGACTATGAAACGCAACTTCTATCTAGTGTAATTGTAAGCGCGCGCGTTTGGACGGCGCCGCTCGCCGGCGCGACTCTGAAATCAGCCTTATAATGATAGTACAAACGCCAGGACATCCAGCATCTGTCAAATTTCTTTTATGAATTTCAAAATCTATTAAATTGAAACTTAATCACATAAGCATGAGGTTCACTTTCATTTGGGGAGATTTTAAAGATTGGGGTAGCTTGATGTGCTAGCGTATTTATCACTTACGTGGCTGCGTCTTATGCTTCGTGCGCATGACTCGAGCAGCAGCCATACGGAGCAGCAAGATAAAACAACAACAATGCACAGATAAAAAACCAAAATATTATGCTCTTTCCATTTTAAAGCGCATTAGGGTGACTAATTTATATTAAGTAAACTGCCAATTAGTCAATAGATCTTAAAAAATAGTTACTTTTAAATGAGTTACCGCAAATTAAAAGTGATAACCGTACAGGAACGTGTCTTTTTCCAACATGAGATTTTTAAACCGATTTATATGGCTAAATTACCTCACATCTATGCTATCATAGTAAAATAACATAACATGTGTTTTCAAGGTTTGATAAGTTGAGCTATTTTATAAGAAGAAGGTGCTCCACCTTCTTCTTATAAAATAGCTCAACTTATCAAACGGCAAACTGGCACCCGCTTTTAACCCTTAAATCTGTTAATATTTTTATTAAAATTTTAGTTCATAATAGCAAACTTTCAACGTTTTGCATAGTTAAGAAATGGAAAAATAACGAAGCAAATGCGCAACGACTAAAATATCATACAGTTGAATTTGATATCTTTCTTATTTAAATGTAAATTAAGTTTGTGATATAAAATTAATTTTATACTATATTAATAGGTATTAGTAGATATGTGTTTGCACTAAAAAAGTGTTTTTGTCGCGCGCTCGATTTTGATAACCGAGCAAGCGAAGGATTCCAAAATAGAATCACGAGCGCAGCGAGTGATTCAAACATTAGAATCCTGCTGAGCATTAGCGAGAAAATCAAAAGAACACAAGGTGAAAAATCTTTGCACTCGAGTGCAACACGTAACTTTTCATCACACCTTAGCGATGAAATGACTAAATGCGATGGCGAAAAAATCTTATTATAAATACTTTATTTCAGTTTAGGTATTAATTACTATGATATGTAAGTATCAAAGGTGAGGACAATGTTTAAATTATAACAAATACTACTTAGGAATAATTAAAAAAATCTTAAAGTAACTTTGCTACAGTTTGTGTGTAATAGAACAGTAATATTGCTCAAAACAAATTATAAAAAAGTACATCAAGAAGGTTCCGAGTCTTAGTATTTAATAAATTAAAACAGTTGTAGGTATGATAAATTCGGCACCATAGTTAGTGCACACGATGTTCTAAATTCAAATTTACTTTACCCGACTAAAACGACTTTTGCACTCAGATATCGAAGAGCAAAAATACTCTTTCCGAGATGGGGGACGAAAAATGTATTTGTAAGTAGGTACAGACTCGCGAAGGTCACTCGCTTACTCAGAATTCCCTATTAACCAGTCTATACCAAATACAAAATTTTTGGGTTCTAACCCTTAATGTTTCTCTCTTATTTAGACTTATTAAATATTACATTCTGAATGCAGCCATATGCACACACAAAACAGTAATTACGTCTTTGAATTACCCTAATCTACTCAGATCCAGAGTTTTTAAAGTTCCTACACAAAAAATCAAAACTACATTCGCAAAATGATTTAAAAACTATATGTTTCCTTTTATATATAATAAAATTGCCACCAAATGTAATATTAAATCGAGTACAATTCGAGAAACTCAAACAAAGGCTAAAAACTACATCGACAAACTAAACTAGGTATAAAGAGACTGAGCAACTTCTTAAAACAGTAATCTAATAACAAACTAATAAATGCATATTACAGTCTACTCGACTTGCGCTCACAAAAGAACATACAGTCGCACACCCCCTCCGTCACACCAATACTCACACACATACACTCACCGACCACCAACTTACACCTTACCCCCTACTTTTTCTAGGTATAACTATTAATTGTAATCAACAAATTTTAATTTTAATTCAACTAGTTTCACAAATCTCCAAGTTAATTTGCTAGGAATCTGCTGTCATGTGATATTAATTTTTAAAATAATTTCTAAGTAATAGTGTATCTAAGTTATTGTAAAAATGTATTTAAGTCCTATCTGATAACCGTATTACATCGATAGCCTCGATACAGGCATCGCCTAGTGTGGCTATCACTGCTAAAATATTTGTAAAACTCAATGACTAATAAATAATTTTGAATTTTGATTTTTTATTTTGATATTAGATATACACCAACAGCAAAATTATTTGATGGATGTTATGTTATGTAATGTTAAAAAAAATAAACAAATTCGTGGTCGCGGGTTGCGCCATTTGTACACTGTACAGAATTGCAGCATGCAAATGCAGCAGTTCTGTACAGTCTACAAATGTTTTTTTTTATATAGAATTAAAAAGGTTGTAATATAATTATTTCTAGTTACATATAGATATTTAAGGATTGTATGAAAACATGTAACAATTTTGATTTCTTTATTTAGCCAACTTGTATTAAGTTATTGTGAAGCTTAGGAGTATAGGTTTAATTATCGAAATTTAAAGTTATAGAAATAATCTATTACACATTGGTTTTGTTTTAGATTCGATTCTATTTCATCTAAACACCTGATGCATTGCATCAGAACTTAATCACAAATAAATAAAAAGCGGCCAAGTGCGAGTCGGACTCGCCCATCAAGGGTTCCGTAGCAGCCAGTATAGCAGATAACTACTTACTAGATCTCGTTCAAACCAATTTTCGGTGGAAGTTTGCATCCTAATATACATCATATTTTTTTAGTTTTATTATTATTCTCTTATTTTAGAAATTGCAGGGGGGGACACATATTTTACCACTTTGGAAGTGTCTCTTGCGCAAACTATTCAGTTTACCCAAACATTATATTAGAAACCTCAATATCATTTTTGAAGACCTATCCATAAATATCCCACATGTATGGGTTTGAATGGATGGAATGGAATCCCCAAATTTTATTGTATATTTATTTCAATATTTTTGTAAACATCTTAATGCGGTTCACAGAATACATCTACTTACCAAGTTTCACCAGTAGGTATAGTTCTTATAGTTTCGGTAAAAAGTGCACAGCCACTTTTTACCTAACCTGAACTACGAACGGATGGACAGACAGACAGACATGACGAATCCACCAAAGAAGGGTTTCGGTTTTTTGCCATTTGGCTACGGAACCCTAAAAATGTTTAGGTCTTGTCTACTGACCAACATAATACGTCATTTCTATGATGGTAACAATGCACTTGTCCAAACATTTCAATGAAGTTTGATGAATTTATTTTGATAAAATTTTTGTAGTGATAAAAGTAGACCAAGATTAGTTTAAAAGGTAGATACATATTACATATACAGATAAACTCTTTACTGTACAGATGCCAGCACAACCAGCTATCCCAACATGTCAAATTTCTTTATCACAAAATCATAAGGTTTACTTTCAATAGGGGAAATTTGACAGATTGGGGTAGCTTGATGTGCTGGTGTCTGTACACCTAAATAAACAATACAAAGCTCCAACATACAAATTATAATAATACAATTGGCGGCCTTATCACAAAGTGTGAACTCTTCGAGGCATCCTAGGTAGTGAAAAGAGAAAGGAGTTACAGAGATGGGGAAGTTGCTAGTGTAGGAATTACTATATAATAAGGTACTACTCTTATCATATAACTATACATACCTACTTACTAATTATATGTCTATTCATAATAATAAAAAATATGTAGTAAAATCTACCGCCTCTATTTTTGCGCCTCGACTTTAAAGAACTTGATTCTCTCTCTCTACAGTAGATTATGGGGCGTAGGGTTCCCGTGGTGTGGTGTGTCACGCGAGTGTCCGTTTATGGAGCTATTTTATAGATAGTGCATGTTGGAATTAGGTTATTAGCCAAACATAAACTGCACAGCCACGTTAACTTACTTACTTACCGGTGAGAGCATCTGGCTATAAGCGTCACGTTAAGGACTCTCTGCAATGCTGCGTGCACAACGGCACTTACCTAAGTACTTAGCCTAGAATTCTATACCTTTTTTTTGATAAGGCAGGGGGAATGCCTACTCATGCCACCCGCAAAAAGTGTCTGCGGGTGGGCATGTCGGACTAGCACCGACTAAACCTACCTGCCGTGGACTTCTCTTGGTGCCTGCTGGGGGAGCCCCGGGAACGCGGGTATGCTTCTCCGGTGCCCTCCTCGCGCGCCATGCCCCAGATGGTTGGAACATGTACCCTTGGAGGGCTCGGGATTGCCCTCCCGACTCCTACCAGTCTGGCACAGCGCCTGCGCCACAAAAAGATCGCTGTCATCCCATAGCTGCTTTCACGTGGCGGCAGTAGATGACACTACTCACACTGCCATCGCAGAGAATCCTATACCTACCTAAATAATTTCCTTGCAAAGGCTAACACCGTGTGCGACAAAGTGGTACCGGTCGTGTACTCCTATGTGTGCAACACTACACATCAAAGAACCGCTTCTGCATGTACGCATACGCACATATACGTGTTCTTTCTATACATGGTCATATGTTTTGAAATGACTGCGAGACATGACGCGTAACGTAGCGTATCTCCATAATCAAGCCGTAATTCAATATCTGTTGGCGTCATAGAAAATAATTTTTGACCAACTATTTTTCCACCATCTCCGTCAGTTAGAATGTTTTATTTATAATGAAGAACATATATTTACAATGAACAATAATATAAACATAATAATAAAAATAAGTACGGTAAAAACGAGACATTTTAATAGGCAAGATTGTCAGTATAATAGGCCTGTCCAACGACTCTATTACGTGCAATTAATAATAACCAATTGCAGGCGGTTAGCCACATTAAATAATCACCAAATAGATTTAAAATAGATTGAAATGCCAACGTTTCCGTTTATCACATTACATTCCAAGGTTTATAAAGAAAATTATAAAAAAGTACAGTGCAGTAAGGTAGTCAGTGTTCGGTCGCAAGCAGCTCTCAAAGGAGATACACGCCAAGATGTTACGGACAAAATTATTATTTATACTGCCTTTACTAGTAACCGGTGAGTAGTCCTTATGTCTCCTTTGCTCTTGTACACCGTTTGTATGAGTTTAGTTTGTTTGTCTTTGCAATCATTAGTTTCTTATTTCCGTGTTCCAGTTACTGCACAGTTACAAACTATTAATGGAGTCGAATACAGTGGAGGAACCTCTAACGTCAGATATCAGCGTAATGCGCTTACGCCACGGGTCCTTACACCTGTACAACCTGTTCCACAAGTGTTGGTCGTTGATTCTCAGAATCCTGTAACCACTCGTCAGCAAATTCTGGCACCACAACCTACACAGTCAGCTCTAGTGCCACAACCAACAGTTCTTCTTCCTGAATCCACTCCACTGCTAAACACAATCTCAGATCTCACCACATTACCTGAAGTAGAAAATCACCCGAATCAACATGTAGTCTATGTTCCCATGTGGGTAAATGATGAAAAAAAAGAGACCCCTGCACCCTTACCCACTGTTTCAACAGTTGTTCAAACTCGGCCCACACCCCTTCCCCAACCAATCCCCCAACCAATCCGCCAACCTGTAACCGTTCTTGAACCCAGGCCTACGCCCACTCTAATAGTTGAACCAGCTCCACAACCACGACCTGTTCCAGTAGTCCAGCCTCCACCAGTAAGGCCTGCTGTAATTACTCCAGCAGTTATACAACCAGTCGCACCCATCACGCAAGCGCCGCCCATCCTACAACCTGTGACCTATCAAACCCCATCACCCGTACCCGCAGTTGTATACCCAACGCGACCGGTTCCCGCCCCCGTACCCGCAGTTGTATACCCAACGCGACCGCTTCCCGACCCCGTACCCGCAGTTGTATACCCAACGCGACCGGTTCCCGCCGTCGTTACACAGAGACCATCAATAGCCACATCGCAAATATTGAATTTTGTCTGTGATCATGGGGATGGGTACTACTCAGTCTCCAACGAATGTGATACTTACATCGAATGCAAGGTCAGTAAAACATAATTTCTTGGTGCACTAAATTTTAACAACAATTCCTTAAAGTATCATAAAGAATTAGTTATTACGCAGTATTAAAATGTTTATCATCTTCTTACAGAGTGATGTAGCTATAAAGCATTCGTGCTTAGACGGTCTTCACTTTAACCCTGCAGCAAAACGCAATGAATACCCTTGCTCTTATCCTTCCGAAGTTCAATGCATGGCGGGCGCTTCTGAACGTAAGTTTTATCCCTATCGTTATTTATTTATATAACTTGAAATCCTAATGAGTAAGTGATACCGTTTCCACTAGCTGCTGTAATACGATTTAAGTTTCATAGGTGGTTTCATTTTCAGAAATTGCGCAAGCAACCAATGAATGTCCGCGACAATACGGATTGTTCTCAACCAATGATGGCGAATGCAGCACATACATTAGTTGTGACGATGGACTAGCTACTGTCATGCACTGCCCACTAGGTTTAGTGTTTAATACCCAAACCAGCACCTGCGATTGGCCCATAAATGTGCCACAATGCAACCCTGCAGGTAGGTCCCAGTTATGTCAATGTTTTCTAAAGGACAAGAGATTATAAAGTTATTTATTCCATGGTTTTTGGTTATGACGTCCGTTTTTGTTACGGGATGTCTTCGTTCTTTGGGAATACTGATTTTTTGTTTAATTTCTTCGGAAATGCTTTCGATTTTATCCCAATAATCATCAATGTAATTTTTGTTCAAATCGGATTATCGGACAAACTTAAGAGAAGAAAAATAAAGAAAAGGAGAAGTCGCCTGCATCATTGTAGAACAGAAAATATTTTAAACTATATTTAAAAAACATTGTAGTTATGAGTATAAAAATGTATCATTTGTTTTCAGTTTTCGCAGATTTGAAATGCCCTGACCCACCCATAGATGAGTTCGGAGTTATTTCCGACATTGTCTACAAATACAGGTACCTATTACAACATTTTTGCGTATTGTTGTTTTACTAATTACAGAAGAAAGAACGATCTAATGAACCTGTTATCGAAACTCGAAATGAGTTTTTGCCAAACTAACCAAAAGTTAAATCTATCTAAAATTGTATACATTTTAGACAGATAGAACTCAAATGTAAACCATCGCATCTGTTCCAGGTATCGTCAAGAGTGTTCGTTGTACGTTGGCTGCGAAGACGGTTATCCTCGGCTGTTGGGCTGCGATTACGGTCTTGCCTTCGACGAAGCGTCGCAGTCTTGTATCGATGCAAGTTACGTCACCAACTGTGAGCGTCCTCGTTAGCAAATAATATACTAAATATAAATTAAATATTACAGAGGCGTAGGATGATATGATATTTCAGAAGTGCCGTCGATGCAGATATTGCTTAACTAAGTTGGTTTAAATCGTAGGTGAGACTGCAATACCAAGTAATTATAAATGTTTTCTACGCATTTAGTAGGAGAAATAAGGATTATTATGGCGTAGCAAACATTCTTGGTTACGCGGTATTGCAGCTAGCCTGTTCTAGCTAGACGCGATAACTTGCCGCCTCAATCAGCCGATAGAAGCAGCAACTTACCGCATTTATTCAGCAGAAGAAGAAATGAGAGTGATTGATATTTAATCATGTTTGTATTGCGGTAATAAAGTAGTTGTTTTATAAATGTAAGCTAAGTTAACTTGGTGTTATTTGTACTATCGCCACTGAAATATTACCATTACTTGTTTCTAATGATTCTTAACTGTTAAGTCAATTAACGAAGCTAATGGGTACCTCACTAATAGTAATCTGAGTCAGACGACCAATTTTAGGGCGATAGATATGACATAGGTATAAGTTTTTATTTACAAATAGTTTAAGGATATTTTGCGGATTTGGTAATAACTATTACTAAATTATATTTGGGTTTTTATTAAATAGATGGTATCACAAACATACGTACAGGATTTATTTGGACCAAGATATTACGCAATCCAATATACCATATATAATAATATGATTATGATATACAAGTCGTAGGTACTTTAAGGTAAAAAAATATTCATTTTGTTCTTTTTCCTTAACTATATTGACTCATCGTCGGTAGAATTATTATTTAATGCATATTTTTTAAACGAAAAGCCGCTTCATACCTGCACATATGTACTTTATTTTTATGTATTACACTAAACCTTTCTTTAAATAAACACTATTATCTTTATACTTCTGTGTTTTAGTATTCGGAACTGTTAAAAGCTATTCCTCATATTCGTAAACCTATATGACCTGTATGATCCTACAAAAATCAATAAAAAAGCCTACTCAAGGCTTCCGAAAATAGCCGTATCACTTGCATGTAAGCGAGCACGCAACATGAGCAGTCATGGTTACTGTCACGGCTGCAGCCCAATATTATAATGTAGGTACTCTGTGGCACCAGCCCTACGGGGCTCCGGCGGCCCCACGCGACTTTATCATCGCACATGGTTTTACGCTCATCACTGCAGCAAACCGTCTGGTCATCAGTTACAAATCCCGCGGGCCGCCCAACCCCTCCGCGCCTACATAGGCTTAACCCTTAAATGCATGAAATTTTGTCAACTTCCGACAGTTATTATATTTACACTTATTTCTCTTATTACAATATTCTCTTTCATGCCCTACATTGTCAAAACGGACGTCTCTTGTTGGCATTGCTTGTTCATGCGCTCGAGTTGTTCTTGCTTTCTTGACGGTTACTTCTTCTAAGCGACTAGAACTTGGCCGACCACGTTTGTTATCATGATTATAACTTTGGTACTTACATAGAGATTCTGCTAGATCTGTTCTAAAGTCAGCTAAATTCATTATTTGTTTCGGATTCTCTCCTTTTTTGGTCAGTACTTTTTTATAGAGCACCCACGCGTTGATGACCGTCATGTCTAACAGATGATAAAACATTCGTGTCGTCCATTTGCGAGACTTCATTCTGATGCGGTACCGACCTAAGTAGCTATCCATTAGGTCGACGCCGCCCATATGAGCATTGTACTCTTTCACGACTCTAGGGCAAGGAATTTCAATAGTAGCTTTTTGCTTTTTGTCAAACCGTTTGATAGTTTCTACTGGTTCTGCTCCTACATACGTCGAAAGCAATAAGACCTGCTTGTTGTCTTTCCAACTAGTAGCTGCCAGGTCTAATCCATTATAATGAGTAACATTTTCACAGTATGACCCTCTGGGAACATCAGCTTTCATTACGTCTTTTTTTTCTGGCAACTTGCAGGTCTTTCCTAGTCTATTTCTTTGCACAGTGCCCAAGCAGTAGATTCCTTCTCCCCAAAGATAATAGAGTAGAGCACAATTTGTATAAAAGTTATCGAAATACACGATATGATTTACTTTTCGAGGAACAGATCGCAACAAACGGATGACTGTGTTGGACACGACACCTAAATCAGGTTCATTTTGTAATCTTTCAATAGTTTGTGCCCCTGAATAGATCTCAAACCTGTACGCGTATCCCATCAAGCAACATAAGACAAAAAATTTGAAACCCCACTTATGGGGTTTGTTTGGTAAGTATTGCTTCATGAAGTGTGAAATCTTGGTTGCACACATTTGTTCATCTAGAGATAGTCTATGCTCAAAAGGAACAGTCACAAATCTTTTGTTCAGATAATCGATCACAGGTCTGATCTTGTGCAATCTGTCGTGATTAGAATGACTAACGGGAAGGTGATGTACGTTATCATTCATATGGAAAATTTGGCGAATTTTTTCAAAGCGATTTACAGTCATAGTATCTGCGATAGGTGCAAATCTAGCTTTTGCTGACCAATACGATCGCACACTTGGGAAATGGTAGACAGAAGAATAGATAAGTATGCCTAAAAATTTACGAAGCTCCAAGACGGTAATAGTATCGGTGAAGTTAGCATTTATTTGTATTGCATACTTGTTGGATTCATTTACTATTTGTTCGAGCAAATCATCTTCAAAGAAATAAGAAAAAAAATGGTATGGGGTGGAAAGTTCCATAATATTCTGTGGGTAAGTTGTATTTCCTTTGAATGCTAAAGCTTCTTCGACAAGGTTTAAATTTTTCCGTTTCCAAACTAGGTTACGAGTGATTATATTTCCAGTAACACTTACTGAAGAAGTCGATGGGAGCGGTGGCGGTTCAACCTCCTCATTTGAAACTAAACTGCCATTTTCATCGTCAAATAATATTGGCGGATCACCATCTACATGATCAGGATCACCATCTACATGATCTGAGCTGCCTTCTAAATCAGCTAAAATATCATTACGATCAGCATAATATCCAATTTCGTCTTCATCTTCCTCAAAATTGTCATCAGACAGTTCTCCACTTTCCAGTTGCCGCAAATATCCCTCGATGTCACGTTCTGCTAATCGCTTAGCCATAATCTGTAAATAAAAGCATCAAGCAGTTGTAGCAATCACCCAAAACCAAGAATATGCGATATTTTATGCCATTAGAAGCCAAAAACAAATATAATACGACATTCAGGCAAGTAAGTAATTCTTGAATTTTTTTTTGGCGCCAATGCATGAAGTATCAATTTTGATACCTCACAAAAATAGCAAATTAGAGTATGAAAGCCCACAAATAAAGTAAATACGCGTACTCGATAATATGAATTGCATACTTACGATGGTCAGAACAATTTTTGTTGGACGAAAAGTCTCTAAAACAGAAAGCCACAACAAAAACAAAATCACGCGGGAATACCTGTACTACGAACGTTCACTAACTTTTGAAAATGGCAGAAAACCATAGACTATACTAGATGAATCCAAGTTTTTACACTTTATTTCGTTTAGAAATGAATCAATATACATAAATATTTTAAAAGCAAACTAGCTTTACATTAAATTTGAGACCATAACCTAATTCAAACTTTAGGTATCATTTTTGATACCGTATGCATTTAAGGGTTAAATTACACGCTAGGGGTAGGGTAGACAAGGTGGTTTGGTTTTGCAGCGATTTATGCAACTAACTTTTGACACAACAGGCTTATTTTATAAGAAATTATTTTAATTTAGCTAATTTAGTAGCAGTAATATACAGTTTATACATATTTGTAGCGATACCTATAATTATTTATTTATTTTATTTAAAATGGATGCAAATGAAATTAACAAAAATAATTATCTCTTTAAATAAAATTTATGCTTAATGTAATTGGGGAATTTTTATTCTGCCAAAGTTTAAAATTAATCAATCTTCACAGTAGATATGTCATTGTAAATTCTGTCAAATAATAATTATTAACTGCACTAAATATTTTTTATTACCTTAATAAAATTCATTGAAAGAAAATTATGCCAATATGATATGACAATTAAATTTCGGAGCATCAAAGTTATACCAAATAAGAGAGAACTTCTCTTTGGTGCAGGCCGTATGAACGTGAGTGGCAATGTGGATCATTACAATATTATATTCGAAAATCAAAGCTTTTTAATAACTTACTTAATAATAATATATTTATATAATTACAATTATTAAGAAATAATAAGCTAAAAAAGAAAATTGATGAAAAATTATAGAGAAAAATGGACTGAGGTGGGTCGTTCTAAATATTGCTCTAGACCTTTTCAATTCATCAGCATGGATCTTGTCTGAACTCTACCACCAACCAGACGTCAAAATTCATATCTTTATGGTCGAAACATGCTGTTTCTCTAAATACACCCTTATTTTCCATATTCGTAGTGCTACTACTGAAATTATAACTAGAATTCTCGAAGATAATGATTTTTTGGTCAATGGCATGCCTAGCACCTTTCTAATAGACTACGGTAAACATTTCGTCAGCAATACCCTACAACAACTGTATTCAATCTATAAAATACTTAACGTGCACTAATGATCTGTGATCTATGTTATAGGTAGGTAGGCGCGTATCTAAAATCCAATTTGCCCTAAACGAGGTTACCGTGTACACTCCATCATTTTTAGTTTTTAGCCATGAGCTTGTGTCTTGTAGTCAAACTTTATGGATGTTGAATGTACTGATGACTTAATATTCACTCCTAGAGGTTCATACGCTGAAAGCTTGGGATCACTTCGTAAAATCTTTGAGATAGTGCAACTTTCACTATTCGAAGCACATTCACGAAACAGTGAACATTATAGTGTTTACTACTTATTTCGTGAATGTGTTTGCGTAGAATATCAGAATATGTTTTGAATTCAAAATTCGGTGTGGAGAATTTTTTTTTTTTTTTTATTCCTGACGTTACAGTTAGCCTAGGAGGCTTTCACTGCTTCACCGGACTATAGAGGCGAGCAGAGGGCTCGAGCCGTCTAGAAATAAAGTAACCCGCGCCGGAGGGCACCCCCTGTGGGGTTCGAACCTCGACTCTGGGCGATTACTGGCGGGGAGAGGGCAGAGATCATCATTTTAGGGAGTTTTGTGCAACTTTCGCTCTACGTTAATGACGTGACGCGGCCCCCCGTCCGCGTTGAGGGGGGCTTTTTATCGATACGATATGCAAACTAAAGGTCATGGAGGGCGTTGGTGGTCGCGACGCGTTCGCGGTCGTACTCTCGTCCGACGAGTATGAATGATCGGTTTGTGTATAGTGTCACGGGAGTTTCTAATGGTTTTGACTTGTTCGAGGTAAGTAGTAATCTCGTCGTCCGGTTCGTCCAAGACGATCCTGGGACGACGATGCTTACGTGAGAAGCGCGATTGGGTGTACTTGACCGCCTTTACCACCAAATGGTTTGGATGGTGAGTGGCCGAGTCAAAGTATGTTTTTGACGCCTGCTTCATCCACTGCTTGATGGTAGGCAGTTGGAGATCGGCGTGTAGGTTTTTATTGCGGACGTACCATGGTGATTCTGAAGCGTTTGGAGTCGGTATAGGGAACTGTGACTGGCGTACGCGAACACCGGGCTCGCGTACGTCATTATCGGTCGAATGCACGTCTTGTAAATTCTCACCTTGTTATCAAGGGACATTTTACTGCGTGCATTCAAGAGGCAGTGTAATCGACCAAGAGCAAATGCGGCCCGATTGCGAACGGTCCGCAGGTGCTCCCTGAAGTTTAGCTTGTGATCGAGGATCACCCCTAAATATTTGGCTTTCCTCTCCCAGGGGATAGGCTCGCCGAACATTCGGACGGGTGGTAGGATCGGGGGGGGTCTTGACTTAGAGAAGAGCACGGCAGTGCTCTTGGATGGGTTTATCTCAATCCTCCATTTCCTGAACCAGTCGCCTAAGGCGTCGGCTGCGGATTGGAGTCGAGAGTGAATGGCACTCGGGCTTCTGCCGGAGTAATACAGAGCGGTGTCGTCTGCGAAGAGGGCCAGTTGGGCCGCCTTGGGGATGGGAATGTCGCTGGTGTACAGCGAGAACAGGAGGGGGGAGAGGACTGACCCCTGGAGAACTCCTGCTCGGATCGGGCGAGGGGTGGAGAAAGCTCCCTCGACGCGGTATCTAAAGGTACGATCCGACAGGAAGTCTCGTATGATGTGTACGAGACGGTCTGGCACTTCGTACTCCAACAGCTTGTATAATAAGCCGTTGTGCCAGACTCTGTCGAATGCTTTAGCCACGTCGAAGAAGAGTGCTCCGGTGTGGCAACCTTGCCGGGCTGATTTTACGAGAATGTGTTCAACGATGCGGTGCACCTGGTGAACACATGAGTGTCTGGCTCGAAAGCCAAATTGGACGTCAGGGAGGAGTTTGTTGGCATTGGTGTATGCCAAGAGGCGGGCGTAGATTATGCGCTCGTAAAGTTTCCCCGTCGTACTGAGGAGACTTATCGGGCGATAACTAGCCGGGTCGGTTTTGGGTTTGCCGGGTTTCGGTATACCAATCACTGTGGCCTGCTTCCACTATTGAAATATAAGGACAAGAACAAGACAATCACAAAAATATTAGCTCGAAAATATATTAAATGTCGAGTGATTTAAAAAAGTCACCATTAGTCTCTCTATATTACTGAAGATATGGATGGTAAAAATTTAGAAACCTGGCACGTAAAAGATTTCAAAATTAATAATTATCTACTATCTTAATAACATTAACTTTGATTATTTTTAGCTTTCTTGTAATTTTACTATCCAATAATGTGCCATGTTAGTAAACTTTCCAACCATTATGTCTATTATATAGGTAATCTAGAGGCGGTACTAATATGCATCATGTAAAATAACTTTGTGTTTAAGTGTTGTTTACCTTTAATCTAAAACACATTTTTTTTTTCTTCTTTTTTTTAACATGACGCGTGCAGTTAGCCTCTCGGATTTTACTGCTTCACCGGACTATAGGGGTGAGCGTGGGCTCTAACCGCCTAGGAAAATACAAAACTACAAACTAAGTACCCGTGCCGGAGGGCACCCCCTGTGGGGTTCGAACCTCGACTCTGGGCGGTTACTGGCGGGGAGAGGGCGAGAGATTTCTTTTGAATTTTGTTTTGTGCAACTTTCGCTCTACATTAATACGCGACGCGGGTCTCACTTCCAGTTTAGGTCCGGAGAGGGCATATAATCGGATCGAACCTATGGAATGGAAAAATGGATGTTTATATATTATATACCTTAAAGTCGAGACAATGAGTGACGTAAAAGTTAAGACGGTTGTCTATTGTATAGTTCTAGCCTCTAGGCATGCTTCTAGGTTATCGAGGCATAACATGTATTTAAATTTAATACAACAAGATTTGTAACCTTACAGCAGTAGGAAAAGATTAGAACATAATTGGGTCAGTAGGTGAAGTAGCGGATTTATACCTATGTAGGAAAAATGCTATCCTAAAAAGAGGGTATGTAACGCCTTGGAATTATTGCAGAGCAATGAAACTCAATCCTATAAGTACCCTTTTAAAACTATAATTTTAAACGGTAATATTTGTTTACATTTACAAGCTTCATCTAATACATTTATTATACCTACTAATTAATATTAAACAAATATTAGGTACTTTTATATTTAATTTGTTCCGACGCCTAAGTCGTGTTCAAGGGAAAACTTGAATGCAGCATCGCAGTCCTTGTAACGTATATGGCAGGAAAAATCAATGACGAAGTTCGTGCAATAATTGCTCATTCATTGAAAATTGGGATAATGTAACGCTGATACTTCATGTGCCGCGCCATGGGAATTTGCCATAAAATCGAAGATGATTAGTATTTTTTTTTGTTATTTCACTAGTTCACCCTTTGCGTAACCGGTGCGAAAAAATATAACTAAGTTCATTTGATATAACTTAACGAAACTTATATGTGATAAGCGGGCCAGTCTTTAAACGATATGTTAAAATCCGCAAAATTAGAAAAGAAAATATTGATCGACTCAACATATTAGGGAATTGGAAAATTTACATTGGCAGCATTGTTCAGAATATTACATTTACAAGGCTCAAAAGACTAAAGAATCCAAGTCCTGTAAACCTCTAAATAAAAATGTTATCTATTTACATTTATGGCACAATGCGTGTTTTCCTTGTTTGAAATAGTGTAATACGATTGGTAGTTTATGGTGGATTTTAAACTCCATATTTTAAATGACCAATCGGATATAGATTTTATTTTTCTGCCAAAATAGCGCGGTCTCGGAGGCAACATTGATTCAAATTTGAATTTTATTTAGAAGAATTAGGTATGATAACAGGTGGAAAGATTATGTACATAATATTGCATAAATTTTGATAGTTTTACCGGTGCGCTTAGATGTAGCACATGTGTCGTGTACGATGACGAAGCACACGACGACGAGTGAAGCTAAACATTCCGCTAGCGCAGCCCTGGCGGACATCGCCCCAGTTCGGATCGAGCGGTTGCGTAGTCGCGATTCACGGCCGTAGCCCTATCACAATTATTATCAGCCATCGTGTTCCTAAAGTGAATTTAAAAATAATAAAAACAATCTGTAGTCAATATCTGTCAACTGTGTAAATCAGTGGAAACGGTTTGATTATGTTGATTTGTGCACAAAATGGAAGATTCCTACATAATCGCTAATTTCCACGCGCTATGTCGATTGTGTCTGAACAAAAGCTCGTTCGTTACATCAATATTTGCATCTGCGCCAGACGACCACACTAATGTTTCATTAACCTCGAAAATTGCAGAATGTTTCGAGCTCCAGGTGTGTTGAATGTTCATTGAAGCTTATTATTATATTGCAATTATGTAAAGATACTCGTCAATTCTACCTTATATATTGTTTTTTGCTTACAGATAGATCCCAATGATGGGCTACCAGACAAAATTTGCTACAGATGCTTGTTCAAAGTGGATAAATGTTCTAAATTCAGATTACAATGTTTACAAAATGAATCCAGGCTGAGGATGATAACAAGCCGTATGAATGAACTGGACAACACAAATTCATCAGAACTCAGCAATTACAACTACAACACTCAGGAAGTACATAAGCCGAAACCTGAAGATTATATTGTGGAAGATAGTGTAGTAATGGTAGTGGATCCAAGCCTTGACTATGACTCATCAGAGGAGTCTGAGAACACAGAGCCAGTGGAGCAGGAAGTGACTGAGAGAGACAATACTCCAGAAGGAGAGCATATACCAGACACCTTTAAAAATGTATTCATGTGTCAATACTGTGATCAAGCCTTTATCTGTCAAGAGAAATGTAAGGAACATGAACTAAGCTACCATGACCCTAACTTACCTTATAAATGTGTTGAATGTAGTCTAGTATTTGCTGAGCGGAGTCAAAATGTGCAGCACACTAAGCAAGTCCATGGAAACGATAAGCCTTACCACTGCCCTGAATGTGATAAAAGTTTTGGCAGACGCTCAGATTTAAGGAAGCACTCTATTGTCCATACAGGTATAAGGCCATATCAATGCCATTTTTGCTTTAAGAGCTTTTCTCGTAATACTAATTTAAGTAAACATCTCCGTATCCATGCTGGACACAAACCACATGTTTGTCCACTCTGTCCTAGAAGTTTTGTGGCTAAAGGAGATTTAGAACGCCATGTCCTTGTGCACTCAGGTCAGAAACCTTATAGTTGTCAGAAATGTCCATTGTCCTTTCGTAGAAGGGATAAACTCCTCAAACATGAAATGAAACATGGCCCTGCTGGCCAAAAGAATGAATTTGACAATGAACAAGATATGCATGACATGGTTGTAAATGTTAACCCCTTTAGTAATCTCATGACTTCACCTACTCAGCTCCAACCTGATTCCTCAAATGCAGAATATGATTTACCCAGAGTCCCAGATCATATATCTGGTGAGAGTAGTTTTATGAAAGTACAGAAAAATTCTGTGCCCTCTAAGCAAAATTCTCCACCTAAACAAAAAGCTGTGGCCAATAAAAACAGACCTAAAAATATAAAGTGCCATCAATGCCCTAAACGGTTTTGTTCTTTAGATTCTTATAAAACACATGTGTCCATTGCACATATTGGATCTAGAATATTTCAATGTAAGATTTGCTTTAAGAAATTCCCTAGAAAGAGAGAGTTGGACAGGCATGTTGTCCTCCATTCTGGTATGAAACCATTCTCCTGCAGTCAATGTGATAAAAAATTCACTAAGAAAGATAAACTTGACAAACATGAGGAATCTCATGAATGCTTGGTTGTGAATATGCCTTGTATAGAATGTGGTGCCACTTTTGAGAAGAAACCAGATTTAGTCGCTCATATAAAATCTCATTTCACTGAAAACTTTGATGAAAAAATACCTGATACTGAGATCAAACAGGAAGATCAAGAATTTTCATTGGAGGACAATTTTTATGACCTAGAGACTTGAGGATTGATATTTGTACTGATCAACAATCTCCAAAAGATGGCTTAGTAGATATTATGTGGCACCACAATACACTATCACTTATTTAGTACTTAATAGATAATTATAAGTATGTAAAAATGGTTTAAAGGAAGGTTTTGCATTAGTTGGTGAATGTATGTTAATTATACGGCTTGATTGAGGAAAATGATTTTGTTAATTGTTGAATATAAAAGTCCACTCATGTTTATAGACATAAGTAGGTACTCATATTGAGGAATATTTTAGCCAAAAACTTATTTTAATTATTTAAGACATTATCACACAGTTAATCAATGGGTAACATAAATAGTTTCATAATGGAATCTTACAAAATACATTGTTGAAAATTAAATGCCCCTTCATAGAAATCATGTTGGTTGAAGCATGTAAAAAGAAAAAGTATTTTAGTATATTAATATTGTGACGTAGGGCTTTTGACTATATTGTGTTGTTGTACTAAGTTGGCTGCATGATGTATTCTTTTGTTATTTACTTAACTTACTATTGACAAAATCGCTGTTGATGTTGGTGGAAGCCATTATTTGTAAAAAGTAATATCTCACACTATTTATGTTACATGTTGTATGTACAGACGCCAGTACATCAAGCTACCCCAATCTGTCAAATTTCTGCAATTGAAAGTGAACCTTATGCTTATGTGATAAAGTTGAAAATCTATAAAAGAAATTTGACAGAATGGGGTAGCTGGATGTAATGGCGTCTGTAACCTTGTATTGGTTTGATACAGTATTACCCACTTAATTATTAACATGGATTAGCTTGATAAGTGTTAGCATTTCAGCAAATGAAACCGGATGTTTCTCAATCTCATCCATGTTGTAATGGGGATAGATATTAATGTTGTATGATAATGTATGGGAATATTGTCATTATTGGGAATAAAAATTCGCTAGAATGCAATAAAGTTATATTACTGTTAGAACAGTAGGTACAATAAGAAATAACAATCACTCTCATGTTATTATAAAACTTGATTGTTATTATGTGCCCTTAAACTTTTGTTCTCTACAATTATGTATAAATGATGAACCAAAATTTGCCGAGCACATCATGGCATGACTTTGTACATAGTCCTCAACATCATCATCAGAACAGCTGTAAGAAGTCCACTGCTGGACTTAAAACTCCCCCAAAAATTTTGGAGAATATGCCATAATCGCCACGCTTGGCAGATGGGTTGGCAATCGCATTATGATGAACATAGTACTCAGAAAGAAGCTGCTGCCCGTCCTTTGCTAGATATTCCCTTGGGTCGACTTCTACTCACCACATGGGATGATATAGGGTGATGATATACTGATATTCACCGCCATCACCACACAGCATATTTTAGTATATAGATACATGGTTGTGGAGGTCAAAAGGTTAAAGAAACTGATTTCTTTGATGCCCAGAGATGTATCGTACTCTGATGTGAGATACATCTCTGGACATATTTGATTTGCACTATTTATTTAAATAATTATTCTATTGCAACTTATTATCACATATTTCTGCTGTTACGGGTCAAGATAATGGTGAGCTCTCCCCAGCTCATGTGGATATATCTATTAATTGTGTAAAATAGGAATTAGAAACATTTGCTGCAGATATGCATCTGAAATATGAGCAATGATTGACTATTGACGTATCTATTATCCAAAGACTAATAATTGTTTAATTATATTCAAATATCTGAGCTTCCAAAATGAACTTTAACTCAGTTTTAGTATAAGTACATTCAAGCAATAATTTAGAAGAAGAGGAAAGGATTTATTTTTGACTGTATGATATTTTCATGATAATATAATATTTGCTGTATGTATACTTATGTTACTTTCTGTCTAAAAAGGCATCTCAGCATTAGCTACAATGATACTTGGATTGCTGCAACACTGGTCTTCCAGAAGCTCCAGTGATTTATTATACAAAAAATTCATAAAGTACCTGTACATAAAAAAGAAATTGGCAACTTAATTATAATGATGTTTCTATCTCCACATGACACATAAATAATTGTTTTAGTAAATTTGGTCTTTGTTTTTGTCACACTTTAAAGTGTAAATTTGAGTTTTCAACCCCTGACATAAAGAGACGTACTCCCCAATGGATGGACTGATTCCAATGAGTTCTTTTTATTCAGATGCTAGGGTAATCGAGATAGTTCTTATTTAATTTAGCCATCCAAAAGTTACAGACTGGCCTGTTGGCGTAATGGTTGATGAACCTGACTGCTAAACCAAAGATCGTGAGATCGATCCCGATCCAGTACGCACGGCTACATATCAAGCTATACATTTCCAATATAAGCTGATCTGTCAATGTATGGAAATCCTATACAGTGCAAGATCAGCTTATACTGGAAATGTATAGCTTGATGTGTAGCCGTGTGTACATAAATCTTTGTGTGAGAGCATGATTATTTGTTCAGTGTCCTGGTGTGATTTATGTATGATATGTATGTATTTAGAAATATAAAAGTATGTTTATCAGTTGACGGGTTGCCATAGTACAGTGCTTTGCCTAGTTTGGGATCAGATGCTAGTGTGTTAGTTGTCTTAAGATAGTTATTTCTAGTTGGAAACCGGATTTGAAGGCTAGGAACAATTTTGTTTTTGTTTTAATTGTTATGATGTTTTTGGATGGTCAGATTTTTGTTCATAACTATCTTAAAACTTTTTTATTTGTCGTATTAGTATAAGATTGTTAATTTTAAAATCATGGTGAATTTAAAAACAGTGCACAAATAATATCATTATCAATAAATAACTGTCCAGATGATAATACAAATCTATGAATACAATACTTACCTACTGGATTTTTTTACACCTTTGATTTCGACCTTTCATAGAGAATTATTTACTACACGCTTTTATAATATTTAAGATTATGATTGCCAGGAACATTAGAATAACAATGCATTTCATTACCCACTCAAAAGAAGAAGCAAACAATGTACAAACGCCAGCACATCCACGCCAATCTGTAAAATTTATTTTATAGATTTAAAACTTTATCACAAAAGCATAAGGTACACTTTCAATTGGGGAAATTTGGCAGTTTGAGGTAGCATGTGCTGGCGTCTTTACGTTTTTGCCACCCAGTGTATGGCTTGAAATACAGCAGATTGACCGAATGTTTGAGCGATGTATGGCTTCATTATTTATGTGCCTTCTAATAAGGAGAAAATCATTATTTTTATGGGTCCCTTACCCGCGCAGAGAAGTTACTGTCCTCAGGAAATTGTTTCTCAAAATAGATAAGGTTTAAGTATATCATAAAACGTACACGATGCACTAAAATTACCGCTTACAAAAAGTCACAGACAGACAGTCACAGGCCGAATATTATTTTCTTAGAACACTTCCATATATATTTTTTCATAAAAAAATATCATGTACCTATGGCACATGATATTTTTTTATTCTTGGCAAGTTTCGGTAGGTATTTTTACAAAGTTTCCCGACTGGGGAATACAGGGAATTTTGTACCGTATAAGGAGTTACGGTACAAAAGTCCTTCCTATGCGCAGGCCAACAATAAGGTGTCGTAATTGATCATTAATGGCATTTTAACCGCTGAACCAATTTGCTTAGCCAAGTCCGAGTTGAGACCGGCTCTTTAAGGGTTCCGTACAGTGAAAGCAATTAAATCCTTAAGTTTTGGTCTATCTTACATATAGGTATAAAAATGAATCAAGGTTTTTATTATTATTGCTCGAGTTAGTAGATATAAAGTATATATTGATAATAATTGAATTTTGCACGATTTTAAAGAGTATCCGCTGAGGATGATCTCGTCTAGGCTTTTAGTACAATATCATATGGTACACAATATACAGAAATTTCAATTCATAACTCGTGTGGCTTTTGTGATCCTAAGTAAGAATTGTTTAACACTTATCTATTGTTTAACACTTATCACTATGACAAACGCCCTTTTATTTATATATGAATTAAAAATAAAAGATATGGAATCGTAATATTTTTCCATCGCCTTCTTTTAATTACTTAATAATACTTAACTGTATAATAACCAGTTGGGTTATAGTTATAATGCAATAAATGTTTTCATATTCATTACCCAGTAGTGACAGAAGTAGGACTCAGTGTTGATATTTTGTAAGGGATCCTAAAAACTAAGGCTTTATTATACCTGTTATACCGTTGCATCTAGATAAATAGCCCACTTTTAGAATTAGCTTGTACTGATTATTCTCAGTTGCACTAACCGTCATTGTCACCCTTGTAAATACGTTCTTATATAGATAAATTACACCCAGACTCAGGACAAACACACATGTTCATGCACACAAATATCTGTCCTGGGTCTCTACCAGCTAAGTCGCCGAACATCGATTTCTTAAATGGCGTTCAAATAAATAAAGGTTAAAGATTACTTAATCAATCGTTAAATCGACTTCCATGAGCACATGTGATGTCATAAATGGTCCGGAATCCATTGTCAACGTTGAAGCCGATTTAACGATTAAGTCATTTTTAACCTTTATTTATTTGAACGTCATTTAAGAAATCGATGTTCGACGACTTAACCGGTAGAGCCGCTTGAGCCGAATTGAGTGTCTTTTTTTTTAAATCCCTTTCGTCAGTAGTGGTTGAATTCGGGAATTCCTCCAAATGGCAAATTCATTTGCCCCAGTAGTGACGAAGACATTTATAGCCATAGCCTATGAAATATTTGCTAGATTTCCACAGTAATAGCGTAGCTACGAGATTTGAGACTTATCACCGGTGGCGGAAAACGGTATATTTTAAAAAGTCTTTTTCCTCGTGGTATTAGCATTTATTTATATGCCTCCTTTATATAAAGAAAGATGAAGTTTCAATTAACTTTAAATTGCTTCAAAAGGGGGAAGTTACTGAATTGTGTTTTTTTTAGTGTATGTAAGTAGGTACACTGATTACGTCGGAATTTTAAAACCGATTTAGGAGGTATTTTTCTGTTGTGTAAAGGAAACTTTCGAATTGAGCCCACATTATAGTAATGGACTTACATGGAGTTAGTCTTTAAACCAGCACCAATAATATGAATATTTTATATAGCGCCTACTATTTTGTTTGCTATTCTTATCAAATTACAAACTAAATAGCAGGCGCTTTTCTATGCTGATTATTTTACTATCAAGGATAATCTATTGAGATAGTTTCGTAAACATTTCATTTTCATAAGTTGAAAAGTTTATGAAACCAAACAATAATATGATGAATAGTTTGGTTTCAGCGGCTACTGACTGCAGAAATGTTGTGTTTTAATAATTATTAGTAGTTCACGGACATGTGGAATTAAGAATCACTTCTTATTTCTGTAATTTATATATGGCAGGTATGTCCGTATACAGATATTTATTTATTTTGTAATCAATATGTTTACTCTACGATTTATTTAATTATGGTATTTTGTGGTACTCATTAATTCAAAAGTTTGCGGGCCTAATAATTTTCGGGAATAATATTCATTAATAAATTAAGCTCCCCTTTGCACATGATTTTATAATTTTGTTAACGTAAATCTATGTTTCTGTGTGCGAAATCTGAAAATGTTTACCAGAAAACTAAACTTAATTTATATCTATACTAATATTATAAAAGGAGAAGAACTGTATTTTTGTTTATAACGAATAAACTCAAAAACTACTGAACCAATTTTAAACATTCTTTCACTAGTAGAATGCTACATTATCACTTGTCAATTGAATAAAATTAAGGATCCCTACCAAACTGGAATCCTAACCATAAACGGTACAAATCTTTCAACATAAACCTCCTTACACCGCATGCGCTGTAAAAACTATGATGATAGAACATAAAAATGTATGTAAAATATACATAGGTATTGCAATATTAAATAACATATCAAGATCTACAAACTACTTATTTACACATAAAATCTTGATAAAATCGCCGGCCGTAATTATACCACGTTATTTATATGTATCTTGGTATTCATTATCGTTAACCAAATAAATGCTTTTGGAGCATAAGTAGGTAGTCGGTCAGTTACCGTAAAAATCACTTTTTGAAATATTGGATTCAACGTTTTATTTAAAAGACGTCATTGATTTAAAAACAATCAAGACTAATGTGCGTGGGAAGGGAAGTGTATGAGAGAGGCAGCCGCACAGTTTATCTTCTCTCTTCAACAGAAATTTACTTGTACTTCTTTTCTGATCTACCTATTTGTATCTTGTTTTCTAACAGTAGTAAAGCTAGAACCTCTCTTCCACTCCACAGAATACCTATCACACTAATATTATAAATGCCAAAGTTTGTGAGTGTGTATGTTTGTTACTTCTTCACGTCCAAACGGCTGGAGCGATTTTAATAAAATTTCGTATCGAGTTAGCCGACACCCTGGATTATCACAGGCTATCTATATCTATATATATATATATATATATATATATATATATATAAATCAATGCCACAATGCCTTTACCGATTTGGCTAATTTTGGTCTTGAATTATTCGTGGAAGTCCAGGGAAGGTTTGTACGAAAATTTAAAAAAAGTCTTGAAAAAGTGAAAATCAGCATCTTTTAGCAATTTAAAATATTATTTAGTTGAATAAATGAACTTAATCATTTTTTTATTACTATGCCTTATACGTAGCGAAGCACGTACCGGGCCGCTAGTAATTTATAAAGTTTAACGCGGGTAAAACCGCGGGGCACAGCTCTCAGTCACTTATAAATTATACACAAAATGTAAAAAATAAAATTAATTTTCTCTTTTACAGTTGCATGTGTTTTGTGTGAGAGTTAGTCGAACTTTCGTAAAAAAAAAATTACACAATATCGTCATATTATATAACGTTTGCCCATCTAGCCCACCTTGTGTGAGTGTGACCACCTCGGTACGCAGGAGGCAAATAAATAAATGGGCAACAAAGAGCTATGCTTCCTGGTGGGCCTGTTAGGACCACGAGGAAGCATGGTTGAAAAATCCGATTGCCATCTAATTGGTGGTATTAACATGGGGGCAACTAGGAATTACCTGTTTTAACTTTTGTTCTACACATCTAACAATCCAGGTGTTAATTATAAACCATATATTTAAAAAATGTTATAATGTATTTTATTATTGCAAAAATTAATATAAAAATGCAAATATAGCAAGTATGTAAATATTTAGTAGCAATAAATGTTGTCCACCATTCAACATCTTTTTAATCTATATCGTGTAGTTGAACTACTAATGATGCTCTCACTGGTCCGGAAATGATTGGCGAGGTTAAGCAACTGGGCTCGCGGTCAGTCCGTAGATGGGTGCACTTCTAAGCGTCTCCATTCTTCGGAGGGTACGTTAAGCTGTCGGTCCCGGTTGTAGCCGTTAGGCAACAGTCGTAAAGCCATGTCAGAGGCCTAATGGGCGGCTTGAACAACTGACGCTAGGGTAACCACGGCCCATACGGCAACTAAGTAATGACTATTAAATCACGTAGCTAGCTACGTGCAACTGCGCTACAAGCACTGTGAGGCTGGCTACCGTTGTGGTTTTAGTGGGTCGAGCCCCACACCACATGCTACTAGAGCATTTCCACCACGCAAAAAAAAAGGATACAATTGATACTACTAACTGTAAGAGGACAAAATCGAATGTGTTCGAATTTATCAGTCGGGTTGCCTAGTTACCACTTTCACATCTTAAGCCCATTTAGAGATGAAATTCAACAACCCAGCCATACTGAAGTTAATGTTAGTAACCAAGACAGCCCGCCCATACGTCAGTTTCTAGTTAGCTTCTTAGAGTCAATTTATACTAGCGCAGAGTTGAAGCGCATCGAAGCGTCTATCCAAAACTGAACATAACAAATTCAACCTTAACTCCACAATGTAACGCTCACATTACACACATTACTTCTGAGATTTAAAAAAGACGCGCGCATTCTTCGCGTATCCGTGCGCCCACTAGCGAACGCTAGCGCTTTCTTTTTCTTCTTCTTCAACTTCCGATATAAGTAATATCATAGCAAGATCAATGTCAACAATTTTACACACGTTTCAGCTACGAGAGTCAACTGGCAAGTGATTCAATAGCACTGCTGTTGATGCCTATTACTACCTACACGTAAAAGAGTGCGCGCGTATTCGCCACAATACGCGCGCATCCGTGCGGCTTCGCTTTTGTTATAAAGAATTTGACGCTTCGACTCTGCGCTAGTATAAATTGACCCTTAGTCAGAAGATTCAAAGATTTTGTTTGATTACTGCGATTATGGCCTTAACGTTGTCTACAAGGCTCAGACGGCAGTCTCCCGCCCAAAAACCCTATAAATACATAACATTTGTTTTTTTTTTATTGTGCGGTGCAGAAATCGGATCCTCAACCTCACGGGCGCACAGGCTCAAACAGACGTCATCCCATGTGTACATAAATAAATAAACTTGTGAGTATGTAATGACAACTTTTACTATATGCATAATACGATATTATTTATTTATTTTATTTATTTATTTATTTATGTACACACAAAAAAACATACAAAATTTAACATAACGGAAACGAAGAGTACATAGGATCTGCTTATTTCGTAAGAAATTTCTTCCAGCAGACCCGCGACAGGAAATAAATAATTAAAGATAGTCAATACTGTGTGTAGGTCAACAATATACTTACATACTAATAATTTACATAAATACTTAAATACGAATATATACCTCTATTATACTCAGAGTTAATTTAAAATACACTTAATACTAATACTAATGTACATTCTAACTGGACGAAATAGATAGATAGTGTTTTTTGATTTGTGTTTTGAAAGAATAAATAGAATTGCAGTTCCGAATATTTGGCGGAAGAGAGTTCCACAGCCTAACCGCATGAACAGTAAAGGAGTGGGAATAGAAATCGGTTTTATGGAGGGGAAATTTTAGAAGGGATTTCATGTGCGATCTGCAAAGAGCACCAGGTGCAGATTTAAAGGAGAAGCGCTCTCGTAGATAGGAAGGGGATTGAGGATTATGGAGGATATTAAAAAGGAGACACAATATGCGAGTGTTCCTACGAAAACGAATTGGGAGCCACTTGAGATCTTTACGAAGTTTAGAGACATGGTCGAACTTTTTCAGGCCGTATATAAACCGAATGCATAGATTTTGTAAACGCTCTAATTTAGAAGCTCCTCTGTAGCGTCTAGATAGCAACCAAGATAGGCATTATCAGAGTCTGAGCAAGAGAGATTTTAGTTTTCAAAGGTAAAAAGTTTTGAAGGTATTTCTACGAGTGGAACGTGAAGTGGACTTTTTTGCTGACTTCAGCGATTTGTGCTTTCCAAGAGAGGTTGCAATCGAAAGTAAGTCCAAGATTTTTTGCTGTATCGGAATAAATAATTGGCACACCATCGAGGTACACTGGTGGAAAAGAATTAGGATCAAATTCACTGCGCATATGCCTACTGCCTATTACCATGGCCTGCGATTTCGCAGGATTTAAAAGTAAACCATGAGACTGAGCCCAAATACTAATTAACCCCAGATCGTGATTCATTGCAGCAATGGCAGCATCAGCGTCATCAAGGGTGAACGACCGATAAACTTGCAAATCGTCTGCGTAGAGATGGAAATTAGAGGAGATATCTTTTGTAACAGAGTTAATAAAAATAGAGAATAATAAGGGAGATAGAACGCCACCCTGAGGCACACCCGCACTGAGCTCACACCAATCGGAGAATGACTCGTCAAGGCGTACACATTGCGAGCGACCCCGAAGATAAGAGTCAAACCAGGTTAAGGTAAAAGGTGAAAAGTCGAGTGAAGAGAGAATACCGAGAAAGATGTCAAAATCGACTGAATTAAATGCTGTACTAAAATCTAAAAGTATGAGAACGGTAAGAGATTTATTGTCCATAGCCCATCGAATGTCGTCGGTGACTTTGACAAGAGCAGTTACCGTGCTATGGCCAGATCGGAAACCAGACTGGAAAGGATTAAGAATACGGTTACAAGAAAGGAAATCGGACAGCTGCTTATGAACAATATGCTCCAAAACTTTGGAAAGGAACGGAAGGATAGAAATAGGACGAAACTGGGACGGTGCTGATGGATCGGAGACTTTAGGCAGAGGAATGATATGAGCTTGTTTCCAAGCAGTGGGAAAACGGGAAGAAAATAAAGAATAATTGAACAAATGAGTAAGAATAGGAAGGACAGTAGGAAGGATAGGATTTATCATTTTGGAGCATAGATTATCATGTCCAGCAGAAGTTGAAGAGATTGAAAGAACTGATTTTTTGACATCCTCCTCGGTAACAGAAGTAAAGCTGAAAGAAGAATCATGTGTGATTGGAGACTGTAAAAGATCAAGCAGTGTCTTGGTTTTGACATGTGTATCAAGAGTAACAGGGGGAGCAGAAAAGTGTGAGTTGAGGGAATTTAAATCAAGGTATTTACAGGCCAAAGAGGGAGATTTACCTATACCATTGGACTTAAGAAATTTCCAAACTGAAGAAGGATCGCGGTTATCGAGAGACTTGTAGAAGTGGCGCTTCGTAGCATCACGACACAGACGATTGCACACATTACGCAAAGATTTATACCTATTCAGGTTTACCTCCGTGGGATTCCGCTTGTATCGTCTCTTAGCTTTATCCCTACAAGCCATTGATTCTTTAATAGAGTCATTGATCCACGGAGCAGGGTTATGCTTCATCCTAACACGTCGTTTGGGAGCATGACGCTCGTATAGGTAAAGGATATTAGAGTTAAAAGCATCCACCTTACAATCAATGTTGAGAGCATTGTATACTCCTGACCAATCAATACAATTAGCGTCTCGCTGTAATGCCTTCAAAGCAATACCTTTGAAATTTCGAAGAGATAGAAAATTAGATTTGCGCTTAGGGGAACGAATTCTGAAAGATAAATAAATCAAATCATGATATGAAAAAGAAGCAGTGAGTTGACCGTGAGTAGCGACTTGATCGGGAGAGGAGACAATCATAAGATCCAAGAGTGAAGGAGTGTTATTAGGGGCATAGTGAGTTTCTATAAGAGGGAGAATATGAAGATTAATAGAAGAAAGAAGGGATAGTAGCTTACGAGAACGATGATCATTTTTTACTAAGCAGGTATTAAAGTCGCCCATCAGGATTACGTGATCATAAATAGGGCACAGGTTATTTAACAGGGTGTCGAGAGAGTCAAAGTAGTCGACTCGTAGGTTGGGGCTGTAATATACTCCAAGGAGCACCTTAGTATGATGGAAATTTATTTCTAGAAATAAATGTTCAGCAGACCCAGTATATTGCGAAGGGGATGTGCTGATAATTTTGTACGGAATATCAGCTCGGAGATATATCCCAACGCCACCGCAGCCTTTATTAATTCTATCGTTTCGAATTAAAACGTACCCTGGAAGTGCCACAAAAGCAGATTGGACAGATGGTTTCAGAAAAGTTTCGGAAATCAATAGAGCTTCGATGGGAGAATTGCTAATAGACGTTAGAAGTTCAGAGTAATGACCGGGAACATTCTGCGCATTGATAAGAGCAACGTTAAAATTTTTACTGTAATCGGATAGGATAGAGGACAACTGATCATGCAACGTCAATACTGTGGAATGATCATTCTCTGCACTGATAAAACTGTCTGAAGATGAGTTACATGAGAAAAAACTATCATCTAGGTTCATGATATTATTCTTAATGTACCTATAAAAAAATAATAAATATATAAAGTCAAAAAAATAAATATATATAATATGAAAACTTAAAAATATATAAATATATGTATACCTATATATAAAAACAACAACAAGTGTATGACGGTTACTAAACTCTCCCACTCGCTGGTAAGATAGAAGAAATTGCTTTTACTAGTTTAACTTATGAAATATATATACAGACAAATAAATTAATTTAACATTCTATACACACAAACATTCACATCCACATTTTACATCAGACAATTGGTAGGCATGTAATACTAGTAATAACTAAACGTGACGTAATATTAAATAAAAAATTAAAGAATTTAATTAAACATAAACATTGTTTGCACAAGATGTACCACAATGTATAAATGATATTATGTTAGGATTCACCTACTACTACTACTAGAATACCTACATCGTCTCATTGCCGCTGCAGATAAGTAAAACTACTTCAGTTTCCTATACATAACAATAATAATAATGTTCTCCCAACCGCATTTCGGCCAATTGCGCAGGACATATTACACAAGTGTGTGTGCAAACACAGGGGCACTTTCTATTCCATCACTCTCATGATCCGATGGCGACTAGCGACACGACCGGAAAGAGGTCAGGTACAGGACCGACGGATTTACGTGCTCTCCGAGGCACGGGGGTGTAATACCGGCAACTTCCAGACTTCGGGTTGACACTGAGAAATTTCTTTTTACGGAAAAATTCTATAATCACTTTTATGGCCCGACCCGGGATTTGAACCCAGAACCTCATTATCTGCGGTTGAACACGCTCTAGACCAACGAGGCTTCCTATGCAGTATTCAGTGCTTCCGCTAAACATATTTAATTTCATAAATATGAAAAGTTGAAACTACTAGTTGGTATTGATTCTAGCTATAAGATAGTCTGTCCTGATATCCTTTAGATAATTTGGGGTAAGCAAGCAGAGGCGTTAGTATTGCGCCGTAGGGACCTCTTAAAGCAATGATAACTGGTTGAGAAATTATGGGGTAAGAGGTAAAACAAACTCACAATCGCATTTAGTACCAGGTGCCCACTCTTCCTTATTATGTTAATACTGCTTATAATAAAACACTGAACTTAAATACAACTTTATTCTAACCAGCCATTGGATTTGCATGTATGGTAACTGATGTTATTCTAGCTTCTGTCAGAGGTTTGAATGTTTTGGGATTTACTGGCATTTTTTCCAAATCATCAAGTGCTTCAAAACCGTCAATAATTCTGTAATCAAACAAAAACAATAATTTAGTCTTTAATGAAATCTAAACACTCAATAATGTAATACTTGTTCCACATTAAGTTCCATTCTACAGCCAGATCTGCTGGCAAAATAAATACAATGCCTGGTGTTTGGGTTGACATTGAAACATGTAAGTGGTTAACTGCAGTATACTTCATCATAACAGCAGTAAATAGTTGACTGCTCGACAAAAGCCTCCCCCAAGAATCATCTTGGAAGATATGCCATAATTACAACACTTGGCAGACGGGTTGGCAATGGCAGTATGATGGTCAAAGTACTCAGAGAGATGCTGCTGCTCATCCTCTGGTAAATATTCCCTCGTGTCAACTTCTAAGCACCCCATGGGATAAGATGGGGTGATGATATTCTGTCTTGTCCAGTGCACTTAATGTAGAATATTTATTGTGCATAGGGATATGTGCAGTAGGGACATAATTTTTGGGTAGAAGTATGTGTTACTGGCCGTATTTCAACTATGGTTGCCAATCTTAATAGGACTAGCCAAATATGTAGGGTATTTAATAATGCAGTAATGTATGCACCAATATGATCTTTTTACTCCCTAACTCTTGTAATTTGATGGGAGAGCTATGGGAGATGACTGGAGAGTGATAAGGTTTTGGACAAACAGCTTTTTAAAAGCTCTTTGAGACATGGGCATATAACTACACCAACTTCCACACTCCAGGCTTCTACTGGGAGATTTTTATTTAAGCAGAAAATTTACTATAACACTTTTTAGCCGGTCACCATAGCCTAGTTGGTAGTGCTCCTGCCTACGAAGCTGGTGGTCCTGGGTTCGAATCCCGGTAAGTGCAAATATTTGTGTGATGAGCACGAATATTTGTTTCTGAGTCATGGATGTTTTCTATGTATATAAGTATTTATCTATCTATATAAGTATGTATATCGTCGC
The DNA here is from genome assembly GCA_951640165.1 of Pseudoips prasinana. Taxonomy (NCBI): domain Eukaryota; kingdom Metazoa; phylum Arthropoda; class Insecta; order Lepidoptera; family Nolidae; genus Pseudoips; species Pseudoips prasinana. The sequence goes on along the minus strand of OX621236.1, from coordinate 28,221,550 downwards.
CTGGTACCCATAGTACAAGCTTTGCTTAGTTTGGGGCTAGGATGATCTGTGTGACATTGTCCCTAGATATTATTATTATTATTTTAGCACAACCTGGGATTTGAGCCCATTACCTATAGTTGAATATGATACCCCTAGACAAGACAGTTAAGTAAATTTTTCTGTACCAAACATGTACCATAGTCTAAAATAATACCATGTCAATTGTTTTTTAAAGCCAAGCCTGCACTATGGTATGTAATCCCTGTGTTGCTGGGTACTTTTCAAACATGTAATTGACGAACACGAAGTACATCCAGTCTCAGAACAACTATTTATGAGTCAGAGCAATAGTTCTCATGCGCGGGAATCAAACCTGGAACATGAAGCGGCGAGGCTACTGTCTTAGCTGCTGTAATACATGTGCATTATAATAGAGTCCCACAATGTAAACCATACCCTAACATAAGGGAAAAATGCTATTGTACTTTTTGTTATATACCTGCCGAATATTGTGTACTTCAGGTCCAAGTGAGGTTGTTCTCCATAAGAGAAGAAAAATTGACTGCCATTTGTATTTGGCCCATTATTTGCCATGCTCAGTGTACCACGTGTATTGTGCTGCAAATGAAAAATAAAATGGATTGTCTTAATTAAGAAAAATAATATACCATATCAAATACCTAAGTACAGCACGGCCTTGATAATCCATACCCCAGCTCGTCCGAACGCCTCTATAATCCGAACGACCCCCCTTACCCCTGCGCAACAGCCATTTCTCACAGATCCCACATACTCAAGCTGTGTCTTGCTTAAATACTTGTTTGGAATCGGCAAATGAAGTCGTCATTTCTATTCCGGAAAAAATGCTGTTACGTAAATTAAGGGATAAAGCATTTTCTATTTCACTAAATACTACTCGTCAGAGCACTATATTGGAATTCTTTAAAAAAGTGTGATTAATAAGCATTGTATCAAAGTCAAAATCATTTATTCCGTAAAATTTTTACATTTATGTGGAATTGTCATATTTTTTTACCCTACCATGCAGTGCAAGTGCATGACGAGGCAGCTACTGAGAAACACTGCCAGAAAACTCAGTAGGAATCCTTTTTTTTAATAAAATATACTTAAGATTAATAACAATCATGTGTGTTGACTCAGAACAATTCAATCCCAAGCACTTTTATCACTTAAATATTCAGAAATGTAATATGCCCTGCTACACAATTTGGCTTTAATAATTCTTTTAAACTTATTCGTAGATAATTCTCTAATATCACTGGGAAGTTTGTTATAGAATCTTATACAACATACCATTCCTATCTAACATACATACTTCAATAAACACATTATAATGTAAAATATTTTTGTTTTATTTCGATAAATCCTTTTCAAAATTTTAACATACTATAATCCGAATGCTTCGTGCATCCGAACAGGGTATAAATTTTCGGTGTTCGGATCATCGAGGCCCTGCTGTAGTTAGTTCCATAATAAAAACTATATCAATGGTTAGTCAAAAACTTTTTCATTTGCAATACAACTACAAATAATTGAAATTAGAAATTAAAGTAACCTAGATGTATCTTTGTTTCCATAAGTATAATAATATTTAATCTATATAATTATTTCTTTTTATAAAGACATCATTTAAATGACACGCTAATCTGATCACAAAATCTATTCTTATTATATTTATTAGTAATTATATTATAATAAGTGCAGCATAGACAAAACATGCTGTTCTATTTATAATAAGTTAAAAACTTAACTTTTACTAGGTATTAAGTACATAATCAAAGCATCAAGTACAGATTGCTGGTTCAAACTGCCATGTAATGACACTAATATTATAAAGGCGAAAGTTTGTGAGTGTGTATGTTTGTTACTTCTTCACATCAAAACGGCGAGAGTGATTTTAATAAAATTTGGTATGGAGTAAGCTGATACCTTGGATTAATTTTTGTATATTTTTTCATATCATTATGTACTAATGTGATTTTAAAGTTAAGTTATTAATATTAAGGTTAATTTATAAGTTATTAATGATTACCTTTAGCTCTTCTTTAAATTCATCTTCAAACTTCCTTCCCCAAATTGATGATCCACCTTTGCCTGTTCCTGTAGGGTCACCAGTTTGTACTATGAATCCCTGAAATTCAAATACATATAGCTAAGCATGAAAAAACTTAGTCAAGTATGTAGCAGTATGATCATATGTTTTGCAAATCAAAAGTATGAACATGAATCAGATCAACAGATAAAATATCGATTTCTGAATGAGAGCTACAACCATACCTTAATGTTTCTGTGGAATAAACAACCGTTGTAATAATCACTACCACATAGCGCTAGAAAATTCTCACAAGCTTTAGGACACTGTTCACAGAACAACTCGATCTTCATGTCTCCCACGTCAGTGTGAAGTGTTACAGACATTATTATAAAAATAATTTACTATTACGATTTGAATTATTTATACAAATAAGTGAAAGAGAATTGACTTGTTTATATTCTACTCAACACAAACAAACATAACCTATAAATGTTTTTTTTTTTTTTTTTTTTTTTGCCCTCTTTGGGCAGGCTAAGGTCTGTGACCATACCGCCTCGTCTTCAGTTGTATTATTTCTAATTTTATATTTTAAAGTCAGTCAGTCATGTCCGTCACGTCCGTCACAGTCATGTCCGACACGTCCGTCACAGTCAAGTCATAGTCCCACCTCAGTAAAGCAGTGGAAACTTTACTAGAGGCTTCTATGGAGTTTTGGTTTCAACACGGAAAATCACAATTCACGGATATATCGCACTTTCCTCCACTTGTGTACGTTGTCGAAGATGTTATGTCTAAAAATCCACCGTATTTACACATAAAAACTCGAATTTACACCAGTTTTTGAAAATAAAACATAGCCTCGATGCGTCCTTTTCCGCGTTGGCGCCAAAACCCCCTATACAGTGGCACAAACTTATCTGGCCCGCTGGCAGCGTCGCTGTTATCGCATTTAGTGTTGCTAGTAACTATTTTTTGCAATAAAGTGGGTAAACATAATATGCACATTGTAACGTAAATATTACTTCACTAAAAAGCAAACAAATACTGTCATTACAAATCTTTATATTTTTATACAATAATTATGATCATTTACATAAAATGTATGCTGAGTGTCCTCTAACGGGGATACTCCAGGTATTATTATGTCACCGAAATTGTTTACTGCAGGAGTCATTTCATCATCATCATTATCACTGCTTTCACTTTCATTATCACTACCTAATTGATTGATGAAATGCTCTTCTAAGTATCCATCCCTTTTCGATACTCATTTTCAATATTTTTTACATGATTGCAATGCTTTTGCCATTCATTGACTGTTATTTTATCAAATCAATGTAGACATTTCAGAATACGATCTACCAATATTCTGATCTGCTATAAATTTTTGCATCTGCTTGCTCTTTTTCTTTCACAAGTTTTCTTACAAATCACTTCCCGACACCTATAATGGAAATAGCAAAAATTTAATAAATAATGAATATTTTAAAATATGTATTTAAATTTAAATTGCGAAGGGGTGTTTCGTATTTTTTCAGAAGCTGACAACACTAACCTGTAGCAGCAGCTACGCGTTCATACAACTTATTGAAGGGTATAATTGGTGCCTGAAGGTGTTTTTCTTCATTCATAATACAAAAATAATTCAATACTTTTAATATAAGGTTCCTCGCATCACTTTTTAAAGCTTTCGGCATTTCCTTCAGCATAAATACGATACGCTACAAACAATCAATGGCAGAAATGTCAGGGAATAACAGTCGATTGACATTTCAAACTGGCGTCGTTAGTGCTATTTTTGGCCACCGGGCCAGATAAGTTTGTAGCACTATAAATGTTTTTATTTGATGACACTTGACATTCATAATAGTAATAGACATAACAAGTATTTTTTTAAATTCAGTTTTGCGGCCCTGTTTTTTTGACCTTATGAGCCATCTTCAGTAGTATTATCGTTATTTTTCGTCGTACCTATTATTAAAAGAATCGTAATAGGTTTATTAATTAGGACCTTCGAGCATTTTTGTCTCAATTTTCGAAGATTGTAAAACGAACACTATTTGTCCTTAGACGGTTATTTTATTTGTAGTGTTGTTTTAATAATAATGTGTTTGAATTGGAGTAGTTTCGTCACTAGGATTAACATTCTTTGTTTACATTGTTTAAATTACTTTTTTAGCCAAACGTTAATAAAATAAAAATAAATTTCATTGCAACATGTTACATGCGTAAACGAGATAGACTACATAATATATGAAAGCTTCTTATTGTGATACTCCTGTTCAGATTCTAATATAAGTATTTTGCACATATACATTCAGTCAAAAAAGTATCGGGAATGGATGATTTGTTTATGGTTCCAAATTAAATTTTTTTTTGTTGTTGTTAGATTGGCACAACTGTTTTCCATTTTGGCGCGGAGTTTGAGTTGCATTTGTTATTTATATTAAATACAGTGCTGGTTTTAGTAATATCATAGTGTGTATTGCGAATTTCATAATGGACAAAAATATCGAACAGAGAGTTTGTCTTAAATTTTGCATCGCTAATGGAATTTCGTGTTCGGAGTCAATGAAAATGTTACAGAAGGCTTACGGTGAATCAACTTTATCAAAAACTCGCGCTTATGAGTGGTTCAAAGCGTTCAAAAGCGGTCGAGATGTGATGAAAGATTTGCCTCGCTCTGGTAGGCCATCAACGTCTGCAACTGAAGTTAACATCGCAAAAGTGAAGGAAATAGTGACTGAAAATCCTCATTCAACTCTGAGAGAGATAGCCGCCGAACTTTCTGTATCTTACGAGTCGATTCGTACCATTTTAACTAATCATTTGGGTATGAAACATGTTGCCGCTCGGTTAGTCCCAAAAGATCTGAATTTTCTACAAAAACTCAATCGTATGAAAGTCGCTGAGGACATGGTAGAACGAGTCAATTCCGGCCCAACATTCATGAAACGCATTGTTACTGTTGACGAGACGTAGGTTTACGAGTTTGACATGCAAACTAGTCAACAAGCTTCGGAGTGGCGCCTTCCAACTGAACCGAAACCGAAAAAACCACGCCAAAGTCGATCAAAAGTCAAAGTCATGTTGACTGTTTTCTTTGACTATTACGGTGATGTGCACTCTGAATTCTTACCGGAAGGTCGAACGGTAAATAAATAATATTATTTGAGCGTTATGCGGCGTTTAAGAGCAAATTCGAGGAAACAGGGCAGATTTGTAAAAAGAAAATTCTTGGATTTTGAACCACGATAATGCGCCTTCGCACAAGGCCATCATTGTGAACTAATTTTTGACCAAACACTCAACAAATACCATCCAGCAACCACCATATTCACCAGATATGGCTCCAGCTGACTTCTTTCTTTTTCCTAAACTCAAATTACCACTTCGTGGTACCCGTTTTCAATCAGTAGAAGACATGAAGGAGAATTCGCGGCGAGAACTGCACTCAATTCCGAAAGCAGCGTTTAAAAAATGTTTTGATGACTGGATTATTCGTTGGCGTAAGTGCATCGTTTCTGAAGGAGCATACTTTGAAGGTGATAAAATAGATTTGGATGAATAACAAACATTTTGTATATTATTGATCTTTTCCCGGTACTTTCTTGACAGAGTAGTACTTATCTACTTTTAAACAAAAAGATTGTAGGTTCTTGTGACCGAAAATATGTATTTTTTTAAGAACCTCGTAATTATGGTACGATAATAGTTTGGTCTAAAAAATTGTCCATTTTGTTTAGATGGATAACGTTGAGGAAAATCTGTCCATGATATTCGGCGAACACGAGGCTGAATGTTTCAGGCCGTGCAGGAGCGACGTCGCCGTACTGCAAGTACCTACCGACATCTTCAGAGGCGACCTCCCATGAACTCTCCAATGAAGATGATTTGGACGGGTAATTTGATTTTAATATACATTCTTCAACTCCTAGTTCTTGTTGACAAGATTTAATTAGCAGCCCATGTTTGGATATTGTATTTGGACTTGTATTGCTTAAAAAATCAGTGTTTAAAATTACGGACTGGACAGGTCCAGAGTCTCGGCTGCAACTGCTGTTAGTGATGTGACTGATGTCGAGGATGCCGAAGTATCACTATTGGATTGGGTGGAAGACTCAGTTGTTCCTGTCGTACTGCAACTATCAAACAGCCCAGGACTTCTGGTTAATAACAGTGCAAACTTGTCTACTGTACATTACTTTAAACTATTTTTAATATCAGTTTTCTCACTGAACTGTCCAACACGCCCGATAACCATGCGATTAAAATATTAAGTTATATATATATTATATATAACTTAATATTATAAGCTACAAACCCAAAAGTCAACTCAACCTCTGGTAGGAGACTAACGCCGCCGAAGAAAGAGCTCATATTTTTGGGGTTCTCTTTTTTATGGGGACAGTAAGGCTCAGTAGAATTACCTGATAACTACTGGGCCAAATCACATTTATTGACATTTAATTTAGCGAAATATATGAGCCGAAACAAATTTTACTACTGATAAGAATGCTGTATTTTCATTAATAAAACAGTAACAACACTATTTATGACAAAATCTTATTAATTATTTTAATGATATTATGAAAAATTCTGTATACCCCGAAAAGGAGCGATGTATTGATGAGTCCATGGTTGTGATTAGAGGACGACTGATGATAGGCCAGTACATTAAAAACAAAAAACATACGCCGACCCTAAAGCAGTGGCGGACTTGCAGTTTCGGCCGCTCTAAGCTCCAGGACATGTGCCGCCCCTTTCCCATCACTCTTTCTCATAAAGACTGGGTTTATACCTACTGAATTTACTTTATTGCTAACTTTGAAAAGAAAAGAACGATCAAGCCTCTTCGCAGCTGTTAATTACACGTTAGTCTATTAAATTGAGCGATTGTGCTGAACAGGGAACATATTCGGCAAGGGGTGAAATTTCCTTTATTTTAGCTAACTTAAAGTATTACGATAGCGATTACAACTACATATCGGTTTTAATTTTTTATAAGATTTTGTGTACAATAAAGATAGTAAAATATTACTTATTTACTTTACTATTACATATCCACACTATATGTACACTGCTACTAGGAATGTGGGTAATTTAATAGTAATACCAGCAATAACCTAATAATGTTTGGATTTGTTTATCATTATTATTTTTTAAAATAAAATTATATATAAATATTTTTTTTTTATATTGTGCCACTACTCTCCACAATATCAGTATTTTTTATGAAGCAGCGTAAACGTTTTTACGACGAACTCCATTAGACAACTGTCTTCAACAAACTTAAAACAAAAATGTGTAGTATGTATGGCATATTACACATCTTACCAGGTAAATGGTGAGAATACTGATAATAAAACTAATCTGAAATGTCAGAGCATCGGACCGTAAATGGTATACGATAGTAAATATTGTTGTTTAAGGAGAGTGGGTAATATAGTAAATAAAACTTGATTATATTTATTTTGTGAAGTTACAGACCATGCAACTAGAAAATTGCTTGGAAATAAGTATCTAAATTAAACTCAACGCGTTTAAGTAATAAATTTATTAATAATCATGATTTTGTTGTGTTTCTTAGTAGATGTCAGGCATTATAGGTTTAGTATTAAAAAATAACCATTAAAAATAATATAAATATTATATATTGTACATTTTAACTGAATAAAATATATACTACTACTTATACTGGTAAGTACTTACCGAACCCTATGCACCTAGCACATCCAGCTACTCCAATCTGTCAAATTCCTTTTATAGATTTTCAACTTTATCACAAAAGCATAAGGTTCACTTTCAATTGGGCAAATTTGACAGATTGGGGTAGCTTTATATGCTGGCGTCTGTACTCTGTAGTATTATAGGGCTCGGCACCCACTTACCTACCATCAGGTGGGCAGTTTGCTTGTTCGCCGATCTACATAATATAATCGTATATACAGGCTGACAGCATCGAATATAACCACACAGTATCTACCAGAGAAGGAAATTGTACGGGGTTCTTTGGGGAAGCCCTTGTCCAGCAGTGGAAGTCATGACATGATGATGACACATCTATATATAGATATACAATGTAACACAAAATAAAAAACGCTTTAATTTTATTGAGATCATAACTAAACTACACAATATTATTCAACACCACCGGATTTTTCATTTTGTCCAGCGTGAGGTTCGTGGGTATTTTCATCTACGTGTCCATAATTGCCCAAAATTCTTTGTCCGGTTGGATCGAATGGTGATCTCAAGTGCAACGTTGCTTTATGCCTCTGTCCCATAACTTCGATCTCATAATCACCTCCCAATAAGAACTCTTTGGTAACTTCTGAACCTTTGTTAGACACGTAACCGATGCCTATAGGCTTGTCCAAGTAGAAGGCGTAGTCTCCCCGTCTTAAGTAGCCTACGGGTTCGCCATTTCTGAATAATGCTTCCATACCAAACAAGGCAACCTGCGAAGGATAAAAGAAATTGAAGCTCTGGTGATAGAAGCATCCCCCATACATTGGCAATTGCCCCTATACTATGCGACACAACTCTTAAATACAATTTTACCATTATTGCATTTATAACGTAGTTCATATGAATTCGGTTCACAAACAAAGGAGGAAATCGTATAATATATGGAATATGTAACAAAAATATGGAGGAAATTTAAGGACCTTAATTTACCTACGAAACTAAGCAACTTAGAAAACACAAAAGAATTGTGGAGATCTACTTCTCAGAGAAATATGTTGATCAGCTGACGAATTATTTAAGAAGGCAAAAATAACATTGTTGCCATTTCACTAACGTCTTTTTAATCTGTTCAGTTTCATGTAAAGATAGTTATCAAGCCGCTATATATGTAACTTTGTATATACAGAAGGAACTAGTACAGTCGAATTCAAAACCACCTCCATTTAAAGTCGGTTAGCAAAACATAAAATTTTTCACAAAACCAACCTTATCATCAAGAGTAAAGTAAGCATATTTCTTCGTAACACCGTTGGCTTTGGCTTTAGTAACACGCTCGTTGCCGATGTAGTCACCATCTTTTCTGCACGCGAAACCTAGACCTGCTTCTACCGGGTTGTCATCGGCCCGTAAGTCTGCATTCCATAGATGGTAGCCTAAAAATTTAATTAATATTAAGGGAAAGAAAACTGATATTTAATTTACCAAATAACTTTTTGGCAAATTAAATTGTAGAAAATTGCTGTCTTTTACACCATGAAATTATTTTAAATGTTGCATATTCCTCTAATGCAGCTCAAATGTAAACAACAAGGCATACATATAACTGTCAAACGACAAAAAAAAACGCACCAGGCACACAATTATTCAATAATAATAATAATATATAGGGACAATGTCACACAGATGTAGGTCCTAATGTGTCGCTTATTTTTACTCAGTATTTCGCACCAAACTAAAATTACACTATTAAAGATACCTGTCGTATTTCTTAATAATTATGTTAGAAAGATATGTCAGTAAGTTCATTGTTCAAAAGATATAGCATGAAACTGCATCGCCATGTTATCCGAATGGATAACAATTAACTATTTTGACACTACGGCAGTGTGTGACTATCTAACATATCATAGTAATTTTAAACAAGACAAATCATACCCTTTTTTCAGCGCCCAACGATATACCTAGAAGTAAAAATCCTCTAATTGTACTTACAAAGTTCTATACACCGAAATGTTACATATATTTCCCAACAAATTAATTCGCATTGATGCCTTGGCCCTTGAATATGTACTAGCTGAGAAACTTTAGTAGATATTTGGAGTCATAATACTGCGTACTAATTTCGCTAGCGTTGATGGCAGAATTAAGTGGCCAATAGTTATCTCTACACAGTTATCTAAATCAATCGAAGAATCAGAAAAATATAACTAAATGAAATCTTACCTTTTTCAGCACTTAACGATGTCAATGCTCTCCATCCGGCGTTCCTAAGTCCTTTCGCATTGCTCAAGGCTCTGTACACCGGTATCGCGTGTGATGAGGGTACGTGTAATTCCCAGCCTAGTTCCCCAGACCACGTGACGCGTAGTGCTCTGCATGTGAACCGTTTGTCTTCGGGTGTGTTGGGTGCTTTAGATACCATGATACTGCGATGTCTGTTGACGGGGAATGCGTCGTTAGACAGACCTGCGTCTGTGTAGCGTTGCAGTATCCGTTGGCTATTTGAAAACATAATTTAAGAATTATGGTTACGGCAATTTTCAAATACCTACCTAATCCAAAGCTATAATAAATCTTGTTTAAACTATCTTGGCTTTGTAAGTGTTAGCAAAAACAAAATGACTAATTCGAGGACTCGACGAGAATTAAGACTTGATTTCGGTAAGAGTTAGCAAAAACCAAAATGACTGATTCGTGGACACACAGAGAATGAAGTACTTTTGAATGGTTGTTGTTTTGATAGTGTGATGATTGGTTGAACTCTTAGGTCTCATCGAGAGCTCGAATTTGTTCATACGTTTCGTTTGCTCTAGATTCTTACTAATCCTTGATGAGGTTTTAGTTTAAAAGATTCATTATGATATAGAATGTGTTGGTATTAATACGTCAAAAACAATTAACTAGGATAGGAAATCTTAAGGCACGTTAAACACTATGTATTTAATAGTTATCCCACGGAGGAAGAAGCCGATTATAGACCTAGGAGTGATTTCAAAAATAAGTATAAGGATATTAGTCTGACCTCTAAAAGAAATTCATAGGTTTTCAAATAAAACATGCGATAATATTAGATATATACAGAATTTATCACCTGTCTGGTCCCTGGACACTAAGAATGCAGAGTTGTTTCGTGACATCAGTTATGGTAGCTCTCAGTTTATGTGTTTGGATGATTTTTCGGAGATGCGCTAGAGTATGGTGTGCACTGAAGCCGCTTGTCACTACGTAGTACCCACGACCCTAATAATAAGAAATTACAGGTGTGACTAAAATTCTCCACGTGCAACTGAGTTTCGAACTAATGACATAACTAGGTTGTCTAGAATATATCGCAGTACTATATAAGACTATCCGTTTTTAACCAATCTAATAAGCCAGAAAGGTTCTCAATTACATGCGATTTTATGTCGTATATTTTATTTTATTACTCCGGCATTCTTGAACAGACTTAGTTTTTTTAATGTGCATGCTGGCTGGCCCTGTGTGCATGTGTCTACTAGTTAGTGCCTTAATAACTTGGTTCAGGTAGTACTTTTTATTCTGTGGTTAGGGTCCCATAATTATCTTAGGAAGCTTAAGAACATTAGCAGTTTGAAGAGCTCGATAGCCGTTGCAATGATAAATAATTGCGATTCTTAAAATTGCCGATTAAAACCTAATATGATGTCATTAAAAATAGCAAAACAACTTTAATTACAAACATAGCTCCGCAGCTAGCCAAAGGACTTCATTTGATATAGGTACTTATGAACAGTGATAGGAATAGGTAGTTCCTATTTGCCTAAACTTCGAAGAACAGAGACAAGAAACGGAGATTTCCTTAGGACAATTTTTTTTCTGGACACGTATTTAAGTGTTGTTCCGAAATTCGGGACAACACTTATATATTTATTAATAAAATTTCGGTTCTGATACTGAACTTGACGGATCGAATCAAGATGATTAAATTAAAATAGTTCTTTGGTTTTTATGGTTCTTTTAACACAAATAAAGATTTTCAAATTCTTAGCAATTTTTAATGCGTTATCAAAACCGAACAGTTAGTAGTTCACTATTAAAACTGATTGACAATTGTCCTAAATGTTATACTTCAAAGGTTAATTTGTACTTTGATTTGAGTTAAAATTGCATTCCTCAACGTCGGTAAAATAAATATGACATAGATAGATAAACATTGTAACTTAAGTTTTTTCAGTCTGTACATTTTGTTTCATGCTGTTTTGTTCCAATTACGTCATATTTAAAAAATAATATAAATATATAATAATAAAAAAATATATTTGTTACAAAAATATTCTATGTGTTTTATTTTTCCTTAGCGACATGGACCGGCGGTGTTAGATCTTATTTTTTTTTTTCATGGCATATTGTAGTGTCCCAGCAGTGCGTCGGTTTTTGTTTTTAGGCTGATATAGGATAAGTTATTATTATACGGTTAGAACTTCTTTATTTCTCAAAGATTACAATAATCACTTCAAGGAGAAACAAATTTATATTAATTATAATAACTTAAAAATAAAATACTTTACAATGCGCCCATTAACGGAGTGAGCTGTAGACAAAACATAATAAGTAGGGTATGTCGACAAAATTATAAAGTTATGTTGTCTTGACGTTGATGCGGTTGTGCAGATATTAAGATGCCTTTACACCGGGTGTTCGAGTTAATTATTTTGTGAAGTTTATCAATTACGTAAATATTAAATTAATTAATTTATGTCGAGATATTATATTGATTCATGTACCTTTGAAGATGTGTTGTTTTAATAGCTTTTTGAATAGGTCTAGGCTCGTAGCGCTTTTTATGTAGTTAGGTAACGAATTAAACAGTTTTGCTCCTTGATATACAATAGTCCTTTTTCCATAATTGGTTCTGGGTTTATAAAGAACAATATTGTTTGGTCGCCTTGAACTGCGTGATTGTACGTGGCAGATTTTTGTTAATTTTATGTGTGTGTGAATATCTCTATTTAAAATTTTACGTATCAAAACTGCTACGTTATATTGGTAAAGTTGTGTAATGTTAAGTAATTTTGTTTCACTGTAAATTGTTTTGGTTGAAGTTAAATAGTGATAGTTAAATAAAACCTTGATTATTTTATTTTGTGCCCTCTGCAATGTGTCAATATGTACTTTGGCGGCTGAGCCCCAGACTTCAATTAGGTAATTTAAGTAGGGTTTTACTAGCGAGTTGTAGATTGTGTAGCGAATTTTTTGGGGAAGTCATTTCGCAATACCACGTAGTATCCCAGTAAGACTTGAAATTTTTGACCTTATCTTGTCGATGTGTGGCTTCCATTGCAGTTGGCTATCTATAGTTAGTCCAAGAAACTTTTCTTTATTCACCCTACTCAAGACAGTTCCATTAATTACCAAAGGACGATGATCAGAAATGTTTTTGTTTTTAGCCGCAAAAATACAGTAATTGGTTTTTGTAGCATTGATGGTTAGTAAGTTGCTTAAAAACCATTTCTCTAAGGTTACAAGATCATCCTGAGCATCTTCTATAATAGTGTGTATGGAGTTACCATAGTAAAATAGGCAGGTGTCATCTGCATAAAGTGATATATATCCTTTTAATCCTATTTTATGGATATCATTAATATAAATGAGAAATAAAAGGGGGCCCAAAATTGAGCCCTGTGGAACGCCGCAATTGATTAATTTTGGATTGCTAATGTGCTCATCTATCCTAACTACCTGGCACCGACCGTCAAGATAAGACTGGAACATTTTTAGTGCGTTTTCTATAATCCCAATGGATTCTAATTTGCGTATGAGATGCTTGTGACTGACCGTGTCGAATGCCTTTTTGAGGTCAATAAATACTCCTAACGCTATATGTTTTTGATCGATATTGGTCTTTAGTTTGGTAACAAGATCAGCTGCAGCTGAAAGGGTGTTTGATTTTTTCCTGAACCCATACTGATGTTCAAATAAAAAATTTACCGAATCAAGGTATTGCGACAGTCTGTTGTGTATTAGTTTTTCCAATATTTTTGAGATCACAGGTAAAACAGATATGGGCCTGTAGTTACCGGGATCAAATTTAGATCCAGATTTATAAATAGGTGTGACTTTTGCGACTTTAAGCACGTTTGGGAAAGACCCATCCCTTAAACATTTATTTATACACTGTGTAAGGGTGGACAGTATAAATTTTTTGCATGACTTTATGGCTTTGACATTGACACCATCTAATCCAGAACTTATATTTTCTTTAAGATTATTTAAAATATTTCCAATCTCATCCTGTGTTGCCGGGGTTAATTGTGATAATTTGTTTGTGAGTGTTGTGATGTTGGTAGATACTAGAAGATGATGGTAAGGAGCAGGGATTTGACTAGCTAAAAGAGAGCCTATACTTGAAAAGTAATCATTAAAAATCTCACAAATATCTATTGGATTAGAAATGATTCCGTTTGGAGTTTCTAGTTTTGATGGGAATGAGCTTTGATGGCGTTTGTTGTTAGAGAGGCTATTTATTAACTTCCACATCTTCAAAGGCTTACCTTCACATTGATAAAATTCTTTGTAGTAATAAGTACTTTTGGCCGTCTGAATATCCACAAATACATTTCTCCTCTCATGTTTGAATTTCTGTTCTAATTCCATATCAGTAGGGTTACTTTTGAGTTCAGCCCATAGTAAGTTTCTTTTGTTTATTTTTTCAATTATTTCCTTGTTAATCCAGTCGGTCTGGGGAGGGTTTAGAATCTTTGTTTTCTTAATTTCGTTACTTTTTATAGCCGATTTAATTGCTTCATGAAACTTCCCAAAATCATCTCCAATTTTAGTATAGTCCAGTTTCTCTATTGATTTATATAATGTGTCATAAGCAATAGCTTTGTAGTGTTGCTTTACTAATGGTTTAGGCTTGTATCTTTTCACTTCCAAAACGATTTGCTTGTGGTCTGACATTGGCGAGTCGATGATAGAGAGATGAAAATTATTATCTACTAGGCTAGTCAATGCATGGTCCAGTATTGTTTTGCTTGTGGTCGTCTCCCTTGTGCAGTATTTAGCGTTGATCTTATTTAGTATTTTGTATCCATTTTCTTGGAGTGTTTCTTTATAATCCATGGTAAATCGATCTTTCTTAAGTAAGTCATAGTTAAAATCCCCTAGGATAATGGTTCTTTTATGGCTTTGAAGTTGTTCTGAAAAAACCTCCAAGAATTGTGATGTATTTGTCCTTTCTGGTTTGTATACAGCACCAATATCTAGCGAAAACTTTTTTAGGTGAACCCATATGAAATGGTTGTCATTGTCACATGTATCACATATAAAATCATGTTTCATATTATTGTGGACAAAAATGGATACTCCTCCTCCTCTACTATGTGATCTATAATTGTAGTAGTGTGAATAGTTCGGAAGTTGTAATCTTTGAGCTTCAGCTTCTGACTTTATCCAAGTTTCAACCAATATTACAATATGTATAACGTTTTTTATTGCTGTAAGAATACATTTAAGTTCGTCTAGTTTTCCAGGTTTGACTAGACTGCGAATATTTGAATAAAATATTCGTAGTGAGTTTGAATCTGATTTAAAAGTATCATATCGGCTAGTAATTTCACAAGTGATCTTTTCGATGTCAATCTGAGTGCGGTTAATATAACATGTTTTTGGTCCCCTCTTTAGTTTTTTGATGTTAAATTGATTATTTTAGGGGTTCCTTTTATGTACTTGATCCCTAGATTTCTTTCGCCACTTTGAGTACGTTGTTGTAATGTTTCCTTTAATGTTTTCATGTATTTTTGTTGGGTAGGGGTTTGATCGGAGTAGATTTTGATGTGTTTGTCTTTAATCATGTATTTTTTGCGTAAGATTGTTTTGGCAATTTCCGATGAGTGTAAGTAAACTTTAATAATACGTTTGTTGTCAGTTTTATATGCACCTAAACGCCGAACGTTTATGGGCTCACTGAAGTCCGGCAGTATGACTTTAATTGCCCTAATAACTTCAAAATTCAAAATTCAAAATTCAAAAGTCGTTTATTCCGTTAAAATATTACATTTGTGTGGAATCGTCAATTTTTTTTTACCCTACCGTGCAGTGCATGACGTGGCAGCTACTGAGAAACACTGCCAGAAAACTCAGTAGGAATCCTTTTTTAAAATATATATTTCTTAAATAAATTTACATTGTATTTAAATGTGTTAATTTAGAGCGACTCAATCCCAAGCTGTTTTGTCACTTAAATAATCAGAAGTTTTGTAATAAGCCCTGCTACACAATTTGGCTTTTATAATTCTTTTAAACTTATTCATAGACATTTCTCGGATATCACTGGGAAGTTTGTTATAGAATCTTATACATTGCCCCATAAAAGAGTTACTTACTTTGTGGAGACGGGTGGTATGTAACACAAAGTTATGCTTATATCGAGTATTTATATTATGAGTATCACTCCTTTTACAGAAGGAGTCTTTATATTTATGCATATAAATTAGATTCTCATATATATACTGACATGCTACAGTCAGAATGTTAATCTCTTTAAACTTCTCTCTCAAAGATTCTCGCGGACCAAGTTTATATATTGCTCTTACAGCTCTTTTTTGCAATACAAATATGGTGTTAATGTCCGCAGCGCTACCCCAGAGAAGAATTCCATAGGACATTATACTATGAAAATAACTGAAATAAACCATTCTAGCTGTATCCACATCAGTAAGCCGTCTTATAGTTTTAACAGCATATGCAGCAGAACTTAATTTGCCTGATAGTTTTTCTATTTGTGGGCCCCATTGTAGTTTTGAATCAATTGTGATACCCAAAAACACAGTTGACTCAACAGGGGTCAATCCAGCTCCATTAAGCTGTACATTGGTAGCCACCTGTTTCACATTAGGTGTAGAGAATTTTATGACTTTAGTTTTCTTGTCATTTAGCAAAAGATTATTAGCATTAAACCAATGAACAACTTTAGAGATTGCGTCATTTACTTCGTCAAAATTGCGTAATTGTCGATTTATTTTAAACGTCAATGAAGTATCATCCGCAAACAAAACAATCTCATGTTTATCCCTTACATAGTAGGGTAAGTCATTTATATAGATTAAAAATAAGAATGGGCCGAGAATCGATCCCTGTGGAACGCCCATTACCACTGGGGATCCCGCAGATTTTTTACCATTTATATCGACCTTCTGAATTCTATTGCCCAAGTAAGAAGTCAAAAGTTCGAGAGCCTTGTTCCTGATACCGTAGTGGTGTAGTTTCCTGACAAGAGTGTCATGATGAACACAATAGAATGCTTTGGACAAATCGCAAAAGATACCTAATGCATCCTGCGAGTCCTCCCAAGCCGCGAATATACTTTTTAACAGATTGACTCCTGCATCTATAGTTGAACAACCCTTCGTGAATCCAAACTGTTTCCGATGAAGTAAATTATGTATATTAAAGTGACTGAGCAACTGGCTAAGCATTAGCTTTTCAAATATTTTACTTAGAGTGGGCAATACGGAAACAGGTCGGAAATTTGAAGGATCTGAAGTATCACCAGCTTTAAACAATGGAATAATTTTACTATACTTCATCAAGTCAGGAAATACGCCAGATGCGACACAGCAATTGAACACAGCAGCTAGATGTGGGGCGATTATAGTTATAATTGATGAAATAGTCTTAACAGATAAACCCCACAGATCCCTAGTGGTTTTCATATTAATACTTTTGAAAGCATTCAAAATATCTTTAGGGTTAACCACCGAGAATTCAAAATCTGTGTCACACTTCTCTACGCTTTGCTGGAGTATTAGCTCAGCAGATACAGAAGAAGACGCAAGAGATTTGGTAACATCGATTGGAACATTAGAAAAATATTTTTCAAACTCAGTCGCCACTTCTAAATCGCTTTTAATGTCAACATTATTTATTCTTAAATTAAAATCACGACTACGTATTTTTTTCCTACCTGTCTCAGTATTAATAATCTTCCAGGTGGTTTTAATAATATTTGTCGAATTTTTTATAATATTTTTTAAGTACATCGATTTAGCAATGGAACAGGCTCTTCGAAAGGTTTTGGCATATTGTTTTACATGTTCTAGAAAAGTCGTATTTTGATTATAGGATCTTTCTTCATACAATTTATATAATTGATTGCGACTTTTATAAATTCCTGGAGTTGCCCAATCACAGAACATCAGACGGTTACTTACAGACAACTGTTTGGGTGTGAATATTGAGCAGAACTCACCATTAATCAAGTTGAATAAAGAGTTGTACAAGTGATCCGGATCACTATGATAGGGCAACAGTGCCAGTTTTCTTGCTATATTATATTTAAATATTCCTAAACGGCTTTCACTATATGGTATGTAACTTATTTGTGTACTTTGAACCTTTGGAGAATTTGAAAAAGTGACCAACTGACCAGAATGATCTGACTGAATCTTATTCATTATTAATTTATTTAAAGGTTTTGCCGAGCTAAATATATTGTCAATGCATGTAGCACTTGTGGCAGTAACTCTAGTTGGTTCTGTAAAGTTGTGATGTAAATTATAGGACATAAACAAATTTAAAAAATTACAACTTGTTGAGTTTTTCTCCAAAATATTTACATTAAAATCTCCACAAATGATAACAGTTTTATCGTCTGTTCTTCGTCTGTATCATTAGAAAGTCGTTCTTCTCTGTTGTTGCCTTGGGCTTCCGGTAAAGTTATAAAGTATAAATTTTATGTCTAGTCGCAAACTTTAGGTAAATGTAGACGATTTACTTATTCCAAATAACATATTTTAGTAATATATTTTAGTGTTGTCCCGAATTTCGGGATTCACTTAAATACGTGTCCGGAAAACATTTTGCCCTAAGGAAGTCTCCGTTTCTTGTCTCTGTTCTTCGAAGTTTAGGTAAATAGAAACTACCTATTCCTATCACTGCTTATGAACAGTTCTTACTGCCGCCGTAACAAAGATGCTGTCAAACTCAAAGTACCCACTGACCAAACTTCGCTGCCAATATTCCGCCGAACTTCAGTCTACTTCATATTCTTAATGCATACCTTGAATATCGGTTCATGTAGCTGCCCACTGCCACCGTCAAGTATCGATACAGTCACATCTGCTTCCACGCCACCCTTCTCGTTCAGTAATAGAGAATATACGACCCTTAAAAACAAAGACATTAAAATATAAATATCGACTGAAATTTTGTCAATAATTTATGAGTCATATAGAAATATGAACATTTACGTAGGTGGAAGTGATATCCTTGACTCGATTAAAAGGAAATAATGGGAAATTTTCAGTCATTGTTATTCATTATGTCAGCCAAATGACGTCCACAGCTGGACATCAGCCTCTCCAAACGTTTCCACAATGGAGTTGTGTCCATCATTGCGAGCGATATGCCGTAATCACCACGCTTGGCAGACGGGTTGGAGATAGCATTATGATGGTCATAGTACATAGAGAGACGCTTCTGCCCGTTCTCTGTGAGATATTCCCTCGGGTCGACTTTTACGCTCCGCACGGGATTAAATGGAGTGGCGATATTCTTTGCTGTCAACCGCAAAGACACATCAATGTGGATTACGTGTTATTATGCTTTGATAAATTCTCTAAGTTAGGAAAGCCGTCGCGGCATATCTAGAGGTTGGCTCTGCATATAAATTAGGTAAATAAAACATTAGCTGAAATAAGATTTATTACCACTGTAGTAAACAGGGAGATCCTACCAAGTCAGTGTATACTCTTGCACTTAAAAATAAACCATACTGCAATATCGAATAAACGGTCAATGTGTATCCAACGATGTTGTAGTCCTCACGTATTTTAAAGCGTAGACCGATAAACACTAGCTCTGCTAAAGTAAAAAAGTAATTGATGTGCAATAAATGGGATAATGTTGATACCTACTTACTTTAATTTTGTTTTTGTATAAAATCTGCTAAGCACACGAATCCATAAACATTTTGAATTTGAATAAGTATATTATCTATCGATATCTTGGCCCAACCAAAGATATTCTTTGAGATTTAAAGAATTTCGTAAGTGTTGTATGCACCTGTACCTAAAGCCAAATCACACGGCTACATATCAAGCTATACATTTCCAGTATAAACTGATCTCGCGTTGTATCGATACAATGACAGGCCAGCTTATATTGGAAATATATAGCTTGATATGTAGCCGTGTGTACCTACTAGTTCTGAAAGCTGCATTTTGTAATGTCGATGGTGTGTCATATGTTTTTAAGAAATAAATATGTCTTCGGAAGATATGTAATAGGTAATAAAGCTTATAGGTACCGGTCGTTATGTTTCGACAAGTCAGCAGTAAACGCCAACTGCGCGGTACGCTGCGCGTCGGGGCCCGTCAGGTAGTACTTGCCGTAGTACGACATGTTGAACAAGGCCGCTGCATTACGACACGACATAGCTTCTTGGCCAATCTAGAAAATATATTAAAATTAAACATAATTCACAGCATATCTTTCATACCATCAATTTTTTTTTAATAATAATAAAATAATAAACATTAGAATATAGTTAAATTCCTTGTTTTGGTTTACTTTATTTGCAATAAAGTGTACTTCTTCTTCTCATAAGAAATGTTCATACATGAATAAATTAGTCGATACCATGCTTTATTGCTTTTTGCTTATTTTATTTTGCCGTTTGGCGTGGTTGGTATGATATGATACTTGCTTTTCACCCAGGACAGATATTTGTGTCCATGAACATGTCAGTTTGCCCTGAGTCAGGGTGTAATTTTCTATATAAGTAAGTATGTATTTACAAAAGAAAAGTTGTGTATTAGTTATCTGGTTTCCATAGTACAAGCTCTGCTTAGTTTGGGATCAGATTACCCAGGATGAATATGCCCCAGGATATGATTATACTATATTATTATTATTGGCTAGACATCTTACAAGATCATGGTGTTTGGAGAATCCAAAAGTGTGGTCTCCTTTGAGGATTTCTTCGTACCGCTGGTCAATGTTTCTGGGATAATCGTGCGTACCACCCCAGTCGTATTGCTGTACTCGTATCTACAAAAGAAATTAAAATATTACACAAAAATATTTAAAAGCAAATATAACGGTAGCTTGGAGATTCGAAACGAATTTATAGACGGCCGAAAAGATTTCAGGTACAGAATCGACGCGGCGACGCGACGACGGCCTAACGAGCTCTCCGAGGCACGGGACCATAACACCGCTAACTCCAAAACTCCGGGTTGATATATGAGTTTCTAAAATAAAATTAAAAGGTTTTTATTCACGTAGACTTTATAAAAGCGCTTGTAAATAGTCAGAACATGTTCGTAGTAATATATAATTAATTTATACCTAATATAGATATTTAGGTACACGGATTGTAGGAAATAATTTACAACAAGATTTATTTTATAACAGTAACGATATTTAGCTAACTTAAATTAAGTTATTGTCAAGGATTATGTGTAAGTTTAATTATCTAGATTTTAAATTTTATCTATATTTTTACTAGGTACATATTGTCTGAATGGTTTGTCTATATTAAGTTACGAATTAACTGTTAATATTATGGCGGACCTTGTGTTTATAACGACGGTCGCGCTTTAATGCTACCACCGGATCCAATGCGCCCCAACTGAGAAGACCCAGCGAAACAAACTCAGCGGGTGTGTCTACTACCGGTTTCAACACGGCCCAGTTGAGACGCTCCGGCGAAACGTTTCTGGACTGAAAACCCTAATATTCTATTTGGTCCGCCCCGGGATTTGAACCCACGATCTCATTATCTGCTGGTCTGTATGTCTGTCGCGCTTTCACGTCAAAATTACTAATCCGATTTAAATGAAATTTGGTACACATGTAGTCTAGAGCCTGTGAAAGGACATAGGCTACTTTATAGTGTGAATAAAGGGTTATAAGCGGTTGAAACGGGGGATGAAAAGTTGTATGGAAGTATCATCATTTTTAGAACTAGAAACTTATTTTATAGACCGTTGATTTGATAATAAATAAATTTAATGACATTCAAAGTTTGTAAAAGTGTTACCCTCAAGGGTTTAAAATAACAATAGGGAATACGGGATGACAGTTTGTATGGAAATATATAAGGTTTATGTGAATGTTTTATAAGTTTGCGACAAGAGGCAAAATATTAGAGATATTCTGATGTAACATTTATGGAGTTATTACAAAATGTGTGGATAAGGTCGCGAGAACATCTAGTAACACTATAAATCACTAATTCCGGTGTATAACGTAGTTGCTTGTGTTTCTGTCTCCCTCTCTCTCTCTAGTCATGAAGAACACGGGTCTCCCCCAACCAGTCCTGATCTGACTTGCAACACTGCTCTGTTGCCCACTTACTCCAGTGTACAACGTATTCGCTCATTTTTGTGTGTAGTTGCGAAAATGGGTAGCTGACAGAGTAGATATAACTTACTCTCTCTCCAGGCATGAAGAACGCTGTTCTCTCCCAGCCACCTCTGGCTTGCATAACTGTTCTGTTGTCTACTTACTCCGGTGTATAATGTAGTAGTGGTTCATGTTTCTGTGTCGTTGCGAAAGTGGATAGCTGACAGAGTACATATAACTTACTCTCTCTCGTGGCATGAAGAACTTAGGTCTCCCCAACCAGCTCTTACTTGCATCACTATTCTGTTGTCCACTTACCTACTCCGGTGTATAACGTAGTGGCACCCGTTTCTGTTTAGTTGCGAAAGTGGGTAGCTGACAAAGTAGATATAACTCACTCTCTCTCCGGGCATGAAGAACTTGGGTCTCCCCAACCAGCTCTAAATTATATGACTGCTCTGTGATCCCCTTACTCCAGTGTGTACTATAACATAGTAGTGGTTCATGTTTCTGTGTAGTTGCGGAAATGGGTAGCTGAAAGAGTAGATATAACTTACTCTCTCTCCAGGCATGAAGAACTCTGATCTCCCCAGCCAACTCTAACTTGCATCACTGCTCTGTTGTCCACTTCAGTGTATAACGTAGTGGCTCATGTTTCTGTTTAGTTGCGAAAGTAGGTAGCTACCCACTTTCGCAACTAAACAGAGAATGAGTAAGTTATATCTACTCTGTCAACTGACAGAGTACATATAACTTACTCTCGCTCTAGGCATGACGAACGCTGGTCTTTCCCAGCCAGCTCTGGCCTGCATCACTGCTCTGTTGTCCACCTACTCCAGTGTATAACGTAGTGATTCGTGTTTCTATGTAGTTGCGAAAGAGGGTTAACTTACTCTCTCTCCTGGCATGAAGAACGCTGGTCTCTCCCAGCCAGCTCTGGCCTGCATTACAGCTCCGTCGTCCACTAGCTCCTGATGTATAGCGTCGTGACTCGCGTCCCTGCCTGCGAGGGGTTCATCATGTGGGAACACGACATTGTAGTTCCGAGCGTATGCCTCGTGCGAGCTCTCGCGTGTCCAGTGGGCGCGGGACATCTGGCCTGGCGTAAAGCGACGGATGTCGAACGAAAACATGTTGTATTCTGGCCTGTGAAGAAATTAATTATTATAGATAGGTGTAAATCAACAACAAATATACCTAGAACGAATATTGTGTAGTGACTAATAAGGCGTTCACAGCCAGCTGATGTTCTCATTGGCCTGTAAGTGATCGGCGAGATTAAGCAACTAGGCTAGTGGTTAGTTCATAGATGGGTATCGCCAAAGTGGTTTAATTTCTAAGTCTCCGTGCTTTGGAGGTCACATTAAGCTGTTGGGCCAGGTTTTTATCTTCATCGTTCATTAAGCCATGTTAAAGCCTACTGGGCGGCTTGAACAACTCTGACACTTGGGAACCACTGTCCATGCGAAAAGTAAGTATTTTCTTATTACTTTAAATTAGTTTTCTGGTCAAGGGTGACATAAGAGAATGTCATGTGATCGCCGCGTGCCGTATTTCCTTGGATCGGGTTGTTGACACCGAATTGACATAATCTCTTTAGGCAATAGGAGCTCGTAGATCTTGCATGGCAATAGGAGCCTGTAGATCTTGTATGGCAATAGGGGCCCGTAGATCATAATTATATCAAAATAACTCAGACGAGTTAATTAATTTATTTATTTTCGAATATAATAGGTCTTTACCTATGAAATTGCCGTTTTGTATGAAAAAATTTAAACGAATTTTTTTCATGAATTTTTTTATTTGTATTAATCGAAGTAATCACCCATGCAATCAATGCATCTTTGCCATCGCAGTGGCAGTTTATTGATGCCCTTCTTAAAGAAATCAGCTGGACGGGAGGCAACAAATTCTTCAAAGGCATTTTGTACTGCCTCTCGGGTATTGAATTTTTTTCCCGCCAAGAAGTTATCCAAATTCTGGAAAAAGTAGTAGTCTGTAGGCGCAAGGTCTGGTGAGTAGGGCGGATGACGGAGAGCTTCCAACCCCAGTTCTTGCAACTTGGAGACCGTCTGCTGTGCAGTATGAGGTCGCGCGTTGTCGTGCAGGAGCAGCGGAGACGAGCGATTGACCAATGCTGGTTGGAGATGCGCCAGCTTCTCCATCATTGTGCTCAGTTCTTCACAGTACACATCTGCAGTAATGCTCACCCCGTTTGGTAAGAAGCTGTGATGAATCACACCGGCGCTAGACCACCAAACAGTGACCATCACTTTTCTAGGGGTAAGTTTTCGTTTAGGGCATTGTTTAGGTGCTGAACCAGGATCCAACCAACTTGCTAAGCGCTTGCGGTTATCAAACAGAATCCATTTTTCATCGCAGGTAACAATGCGGTTCAAAATTCCTTCATTTGTGTGTCTGTTGAGCAGTGCAAGGCACGTCTCGACGCGTACTTCGCGCTGGCGATCATTGAGTTCGTGGGGCACCCATTTGTCAAGCTTTTTTACCTTGCCAATTTGACGCAACTGGACCAATATTGTTTTGACGCTAACGTCGAAAGCTGCTGCTAATTCAGCCGTAGATTGTGTATCATCAGCTTCCACAACCGCCTTTAATTCGTCATTGTCGACCAAAGTCTTCGGACGACCGCGAGGTTCATTTTTCAGGTCGAAATTTCCAGAACGGAAGCGAGCAAACCAATAACAGGTGGTGCGTTGGTTTGTAGTGTTAGCTCCGTAAACGTCGTTGATGTTGCGTGCCGCTTGTGCCGCGTTGCTGCCACGACGGTACTCATATTCCATAATTACTCGAATTTTTAACGTATCCATGATGACGAAAAAGATTGAAATGCGATGAAAATGTAACACTAATCAATAAAGAAATGACTACTTTTGGAAAAAAGAATCCATGTTTTTAAAATAAAATTAATTTGAAATTAGAATTCTTAGCCAAACAAAAATTATTTTGATTTGAAATGGCCAGTACTGCAGAACGGCAATTTCATAGGTAAAGACCTAATATTAAAGCAACTGAAAGATTATTTGCATTGAACATAATGGCGTCTCTATGGCTAAAATCAATTTTGATAGTATAGGTACTAAAATTGATTGCTGAATATCAGCTGCGGGCCGCAGTTTGTCGGCCGCGGGTTTAAATAATCGATGTTGTTGTTATAAAAATAATTGGTTGATATTGAATAAAATATCATTACTCTTATCACAAGAAATAACAAAATAGTAACAAATAAACATAATATTATGTGTAGTTACTATAATTATATACGTATTGCCGTCATAAGATTTGAATAGTTTCAGACCGATAACCTTATGTCGCTATGATGAAAATTCTCAAGATACTGCCAATCATAGATACTTTTACCTAAAAACCATAGTACAGACGCCAGCACATCCAGCTAACCCAATCTGTCAAATTTCTTTTGTAGATTTTCACCTTTATCATATAAGCATAAGGTTCACTTTCTATTGGGGAAATTTAACAGATTGATGTAGCTTGATGTACTGGCGTCTGTACCTACAGTTGATGCATATCGTATCAGTACCAGATACACTTGCACTTCAAAAACTGCCCTTACTAGCTACGTAATACAGACGATACTAAAGTTAGTCGACGAAGTAACGACTGTCTAATAATGCAGAAGAAAAGTGTTTATTATCTAACAGAAAAATAAATAAGCGTATAAAATTTAAATAAAACATAAGTACTAGAGTTTTACCAAAATAAAATAATTTAATATTATCTTCCAACTATTTACTACTACCAAACCTACCTACCTAACTACTACCAAAACACACCTTTAGAAACCGTTGAAACATTTAACCTACTAGGATTACGCATCGACACACACATAAACTGGAAAACACATATAACAGAAATGAAATCCAAAATATCGAAATTTACTTACGCACTCTTCCAAATTAATGAAAACACTAATACAAACACCGCCCTGTCTGCTTACTATGCTTACGCATATTCCTGGTTAAGGTATGGCATTATGCTGTGGGGAAATAGTGTGGAGGCGAATCAGCTGTTTATAATGCAGAAGAAGTGTGTAAGAATCATAAGTCACATAGACAACACCCAAAGCTGTAAGCCTTACTTTATCAAATACAATATATTGACTCTACCATCAATATACATCCAAGACATATGCCTCTTTGTACGTAAAAACATGGACAAATTTACAAAAGTCGAAGACACCCATACGAGAAACACACGTCACAAAAAAAGACTATATCTTCCACCATCTAGAATAAAAATGCTAAATGAAAGCCCACACTATATGGCGATAAAAATATTTAATAAATTACCACCTGACATAAAAAATGAAACCCATTGTGTAGCATTCGGTAAAAACCTAAAAACATTCTTATTGAAAAACTGCTTTTACTCAAACAAAGAATATTTAGAAAAACGACAT
This sequence comes from Pseudoips prasinana, assembly GCA_951640165.1. NCBI lineage: Eukaryota > Metazoa > Arthropoda > Insecta > Lepidoptera > Nolidae > Pseudoips > Pseudoips prasinana. The sequence goes on along the minus strand of OX621236.1, from coordinate 28,195,073 downwards.
ACCTAATTCCAATATAATTATTTCTATAAAAATGTATGAACCAATTTAAATTCTATATTTACTTCAAAATTATCTTGACATTTTACTTGGTGCTATGAGAAAATACAAATTAATGAACATCCTATTTAATTTATTTTAGATTTATTTTTAGATTTAGTACCTATAATTAATGCTGAATTATGCCCTAGACGTATATTTAGATTATTTAGACAATTGTTAATTATAGTGATTATCGTTGCATTATATAGAGACAAACTTTAAATTACTAATATTTATATCACAAAAAAAATAGAATTATATAATCAAATAACGTAATTGAGATAAAGGACATTTATTCCTAATTTTAATAATTAAACTTGCAATGCCTGCAAAAGGCCACTAAGAGCGAAATTTGTACCTAATATTATTATTAGATAAGGTCTGTACACACTTAGTCGCAAATAAACTTTTGACTTAGTACGAAATATAGGTAGAATATACCTACTGGTACTTGAGTACAAGTTGATATTCAAATCAATTCTTTATATTATTTATATTTTAGATTTTTTGGGATATTTATAGCTAGGTACCTTAAATATAACCTATAAAGACCGCCATTTACAAGTTTCCACTGATATATAGAGAATACAGTACCTAATAAATAAAGTTAAAGGACAGTTAGCAAACTGTGAAATTAGGAGAAATAACCTTCTCTGGCTGGTTGTAGTACCAAACTAAGATAAATCTGCGAAATGGTGAGGACTATTGCCCATAATTTTATTTGGACCATAAACAATTATTAGTACGCAATAACATAAAAGTTATAAACAATGTCAGTTATTGATAAACAATCATGTTATCAACTATTTATTTTATATGTTCAAATATGCATAAATATTAATGCAGTCTTTTATACTTCTTTTTGGCTCCATATGAAGCTACAAAAAGAAAAGGTACAAAATAAATCCGTAAGATTTTTCTATTAAAGGCAGTATGGGGTATACCCGTTCTATCCACTCAGGTATCCTACGGTAGGTATTGGGTATGGTATTCTCAACTTACCTTCCAGTTACTATCCATTCAGCCATTTGTATACCACATCCGGCGGAGAACATCATACCAGCAGAGTTGTAACCGCAGTTGTGATATAGACCTGTTAATTCAAATTTTAAATTAATATAAAACCCCTGACTGAATGTTATTTGTTATATTGCTACCTTTTCACTATTAGTACTTAGCATTGATTTTAAAGCTCTAAGTAATGTTTATCAGTTGAATTCAATTTTTTTATTAAAAAAACCCACACCCGCACTAGGCAATCTAATCCCCGTGTCGCGGGTACTTTACAAACATATCGCCTCTTCGCATTAAAAGTGTACAATTTCCAAAAATATTCAAAAGTGAGTTAATATGCGGAAACGTTTGGTAACACCAGTATTTTTCTCTTGAAAACTGACAAAGAGCATAGTTCAACAAATACTCGCTAGACGGCGCATTGATTAGTTTTAAATTAGCTGAAGTGAGAACTTGTATCGCGCGAATACTGTTTAATTTTAGTTACGTTCAAATGACCAAGCAGTTGCGTCTCTTCAAAAGTATACAAAAACGAAAATTTGACCCTAAGGTAAGCATTCTATTTAATTAGTATTATACAATCACAAAATTATATACTTATTGCTGCAAATGTTTAGCAATGTTTGTATCAATTCTTCCTTTAACATTGTATAATTATGTAATTGTACAGATTTTATGATAAAATATGAATAATACTGTCCTGACCTTTATCATTAAAACTGTTTTTTCCTAAATTGTATACTGTTTTAGATATTTTTTGTGAAAAGTTATGTTTTAATTTAAAATTGTTTAATTTTTATCATAAATCAGACGTGAGAAATAGTTTAATCCCGAAAATCTTTGCTTTTTAATTAATAAATGTAACATTATTTTGACTTTCTTTAATATTATTAAATTGCTATTTAATAATATTAAATCACCAGGGTATGACAGGATAACTTCCGAAATGCTGAAGGCTGGACATGGCGTCATAGCGAGTCAGCTGTGCAGCCTTTTCAATTTGTGCTATAACTCCGGCCAAGTGCCAAGTGATTGGTGCAAGGCTGTCATCGTACCTCTTTACAAAGGAAAAGGCTCACGGCAAGACTGTAAAAACTACAGGGGCATTAGTCTGCTCAGCGTCGTTGGTAAGTTGTATGCGAAAGTATTGGTTGAAAGAGTTGTGAAAGAAACCGATACGAAAATATGGGATGCACAGGCGGGTTTTCGAAAAGGAATGGGATGCACGGATCAGGTCTTTTCTCTACGAAGCATAGTAGAGAAGTTTTTGGGCAAAAGCCAAAAGGTCTACTGTGCCTTCGTAGACTTAGAAAAGGCCTACGATAGAGTGTTGAGGAATGAGCTTTGGTCGGTACTGTCCATGTATGGGTTAGACGACAACCTTGTTCAAGCACTGAAATCTCTTTATAGGGATTCCAGAGCTTGCGTGAGGATTAACGGGTCATACACTGAATGGTTTAGTATCCAAAAGGGTGTTAGACAGGGATGTGTAGCGTCACCGTGGTTGTTTAACCTATTCATGGATAGCTGTTTAAAAGACTTGAAAGAAAGTGAATGTGGTGTAAGGATGAATGAGTTACTCATCAAATGTCTGCTGTACGCTGATGATCAAGTTCTACTTGCATCATCTGCGGACGAGTTGCAGGTGATGGTAACAAATATGCATGAAGCTTATGAAAGGAAAGGGATGAAAATGAATGTTGGTAAGACGAAAGTAATGGTATTTGAGAGGGATGAATACACGACAGCTTGTGATATTGTGGTTGGAGGAGAGAAAGTCGAACAGGTGAAAGAGTTTGTATATTTGGGAACTTTGTTTACGAGAGATGGGAAATATGAGAAAGATATTGTTAGAACAGTAAATGCGGGGAACAGAGTGAATGGGGCACTACACGCCTTTATGAGTAGCCGACAAGTCTCAAAGAAGGCTCGACTGGCCGTGCTCGATGGAGTGTTAGTGCCAACTTTAATGTATGGAAGTGAAAGTTGGGTATGGCAGAAAAAGAATGAAAGTAAAATAAATGCAGTGGAAATGAGAGCTCTGAGAAGTATGTGTGGTGTGACTTTGAGAGACAGAATTCGAAATACTGATATAAGAGAGCGTTGTGGTGTGAAAGAGGATGTAGTCACAAAGATTGAAAAAGGTATGCTGAGATGGTTTGGTCATTTAGAAAGGATGAATGAAAGAAGACTGACAAAAGAAGTATACCTGGCCTGTGTGAATGGTACAACCGGAAGGGGAAGACCTCGTAGAACATTCTCTGATCAAATTGGAGACGTACTTAGGAAAGGTCAGGTCAAAAGTACCCTAAACCGGCGAGCATGTATGAAGAATATAATGTCAGTAAACGAAGCGAAAGAGGTGTGCAAGGATAGTGACAAATGGAAGTCCGTTGTCTCTGCCTACCCCTCTGGGAGACAGGCGTGAGTCTATGTATGTATGGTATTTATGATTGTACCGTGATTCTGAAACATATAGTGACTTGTTTCAACGCTTTTGGTTATGTTTTAATAGATGGCACTGCGACGGGTGATCGGGGGCGATTTGCCGCGCGTTCCTGCCTATACAAAATGAGATAGCTACGACAGCTAGCCGTCATGTTCGTCTGTCCACTGTAGTGTTGGCTCTAATTGTATGTTTTAATATGTTTTATTTATTTGTTCACTTTTAATTTAAGGCCTTTGTAATTATAATAATAATAAGTACACTTCTGTTGCGAGTGTCCATGGGCGGCGGTGATCACTTACCATCAGGTGACCCACTTGCTCGTTTGTCATCCTCCGATATAAAAAAAATATGTAAAAAATCAAAACTGAGGTATACTTATTTTTTATTTTCAGGTACTGTTAATTAGATTTTATTTTGGTACTTATTACACTTATAATTTTTCTTTGACAGGTTTACAACAGAATTTACAGGACACGACCGAAAATTTACAGGATTCGCACGAAAATCCCCTGGAGAGTTTACAAAAATTGAACGAAAATCGCTGCGAATTCAGGTTTACAACAACAAAATTTGTACAAAAAATTAACGCTTCAGATAAGCAGCAACTTCAGAAAATTTATAAGATATCTATCAATATTTTTTTTTGTTTTTGTGGTAGTACTAAGTGTATTTAAGTCAGACATTTTATTTTAGATTCGTCAGATAGCAGTGACTTCGATTCTACAAGTTCTTCACCCAGCTCGTCATACTCAGGAAAAGATTATTCTTCTGATGACAGCTTAGCTGATTCCAATTTCAATATTAGAAATGATTTTAATTTATCACAAAGTACTTCTGATTCTGAATCATCTGGAGCTGAAAATCCATCGGTTCAATTAATCCAAACGGTTGAATCACAGACAGAGTAAGTTTCACCGAAAAAGAAAGCACGTAAATGTCTAGCTAACCCAACAAAATGGAAAACAAATGAATTAAAATCATTGATGCATGCAGGTAAAAGCTACTCTACTAAAAATAAAGTTGTAATCGGAAAATCTATGAAGCCTCCTTGTGGAGAGAATGCATGCAGAAATGTTCCATTCCACCGTGTAGGAGGTCTACTTAGTGATTAACAGGATTTAATCAACCACTTAATTTAATTTTATTATTATTTTATTTTTTGAGCCATTTTGTTTTACTTTTATTAGTTTTAGATCACATTTAGTATAGTAATTTCATAATTTAGTATTGAAAGAAATAAATATTTCACAAAATATTATTGTTTTACTGCGAAATATATAATTTTTTCCTTAAATTTAATCGTATTTAATAAATTATATATTCACTTTCAAGTTAAATCGTAAAAATTTAGCAACAATTTATCTAGAAAAGTATTCAAACTCAAAACGAAGTTTTTTTTTACCTATGTTTCGGCGACTATATAATAAAATTAATATATAATTTTATATTACTTTGAAAGACAGATAATGTAAATAGCAAAAAATGAAAAATAAATGATGATAAGATCATTATTATTAAAAATATTACATGTTAAAACTTTAAAACGCTCTCCTGTAAAATTTGTAATATTTGAGATTATACAGTTTTAATGCGAGAAGACGATATACTAGACGGACACAAATTTCATCCAGACTCAGAACTCGTCTTATGCCCGGTTCCTATATTCCAAAAACGAATCGTTTCTACTACGGATAGTTAGAATTTCTACCAGGCGTAACGCAAAACCGTTCCTATAAAATACTAGTCGTTATCCAAATAACGAACGTCTGGTTACTAACGGATGGGAGGACGTTAGTAAGCTTATTGTATGGAGATGCGTTCGAAAGTGTTCCTATAAATATTTTCTACTGTCACGGAACTGTCAAAATAACGAGGCGTTACTGCTTTGATTACTAGTCGAATTCGGTCGGTTTACCAGTTGTTTGTATTTTATTTTGGTAGTTAACATAGTGTTTGAGGAGATTTCCGTGATGTCTAGCTCTGAAACTGATAGAGAATTCATGGCTTTGTTTTCCGTTAGAAAGGGTTGATTATTTTTCTATCTTTTAAGATTTCATAACCACAAACCTTAGATTAAATACTCAATTTAAAAACTTATTTAGAAACCATGAAATACTCCTGGACAGACGTCAGACGACAGACGCATGCGCCATGCGCTTTCATGTTACGCGTTTTGTTCACACCATGCACTCGTAACATCAAATTTTCAATACTAATGATTTATAAATATTTTAAACCTAAAACGCAAATTAAATTATTACTGTAACTATAAGTACAGTAATTTGTACTATTACTCACATAATATTACAGAATAATAAATGATTTTAGTTGCATAATTGACGTAGACGTTTTGTTATAACTAATCGTGAAGAGGAGCGAGAGGTTCATCGCCGAACGAGTCGTAGGTGGTTTAAACTACGGATGTTCGTCGCAGGTAGGGCATTGTGGAACACTAGTTTTGCATCGGTATCGGTAGCTGAATTACGGATGGTAACGTTGGTCCAATGACGGATCGTAAAATAAAGGAACCGGGCATTAGCCGCTGCGCCACACGTGTAGTCAAAAAGTGTTATATTTATTAGATATGTTATTATATTATGTAAAAAGTATATCATACTATTGTGTAAAAAGTGTTATATTAAATATGTTCCCATCTTCTACATCATAATTTTTTGTATGTACAATCAGCGTCAAATGGGGAACCTTAACTGTTTAGTAATACAGACCATTTTCCAATAAAATGGTTCCAATTAATGTGTTGACTTTTCCAACATAGTTATGTGTCAGATTAACCTTGATTTCTCTTCTAATAGAAAGCTTTCATAACATAATGTAAGTACATATGTTTTGTGACCTTAATAGTAACAGTTCAAATGACCATGACATGTAAGATTTAATTATGTTAATTATTAGCGTTTCAAAGATAACACTTCGCACATAAACTAACTAACTTTGTATCCACATATATGTTGGTAACATCTACATGTACGTGGATACATATTACATTATTCTATATTGATAAGTATTATCTAACTTATTTATAATTAGGACGAGCCCGTCATAAGCGAGGATTATGATAGTAGGTACGGTATGAAACAGCCGTGTAAAGTTTATATTTGGAAGAAAGGAAGAAAAGACTCTTGGAAGAACGTCTGGGCAACTGTGGATGATGCGGGAAGGGCAAGCAGCGGCTATGATAAATTTGTATTTAACAGTGGTGCTCTCACCGTAAGTGATTCGCGGGGTTAAGCAACTAGGCTCGCGGTCAGTCCATAGATGGGTGACCGCCAAAGTGGTTGAATTTCTGGGCGTCGCCGTGCTTCGGAAGGCACGTTAAGCTGTCGGTCCCGGTTGTAGTCATTGACAACAGTCGTTAAGCCATGTCAGAGGCCTATTGGGAACGACTCTAGCTCTAGGGTAACCACTGCCCATACGATAAGTAAATAATTCTAATAACTTAATACAAGCTAGCTAAATATCACTACCATTATAAAATAAATTGTATAAATGTTTTAACATTCCGTGTACCTAAATATCTGTAATAAGTAACTAGAAATAATAACTGTATTACTACAAACATGTTCTGACTATTTACAAGCGCTTTTTTAAAGTCTATGTGAATAAAAACCTTTTTTGTTGTTTTTAATTATTTATTTTATTCGTTAGAAGTATTTGTAGAAATTTTAATGGTAAAACACGAGTACTCTGATCTGATACGGGCGTTAATAAACGTATGTACCTAAATTTTTTTTCCTTAGTGGATCCCTATAGGTAGGTACCTACTCTGGCAACGGATTTAAATTTAGGTCAGAGCAACGCAGTATTGGCCATGAGCACACTGACAGCCTAACAATAAAAGTTAATATGGACTAACCACCACACATTAAGATTCTTCCCGAGCCGCTTAGCAAACGGTCAAGTCATACCTACGTTACACTATTTTAAAGTCTCTGCACACAGCGGGCGCGGCGCGGCGGGACGGGACGGCGACGCGACACTGAGGAGTTGTAATGTACTAGATATTACGGACGACGCCACACAGAGCCGTCGCGTCGAGCGGGACCGGGCGGGACGGCTCTGTGTGGCGTCCTCCGTAATATCTAGTACATTACAACTCCTCAGTGTCGCGTCGCCGTCCCGTCCCGCCGCGCCGCGCCCGCTGTGTGCAGAGACCTTTAGGAGATCTTTGACCCAATGTAACATGCAGTTACGTTTTTCTGTGCCCCATAGTAAAACATTACGTGACCACCATTTTACCTAAAAAGCTCCCAAGTAAGTTTTAAAAAATGCGTGAGTGAATCTGTCTATGCTACCGTTCTGAAGGATTAGAAAAAAACTAAGTTACCTATCGCGTAGTTCAACCGCCCCCCCCCCCCCCCCCCCCACCAAATTCGTTACGTAATATGTGAACTCTCCTTTATTACTGAGAGTGAGTGAATCACCCGGTCATTGCGTTAACGCTTAGTCATATCTGCAAACAGTAGGTATATAGTTAGTAAACTCACCAAATACATTAGGATCTTCTCCGAGCAACGGCTTATGGTCAGGGGTGAAAGATTCAGGGCCGCAGACTGTGCTCTTGATGCCAACAGAGCCCAGCTTCGGGCAGAGTGACGTCGCACTGGTCATATGTACACCGAATATATCCCAATCTAACTCGTAAAGATGAAACTGCTGATGATCAGGCACCTAGAGGAAATAACACAATCAGTACAGGTTTCAATCAATCAATCATCATTTATTTGCGAGAATATGGTAACAATGGTAGGTGGTAATACCCCAATCAGCAAATTAAGTCGTAAAAAAGGCAGCTGCACGTTTCTATTTCAGTTATTGGTGGTGAGAAAGATTTTAAAAATGTCGAGTAACGGATCTGTGCACGTTTTATCGAAGCAATTTCAGTTGCGTTCATAGAGCTATCATAAGAAACGATTGCATGAAGGTGAACGATAGAGATCTTTATAATATTATTTCGAATAGCTGCTTTTATAATACAGAAGGATCTTATAATATACAAGTGTTTTTTTAACCATAGTCGTAAGAGTAATTGATTATACGATTTCTTTGCTAGTTGGTAGGTACATAGATAAAATCCAACCCATTCTGCCGCTAAGGGCGTATGAATTTGATAACAATTAATAAATAGCAATCTGGTTCACTTGTGATAAAATTTACAATATTGTCACCTTATTATGAACTAGCAGTACCCACGGACTTCGTTCCGCGATATAAATATTTTTGCCCCAGCCCGTTTGTCTCGCGTAATACTTCGGGTTAAAAGTTCGGGATAAATAAAAATTATGATGAAGAATCATATCACACTCCACAACGTAGCTTACTACTGGTGAAATAATTTTGAAAATCGGTTCAGCAGATCCAGAGATCTCTGAATCTGGTCTATTGCGCTTTCACGCCAAAGCTACTGAACCGATTTAAATGAAATATTAGAGCTATTCCGATGTCTGTGACATACGGATGCGAATACCGATTTTCGCTACCCAAAGACACTATAACGACGACGAACTATACCACGCGGATGAACTCGCGGGCACGGCTAGTTATACGTTAAAATTAAAAATAAGGCTAAATGCAAAGACAGAGTAAAGGTCAACCCTTCCAATGGCAGATGCTTACCTGGTCAAGGAGATGCGGGTTTGGTTCATATCCTCCCACGTGACAAGATTCTCCCTGTATCTTGATGTACATGCTGACGTCATGATCTCTGATGTTGGGGCAGTTGCGTACTTCGGGCGTCGCCTCGCAAACTACGTACGCGTGCTTGAACGGTACTAGGGGTAACGCTGGTACCCCGGCATATCTGGCGACGCGAGGGCCCCAGGCTCCTGTGAAGAATAGTATTAGTATTGATCATTTATGCCATGACTAATAATAATAATGTCTTCCCGGCCGGATTTTGGCCACGGCGGCCAGTCTCAATGGAGACCAGTCAATTGCGCAGGATATATTATAGTGCACAAATGTGTGCGTAAACACAGGGGCACTTTCTATTCCTTCACTCTCATGATCTGATTGGACGACTAACGACACAACCGGAAAGAGCTCAGGTACAGGGCCGACGGCTTTACGTTCTCTCCGAGGCACGGGGTTGTAATACCGCCAACTCCCAGACTTCGGGCTGATACTGAGAAATTTATTTTTACCGCAAAATCCCATAATCACTTTTTGGCCTGACCCAGGATTTGAACCTAGGACCTCATTATCTGACCACCATTGGTTCTTGGAATTAATTTACAAATTGAAATCAGATATCAGAGACCGATATATATTGAATGGCCTGTTCGTCTAGAGGTTAATAACACTGACCGCTAAGTCAGAGGTCGTAGGTTCGATTGTCTGGGTGTAATTTATCTATAACTAGCTGTGCCCCGCGGTGTTACCCGCGTTAAATTTTATAAATTTTCTTTGCTATAAACCTCACGGAGCCCGAGACCTTTCCAATGAATGCAAAACCGTGGAAATCGGTTCGTGCGTTCTGGAGTTATATTTATATAGTAGATATGTATATATTTAGAAATATATAAGCATGTGTATCAGTTGTCTGATTGCCATAGTACAGGCTCTCCCTAGTTTAGGATCGGATGGCAGTGTGTTGGTCATCCCTCGATATTTATTTCTATAAAAGAAAGCTGCGTTCGTTAAACAATTTATAACTTTAGAACGGCTGCTAATAATTCAATAAATCTTTCTCGGCCCCGAATAACAGAATAGCTATGAAAAGATAAGAAAAGTTCAAGAAAAAAAAAATAAGAATTTCATATTTACACACATGGCCATCTGATCCCCAATAAGCAGAGCTTGTACTATAAAAACCAGATAAATTATATATTACTTTTCTTTTGTAAATACATACTTATATAGATAATTACATGCATTTCCGTCGAAACGGCTTTTTCATGTTATAAAAGAAAAGTAACGTATCTTGTGAAAATCACAAAAACTTAAATTCGTATACAAAGCTATCACCGATTTATTATTGTGATGCACTCTTTCTAAACAGCCAGGCCGATTTGAACAAAAAAAGTTGAGTGATTTTTATTGGATTTAGATTGACAATTTGACCCGGTAGGTAGCGCTGCGAACAGAGACCGGGCATGGCAACGTTTCCCGGGACAGCTAGTACATATATGGATAACAATACTTACTTATTATAGGGAACTTGTATAATTCCTGGCATTAATTTGGTAACTAAGATTCAAATCTGACGGTAGTCAATTTTCAGTTTTGCGATCATAGTGAATAAAATGTACATTTACCTCCACAATTGACTACACATTTCGTCTTGATAATCCCTCTGTCAGTATGAACTGATGTTACTTCTTTATTTCCCAGCAAATTGTGCTTGTAATGAATGTCGAGGACAGGGCAATCTTCATAGATCTACAAAATATTTCAAAAGTACCAATTTAAAAAAGATATGTTAAAAAAAGTACAACTGATCTCAACCTTTCTTTATAAATATCCAGTTGCAATCCGATTTGGACCAAATTATATCTGACTATCTCGAAAGCATTCCCAATTGAATAAAAACGATATTATTATCAAAATCGATTTACAAAACATCAAAGAAATCATCATATATGAAGTAAAATATACAAAAAATATATTATTAATTTCCATGCAAAATGTTTATCCGGTTAATGTACCCACGCACTGCTCATTGATCGAGAAATGTCCATTACATTTTTATTAATACTTAAGATAAGACGCCTAAGTACTAATGGTAATAAGTCTACGTACTTTCCCTCCATTCTTGGTGGCTACTTTGACAAGCGCATTACACGCCATAGTTGGATCGATAGTGCCATCTTCAGAAGCAAATAAGGCCATTTGGAATACTGAGGGGTCCAGTAGGGGAAACTTCTTTTGGGCATCCTGAGGCGAAAGCACTTCACTCGGTATGCCCATAGCTTTTCCTGCCGTATGTAGTCGCATGTATTCTTGGGTACGAACCTAAAAAAAATTAAAATAAAATACATAAACAAGAATAAAACTAAAGTGACAGGGTTTTAGGTACTTACAAGTCGTATTAAGGTGAACGCGCACAGGTCCACGCCGAAGATACAGGATGATGACGTAACAAATCACTCGTTAAACAACGTCACAGCCCATATAACAACCGGTCACTATGTATCGCATTTTCTTGAAGTTTTAAGCGACTGGAGTGAACGCATTTCGTGTTTACCTACTTATAACAATTAGAGTACCTACCAATATTTTTTTTCAACATTAGTTATCAGTTAGCCTAGAAGGGTTTCACTACTTCACCGGACAATCCAAAATAGGTATTAGTACACTTAGGATTCCAGGTTTCGGCATAAGTGTTTGATAGGCCTAGATTTTGACAAAGATTTTGCGATAAGGCTTCTTCTACAAAGCCGCGCCTTTAGGCACCCGTCTCCGTCTTTCTACTGAGTTTTCTGGCAGTGTTTCTCAGTAGCTGCCATGTCATGCACTGCACGGTAGGGTAAAAAAATATGACGATTCCACATAAATGTAAAATTTTTACGGAATAAATCATTTTGACTTTGACTTTCCTGAGCCTAAATTGTATAAAAATCCAAGTCGCCTACTATCTCTACTATCTCTCATAGTGGTATCCTAGGAAGAAAACACGATTCTTACTAACTACTATTCTAATCCAGTTTTCATCGAACAGATTTTTGTGGTTTTGGTGGAGAATGGAGATTAGATGAAAAACGAATTACCTTGCTGCGTGATATGAACATTCCACCATTGTTAATCCAACCGGCGTAATCGCCAGATTCCTGTTCCAAAGCTCCATATACATTCCTCGAATCTTTCAATAATTTTATTTCTAAGTCACAAGGTCTTAGTGACCAAACCAACCCTAAAAACAGAAATAAAAGAGTGGAAAAGGCGTCAAGAATGGAATGATATTTATAGTAAGAATTATAATTATAGTTCCAGTCACACCCAAATAATTTCCAGATATTAGGTTTAGGTGAAAAGTGGAGGTTCCTCGTATCGGGCCCTAGTTAATTGAAATTTTATTCTCATTTGTTATAGCGGCAAAGGAATTCTGTAAAAGCCAGTACCGAAAGCCACAGAAAAAGAAGGCCGCCAATAAATTAGTACCAGAATAGTGACTACTATTCATCTGTGTAAACAAAATAACTAAGCGAAGCTTCGTAGGAATATTCTTCTAAGGTCTCCAAAACTGCTCAGATAGTTCACATAAAGAAATAACAAAATACGTATCATCATTTTATCAGGCGAAAGACGTCCACTACTGGTCAAAGGCCTCCCCCAAAGATTTCCACATTTGCCACATGTCTTGCGCTATCCGCATCCAATGGTTACCAGCGACTAGCACAAGATCATCGGTCCATCTTTTAGGGGTGCTGCCTACATTTCGATATCCGCTTCGTGGTCGCCACTCGAGAATCTTTCTGGCCCATAACGGCCGTCGATTCTATGAGCTATATGCTCCGCCCACAGCCACATCAGCTTGGCAATTCTTCGGGCTATGTCGGTGACTTTGACTCGCCAAATACGTATAGATACTTAGGTATAGAGGAGTTCTGTTGTTTCTATAGTGATTTGACTTTCACTGACCGGCAGTGTGCCACGTAGTTCCGCTGGTTAACTTCGCTCTCTCGAGTAGAACGGCGTTCACTCCTCTTTTTGACAACTGATACAGTGTGTTACATCCTGCTATGCCTCCACCTAAAAGTATAGCAACTATTAGCATTATACCTAGTATTAAATAAGCATTTCGCTTACCTTTTTTATTTATTTATTTAAGCTTCTAAAACATTGTATTTAAATATTTTGAATAAGATGAATTTGTAAGGCTTTAGAAGCGTTAATTGATCATCATATCAGTTGAAAGACGTCCACGGCTGGACAAAGGCCTCCCCAAGGAACTCCACAATAGCAGAGCCTGCTCTGCCCGCAATCAGCGGCTAATCGCGACCCTTGTAAGATCGTTGGTCCACCTTGTAGGGGGCCTGCTCACGCTGCGTCTTCCAGTTCGTGGTCGCAACTCGAGAACCATTTTGCCCCATCGGCCGTCGGTTCTACGAGCAATGTACCCCGCCCACGGCTACTTCATTTTGGCAATACCTTGGTTCGCCTGCGGATTTCGACGTTTTTGATTCGAGTGACCTTGAGCCTTCTAATGAGACCCATAGTAAGCAACCACGTCTCTGTTCCGTAAGTCATCACTGGCAACAGTAATTAAACTTAATTCAGAAGATATGATTCCTCTTCAACGTTTGTATTGAACAGAAACTCGAAAACGACTCTAGTATATAATAAGATAGATAATTATTATTACACTGGTCCTTAAGTGATCAGCGAAGTTAAACAACTAGGCCCGCGGTCAATCCACAGATGGGTGACCATCAAACTGGTTTAATTTCTGAGCGTCACCGCGCTTCAGAGGACACGTTAAGCTGTCGATCTCGGTTTTAGCAGATAGGCTGTCGGTCCCGGTAGTAACCATTATGCAACAGTCGTTAAGCCATGTCAGAAGCCTACTGGGCGGCTTGAACAATTCTGACACGAAGGTAACCACTACTCATCCGATAAGTACTTATGCATAATACGATAATGACTGTTGGCAATTTATTGAATGTCATTTTTAACCTTCATCTATTTGATTTATTTTGAAAGCAAATTAAGAACCAAGGAGGGTAATAGTGGTGTGTTCACGGTCGCAATCTTGGTGCTTACAATATGTCTGGTTATGTTGTGTCACAAGAGAAAAAAAATTACTTACCAATAATAACGACATCAGCTGAGGACACGACTTCCTGTTGGGTCGCCACCAAACGTTTCTCATATCTGTTGGTTCTCAAATAATTCGCAACCTTATTCCTAATCACACCATCCCTAATTACTTTCAACATTTTTAAATACTACAACAATAATACGGTTAAGATGTTCACTATTACACAGTCTATTAATGAATGCGTATAACAAATGATAACCAGTTTGAGACACTATCTCAAAGTTATCGTAAAAGTTCAAGTTGTTAACTCTAGTTATCTCAACTATTCTGTTTTGCGGACTTTATTCTTACATAAGTACGGTCGACTTCATCATTTAAATTGAACGCTATGAATTGACGCTTACCTTCGTTTAACTTAGTTCAGAGCGAAAGTGAACAGCTCAGCTGAACTTATTTAACACCTGATTTTCGACGTTGAGATTGTTTACGCGTTCCAGACCTATCATTGTAATAAGGCATCCCAGTAAGTGCAAATATTTGTGTGATGAGCACGAATATTTGTTTCTGAGTCATGGATGTTTTCTATGTATTTAAGTATTTATCTATCTATATAAGTAGAGAGTATAGTATATCGTCGCCTGGTACCCATAGTACAAGCTTTGCTTAGTTTGGGGCTAGGATGATCTGTGTGACATAGTCACAAAAAAAAATTGGTTTCTTTCACATCACGTCGTAAATCATCAGCCTGATATCGTCCACTGCTGGATATAGGCCTCCCCAAAGGTTTCTACAAAGGTGCCATTTGGAGGGGTGTGCCGTAGTCACCACGCTTGGCATGCGAGTTGGCGACCGCAGTTAGATGGTCCCTAGTACACAGGAGGCGCAGTTGCCCAACTACCTAGTGAATCCCTTAGTCGCTTTTTACTACACACCCGGGATAGTATCGGGTAGCCCTGTTATTCTTTTGAAGCCGCAAACCACACCCATGGAACCAAAGAAACCATTACGCCATTGTTTCTTTACCTTTACCTTTTCGCCAAAAATGGTAATTTCATCCTTATCACCTGGATGAATGGTCATCTACCACCGTGCGTTTCACAAGAAACTGTTTGCCGCGCACTACCGCTCTGCGGAATCAATTAGCTGCGGAGGTATTTCCGATGCGGTTTGACATGGTAAAATTCAAGAAGCGAGCCTATTCTTTTCTTAAAGGCACGCACTTGCGGCTCCTCTGGTGTTGCGAGTGTCCATGGGTGGCGGTGATCACTTACCATCAGGTGACCCACTTGCTCGTTTGCCATCCTATTTTATAAGAAAAAACTTACTTAAATAGGTATTTTGTTAATAAAACCACAGTAGGTTACTGTCGCATAATGCAAATGCTTAACAATGAAGTAAATAATAGACCATACCTGGTAGGTACCAGGTATGGTCTATTATTTACTTCATTGTGACGATGTTTTCTGCTAACGTGGAGATAAACGTCGTTTTCGTAAACGCGATCTAAGCGTAACTGTTGGAATCAATGTGTCGTAAACCGAGTTCAAAATCTACATTTAAACTGGATTTAGAACAAACTGGGTCTATAAAGTAAAGGGTAAAATTGGCTTCACATAAATAAGCAATATACAAAGTGTAACATAAATAGGGATAACTTAAAGAGCTTAATTTGCCTATAACACTGAACAACGTGTAGCACATCAAAGAGAACCTCCCATACCAGAATAACGTTCAGCTGATGCATTTCATATGGGGAGCCAAAAACATATTTGTCGTACTTCACAAACCATCAATGAAATTGAACAAAATATACAAAACCACTTTATTTTCTACAATTTCATGGTTGGATAACGCTCTTTCAGTTTCTTTCACTATTTATGTTACACCTTGTACAATGAGACAATAAAACCACCTGAATTGTTTAAGAAACATTTATTTTTCAACTATAATAATATTTACATTTAAAGTGTTTTAAGGCTTAGACGAAGTTATAATATATTGTAGTCATTTGTTTAAATAGAATGTTTCAATTTGGCCATAATATTACATAATGTTTTCAACTCATCCACCAACACGCATAGCCTATAAATGAAGCAGGCTCTTGTTAAATGGCTAAACCGACATAATGCTAGCGAGTCGTTTACACAACTAAACTAATTTAAAATTCAGTTTGGCAGTCAAATGTAATACGTGTTAAAATAGAGAAGATTTAATTTTATATATTTTAACACGTATTATTACATTTAACTGTCAAACTACTAAAACTGTTTTTAGTCAACATGTGTCACTTATTTTCGCGGCAAAACTAATTTGACAGAACTAAACACGCCTAATCCTTGTCATAACACATACTTTAGAAAGAAATGCAAATACATTAAAATTTGTTCAGCTGTTTTGTTTATAATTGAGCTATTATTTGGCAAAACTACAGGCATCGTATAAAATGCAGTAACAAAAAAGAAATATACACTAAATGTTCCTAAATTAAAATAATAGGCACTCTCATAAACCATAGACACCATAGCATATCTTTTGCTGTCTATTACACAGTTTTGTCATTCTGTATTATACATAGGGATTTCATATTTTTAATGAATAAAAAAAAGATTTTTCTACAAAAATGTGGCAGATATTTGTTTTGTATTGAAATATTGGTCTAGACTTAAAATCCAGAGAGGAAATTTAATATGTTTGTATGCGAGCTAAGAATTAGGTAGGTACTCCTATCTTAATATGCAAATGTATTTGTGGCGATGTTATTTATAGTGGTTTTTTTTTGTACATTTAAATAACCTTCGGAAAATGCGACGAATCATATATATAAAGCGTAGAACTAAATATAGACTGCACATTAAATTACTTTATAACTTACCGTCATCATAAAATATTAACAAATCGTCACTTACTCTACCGCGTAGTAAAATAAGTACCTTCGTATTAAACATTCAATATATCACTTCGATATAATACTATAGAATACACTACTTACACAATATATTGGGAGATAATACGATGAGTACTATTTCAATACGAGCTACCGTTGTTCAACGTCAACTTACAAGAAAACCTATTAAATATGGGTATGTCTACTGCAACACCAAATCTATGTATTTCTTGCATCAGTTTAATCACAAGAAAATACATTACGTCATTGTAAACACTGATAACTTTGTCAATATTTATAAGTATTACGATTAATACAAAAATAAGATAGATTACACATAAATACATACAAATCACATAGTTAAATACATTAAATGCTTTAAAAGCTTATGGTACATTTTTTTATTATATTTAATATACATAATTATGATAATTCTTACAATGACACACATTACACATGGATACTATGTTCTAACACCGGTATTCAAGGCCCATCACTTTAAAGTATCATAGTGTCTTCAGACTTGTTTTGGAACTAACCCGTCCCTCTTACCCACCACTGTAGGTAACTCCTGTAAGCCAGGATCAAACGTAGCATATAATGAAATTACACTGAGCAGTGAGGCTCAGGCATATCCCGGGAAATTGCTTCGACTATCTTGGATCCTACAACAAAATTGAATCCGAAAGAAACAAGCAGGAGTTGGAAAAAAGTAGTTCCACTTCCTTCCAGACGGAACAGGGAGATAGAATGATATAACGAGGCTAAAGCCTCATAAAAGTAGGTATATTTTTAAAAGAAACTGCGTGATGTAAGTACCACCAAAATATCTCAAGGTCTTGAGGTTGATAAAAACCTTACCCTAAGTTATCGAAACGGCATCAATCACAAATCATTGCAAAGTATCAGTCAAACATCACTCTGACGATATTTAGATAATATAGAATATAGCAATACATAAAAAGAATAATCCAAATTGTAACATTATTTATGATTAAGAGAATGTATCACCATTGATTCATGTAAAGGAGAAGTTATGTTTATATATTTTATTGGTCTTGTACTTTATGACAAGGCAATAGAGTTCCAAATATGGCGGCAACTATGGGGTTAAGGGACTTTATAGCGCTTCGTTTCAAATCAAAAGCTAGACAGCAAAATCAAACCATAAAGTCAACGACACACTCATCTGTGTAGGAACAAAATGAAAAAGCATCATAGACCCCCAAAATAGAAACCCCCGTTCACTTTCTTGATTATGGCTCTAAAACAAAACATTAGGGTCACACTTAAGATACGAAATACAGCGTCCTACTTGGGCATATCATTTAAGCCATCGACTTATAATGTGGTCAGCAGATAATATACGTAAAAAGAACCATACAATACAGTTTGTACAATGAACTTAGGCTAAATTAAAACTACGTCATAGGTGACCTTTATTCATCACACGAAATAACGTAAACACCCTCATTAACAAAGGATTTATAATGGAGACCGATACAGTATGTTGTTGTAAACACAAAACAACATATAAATAAAATAATATACAAATAAAGTCACGTACGCCCAAATGCCCGCCCTATGAGTTCACTATCTTGATTACGGCTTAAATCTATAAATAAGTAGAGTCGCACGAAAACGAAAGACTGCGTCATTTTCATTCCACCACATATATTATCTACATAAACATTATACCGTTTATATTTTAGTAAGCGGTTATATAAATAAATTTAGGTTAATTTCGTTCAAATACTTTAAGCTATTGCATAGCTTCTATCGCGGGCCTTGAGCGTGGGGACCGAATCCAGAAATTCCGTAACGAAAAAAACCTAACACCCCCCACTCCGACCGCCATCTATCGATAAATACCAGAACTTTTAATGACTTTTTGAAATATCACGCTTGTCTCTTTAGTTCAGCAAGGCGGGTCCTTTAGGTGGCATTGGTTGTATTGGAAAACTACCGTAATCAGCTGTTTGTGAGAAAGTATATAGGTGTATAGGTATTTATCATCTACGTCCAACAGTGAATATCTGTACTCGTATAATTTGTGTACAAAGTGTTTTAAATATGAATAAACAAAGTGCATTTATTAATGAAGAAAGTCGCGAAAATATAGTAAAAGAAAATGAGTTAGTACTCTATATACATTCATTTTATTATTATTATCTGAAATGCAGTATTATAAAATAAATAAATAATTATAATTGCATAAGTTGATAAAAAATGCTATGCAATAGCTTTACCGCGGCAGTTTCCGAGTGCCACACGTCTTTTTTTTAATCTTTTTATTTCTCAGTCCAAAATTATCTTACTAAGTAATTTAACAACAAACTGTGATGCAAACTAAACATATAAAACTTTATTCAAGAACCATGAATTTAGTATCTTCTTTTTTTTCCAAATGGCAAGTTATGCCGATGTCAGATGTGAAATGGAAATACGTGCGATCAATTTAACCAACATTTTGAATATATGTTACAACTAAGTGTGTATCTTGTCGATTGGGTTAAAACATACTCAGTTACTACGATCAAAATTAAAGATTTTTAACAGAAGTAAATTTTGACGTTTTTCTTCAATATTCTCCTATATAACGACCTTAATCCAGCCGATATTAACGAAGATAACCGCCAGAATGCATCTCGTTAAGTATAAGAAGGAACTACCGCTGTATCTATATAAATCTCATTTTATATAACACTCCATCAACATATAAATTTTCGGCGGGCCGTAAATTATGTTCAACAGTGGACAACATGAGCATGATAATGAAAATACAGTAAAATTAGATGAGAAGAAGAAGCCAGTCGCCTCGCCGCTTCGTGTCGCGGGTTCGAGTCTCGCGCCGGACAACTATTTGTGTAACCCATAAATAGTTGTTCTGAGTCTGAATGTAATTTGTGTCCGTCTATTATATGTTTGTAAAGTACCCCGTGACAAAGGGATTAGAATCCCTAGTACGGGCATTATCATTAATAAAAAAATGTATTTATAAGTGAAAAATAAACAGTAAAATGTAATTTTTAATTAGGTAGGTACATATTTCAAGTCATATTTCACGCACGTCCTATATGATTTTTTTCATACAACTTAGTTGGCAAACAAGAATACGGCCCACGTGACGGTAAGTGGTCACCGCAGTTTATGAACGCTTGCAACACCAGGGGCATCATTAGGGCGTTGCCGACCCTTTAGAAACCTTATAACTCATGATCATTATAATTTTCCATTAATTAGTACAATTCAGCAACTCCAGTCAACACTATGTATCTTTTGTGAATACGGGTGTCCGAGTTATTTGCCAAATAATTAACTTATACATTCCTAAGACCTATAACATAAAATAATTTATAAACCTACGTTTTAAACATATTTGGTCCTAAATATAATTTGCTGTGTACATAACACCAATGTATATAGAATTTGTGAAAATCGTCTCGAATAATGCAATTCCGCATAATTAAACATCTTCGCAATCCTGTATACTGGAGGCATACTTATCCAAAGTCCATTTTTTTAACGTCCAGAAAATCAAAAAGAAAAAGGGAAATAAAGAACAAAAAATATGTTAACGAACATATTAATACACATACATATATGTCAATTAGATGCTATATTATACTATAAATATAATACGATATTAAAATACTATATTCAAGTAAAATAAATATTAATAATTCTTATTATAGAGAGATAGTAGTCATTCACTATATATACGCTTATCATTGCGGAAAAACTATAACACAAAATTTTTCTATTGGTAATCTCACATCAATATAAGAGCGTATAAATATAATGCTCGCTTTTATTGTAACGAATTCTCTTTCTGTAAAAGAGTACCTTGAATCTGAATATAGACGATCATTTTCGACAAAACTATAAGCCGACGTTAACACAATAGTTAAAACAATTTACGTTTGAAAATAATATTCGTTAATCATACATAAAAAGATACTAAAATTGAACGGCTCAAAGTGTCCAAAATTCCCCTTCCTTATTGGTAACTGTTCTATCTATTTGGGAAGTAAGCTTTACCTGTTTTACATCATTAATAGTCGAAGTGTCCATTACTCCACCTGGTAGCTATTGCTCTCATATTTCGTTTGAGGAATCGGACTGTTTAGACCGAAATGTTTACTGTACCACAAAAGTTACGAATGCCGTTGTTACACAAACGCTGACAATAGGCAACCTTTAAAACGCTGTCAAGAATGCCTGGGAAACATTTTCAAAACGGTGTTGATGACAAGAAGTTTGGATGCTAGTCTAAGGATTTATAATACACTAATTGCTACATGTTCAAAACTGTTCTAGTTGGAAAAATATGTCTGTATGCGAGTCTAAGGATTTATAATATAGTAATTGCCACATGTTCAAAACTGTTCTGGTTAGAAAAAGATGTCTGTACGCGAGTCTAAGGACTAATACATTAATTGCCACATGTTCAAAACTGTTCTGGTTAAAAAAAAGATGTCTGTACTAAAGTCTAAGGATTTATAATACATGAATACCGTAGTTACACAAATGCTGAAAACAGGCAACCTTTAAAACGCTGTCTAAAATGCCTGTGAAGCATTTTCTAAACTGTTCTGGTTTCAAAGAGAAGTCTGTACGTGAGTCTAAGGATCTTAACACATCAATGCCGTAGTTACACAAAGGCCGACTACAGGCACCTTTAAAACAATGTCCAGAATGCCAGTGAAGCATATTCAAAACTGTTCTGGTTACAAAGAGAAGTCTGTACGCGAGTGTAAGGATTTAACACATCAATGCCGTAGTTACACAAACGCTGACTACAGGCAACCTTTAAAACGCTGTTCAGAATGCCTGTGAAACATTTTCAAAACGGTTTTGTTTACAAAAAGAAGTATGTACGTGACTCTAAGGATTTTTAACACATTAATGGCGTAGTTACACAAACGCTGAAAGTAGGATTTTTTCAACGATCTCCAGTATGGTAGTTAAACATGTTTTAAACTGTTCTCGTTTCAAAGAGAAGTCTGTACGCCAGACTAAGGATCTTCAATAAATTATTGCCTAAGTCACACAAACTCTGACTTTTCAAACGATGTCCAGAATACCTTTGATTAAAAGTGTTCTCGTTTGAAAAATATGTCTGGTCTCGATTTCCAGACATTTTCAATACATCAATGCCGTAAATACACAAACACTGGCTTTAGGCAACTTATCAAACGATGTCCAGAATGCCTGTGAGGCATGTTCAAAATTGTTCCCGTTTGAAGAAGAAGTCTGTGCACAGATACAGGTCGTCTCATACGTGGTGCGGGCTGGCGACGCGCGGCGGCGTGAGGCCGAGGCGGTGCTGGCGCGCCGCGTGGTCGCCCGCCGCCGTGGCCGCGGCCGCCTCCAGCTGCGCCCGCAGCGCTACCAACTCCCGGGTGCGCTGGTAGATTGGGTCCTGGAGAAAAGACATCCCGATAGTTCAGTCCATTTAAACCAGCTTAAGTCGAGACGCAAGCATCGACAGATCCGTGCCTTCCTTAGTTAGCTATATAAAGTGTCTATGAAATTATTTATACATATAATAAAATCGTAGGAAAGTCAAAACTGTACATTGAATATTTTTAAAAAGGGATACTTGGGGCGTGATCTACAATCGATATCGAAGCCAAAAATACAGTTTTTAGAATTTTTGTCTGTTTGTCTGTATGTATGTCCGGGCTAAACTCAAAAAGTACTGCATGGATTTACTTCATTTTTTGCATGAATATTACTGAGAGGTCGGGTCAACATATAGGCTAAATATTATCACGCTCTCACCTATCGGGGAGGAGCTGTGATAATTAAGTTTAGTTCAATCTAAAATATATATTCAGCATTATCATCATTATAATCATATCAGCCGAAAGACGTCCACTGCGGGACAAAACGGTCTTGCGCTATCCGCATCCAGCGATTTCCAGCGACTCTCACAAGATCATCGATCCATCTTGTAAGGGCCCATCCATACTGCGTCTACCGGTTCGTGGTCGCCACTCAAGAACCTTTCTGCCCCAACGGCTGTCGGTTCTACAAGCTATGTGCCCCGCCAACTCCCACTTCTGCGTTGCAATTATTCAAAATATACATTACTCTAAACTTCTAACATGTTTTCTATGTAACGGTAATTTCAAGAATAACAATAAACCAGCTTAAGTCAGACGCAAGCATCGACAGATCCGTGCCTTCCTTAGTTAGCTATATAAAGTGTCTATGAAATCATTTATACATATAATAAAATCGTAGGAAAGTCAAAACTGTACATTGAATATTTTTAAAAAGGGATACTTGGGGCGTGATCTACAATCGATATCGAAGCCAAAAATACAGTTTTTAGAATTTTTGTCTGTTTGTCTGTATGTATGTCCGGGCTAAACTCAAAAAGTACTCCATGGATTTACTTCATTTTTTGCATGAATATTACTGAGAGGTCGGGTCAACATATAGGCTAAATATTATCACGCTCTCACCTATCGGGGAGGAGCTGTGATAATTAAGTTTAGTTCAATCTAAAATATATATTCAGCATTATCATCATTATAATCATATCAGCCGAAAGACGTCCACTGCGGGACAAAACGGTCTTGCGCTATCCGCATCCAGCGATTTCCAGCGACTCTCACAAGATCATCGATCCATCTTGTAAGGGCCCATCCATACTGCGTCTACCGGTTCGTGGTCGCCACTCAAGAACCTTTCTGCCCCAACGGCTGTCGGTTCTACAAGCTATGTGCCCCGCCAACTCCCACTTCTGCGTTGCAATTATTCAAAATATACATTACTCTAAACTTCTAACATGTTTTCTATGTAACGGTAATTTCAAGAATAACAATGTATTATATATTACTAAAATTAGCTCTTTTAGGCAGTCTCCATTTTTGTCTTCGCATAAATCTTCGAATGGTCAATGATTATTAAGTGCAAGAATCAAACCCGTGACCTCCCGGGGCCTAAGATCCTACCGGCGGCTTACACCGCTCCGTTTATAGAAGTCGTCTCGACTCGATACCCTGTCAAACGAAGATTTATGCGAAAACGAAAATAGAGACTGCCTAAAAGAGCTTGTAAATTCATCGATTCCGGTTGTCATGAGGATATCAATGGAAATTAATAGAATCTGACACCTGGTTCCCTATGAAAATCAAGTTAGATGGCAGTCGGTCAATAATTCTGGTAGCTAGACACTATAGGCTGTACTAGGAGCCGACTACAATAGAGTTAGGAATAGGCAAGAAAAAATATCTACGACAAAAACTCTGAGTACGCAGCTAAATTTGACTGTTAAGGATTTTGCATGACTTCATTTAAATGTATGAATATTAACCTGTTGTCTCATAGTAGGGTTCCACCGGCAATATAACGCCTTCCACAGCTTAATGAGCCTCAGTGAAGCGACGGGCACGAGGACAACCTGAGGTCTGGAACACGGCGAGGGCGGCGAACTGCTGCCGAACGACGAGGGACCCCAGTACAGAGGGTTTAGGTACAAGTCCTGACTACTGTTGATGTACGACCAGAGGGATACTGTCTTGGTTTTTACTTCTGTGAACAATTAATAATTTTTCAGAACACATTACCATTAAAATTTTTTATACAAGGTTTAAAATTTTTGTTCATTAACATTGTATAATTTAGTACATAAGCAGTAAATTTGTATGTACTGCATGAGGTGCTTACCTCTTAAAAATTGTTACACTAGGCCTGTTAATAGATATTGTTGAGATAAATTATAATTTTATAAGTGTAAACAATTGTTGGTGAGCCAATAAATAAATAAAAACATTATTTGGAATGCAAATCGCCCTGCAGAAATCGAACCCATCCCGGATTTGTAGACGACGCTGGTTAGATCCCCGCCGAGTGATTTAATTTATAATTTTCTAGTTTTGAGAGTATAGATATGATTATGAGAGGCAAATCCTTTTACTTTTAGCCTTAAAACTACTTGTCGTCACAAAATTGACTGCTCGTTTTCTTCTTTGGATTTTATAATCAGAACAATCATTTATTGAGGCTTTATATGTATAGGTACTGCCACGACTCCACCCGACCGTTTCGTTATTGCGGTTAAAGCTACTGTTTTAGAAGTTATGGGTATTTAAATCGGACGAGAATAAACGTCTGAAAATCCAATTCGGCAATATTTGAAAAAAAAAACGGTCATTATTCTGTTTTTTATTACTGCAATAAAAGTCAGTTAAGTTTTGGAGGAGGAAATAGAAGGATAAGAGAAGCCTAGGTTTATTTTTATACCGTTTTCTTTTCCACATATGCGTGAAAAACAAAATAGTCTCAAGCATAAGCAACTCCCCTTAAGTCAAAGTCATAAGGTTGAAATTTATCCTGGCTAACGTTTAACGGTCAAGAAGTTATAGAACATTTAAGAAGAATACTAGATATGACTTTCAATAGTATAAATATAATATATATTTTTCTTTCAGCCAATATAATTTAAATAACTGATTAAGAGGTTATCATGTCATATGTCAGCTATGATTCTCATGTTATTTAGGGAACTGGATAGGGCCAGTTATGGTCTGTTATTTAATTAAATTATTACTTGAAATGACATTGAATACAAAATAATAATAATAGTTTAAAAAACTAAAAAATACGCTTTTAGCACGGACAAAAAATTACAAGAAACCCTTTCATTTGATACCCATATGGTGCATTTCAAATAGCCTGTCCGCCATCTTGGACGTCCGCCATATTGGATTTAAGTCACGTGACTATTTTTTTCATATTGAATTCGCAATGACGTTTCTTAGCTAGTCAAGTATTGTCATCAGAACTCAGAGCGTGTGCAAAACTGCATCCTAATCGGAGACCGGGAAGTGGGTCAAATTAAGATCCCAAGATTTTCTTACATACATAGTGACAAGTGAAGCTAATTAAAGCGTGTTAAAAATGGCAATATAGGAAAGTCGTTCGGGCGTAGCGCCGACCATAGTATTGTTAATAAATACTTTCTGTATTTATTTTTCTTCCACCACCTTTTTTATGTCAAAATTGACAGTATTGGAGATCGCTCAGTTCACAAATGCAGTTTGTGTTAAATTGATCCAATTTGTTTAATTATCAGCTCATAGCTAGATGCTCTCACCATATGTCTGTAAGTGATCGGCGAGTTTAAGCAACTAGGCTCGCGGTCAGTCCATAGATGGGTGACCACCAAGATGGTTTAATTTCTGAGCGTCTCCGGGCGTTGGAGGGCACGTTAAGCTATCGGTCCCGGTAGTCTTTGACAACAGTCGTTAAGCCATGTCAGAGACTTAATGGGCGCACTCTGACACTAGGGTAACCACTGCCCATAAATAAGAAGTAATGGCTTTTTTTTTTTTTTTTTTTTTTTTTTAACCTGACGCTACAGTTAGCCTAGGAGGCTTTCACTGCTTCACCGGACTATAGAGGCGAGCAGAGGGCTCGAGCCGTCTAGAAATTAAGTAACCTGCGCCGGAGGGCACCCCCTGTGGGGTTCGAACCTCGACTCTGGGCGATTACTGGCGGGGAGAGGGCAGAGATCATCATTTTAGGGAGAGAAGTAATGGCAACAGTATGTTTCACTAGGGATATTTTATAGCCTACATTATCAGGCAAGATTCGTGAAGAATTACAATGAAAATGTTAACTCACCTTCCTTCGCCCTTTCCCTTTCCGTATTGAAGAGGAATGTTCCAAATCTGCATGAGTACAAATGATCGACTATGGTAATGAGGAGTCTCTCAGTGAATTCGAATGCGGTGGGGAACTGTTGCTGCAACTGCCACACGCAATCCACCCATTGCACGAATACAGGCGATCGATCGGCGTCGGAATGCCGTTCGTCACCGTGCCCGATACGCTGAAAATATTGTATATTGTATATATTTCTTTCGAACACATAGAGTGTTGTAAATATGCTTTAAGCGTTGGGAAATTATGACAAGCCCCCCAAGTACTGACTTACTGTATAGAAGATGACCACCCTAAATTGTGTATATTGAATGACCTAACTTCACCAGGGTTAATTTATTATAGCCCAAAATTGATGGATCAAGCAAACCGTTATGCCTATCCCTTAGGGTCAAGACTTTAACAACCATCAAGCTCAAACGTCTACACTTAAAATTCAAACCATTTGATTAAACATGACAAATGACTATTCCCCACCGCCAATATTTACTAAACGTAGCAAAACTTGGCTGTGTGATTGTCGGCAACTATCAGTATCCCATCCTAATCCTCCATAAGGGCGTAGAAGTCGCCCCGAGATAATACAACCACATATCAGACTGAAGCGTTTCTCTGTGAACTATGATTATCATACTGTCGCACTTTTAAAATGCCACTTTTGTTTTAAAGGTGCGCTGTGATCTTCAACCCGCATTTGACCTCATTCGGCTGACAAGATGAGACATCTGGGCGGAAGGTAACATTTATAACCAGTCACAAAACACAGTATTAATAAATAACTTATGTCACATATATAATACAAACTATACTATAAGTAGGTAGATGTCATACATGTGACAAATATAGTATGTGTTACACATATTGTTAGAGGGTAATTCACTATGAGTAAAACGCGACCCTATTATTAAGGGCCTATGCAGACCACGTTTTTTAAGCGCGCCGTTCACGCGTGTTGTAGCGATAAAGACGCGATACACACGCAACTCAGACGCAGCCTGTGGACGTTTGCACACATGTATAAATTCAAATCCGCGTTTGAATCGAAACAGACGCGCGTGTGTAGCGATACAGACGCGATGCAAACGCGCATGAGTAGCGATACAGACGCGATGCAAACGCGCGTGAGTAGCGATACAGACACGATGCAAACGCGCGTGAGTAGCGATACAGACGCGATGCAAACCTGCGTGAGTAGCGATACAGACGCGATGCAAACGCGTATGTGTAGCGATACAGAAGCGCGTTAGCATCGCGTTTGTATCGATACAAACGACAACAAACTGCTCAGCGTGGTAAAAGCGCCTTACAACACGTGGTGTGCATAGGCCGGGTCAAATTTTCACACAAAACCGGGCTAATTTCGAGAAAGAGTTGAACGAAGCACGTTTGACGCCCACCAATTTAGCAACAGAATTTAGCTGCTTCAAACCTTCATGCTGGGTTTGCTCCACAGTCTACACGAGCAGTGCGACCTTCTTCAGAAACAAACTAAACATATTTCCGTTACACAGCGTGGATGAAGAAGATTGAAATTACGGTGGAGGAAGTTGGACGATGGTACAGAATCACATATAGACGAGTGATTTCTCAATCGAAATCATCAGGCTTAGTAATCGATTGGGGAGGCCTGCAGCTAACCGAGTCCGGCCAATACTTGTCAAATTTAATGACGGTACTTTTAAATAATGATTAATTCAAAGTAAGAAAGTATAAGATAACTACCAGTTGGAACTTGTGTCCGAAAGACAGCCACTCCTTTTCGATGAGCACCTCGAAGCCTCGCAGGGTTCTGTAGTAGGGATCAAGCATCAACATAGCCAACGCCGTTAGTTGCGCGGTGCGGTCCCACCCGTCCGAACAGTGGACGAGAACTGATGTTTTGTGGTTTTCCACCTGAAAATAATGATGAGTACAGTCGACACCTGCCGTACGGAAACTAGCCTTATTACCTACGTAATAAAGACGTTGTCAAAGTGTATCATACACTGACGATGCCTCGACTATACTAAACATGACAATAGCTATATACCACTATACCACGCTTCGTCCGTGTGTTAAATAGTTTATTTAGTTTTACTTGTCATTTTCTAAAATAAAAGATTTTTTCTAAAATAAACGTAGCCTAAATTACTCCTTATTACATCAGCTGCCTGCCAATAAAAATCCCGTCAAAATCGGTCCCGCCAATTCAGAGACTAGCCGAAACAAATAGACAGACAGACTGACAAAAAATTTAAAAAAAAATATATATTATATCATTGATATTTATGTATTTAACAACGTATATTTCAATATTATAAACACACAGTCCAATTTTATTTATATGTATAGAATATGTATAGACATAATGCCTATACGGTTTTACGTAACTAGTGTCCTGCAGGTGATGGTAGTTCAGAATATTTACTAAAGTGCATTTATTAATCTGAATTCGTTTATGTCAACAGAGTTCTACCGACATTGACAATAATAATTTATTTAGGAACTGTCAAACGGGTTGAATGGTATAGATTTTCGTAAAAAGAAGAGTATGAAAAGTGCGGTAATTCCTTGTCTTTAAAAAAAATATACTTTACGATAATTTTATGCCTGTATATGTATAGTATAGCAGTATAATTTTATATGTGTGTATAAAGTATAGTAAAGTATTATATACAAATAACCGTAAACGCTAAAGCAAGATTTTTTTAAAGCTCCGTGTCTCGAAGGATATCATTTATTAATAAACCGTTCATAGTTGTCTTTAGAGTCATAAAACTTCAACTTTTCTTTACGATAATATATATTCTGGGACATTCCTTACACACGACGATCTGATCCCAAACTAAGAAGCGCTTGCACTATTAAAACCAGATACTACATTGTTTTCTAAATACATATGTAGTTATATAGATAATTACACCGACTTAGGACAAACAGACATGTTCATGCACACAAACATCTGTCTTTGGCGGGAATCGAACCCACAACCTGCGGCGTGAAAGGTTAAGGAAAATTTACCAACCACTCCAACCGGACCGTCCATGCTTATATAGGCTCTTGTTTGGGACCAGATGGCAGTGTGTTAGTTGTAAGAAGATATTTCTTCTAAACCCGTGTCACGATATTAGAATCCGCGGAAAGGCACTACCTACGCGGAGCTCTGTTCTTTAAGCATGTAACGATAAACATAAGCCACATAAGACTATATAATTACCTTGTCAACAATGCGCACTGCGCCAGCCAATATACATTTTATATGTTTTAGCCAGCAAGTAGCTTCTATACCACTGAACCACCTAGAAACAGTATAAAAGCCAGATTAGTTACATGTTTTTTTGTAGGTACAGACGCCAACACATCAATCGCGCCGTCCATCAAGCTACCCCCATCTGTAAAATTTCTTTTATAGATTTTCAACTTTATCACATAAGCATAAGGTTCACTTTCAATTGGGGAAATTTGACAGATTGAAGTAGCTTGATGTACGGCGTCTGTAGGTACATGAAATTTACAGTCGTTAAAGCAGTGAAATCTTCCGGAGGGAAGTGGAACTACTTTTTTCTTACTTCTCCGTGTTTCTTTCTAATAATATCGCTCATAGCTAGATGCTCTTACCGGTCCGTAAGTGATTGGCGAGGTTAAGCAACTAGGCCGCGGTCAGTTCATAGATGGGTGACCACCAATGTGGTTTAATTTCTAAGCGTCTCCGTACTTCGAAGGGGACATTAAGTTGTCAGTCCCGGTTGAAGTCCTTAAACAGCAGTCGTTAAGCCATGTCAGAGGCCTACTGGGCGGCTTGATCAACTCTGACACTAGGGTAACTAACTTAACTATGGGCAGTGCCAATACGATAAGTAAGGGACGTGACTTAATTACTAGTCCCATAAAAAAATGTAGATTCTAACCTAAAAGAAGACGCTAGTATGTTTATATGACGGATATATGAAATTTAAAGGTCCTACGAAATGAGTTATTTTGTTTGATTCCAATAGTAGGTATGGGGCAATAGTACCTAGATCTGTATAATGAACTACTCTAGATAATGGTTGAAAGTTGGTTGGTCGTTATCTTGGAGATAAACATGATTATGACGTGATTATGATCGCATTTGTTACGCGTAAGCAAATAACACTCTTCATAAGTTGGTACTTCTTCATAAAGTATAATCGACGTCATTAGGTATAATAATGTCCTCCTAGCGGGATTTCGACCACGGCGGCCAGTCTCAACAGAGATTAGCCATCTGCGCGGGGCATATTATAGTGCTCAAGTGTATGCGCAAACACAGGAGCACATTCTATTCCATCACTCTCATGATCCGTTGGGACGCCTAGCGACACGACAGGAAACAGGTCAGGTACAGGACCGACGGCTTTACGTGCTCTCTGAGGCACGGGGTATACCGCCAACTCCCAGACTTCGGGCTGATGCTGAGAAATTATCCTTTTTACAGAAAATCACTTTTAGGCCCGACCCAGGATTATAACCCAGGATCTCGTTCTCTGCGGGTGAACACGCTACCGCTAGACCAAAGAGGCAGTCAAAGTTAGGTATAGTAGCACTACAAAACCTTCCTTATTGTCCACATAATAGAACGCAAGCAGGTCAAAGGTTATTCACCAATGTTTTATATTTCTTTGTTTTTATTATTCGTATGAGTAGTGATTAAACTAGTGGCAGATTTGTTTAAGCCGCCCTTTAGACCTCCGACATGGCTTATCGTATCGACTATTGTCAAAGTTGACTACGCACGAAGGCGCTTAGAAATAAAACCAGTTTAGCGGTCACCCATCTACAGAGTAACCATCACCTAGGTGCTTAACCCTGTCGCCCGTTAACGGATCAGTTAGAGCAGTTGCCCTGACTATGGGCGCCTCAATATTTTTATCTATATTTAGTATATATAAAAATCAATGCCACTTTTCGTTGTAATGTTAAAACTCAACAACGCCTTTACGGATTTGGCTAATTTTGGTCTTGAATTATTCGTGGAGGTCCAGGGAAGGTTTATACGTAGAGAAAATTTAAAAAAGTCTTGAAAAAGTGCAAAAACAACATCTTTTAGCAATTTAACATAGTTTTTTGTTTGAATAAATTAACTTAATAATCATTTTTTTTATTACTATGCCTTATACGTAGCGAAGCACGTACCGGGCCGCTAGTTTAGTATAAATCAATGATCGAGTTGAGCGAAGGTTGTCCATATAAAAACACAACAAGATAAACATATAGGTCACTCACTTCGTCTGGTCTATTTGTGGGAAGCAGAGCTCCTTCAGTTTGCGCAGACTCTCCCGCATCACGTGAATATTGTGTATGTCTAAGAACACCAGGTCGGCGTTCTGATAAGCGTCCTCTGATTCATAACTGAAACAAACCACTAATTAGAACCATTGACGTATTAAAAACCCAGACTTCGAGTAAAGTACTAATTTGAATTGTTTGAAATTTACGCGTTTAAAACTGTAACTTATTTCTTAAGCAACACTACTTAATTATGCCATCAGTTGATGCAATTTCATGTTTTACCGCACATAAATAATGTTGGCATAAATGTATTGCGAAGATACAATTAATATCTTTATTGCCGCAAAACTTGAAAATTGTAAAACTCTTTTCAGGAGAATCTCACACATAGCTGATCTATGGCTCGTACTACACGTTTTTATAGAATAAAGATACAAAGGATGTCAGCCGCCTTGCCCCACAGTAGTATACCGTAAGAGATAATACTGTAGAAATAGCTAAAATAAACCAGACGCGCAGTATCTATGTTAGTAAGTTGTCAAATTTTCTAACAGCATAAACAGCAGAGCTTGATTTTTCTGCCAATCCGGATATGTAAGTACCCCATTGAAGTGTTGTGCCTAATGTTATGCCCAGAAAAGTGGATTTAACAGACATTGTTCATTACTAGATCTGGTACAATATTACTCACATTAGGTGTGGTGAATTTAAAGAATTTTGCATTAAGAACTAAGTTATTAACCGTGAACCATTCCGTATTTATTTCAGCAATAACACAGAGATAACCCTGTTTTGCTCTACTTTAAAAATAAGATAAGTGTAATCCGCGAAAACATTACAGATGTTGTTTAAATAATGTATATCATTAATGTATACTAGGAACAAAAAGAGACCAAGAATGGATCGATGTGGCATCCCTAAAGAGACGATTAAATTATTTGACTTAAAATTATTTACCCGTCATACAACTATCTGTACGGAGTTGAGGCAGTCGCCGTAACCGAAACCGGTCTGGAGTCATCAATAGCGTGTCGTGGTGAACGCAATCAAATCCTTTTGAAAGTCACAAAAATCCCCAATACCATTTTGTGACCTCCCGTGCATCAAATATATATTTTATACGCATAGACGCAGGGATTACGTTGGCGTAATCCCTGCGTCTGTAGTAGATCGCCCTATAGTAAAACCATAAATATTTAAATTTAAATAAAAATGCTTTAAATTTCAATGCTTGAGTAACTGCTTGAGTATGTGTTTTTCAAATATTATACACGATGCTGGGAGATGGGACGATAATTAGAGGGATCTTCTTTAGAGCCTGATTTAAACAACGGTATGATTTTATTACATTTCATTTGGTCGCGAAAAGTGTCTAAAATAAATTGATTATAAATAATCATTAAGTAAGGCGCTATTGCGTCAATTATGGTTTTTAAAATCCTTACGGAAATACCCCATAAGTCACCTGTATTTTGAGCTCAAGCATCCTAACAATATAATTTATATCACATACTGTAACATGTTGAAAATTAAATATTTTATTGCATACTGGCAGGCTATTACGTAGCAGCGTAGCGGCGCCAATTTCGGAGGAGTATAAAGAGATATTGGTATTACAGATATCTCGGCACAAAAAGTTATTTAACTCCTGAGCTAATTCACCTTTTTTACTAATCAATCCATCACCTACTTTCAATTCCAAATAATTATCACGTCTAATTTCTTTATCACTTTCTTTATTAATTCTGTTTTTGGTGTCCTTTACTTTACTATCTCATTTTTGTGTATTTTACTAATATAATTAAATTTAGCGATATTGCATATTATTCTGTATATGTATTTGAATAATTCCTGACACATTCTAAAAATTCTGCGTCTAATCTTAATTGATTCGCAGTCGCGATTCTTTGCAAACTTTGTTAACAGAAATAAATATTGGAAATGAGATGTTTGCGGAAGGCCTACTACACTTGTGTTTACTATATGAGTCATGTATTTTGAGATGTAATAACGCATAGCTACGAATTACTTCCGTCTGTTTAATTTGCAATAGATAAACAATTGTGAAGGTTGATTGTTGTGAGAGATGTATTAAACGGGATGTTTGGACGTGTTTCATAGAAAAAACTCCATCTTTTATGAAGTCTAACATCTATTGACGCACCTTAGGAAAAAATCGACTCGTATATCATGACGGGAAATGTCATGATGGCATCCTCTACTAATAATCATCGTAATAATTCATTTTAGTAACGGAATTTGATGTATTTAATTATTTTACTCTATATTTATATATCGGCACGAAGGTGATCAATACGAATGCTTTGTCAAAATTCCGGTATTGGTCAAAATGGCGTTAAAGATTTTGTTGCGCCGCGCCGGTCGGCAAGTGAATTCGACACATCGCGTGCATCGTGCGAGTGGCAGCCGTCGGGAGCGGTCACTCGTCAAAGCTTTGTAGTTGATGTGAAGTTGGCAGACGTTTCCCGAGGTCCTCTATGGTAGGTAACGTTACCACTTACCCTCCTCCCTTAGCTTTATTAGCAACAGCATTCGCTGTAGGCCGAGCGTCCATGATGAACAGTTTGTGCGCCTGCGCATTGGCATCCATTATTAGTTGTATATAGCGCTCATCTTCACGACTTCGTTTACCGCTCACCTAGAAAATATGAAATAATAAGACAACAGATTTATGACGCATCCTGCCGAAGCCTAACGTTAGCAAAATTAATTCGATAATTGCTCTTCAATTGCAGATTGACGTATCAGGTACATAATACGAATATGCATTTGAGAAGCAATAATTTCGCAAAGGAAATCCTAACTAGTACTTTTTAGGAATCATCTAGGTGACCCCGGTCATGCGAAACCATGCCCAATATATAACTTTATTATATATCTTTATTTTGTTGAATTTCTGTTATTTTATCGGAATAAGTTAGAGGTTCAAGTTTTTAATATATTATTCGTTAAAATGGCCTTCAATTTATCACAAATTAAAAACGAATCCTTTGTTTATCTAATATGTTTTTAGTAATCAGTTAATAGTTGATAAGTTCATCTTATACCGTAAAAACACAACTTATTTAATGCTTATTGAAAACTTTTATTATTTTTAAATGTAAGCCTAAAAGGTGTGTGAACAAACAACAACAGCCTTTATGTTCGCCTATGTCTATTCACCTTCCTTATCTAATTTTGCAAGTGCAATACCTACATGTAATCTTTAACGACATACATCAATATCATAAAGGGCGAAAGTTTGTGAGTGTGTATGTTTGTTATTTCTTCACGTCTAAACGGCTGGAGCGATTTAAATAAAATTTGGTATTGAGTTGGCTGTCACCCTGGATTAACACATAGGCTATAATTTATAAAGTTTAACGCGGATAAAACCGCGGGGCACAGCTAGTTGGATATAATTCCTATCTATGAGCCTCCAACGACGCACATTTTGTACTTGCACCATTTGAATCATTGCTTGGAAGAAATGGCTGCTGTCAATTAGACCTCCTATTATTATTATATAAAGTACATCTTGCAAACTACGCCGCCGGTACAACTAATTGGAGTACAATAAAGTAGGTAGGCATTTATTTTTAATACTTGAACAGCAGAAGTGTTTGATTTGTTAGAGTTTTTTTTCTGACACGGGTTCTAGATCGGTTCTTGTATTCCAAACTATAATTCTGTCAACTCATTAAAATTGTTAACATATATTGTTGATTAAATAGTAGTTATACCAAGAAGTGAAGTGTGTTTACTAATTCTTTTCTAATTATTAAAATGATCTAAATATTTACTGCATTTGACCACAACATAACGAATTCTTCGTAATATGTGACAATTAGTGGTCGCTAAAGCATAGATAGTATAGCATTGTTTTGACGTGACGTCAATAAACTTGCTCCACATGAAGTCATACATCCTTGGTGAGCAATGAAATACGCACGATTACTCACAACATAATAAACTATATATTTTTTGGTTATGTTTAGGGGGAATGCCTCCAAATTGCGGTGTGGGGAGTCCCGAGGACGCGAGTATTTTGCGCCATATCCCAGGTGGTTGGGATACGTACTCTGGGCTTAGATTCTTTTAAAAAAGACAACGCCCGCATTAGGGAATTTAATCTCTGTGTCGCGGGGTACTTTACAAACATATAATAGACAGACACAAATTACGCAATCCAGACTCAGAATAACTATTTATGGGTCACACAAATAGTTGTCCGGCGCGGGACTCAAGCCTGCGACACAAAGGGGCGACCCGACTGTCTAAGCCGCTGCGCCACACGTGCAGTCCTCATTCGTCCTCCCGAATTTCCCACTCCTAACATTCACGAACAGTGACTGCGTCACTACCAAAGATATTATAATATAACAAGATTGCGCACTGAGGGAGCAAAAACGGCCCGAGCAAGAAGTAGCTGTTTTGGATGGCATCTCCTTCTAATAGAGTGACCATGCGTCGTGGAATTATGCGAATGTTTTAACGCGCCAAATTTAAAATTTTGTTTTTATGAGAATGAATAAACTTAATTTTGAAGTATTATCATACTACCTGTGCAGTGCTTTTAAAGTTACTGTTCGCCCCACTGCATATCTAGGTATACGTATTCGAGATGTTTTCGTTACTTATACTTTCTTTATTTTGTATGCCTCTCTGCAAGCAATATAAATTAAATTATACCAAGATTATTTGTAGATTTTTTAAACGTTTGGAAATTATATAATTATTTATAGTACAATTCCCGCCTAATGTAAGTGTGAGTAGTGGTAGATATTTTGGACAAAGGCAGTAGACTTTCCAAATATTATATATTCGTAATGTATCCAAATAGTTTTCAAGTATATTATATGTTTTATTTACTTTTTCGCAACAAGTGTTTTGTGTCAGTCGGCTATAGTATTATAGGATAATTATTGTAATACATATATTCAATATAGATTAGATTGTGAAAATCAGGTAACACTAATAGACTACAGGCCCGATTTTTAAATTTATTCCACGGATAGTACTATACTCACTACCTTAATTGAAAATATCTTCTAAGTGGCTTAATCTAAACAACTGAGATAATTTTATATCTTTTGTTATTAATAAGAGTGTAGCAATTGTCTATTTCTTACCTATTTACTCATAACAAACACTGACACGAGGAAACAGTAGCCTCGTTTTAGTGTTAGATATAGTGAAATAGACAATTATTCATCATCATCATCATCATTACAGCTTAAATAAGTCCACTGCTGGACAAGCCTCCCTCAAGAATCATCTTGAGGGGATATGCCATAATCGCCACGCTTGGCAGGCGGGTTGGCGATCGCAGTATGATGGTCGTAGTACTCAGAAGGAAGCTGCTTCCCGTCCTCTGGTAGATATTCCCTCGGGTCGACTTCTACGCCCCCCACGGGATGAGATGGGGTGATGATATTCTGATTCTGATATTTGTCGCCGTCACCACACAGCAGACAATTATTACGTAGGTATAAAATACTTAATATACATTACGACAGGTTGGAAAAATCGTTTGTTGTAAGAGGCAACAATCTCGAGTAGGTATGCTTAGTGGCTGGTAGTGGGGAATAGTATTTTGTGTCAATGTGCAAAAACTCTAAAACAAATGTGAATGTTATTTGTAATAAAACAGTTAATTGCTATATCAGATTATTATTTACCGGGAACAATATTCATCCATTTTTGTTTCAATTCCTCGTTTTTAGGAAATCTAGAAAAATTAAATACGTAACGAATGGTTACCCTGTTGCTGAACTTAGCCAAAATATAGAAACATTACAAGATAACAATTACTTGTGAAAAGATATACCACTCCCCAGATGACCCTCACTTTTACACCCTTTTACGCAACAAGTTAAAACCATTTTTAAGCAAATTGGAACTGGATTGGAGCACAATACGATAAATAATTTCAAAACAAACATTCGCCATATTTGTTTACAAATTGAGTGTGGTAAACGTCATTTCTTATAAATACTGCTATTGAATTTACTAAACCCAAATTAAATGTATTTAAAAAGCTATCAAAGAATAAGACATAGTTTAAAAAAACGTTGTGTACGTCTTAAATAAATAAAAATTATTTAATTATAGTTATATGAAAACATAATCCTAGGTGTTTGACCAAAAATTCTACTATTTTATACGTCAAGTAAGTTATTTTTAGGCTGGCCATCTGTTAGACAGGGACAGATTCCAAAACGAGAGCCTCTCAAGTGGTCCGTTTTTTCCTATTGGTACACTACAAAGAGAAATGGACTGTATCTTAAAGACTTTGAGTTCATTTTACTTTGAACTAAATCTTGGAGTGCGCAATCTTGTTATATTATAATATCTTTGGTCACTACAGACTGCGCTGTCGCGCTCACTTGCCAGTCGTACAAACAGAGAGACACTTCTCTAAATGCCACCACAATTCCAACACCATAATAACCTCACCTTCAAAACGACTAGTTAAAACTAACAATTTCAAGTTGGTGATTTCCTAGTCGTAGTTAGTAGGACGAACTTTAAATATTATCTTATCTTGTTCGGATGTCTCTTATGCTAAATATTACCTAAGTCTTATCTAGCGACTCAGATCCAGAAAACTACCAATGCCAAACGTACCTCTCTCCATGACCCTTATTTACATTCTTAGAGATGAAATACCCGCTCTAATCCTCAAACGACAAAGAAACCTGCATATTGACCTAAACGAAAGTTACCCAAAACGTCCCTAAAACCGACCCTCTCGTACGTTAGATCCTCTCATAAACCGCCTTGAACCGGGGTTCATTTCAAACCCCAAAGCGGATGCCCACTACCGCGGTTTACCTAGTTTGTAGTCTTATTATCCGATGACGAAGTAAAATCCTCCTTGACCAGCTGTAAACGTAATTTATAAAAGCTGTTCATCACTCACAGCAGAATGTCAACTCGTAATTTATGCAACCATATTGAAAATTATTCAAAAGGCTGAAGATAAAGTAGAGATAAAATAGAAGAAATAAAATAGAGAAGAAAAAGAAAATTATCCAAAACACACTTAAAAGGTGAAGTGAGATATCGCACAAAAGTGGTAAATTGTAGAGAATAAATAAAGATATAAATTTCATATAAACTGCTCCCTTAATCTCTGAATTGGTAATCCAAATCGAGTTCCAAATACAAGCACCCAGGCAAGCGTGCTAGAGTTTGCGCCAGAAGTTATAAATGGGAAGCCCCCGTTGGTGATGCTCTCTTCCTTTAATCACACGACCCTCGAATTAAGAGAAATCAGTTTGACATCATTGTGTGTATGTAGCCATGACTCACTTCAGCACTTAACACACAGTATAGGTATAATTATTATTATATATTTATACATTATTATACAGCGCGGCTATGTCATGGTAACAACAGAAAGACTTACATTTTATGTAATAAATATATAAAATACGTCAAATACGTCCACTGCTGGACAAGAACCTCCCCAAAGAATAGGGAGATATGCATTAATCGCCACCCTTGGCAGACGGGTTGGCGATTGCAGTTTGATGGTCATAGTTTACAGAAAGACGCTGCTGCCTGTTCTCTGGTAGGTATTCCTTCGGACGTTTTCTACGCCCCCCACGGGATGAGTTGGGTTGATGATATTCTATGCCGTCACACAGCAGAATACAT
Organism: Pseudoips prasinana; assembly: GCA_951640165.1. Lineage (NCBI taxonomy): Eukaryota > Metazoa > Arthropoda > Insecta > Lepidoptera > Nolidae > Pseudoips > Pseudoips prasinana. The sequence goes on along the minus strand of OX621236.1, from coordinate 28,155,395 downwards.
TTTATCACGGGTTTATTTATTAAGTTTCCTGTCTGAATGAATCACGCATACCTAACATAGTACACTAAAAGTCTTGGGCGACCTCTATAAAATCTGACTGATTTATCATACTTTTTAAAATTAGTACCATTGAAACTCCTGGAAAAAAAAGATGTACAGACGACTGCACATCGAGCTACTCCAATGTGTCAAATTTCTTTTATAGATTTTCAACTTTATCACAAAAGCGTAATGTTCACTTTCAATTGGGGAAATTTGACAGATTGGGGTAGCTTGATGTACTGGCGTCTGTACCTCAGAAATCGATTGAATTATCATGGATGCCACAACGATATGATTCGAAATTATTTAGTTTTGACGTTGACAGTCTTAGGATGCTTCCATTAGTTCACCGGACAACAAAAGAGGAGAGCAGGGACTCATACCGTCATAACAGAAAGATAGGTGAAGGATATTCATTGTTTCTTTCCTTTGAATATTTGCTTGCAACACTTTTGAAAGGAAACAAGTAGGTGACGACCCAAGACCCATAATCAATTGCATGCTAGTACTTCTGATATAAATTGAATAACTGACTACGCTGACTACACGTAATAGTCGCCAACCATATCCGTCATCTGGATCGGAAGATGGGTACGTCCTTCTAATCCTTTGCTCGGCATTTTAATGACATCATTGATAAGTGGATGACCAACGCATTTATTGCTCTCATACCTACTTTAACTAATGATTGATCATATATAAAATAAAGAAGCCTGTGTTCTGAAATGTATTACAACGGCATTTGTACCCGTCCTCTAAATTGCAACTTTACTACGGCCCTCAGAAAATCATCTTTGGTTGTAGCTGGCACATACTATATTTTATTAGGATTTCCAACAAAGATTACACTATTCATACACTCAATAATTACCACGGTAAAAAGATCTTGTACTTCTTCACTTACAGGAAATCACAGCATGCGAAGATTATACAAACAGAAGAAAAAGTAAAACTACAAACTAATTTTTTTTTCATTATATCATAATAAAAAACATAAATACAAAAATTAAGGATTATGATGACTGCACGTGTGGCGCAGCGGCTAACAGTCGCCTCGCCTCGTCGTGTCGCGGGTTCGAGTTCCGCACCGGACAACTATTTGTGTGACCCATAAATAGTTGTTCTGAGTCTGGATGTAATTTGTGTCCGTCTATTATATGTTTGTAAAGTACCACGCGACACCGGGATTAGATTCCCTAGTGCGGGCGTTACTTTTTTCAAAAACAATTTAAAAATAAAGGGAATTAAATTTAAAGTATTAATTTTTTTTTGGCGGCAGCTGGCACGGGCCCCAATGATAGGTAGCTGTGACACACATCGTATTTATCTCAGACTTACCCCAACCAAAGGCTGACTGCATCTTGTAATTGTGGCCTGCGAACTGGGATGAATCCAAGACACCACTGGTATCCGTCCTCTGGATCGGAACGTGGCTACGGCCCGCAGCAGGTCATCATTGGCTGCGGCTGGCACGGCCCACACTGATGGGTAGCTGTCACACACGTCGTATGTATTTCTGACTTACCCCAACCAAAGGTTGACTGCATCTTGTAATAGTGGCCTGCGAACTGGGATGAATCCAAGACAATACTGGTATCCGTCCTCTGGATCGGAACGTGGCTACGGCCCGCAGCAGGTCATCATTGGCTGCGGCTGGCACGGCCCACACTGATGGGTAGCTGTCACACACGTCGTATTTATCGTTGATGCGGGTAATACGCCACATGTCGTTGTTAACACCCTGGGTAAAGAAAACCCATATTTACAATTGTTTACGACTGATCAAAGCATAAGCTATTTTGATCAGTTACAGTTACATACAAGTAGTTACATTACCTATTATTTATAACAGATTTATTTACATACAAGAATTTACATTGCATAATAGTTATGACTGAACGAAATCGATTATTTACACACAAGAATTTACATTGCATAGTAGTTATGACTGAACGAAATCGCTTGTTTGCATACGAGAAGTTACATTGCCTAATATTTATGACTGAACGAAATCGCTTATTTATATACAAAAAGCTACATTGCTTAATATTTTGACTGAACAAAATCGCATATTTACATACGAGAAGTAACATTGCCTATAATTTGTGACCGAACAAAATTGTTTATTAACATACAAGAAGTTACATTGCTCAATATTTATGATAGAAGAAAATTGCATATTTACATACAAGAAGTTACATTACCTATAAATTATAACAGAGCAAAATGAGTTATTCAGCAAAATAAAATATGTCACCTTTGCAAAAATAACTAACAAACTCGTTAGTTATTTGGAGAAGTTTCACTCAAGCAGTTAATTTAAATTTATCATGAGAATAGCTATATGGACTAACTAATAAATAATAATAAAATTAATTGGTAACATTAATTAGTTTTGCTCACTGGATGCTATATACAAGAACTTATAAGAAATATTTGTTAAAGTTGATAGTGGATTTAATAGTAATGCAGTAAAAGAACTTATATGACTTAGATAGTACCAAGCATTACCACAGCTGAACTCCAAAGAGTTATTAGATTCCTCGTATGCGACATGACCGCGCCTGCCGGTATAAGCAGTATTAGACCACCCACGAACTTCTAGCTCTCTTTTCATCCTTAACTGGCTGTGCCCCGCGGTTTACCCGCGTTAAATTTTATAAATTATCACAGCTCCTCCCCCGTAGGTGATAGCGTGATAATATGTAGCGTATATGTTGACCCGACCACTTAGTAATATTCATGCAAAATTTTATTGATTTGATATCGATTGTAGATCAATCCTGAAGTATCCTTTAAAAAACATACTACTTTCGTACGATTTTATTATATGTATAGATTATGCGGCGTTTAATCCATTGTCTATTCATACCCAGACAGTTCGATCGATGTATATGCGGACAGCGGTCTGCATATGCATCGATTGGTCCAAATTCAAATATAAACTCTATAATCTTACCATTCTACGGAGCTCAGCAATAGGTTCATATACATGCCAGCCATCTTCAGGAAACCTTTGAGAATAACTGAATGCGAACAATGTCAGCCTGTGAGAGAGGGGAAAAGCTAATTGTTGCAATCTTTCGAATATTCCACGACGCGAATGATTCTCCTGTTTGTGAGCAAAGCGCAAGTTTCTCATATCCTGAAAAAAAAATAGAGTTTTAAAAGTTAAGGATATCATGATATAACTGTTCATTTTTCTGATGGCCTATATTATAGTGACCCTGACTCCCAAGCCATAGGTCATGGATTAGATCCCCACCAAAACAACTTTTTTAAAAAAACGTTTTTATTCACGTAGACTTTAAAAAAGCGCTTGTAAATAGTCAGAACATGTTTGTAGTAATACAGTTATTATTTCTAGTTACTTATTACAGATATTTAGGTAAACGGAATGTTAAAACATTTATACAATTTATTTTATAATGGTAGTGATATTTAGCTAGCTTGTATGAAGTTATTGTCAAAGAGATTATGTTTAGGTTTAATAATTGAAATTTATATTTTACTTCATACTGTCTGAATGGTTCTGTCTATATTAAGGTATGAATTCAGTATTATTATTATAACGGACCTTGTGTTTAATGCTACCACCGGATCCAATGCGCCCCAACTGAGAAGACCCAGCGAAACAAACTCAGCAGGTTCATCTACTACGGGTTTCAACACGGTCCAGTTGAGACGGTCTGGCGAAACATACTCAAGCGGGCATGAACACGGGATTTGGTCCACTTAAAGTAATTATTTAGTAGGCAAACACAATATCTGCTCGATCTGTTGTCTGAATAATTATTAATTTAGATTATATTTAGGAAACAAAAGAAAAACATCAAAACAATACCATTATTCATTTTAAGACAGAGTCAATAAATTTTAATTTAGTATATGTTAGTAATTATTTGTTCTGTGATGGGTGTAATTTTTCTATAATATCTATGTATTTAGAAATTAAATATAAATAATAAAGTTGTCTGGTTGCCATTGTACAGGCTCTGCCTAATTTGTGATCAGATGGCAGTGTGTTAGTTGTCCCAAGATATTTATTTATTATTAATTAAGGATCTAACATTACCTTACAAAATATCTCAATGCCATAAGAGTTTTCTCCCTTTGATGAAGCCCCACCAACTTTCTCTATACGAGATACCTGCAAAAAATATATACATATTACTATCTCTAAGATATATATTTCACATGGGAATTGAAAGCTTGGGACCTTAAAGATATGATATCCATGATCATTCTCAACCACGGTAGAAGTAACTTAATACCTCTATGAGGTAGGTACTACATGAAAGATCTTGGTAATAGCAATGTCATATTACACTAGGAAAGATTGACAATCACTAGGCAGGACTATGGTTGGGATTAGACCTACTGTCATGGCTATGGTTTCACCTGATCACCTGGCACGATAGACGAAATTTCTATCCAATGTGGTATGTGATTAAACTTTGTGGAAATCAAAAAGAACAAGAAAGAGAAGAACAATAAGAGGCATTGATCATAGCAAGAGTGGTTTCTATCCATCAGTCGACATCTCAAGAGATTTATTTTAGGATGATACATCGAGACTCTTGAGGCACTTTAATGAATAGGTACTTCCATAGACAAAAGGTATTGTGCTATTTCATATCTAGTAATAACACTAGTAAAGAAATAATGAAATTTATTCAGCATTTGGGTATTTACATACACTTGTACTTGTCATGCTCAAATGACGTGCAAGTCAGTATATATGAGGAAATTTAATATATGTGCATTGCGCATAAAAATTATGATTTTTTTATAAAATGAGGATACTCATAATATAAATACTAGATATAAGCATAATCTTGTGATAGGTTAGGTTACCCGTCTCAACAAAAAAAAGTAGGTCTTTTATGCAGCAATGTATAGGGCTCTATAACTAACTTCCCAGAAAGAGAAGTCTCTACAAATAAGATTAAAAGATCCATAGCGAAATTTGCGTAGCAGGGCTAATTACAGAACTTCTGATTATTTAAGTAACAAAATATATACAAAATAATAAAAGGTCATAAATCCAATTTGATCAAAATAACAGTTGCCCTGTTTCAATATAATATGGCTACTTTTCACTTTTTTGGTCAGTCATTTGTGACAAATTAAAAATATTCAAAAAATCTGCTTCCATAATTTGTAAGCTATTAATTTACTTTACATTAAATTTAATTTGATTATTGGATCTCTGAAATAAATCGAGAATAATCAAGAATAATATAATAATAATTAATCTGATTGCTGGAAATCGCTGGATGCGGATAGCGCAAGACCGGCAATTGTGGAGATCTTTGGGGGAGGCCTTTGTCCAGCAGTGGACGTCTTTCGGCTGATATGATGATGATGATGATGATGATTGGATCTCTAATTATCGCAAAATATTGCATTTATACAACATTATTCTAACTTCCAAACCATTCCAGATCATAGTATATTTATTCACTATAAATACACTACCAACTTTACGAATACTGTATGTACACAATGTACATGCATTATTTTTGTTACTTATTCTGGATATTCACTACACAGAGCAGTAAGTATATACATATATAAAAAAGAATAGTTGTATAGATATACAACTATTTATTTATATATATAACTGTACTTATGTCTTGCCATTTTATTGTAAACAACTTGAGTAATTATGCATTGATCTGCATAACTGGCAAGCAAAAGATGAGTGGAATGGTGATTACATCTTTTTATTTCTCCCATGAACCAATTATAAGATTTTGCTCTGCACAATACTATAGGTTGTACACACGGCTACATATCAAGCTTTACATTGCCAGTATAAGCTGATTTCGCGTTGTATAGTATTTCCATACAATGAGAGGTCAGCTTATATTGGAAATGTATAACTTGTTATGAAGCCATGTGTACTATAATCTTATTATTGAGAATCCCAGCTCCTTCATTCTATAGAGCTTCTGCAGTGATTGTATATGCTCCCACATATTGAATATGTCTTCTCTTCTTATCACATTAAATTCAGATTAATAGTGGTTCTATATGAACTGTACAATATAATAGAATCAGAATCAGCACCACATGTAATATTTATGTCTAGTTCAATAAAATGTTACTGGTGTATGAAAAGCATTAGGTAGTATATCATTTTACTGTACTACAATACATAAAATCAGACATGAACAAAAGACAGCAGTGTCTCACCTGTAGCTGTCCGAATTATATCCTTATGCTTAATACTCTGTTAATGAGCTATTGGCATACAAAAGTAAAGTGTAATTTAATATTAATGATGTTATTAATTTTTTGTTGTATCTATTTCTTTATTTATTATTGTAATTTTATCCTGTATATTTGACATAGACAATCTGTATTGCAATTAATTTAATTTGTATTAGATAGTTTAACAATGTATTTGCATGCCTGTGAACAAAATATGAGGACTATATTTTGTTAACATCTTCATTACCATATTCTGAGCTAATAAAGAAATTGAAATTGAAATCAAAATCATTTTACTTGTAGCAATAGTACCTGTCTTAAAAGGTGATCAAATAAATTGTGAAGGGTTTTAAATATAAAGTACCTAAGTGGTAATTACAACTTACAACACCAAGTGGCACACTGAGAGAGCTTTGTAAAGCAGCCGCATCGGTAGGCCTAAAATGTAACTGGTAATTTGTCACTTTCAGTACTCCTCTGGATGGGCCACTATAGGGACACAAGTAGGTCACATCTCGGGCTATATTTGACACTTTCTCACCATCAAGCAAATTTATGTCACCCAGTACATGTGGCTGAAAAAAAAATAACAATGGTTAAGACTATGTACATCTATGATTCAAAGCTTCAAATGTTCTTCATGAGCTATAAAGTGGATTTACTGCCATGGCTCTCCACTATAGTTTTAACCAGGATGTTTCTTATAGCTTGATTTTGAACCATTTCTCAAGTATTATGTTCAATATTTTGTAACAAAATTTTTTCCACTGCCTAGGTAAGCGTTAAGGTGGTATAAAATGCAAACAACAGGGCATAACTTTAAATTATAACTGTTTGTCCATTATTAGGTGTTGCTTGTAACACTACTAAAACTTGTCAAAAACTTTGCAGTATGTTACACATATTATTTGATACAAACTCAAGTAACAATTCAAACAATTTTCAGTTTAAACAATCACATTATTAAATGTTTACAGACTAATGTTTGCAAAGATGGTAATAATAATAAATTTACCACCTTATTTAACTCTTGTCGCCTGTGGTTATCTATGCAGTTAATGAACAGGCAAACATGAATAGTCCTTGTTTTGCTCATTGCAGCACCAGGGCAGTGTACAGAACAACTGAATCACACCCACTATGAACTAGATATTACAAGGCACAGCACTGACTAATCGTGCGCTATAACTTATTACAGGAAGCAAGGAACCGACAGATACAAATTCAATAAGAATAAATTAATCCTTTTAGGAAACTTACGGAGTCTTGTCCGTGTTTAGAATTCAATGAACTCGATTTGGAATCGGAGTCCAGTGAATCGGAACTGGCATTTTTTGAAGGTGAAATGTCCGGATTTAACATCTCTGAACTGTTATGTTTATCCATCTCCTATTGCTGAAAATTATAACGGGTATGTAATACCAATACTTTATTTTAATATCCTCCCTTTTAAAAACATTAAAAATTATCAAAATATGACACAGAAAGTCAGAAAGACAGGTGTCAATTATGACATGTCGTGACGTCAAAGTTCACCGTCAAAAATCACTTACTAAGCAGTTGAAAATATCGAATCTATGATATTACCATCAGGTAATATTTTATTACACTAGGGTGTTACTATGGGAGGGAGTAAAAAATATAAATAATGTAAAATATTTGTATTTTATATGTACTAGGTCTCCTCGCTGTGTTCCCAAGATGACAGTTGATTTCCCGTATATTTGTCTTTGATTTGACCCTTCCGTTTTAATGGCCAATTCCTTGATACGATTATGCCTTTGAATTACTGTTGCTACGAAACCACTTTTATCGAACCAAACATTTCAATATCTACAAACATAATAGTAGTAAACTGGTTGCTATTAAATTCTGTACTATAATACAGTTTACAAAGTAGGGGTCATATTTATATACATATATATTAAATTATAATTATATATTAAAAGTGTTCAACAAGTGTTCGTTTTATAGGTATAATGAAGTTTCCTGAAAGTGTTAAATTTAATACTTATTTGGCATATAAACCAAACGATAATTTAGAACCATCAAGAAAAGTAAAATCGGAATTATTTGATTGGGATACGGCAATTCCTAAATCTCTAGTTTCTATTTGTATCGAAAAACTGTCTGAACAGTGGATGGGTAAATCATTTTCATATTCACGTTTAATTGGCTTATTTAACTATAAATTGAATTAACTTTTTATAATAAACTTAATTACTTGGAAAGAAGGAAGTTATCATGTATTTATTATTACTATAAATTACTTGTATCAACTTCAATGCATACATTATTCTACAGTGACACTTAAACCTAACAGTTATGAGTGTGATACTCCATAGTTAGCATTTGATATTCGGAATCAAATACATAAAAAAAATATAATCAAAAGACAAAAAAAAAATTGATCTGACTTCATTGTTCATTAACCGATCAAAGGAGGAGTTTATTAACAATGAAGTCGGATAATTTTTTTAAGAGAGTATTTATTTTATTATACCTGTTTCTTTATAATCGAATAGTCATTATAATAACTAATATAACTGCTATGGTTGCAAAATCAATTTGTCTGCATCATTTTCTTTGGATTTCCTACATTACTAAAATTAATAAAACATTCCTTCGTAACTGTTTATTAAAATTATGAATTTTATCATTCTTTTTAGGTGTACCTAAATTAAAAAATTTGGTTGCGAAAGATCGCGAGCTTTTCCTGCAAATATTAGATACAAACGTGCCTCTTCAGGTATTAGTGGATAACATAAAAAGTGATATCTTTTGGAAAAGATGCTATCGTGCAAAATTTTCTGACTCACCTGTTTTGCCAGATGATAAGAAATGGATTAATGTTTTTATGGAGCGGCACTTTGCAGATATTTTAGAAAATATGAACCCACGCAATTATGATCCTGAAAAGGTTAATATGCCTAAAGTCAATAACTATTAATATCTAGATATCATACAAACTAGATAGTGTGTAAACCAAATTTATATATTGTTTTTATTAGGTGACTACGTTGGTCAAGCTTTGTGGACCATACATACAAACATTTTCTATTCGTAGTTTGGTACCGACGGATATTCCAGTACAAAGAACAACATCCCCAGAATTAGCTCATCTGGTGACGAGTCAAAAACATATTGAGGATAAGTCTCAATCTAAAAATGAAGTCATATCTAGAGGTAATATCATGAATTAATTTTTCAATACCATATTTATCGTGGGCGAATATTGACAGCTAAACATTGCATTCATACAAATTATTTAGTAATATGTAATCATAGTTACGAATGAAAAATATCGAAATATAATTTCATTTGAAGTCTTTATCTTCAAATTAAATTAATATTTCTAACTGACTTCTATAAGTATAAATTTAGTATTATATATTTTCTGTCTATGTAATCACGTAAGCCGAATTATTCATTCAAGGTGACTACAGAATCTGATCCATAAGATACATGTTTACTCTAACTTTGATTATTAAATTCCACATTTATATGCCGCATAAAATAATAATAATATCATATTTTTGATGTGAAACATCTATAGCCGGCGTGGCGTGGCGACGCATGCCGTGGCGCATGCGCAATCGATTTTTTATTTTATCATGACATATTTAGTTCCTATCAGAATATGTTCTTTTCTGCATATTACTTTTACAAAATAATGCCGATGTTTCACATCTGCCAGGCGTCCCATGACGGCTCACATCTTTTTTTATTTAAAAAGTAATTAAATTGGCTAAATAAACAGGTAAAATACATTACAATATTTACTAGAAATATAGTATGTACAGACGCCAGCACATCAAGCTATTCCAATCTGTCAAATTTCCCCAATTGAAAGTGAACCTTATAATTTTGTGATAAAGTTGAAAATCTATAAAAGAAATTTGACAGATTGGCGTAGATGGATGTGCTGACGTGTGTACCTTCTGCTTATTTAATCGTCTGAAGCTAAGGTCAGAAAATAGATATCTAGTAGTTCACGGACTAAATTGCCAGTACAAACACATAATTTATTTTAATTGAAAGGAATTTATTTATCTACTTCAAAAAGCAGACTATCACTAGAATCTCATAATTTCTCGAACTTTAAATAAATTCTAGACACCAGTCATAAAGTTCCAAGAAATTTATTTTGTACAACATACTTGTTATAATAAAAATTAAACAACGTGTATCAAAGCCAGTACTAGCTTTGATACACGTTGTTTAATTTTTTATTTGTCTTACTTTATATCTATAATTATTCGTAGAATAATGTTATCAAATTATTTCAGACCATATTTCACTACATGCTGCCCTAGGTAGTCTAACCAACTTGGTTGAATTGCATCTTACATACCAACTAAAAAACATTGGTATTGATTATAGTAGAGATCAATTTCAGTTTACAAACAATGATGCCAAAAGTTTAGCTCGAGGCTTGGAAAAATTACAAAGGCTGAAAATTTTGAGGTAACTTATGAGGTCATGGATTACTTCCTTAAATATACTATGTTATTGTAATTCTTCTTCATTATTTCATAATCATTAATTATTCCAGAATTACAAGGAGTGACATGAACTGCCAAAGGGTAAAATATATTTTACGAGGTATTTCTGATAATCTTAAGCTAGAAGTACTTGACTTCAGTCATTGCAAAATAGGAAATGAAGGCGCTTCTTCTATTGGAAAATTTATTATGAAGCGTGATGCTTTACGAAATCTTACCTTGGCAGATAATATCTTTGGTGAGTTGTAATGAGATACTATAAGTAAAATATCAATGTAATCAGAATAATAAATGGTTCTGTAAATTTAGGAGCCTATGTTACAGGTAGTATGTAAATTGCTATCTTTGGATGGTAAGCTCCTACGTTTGAGAAGTTCTAATCTAAAGCTGGATCACTGATTTGACCCAATCAAAGGGTTAACACTGCTTGATTTTATTTATTGATACTAATCCATCCTACACCTACGTTCGTTCTATCTAACACATTGAATTAAAATATCCATATAGTAAACAATGAAAAAGAAGCTGTAATATTGATGTATTTTTGATGACAAAAATACATCCATATTACAGCTTATTTTCCAACTTAACTTAGAGGCTTCATTAGGTCAATATTAAATGTAAATGCATGTGCAAGTGAATCCATTAAATGTCATAATTTTTAGGCCCTGATGGCGTCGAAGGTATAGCACATGCACTGAATTATTATGGCTGTGGAATTCGCACACTTGATTTAAGATTGAATACAAGACTTGGTTCTGAAGGAATAGCGCATATCGCAGTATCATTAGCACGGGGGTGTAACTTAACCAGGTAATATGGTAAATAATAACTAATTCTCAGATGAAACATTTATTACTTGGCAAACATTAATATTTGCTTTTTAATTTATAATATTAGCCATGTATCACCTAAGGTATGCAATTTGGGAGTTGGGTTTATTTTAAATGATATATATATCACAAATCACATAAGGTTCACTTTAAATTGGGGAAATCTGACAGATTGGGGTATAGGCTTGATGTGCTGGCGTCTGTACGTATTATGAGTAGAAGTAATAATAACTAATTATACTTATTAATATACATATATCAAAATGTTTATAAGTTATTGTTTTATAGTACTTTGACAATGTAGGGCTGTAAAATGTTCGTTCAGACAGACACGATGTCGGTGTCTAAACGTAACTGTGAAACCAGTCAAGTGCCAATCGTCAAACGTATTAACATTTCTCTTAACAGCAAAAATCACAAATACGGACTTTAGTAGTACTTTAGTAGATGTGACTTTATACGCGTGGTTGATGAAGAAAATTGAATTTGATAAAGCACTTAATTGAGAATATTACTGATATTAAAAAAAAATGTTACTTAGATTTTTGTAACGGTTGGGAATAATTACAGTATTTCTCCGTAGAATACTACCACCAACCACTTTAATAAAGAAAACATATTTCAAAACTTCCAATATTTTTGTACTTGATGGAACAGACACTAGATTTTGAGTTAGCAAAATAATATTTTTCACATTGCTAATTCAAATTTTGGTTGTAATCCATTTAGTGTCAGTGATCAAGTCAAGTCATGATCAAGTAACAGGTATATATGAAAACAACACAGGTGGTGTCTAAGTCTGCATAGGCAACGTTGAAATAACTGTTCACCTCACATCTCACTCTAGCCGAGATGAATGAGATTACAAATTATTCTTAATGTCCAGTGTAGACGTCAGTTCGGAAACTATGTCACTAATACTCCCAAAAAATCTGTGATGAAAGATCTTCTTACGGGCATGAATATTAGAAATAAAAAAGTTTTAAAACTGTTGCTTAAATTTGAAATAAAAGATGAACATTATACCCTATATACACAACAGGTGAACATTATATACCCTAGTCATGCATACAAACCAATATACGCCCAGCACGCCACGGTCTCGTACCTCGTGAAGGTACGACTACAATAATCGTCTATGTATTCGTTCCTTTAGTATTAACAAATCCGAACACTATGTTACAACAGTATAGATTTTTAAGCCTACCAGACATCAGACTTACTAACTATTCGGTTATATTTCCTTGTATTCCATAATGATAATACCTTGTCCTTTTCATTTATTGCTTTTCATCTATTAAATTTGAATTTTATAACATTATTCGCAATGCAAAGCGTTTATCTAATCTCAAAAATGGGTAATCATAAATTTAATCGTCCGGCGGGGCTCGAACCTGCACCATTTTCCAATCCAGGGTAGGCGCTCTGCGTTAAGCTACGAACGATACACGCAGGCAAATCAAATTTAGGATTCCCTTGCTAACACCCTTCCGGAGGATGTAGGTATTATCTATCGGTTTTGTTTTCTCGAAACATGGCCGACTGATATGTTCACAGTTGCATGTGAAATATCATATCATATTGATAATACCTTCCAAATTATTAAATTTGAATTTTATAGCATTATTCGCAATGCAAAGCGTTAATCTAATCTCAAAAACTTTAACCTACTATGAGTGATATAACTACAGATAAATCATTAAGAAAGGTTATATTAATTGAGCATTTTGCAGTTTAAATATTTCAGGATGTGGAATAACGCCTGGACCTCTACTAAAGCCACCAGCTGGAGTTTGGTCGATGACGAGTGCAGAAAATCCTCCAACCTGTGGTGAATTGCTTGCGCGAGCAATCGGATTAGTAAAAACTCCGCTACGGTCTCTAGATATCAGTGTAAATAATATTGGTTCGGTATGTGTTCTTTCGTTTTTAATTAAATATTGTGGGCTTGTTTGGACACGATATGATCAAATACTTTGGTAAAATTTCAGCCATGTGACAACACTTTATCCAACGCCATTTGTTTAAGTTATATAGTTGATTTAAATTTAAAACGTTCTGGTATGGGATCGATGGCAAAAGCCATAGCAGAGTCAGCTGCTGCTACTCAAAGACTAAAAAGAGAAGCTGAAAAAGGAATACGATTCAGAAGAAGTGCAGGGAAACTTGTACAGGCGCAAAGAGTTGCTAAATGCATGAATATTGGTAAGATTTGTACTAATGTAGAATGAATTATATATTAACTACACTTAAAATAACTGTTTATGACGTTACAGACACCGATCCTCTATTGCTGGCACAACAATTATCTGCTCGACCTTCAATAGTATCGGTTGCATCGGAAGAAGGAATATTTAATGTACAGACACAACCCTTACCATCAGATTTTAGTTTTGTGCCTGCATTGAAGGTATCTATTTGGACGGTACTTTTATTACTCGTAATTTCCAAGGAATTTTAATACACGAGGGATATATTTTTTCCACAGAGTCCATTGCCATCATCACGTGCTTCATCTATCACAGGTCCACCAACTTCACGAAGATCAAGTCATCATGCTATTTTGGAACCAGTGAAAGTAATTTGAACATTTTATATTAAAATATATTGTTACAGACCCATGCGTAGCCGATAGGTTTGTTGGTTTTTAATATGGAGGACACCGGTTCTATCAATTGAGAGGGGAGATATGATGATCATAATTGACTTTTAAGAGTGTGAAATCAAATGCATAATGAATAGTAATATTTTTAAGAATAGTGTGTACGGGACAAATAATAATTATACTTGTAGTACTAAAATGTATCAGCTCTTGTAAGCATGATATATAGAGAAAATCCGAATTGTTCTGTCCGTTTGAAATACAATATTATTACTATAAAAAACTGGCGCTGTAAACTTTTCTTAAGTGAGTATTTATAGGAATCGAACTTTCTGCACTCGACATTATTAACATGTTATTTTTCCAACTAGGAAATTCGGCGTACTGCACTTGTACGTCGAGGATCTGATGGCTCGTTGCTGCAACCACGAAGTGCAGATAATTCTCAAAGGCACATCAAAATATTTATTTCATAATCTTCGAGTTAGAATTTGAAATTTTATATTTAATGTTTAAGTGCGTTTTGTGCGTTTATTACTGTGAGAATGAATAATCATACTTATTACAATAAAGTCAATTAATAATGTAGTGTTTTACATGTGCAGTTTCTTTTAATTTTTTCCCCGATAAAGGCAAATTGTCATGACCAGGCAACATCAACCATAAACAATTCCACTGCAACTTTTATGACTTCCGTCCGTCTGTCAAAATCAGTCTGCAAAGCTAGTCTTTCTAAATGTCAGGTCAGTCAGCCATGTTTATTTCTATGGAATGTGTTTTGAAATGGTGGTAGTGACAAAAAATAAATTAATAGTGGAAATATTTTCGTAATATTACTGTTAACAACTATAGTGTTTTAGTGAAGGTTCAATGTGTTTTTTTGTGTAAGTGAGGATTCTATCGCCGTAAAAATGAATTGGGGTATTGAGCTTTGGGTAAGTGACTGCGACGTTTATGATTCCGTGTCGGTTAGCAAATTGTAAATTGTATAGCTACTGTTATGAGTAAACGTATGGAGTGAGCTGCTACCATCGTCTGTTAATGAATAAGCTAACTGTTAAAAATTATTCTCTTAAAAATTATTAAAAACATCGTAAGAACAACTCAAGGAGTAGAAAGTTGTTCAGTTTTTTGTTATTTAGCAAATAAAATTATTGTTATTTAAGAATGTTGGGTAAATTCAAGGTCTTTAATATATTCACATTAAGTAGGTAGCTTATTCATAAGAATAAGAGTACCTCTCATCATAAGTCACCAGTTTTAAATAACATCGACATTTAGCAGAATTGAAAAATAAATGTAAGTTTTGTTCACAACTTGCTAACTGCATTATGTATCGGAATTCGCAGTATTTGTTGTTTAAATACAGTGCAATGTATGTCATTAACATATTATTATACAAATTGCAAGTATACTCAATAACTGAACTACAGTTATTGAGATAAACTGTAACTAAAATTGCCGTATGTGATAACTTTTATTTGTTTAAGTACTCAACATTTTAGGCACAGTCATAACTTTACAGTCTATATTTTAAATTAAATATTTAAACTCATAAGTGCCAACATTTCAGTATATCATCCCATTTATGGGACCTGTGGCATATAAATGGACAAAAATCAAAGGGACAGTTATCACAAATCATCTATTGCAAGGAACACTGATTGCAGGTTACATATGCATCAGTATCACTCAGAAGACTATATTTTGAATACTGGTTCTAGTATGCTAGAAAATTTTATTTCCATAAGAATGTAAATGTGAAGTTGTGAATGTAATTTTAATAACTAAACTGATTTGTAATCATACTTAACTTTTTTGAAGAATTATGTGATTTAATAACATATATAATATAATAATAAATAATAACATGATTTTATCCTATAGGTATTCTTCAAAGATTTAATGAACTTGACACTTAGAGAATGTTTTACAATTAGCTTAATAACTTCTATATATGGGTTAAAGTACAAATAGAAGAAACTGTAATTAGGGCAGGGCAGGAATATTACTTGTCATAAGTCAATGGTGACCCTAGTGTTAGGGTTGGTCATGCCGCCCATTAGGCCTCTGACATGGCTTATTAACTGTTTCCTAATGGCTACAACCAGGACTGACTGCTTAACATACCCCCTGAAGCACATAGACGTTCAGAAATTATGACACTTTGGCAGTCAGCCATCTATGGACTGACTGTGAGCCTAGTTGCTTAACTTAGGACCTGTGTCTAATATTAAGATTATTAGAGATATTGTGTTTGTATAGCTTTCTAAACATTTATTATTATAGTAAATCAGATACAGTTTAAATTTAGATGTTAGATAAGATTTGTGATAACTTATAAAAGAAAACGACTAAAGCCTCTCAATGAGATATTCATTTGGAGCCGTAAATACTGTATGTATGGACTTTATAATAATCAATTTTCATCTTTCTTCTTTCAAATTTAAAAGTTGCATGTGGATGTACACTTATGTTATCTAATTTCACTCATTAGATAAAATACTTTCAATACCAATTTAAGTGTTCTAAATTCTTATCTTTATAGAATAATTACCTAAAGACACTTAATGATTGTGTGTATCACATATAGTCATTTAAATTTTAGTTATTTAAATACTTTCTTAATGCAGATAATTTTCCATGAACACATTACTTACCAAACCTAATTGGGTTACTACCTAATAACACTGGTTATGATGATTCATGTATAAAATTCCATGTGATTTGTGAAATCATGCACATTAAATGAAAAGCCATTTATGATTCATGGATTCTTATTAGATACTTAATTGGTTATGCATTTGTTGGAGGAATATTGCATTGATATTCTGTTGTGAAATCTGGGTCAGTGCTCAAATATGTCACAATGTCATACAAGTCATACATACATATTCTGAATGTTAATGACATTCAGGATATAGGTAGTATAAATATCAATTGATATTTTATCACCATTATCAGTAAACTGTTACTGTCAGTAGTCTGATAATATTTATAACATTGTCTTGAATACTTACTTTCTTATACTAGATAACTTGTTCTTGGAAGTAATTATGGAGACTATGCACTAGATTTTTGTATTCTAATTATTCTACTTTAGTCTTATTGCTGGTTCGTTCAGATATCTGCTTATTGGTGAACTAAATCAACCTGAGAAAATAGTATTGCTGCTGCCAAATAACTTATGCATTTCTGTCCCTTTGTAAATAAGTGATCTCAAGGACAGAAGGGGAGTTATGAGTGATGTGTTGGAAACATTCATATTGCTTATATCCATATTGGAGGGATAAGAGGTAAATTGGTGCTCCGAGAAGAAATATATTACTTGAACTGGCGATGAAGTCGCAAAGTTAGAAAAAGCTTATTAAAATTCAAAACCTTTCAATTGGCAAACTACCAATATATGGGACATTCTTTTGTTAATGTGTCTGGAGTGTATGCTGGATAAAATAATATGGTTTTCAGGGTATTTGCATTAACTATGTTGTAACTTAGCTAGGACTATTTGCCTAGTCTATTTTCTGCTGAATAGAATACAATTTGATTTCCACTTTGCACTGCAAATAATGCTATAAAAACTAAATTTAACAGAATAAAATTAATTTCGAATATTAATATTTATTAATTAATATTATTAATATTATTTTTTGATATTAATTTATTTATTATGTCAAAACATGGTTTAAAGGATGTTTAAAAATAGAATGGACAGTATGCTTCGCCATTAGCATGGCATGTAAATATTACATAAACACAATATTATACACACACAATAATAAACACTATTTATACTAATTTAATAGCGGATAGTGCAAGACCGGCAATTGTGGAGATCTTTGGGGAAGGCCTTTGTCCAGCAGTGGACATCTTTCGGCTGATATGATGATACTAATTTAAACTATTTATATTAATCAAAATATTATATACATATTGGCCTCAATACACTGTCAAAACAATGGCAGATACATGGAACACTATGTTTGCAAGTATTGTGTGCAAATCTGGCAAACCATAGTAGACTGCAGCACATCCTGAATTGCACTATGCATATCTAATATATATACATCATAAGTATTATTTATTTCATAGTAGACTTGAATACAATTGTTACAAATGGCTATGGTTCAAGATTGACAACTCTATTTGCTAACTTGTTAATGTTAGCATAAGGCTGTCAACAAAAATAGGTTAAATAATGTTATTTATAATAACTTTGCACACCTTTTAAAGGTAGAAAATGGAGCTGGGCAATATATCTACCCATATTTAGCAAATAAATTGATTAGATTTTATAAATAACATCAGGGACATATAACACCATTTTTATAATTATTCAGTGAATCGGTGAAAGCATCCTAGTCTAACTAGTTTAGTTAAAATGTAAATGTTACTTTATTTAAACTGAAAGAGTTAAGTAGTAAATTTTTGGCTAACAAATTATGGAAGCAGCTTCTTAGAATATTTTTAAATCATCATAAAACACTAGGGAAAAATACTAGGCAAAATCAATCATATTAAGCTGTAACACTTGTCAAGGATATCTTACCTAGAATCTTGCAATAATTTTGTTAAAGAAGTGCCTTCCATAATAGCTAAATTCTCTACTTTAGATAAATATGCATCCGATTGTCTTATCTCTGGTCATTACTGTCCCCCCTGAATTTTTCAACCTAGGTAATGAAATGTATGTAGAACTTTCACAGTGTAAGAAAGATAAGAGTATAGACTTTTCTAAATTCTCATAGGTTAAAGATTTAAGCATTTAATTTTGTTTTGCTTTGATGATTGAACTCAATATTTTGTATTTTTAGAGTGACCTGTGAGATTTTTCCAGTTAGCTTAGGAGGCTTTCACTGTCTCACAGGACAATAAGCAAGCGCAAAAGACTACATACTAAGCAACTTATGTTAGATGGCTCCCTTTTTCGGGGATCAAACCTTGCCCAGGGGGACTACTGTTATGGTTGCCTTCTTCTCTGTGTATAGTATAATTGGACGGGAATATTGTTTTCTTGTTTTCGTTTCTGAGCTCAATTGAAATCAATTGAATTTATTGATCATAAGTCCTTGAGAAACACTGTTGTCAATGTTATATTGCGATACAATCTCAGCGACTGTTCTAATTGGACACTCTTTCATTCATATTCATGTGGTTATTTTTATTTGCCTACATTACACATTATTATTATTACATATTTCAAGCATTCCTGGGATTTAATTCTAAACTGTCTTCAATAAATAGAGAGATTTATGGGCTTTATGTTGTGTCTATGAGATTTCTCTTTAATTTGCAGCATGGAGATAGTCCCAGTCATGGTTGGTCTTATGCAAATAGTTTCTAAGGAAAGATATCAGCAAGAAATAATATAATTATATTAGCAGTAATAAAACATTGTATATGAATATGCAAGAAACCTGTACATTCTTACCTACCAACCCACAATATATAAGCAGAATTATTTAAAGAAGTAGGTATCAAGATCAAAAATGTTAAATGCCTTGTTAATTTTCAAATTCGCGCATATCTAGTCAAACTTGTTACTGCAAAGTGGGCAAGATGGAAATTACCTTTTTTTGACCTAGATTATTCTATAGCAGCACAGACTAAACATTCTACTCTCTCTACATAACTATACTAAAAATTCGTAGTTTCTCTTTTTGGGATTTAATTTTTATTCTCACTGAGATGATGCCTTATCAACAGGGCTTGGTTACTAGGTTAAATATCGCAAACCTGGTTTCCGCACGTTTGAAACATTTTGGCAGAGATGAAAATCGGAAATGTTTTAAATAACTATCACTACAGTCATCACAGACGTCTGTGTCTGTCATCAGGATGTTTCTCATGCCTTTTGAACAGTAGAGGCTTAGTAATAAAACTTTTCCGTTTTTTTCCCTAAACATAACGAGTTTATTACGAATTTTGAAGAAGCTCTACCTAAGTTACCGAAATAACGGATTGATATTTCAGTGATATGTAAATAAAAAAAAAAGCTATAAAATTTGAATTTCTTTTGCTGTTTTTGCTTTAAAACTGTTGCCATGACAAATTTCTCTCTCCCGCCTGCAATATACGAAATTAAGACATGCGATTAGTATTCTGTTATCAAAAGTCTTAGGTACTTACTTGGTACACAAATATTAACGCCGTGAGAGAAATTTCGGGCATTATATTAACACGAAATTATAACATATTATTTGAATGTATGTCGTGGACAATAACTGTTTTTAAGTGAGTTTGGAACGCCCGGCCAAGATGTTTTGCGCTAAGTAAGTAATACCACTGAATTATAAAACGGGGTATACCATCCATTACTTCGGTTGCTTGTTTTTCAAACCATTTAAACATTCTTTCTATTAAGATCCTTAATTAAATAGTTAAAAAATACAATATTCAGTTACTCGATAAAAAAGGAATTATTTTTCTTGGAAAGTAAAGTAAGTAATTGCTGTGATAATGTCCCAGGATATATTATTATTGCTAAAGATACAGAGGCTGCATGCATGAAATCGGGAAATAACATACCAGACAATAAAAAAACATTCCGTCTAATTGATAAGTTCCTTCTTGCCGAAATCAGTTAAAGTAAATACGTAAACATTTACTTACTATTAACTCGTACTAAATGATTTCTAATTTATACTTTTTGTCTAACATATTATGATGGGTATTTTGTTATAGTATTTTAAATCGTTAGAAGCTATAAATCGAAAAGAATGCGCCATATTTCACTTGAAGAACCCCATTCCGGTCCCTTCTGTAAATATCTTATAAGCTATACAAATACATACAGTTATGTTTAAACTATTTAACATTTCTATAGCATGCATATATTATGGTATTAGCACTCGAGATATGACGTTTTGACAGACATTTCCTTTTTTATCTTTTAAGCCTTGGGACGCTAAAAAAAGAAAGTTTGTTATCATAATTGTTTATGATATAAAAATTGTATATTACGTTGTGCTATTTGCAACCTTATTCCAATGATGTCATGGAACTAATTTACCTAAACCGGTTTTTTCAAACCGGGTTGGAACCTGAGCCCTGGCTAGTAAATAGCAATGATTGACATTAGGGTCATCGTACTCAGTACGCGTACAGAAAACACTGTATCATTGATAGTGTATGTACCTACCTACTGTATATCTCTATGAGTGTACTGTAATCTGTGGTATAAGTGTGCGAGAGTGGTCAGTGTTGGCAAGCGGCAAGGCCGGTGGCGGGCCGCATTCCGCTCGACTTGCTGCCTAGTTGTGAAATGGTCCATTTGTTGACGACCTATCATTAAGTAGGTGCTCTCCAACGGCTGCCTACGCTCAACAAAAATACGAAACAAGCATATAATTTTAAAACAAAAAGGAATTAATATTTTCGTCGATTGCACTGCAAAAACCGCTCTTACTTCCTACGTAATAAAGACGCTGTTGAGGTCAAAGCGTTCCACCGAAGTCGACGCCACGAGTGTTTAAATATGTATTGGAAATATTGAAAGTCAAAATACGAGTATTTAAAGTTCGCGTCTAAAAGTTCGTTGGACATTCATCATTCTGTGAAGTAAACCAGCACTATATACCTATATATCCACATCAACTTCCTAAAGGTCTTGGTAAAGCTGAGTTTATTTAATTTTTAACTACGAGTCCCACCCGTGACTTTGTCTACATAAATTATTCGGCAGATTAAATCTATTTTTCAGGAGGGTGAATCTGGGGATGGGCACTAATACATTATGATATCTGCCACAAAAAGTCCCGTCCAAATTGGCCTGACTGTTTCAGAGATTAGCCGGAACAAACAGATAGACGAAAAGAAGAATAGGTTTTTTGTTGTAAGTACCGACTTACAACAAAAAACCTATTCTTCTTTTTGTCTATCTGTTTGTTCCGGATAATCTCTGAAACAGCTGGGCCAATTTATATACGTTTGTATGCAGTTACAAAAATAACAATTATTTTGACATTACATACAGCCACTTGAATTTGTAACGAAAATGTTTATTTACTCAATGACGTCACTTAGGGTTTGAGGGCAAGTAATTTTTGTAAGATTCCTTTTAATCAAATTACTTATGAAATTGTTTATTTACAGAAACATTATAACGTCATTTATGTTTCCTATAAAATACCTTTAAGAAATAATTACGTAATTAGACGCGTTAAAATTAAATGAAATTCAGTAAGTAATCCAATCACCTTGCAAGGTTGTCTTTAATTAGGTATTCAGATTATACATATACATTAAGTATATATTTTGTCGCTTTTGGTGAAAGTTTCTTATAGTTTGTGTTACAAATATTTGCATAGTCATCTTCTGTTTCCGTTTAAAGTATTATTATTTTAGATTGTGATCCGTTTCGTCAGTTCTCGTGTTTCAGCTTCGATATCTGCACGGTACAAGTATTTGTGTGAACCACAACCATGAATTGCATGTTTCTAAAGTCCCCTGCGATACAGATATTTTTTGTCGCCTAGGAGGGTGTTAATTTTTACCAAATTATCTTTTCCCTAGAAGACTACGCTATATAAGCCGATATACATATTTGCAAAACGAAAACAACTTACATTGTTTACAAAATAATGACGCTTTTTAATTCAACGTGTATACACCGATGTTGCGTTGACTTTTTCTTTCTTTATTTATAGTATAGGGCAGTGGGTTGGTTAAGCCGCCCAGGCCTCTTGACATAGCTTAAAGAATATTGTCTTACTTCAACCGGGAGCGACAGCTAAATGTGCTCTCTGAAGCACGGAGACTCTTACGAATCAAACCATTTAGGCGGCCACCCATATACAAATAAAGACTGACCGCGTGCCTAGGTGCTTAACCTTGCTTATCACTTACAGACCGGTGAAGGCAACTGGCTAACAGTGCTTATCCTATAGCTTCTACTTAACTAAATCGGAGATAAAAATGCATTGTGTTTTGTTATCGATTTGCTTTGCCCTAACTAAACCATAGATAAAAAATGTAATAAAATAAAAACAAATTGACGGTACAGCAAGCATACAATTCAATTACCACGCTGTCCCTGAACTAGTTCGCTAAGCGTTTTGTAACGCGACCTGGATAGCGGCCACAGTCAGACGACGAACATACATAAGTGCAGTATTAAAGTACCTACAATTTCATGGAGCCTAAAGGTATCGGTGTAATGGTACTAGAAATGGACCCCGGACATTCTTAATAATAATGTGTGAAAAGGAAAGCTGCCTACGTAGTATATTATGCGTATTGTGATCAGATGCCAAGACCCTTAGTTTGCATTCATATAGATGAAATACTCTCACCGATTTCCAATTGGACGAGAGGCTTGCCCTTTCGCATATTAACGTCGAGTGACAGTTACATAAAACGCCCCAAAAACATCCGACCCTCTCATGCATATCGCAGTCAGTAATTACCGCCCAGAGTCGAGGTACTAAACCCAGATGGGGTGCCTACCAGCGCGAGCACTTCATTTGTGGTTTTCTATGGCTAGACAGCTCGAGTCCATGCTCGCCTTTATTGTCCAGTGAAGCAGTGAAAGCCTCCGAGACTAACTGTGAACTTCATGTACAAAAAAAAATTGTAATCAGATCAAGAGATGGTAAACGCTAAACTTTAGTTCATTTTGCGCAACTCAATCTGCGGATTAGGTTAAGGTAATTTAAATTTTAAGGAATTCCATGTCGAAGGACTGTTATGTCTATATCTATGCTATAACTTAGAAGTACCTGTTACTCAATTCTATTTCGGCCATGACCATCTGCGTGGTACATTCTATTGTACAAGTCTGTATATCCCCTCATTTTAAGTATTTGTTGAGACGGGCTAGCCGAAACGGCCAAAAAGATGTCAGACACCATCTGTACATGCTCTCCAAGCCACGAGGGCGTAAGACCGGTATCTTTCAGGCTCCTGACTGACTGACTGCTGAGAAATTATTTTCCTTTGAAGAATTTGAATAAGTCTGAACCAGGGCCCAGGGTGGTCAGTACTGCTAGACCGACAAGATCAACTTTTCACTTATATCTCTCCTGCTACAGTTTACATAACTTTCAGGTCCTATCCATCCAAAGGTTGTCTGGAAGAGATCTCTTAATATAAGCTTAAGATATATTGGCGATAAGACCGCCAATATATCTTCTTTCCATTTGGGTGTGTATAATAAAGAGTATTCTATCTATCTATCTATAGAGCAAAGCAGTTGTTTGGCAATAAACCTAAAAGAAGCGACCGACAAGTTCTAAAAACACATGCCCACTTGAATTATGTGTTTAGTTGCAGTATACCAGTTGGGTTATCTTGGCTGTTTAGTTGGCTATCTGATTAACGACCTCGAACATCAATTAGCCTTATGATCGTTTAGAACGTGCCCTTAAATTTTGTAACGTTTTACTGTTACATTGATTACTTTGACCATCTCGTACGAGTAGTTTACCTACTTTTATGATTAGTGATGAGGCAAATCTACATAATACTGTAGTATCTTAGGAACTGTTATTTTTAAAACCAATTTTACTGTCGTTTCGAATTGAATGAGTGTGATATTTTTGTGGAAAATTTAGTCGTAGAATGGCCAGTCGCCGGTTAGTCTACTGATCCCTCATACTAGTTCCTTGGGATAAGGTGACCTAATGTATATTTTGACTTGGTCAACTGATCCCGTTTCATACATTTGTAATTTATATAGACACGCTTCCGCCCGCCTGTACCTACACAAATTTGAAAAAAGTACCATATAGTTTTAATCAATAATAATTTAAAAGGGTAATCCAGAACCAGTTGACAAAATTAAGTAGTCAACTCAATCTGCGGGATCATCTTAAAATGCGATCAGTTAACTAAAGATACAAAGAATTTACACATGTAGGTTAAAAGGTAACATATGTTTTCGGCAAATTTATTATCTGTGCAGTAAGAGCATTTTTCGTACATACATACATACATAGACTCACGCCTGTCTCCCATTGGGGTAGGCAGAGACAACGGACTTCCATTTGTCACGATCCTTGCACACCTCTTTCGCTTCGTTTACTGACATTATATTCTTCATACATGCTCGCCGGTTTAGGGTACTTCTGACCTGACCTTTCCTTTGCTTTTTTCGTAGTGTACGTATATCCGCTGATTGCCTGTCTATATCAGCCCGGTGCAAAATACCTGGCATTACCCCCTCGGATTAGAATTGAGGAAAAGTATACCCGTGTTTGCACATAGACATGTGCACTACGATATCTTATGTGTTCTTGACGTTACCCCGTAACTTGAATTAGACTGTGAAAGCACTGCCATTAGTATAATAAATTCAATGTTAGTGACAAAATTTGGTTCTAAGGCTACTACTTATAATAGCGTACCTAGCTGTAATTAGGTGTCATGCGCCCTCGTGTGCCAAGTTGCACTTCGTTGGCTTCTGTTGATACTAAGTTACTAGGGCATTAGGTTGTCTTATTAGAAACAGGCTAATAAATTCAATGTTAGTGACAAGATTTGGTTACTTAGCAGTAATTAGGTGTCATTGCGCCTTCATATGCCATATGGCGCTTTATTGGCTTCAGTTGAGTCCTAATATGAAACTTACTTCAAATTATATTAAGGAATTGATACTACGTACTCCAGTTCATAAAATAGTGAACGGATCCTTCAAAGCCTGATATCAAATCAGGATCGCGATTTACAGAAGACTGTCGATCACTCCGAAATCGTTTAAGCTTTATCGAATATCTGCAAATCTACAGTTACATTGATACTGTCTAGATATTAAATTGTACTAGTTTTTCCTTGGGTTATACAATAATAGATCGAAAGAAAAAAGTTTATTCAGAAAATTGCACAGTTAATAGAAATACAAACGAACATAACAGGAGAAGAAAAAACACAATACGTTGATATAATAAATAAATGTACCGTATATGTGTAATATATCAAGGTACCGTTTTCCCTATTATAATAAAAACCATCATTTTCCTCAACGAAGTTAGCTGGCTAACTAACTCCTTATATTATTTTTTCCTACCTGCTAGACCGCATGCGCTTTATGTGTAAAACAACTATGAATTGTTATGCTGTTCATATGAATGTTATAAATGCGAAAGCAATTCCTCTGTTTCGTACCCTTTCATGACTAAACCGCTTAACTGATTTTGATTAAACTTATCAAGGATAGATAGAATCCTGGGGAAGGACTTGGGCTACTTTTGATCCCATTGCTGGGCACAGAGCAATCTGTCTGCGTCTCTATCTATCTTATCTAATCTAGTCCACGCGAATGCAGTCAGAGTTGGAAGTCAAGTTTACAATATTTAAGTGATGCTAACAATCTAACCTGATTGGAAGAAAGAGCTATAGTTTCTGAAAGGCTATCACGAATCTGCCAATAAATTATTACTATAACTCAAGATTTATCTGTCATGAATTTGGATGTTCGCATGACTTCAAGAAATGCAATTAAAATATGTATATATAGAATACAAAAATAGAAAGGTTGATGCTGTAAATATTGTAGTTTAAAACGAAGAAGATTCTGGAATTCAATGCACGCAATTAGATTAATTGTAGTTCGTAGACTATTATTACCTAATTTATTCTAAAGTATGGGATCTGACTATATAGCATTCACTTTATCGTCCCGTGACTTGTTCTGCCTCTCACTGGTTTTTATTTATATACTACATAGTGGTAACAATGATTTATACATACATTTCTTTATACAATGTTCATTCAAAAATGGCTGCCGACCTAATTGAGGCTGCTGGTAATTTTAAAGATATTCAGCTATTCCGGACTTCCTGCTACTTCTAGATAAAATATTTCTTTTAAAATGGTCATTCATACAACATCTTTGCTTTTATTGCGTGTTCAAAACAACTTTGTAGTGGGTTGGCCGAATGAAAAAAGGTGGCAGCCTATTATGGGTACCCGCTGGACGATGATCTCACCATCAAAATGTTTCGTATTGTTTGCTACGTCGAACATTACATCAAGAAGCAGGGTGCCTTATGTCAAAATCGTTTAATCCTTTAATTCCATTTGGAGTTGCTTTGGCGATAAAATATTTGATCTAAATCTTGTCAAAACACATGGACGATGAATTTACGTATAAAGTTTGTATGAAGTAAACTTACTTAAATTAAATACTGTTTAAATTGTTGACGGTCCCTAGATTATATAAAATATTATATAAGATTTATAATAACTAAGGATGTAGAATCAGAGTCTTATGCTTTTACCGTCATCATTATCATATCAGTCGAAAGATGTCCATTTCTGACCAAGCCCTGCCCAAAAGAACTCTACAATCTGCCCACGCCGCGCCTTCCGGTTCATGGTCGCCACTCGAGAACCGTTCTTTGGTATATTATTAAAAAACAACCGGTCAAATGCGAATCAGATTCGCATACGAACGGTTCCGTATTTTATATTTTAATCTTTATACTTTTTGTTAGAACGGCAAGTCTACCTATTACGGTTCATAAGACGACTAGCTGGGGCTTAGTAATAAGGTTCTGTTGGTACAGACGCCAGCATATCCAGCTGCCCCAATCTGTCAAATTTCTTTTATAGATTTTCAAGTTTATTACAAAAGCATAAGGTTCACTTTCAATTGGGGAAATTTGACAAATTGGGGTAGCTAAATGTGCTGGCGTCTGTACCCTTTGGGCAAGGAACCTTTAAAATGTTGAATCCTCCCTAGCAAAATGAATTTATGTGATTTAGACACTGTACCAGTCTATGGAGGTTAAAATGTATATTGCAAATTAATTTATTTTTCAATTAAATATGTCCTATTTGCCCGGCTATACCGGCTTCGAATCCTATTGATTAATACATTTTATATCCGCCATAAAAGTTTCTCAAATACCTATGATAATGACAGTCATAAAAACGGCTGAAAGTGAAACCGATTAAAACTAACCAATTTATTTGACTCGTTCGATGATATGAAAATTGTTATAAAGTTATTAGAATACGTCTGTTTCACACTATACCGGATATGTAAAGTTTTAAACAAGGTGTAACAGGGAGAAAATTTAACAAGCGGAATCTGCCTAGTCAAACAAAATCAAAGTGGAGAACACCAACGATATTGGTCGAGGTTTTCTTTAATTTGTCCAATATCATGGGTCCTTAAATTCCTTCCAACACTTATGTTACAAGTTGTATAACCAGTTTGTTGTTTTTTTTTTTGCCGCAGAATATCCTACTATATTTTTGCCGCAGAATATCCTACTATATATTATATTATAAATATTATAAACCCGAAAGTTTGTAAGTATGGATGGATGGATGGATGTACTCTTTCACATAAAAACTACTCAATGGATTTTAATGAAACTTTATAATAATAGAGCTTATACATCAGAATAACACATAGGTTACAATTTATTAAGATATTGTGTGAACTGTCCAAAATATGACAATAAGTGTCAAGTAGGTAGGAAAAATCTACCACCTGCGAGCTATTGCACTGCCAAAACCACTAGAGGTACACATCCTATTAATATTATAAATGCGAAAGTTTTTTAGTTTAGATGTATGTTTGTTACTCTTTTTCGCCAAAACTACTTTAACCCGGGTGAAACCGGGGGGCACATCTAGTAAAAAATATACATTAGGTACCTATATCACAGTCGTAATCTAATTGGGTAAGGCAAGCCCACAAAACAGTTAGTGTCGTCGTAATTGGATCAATGTTTGAATTATTTTAGGTGTGAGCTTACGGTTTTACCCTCAATAGTCTTGATGGATGCCACACCTGCGCCATATTTATTGGCTATCATCATTAGCCTACGTTCTCACAAACGCAGAAAGTGATTGGCGTTTAAAAATCGTTCTTGAATTGTAAGCAAATACAATATAAAAGAAATAAAGTTGAATGGCCTTAAAGGCATTTTAACTGTTTTATTGTGATTTAAAAATATAACCTAAATTTAAGATAACCTCCATTAAAATTTAATTAAACGCTTTCTGCATCAGTACGTATGTAAGTTTTTATATAATCCAAGGTCCTCTCTATTTTGTAGCGGTAAAGAAATTCCGACAAAATAGATATTCCAAGTAATAGGTATAGTTATTGAGCTCAACAGAGGTAAAACATAAAGCCCATTGATAAATGCAGTGTCTCTATGAGTTCCATGGAATGTAACAGCAGAAATAATAAAATTAGCTAAGTTTTATTAAGTTTCTGTCTTGGTTAATACCTACACATTGCCATAACATATTTGCGGGTTGCGACGTAGGCGCGCGCACGACTCATTTGGCGAGTGGCAGCAGGTCCAGTCAGAGAACCAGGCGTAGAACCGGTTCGACCAGAATAAGCGGGACCGCGCCAAATAATGGCCACGCAAAAAACTAACTTATTGCTGAGATAATAAGGTTCAAATGTTAAACCGTAACAGGTTCAACGGCTGTCAAGTCGTTTAATAACATCTTAGGAACTTTGTTAATGTAGAGATCTCATACCTTTGTCTCCTCCTCATTCTTATTACTTTTACACATGTCACTCCTAATAAATATTAATATTATATTTAATTACTTACAATTTTTTCCATTACAATGAAGATTTTATCAGATCCATCTACAACATTCAGCTACAACTATTATGCCACTTTGAATTGACGTTGGCATACAGTACAGTAAAACAACGTAAGTTACTTGCGCAACAAACAAATATCACCCTTAAGCTCTGTCAAGGTCACCTGGTCGACTGTACCAAAACCTTTTCACTGAATGTTATTGAATATACACATTTAGAGAAAGTGTATTACAATGCAATTTACATCCATCAATTGAATTGAAATCTTTATCGTTAAAGTCATGTTGTCATCATGATTTTTGAATTTTGGCCGATTCGTTAAGTAGTTAACTAAAAATTACCAAATGAAAAATAAGCAGTGAGCAGGTAATGTTATTAAAATTATTTTTAAATTTGTGGTTTTATCATATCCTATAATGAAATAAGTATAGTACGTAGATAAGTTACTAAATTATAAACAAAAGGTAAATCGCCTCGTAATATACTTAACTATATATGCCTTTTGGATTATTATAGTTTAGCCGTTCTAGCTCTCACCGGTCCGAGGTTAAACAACTAGGTTTGCGGTCATTCCATAGATGGGTGACCGCCAAAGTGGTTTGTGAGCGACTCCTTGCTTCGGAGGGCACTTTAAGCTACCGGTCCCGGTTGTAGCCATTAGGCAACAGTTGTTAAGCCATGTCAGAGGACTTCTGGGCGGCTGGAATAACTCTGACACAAGGTTAACCACTGTCCCTACGATAAGTAAGTTTTATATATAATAAGTAGATTATAGTATGCCTAATAATTATTAAAGCAATATGGTAAATTAAGTAGTATATAAATAAAGATACTAATATATTATTTTTTTTTCAATATATTGTCATGTTCGGAAACCTGTTTGCTATGTTATACACTTTCTTGAATTCATATAAGGTTTTGGTCAGATTTTGAACATATTTAAAGAAACACTTATCGATGAATATCATATGAATATAAATATTTATATGAAATTCATCGATAAGTTTGTTCTCAAAAGATCGAAAATAGCTTACGTAAGATAAATATTGTGTACGCCGTTTCACCTTTATTAAATAAGTTACTCGATTAATAATAAAAATTATTGAGAAGAGATATAATAAAAAGTGTATAGGAAACATTACTTTCAAGAAAAAAATGCGATTATGAATGTACTTCAACTTTTTAAAATGTATTACGCAAGGGATGTGCAGTCGTGCACAAAATGCCCAAAATCTCACAGAGGGCAAAGAGAATACGTTCCGACAAACTACTTACCAATCAAAGCCTACCCATTTAGCGAGGCCATGAGAAAAAATGTGTGAACCTCGTAGAGAACTTCTACTCTGAACCGGTTACACACCATTACAATTACGATGCGCAATGTTCTATAAATGCGGTGAAGAGGTGTGCTAATTTAGAGTGGAAGTTCCGTACCCCACTTGAATATACTTATAAGGTCTTATGAATGCCTACAATTAGAAGGCGATGGAGCAATTGCTCTTGATCCAGCGCTCATTCGCTCGCTAAATGCGGTACCGAAACAGGGCACTCAAGCTGCCATTTCAAAGTGGATGAGGAAGTTCTTATAAATGTCTGCATTAATTCATATACATATATGATTGTTTTAAAACAAAGTGTTTAAGTAACCTTACGTGCTTGCATAATCTGATAAAATATTATCTACCTACCTACCAATACGTAAATTCGTCATCGTGTTGTGTGAAAGTTTTGCTTTTCTCTTGTAATACTTCGAGTGATGTCAGTCATATCATACATAATATTTGAATTTATTTATTTATTTGCCGGAGATTAACGAACACCTCGGTGAATAATTGCTAATAATAATATTCTGGACATTATTCACACACGGCCATCTGATCCCAAACTAAACAGAGCTTGTACTTTTGAAACCAGATACTGATATACTAATTTACACCCAGACTCAGGACAAACAGACATGCACACAAATATCTGTCCCAGGTGGGAATCGAACCCACGACCTGCGCCAATAGGCCCGTCAAGCTAATGGCCCTATATGTTTGTTGATAATCAGATAAGCCGTTAAAAAGTTGTGTTGTGTTGCAAAAGGGATAAAGTTATTGAAAAATATTTGTGATTATTTTCTATTCTACGCTTTTATATTACTCTTCGAAAGAAAAAAGCAGTCCCAGTAGTCATAATACGACATTTCCGACTTTTTACCCGGTGAAGCAGTGAAAACAAACTATGAACGTCCATGTTAAATGACATTCCAGATATAATACTTAAGCAATGTCGTCGGCAATATACTAGCAGGATCCCGGAAGTGATATTATGGCATTCGAAGAAAAGTATTCTTCACACAACAATTTTAATAAACCTGCATTACTACTTAAGTAACCAATGGCGTCTGCAGTTTACTGGCAGGATCCGAGAAAAAGTAATAAGAAACTCCAATAATAACAATTCCACACGACAATATAAATATACTCGGATTTCTAATTAAAATAAGTCTTATGGGCATTATATATATTTTTCTTTGTATCCAGCCTATTTTGACCGATGTTGTTCGACTTTTAAACCTCATTAATATGTTTTTCGATAGTTTTGTGCGTTAAAATGTTGTATAGTTTATTTTGCGCGCACTCGAAATGTTATTTTAGTGTCAACTTCACCTTTAATTAATTGATCCCGCTTTAAGCTGGTCCAGCGTGATCGGTTGACTGGTCCAGCGTGATCGGTTGACTAGTTAATTTATGTTATTATTTTTCTTTTGTCAACCGTGCCCGCTTTTGAATTACCCAAAACTCGATAGTATTTTTGCCAATTTGTGTGCAGGTGTTCGGAAAGCGTTTAAGCAGGACTATAAAAACAAAGTGTATAGTGGCTATATGAAGCTTTCTCGGTGTCACAGGCGCCTAACAAAGAAATAAGACTCTTTGCACAGCGGAAAAATGGCGTCTTTGCAGAAACCAACACGCGAGGGTTGGTCACAGGAAAGTGTATGGGTATTTTTTTTAATAAAACTAAATAATATAATAGTCTCAGTTATTAGATGAAATAAAATCTCATAAGTGGCTTTTTAATTAGCTTTTGACCACCGCTGGGAAGTGGGAAGTACTGACACAAAGGGATGTATCTTCGTTTATTTGGACGATTGATGACGATTTTCAAAACACTCACTTACTCACTGGACTCTTACAAAATAATTAGAATTTCTTGTATAATTCAATGGTGACGAATTACTAATGAATGAAACAATTAACACCACGTGTGCTCATCTCCTAAAATTTAACGCAATGTGTCTGCGGCTTCGTAGTAATTTCTTGGTGATATTAATGTCTAATTATGAAGCGGGATCAGTTGACCAATTCATATATACATTACATTCGATCAACTTATCTCGTGGGACTAGTTGTAGTGGGATGATCCCGCTCTAACTAAAGAACTAACTTAATTTAATTTTTTTTTGCTTTTATTTTCGTTGAGTGTAATTGTATGGTCTAATTCGAATTAAGCAGGTCCACTCGTAAAGGAATTGTCGCATTATTTTTAAGGTAACGAAATGTTGTCATTGCGCAGTAAAGAAAAGCAGTTCTTGCAAAGCTGTTATTGACGCATTCATTACTTACTTGGTAAACTTAAGCAGGAAGTTTGAAACACGTGAACTAACGAGGTGGGCTAGTATTACTTAGTTGATATTACTTCAGGTTATCTGCATTGCAATCCTGTCATCTCGTAAGCCAGATCGAGTTGCTTTCCTGTATGCAATGCGCCAGATACTTATTCTCATTAACACTCACACATCAAAAGAGTTATGACGTTTGCTGACTGTTCTTACCTGTAACATCTTCACAAAGGTGTATACTTGAAAGCAAGTTACTTGAATATATTTGTTTTGAAAGATCTAACATACTGACTATTTAGAGAAAACTATTTCTTAGTACAGACGCCAGCACATCCAGCTACCCCAATTTGTCAAATTACTTTTATAGATTTTCAACTTTATCACTAAAGCGTAAGGTTCACTTTCAATTGGTGAAATTTGACAGACGGGGGTAGCTTGATGTGCTGGCGTCTGTACATTAATGTTCTAAATCTTAAAACATTTATGCATCAAACAAATAATTTTTGTACTTTGCATCGATCGAAAAATCAATTTAGCCGTGCAACATAATGATAGCTTCTTCTAAGTCGCTGCAATGTACTGTTTACGCCAATTCTATTCAAAATCTTCGAGGACGTTGGTCGACCTACCTAATGGAAAGGATTTTTTGCGGTTTTATGTCTAAATAGTTACAAAAACACAGTAAAATATTTGTTGATATTGTTTTTATAAACTTTGTTACGGTTTTAATATTGAAAATTGCATACAATTTGCACAAAACAGATGGCTTTGAGTTTGCACAAAACTAAAGTTTTGAAGCTTTCGACGAGTAAGTAGTGATATGATTGGTTTTTATCTTACAGGCATTTGCTATTATTTGATAGCAATGTGTGCAAACATAATGTTTCTTTTATCCCAGAATCGGCAACATCAAAGTTGTCCACTAGATTTACACGTCTTTTGAAGATTTTAGAGTTTTTGCTAAACTAATTAATTAGGCTACAGTTTGCTAACAAATTGTTTCGTTTTATAGCAAATTGAAACCGAATCCTTTAGTATTGTTAAATCTCAACTATTACTAACTTTTATTGATTACATTTTGAATTAACTTTGCCTATTTTGGTAAAAAAAGAAGAAATGTGTTTTGCACACACTCGGACTATCCCAGCCCTTATTGACGTAATATGTTTCGCCAATTACAACGTTTCGTTCCCATCGAGAGCTCGCATTCGTTCATTCGTTTCGTTTTTTGTACACTCGTCCTAAACCCACTGGTTACAATCATTAGTACCCAGTGGCTCTTAATTCCAAACAGTGGAGTGATCAGTTATTTTATAAAGTTTACGTTATCGCTGCAACATAAAACTAGGGGCATTTGAGTTTATAGAAGTGGATATAAAAGCTGTGGTTGTTCAATATCTATACACCGTGCAAGTAGAATTGTAAATAGAACTAGGCACAAGCGCCATATGTGTGAGTGTGGTTCGGGTTTGATTTCTCCGCGCGGCGCGTGCGCACGCACCGCACCTTTCGTCAATAGTTTCATCTGCTAGCGCTTCTGTTTACATGTGGCAACTGTTTCTTGGTTCAAGTTCGAGGTTATTCACATTATGACGCCGTGACTAAAAATTACACTCTCATTATTCATAAATAAAAGAACATAGCAATTCTATGGTCTTGTTGTATGTTGTCTTGACAAAGCTGCGAAGATGGTGACGAATTCTTCTTTTAGGTCGATGTAGTTTTAACTATATTTTAAGGTATCTAGACCAAATATATTTTGGTGGAACCTTAATTAAAGTTAATGGAACGGATCATGAGGGAATAACAAGTACATACTACACTTCCCGAGGTTGGTCAGTCACCACGACGTTCATGGCGCAACAAACCATTGTAATTAGCACGAAATAGTTATGCAAATATGAATATAAAGCTGGTACTCAGTTGTCTAAATACAGTGGCTGAAATGGCAACCTGATACTAAGCGGCTTAGTACTTTCATTACATTTTATGGGCGTTAGAATTCTTGGATCAAGCGTATAATATACCGGTTATCCGCTTAATCAAGCATTCTCATAAGTTATATATTCAAAATAAGTAGACTGCACTCTCTGTTATGATCTCTGTGAGACTCTGTGAAAGGTGTACAAAAAATTTTAAGTTGATATATTATATGTACCTTACGCCGCTGCTGAGTACAGTTTCCCACCAAATTCGAAGATCGTTGGGTTTAAAAATGTTAAAATTACATTTCAGATAATAAGTCCATATTTACACTTTCGCGGTGTGTATCTAAAAGGCACCAATTAGATTGAAGGTCGATGCGATCACATTAAAAAATTGCGGAAATCGTCTATTAGGCAGAATTGCAGACTTTATTTTTCCGCTGCCAATTAGAATCTGCATAAACGTGCTAATTCTCTTTTGTTTCTGTTTAGAGCGACTAGGTAATTGTTACGCAATTTATAGCACGTTAGTAACTTCTTTAAGAGCGATTACTAGTAGCTATTTTCCTATACACAACATAAGTATTACAACGTTTTCCGCATTTTCTTGGATTTTAGGATCACACCAACATGCTCACTCTTACCCTCCTGATGGTGTGGGCTCATTAGGCTTGCTATCATATAAAAATAAAATTAAAAATATAGAATAATCTGACACAGCCAGGCCCAATGGTTTCGTTTTTGTGGAGTAGTCTTTTTTTGTAGAAGTTGATATCTTTCAAAAATCAATAAAATTAGGCTGTACAAAATTTGACAAATTTAGAACTCTTGACGACCTGAAACAAAATGGTAAGAGGCGTTGTCTATTTTGCTGTTGATTGGTTTAAGAAAAATATCAGTTTTGGAGGAGAACATTACAGAAGAAGGAACTTAGATTTTGTCGAGTTTTATATTGTTTTCTTATTCGTGTATTATGTGGCAGTCTACAGTAGTAATCGCACTTAACAAGCAAACTCTTCACTGTTTAGCACAATTTATCGAATTCGTACGTATCAATCTGAAATTCAACATTGATATAAGTATTGATTAAATTCGTGGGGTTTCGTTTATCAGTGTGATAAACATAATGATTGCATCGCTTTTGTTACTAATGTGCATGTTGTTTGTTTTGATTGATATTGGTTTTAACCCCAACACAACATATGTTATAATTTTACGCCAATATCTGTATATTAGGTATAAGGTAAACCGTACAAAGATTAGGTAACCCTTAACAAATTGATTTGATGCGATTTTTTGTTATTTATGTCGTTGTATGACGATCTATTCAGTATTTTAATAATTAAAGCACGTCGGTAGTTGTGAGACGGAGATTTTAAATTTGGTTAGGTTAACACGTTTTGGGTTTGTTGCATGACCATCCCTATAATCATCTTCAAAGATCTTTTGCTAGAGAGAGTGGAGTTTTAGACAGATACCTAAATAAGATTAGCACGTTTTAGGTTAATTGCATGGCAATCCATCCAGTCGTGTTAAAGTTATAGCGCTGTTTCTTTCTGTTTGCAGTTGTGTGTTCCTGATGGTTAAGTTAACTTACGATAACACATCATGCAATTCTAATGTTATGGTGATTATCATAACATTAAAATTGCATGGTCTTAATTATTTATTAATCTTTTAAATCTTATAATAATGGGTTTCAAAAACAAAAACTTTCCATTGTAAATTCCAGTCCATTTGTAAAATGCGCGCTATCGATTGAAACTCGACACGAAGGGACCTTCCTGCGCCCATTATTCGTGTTTACATAACCATTAGCCTCTGGCATTAGATCGATTTCCTGTTACTTCAGTCGAACCGGCACAACACTATAGGAATCAACATGATTGTTGCATCAACTCGGTTTAAATATCCCAACAGGAAAACATCGCCTATCTCCTATCAGTCCAAATATAACTGCTATCTACAAACTAAGAACTAAATATAACACGTTGAGGGGTGTGCTTGACGTTTTCAATATCAATCGTGAGAATGTTCGAAGATAAACCACATTTTGTTGATTAGATAAAATCTTGATGGTCAAACGCATAGTTGTGGCCTGGTATTCTTTGTTGATTATCTAATTATGTACTGTTACTACATCGCGTAATCAATGTGAATGCAGTTTCGTCTGAGTATTTCTCCATATCATTTACGATGTAGCAAGAGGTTAAAGATAGAGGACCGGTTTAGCTTAGTCTATCGTTGCGAAGTTTGCTGAACATGAGATGCGCGTAGATATTGATTTCAAATGAACGGCTTAAATTCAGCTTTATCTTCTTTAATACTTTGAGTACAATAATTTGAGTATTAGATTCAGATCGTCACCGAAATTCTGCCAAGAGCACTATTATAACAGATATGAGGAACTCTGTTATAATAGTGCTCTTGGCGGAATTTCGGGTACGGTGGCTAACCTGAACAGAGACGAGCCACCTACGCAGTTAATATTATAGGGTTAGATGTGCACAGGTGCATTCTATTCCTTCACTCTCACATAATTAGCTGCATAACCCCAGGACAGCGTTTTGAACTATCCGAGGCTACTCCAGGCTGCCACCGGGTGTTTTTAGATTCAAATCCTTGGTCCTCATTCTCTACCATTTATTGTCCCAGTAAAGTGAAAAGTTGAGTCGAGTCCATAGAATTGTGAAGGGCAGTTTAAAAACACCGAATTTTAACGTGTTTTTATTACCAATATTGGTAATTTTATTGTTAGTAAACGACCAGTTGTACTTATGATTAAGCGTGAATCCTTCTAAAACCACAACAATAATTTCAGTTATTTTAGCACAAACGTTGCATTGCGATAAGAAGCATGAAAGCGAAACCTAAGTGCTCTGAGTGAAAATTAAACTCTAATTGATGTCTTTATTTATATAATCCAAAAGCGAAAACTGGTCAGTATTCTACTTTTAAGACTTAAAACTTCTTGTAAGAATTAATATAGAGGAATAGGCATATAATATGCCACACCAATTATTTTTATTTATAAACGCTCGCGAATGTATTCTCTTTATTTATATACGCTTGTATCCAGAAGTTGTTTACTTCAACCTGGCGAGATTTCGCTTTACGGAGACTATATACTCGCTGGCCATAATCATAACAGAATATTCCGCAGCTCATACAAGGTCATATGAGTACATCCTATGTAGTTACATGTATGATAGTAGCACTTCATTCTTATTCGTATTCGCAACACCGGCTGCTATAAAGATATTATCGTTATAACGAATGCCTTTGAGTGCGTCGATCTTTTCCCGCGTCATATTGCGTATGAGATGTTCCAGCCGTGTGACCAACTTTTATATTATTTATACCTACTAAGTTTTTATACTCTTGATTAGATAATGAAAAGTTACAAACACCTAATTAAATAATTTGTGATTTGTAGATAAAATTAATAAGTAATTTTATGATCTACGTTTAAGAAGTGGTTTATTTTTATATTTAATGATATTGTTATCATAAAACTCGTGTCGTGGCATTAGTACGTAGAGCCGGATATCTCACCGGGTCATAAAAGTAAGCGAATAGAGACTGCACCTTTGTTCGCTGACACGCTTGTGACCTAAAAATATCCGGTGCTAATGGATGGACAGTCTACGTTGAGACGCCCAAAAATTCGACCTGGAAGACTTTATTGTTAAATATGTGCCACGAATGGAATACGTAGTAACGTAGTAAGTAGTAACTATAATTAAAATCTGATATAAATAATGATGGTCGCGTTGTGAGCGAAAGTGGCGGACCTCCCTCTCGGCAAGTGGGTGATGTGTCGCGCTCCACCTCCACTCGGAATGGTCACACCTGACTCGCTTTCATACAATTTCACATCTTTATGATTACTAACATAGCCGTGATATCAAAATGAGATTAGCTGCTTACCTTAATTTACTGGCCACGCATTGTTAACTTGCCCGTCATATTGCTAGAATGATTTACAAGCAGGTATATATACGTCTCGGTTGTTTCAGTGAAAGGTACCAACGACGATACCTGAGATGAGAACGACACTGTTAAAGTGTCAATAAAATCTAAGTTGTAACTCCATCACGCTAGTCCATGCATTCACATTCCACAGTACATTGCAGGTGAACGTTTTAATCCGAGATGTGATGACACAAACTTTCCTTCATGTGTTTATACATGTTTTTATATGCTTCACTTGTAGCTATAGCCATAATCATATCATATTATGTAAACCAATCTCTAAGCGAGGCTTATTGATGTCTGTAAAAAAACCGTGTGCTTGTTAGTTTTTGTCGGTACGTAGTTTTTATCAGACTAATACGTTTATGCCCAAATGACGCCTAGCAGAATATGACACGAATGCTACTTATTTAGAGTGTGTAGAAAAATTATACCTGTGATTAAAGCCTAGTTAATAGTTAGGTAGGTACTATATTTTTAAATCGATTGCAATAATACTGTTTTTGGAGAAGTTTATAGGCTATAAGTAGCATAATTCCCTACTCCCACTTTCTAACTGAATTTCTATGGAAGCTTTCAGAAAGTACAATAATTTATGCCTTGACACTTATTTTCAATCCGTAAAAAGTCTAATATTTAAAAAATGCTTGCGGGTTGCAATGTCCATCATAATCATCTAAAATACCAGTGTCTAGAAAAAATATTTCAACAATAAATGAGCATATAAATAGTTTTGTCGGATCTCATGCTATGTAGGTAGTTGAAATGTTGTTGTTCCCATCACGCCTACCTGGAACTCAATTGTATAAAGCACGGCGAAACTGTTCAACATGCTCATAATACTCTTGTTATACTAATGCAGATTAGGAATTATTCAACAGTTCAACTAGGTAGTAGAGAATACTTTTAAAAGTTGGATTATTCTGATGTGGGCTGAATTTCGGCTAAAGCAGGCATTCAAAAACGAAGATTAACCAACTTCGCGGGATATTGGTCTAATGCTAAAGCTTAGCTTAAGTAACCCTATACGTCACCCCTGGGTAGAGTTAAACGATGGTAACATTAAGAACCTGTGCACACCACGTTTTATAAACGTGCTGTTCTCCTACAGAGGAGTTCGGTGTTTGTTTGAATCGATACAAACGCGATGCTAACTTGTGTGTGTATCGCTACAAACGCGCGTCAACGGCGCGCTTAAAAAACGTGGTGTGCACAGGCTCTTAGGTTTAGAGCATAGCTTTCTTAGCTTTTATTAACAAGTGGCAGTCTACGGTAACCATTTACCGTATATATGCGCAAACGCAGTTTCATACTCCGAGGTACGAGGCAAGGAGCGGCAAAATTACCACTATCCTAACTGCGGCCTGCTGCTGCTCCTTTTTCTTTGCTGAAATACCCTAATAACACTAGCCGGCGAGAATCTAGGATCGAATTACCTGCGATTTAACACGCTACTGTTGTAATATAACAGACAAAGAACGGCCAAGTTATGTCGGATTCGCACCTGAAGAGTTCCGTACAATATCTCTTAAGATTGATTTATTATAGGGATTTTTAACTTCGAACAATAAACACCGAAGAAGAACGAGAAAGAAGCCTACTGACGTGCCGACAGTGGAGGCTTAAAAATACGGTTCCATTGGTATGAAATCCTATAACACGTGCGGTGATATAAATTGTTCATATGAGTATTACGACGCGCGTATTCCGCGTGAGAATTTACCTTCAAATAATGTTGTTGTCTCTACAATGTACACCTATCTGATCTATCTGCACAGCTGCTTACCGCCATTACATTTCAAGGTTCTATTGTGAAAGGAGCTTACGTCACATAAGAAACTGATTTTACCACAAAATTGTTTAGAAAAACTAACCCCGTTTGCTTATCAACGTGTTATGTAATTTGCTTATTTCTGTTCAAGTGTTTCCAAGTGCAATGTATTACACATTCTATACTATGCATTTGATAACATCGAATGCGTCATTGGTAGGTTATACGGGAGCATTTCAGCCTGATTTGTGTAAAATAAATGGAAATTTGAGAATTCAGAAATGATTATTTACCGAATAAAAAAGATTTTTCAAATCAGTTCACAAAGAACGGAGAAATGACCGGAAGATAATATCGCATATAAAAAACATAGGGTCGAATTAATCTTTTGAATTTTTCTCTTTCTTTATGTTATCTGTAAAAAACGACAAAACACAGACATGTACACAAACAGATTTCAAACGCTTCTTTTTTGCTTTTAGTGGTAACATTTTTTTTTACAATCCTTCTGTTTGTTTCTAGGAAGCGTAAGACTTACGTTAAGGTTACTGTAGCCATGCCAACCGTAGCTTGTACAACAAGCATATTCCGCGCGTGGCTGACTCTACCCCCTGATGGGCTCTGCTGTACGTGGTCACGTGCGGGGCCGATTAACAATGATATTATAATTTCAGACCTAAAGACTTATTTAATTAATTACGTATTATAAATATATTTTTCTTAAATGTTCGGTGTAAAAACAAATAAATATGTATATATTCATCATCATGCTGTATTCAGATTTCTAAAACATTTCCACAATGGAGTTGTGTGTGTCCATCATTTGGAGGGATGATGTGCCAAAATCGCAGTATGATGGTCATAGTACACAGAGACACGCTACTGCGCGTTCTCTGATAGATATTTCCTCGGGAGAATTCTACACCGCGTATTCTATAAGGTGGAAGTACTTTCCCAGTTTAGTTGTTTACCGATCATAAAATTGATATGCTCTACCTCTCTTAACCCGCTTGTTACTTGAGTGATATATACGGGACGTGAAGTCTAGGTTACGTCATAAAAATCCAGTTGAAATTAGTTCTTCGCTATATACAGATTAGCTAAATCCGAACTCATGCTATCCACAATGACCGGGTAAATATTACTATCTCACACGTGGGTAGAAAGAATTCTATAACTTTATCTACAAACTGAAAGCATGTGTGTTTCAGCCTTGCCGCCACACATACGTATATATTAAACACATTTAACGTTTTTTAAATTGGTTTGTTTACGCACATATCTTTCAGTGGCAGGGAACCTGCGTGTTACATATTTAGTTCGTATTATTGTGCGCAACGTCCAGAGTTTGGGTTAACGCACTCTTGCTCATCCGATCCGTTGTATATTCTTCCGGGTTGATTTCATTAAGTATCTTAACATTTTATTTTTAACTTGCACTTTCATCACTGTTTAAAATTATGTTTATTTGATTGTGAAACGATAAATACGTTCTCCAAATACTGTTATGGACTTATTAACCTGCTCAAAGTGTGTAAAAATACATACCCTTAATAAATTTAATGTTCCTATGTTTGTGAGTTCCAAGAACATTACCAGTATTATATAACATAGTTAGTACGTAGTTTATAATATAGTTTAGTAACAATGTCCTCATGTGTGCCAGTCTCTACAGAGTGTAACTTAAACTATATCCTGCGCAGTAAATATAGGACGTAAATACGTTTTATCCTGTGGTAGAGGTGTGAGGGCAAACGCAGATACTCTCTCTATTCGTATAATCTAATGGGACGGGTTAGCAGATACGAACGGTGAGATGCCGGGTGCCCTGCTCGACTTACGTGCTCTACCAACTTTCTGATTCTAGAGAACCTTACTGAAAAAACATTTAGGTCCAAAATTTGAATCAACGACCTCATTATCTGTGGCTACACTACCGCTAGACTAACGAGCCAGACGATTAATTTAGGATATTTACCCAAGAAAGTATATACGCTGTAAAATAAAATTGATCTTCTAATTCATAAATTGCGTATTTTTTAATTCTGACTGAGTAAATTTTGCCCTTAGGATACCCCTGGTTTGTATGTGATTTGAAGGTATAAGCTCAATCGGAACCTAAGGGTATTTTCTCGGCTACTGGTTCCCCCGTTCTTACGGTAGAGCAAGTTAATATTGGATGGCGCAGAACTTATGTGTAGAACTTCTTCGTTCACATCAGAACTACCAGTCTTGTTGTAAACAGCACTAATTTTTCACAGCATGCACTAAAGTAGTATGATCTTGCCCTCCGCGCTCACAAAACACGTTAATTGTATGCCAGTACATTTTGATCAAAGAACGCTTTGTTCCTTCCATCGATCACTGTAAGTTAGTGTGCCTTGCGACATGGGACAATCGTCTCAATGCCGTCTCGTGGGAAATATTTACACTTAGACCGATATTGAAAAAATAAATCACTTATAACCATCGGCTTAACTCTTGATCGGTATTTTAATGAGGTATTCGATGTTAACGATTCTTGTGCATGTGTGTAATTTTAGCATTGATTGTTATTTAAGGTCGGGAGTATACGTTAGATTTTTCCATATCATTGTTATATCTGATATTCTGAAACGACTATTGTGGGATTAGTACAAATCTACAGACAATGAAATTTATAAACGAATTTGAGCTCTCGATCGAAAAAAACAGCGATGAATGCCAGTGGAGAACTCGAACTCGTTCCTAAGTTTCGTTTTTTGCTCATACTTAAGTTACCCGCCCACGTCAGACTTTGTATTTCTTACAGACTATTTGTTGGATGTGTGTGTGTTGCACCATTGCAATCAGTA
Organism: Pseudoips prasinana; assembly: GCA_951640165.1. Lineage (NCBI taxonomy): Eukaryota > Metazoa > Arthropoda > Insecta > Lepidoptera > Nolidae > Pseudoips > Pseudoips prasinana. The sequence continues at coordinate 28,111,559 of OX621236.1, read as the reverse complement.
CGGTCTATGTGTCTCCGACACAAAATCGGTGACTGATTATATCGGACGTAGGTAGGTGGGCAGTCTTAGCCTCTATTTGTTTAAAAATTGAGTACACATCTAATCCCTTCGTTGGATCCAGGGAATTTTGTACTCACTGGTCTGATCATACATGCGGGTGTAGTATTTTATTGTCCTACCGATACGATAGTCACGATCCGATAGTCTGAGCGGTCTATAGGAGCCTTCCAGTAATTGTTCATAGTCAGATCCGGTAAATTTACATTAATTTTGTATCGGACAATCGGATCAAATCTGTTTCAGCACATCACTGGTTGGATCATACAACTGGGTGTTATAATTTTGTTGTCAATTTGAGATCACCTTCGCGCTTACAGCTCAAGATAAATAAGTTTACGAGGAATCGGACTCAAGTACTGTGTGAATACTTTTATATTTAATTAAATACTATCCAATATGTAGAGCTTTAAGACTGTATTATTTGTATACCTGACAATTTAATCTTATCTATGTTCCTTATTCTTGTGGATAGTAAGTGTTTTTTTTTTTTTTTATACGAGCACATGATTGAAGCAATAATCTGTAGTATATTCCCGGCCTTATTGTGTTATTCGGGCCACTTGAAATGCCAAACATTTTTGCCAGTTCAGTCATCATAATATGGCCGCCGCTGAAACCGAAATAGCTCGGTCGAGTTTTCGGCAAATGTTGACGTCAAAGAGGGGCCATTTGGAAAATGTTATCAAGAAATACTGTCTTATAAGAACATTACCTTAAATTATATTCTTCGGTTTTTTTTTAAATCTATTATCCCAATAAGTACTGAATGTAGGTCGAACTCGATAGTATAATTTCCGGTTCTTTTGGCCAATGCAGTTTACTTTTAGAGAGGTAAAATCATAGCGTTTTGCAGTTTATGAGCCGTTTGTATTAAGACGATGGTATTAAGTATTACCCTCTTAAAGAACATATTGGTTGCTTTAATATGTTAATATAGACCTGATACTATGTATATTCTTGAAATCAACATAATATAATGAATGTCTGCAAAATCTTAATCGTTAGGTACAAATACTTGCATAATTTAATTTGTTTACGATATCTGAGAATTATTTGTGAGTAGGTTTAATAATAAGTAATAATAATAAGTAGTGGGACAATGACACACAGATCATCCTAGCCCCAAACTGAGCAAAGCTTGTACTATGGGTACCAGGCGACGATATACATACTTATATAGATAGATAAATACTTGTATACATAGAAAACATCCATGACTCAGAAACAAATATTCGTGTTCATCACACAAATATTTGCACTTATCGGGATTCGAACCCAGGACCACCAGCTTCGTAGGCAGGAGCACTACCAACTAGGCTGTTAGGATCGAAGTTAGTAAAGTCCGGGTGAGAAGTTTCTTCGAACAAAAATTTTAATGTTGCCAGTGCTCATCACGGAAGGGGAAAGGGCTGCAAATTGATGTCATGTGCATTGCTAGCGTCATAGTTAATGTTAACATATACTTGTTTCATAAGAAATAGGTTGGTTATGTTAGAAGAGATTATTATACTAGTGAGGTGGGGCCTATCGTGAACACAACCGTCGCCAGCGCTCAATGTCATTACACCTGCTGTGGTCGCCCGACCCCTCTGACCGGACCCGCGTCCGCTCTACTGTGAAATTATGCACATCTGCCACTATTATATACATACCTGCTGGAGCTTGTTATTCTTGGTTTCAATTTATATACCCCCACACTAAAAGAGGGTTGTTATACGAACCTATTTTCACCAAACTTAAGTCGAAGCTTAACATTTGCAAAGTAATTATCCTATCATATTCAAGAATCAATTCTTCAAGATTTAAGTTAGAGATGAGTTTCGTTGCTAAATACAGATCTTAGAGTCAAAACAGCGCAATCAGGCGTTATCTTACGATCTTTTATTGGTTGGAGTCGGAATTTTGAAATAGAAGAAGAAGAAGCAGACTTTCTTCAATAAAAAGATAAATAATATGCATAGAAAAAATTACGCAAATGACGGCCTTAGCTAAAACCAATCTCTTCAGATAACCGATTCTCGTTGTGTGGACTAGAATTTATTTGAAATAGATAATGAGATAGATGTTAGATTATTGCGAAGGTACAGAAACGCATATTTTTAAATTGAATCTAACACTGCTTCACCGGACAAGGCGAGCCTGGTTTTAAGTCATCAAGCAAATAAGATTACAGAACTAAGTAACCCGCCTCAGGGGGTAATTTGGAATAAGAAACACTGCTCAGGATGGTTATTGGCGTGGGTAAGCGTGTGAGGGTAGGATTTTAAGAAACATTTTGTGCAATTGCGCTCTACGTTAAGACGCGGTTCGCTTGTCTTATTGAAGATCAAAGGGAAGCATTTCATCGATGAGTTAGAAGACTCAATCTAACGTGATATGATCAGCGCTTGTTATTAATTGTACCTACTTCGATTAGGTCACTAGATCAATGCTTTCCGTATTACTCACTATCATTGTCTTGATCCTGTAAATATACATGAGTCGGTTCTATTCTATTACATCACTCACGTGTAGTGTTACTGTAAAATATACGGCCGATTATTGTATGGAATCGTGCCTTAAGGGCTACAGACTGAATGTTTCAAGGTTAAAAGTTTTAAAGATACAGACGACTTTAGAACTCTTACTCGACTTCATCAATTTTTTTTATGCACGCGTCTTTGGCATTGCTATGCCATGCCCATTTATTATTGTATTAGAGTACTTAGGTACTATGTATTATCATTTCGGTATTGAAAGGCTTAATAACTATGAACAGCTATCATTTTTTGGACTGAGATTACTCTTAGTCCAAAAAATCATATATATCACCGGTTCATAGTTATTAAGACTGGCAAAATTAGGGCTAAAGCGGCAATTGTACGGCAAACGGAATTTTTACCATCGATGGTTGATTTGATTGTGATTTACGTCATCATAATTCTGAACAAGCAATTGGTGGTTGCCAGTACCACGTTCCTTAGCAAGTAGGTATTAATCCCATCTTATGGTGGGGTCTGTTTTTGTGGCTTCCACTTTGATAGGTTGGACTTATTGTTTTCCGATACTTTGTAGAGCTTATACTAATTACCAAAAAGCCTGTATCTGACCCAACACAGGCTATGAGAACTATCATCTCTGTACGTTTAATCGGCGTCACGCCATTACGAAAACCGCCCTTTTTGCTTGCGTAATAAGGTCACTGTTAAGTACTATAATCTGAGATCAAGGTCAAAGTATATACACCGACGTGGCGTTAACTGTACTTACACAACCAATCATTTAGTTCTTTTTTAATTCTGGTGCCGAAATCGGCCATCTCGTTTATAAGTAAATAAATCAAAGTGTCACAACTACTTATTGTTGAGAGCTGAGACCGTGGTCATGGCCGCGGGGGGTCGGGTAAATAAGCGTTAGAGTAATTACGCTACTCACACTTATTCCCCTAGAACAGTGGGCTCTTGTGGACGACCGGCCGGCCGGCGCCTGTGGCGGTCATGTTTATGAAACCCGTCGGCTTATCACGTATTATGCTTAAGAGGATTGGATGAGCTGAATGTGTAGAACATTTTTCTTTCTATTTCAAAATCAGCAACATTGCTTCAAAATGTAAACTGTCTTTATAAGCTTAGATTAATCTAAAGGATGGGGCAACAATTTGCAATAAAATTTATTAGATAAAAAACATCTAAAATCATCAAAAGTCGTGTAAATCTATTGCTCTACTTTTCTATTGTTTAAATTTTTAACCCATGTTGTCGATTTTTGTACAAAAAAAATGTGTTTGGCACACATACCGCCCATCCAATGTCCTTAAGTTTAACGCAAAATGTGTAATAAACACTTATATTAATTGGAATGAATACGTTATGCTTCTTGTTCTTGAAATAATCGTATATGCTTACATTTACTTTCCAACAATACGCGTGCATTTTTTCACGAGAAAGCGGAAACACGCGTGTCTTAACAATGCCCCGCTCGTGCTAAACCATATTCTACGCAATACATGCATACTGTATATTGTTCTTGGAACTATTGGTAACTAAGGGCAGGCTTCTTTAGGGAACGTAGTTTATTGAAATAGCTGAGAATTCCAAACAAACATACGTAACGTAACAGACCGAGCTAAAACGCGTTCTGACCGCGGTAGAAATCAAGATGATTTATTGAGCACACAGTTATGATGAAATATAGAATGAAAACTATTAAATAGTACTTACTTCTCGTATAAGCAGTGGTTACCCTAGTGTCAGAGTTGTTCAAACCGCCCATTAGGCCTCTGACATGGCTTAATGACTGTTGCTTAGTGGCTACAACCGGGACCGACATATTAACGTTCTCTCCGAAGCATGGAGACGCATTTTGACGGTCACCCATCTATGGACTGTCCGCGAGCCTAGTTGCTTAACCTCGCCAATCACTTACGCATCGTGAGAGCATCTGGTTAAAATACAAATAAATAGTAATCAAACATAAAGACACATTAAAATTATAGGTGTGTAAAATGAGGTTAAGAATGCTGGCGTTCCTGACTTACACCACGGCAAAAAGAACACTGCATAAATAGAACTGCCAAACTACTAAAACTGATTTTACTACGCAAACCAATTTTGCGCATAGGGTGATGGGTTTTAACGTGTCGCTTAGATTCTGACCGTATGCGCCAATATTAAATTAATACTACTAAAAATCCCTACCAAAGTAAGTCACAGATGTGCACTGACTGTTACCAACTTTCAAGTACTTACTTATCGTATAAGCAGTGGTTACCCTAGTGTCAGAGTTGTTCAAGTCCCCCAGTATTAGACCTCTGAAATGACGTTACGACTGTTGCTGAATAGCTACAACTAGGTCCGACATATTAACGTGCCCTTCGAAGCACGGATACGAGCCTAGTTGCTTAACCTCGCTGATCACTTACGGACCGGTGAGAGCATATGGCTATATATTCAAGTTAACTATATCTATACATTGAGCTTTTGTATTTTTATACTAGAAAATAATGATGGCCGCTCAATATCGGCCTCATAAAGCAGTCTCACGGTCACTAAAGAGCAATGGACAGAGCTTTTTTCGCCGTTTCCCTGCGAGATCAAATCAGAAATGTTGAAATTCGCAGACGAACCAAAGTAATCGACATAGCCCGAAGAATTGCCAAACTGAAGTGGCAGTGCAAAAAGCTGAACCGAAGGGCACATAGCTCGTAGAACCGACGCGACGGCCGCTGGGCAGAAAGGTTCTGGAGTGGCGACCATGAAACAGAACACGCACCGTGGCAAAGCGCCCTACAAGATGTCCTGATCCTCTTGTGAGAGATGCAGGAAACCGCTGGATGCGGGCAGTGTAAGTACAGAAATTGTACAGATCTTTGGGAGAAGCCTTTGTTCAATAGTAGAACTCTTTCGGCTGATATGATAATGATTAAATGAATTATGATGCAATAATATTTAAAAAAAAACTCAGTTAAAGGCGTACGGTGAAAATTTTGTAGGTTTTCATTCAGATATTAACTGTAGCTTTTAGATTAGGGACTTGAATTTTGGTGAATATATCTTGACTAAATGGTTTAGTGTGGCCTAAAAGGTATGCCCAATACATTAAAATGTCCTCAATAGAAGAAAATTTTAAATTAGCTCCAAGTATTTCTATGTTCCTTGTTATCATGTTATTTTTACGAATTATTGATAGAAAATACGTTTAAAAAATTGAATTATTATATACTTATAGACTTCAAAAGCAAGGTATATTTTTATTTTTTTTATCAATCAGGTTTTCGTTGGCGAAGTGCCAAGATATGGCACGTAGCCTTTGTTATACTATTGTGTCGCAGAACGTGTAATTTTATTTCCTTATTTCTACAGTATAGTCATAACTTCATAACATAACAGGCAGTTAACGCTGTTATTGTAATTATTATCCCGCTCATTTACGAGGTAGGTCTTGAACAGTAATACAAGTCCAGTCTACAAAAACAGTTCTTTACAACCTATATAATAAAGATGTTTTCTAGGTTAAAAGTGTATGTACAGAAGAGTGTTTGACTGCACGTGTGGCGCAGCGGCTTAGACAGTCGCCTCGCAGCTTCGTTTCGCGGGTTCGAGTCCCGCGCCGGACAACTATTTGTGTGACCCAGAAATAGTTGTTCTGAGTCTGGATGTATATTGTGTCAGTGTATTATATTATGTTTGTAAAGTACCCCGCGACACAGGGATTAAAAATTACCTAAAGCGGGCGTTGTCTTTTTTACAAAAACAAAAAAAGAATTGTCGTCGAATTAACCTAATTAGAACTTGCTGAATCCAATATTAAATGCGTCGTTTTCTCAATATCACTTCAACTTCTTAGGTATTTTTATAGTCTGGTCGCTTTTACTTGCATAAAATTTTTCTACCTGCTCTCCCCTAACATAGGGGTAAAAATCTTAGGGCCCCTAATCCAATCATGCATCCCTCTCGTAAGGGTCTGGAATCGAAGTTATCTGAGATAATGATGGTGTCTCGAACAGCTACAATCGGTTTAACTTTATGATCAGTTGAGAATTCTGGTCACACCACATACTCGTAAGTACCGTTAAGATTAAATTAATATTCAAATGTATTTCAAAAAGAGACCACATTTTCGAAAATATTTATCGGCCATTGGAGCAAAATAGAAATTTTTCGTTTCTTTATACCACGATTTATGATGTTAGCAATTTCTAAAATATTTGATACACGTGTTATATAGGGTATTGGGCAGGTATACCCACTTTCTATTTAATAAAAATTACGAGAACCTAGATCTTAATCGGCTATGGCTAGACTTGAAGTATGCATATACTTGAGGTGTAATTCTGGGATCGAGTCAAATAATATGTATTTTTTTAAGCAGGAAGTTAGCAGTATTACATGCCCGTAGCTGTCTGTGGAGCTGTCGGTCCTGCGCCTGACATATTCCCAGTTATATCCGATAGCCTGAGAGAGTGCACCTGAGTTTGCGCATACACTCCTGTACTATAAAATGTCCTGCAAATTATCTCATATTTTACTATAAAATCTAAAAATAAATTTCATTCGCTACATTTATCCTATTGTAATGTGCGGAGTATGAACTTAATAACAGGAAACAAGCCCTTTGTGTTTTAACAATGAGCAATAGAATGACAAAAACTTTTTTAGTATCCAGGCCTGGCACAATGCGCCCGCGGCTGTCTTCGTCCGCCTTCCCACGTACAGCGTTCTCCTCTATGAAGTACAGTGTGTACGACTGAGACTATCGTAGCGCCCTGCAAACTTGTCTATAGATATTGTCAGTCAAAAGCTGTTGGTGTTCTCTTCTGAGAAATGCGCCCGGTATCTTAACTGTTTTCGATTTTAAATCACGTACGTCATACCTCCTACATCCTTTCCCAAATTCCAAACAGATTGACGAGTTTGTGCGCTAGCATTATTGGTAGTTTTATGCCCGGCAAATGCTCTACGGATTAAACTTTTGCAATTGATGTTTTTTCAGTCTGGCGCAACTGCACTAGAATCCCAACTTTTCGTGGGCTCGGTGGTAGACTGGCTGCAAAATTTCGAACAGGAGTTGTTTTGAAACTACCTCATTTCTCATTGTTGTCTACTACATTTACAATAGTCCTGGTATATGGAAGGAAAATCTAGTTAAAGCATTCAATCAGCGTCTTATTGGTAGTGACAGTTATACCTTAAACCTTTTGTGATAATTATCCTTAGCTATGTAATATACATTTTTATTATGCCACATGGAAGGATTCGTCATTCTTTTGTTTTTCTTATTGTGTCTCTCACATTTCACAAGAAATTGAGCAACATTAAGTTTTCTTTACACTTACACCGTTACGATATTGAAAGAAAATGATAATACATATTTTATTGAGACGTAACTTGTTGAAACTGGAATAATCCAAGTAGGTAATATTATTAATTACGACACATGTAATGTGTAGGCAATACGTCTTAACAGACTTAAAAAAAGAATAATCTTTGAGGGTCCATACTTCCGATGTAAAAGCTAACCTTGAGGTATCATGCGTGCGACTGCTGTGTTATCCTAATCTTACAAGAGATGGAAGTTGATAAGAACGACACACAGTTAGTCAACATTACAGAGGTATAGGGTAATCGAATAGCACTTAAACCAATTCTTACTCATTCATTATCGTTACATTCATAATTACTTTTATTTTTAAGATAATTTCGCACTTGAGAAATCTCTGTGTCGCGGGTATTATAATATGAACCGTAGTTATTCATTGTATTGTGCACTTCGGCGCTTAAAGCAAACAAATCAATCTCAAATAAATATATAGTTCACTTGGAAGAAAATACGTGTGCATAAGTTCAAAAGTAAATCATTTGTTACCTTAGATTACTTATAAAGTTAACGTCTTCCGTCATTAAAGATTGTGAACAAGTTTTTTGTTTACTGTATTTAGTGGAATCCAAGATAGCATAGAGGGCTGGAAGCTCGAAAAGCAGCCCGACTGGGGAAGTACCTCCGCATTACAGAAGACATTCCTTAATAATAACATCAATAATTTTAATGTTCTGTTTCTGCGAGTGAGTAAGGTCAGAGCCAGAGCTCATCGGGGTGGGGTGAAGGGTCAGCAACACTTTTTTGCTGACTCTTAAAGGCTGGCAACGCACCAGCGACTACTCGGGTGTTGCGAGTGTCCATGGGCGGCGGTGATCACTTACCATGAGGTGACCTACTTATTCGTTTGTCGCACTCTGATATAAACAAAAAAAATGTGTGAATAAATAACATTGGACACTGTCAGCCTCTTAATCAAGAATGCTTGTAATAATCTGGTAATCACCGTAATAAAATTATATCTGACCTGCAAAATTTAATTACAATGTTTGTGCCTACGTTGATTTGGCAACAAATCGATCATATCTTATGTAATGGTTGTGTTTGGCATAGTTTTAGTCGAAGTCGTTGCACCTTGTAGATCTCGTGTGCGACTTTCACAACCTAGCTGTTTTGTTATGAAGGCCTTGTCCGTGCATGCACCGTGAACGATTTGCCAATAAACGTTTGTCTGTTCGTTGGCCGTTTTTTGGTAAATTATAAATATCTTATTTGTTACTGGATTTGGAATTTGATCTCTATACCATTTAGACATTCTTGCTCTTATGCCTAATTATATTGTTGTCGCGATAGAATTACATCTTGTGGTAACGCCGTCAATTGTGGTCTTTATATTTAGAAGAGTGAAGGTATGGGAACATGCTCGGGTTGGTGATGGGATTCAATTTCCATACCGACCGGTTTAATAATATGTTTGAGAAAATGGATCAGATGTGCTTACTATAGCCGTTATATTATTAGTAAGGATTTAATAAAAGCGGTTGTCGATATGGACGTACTTACCCTTCCTGTTGCGTGAAATGTTTACAATTTCTCGCTGGTGATTATCTGATACGGCTCGTGCGCGGCATTTACTGTAATTTGATGGTACTATATCAGAAAGCCCCGCGAAAGTGTCGACATTTCTTAAAGAGTTCTGATTGAGGATGCGCGAAATCATAACTATATTTATTATATTTTATTTATTTGTATATAGGAAGACCAACAGCAAATAATATTCAATTCGTATTCGGTCACTCGGCCTTAGATCTTCAATGATAACGTGCGTAGTTTTCCACCACTTTCCCTCATTAGGGCTCGGTCCCTTATCCTCATCACGTACATATATGCTCATATCCACGATGAGAGTATCCTCATTGTGCATTTTAGCAACCTCCTCACATTACTTTCCTTATGGGTGGTGATTACCTTTGCTTGCGTAGAGTAGTTCGAGAAGCTATAGGCCTCTAACATAGCTTAACATTCATTGTCTATTTACTACAGACGGGACCGACGAGAGTAACGTGCCCTCCGAAGCACGGAGAAATAATATCACTTCGAGGGTAAATCTACCTATCATACCTACCATAAATTCGAAAAATATTTTCGGAATATCTTAATTTTGAGCACTTATGCATTTAGATATAATAATAATATTTTCATTTGAGCTATTATCAAATATAATTTTTTTTTCGTTATTCATTTTATTTGGTCGCCATTTTTTTACTGAAATTACACTTAAGTCGAAATATTTGTTTTTCGAAGTATTATGTTTCCAAACATTCCTTATACCATTGTTTTAAGAAGCATGGAAACAAGGATGCTTGCTTAAAGCATGCAGCATAGCATGCTAGCAGGCATTCAGCGTGCAAGAAGGCATTCAACGTGCAAGCAGGCATATGGCAGCATGGAAACAAGCATGCAGCATCTAAGCAGCATCGAATAATATTCCGTAAAATGTGGTCTTCGGTCAATAGTTTTCGGTAAAATGAAATTGGAGGAAGTCTCATTCAACACTGAGAGGAGCAGGAGGCTGGACAGAAGGTCAGATAGACACATAGACTAACTGTGAGGGGAAGTGCCACGTTTGCAGTTTACAACCTCGTTTGTAAATATTTTCTTTAGATCTACCAACATATGTAGGTCTTTTAGGAGACTTTCAGGTCGGTTATGGCAAATTATTGCACGTGATTTGCCGGAACAAGGAAGAGGGAGAGTTTAATTTTGCAATAGACTTGCCATGGCTTTCTGCACATTTGTAGTAGTTGTGGCAGTGGCTAGAAAACGTTTACGGCTCTTGCAACGGTCCATATCGATTTATGCATACAATTTCTAAGGAAAGTTTGACGATGTCTGTTTAGTATTCTCCATACACTTTTTATTCCACCGTGATTACCTATTTCGCTCATGATTAAAACATAGTGTCTTGTATTTAAATTACATAATAACGAAGTTTTCACTTTAGCTGAATAGAATTGATAACATTAATTTTGTTTCTGTCTTCTGTATTGCATAAACGTGCAGACAACAAAGTGTTCCTAATGTAGAAAGTATCAAAAGTTGTGAACATAAAAGATTGTACGTGCCTGGTGGATTTGATTTGATTAAAGTAGGTGCTTGACTGCAATGATGGCACGTTTTAAGTATTTTGCAAGGTTTTATTCGAAACGGGCATATTATGTAATTTGGACTTTACAAACAATGTAAGTAACGTTTTATTTTTCGCAAATTAGAGTTTTATGTCTACCTCCTTACCGTGTACTTCGCGAAGACCACACAGTCATACCTTTGCCATTTACCTTTCCAATATGAGAGCTATGTGTGTGCTCTTGTACAGACGCCAACACATCAAGCTACCCGATCTGTCAAATTTCCCCAATTGAAAGTGAACCTTATGCTTATGTGGTAAAGTTGAAAATCTATTAAAGAAATTTGACAGATTGGGGTAGCTGGGTGTTCTGTACGTTAATCTTTCTCATTTCCTCTCTATCTTCCTTTTTCTCTTTGTAGTGATCCATGCGAATTATGCTTGGTTTGTCCCGGTTTCTCCTTCTATTTTTACTTAGTATGGACAAAATTAGGTGGGAAAGAGAAAGACAAATGCATAAGTGCCCAACATTAGGATGATAAGAGTTATCCTAAAACCATAAACAATATAAGAAGAAAGATGTGGTGGAACACTTGATACGGCATGGTACTTTGGTAGCATCTTATGTCGAGGTTTTTTTTAATTTATATTAACGGTAATTAGAGTATAGAGTATATTTTCGTCAAGATATATGGCTTATTGCTAAATATAATTGCATATTTGTAAATACAGCCGTATATTATATAAATAGTTGTTTAAAGACTTAAACGAAACTTTTTACACATCGTTTTATGCCCAAAAATGCCAAAAGTCCGAAATGTGCATTTGCTTGTATAAAAAGAAGCATACGCATAAAATCCGACATCTAAATATTACTTAACAAACTAAGTACCCACGTACCGTTAAACATTATCACGTTGAGATGTTTGGACACGAAATTTTGATTATGTGGGAGTTTCTGCTTTCTGACTATATAACTTACAGTCTGAGATACCACTACATTGTTTCCACGTTTTAAAACACCAAACATAAAATAAAGCTAGTTTAGTTTTCAAAGTAAATAATTTAATGTCTTATTAACATTAAACCATAGTTTCCCAAGGATGACAACAATTAAACTAATATCTAACGAGTTCCCTAAATAATTTCTTTAAATTAAGGAAATTTAAAAAAAATAAAATTTTTGCATTCTTTGCTGATATTTTAATTATTTTATTTTTCTCATGTACACATTATTGTTCATTAATAAAAAGAAAAATGTGAAGCAAAAAGCGGTTTATTCGATCAATATAAAAAAAATATATTTGTGAGCGTCTACACTCGCGACGTCCTGCGTGAGCGATCTAGACGCGAACGCGAAGCGGCGCGGCGCGGCGCGAAAACAACAAACCGTCGAAACCTATTGAAGTGTCCTACGTGACCAAACGCGCGTGCGGTGCGGTGCGGAGCGACGCGACATGAAGCGAACGCGATCAGTTGGCTTGATATTTTCGCGCGAACAGGATGCAGTGCCGTCGTGTTTTTGCGGCGTCGGTGGCGGCTTCGCGAGATGATTCGCGTGCACGTAGGACACCGCCACCGCGTGCACCGCATCGCATTGAATTCGCGTGTCACCGCTTCATAATCGCGTTCGCTTTGAATCGCCTACGTAGGACGTAGCGTAATAGTGTCATCGGATCTCGTAACTCTGTATTACCTTCGAATTCAATACATTTATCGAAATTGGGTGTTACCTTAACCTTTCTGTGTCGAAATGGAGTCAAGTACTATGTATCCGTACGTACGTATGTTTACGATCAATAGAAGTTATTAAACATATTTGTTATTATTAAGAGTATCATTATTTTCTAATATAGTTGAGTAAGGTAATTGAAATTTTGTAATAGTGCAGTTGTTACGTTAGTAAAGTTGGTATTGTAGGACGTGGCTCGAATTTAAGTATGAAGTGTGCCATCATAAAAAGAAAGCACATAACTCACGTTTTATGTATTGCCACACATTTTTTTTATTCGTATTAGCTATGCATGTTAATGAGGTAGTTAAAAATACTAAAACGGCTTCTGAAGATAGTAGGCTGGTCCTGACTGACATTGAAAAAAAAAGAAATTATTTTATCCGCGATCACTTAAAACGGGTCATGTCGACGAATTGGAGAGTTAAAGGTTGTATGAAACATGAGTGTTACTCGACATCTGATTATCCTACTAATATTATAAAGGCGAAAGTTTGTGAGTGTGTATGTTTGTTAATTCTTCACGTCTAAACGGCTAGAGCGATTTCATTAAAATTTGGTATGGATGACACTCTCTTAACACATAGGCTATAATTTGTAAAGTTTAATGCGGGGAAAATAAAATAAGCCTAACGCCTGGACCACATTAGTTAAACTTAATTGTGCTTTATGTTCCTAAAAATATTATCATTAAGTTAGTCGGTAAACGTGGATTGTATTTCATTTGACATACATAAAAATGACACAACCCTATAAAATAGGACGATAGCCAGACAGACGGCCTAGGCGTAGTAATTGGGCCCCTATTGATTCTCTTCGGGTTTTCCGGAGTCCTAAAAGAGTAAACAGTATGTAGAGGTTAATAATTTACCTAAATAGGTATGAAATTGAGTGGAATGATAATATTGACATAACCTATATAGATAAACTGTAACGGAAATTGATTGTGACATACGACGAATGTGAACTTTTTGATAAGGATTACGTTTTAGCCAAAACACATGTCTGCTAGCTCTGTGATAAGTTGATAAACATGTCATAAGTCATAACAACATATTACTCACCCAAAAGCTTACGTTCACTAATTCTATCGAGAATAGTTGTGTTTTATCTATGATTAGTTGATTGCCGTCTAGAGTATCTATTAAAAAAGCTTTCATTATTCACATGAAATTGGCAAAATCATACGTGAATATTGTGGATTGACTATAACCATTGACTAAATTAGGATTTGTGTTACTTGCCTGAACCTAAAAAAAAGTTTCTTCCTTACACTTTTTTATGAACTAACTTGAAAAAAATGTATTTTGATATATTTTCATCGTCGCTTGAGACTGTAAAGTTGAACTTACCTTTTTTTAGCTAAGTTTAAAACACAACGTTAAAAGTTGCATAACAAATAATCTTTTAAATTATTTATATCTGTCCAAATAAAAAAATAAATCGGTGTTTAGCTTCTCCTGTAAAATTTTGCTCAGCAAAATTTTAAGCGTCAGCTGAAAATGTTTGCTCATACGTTTGCATTATCATGCGACTTCATGTTTACCGTGATCTCATAACGATTATGAACATCAAATTGGGACGGTGTAACACTAATTACCTAAAACGATGTCACTAAACCTTGAATGTATCTATGGTATTGTATTTTTTAGGTGTTAGCCTGGTTAATCGAGAGCTCTCCACGCTAAGTTTCATGGTAATCCATTCCGCCGTTCAAACAAATTATTTGTTTATTCTCTTCTTGGAGTCCGTACTTTATGAGTATAAAAATGTACCCATCTGTCTGATAACCGTGTCATAAGTCATCATAACAAACAAACTCACCTACCAAATCTATTTTAGTAACATGTCTCGTACGGTTTTGCTATCAATTTATATTTATTGTGTCTGGGCGGGCTGGCAGGGTCGCGACATTGAGTCACGCAGGGTGACGCCAGGTTGGGGTGCGCGCCCCGACACCCCGTGACGTCACCACGTGACTCACCTCCAATATAGATTCGACCTCGCTTCCAACCAGCTGAATTTAGACTGCAAATGAAATGTGAAACGTTTTGAAAGGAAGTCGTGCAGTTTTATTGTAATTTCACCCTTTCTGAGCTTATTCTGTACTTTGAAGATTTATGATTACTATAGCATTATTATTGAAATGTATATCTTTGAAATGTAGATCTTTAGTTTCAATTTGAGATCACGGTCGTATATTATTTCACATTAAATAGTGTAGCTTTCTAAAAACCTTCGTTCTATTTAGGAACCAATACGTAAAATATCACATGCATAAATGATAAATATTTAGTTCCGAAATGTCGTCTGTTACAGTTAAAATACTTGAACTATGTCATAGCTCATTAAAATTCTCAAAAGACACACAAATTAGTTTGTACATTTGACTAAGAACTTGCTGCGATAAAATAACGACGATAATAATTTAGGTTGATGTTCCGTTATTTGTGACTTTAACTCCCGATTTTGACTTGAATAAGACAAGTAGCTCCTTTATAAGTGAACGGTCTATTGCTAACTACGTTCTCTACTTATCTAGCTTTGGAAAAAAACTGCATACATATCAACCAAACCGTCACCAATATAAATCAAACCATCTACTAAACTATCCCAAATGGATGAGCGATTTAAGAGCTACGATGCCTAATCCTTCTAATAGGTATTATAAATTCGAAATTTGTGAGTACTGATGTACAGATGTATGGATGTTTGTTACTCTTTCGCGCAAAAACTACCGAACGGATTTTGATGAAACTTTGTAGTATTATTAGTAAGTAGTATTTAAAAGTTTAACGCACAGGCACAGCTAGTAAGCTATACAGCACATCGAAATTATAATACCGTATTGAATGAAAGACTAGTTCGTCAGGAATTGAACCTATATCTTCTGCCAGTCTAACGCCAACTGCATAAAGCTTGATAAGATTCAGATCAGAAAACGTTTTATTGGGGTTGATTTAAGAGGCTTACTTTAATATCAAGCACTTATTATGATACCGTCCCAGTGCCTATATATTTGTTGCAAACGCTATGTGTTATCTTTAAGGGTCAATGCTGAAGATATTTTCTAATACAATACTTCAGGGCTGTCTGTGAAGTTCTCTCGAATTAGTCGTTTTGGCTGTATTTTCCTATTGTTCCTAGAGCAGACATTCAAGGTTGTGTTCAATGTTCGGACGTTTGGACAAAGACCTGCACTGTAAGCGCTGAAACCCACAAAGTTCAGGGGCATAAAGTGATATGGAACAAGTAAATATAATTTTATGTAATCCGGCGAATAGTGGCTTGATATTTATGTACCTATGACCTATGTATATACTATTAAATTAATTGATTACTAATCTACGACCACACATTCTTGGAAATATAATAATAAAAGAATGCGAAATCTATACATATATCGTAGGAAATATAATATAATCGTAGGAAAGTCAAAATTGTACATTGATTATTTGTTTAAAAAGGATACTTGGGGCGTGATCTACTATCGATATCGAAGCCAAAAATATAGTAGCCAAAGGGTAATAGAAAGTACTGCATGGATTGACTTCAAATTTTGCATATTACTAAGAGGTCGGGTCAACATATAGGCTACATATTATCACGCTATCACCTACGAGGGAGGAGCTGTGATAATTATAAAATTTGACGCGGGTAAAACCGCGGGGCTCAGCCAGTTAAATTATAAAAAATATTGTAAGCAAAGAAGTTTATAGACGCTCGTCACTGCGTTTTATTTAAACATTACCACGGTGCATTTTCTCTCCGAGACTCTTAGTTTGTGCTCGTATTGATGTAACGCGTGCTCCTCTCTTCAAACGGACGAACAACTAGCGTCTTCACGTATTAACCTAGAGCGAAAGATGCATAAACGTACCTCATAACAGAACCTCTCATGCATCTCCAAGTCAGTGACGACCCAGTTCAAGTTCGAAATGCGAAAAGGCATACAAAGTCACGCTTATGATTCCACAGTAAGTCATCCTCTGTTCCCTACTCAACGCTACAAGTCTATCTTCCACTGTGTTCACGTACATGAAAAGTGAAAGACTAAGAAGCTTACTGGAAAAAACATGAAAAAATATACATTTTAAACACAACCTCGTCGTCTTTAACTTAAACTGATCGGTTTTATTAACGTTAACCGAAAGTGGACTGGTATTGGAAAGTGTAAGTTGGTTATTCCGAAAAGGGCTGGGTGGCATTTATTGTGATAAAGTATAAATTGTGTCACCTGCGGCATTATGCAACCTATTGGACTTCCATGAACTACGCGGTGTAAATGGCCTTTCAAAGGGCCGGCAGTTTGTAATATTTTATTTAAGAGGCTGACAATACCCAACTTTGTATAAGTCCGTATAAGCTACGAGGTACTGGTAAAAATAGTAAACTATCAACAGGAGTAATAGGTTGGGTGATTTACAACATATAAATTAATTATTTCAAGTTCAAGTGACTGCATTTTTTTTGTTGAGGAATGGAAATTGAATCCTTTCATTAAAATGTGGTCGAATTATATTATAGTAGATACTATTCTGATAATTTGTATCCACTAAAGCATAAGGTACTTTTGTTGATTGTGATACTGTATACCCCATAAAATATACTAAGCACTAAGATAAAATTTGTATCTATAATCTCTGTCTATCATTTCTATAACACCCAGTTGTACTAAAACAAGCGCCACTAACGCCAACAAACAGTTGCCGAGTTTGGCGATTTCGTTTTTAATGTAACTACTTACATTTCGTAGCGATAAATATATTGAATAATATATGTTTATATTTTTATGAGAAGTAAACTGAATAACAGTGAATAAAATATGTGGAATATCATAATATTGGCTGCATTCAGCGCCTTAATGTTATATTAACTTCCTGGGTTCGTTTATAAAATTATAGTGTGTTTCTAATTACCTAAACTGATCATATTAACCCAATATGTTAATAAGGCATTATGTACAAGTAACGTCATGTCGTTCGACATACTTGATATATGAAAACCAGTCTTAACTTTTTTTTTTTTTTTTTTCTTTAATATTAATATCTGGGGACAATGTCACACAGATCATCCTAGCCCCAAACTAAGCAAAGCTTGTACTATGGGTACCAGGCGACGATATACATACTTACATAGATTAGTAAATACTTATATACATAGAAAACATCCATGACTCAGAAACAAATATTCGTGCTTATCACACAAATATTTGCACTTACCGGGATTAGAACCCAGGACCACCAGCTTCGTAGGCAGGAGCACTAACCAGGCTATGGTGACTTAAAATGTATCCACGGCTTCGACTCTTCTCTAGCTAGGTGTCCCAAGAGATTTATTTATTACTATCTGTGCCCCGCGGCTTCACCCGCATTAAATTAATGATTTATAACCAAAGTGTTATTCGGATATACACGCTGTATTACTACAAAGTTTCATCGAAATCCGTTCCGTAGTTTCAGCGTGAAAGGGTAACAGATATACACACAAACTTGCGCATTTATATTATTAGTAGGATTATGCCATTAACTATTTATTTTCACATTGTTAACATCGATACGTGATTTCACGCATGTAGTTGCTAAAAGTTCTAAAACAGGGCTTTCATATGATCTAAAGCTAGAATTCATAACTCAAGTTTTCCAGATTTCGGGTTTACTTTAGTTTCTTTTTAGTTTTGTTTAGTTTAGTGAGTGATTGACCGTTCACGGCAATATGTTTAAATTAAATAACAAATACTTATATCATAGAAGGTAAACCAGATGCAAATAGCAACCTAATTAATAATTTTAATGATGTGTTATTTCATTTCCTAATTTATTTTCAATATGTGAAGTCCATATTTAAATCGACACTATTAATGTCAAAACGTTTACCCACAGTATTGCGAAGGTGAGGATATATTTGAATGGTCTGTACATGTTAAACATACAAACTATTCCAAGTTATAAGTGTGTAGTAATTAAATTACTGAAATGTTTTTCGTTTATAATAATTAATTACTTGAAAATTTTGGAATTAACGGATTAAGCAAATTTTTTAAGATTCTCTAATTGAATTTAACCCAGTATATATATTTTTTATTTGATTTAATCTTAGTAAAGAACTTACGGGTTTATTTTTTTGGGACTGTTAACGTCGCCGCTGTAGTCAAATTGGGACCCTTGTATTGTAGGGATCACGTCGATGTAATATGACCCCCATGTTGAGAGAGTTTGTGTATCTTTAGAAAGTTAATTGTTTATTTAAAACATGCACCTTAAAGTTTACTTGCCGCAAATAAATATCTTCTCGTTTAGCGATTTTTATCTTAAATCTTTTAATTGTTTCTTTATTCATGTGTATTTTAATGAACGTGCTTGTTAGGTACCTGCGCTAACGCACAATAATTTATACACTAAGCTCTATTCGCTTTAGTTTCGCATAATTTCGCCCAAATGGCCCGTTATATTTTAGTTTGAAAATAATTTGCATTCCATCTCAATCAATTACGTATTCCAATTACCTAGTTTTCTTTTAAGGTCAGCGCTGGCTGTGTATTACATTTAAAGATTAAAATTCTGCTGTTTAAAGTAGTTTAAAGAAATACATATATAAAGAAAGACTATTTACAAGCGTGTTTTTAATTTTACTTTGGTTGACCAATGAGATTTTGCAATATGTCTAGTATATGTTGAGGAAGTCCATGTACCTTAGAGAATGTTCTTCAGGTAGCAGCATTGTCATGCAAATTTTGTGGTATACGACATTACTGATACCTATTAGGACGGTCGCCAAGTAGCTTATTGGGGAAGAGGAAAGATTCACAACGCCTGAAAGATACCATTTGTGTCGCAAGCGCCTTAGCCTACGGTATCCGCGTACCATCATGTAGGCCGTATGGTTTTTGCCGACTTCTTGCGAAGAGTTTCCGGTTCTTACATAACTTATATAGTAGAATAACTGTACATATAATGCTTTCATATTGCATATATTACACGACTGGATTAAAAAATAAAAACATTGTTATTAATAAAAGAAGCTTTGTTGTAAGTCAGTATCACTGCGATAAAGTTATTATTTAATGATTGTTATATGAGTGAGTATTTTCTTTTCATATAATTAATAACAGCTAGATCGGCTAATAGATAACTTTTAGATAAAAAATTTGTGGAGATTAAGAGGGTAGGTACTACCAGTCATAATATCTAAAATCTTTGAATTCGATTTTGTCTATAAGGAAGATCATGTAGATAATGTTAGATTTGAACTACCTCTATAAGGAAGATCATGTAGATAATGATTCACCAGTCATTTTAGTTGTAAAATCGGCCGTTAAGATTTGTTTCACACTTGACCAGTGTGACTTTAAATTATTTTTTAAACAATGTACGCCTTAATTCATGATATTATATTCTCACGTAATCTAATATATTTAGCAGGTATTATTGTCTGATTAACAAACAATGAGTAATTTGTGCTAATCAGTAAAGGACGGGGCCAGGGCGTTCCTCTTCACTGACTCATCGGCAAACGACAAGGCGATCAAACAAATCGGCTTCAACCACCAGACCGTGTTCCGGTATGACTCCGCCGGACAAAGTTCCAATAAACAACGCTGATGTGTTCAGCAATAGGTACTAACGGACGTATACATTATGCAAAATGCATGAGAAAGGTTATTTGCAATCATTCTCTGCATAAATGGATCTATGGACTGCGTAGTTCGTTTCGTCGCGTTCACGTGGTCAAGTGTAGGTCGGCAAAACTGTTATTGGGAATATTTTTAATAGTAGTACCATCCTGAGTCAGGTAGTAGTTAGTGTTCCCTTGTGATTCGGAGAGCACGAAAAGTCGTCGGTTCTGCGCCAAATATCTAGAGCCGTCCCATTCGATATTCAGAGTGTACCTACCTATGTCCTAAAAGTTCCCTGGCTAATTGACTAGCTATCCATCAGATTGCCCACCATAAACGATGTTTTCCCAGGAGCACTATAGAAATAATTCTGTAGTTCTTCTGTTCAAGTGTGTGTGTAAGATATAAGATAAAATCTCGTAAATCATTCCTGTTATACGATACACTTGTCGCTGTGTGTGTGACATTGGCATTCAGGTGAGACGTTCAGATACCTAGAACGCAAGGTCATTCGCCATACTCGTTGTTATTATATCGTTAACAATATAACGATTGACACTAACAAGATATTTGATTATTTTCGATTGGCTGTAGTAGGCAATTAAATGAATAATCTGAGAGAAATTGATACAGCCGGTTTTACAATGTACTCGTAGGCATCAATGAAATTGATGAATAGACATCGACTCTCTAAAATTTTTGACAGAACCCTGTTAGCCTGGATTTCCAAATTGTGAGGTGGAGTAACTTCGTTTCCGGGTCAGAATATTGATTTTTTTCATTAAGTTTCGTCGTAAGTTTACAGTATGACAATATTTACGTACCGCATAGAGCGACGGTGATATGCCAATTACCGACTATTGGCGACTGCCGGTCGTCTTAGTTATGGTTGTATACAGTTCACTGACACACCCGACTCCATTGCCAAATATGACACGCGAATTACAATTACGTACAGGCACCGTTGATGTCGCATCATCGTGTTTGATGACACTATGAAAACCGCCCTTACTGCCTACTTAATAAAGACACTTTGAAAGCCAAAGTTATTCCACCAACTGTACTTAATTATTATATTAAACTTCTTATCTTATTGTCTGAGGGCACTTCGATTCTATGGCACATTTTATATCATCATCAGTCTATTCCCTAATTCTGTCATCTCATTAGCAACTATTTTGTGATATTTCGGAGCAGGAAGGGCCTTTATTCTTCTGGTATTGAATATATCGTTTTCAGAATTCTCGTCTGCCTTGCTGGAAGCAAGTGCGTCGCATGTTCATAGTTTCATTATGCTTGCAAACGCTTTGCATATGGTTGCATTAAATAGTTCCAACTTATGCCAGAAGACCCTTTGTTCTCTAATGATAAGTGAGGATTCTAGCCTTCAGAGGTGCAATACTAAACCAACGTTGTTTTATGATAGATACTTACAATATGCCTATTCAGCATTGATACCGGACCGCTAAATCTCCTTATGTTAAGACGGACAAATGTCTTCATCGACTTATTTTGTGTAAAGGAAACTTTAAACAACTTCAAACCCCTTACTTATAAAAACATAAGACACTGCATACATTGAGATATATTGTTTACGTGTTCTATTTTCAAATGTCAGTTTGCAGTCGAGTTTATGAGATAAAAGATATATGAAGTTAATGTGTGTTCAAATGTTTCCATAAGTATGGAGATATAGAAATACTGGTTTTCATAATTCTTATTATAGATCTATCAGCTGTTAAATTTATAAAAGGATACACTTCTGATGAGTGGCAGCGTGGGAAAGTTTTAAAAGGCATTCTAATTAAATAATATAAATACCTGTTACTCTAGAAAGCTTTGATCATTCAAGCGTAAAAGCCTTAACTACGTCATCATGCTCAATAGTCACGTATCATTTGTCAAATATGAATTTGAATCATGGTAATTAGCCAAGGTAGCCCGTGAGTACACGTGTCGGTAACCGCATGGTGTGTGTCTCGCATACTGATGGCGAACATGGTTTGAACATTGCGTGTGCGCATTCCTTAACGAAGCGCCGCCCACAAACCACATTCATCATGAGGGATCACTTCTGAGAGATTGCTGTACGTAATTATTTGCAAGTTGTTACATGGCTAGGCCTAGATTTCACATCTAAAGTAGTATAGGCATAAGTAGATCTTAGTAGAGAGCCACTTAAAAGTTTGTCACATTATAAATTAGCAAGATTATTCTATGACATATTTTTTTAAAATATTCGTTTATATTGGATGACGGTATTTTCTTGCCTTTCGTATTAATTTTAATCCTTGCATTCTCTTTGCATCAATCTTGAGCTAAACCCAGACCGACACTTGACGCGTATTTCACTAATTAAGTAAATGAGCCCAGATCCAGTCACTAATAAGCTTCAGAGTAATTGATTTAGATTTTGCTTTAACTGTGTAATGAATATAACGTATCAGGATCAGTCACATGTCAAGTCCTCCCACGCCAAATAAGAGACCTCTTAATGCTGCTCCACCATTAGAGTAAATGATCAACTATAATTCTTCTCTAAACTGGAACGCTTTCCGCTGCATTTGTACTTAGCGGCAACGGTTCTGTAGAACCAATGGAGTCGCGTGCTAGTTTAGAGTAAATAACCCTGCTGTCAACTGTGGCCGGTCGCCACTATACACCACATCACCTATTGTATTTTTTAGCCTCATCTAATATACGACGCTCAATTACTAACTGTAAAGATTTTGCTAATAATAACTATTTGTCATTGATACCAATTGATAATTGTTACTGACATTAGGTACAATAATATTCAATCAGTGACAAGTAGCACAAGTGCAAGTTCAAGATAAGATAATTATCTTTTTAAACTAGCAAGTAATTACTAATTTATTGCAAATGATAAACTATTCAGAACTTGAAGTTTAATTTTATACAATATCTTATGCGAATGACAGGTTTTTTAAATACAACGGTACCTTCTTTAGTAGGTCTGTGTATCGTGGAAAGTTATCTCTTTGTTCAGCTTCTATCTCTTACAATCCTCGTCAAGAAACAAAGGTATGAACCAAATGATGCCGTTTAGAACAGCTGGTCATCCACCGTACCGAGATTATAAATTAATTCTTATTCTAAGAAGATTACGTCTCATTCAAAATATTTGTCATTAGTTTTGTTGCAGGCCGCGACACATTAATTTATATCTATTAAGGTTAATAATACCTTATTGAAACGTACAACACGTTCTTCCTTGTCTATTTCTTTATTATTGTCCTACTTTAACTACATTCATCCATCTACTATACTATACCAACAATTTACTCTCTCCGTACGAAATGGAGATATTTAGCTGTCTCCACTCTACATTAGTGTTTTATTAGAACTTTTTTTAATATGAATGTTTGCGAGGCAGTGTCATGGCTAAAAATATTCTATTCACATTATTAGATAGTACGCGTGGATACAAAACGCTCATTGCAGTCGACTAGTGTCGCATGTCGACACGCATTTAATTAATGCTATTAGACGCCAAATATTATCACGTCCGTTATGTGAACGTCAATATTTTTGTAGAGCTAATAAAATGTTGTAACACTAAGTGTAATGTAATATTGATGAGTTGGGCAATGAGATTTAAATTGAAGGTGTTTAAAATGGGTGTCGTTGCACTGTATGCACTCGTCCGCCAGTCAAGGGCGGTGAGAAGTGCACTCGCGTGCAGATCGCAACACGCAATCGCTATATTCCTGTACCTCTCTTATCCCTCTGTGAGAACAGGGGGACCTTTAACAAAAATATATCGTGAAATTGGCTAATTCATTTATATCCAAATACATTTTTGACCACCCAAATTGGTACTAAAGTTTATGACGAACACAAGCAGTTATCAATGTATTACTCGTCAGTTTCCCGCTGGAGTGACCTCCTATCTACACCCGTTTCCTCTGACTCGTATAATGATTAAAACCATTATGCGTTGCATTGTTTAAAATTAATTAATATTTCAAGATACCTAAGCTATGAGTAATCTATGATAAGCTTATACAGCGACTAAATACCAATTAATAAGTAACAAATATTATAATATCCAATAACAATTATTTCTCTTTGTTTCAGGATCAGTATGATAACTTAGCCGCCCACACACATAAAGGAATCGATTTTTTAGATAAATATGGAAACTTTGTAAAGGAAAGGTGCGCTATAGAATTAGAATATGCAGGAAAACTCAGGTGAATAGTCATAGTTACATTATTATACAGGTTTATCTATCTGAAGCCGTCAAGAAATAAACACCAACGTGGTGTTATGATGGCCATAATTATATGTTATTAACGACATAAACTTAGAAATTGAGAAAGTGGTTGGCGGTTCTTTGATACATGTCTGAGATGTTCATTCATATATTAATATTTTATGGCAATCATAATAATTTCTTAAATATAACCACAGAAGGATATCTTTATCATCATATGCTGTATAATATTATCTGTTTAAACATATTTGTCGTTCTTTCAGGAGGCTTGTAAAAAATTATCAACCAAAAAGAAAAGAAGAAGATGAGTACCAGTAAGTAAAAAATACACATTTTAGTGTTTACAAAAGAAACATTAAATATAATTGAAACTGCTTTGCCACATACCATTTGAATAGTCACTGTTTCTTTTTCCAGATACACACCATGCAAGTCATTTAAACAATTACTTCAAGAATTGAATGATTTCGCGGGTCAAAGGGAAGTCGTCGCAGAAAATTTACAGTCAAATGTTGTTAGAGAGTTGCATCTACTCGCCAAAGAGTTGCGAGAAGAAAGAAAGGTAAGGGATAAGAAATAACACCCATACTAAGGTTGTAATTACATGTGCTTTTGAATTAATTGATATCAATTACGAAGTGGGTAACAATATAATAAAAGTTTTAATATCAATTAACCAAGTTGTTCTAAAAATCCTGACCAACAAGGAATTTTAGACCACGATAAACATGAACACAAAATTGCCTCAGCAATGTTCATCAATCCAAAATTCTTGAGAAAATTGTTAATAAAAGACTTATAAATTATCTTGAAAAAAAAAAACTTACTGTCAGACAATCAGTATGGCTTTCGGTTTGGTAGATCCACGGAAGATGCAGTCACAAACTTAGTTGATTATATTACACATAACCTAGACCAGAGGCGCGCATGTACTGGCATCTTCCTGGACCTAGAAAAAGCCTTCGACACTATATCCAGGAAAATCTTATTAAGGAAACTCTCGTTCCTGGGAATCCGAGGCATTGCTCTGGAATGGTTCAGTTCTTACCTCAGTGATAGAACGCAAAGAGTGGTTTTGGATGGCCAATACAGTGATCGGACTACGATTAACTTTGGCGTGCCTCAAGGAAGCGTGTTGGGGCCTACTTTGTTCATAATCTACATAAACGGGCTTTGTTCGACTACACTCCCCCAGGCAAAAATATTTACATACGCCGATGACACCGCCATAGTCTTTAGTGGTAAAACCTGGGAAGAAGTACAAACCTGCGCAGAAACTGGGCTTCAGGTAGTGGCAAACTGGCTCCAACACAATCTGCTAACATTAAATATTAAAAAATCTAAAGTAGTTAATTTTGCAGTGTCGAAACGCTCTGCCCCAAGAGCTAACATTAACCTCCGGCTACATTCGTGCAATAGTAACAACAGCTCCTGCACCTGTCCACATCTTGAACAGACAGATTGCCTTAAATACCTTGGTATTCATTTGGACAACAGACTGAACTGGTTGAGACATCTGAATTACCTGAGCAGTAAAATAAGGAAGCTGTTATTCATCTTTAAGAGACTTGGCAAGACCGCTGATGATTCAACTGTAAAAATGGTGTACTTCTCCCTGTGTCAGTCTGTTGTCCAATATTGTATTCCATCGTGGGGCATATCTGGGAAAACTTATCTCATGAATGTGGAAAGGGCGCAACGTGCTTTGCTAAAAGTGGCATACAGGCGACCATTCCGATACCCCACTGACCAACTTTACTCTGATGTATCGGTGCTCAGAGTTAGACAACTATACATACTAAGTATTATTCTTCGGTTCCATAAAACCTCGCTAAACCACTGCACTCAAAGTCACTCTCATCGGAAAGTAAGATGGGACAGAATTAGGTGTTATAAATCTATAGGTAGAAAATCTTCTGGTTTTATGGGACCATACATATATGGGAAAATAAACAACCTACACAATATCATAAAAGAAACAAAAAATAAATGCAAAAAATTAGTGACTCACTGGCTCCTTACGCTGAATTATAACCAAACCGAAGAATTTATCAAAATTCTAGAGTAAGTAATGCAGACACGCACACAAACACACACACACACACAGACATACACTCAACAGCACACACACCACACCGCACACACACTCCACACACACACGCACACACCATACACACACATATACTCAAATTATGTTGATTGTTCTAGTTTAGGTTTTAAGTTCTAGAATTAAGTTTTTGTGAACGGATCGAGAGCCTAGGTCCTACAACACAGGGAATCCTAGTGTAGGATCTAGGGCATAACCAATAATGTAAAAATTTCTGGCAATAAACGATTTTTCATTTTTTCATTTTCATTTTCAATGTTGCGATTTACACATGATTTAAAAATGTTTTGTTAGATTTCTTTTTATTATGTATACTTTACTATACTGTTACAATAAGTCTAGCAATCTAATAAGAATAACAACAACTTTGGCAGATATACCTACTTAATTACCTGAAATATGTTTTGGCCGGTAAGAGTAAAAAGGACAAACCTTTTTACTCTTACCGGTCGAGCTTTCTCAATTGTTCCCCGTCTTCGGCGAGCGCTTTATCTTCTAGCTACGATCCTACTTCCATTATCTCTTCGATTTAGTCTATGTGAGTGATCCTCTTTGATTTAGTCTATGTGTGTGTTCCTCTTTGATTTAGTCTATGTGAGTAATCATTCGACTGCTATAATTTCTTCCCTACACTTTTCCCTCCATGGTGGCTTTTTTAGTTTCATATTGTATCAAGTCTCCCAAACCTTCCTTTTCTAGGTTTTATATGTATTTAATTTTTGATAAGACGTGCAATATCCGTTCAAAATTAATTACATATCGATTTTAACAATAACAGGTGCCTGTTCGATAAATTCCTTTGTACAACGTGCCTGTAATATAAATAAAGTGATTAATAAGGAAAATATTTGTATCGTATGTACTGAAACTGCGATAAGGACATTGGTAAATAACTAAAAGGAATATTTTGTTCTGTGTGCTTATTTGCGTAGTTGTTCAATTACTGTACTGATTTTGCATCATAATAAAGATACACGGAAAGCAAAGTCTTCAAAAACGGGTTTTTTCGTGTATGTATGTACACTGATTGCTCTGGCGTTAATAAACTTCTTTGGGGGGTGGTCTCAAATTAATTTTCTTAAGACCGGATAGATCTTTGGATTTGCAAGGAAATTGTACGGTTTTTTTTTTAAGTTTTCGATGAAGACCAGCTCTAAAAAGTAGTTTAGTTGTACTTCTTACTTCACGCAACGTCTTCTGCTTCTTATTATATATCACTTTGTCATAAAAATATTAACTATTATTTGTTAGTGACACCCTTTACACCTTGATTGAGCCAAGTTCCGTATAGAACGGCAGTAAATAATCTATGCGGAAATGTATTTTAATTTAAATCCATCTACTGTCAATATTATAACAAAGAGACAAATGTTGACTTTGTATCACTTAATTATCAATATTTTGCAACGCTAATGTGTTTAGTTAATTAAGGGAATAATATATTATTGAAAGATAGTTAAAATTAGTTTACGGAGACTCTAAACAGAACGTGTTTAATTTCAAGCATAGATATTATGATGACGTTTTCGTTAATACGAACATATGTTGTATTCTAATTTATGCAGTGCGGCTGTATCTCATGTTGTATTCAACCGATTCTGCTAAAACATACAACAGTTATAAAATTTGGTTGAATTCTGTTAAGACTTTTCTCGTGATGAGGAAACAAACAAATGTTGGTAGCGAAAATGTCTGATTTAGGCTCCTTGGTTATTACTACCCTGCGTAGTTATTTATTTAAAAGACTTTATTCTTAACAGTCTGTAAGTTCACTGAGATGTTGTTATTTGAGACGGCATATGATTGTACCCGAAGTTAATCACAAGCAGTTCTAAAAATAAACATGACAGCACTGCGGAGCTTATAACTCAAAATCGAATCTCGTCGAATAATTTAACTCATCAAAATTTCAAAATAACACCAGCTAAGTCCATGTGGGGTTTGCATAATTAGGGTTTTGTACTAATATAGTATAAATATAAAATTCATTTGTAGTATTTTAAGATTTAAATTTTATTTAATTTTAATACAATTACAATACATTGGTTTTGATCTTTACTAACATTGAATATACAAGTTTAGAAGATCATTATAGGTACTCGTATACGGACGCTGCCTGTATCCATTTACTTACACTAACATTTACAATCCGCACGTGTGCAATCTGTAAACTTATAATGTACCCAATGATTTTGCACGAATACTTCCTTTACTTAGGCCATCGCAGGTACGGTTTGTCCCTCTTGCACTCAATAAAGTTATACGGATCGGGCCCGGTCGTGCGGCACTCAGATGTAATCATACGGTTAAGTGACGGTGACAAATAATTGGAAGTATTATTATTTCCAAACAGACAACGTTAATCTGACGATAATCTGGTTAGTACCACATTATCGCCCCGCAAATACCTGAGAAACTTCCACTCCTCTTTCACAAGCTCCATTTTCTTCTTTTTAACATGTTCTATAGGATTAGTATCCGAAGATATTTCTGGTCAGGCACGGCAGCACTGTTATACCCACTCTGTTTAGATATGCTAAGACTGAGTGAACACTCTGAGGTCGAGTATTATCCTGCATGAGAAGAAAGCATTCATCATTATAGGGGGCAAATGGGACAACGTGTTATTTTAAGATATCCCGGATATACCAATCAGCAGTTATATTCCCTCTGTAGGCCACCATTTACTCCGTACGAGCACCCAAACGTATCTCTCCCCACACTATAAGTAGACCGCCCCCCAATTGGCATATGGGCGCATTTTCAAAAAATAGTCTGATTGTACCGTTCTTCTTTGAATCTCTATCGGTCTGGTTTAAAAGCACCCTCCGGTCCTCAGAGAAAATTACCCGTTCCCATTAGTGCATAACCCAAAGGATATGTTCATATGCAAAGTTTTACCGATGTAGACGATGGTGTTTTTCACGTTGTGGGGCTTTAGCAGGTACATATGGATCTAGGCCCACTTCTTCAAATCTTCTACGAACTTGTATTGTTTCTGAAAACGGTTATGCCGTCTAGAAGTGAATCTTATTGTGCCTTTGTCTCTCCTTCTTACAAGAGAATCGCCCAACCTGCACCATTGAATACTGCGGTCAATCGTTGATATTCCCTGACCGAATTTCCACAAGAGACCTATTGCTAGGTCTCTTGGGGAAATTGGACATTTTATGAGATTATCTGTTATAAAAAAAATATAATTTTAAAATTCATCTCCGACTGAGCTGTTACCACTATCTAATAATCAGAATTATTGGAAAAAATAACAGGTAGAAAAGATAACTGTCACCTAATTTTTCTTTTTTAAATGAGAGCTCGCGATAAAAAAGTAATTAACTGACCAGTCTTTTATGAACTATTACGATAGTAAATTCTGTTTCGCTAATTGTTAGACAAAATATGTTCCAATTCCTACTTTATTATTTTTCGGAAAGAATACTTGTATTGTGTGACGGACAACTGAGTGATATTATTAATGTTTCGTTTTACCTTTTGAGGCAAGGAACTCTAAAAAAGATGATTAAGATTTTGTTTAAAGAATAGTGTATTTATTTGCAGCAACATTTAAATGAAGGCGCCAAACAAATGGGTGTGTTGAACTCATCCATAGGAGCGCTGGAGCGGGCGAGGCGGGCGTACGAGCGCGCGGCCAGGGAGTCCGAACGAGCACTAGAGACCTTCCAAAAGGCAGACGCCGACCTTAATCTGAGGTGATTATCTAATAGACTACTCAACTGATAATACTAGCTTGACCCACAAACTTTGCACTTGATCAAACAGTGCGTTAAATGGAATTCTTAACACTTCGATAGTCACATTTAAATGCTTGAAATGTCAATGTTAACTGTTATTTACTAGCTGACACGTATTAAGTGTGTCTGTTTAAATATAAATTTTGATTGTGATTATTTAAGGAAGTTGAGAAAAACTTTTGGAAATGTGTACAGTTGTCCAAATATTCCAACAATGCGTTCAAATTTTCCCCAGTACATAAATTAAGTAGGCAAATGTATCATAAGAATAGTTACGTTTATGGTCGCGAATGTATTAAAAACCCTACCAAAAAGCACTTTTAAATGATTTTGAAGCAAGGTGTACTATTTTTTAAAACATTAGTTATAGATTTTAGTCGCGGTCAGTTCATAGATGGGTGACCGCCTAAGTAGTTTAATTTCTGAGCGTCTCCGTGCTTCGGAGGGCACGTTAAGCTGTTGGTCCCGGTTTTAGCCATTATGTAACAGTAGTTAAGCCTAGTCTGAGGCTTGTATAACTTAGACGCTAGGATAAGGAAGTGAGGATACGATAAGTAAGTAACGAAGAGTGCCAATGAACCCCATTGTCCGTGTGTCGGTCCGTCTGTCTGTCTGTCTGTCAGCAGAATCACATGAACCGATTACGGTTCATGTGATTCTGCTAAAAAAAAAATTCACACTTTGTAAAACTTCATTGTCTACCTATTAAGGTAGACAATGAAGTTTTACAAAGTGTGAATTTTTATGCCCACTATTGCAACAATTAATTGTTATTAAAAGAAAATAGGTTTCATTAATATTAAACTGCTTTGCAAATGTCGTAGTAATGCGTGCATGCTATAACTAGCTGTCTTCCAGAAAATATACATTTGACCTCATAGACAATGGCCTGGCAGACGTTCAATGCTCAGTTAATATAATAGCTTAACCATACGTAGTTGGAATTGTATATGAATACAATGTACTGGCTGGAAAGAAAACATTCGTGTAGATCGATCCTTCGTACAACCGCAACATAACTTGCCAAGCGTACTGTCTAACTAATGCTGTGGTATTAAGAAATATTTTATATTAGAGCATTTTAAGTCTCGAACGAAGCGTTGGCTTGTTGAACGAACGTTATATAGTTATGACGAATTTTGACGGCCAATAAATAGAAGCTACTGACTTTCTACAAATGTAACTGACACATACAAAGGATTACAAATGGCATGTTCAATAAATTATTTGTAAGATGTCATATACATTTTCTATTATGTAATACTAATATGAATATTTTTGTAAATTTAATTTATTATTTGATATGTAAACTGTAAAATAAATGATTATGATTAACGGATGTTTTTGATGAATCTCTAAAAGAGAAAAGATAGAACTTGAAATATCCCGGAAGTGGGTTTAGGCAAGCAATACTACGCGTCATTGTTATATGCTTGTTATTGTTATAGTATTATAATTTAGTTTTAAATATTACTATCTACGTTCCTTCAACGTCAATGTCATAAATTGCAATGCTGTGGTCATCTTCAATTTGATAAATGACAAAAATCTTGTTTATTAATTTGGCTAATGGGTACGATTCTATTATCGAATGATGTTAGACAATAACTTGAGTTTACTAATTAAGAAACAATAAAATATAACCAATAATGTCATATTCGAATAAAGAGTTTGGCTTCTGTCTGGTGACTCATGATCTCATGACTTTATTTAGAGGGATTGGAATAAGAAACTACATCATAATACTTTTGTGGATTCAATGCTACGGTGTCCGCACGATTTTGCCCAAGTAACCGACGACTGGGAACCCTGGGGTGTTCTTATAAGGATACAAAAATATCTCCGATTTCTGTGAGACGTAATATTTTAATGTTATCGGTTGTTTCAGTCGAGCGGAGGTAGAAAAGCAGAAAGCAAACATGAAACTACGGAGTCAAGCGTGTGAAGATGCGAAACAGGAGTACATGGATCAACTACGCAAAACAAATGACGCTCAGCGGCAGCACTACGAACAGAGGTTGCCACATGTATTCAAACAGTTACAGGTAATGTGGAGCGCATGCCTCAAGGATTATTTTAGCATTAGGAGTAATTTAAGAATATAATATATGGAATAGGTTCGTGAAATAAATGAACTATTATTACTATAGATAGCCAATCAGTTTTAGGTGGTGCCTCAAGGAACTGTTTTTAGGGCACTTTTGGAAAGATAAACGATAAACTCATCATAGACAGTAAAATGTTTAGAATAAATGTTTGGAATAAATTCACGCAAATAAAGACATTCACACATAATAGTGAAGCGCAATCTCAAGTTCGGTCACCGTAGCCTAGTTGGTAGTGCTCCTGCCTACGAAGCTGGTGGTCCTGGGTTCGAATCCCGATAAGTGCAAATATTTGTGTGATGAGCACGAATATTTGTTTCTGAGTCATGGATGTTTTCTATGTATTTGAGTATTTATCTATCTATATAAGTATGTATATCGTCGCCTGGTACCCATAGTACAAGCTTTGCTTAGTTTGGGGCTAGGATGATCTGTGTGACATTGTCCCCAGATATTATTAAAAAAAATAATAATATTATTAAAAAGTGACTTCAATATTTATATAAATACTAGCTGACCCGGCAAACGTTGTTTTGCCATATAAATAATTTCCTAGTAATTTCTAGTGTAGACAAAAAATAGCTTACTTATTGTAAGTATGTATGTATGTAATTTAATTATTATTGATAAAATAGGAATGATTAAAAGTTAATAAGAGAGTTACACTGAGATAGCAAAATATTAATTGTCAACGTTACTACTACACTTGATGCATAAACAATAATGATGGCCGACAACTGTGTAGGGAGTGAGAAAGAAAGGAGACCGGCTTTGTTCTCATCCCTACTCTATGCTGTTTACTGGGTCAGAAGTGACACCTGTAGACATCTGGCGGGGATAACTAATTAAATGACGATTTAGCAGTTTTCGACCGGAGAGGAAAACTGATTAAATTACTAAAATGGCTATTAAAAAATAAGGGTTGATCGTAGAAGGGTGAAAATTGGGGATTGTATGTATTTTTGTATGTTCTATCATAAAAAAATAGAAATTAGAAATTTGGTCTAATAAATAAAAAAAAAATTTAGGGGTGCACTACCCCTAACATTTAGGGGGATGAAAAATAGATGTTGGCCGATTCTCATAGATACCGGATAAGCACAAAAAATTTCATCAAAATCGGTTAAGCCGTTTCGGAGGAGTATGGCAACGAAAACTGTGACACGAGAATTTTATATATTAGATTAAAGATGAACTGAGTGACTCGCAACGGCTGACCGAAAACGTTTATACGAAGAAAGTAGCAAATCCAATATACACGGCCAACATTCCCGACTAACTTAAATAATAAAATAAAATGTTGTAGCTTAATTTAGTTGGAGATGACGAATATCGTAGAGGCAAATTCCGCGACACCCATTTAACCTAAAAATAAACCTTTGAGAAATATATCCGTCGCATCGTATGAATAACGTGATTAATTATTTCACTGTCAAGAACGATAAATTTATGATACGTTTTTTACAGGAAAATAATTTGTCTTACTATTACAAGCCAGATACTGGTAATTGATACTTTAACATATAACACAATAATAAATTGTGAAATGGCCACTTATATACGGATTACATAATTAATTTCACAATAACAACACTGTCTGTCTCTTGTTATTATGAAATTTCTTTGAATCGTAAACCTTTTCCGCGTCGCGACGCGAACATAAGTCGTAGAATTCGGGAAAATGTTGCACCTAATTGTGCATCTAGTTTGTATGGAAGAAGTTTGGCGTACCGCCAACTGGGTCAAGCGGGAGACATACATAGAATTTTATTTTTAACACCAAAACATGTTTATTTTCTTTCTGACTGAACATTAATTATTATCGGTCGCTGAGTGTTCTGTGTCTCGTTAGTGATAACAGATCCTGTTTTGGGAACGAAGTCGATTTATGAGTATTGTTCAATATATCTTTAAAGTTGTATATAATTACTAGCTGACCCGGCAGACTTCGTACTGCCTCAATCGATAAATAAAAGACTTAAACTTCTGTTTTACGGAACGTTTATATGGGAAAAAGAAAAGGGCTGTTTTTAGGGTGTTCCCGGCAATTATTTGAAATTTCTCACCTTTTAAATCTTCCCTAGACCTCCACGGATATTTCAAGACCAAGATAAGATAAATCCGTTCAGAGTTTTAGCGAGACTAACGAACAGTACCTAATTGATATTTATATATATAGATTAGCAATGCAAATCCTAAGTCTAAACTTAAAACTGGAGGAAATCATGAGTTTTATCGCCCGGCGGGGAGCAAAACAACAACCTCTACCAATCCGGGGCAAGCAGTCTGCCGCTAAGCTATAAACTATACACTTCGACAGACCAAATTTATGATTTCCTTACAAACCACTACAAAGGATGTTTGCGTAATGGGTACTGCGTCGATCACCTTATCTATCGATCAGCTGAATGATAACATTTATGATTTTCTAGTAGTTAGTTCAATCAATGTAGACAGATATCTAGAATACTCTTTATTCTACATACAACCTTTGGGTGGATAGGACCTGTAAGTAAAGAAAACTGTAGCAGGAGTGCAACAATTAAAATTATAATAGAAAATAAATAATGGGGGAAGTGAAACTGGAAATTCTTTTATTTTCTTATTATGAATATATTATATATCATCGTCTGAATAGGACTGCCTTAGTAATTATATTACCTGCCCGATGAAGTAAGTGTATGGGCAAGAGATCAATGCAAAACAATCCTGTCGTTGTATATCAAGAGTGCGATTTTCAATTGTTTTTAGAAACACAGAACTCGCGTATTCATCATACAGATAACAAAACATTTTTTAAACTTTTTTTATTTGGTATTTCCACCTGTTGATACTCTTTTTTATCAGCTTTTTTGTATCATTATTAATTCAGTTAGGCAAGGCTCGAGGTTCATAATCAAGCTTTCTGTCGAATTTTCCTCGTACATTTTGTTTTTTATAGTTTGTCATACATTTTATGCTTATTTGCAGGATTTAGACGAGAAACGGATAAAGAATATAAAAAACTTCATGTTGTGTTCCGTGGACGTGGAAAGGAAGGTGTTTCCGATAATAATGAAGTGTCTCGACGGTATGGAGCAAGCGGCAAATAGTATTAATGAAAAAGAGGTGAGATATTACTTCCTACAAATTTGTTACGCACTTTTAGTGCGAGCTTCTGTGTGTTACGTCAAAATAGATCAAACATAGTGTAAAATGTAGTGAATTGACACGTGTCAGTTCGTTGAGTGCATGCGTTCGTGGTGATAGACTTCAATTCTCCAGTCTAGGCTCGCTGGGACCAATTCGATGTAAACTTTTATATCTTATTAAAATTGAAGCAGTTCTTGTTGACATACCATAACATTGAATGCAATAAATAAATTGTAATTGAAATTATAATATTAGTTTCATACAATAAATTTTGCACCTGTTTGATCCTTATTTAATAAACTTTTTTTTGTAATATTTTATTAGCGTAATATACCAAGCATTACTGCCAAGTCTTCCTGAATCATTAACATCACGCAGCTCACAGCTGGACATAGGCCTTCTTCAGTGGTTTCTATTTGGAGGAGTTTGCCTTAGTCACCGCGCTGCAGCGCTGGGCATGCGAGTTGGTGAACGCACTTAGATGGTAGCTAGTACACAGGTGACGCTGCTGCGAGATTACCTGGTGTATCCCTTATTCGTCTTTTACGACACCCACGGGACGGTATGGGGTGGCCCTGTTATTCTTTCTGAGCCGAAAACCAAACGGCCTGCTAAATAGAGAGATCCAAAAAGACACGAGGTTACGGAGGCAATATTCTTGACGCTTTTGTTGTCAAGTGTCAGAAATCTATAGCCTATAGGCGCTCGATTACATACAATTTTTCAACAACTAGTGTATCAAGACCAGGAATCAACTACTAATGGTACTGAATCAGATGGAAGTTATCAGATCAAAAGTTAACCATAAAATCGAATAAAGATTTCCATAGATCATAGATAACTCATCGAGACCTTTTTTGACTTTGAATGAAATGAGTTTGTAGTAAGCCAGCTAGTTTCACAGCGTGTCATCGGTCTATTCTTGGCTTTATGTGATAAGCCCTCGCCTTATATTGCCTATTAAAATATTTTATAGAACCAACTCCCACTATAGATATTGAGGAAAACATTATTACCATACTATAAAACTATACCTAATTACTACATAAAAAGTTGGGAACAATGAAATCATTAAAGTAAACGATAAATAAATAAACTTTAAGTTTAATAAATTATAATAAGTATGACTCATAGGCATAAAGTATTGAAATAAACCACGTATTGGTAATAATAGTACTTGAACGCTTTTACGTCGTATGTATGTTTGTATGGTTGGCACACGTGTTTCCAATATAGTATAACTTGTTGATTGTTGATCACGTTCAGCTTATGATATGGATTTTAATTATACGGCAGGTTACAATGTGTTATATAAGAAGCTTCATCCACCTTTAAACTAAAGAATGTACAAATAATTATTTTGAGTAAACGAACGAAAAAATAGTCACATCACATTCAATCTCTATAAAATTTCAAAATAACAGGTTTTTTTACAATATGCATATAAAACTATTTTGTCTGTGTCAAGCTCTTTGGTCTGGCTTATTTCCGTAACGGTGGGACCCGATTTTGACTGAACTTTTACTTTTCGGCGACCGAATTATCTATGCTAATTTAAAAATTTCATAAACCGACTTCCTAAATGGAAGAGTGTCTGAATTCGATCCTGATCTCCGGTCCGTGACTCAGTTGGTACTGATTTTGCCTTCTGATCCAAAGGTTGCCGGCAGATTGAAGTTACAGCAAAACAGTAGGAGTTACAGAAAATATTCATCACTCAAACGAATGCCCAGCCTATCTATAGAGTACTTGTACTGCTAAATCTATGGGTCAAACACGTGAAAGTCAAAATCACAAATATCTCGCATGTACAGACGCCAGCACATCCAGCTACCCCAATCTGTCAAATCTTTTTTATATTTTCTACGTTATCCCATAAGCATAAGGTTCGTTTTAAATTGGGGAAATTTGACAGATTGGGGTAGCTTGATGAGCTGGCGTCTGTACATTAATTTAGTAAGTGCGTTACACGTATTACATAGAAATAGGTTCTGTGGAAAAACAATAGCAAAAGTAAGCTTTAATTAAAAACGCCTTGTTGGTCAGAGTGTCCTAGTAAAGCAGGAAAAGTCGATTGAATGACTTGCATATCATTTGTTGTGTCATGGGTATTTTGTATGTAATCTGAGGAAAAGTTACTTCGATGTCATTAGGTTGTAGGCATTCACTGGGCCAAATATTCATGCGGTTTTCGCTCTTACTGGGTGTACTGTCGAAGACACGTCATTGGTACACTTGCATTATTTAAGTTGCTTATGCAATAAAGAAATACTATTCCTATTTGAATGCCAAATAACCGAATGTTTAAATACTTGAACGTTTATAAAATCGAATGCTTAATAAACCGAAAATTAGCTATTAGAAAGTATTCTAATATGTATTGTTACTATTCTAATGTAACTATTCTAATATGCGAAGACAGTTACAGTAGCGGTTCTAACCTAACCTACTGAGGTTAGGTTAGAACTGCGACTATACACCTCAAACAGAAACAAATCAATAGGTTTTTGCTAAAGGATACATTCGATTCGATGTTTGATTTATTAACCATTCGATGTTGTGAACGTTCGAGTATTTTAAATTCGATATATACTTGTTGATACTCCTCTACTCATTCGTCAGAAACGAAAAACTCGACCTAATTCGCCCTTCTAAAAGTAGGTACTTTTAAAACTAAATCGATTATATTTCGTTTCCAGTCTAGCTATGCCATTTTGTTTTACCTAAACATATTTATTTACCTAACATTTTTTGTACAGTTTGAAATAAGCTTAGGCTAGCAACAATTCTTAAGGGCAAAGTATATTACGTGATTCTGAATTTTTATTATGCTTCCACGAAACTTAATTTATCTGTCTCATAATAAGTACCATACAATAAGTCGGTACAGAACTTCTCACATGAGACTTGGGACCTTATTTACGCGGAACACAGAGCGAAACTAGATTACGATAATGCGAAAAACACAATGCTTTATTTAGTTCTTGAAATATTATTTTTTATATTTTTCAGGACACAAAATTAGTAATAGACAGGTATAAATCAGGTTTCGTGCCGCCCGAAGACTTCCAGTTTGAAGCGGCATCAGGAGGCGATACAACCGACTCATCTAACACGCATCACCACACACACAACCACCTCACGGCGGCTAGAGGCACCGTCTCAGGGAACAAGATCAAGAAACGTGGCGGTTTACTATCCATATTCAGCTCCAATAAGGTGAGATCGAGATACCCGCTATGCATAAATGCGACAAGGACGTATAAACGGTTTGGGATCATATTCTGTGGCGTAAATGTAACTGGTAATGTATTAGATGGAGCTATTTTTCATCCTTGTGGTTCGTAAAGCCGGTATCAGTTTAATACCTAGTAGCCAAACTATTTTTATCCTCAATATGTCGCGGCAATGTATGTAAGTATTAATACTAATTATATCGACATACACATGTGTCGCTAATACTGGTTTTATGATGTAGTTATTATTATTACTGAACTACTATACAACGTGTAATGTAAGTAATGTGGATAGAAGATCAGACTGGGAAATACGCAATAAAATATCAGGCTTCACATTCAAAGTGGGTTAGTTGATTTCATTTGTGTTGTTTAGTTTCATAAATTAAGAACGTCTTAACTAAACTTGCTCATTCCAACATTTTGTAACATAATCGATTTTAAGAAAACTTTATACGCTACAGGATAGTTAGTGCATTGTCTAACTCAGTTAACAATATTGACGGAAAATCGGATCTATATAAATAATAATTAATCACTGAAATGTTTGTACTATCAACTTACAAACGACTGCACCAAATTGAATAAATGATTCTTTTATGTGTTCGTTATTGTCAGGAGAAAAAAAAGATATAATATAAATTTTACGAAGTTCTCCGGGACAGCTCAATAATGATTAACGTGATTTCTATTCGTATGCGGCATTTAAGTGTTCTACTTGTCTCAATTGACTTTCTAGACATTTATATATTGATTATAGATAAGAAGTTTAATATGTTAATAAATTTCCAAATGTTTTGGTAAAACGTGAACGCTCCAAAGTATTACACGCTATTTATCTTACACATTGTAAGTTCAGTAAATTATTTTAGAATTTGATCTTATTGTGAGAATGAGGACGTATTATCTTAAGTTGGTTATGGGCCTGTGTGCTTATTTTTGTATACGCTTGGTATCGGCTTCTAATATATGTAATGAATATATTTAATATTACCAAAGTACATGCACGTATAAAAGTACATACTTATTATTCTATTTAATTTATTTTACGTTTCGAACGTTATATAATTTTTATTACATTTGTTAATTATTTATACAACTGGTTTATAGTCATGGTTTGTGTAAATTACAATCAAATCTTTTGTAAAAGGTAAATACGGTGACTAAAAGCCAGGTGTCTTAATTTTTTTTTATTATTATGTGTAATTTGGAGGTACTAATTTATTTTTATCTTTCAATCCTGTTCGGTCCCTACCTAACATGGGTTTATAACAACCAATTGTTTTTATTGGCTGTCGGCGTCCGGCGCATTGCCATTTGGAAAAAGTAAGTTGCTCTGTGGTGTGGTGTATATTATATCTATCACAAGCATGAAACGCTTCTGTTCTTTGATAATTATTATCAATTATGTATAACATTGTTATATCTATACATACAATGTACGTTACAATATTTATTTGTTTTGAACTGTACTTACTTTATCTTCTTTTTTTTCTAATTGCAAACGTTATTCAATTGGACGCTATTATTTATATAATTGGAAAGTATATAACGGGGAAGATAAATGAATTGAGATGTTTTTAATGAGGTTAATAAATACATAATTATGAACAACTAGCCAGCCCCGCGTTTTATTATAATAAAATTTGGTATGGAGTTAGGTGACACCCTGGAATAACACATCTAAGTGTTATTCCAGGGTGTCACCTAACTCCATACCAAATTTTATTATAATCGCTCCAGCCGTTTAGCCGTGAAGAAGTAACAAACATACACACTCACCCAATCACGAACTTTCGCCTTTATAATATTAGTGTGCTTTGTAGAAAATTTTATTATATAATCATACAAAGTGCGTCCTCTCATCACGACTAGTGTCTGAGCGGTGTCAGTCGTTTGAGTTTTGGTCACTCACATTGAAGATTTGTTTTGGGGTCTGGTTGGTTGAGGAAGTACTCTGCGTGCCTCGAACAGTGCGCTCAGCCGTCGGTTCCCATGTGAAACAAAAAGAAAATATCTATGTGATATGAGCAATTTGACAGCATAATGATGAAGATGTAAATCAAATGATGATATCATTCGCCGAATCCACAAGCTCACAGTCCTAGTATTGTGCTTTTCTGTGATTTATTGTCGGACTTTGACAGGACTCTTTTGTTGCAATGCTCAGTATACAGGTATTCAAAAGCCTAATAGAATCTGATCTAATTATCTTGGTTACTGGGTGTGGGTATAGGTTAGATGGCTGTCGCTTGATTATTACTGGTAACTAGCCGTAATCAGCTCGACTCGGAGCAAATCATCATCATCATCATTTGTCCCCACTAATATGCTAGTGGGTGTGGTTTCCGCACTTAGTCCTGATGTGGACCATTGTACGTGAGCCATGGCAGCCTTCATTCCATCCAGCCCACCTCCCTCCACAAGCATATCAGGTCTCCTACATTTCTCAGGGCTTCCGTTAGAGTTCCTGGTGATCCCAGGGTTTCCTTCAGGATTTTTGTGATGCCTGTGCACTCGAGTAGCACGTGCGCGACTGTTTCTTCAGCGTCCATGCACGCTCTGCACAGAGGGCTGTCAGTTATTCCTAAAGTGTGGAAGTGTTTATTTAGTGAGCAGTGTCCGGTGATGGTTTTTTTCTGTTTAGCCGCAGTAGTCGCTTCGTTAGCTTACCATCCAAGCATGGCATTGCTTCTTTGGATTGTCTGCAGCTCGATGCTGATGACCACCATTTCTCGGATTGTGTGTATGTGTGGCTCTGTAACCATCTACGTATTTGGGTGAAAGGTATGGGCACAGTTGGTTCAGGTCCAATGGCTGTCGTGCTCGAACCCTTCCTGGCAAGCTCGTCAGCAGCATCATTGCCTAGTGATCCGATGTGTCCCTTGATCCATTGTAGTGTTATGATATTGTTGTAGTATGCCGCAACGTGTTCCAATGCGTTATGGCATTCCAGTATTAGTGATGGGGTAAAGTGGTTACCTCCCAAGACTCGGAGCAAAATGGCAAGGTATAATAAAAAGTGTGTCAGTTTAGTTTAGTTTCTTTATTTGTCCTGTTTATGTAAGGAAAAATGCATAGTTTTCGCGTATTTTGCAAACTTTGTAACGTATATTCAAACGTAGATTGAACTCGGCAAATACTCGACGCTGTTTGTGTTATGCGTTGTATATTCTTATCGGTAGGTATTTAAGAGCAAGGTTAGGTTGTGAACAGCCTATCTCTTAAAATGCTGCACATTTAGGTTTAAATGTCGATCTTATCTGTTAAAACACTTAAAACTTATACATTTATGAATTAATTTCGCAACCTATGTTTTCTTAGAACTTCAGAACAACTGCAAATCACTTTTATAAAGAGTTTCGCGACTTTAATCTGAAGAAGATCGCATATTTGAGACTAGTCTATAAATTACCCTAACAGTCTTATTTAAAATAATTCCGTGATCCGCCGCTTAACCATGTCTCAGCTAAACCCTGCTCAACGACTTGAACCCCGCTTAACTATTTCTTTATTTAAAAACCCTACTTAAAGGTTTCTCAGCTAAGTAACGTCATTTTATTTTACTCTGTCAACATTTCTGGGACTGGTATAGAGCTTGACCAAAATTAATCGACTAAATCGAATCGGACTTTCGCAATAAGTTAATTGTAGATCAGGGCTGGGAAATCATAAATTCTATTGAGTTAAACTTCGAGTTAAGCTATGAACGATTCACACCTGTAGATCAATATCTTTTTCTAATATCTTAACGGGGATGTGCCTTTTTCCGTGTTTTCCTAGCATAACCGCTATAGCAGATTTTGTAAAAATGCAGACTGGCATGTCATATAATTAATGGATTTTCCGCTTTGAGTATATTACCTTAGGGATTGCGGTAAATAGAGTTAAGTTTTCACGAACGATATCTCCAAAACGAAGCTTTCGACGGCTCAGTGGCTTGAAGTTGTACAAAACAATCTAATATCGTAACAAAATTTCAAATCATCTCAATTCAAGCGGTATAATCAAGATATGTTTGATATGCGCGTCATTTAATAACGTTTCCACCTTATATTTTACTGTCGACCACTTTCCGCCGATTACTTTTATGTTGCGTTCTTCATCTATCTGTTGGTGCGTTCGGCGGTGATGTGATTCCCTATGTTAATGTTGTTTGTTTGCCTCCCGACCGCGCGGCTAACGCTTGGCTACAGAAGATTGTCGAGGCGTGCAACTCGATCAAGGTCAGTCCCGTGAGCTCACCGTGTGTGCGACTGTGTTTATACGTCTGCTAAACACGTCAGTCCCGTGAGTTCACCGTGTGTGCGAGGGTGTTTATTGGTCTGTTAAACTCGTTTGATTTGGTGATGATTAGTTATGTGAGATGATGTAGACTGTTACTTATGCATGATGGTAGATTGGCTTTGTACGAGTGTACAGAAAACGAAAGTAAGAATGAATTCGGGCTCTCGATGGAAACGAGGCGTTGTGATTGGCAAAACTATCACGACGATAACTAATCAGCGCTGCATACCCGTGGAGTGAACGAACTTGTTCGCACGTTTCGTTTTTTTTTATGAACTCATACTAAAGCAAATTGGTCAAATAGATAATGTTTTGGATGTCAAGGATTCTTTGTGAACTCCATAGATTTAATATAATCTGTTTGATCTGTTTATAATCTGTCAGATTACGTTCCATTCCGTTGTGTATGTTATCAGTAATATATACAGTTCAGGGAATCTATAAATTGCCTAGACATTGAATAGAATGCCTGGCTAGTTTAGGTAAATGGTAAAATTATAATATAACCCATATTTCTGGGGAAATTACCGTAACATGAAAGTCAATACTTTAAGTCGAAATATCATCCTGCTAATTGGCAATGGATTTTGTTAAATCTAACAATTTATCAAAAGTTATGGTGTTAGATATATCGTCCTGCGAGGTTGCTGGTGTTTTACAAGTAACCCTGAATAATAAGATATTAAATTTCATGTCTCATACTACATAAACGTAAAGGAGCGACTCTTCTGGACTATTACTATT
The DNA here is from genome assembly GCA_951640165.1 of Pseudoips prasinana. Lineage (NCBI taxonomy): Eukaryota > Metazoa > Arthropoda > Insecta > Lepidoptera > Nolidae > Pseudoips > Pseudoips prasinana. The sequence continues at coordinate 28,067,628 of OX621236.1, read as the reverse complement.
CAAATTCTTGTGATTAACATTTATTATGTCCACCGCCTGACTGCTCAGGCAGTCTTTAGAATTATTATATAGATTATATTATATAGATTACCGGTGACTTCCAACTGTCTGTTCACTTTCCTAAAGGCGAAATGACCTTCAAACGTACTTTTTATTTACATAGACAATCGCGATCAATTTTTATAACTGAGCCGCACCGGCAAAAAATACAACAAGATCCTTGATCATTTGTAAATGTCACAAATACTACAAATTAATAAACGCCCACTGTAATAAAAACAAGTTATACGAAATGGACTACACAAAGATTGGGTTTGTTGATTGAATTGTAACTCACAAGATGTTTTGTAGAGACAGTATAATTTGTGTATGATGATGTGATGCATGATTGTTTTGCGTGAGTTATCGTTGTTTGTCAGATAAATGTTTGTTGCAAATGCGAATAGAGTTTAAACGTTCTATGAAATTATTGTAACATAATTTTTTATACGATAAAAGTTTGCCAAGGTCATACAATATGTATGGGGCTTTGACTAAACTTGTTAGTGGACTTCTTACTATTGTGAGCGCTATTACGTTTGGGAACATGACTTCAACCTCTTTTTGGTCTGGAAGTGAGCGCATTATCATAATAGCCGAAAGACAAAAACCTCTCGCAAAGATTATCTTGTGGAGATTTGCCATAGTTTGCCAGATAGGTTGGCTATCGCAATATGATGGTCATACTACTCAGAGAGACGCTAATTGCCGTTCTGTGGTGCATATCAGGACGACTTCTACCCCCCCCCCCCCCACGAGATCATATGAGGTGATGATATTTTTGGTTCGAAGTTCCTTATCAGGCGTTACGAAAAGTTGTAACGACACTTTTTTTGTTCTTTTTATTATTACTAAAATTGAGCCTACTGCTTAAGTTTATATTACATTATATTTGTTAATAATAAAAAAATATTATTATTACTTAAAAAAAACACAGTTCCTTCACAAATTAATCGAAAGGAACTTCGTTCCATCCGGGGATCCCTTGATACCTCTCAAGTTTTTTATATACATCGACGTCACCACATTTTACCTACCATGTCTATTGTATCTACCATGTTGCTGTGGGTAATCTCGACCATTGCTAATCTATTGTAGCAAACGCCTACTTTAATTTTAGCTAATCTGGCTCTAATGAAAATCATCCTCTTTTATCCTGGGTTTTTTAATAGAGCCAGTTTGTTTAAATAGACTTACAATTTAAATTACGATGTGAACAAACATTGTAAATAATCGTTTATCTTGTCGTAATTAAAAAGATTCACCTCTATAGGAGATACCATATAAAGACAGACAAGCTTTAAACTGTTCATTCGTATATTTTATTAACGCATCTATATGGAAATTCGAACACCAGGAAGGCGACGCATAAATGGACAGCCCATCTAGCTACTCCAATCTGTCAAATTTCTTTTATAGATTTTCCACTTTATCACATAAGCATAAGGTTCACTTTCAATTGGGGAAATTGGACAGCTTGGGGTAGCCTGATGTGCCGGCGTCTGTACATACATACGAAGGCATTGTCCCTGCATTAAAGAAAAAAAATAAACAAAATGTTGTTCCCTGGAATGAATGTGACCAATAAGCGTTCTCGAGCACTGGGTGGTTGTGTTGGCTTCTTACTTACCATGCTTGCACGGCTTTCATTGTTTTCAGCGCACCGTGTGTTTATTTCTTACTGTCGTAGACTGACATTACATTTGGTTCACTGTTTACTATTAAGGTATTAGTCGACGATAGTTTTGTAGTTAAATGGATTGGATATGAGGTCATTTGAAATTAGTTGTCTTAATAATGTTGTTAAATAGGAACTTAGTTGAAAAAAGATGTAATACATATTAAGGACTAATGATTACTAGAAATCGGTATTAATAGCAGAGTCCACTTCAAGATTAAGTGGAAATGATTCATCATATTACAGTCAGTTAATAAATGTGGTATTCCTATTTTAGAAATATAATTGTATATTCGTGCTGATACAGTCGACCACGTTTGTGAATACACCTTATTCATTATAGTCTTAGTCACGAAGGCAATAAGGGTGAATATCGTAGTGCACATGTATCTACTGATGTGACGTCGACTGCACATAGAATAAATATAATTTGTTTAACATATATAGAGTTTAAGGAAAACTAAATTCATCTGACCACATTGTTTTAGTTAGATTTTATCTACAGAGTACCTACTGAGAGTAGGTTTATATTCGAGTTTGCAGATCTTGGTGGACGGTTGAAGCTCGCACTTGCACTGCCCTAAATACCGGCGGAGAGCGCATACACAAACTATTGTAATACCAACTATATTAATATATGCAATATTTTCACCAATTCTTAATTCTACGGGCCTGTATGCCTGCCTACAATATATGTATGTGATTCGAAAATATAATACTAAATTATCGAAACTCGCGGATTCGCTCCCACTTCCAATATACTGGATTATCATTCCATATATTGCTTCTTGTATCTTTATTTCTTCTATTTCTTGATCCAAATTTCAAGCTGTTTAGAGTACAAACAAACAAAATGAACTGTTCAAAACTTCCGACACTTTGAACTCGCAAACAATAAATGATTACGAAACACAGCTAAGAATAATATTGATTAAGTATAATCTAATTGAGAGGGTTCTTAAATGTGTTTCCAAAAAGCCCAATGAAATCACTCAAAAAACTAGCAGAAAAACATACATAAGCTTCAAATCACGTTTTTACTTATATCGAAATAGATTTCAAATTGGCGTGTTCATAACAATGTAGTTTTGGTATTACAATGGAATAGATGCCGTCCTCCGCTGAATTATGTAAATGCAGCGAATAAAAACTATGGTTTGTGTTTCAGAATAACATGTCTATGGATGGAAAGGAGGATTATTCAGACTTACCACCGAACCAGAAGAAAAAGAAACTACAAGCCAAGGTGCAAGAGTTGAGTAAACAGGTGTGTATGTTCTGTATCTCAATGTTGTATTTAAATGACTGTGTCTGGTTAAAGCTGTGTGGTGACGGCGAAGAATATCATCACCCCATCTCATCACGTGGGCGTAGAAATCATCCCGAGGGAATACCTACCAGTGAACAGGCAGCAGCGTTTTTCTGTGAACTATGGCCATCAAACAGGGATCGCCAACCCATTTGCCAAGCGTGGTGATTATGGCATATCCCCCATTCTTTGGAGAGGCTTGTTTAATGTAGTGGACGTGATAAGCTGACAAATACAGATGTTTAATTACAAACGTAGTTCATTTGGTCACAATTATGTGGCTAAAATAGTCGCTAAAATATCTTTTTTATTGTTTTAATCTCGTTAATATTATTAAAAAACCGGCCAAGTGCGAGTCGGACTCGCACATGAAGGGTTCCGCAGCAGCAAGTATTTCAGTTGATTAAATGAAAGGTAAATTGGGGTTTACGATTTATGACGCATTAAAAAAAACTACTTACTAGATTTCGTTCAAACCAATTTTCGTTGTTAGTTTACATGGTAATATATATCATATATTTTTTTAGTTTTGTCATTCTCTTATTTTAGAAGTTACAGGGGGGGGGGGGGGGGGGGGTAATTTTTGCACTTTGGAAGTGTCTCTCGCGCAAACTATTCAGTTTAGAAAAAATGATAGTAGGAACCTCAATATCATTTTTGAAGACCTATCCATAGATACCCCACATGTATGGGTACGATGAAAAAAAAAATTGTGTTTCAGTTCTATGTATGGGGAACCCCCAAAATTATTATTATTTTTCAATTTTTGTGTAAAAACCTTAATGCGGTTCACAGAATACATCTACTTACCAAGTTTCAACAGTACAGCTCTTATAGTTTCGGAAAAAAATGGCTGTGACATACGGACGGACAGACAGACAGACAGACATGACGAATCTATAAGAGTTCCGTTTTTTGCCATTTGGCTACGGAACGCTAAAAATAAAAAATGTCACGTAACGCGTCGTCAGAAATCCGCGCTCCGCTCCTGTAAGGCGTTAATTTTTGAACTACGAGTATAAATCGTAACGTTTCACAAGACCCCCTCCCCCCCAAATTAGTTATGTTATTCTTGAACGTTCCCCAACATCACAAAAATGGGAAATCATATATTTAATCGTCCGGCGGGTCTCGAACCTGCACCATCTACAAATCCGGGGTAGGCGCTCTGCGTTAAGCTACGAACGATACACGCTGGCAGATCAAATTTAGGATTCCCTTGCAAACACCTTTCCGGAGGATGTAGGTATATTCTATCGGTTTTGTTTTCTAGGAACATGGCCGACTGATATGTTCACAGTTGCATGTAAAAGATCATATCATATTGATAATACCTTCCAAATTATTTTTTTTTTATATTTCACTTCGTACCTCTACGTCAAAATAATTCAATACTAAGTAAGGAAAGTAAAAAGAAGTATTCGCCAGTTTGATTTCAAACATCACTCAAGTATCGGAATATGACTCGTGTATTGTTGGTCATCATCTATAGTATATTCTGTGCGCATAATAACAAGCTTTGTATAGAAAACAATCGTATAATTTATTTTGTAATCTGGGTACATAATAATTGCAAGGTTTTTCCTCCTGCTGGAGGATAAGTTAAATATCAAGGATAAATTGTGAACGATACTTAAGTAGCGTAATATGCACATTACAATTTAATGAGAACCAGTTTGTCAAAAAGTTTTAGCCGCTCCATGGATAATGTATCAGCTGATCAACGTTTTTGTATGACAAATTTATAATACTTTCGTGTATTTTATAAGTTGATGGTCTACAATGGTTCAGTTTATTAGGCAATCTTAAGTCCTTATATAGGTACTGTTGTTCGCTTCCAATATATATGATTTAGTCACTGCTCCATAATCTAGTCGAAGTGCTCTCAGAGCGAATAAACGCTATCGCCTCACTGCATTTTTAGTTATTTTTTCCCAAAAAATTGACGCTAGCAGTAGCGGGATTAATACAACTATAAAGGGTTACTTGTTAAACACCAACAACCTCGTAGGACTGGATAGATAACGCCATAAGCAACAAATTTTGGTCTAAGAGTTCAGACATAACTTAACACTTTGACAGCCGAAGATTTCACAATACAATAGGTTTGGGACGTACTCTGCACGTGATCGGCTGTGAAAGGGTTAATACATGAAAATATAAATGAATTTACACGGACGACTGGTGACTAGAGAAGATGATCAAGTTCAAAGGCGATAGCGCTGCATCTCTTACCCACGCCCTCGCAAGGTTATAGTTACGTAATATCATTGTGATACGCGTATAGCTATAAACGTTCCAGAGGGAAATGAAATTAATACTTATTTGTGTACGAAAATAAAATCTAACAAATTATGAAAAGTTATAGAACAAAAGTTATTGCTTATGATGTTAGCTATCTAGTCCTGCGAGGTTGTTGGTGTTTTACAAGTACCTAACCCTATATATGGGCTACTCAAATATTTTTCCTGAGGAGGAATCGAACCCGAAACCAATAATAGCGAAGTAACTATCTTAACTGCTGCGTCACACGTGCAGTCAAATATTGTTACCGTAATAGTATGGTCGGCAACGCGCTTATGATGCCCCTGGTGTTACAAGCGTTCATAGGCTACGGTGACCACTTACCATCAGGTGGGCTGTATGCTAGTTAGCCAACAAAGTTGTAAAAAAAAGAGAAAGAGCTAAAACCCGGATAATTTAAACCCAAAATTGGACCTGGTAAATATTAATGTTTATACTTGTTCCCTACATACCTCCATATTTCAAGAAGGGTAATTTTGCAGGTGGCGCAAGAACAAGCAGCGATGGAAGGCCTAATGAAAATGAAGGGAGTGTATGAAACAAGCCCTGCATTAGGTGACCCCATGACTGTCGAAGGTACGTAAGGACATACTTATACCATTTTGCCTTATTTATACATACATACATACATAGACTCACGCCTGTTTCCCAGAGGGGTAGGCAGAGCCAACGGATTTCCATTTGTCACGATCTTTGCATACTTCTTTTGCCTCGATTACTGTCATTATATTCTTCATACATGCTCGCCGGTTTAGGGTACTTCTGACCTGCCCTTTCTTGAGAACATCTCCAATTGGGTCAGAGAATGTTCGACGTGGTCTTCCCCTTCCGGTTGTCCCATTCACACAGGCCAGGTATACTTCTTTTGTCAATCTTCTTTCATTCATCCTTTCTAAATGGCCAAACCATCTCAGCATGCCTTTTTCAATCTTTGTGACTACATCCTCTTTTCACCACAACGCTCTCTTACATCAGTATCCTTATTTATTATACAGCATAATATATATATTGTGGCGAGCGGTGGTTCAGGGGATTGGAAATGAAACTAGTATTTGCATAGGAACTTTCATTGGCGTCGACAGTGACTGTTGGTTCACCTCTAAGATAACAGACCACACATACTAAGGCTGAGATCTATAGAGCGTACTTAGACTTTGCTCATACTTTACTTAGACAGAAGTTAATGCATGTAACGAAATTACAATTGGTGTTTTGACTTTGTCTGTCTTAGCTTATGCTAAGCATAATCTTAACTTCAAAAAGTCTATAAATACCAAATCAAACTATTAGCTTAGCATACACTTAGCAAAGTTTTACGTAAGTAAAGTTTGAGCAAAGTCTAAGTACGCTCTATAGATCTCAGCCTTAGAGTCCCGGCGACTAGCTCTCAGAGCCCACGCGTAGTGCACAGAACGTGTAGTACAGTTGCCGTATGATCCATTAAAACGTATTTCGTGTGATAAATCTGCAAGTTGATATAACATTACGTGTCCAAATGTGCGACATTTTATTTGTAATGAAATGAAAAATGATATTTATTCATCACTGGTGTATTAACATACACTTGTTCTTGTTAAGCTCACAATGCAGTACATACACATAGGTAAATACAGTAACAAAAAAATATAAATTAGTCCGTCTGTGTCACATATATATTTTTTTAATCCTTATATTAAAAACTAATGCGAGTTACTGAGTTTTGGGACTTTTCTATAAAAAGATAATTTCTCAGCACCAGCAAAGTCTGGGAGTTGGCAGTATTATACCCCCCTGCCTCGGAGAGCACGTAAAGCCGCCGGTCCTGTACCTGACCTCTTTCCGGTCGTGTCACTAGGCGTCCCATCGGATCATGAGAGTGATAGAATAGAATGTCCATGCCTAATTTATTATATACTTAATGACATTCCACGCTATCTGTCTCGTGAGAATTAAGATTCTTGACGATAGTAAATGTAGACAAAGTACTCGTTGATTACGACACAACTAATCACGGCACTCATAGCTAAGCGTAATTAGTAAAATTACAAGGCTTACGGTACTTATTTCTCACCCATCATTGATATTGACATGACCAGTAATGTAAAGCGTTTCAGATGGTATTCGAAAATCACTGTCTGACCTTAATTTCATAAGTAAATTCCATTTTAATATCGCTTGTATGGCAATAAAAATCACTCTTCGTTTGTTTCATAAATATTTTTCCGTTTCCCAGGTCAGTTAAACGAGTGCTGCGATAAATTAAAGAAGCTTCGCGCGCAACTGCACAAGTTTGAGGAGTTGTTAGCCGAAGCCAACAGTCAGGTGGGCGCGCCCCCACTGCACCCCACCGCGCGGACCAACGGGCAACCCGCCAGCACGCAAGCCACCAGGTATACTGACTATTATACTTTAGTACTTCAGTAGACCAATTGTCAGGTTGATATGCCATCACTGCACCCCACTGCCCAGACCAGCGGGATATTGTTACTCTTTAGTACTGCAGTAGACTAATTGTCAGGTTGGCACGCCGCCGCCACTGCACCCCACCAGTTGGACCCATGAGCAGCTGGCTAGCATGCAAGCCACCAGGTATACTGACTATTCATTACCGTTAAGTACTGCATCAGGGCAATTGTCAGGTTGGTACGCCGCCACTGCATGTCACCGTGCGAGTTACCAGGCAGCCCGCTAGTACGCTAGCCACCTGGTAGACTTACTATTAGCTTTAAGTACTGCGTCAGGTTAAAGGTCAGGTGGGCGCGCCACCATTGCACTCCACCTCCCGGACAAACGGGCAGCTCAGGTATACTTACCTGGTGGTTTGCACGTGAACTGCCTGCTGCCAAGTCAGAAAGTTGCTCAGCACCAGCTAAATAAAGTGACGAGTGTATTACCTTTCCTTATATAATGCATTGGTTAGGAGTCAACTTGAATGTAATGCAGTCATCTGGGCACCGCATGAAGCTAAGTATAGCCTCATGCTGGAGCGTGTACAAAATAAATTTATTCGATATTTGTATATGCGACATTATGGAGTATATCCATTTTACCCTTTGATGTATCCCACTCTGTTTATTTTAGGCATGGTGGGATACAATGAACTAAGAGTTCGAAGGGAACAGGCACTAACATCATATCTTTTTAAAATATTTAGGGGTAAAATTCATAATGCTGAAGTTTTAGAACTGATAGCCCTGTGTGTCCCGGACAGGTATGTTTGGAGAAGGAGACGGCCGCGATTGCTAGTGGAACCGCGTGGTCGGATTAATCTTGTACATGAGGCGCCCCTGACGCGTGCTCTCCGTACTCTTAACCTTATAGCAGCTGAGACTGACCTATTTGTGTGTTCTCTGAGTTCACGAGAAGTGCATTATGTATAATTTGTTATAAGTAAATTTGTGTAGTGGTATAAAATTGTTATATACTTAGATAAGCACTCTATCGCATTGGACTTATACCTGTAAAGATAGATGTAAGAGGAAAATAAATAAATAAAAGTTACTTGCATAATAATATGTAACTAGCAACTTCGGACAGATTTTGAACATTGAAAACAAGTTTTAACGCTCTATAAGAAGTTGGTCTAAAATGGAAGTATCACCAGCTTAAAGAATACACTCCAATAGCATTATATCTAAGATTCTGGGATTGAGTAAGTTCGCTAGAGCTAAATTGGGTTGTCTACTGAAATGATCTGTAAAGCGAATGTTTACACATGTTTGTTTACACATGTTTGCTGGTTCGGTAGTATATGAAAAATCGCTACTTTAACTATGAGGTAGCAACATATAATGATGTTTATCATGAATTTCCTATCTAACAATTGCTTCGTATTATAATAACTGTCGAATCCTAAATAAATAACCAATGCATTTTTATGTGGCAGTATTGGATCCAACAGCGAGTCTCTATCGCGGTCAGCTTCCGAATCGTCAGTATCAACCGGCACGGGCACCAACGCGCCCGTCGCGAGGCCGGCCGGCGGCTCGCCCGAGTCTGGCCTCGGCGGGGACATAGCGGCGGCGCACCACGACCACGACCATGACCATGCCAATGGCGACCACGATCATGAAGATCAAGACAATGACCATGAATCTGACTTTGACTACTATTACTGCGAACCGGACCTACAGCCTGTTGGACATTGTAAAGCACTATATGCGTTTGAAGGTGAGTAGAACAACTAACACATTACCATCTGCTCCCAAACTAGGCAGAGCCTGTGCTATGTATGCAATCAGACAACTGATAAACATCTATATATATAAAAATTAATGCCACTTTTCGTTGTAATGTTATAACTCAACAACGCCTTTACCGATTTGGCTAATTTTGGTCTTGAATTATTCGTGGAAGTCCAGGGAAGGTTTGTACGTAGAGAAAATTAAAAAAAAAAGTCTTGAAAAAGTGTAAAGTCGTAGTTTTTACTAGCCATCAATTTCAAATACTTTTTGTTTGAATAAATGAACTTAATAATCATTTTTTTTATTTCTATGCCTTATACGTAGCGAAGCACGTACCGGGCCGCTAGTAGTTATATATTTCTAGATACATACATATTATAGATAAATGTGTCGTTCATTGTAAAAGTGGTGTAACTCCATATTTTTAAAATACTTCATTTTTTGCTCAATGATATCACATTTAGTCATATCTATCATTATAAAAGTGAAGCAACTCCAATAGTTGCATAAAAATCCCATAGATGGCGTTACTTGTTTGTACAGGGCACTAAAACTTTTAAATATTCATTATAAAAGTGAAGTAAGTCACAAGTCACTTTAATAGTGAAGTAAGTCCGGAGTTGATTCACTTTTATTGTGACTAATTTTTGACACGTGGTGATAAGTTGTGTGTTAAAATTGATAAAAAATATTTTTATTAAGTGTTTTAATAGCTTATTTAGATGGATTTAGAGGATTTTAGTGATTCCGGGTCTGAATATCAGCCTAGTTCCGAAGAAAGTTGTTCTGGATCTGGTAAGCTTATTTAAATTCATTGTTTTTTTAACCTTAAAATTGTATTTACATTTTTTTGGTTACTTTTTTCTCATTTTATATTTTGTTTTGAATACTTACATGCAGTATTGCATGTCGCATGAACTAATCTCTTGTGATTTGCACTTGTTCCAGACACAGATACAGGCAATGATGAAAATGTTAACGAAGATAATAACCAGCCAAATCTTCAAGCTGAACCTGGACCATCTAGATCTAGGAAACGTTCACTCTACAAAGAAAATTGGGCAGTTAATAAAAGAAAGTTATTTCGTAATAGTGGAAAAGAATATATGACTAAAACGGGAGTAAGGAAAGATGGCAAAAAATTCGAAAATATTGATTGTATGTGCCCAAAAAAATGTATTACGTCATTTACGGAAAATGAAAGAAAAGAAATATTTGACTCATTTTGGAATTTAGAAGACTTCAATGCGCAGAATTCATATCTGTATGCATTGGTACAAAAAACAACGATTAATAGAAAACGCCCAAAAGATCGGTCTCGTGCAGGAAAAAACGTGTCTTTTAAATATTTTATAAAGTCTAGTATCAAGACCCAATCGGTGTGTAAGAAATATTTTCTGAGGACATTTCAAATAAGTGATGGAAGATTATATCGGTGTCTATCGAAAGATGATGTCTCTCAATGTAAAGATAAACGTGGCACAACTAGTTCCCGAAAACTTGATGATTCTGATATTGTTGCCCACATTGAAATTTTTCCTGCATATCAAAGCCATTATACACGAAAGAATAATCCTAACAGAAAATATTTAAATCCTGGGCTAACTATCCGTAAGATGTACGATCTTTATAGAGAAAAATGTGAGATTGAAATGATTGAACCCAAGAAATTAAAGTATTACATTAAAATATTCAACACAAAGTTTAATCTCCATTTTAAGGCACCGCGGCAAGACACATGCAAAACCTGTGATGACTTAAATTTGAAAATACAAGGAGCTGATGATGAAAATGTCAAGAAGGAGTTTGAGAACCAAAGAGAACTTCATCAACGAAAAGCAGATTCAGCAAGAGAAAACCTTCAGAATGATTCGAAAAAGGTTGATGAAGCATACATACTAACTTTTGATCTGCAGAAAGCTTTAGCTTACCCAAAATTAACTACCTCAGTAGCATACTATAAAAGAAATCTTTATTTATATAATCTGGGAATACATTGCTTTAATAATAACACAGGATACATGAATGTCTGGGACGAAGTTGAAGGTGGAAGAGGTTCTCAAGACATAGCAGCATGTCTTATTAAGCACTTAAAAACTCATGCGGCATTACAAAAGCATGTCATTATGTATTCCGATTCATGCACTGGACAAAACCGGAATATCAAGACCACTCTTTCCCTTTTGAAGCTTGTACAAGACCCTGACACTAGTATTGACACCATAGACCACAAGTTCTTAGTATCAGGACATTCTTATCTTCCCAATGATGGAGAATTTGGAATCATAGAGAGCGCTAGTCGCCGCCGTGGACAAATTTATAGCCCAGACCAATGGGTCGATATTATAAAAACAGCCAAACGCAAAGAACCTTATTTTGTTGTTACCGAAATGAAAAATGCCGAATTTTTAAGTACCACTGCCTTAGAAAAATCTATTACAAATAGGAAAAAAACAACGTGCGGTTATGGTTTTAATTGGCTACATATTAGATGGCTGAGGTTTGAGAGAAATTATCCTTTACAATTTCAATTTAAAGAAACACTAAATCCCGACGCACCCTTTTATAAAGTAGATTTATGTAAACAAAAGCAAGGAAGACCGGCCCACTTATACAATATTCGACAAGACCCACTCTATCCATCAAGAAGACCAGTTACGAATGCAAAGAAGAAAGATATGCTTGATCTTCTACCATACATTCCGCCAATTTACCACCATTACTACAAAAATCTTCCCTTAGATATTCCAACTCGGTCAAGCACACGTAATACCGATGAGCGTTCATCTGATGACGAAATTACGTATGATTAAATCACAACATGTCACTATAACAGTGGTGTAACTCCAGAAAAAAAAGTTTAAGTTCAGTTTTATTATATTAGTTTTTTTTATTTTCTAAGTTACTTCAATTTATTATATCTTTGATTTGTATTAAACAATATAAAATATAAAACAGTGAGTGAATGCTTATTTCTTTTTTCCTACACTTTAATTCGCAAAAAGCTCGCCATTTCAAAATTCAGTTACAAGGAGATAATTCACTATTACAATGAATGACACAAATTACACGCAGCCACACAATTATTTATCGTGGGTGGGGATCGAACCCACAACCTCTGGCTTAGCAGTCAGGGCCACCAACCACTGGGCAATCAACAGGGCACTTGAATGGTTTTTAATATTATATTATAGTACAGCATGTATCCTAACTTTGAGAACCATTCCTTCAAAGCTGCCATTTTCCCGCACGAAGGCAGGAAAGAAGAAAATCAAAATCTGATATCTACATATATAGCAAATATTTGTAGAAAGAAAACAAAAGTTAGTCTAATTGTTTTTCTCCTAGAACATGTGATCTAAATGAATGTTTTGGACGTAATATACATATGACAAGACTGTTTCAGTGAATGTATGAATGCTGTTATAAATAAATCAATTTTTGTAGAAGTTATGATACATGCAAAATTAAAAAAGAAATCATATTCCAAACTCCGGTATTGAAAGTCTAGTAAACTATTTTAGCGACATGAGATAAAAAATGTAATAGATGTTTCGTCGGATTCATGAAAAATAAGATCGAGTCTTTAAATAACGCCTCATACGTAAAATTATCCATTTTTTTTCCTTTTATATTAATCATTTTGTTATATGCACTGTGCAGGAATAGGCAGCGGCTCGACGATGAAGATGGAGATGGGCGAGCGGCTGCTGGTGCTGGAGACGGACGCGGGCGACGGCTGGACGCGCGTGCGGCGCCAGCTCACGCGCGAGGAGGGCTTCGTGCCCACCACCTACATAGCCACCACGCTCTACGCGGACGCGCACTAGCCGGTACCTACCACACTATGCCTGCCTCCTGCCAACACCAGGGTTGGGTTGCAGACTAATCAGAAAGTTCATCATCATCACCATCATAACAGCTCTAAAAGTCTACTGCTGTAAGAATCATCTTGGGGGGTATACGCCATAATCGTCACGCTTAGCAGACTGGTTGGCGATCGCAATATGATGGTCATAGTACTTAGAGAGAGGCTGAGCCCGTCCTCTGGTAGATATTCCCTCAGGACGGCTTCTACGCCCCCCACGGGGTGAGGTGAGGTGATGATGTTCCGTCTGATATTCGCCGCCAAAAGTAAATAAGTTATTACTTTTGACTTACTTGCATAATAATGTGTAACTAGCAATTACATTTAAAGCCAGTTTTTACGCTCTATGAGAAGTTGGACTGGATTGGTATCACCTTCTTAAAGAATACATCGCACCCTTAGAATATAAATGACACTATCCGAAAATATTAATTTTACAGTATGGCCGTTTTAAGTTTTTTTAAGTATTGTATGGGTGTTATGGCACTAAATAAAGGTAAATAAAACTTAGTGACTGGCTTAAAATTACAGATTAACTAATGCTGTTTCAGAATCCAGTGGCATACAATAAAATTATTGATTATTTATCAATGGCAAAGCATTTAAAAAAGAAAATTTGCATAGTGTCGGTTATAGTATCATAGTTATTCAAAACTTTTTGCTTAATGACCTCTAAGTTGTTATTTTACCTACATTGTAATGATAAAAAAGAGACAAAAAAAAGCAATATAATTACTGAAATAATAAAGAATACTATTTATTTGGCACACGCTCACAGTTTTAGGTCAAAACTACCACAAATACTCATAATAACAATTCTGTCTAAATCTAGATAAAGGTATTATCAAAATAACAGAAATATAGAATTTGTGTTTGAATAAAATTCGTAATTTTATCATAAACAACATTATTTGTTAAAATTTTGTTCTTGGATTACTACTTACTAATCAATACAAATTATTAGAGGTATTCCAAATTAAATACTAAGGATAAAAGTCTTTCAAAGTAGGAACTATATAAGTTACGTACAAATCAACGTATTAAAGGCTTAATAATCACAAAAGTCAGTCATTATTTAACTTACAATATCTAACTTAAAAATATTGTTTTTCACAAAAAACCGTAAGTTACAGTTATAAAAAATATTGTATCAAAATCATGTAGGTACATACTATAAATCTTGTAAAAACTAGATTATGTAAAAACCAGGAGTGTTAGCAATTCGGTCTTTAATCTCCAAGTTCTAGAACCGAGAAAAATATTAATAAAGTAACGTAAACCATTTTCGCACAATAATTCGTAAAATAGATCACAAAAAAACGTATCTAAAACTCTTCTTCTTACGAATAATTAATTAACTATATTTTTAAAAGGTGGACACTACCCCCCTAGTTCAAAACTCTGTCAAAGTAGGAATTGTAAAAGTTGGGTATCAAACCAGCATCTAGAAGGCTTTTCACGTCATTCTTCTTTCTTTCAGATAAATATAACTTTTGGTTATACAGCTGTTGCAATTATCGAGTCCTGTGGTTCCTTACACTGACTCTTTTAGATCCCAGGTCAAGTTTGAAACCATCAAAGTAGGATGTTTTGTAAAAAAATTTTACCTTATCATCTTCAACTCTCACCACTTTGATGACTTTTATATCAGTTAACTTTACAACTTCACTTTCAACACTTTTGTTCAGTCTTGGAACGGGCAGTTGTTTGATGTCAATGAAATCATTATAAGCCATTTCGTTTACTATGAATGGTGTGCCATGTTTTTTGCACTTCTGATGGCGGATACGCACTGGGAAGGCACATAAATGGGTCCAGATTTAAGTATTCTTTTTACTTGTTTCTCAACCGTTGAATGTGCTGCATCTCCTTCGTTCTGTGTGTTTTCACGGATTAAAAACTTGTGTGTTATAGATGTTACTTTCAAGTTAAGTACAGCGTAGATGTACATGCCGATGATGAACTGATTTTTCTGCTGGCCGCAACAGTTATCTGAATAAAAAACTACATCAAAGTCTTCGTCAGTTAAAGAAGATTTCTTTTGCACGTATTTCAAGACACAGCTGGCTATTTAATTTGCTCCACGACTACCTTGCGATTCGTCCCAGAAAAAACATTCAGTGTTGGTAAGCTCAGAGATGGTAAAATTCAAGCAATTTATCTTTGACTTGTAGAAGAAAGTTGATACTTCTCCATTTGGTATCGTCATTACCGCTTGTAGGTCGTAGCATGCTACTATAAATTTGCTTGAAACTTTTCGACAAGAGCGAGACGCGTCACGCGCAAGAAAAAATGGCCAAACTTGACGAATTTATAATCAAAATAGTAACTAAAATGATTGAATAACTGACACTATACTCAACTTGCCATTTATCCAATTACGCACTGCAAGAAAATTGAAAGCAAATTTATCGATTAAATGGCGCTTTACAGAAAATGCCCGTTATTGAGTTTGTATTCAAACAAAATCCAAATTAAAGTTAAAAAATAACTGACACTAAACAAAAACTGCCACTTATGCAATTACGCACTGCGAATATTTGCAAGCGAATTTATCGATTAAATGGCCCTTTACAGAAAATGACCGTTATTGAATTCGTATAAAATCAAAATCCTAATTAAATAACTGGCATTACACTCAAACTGCCACTTATGCACTTACTCACTGTAAATATTTGAAAGCAAAAGTGAATGGCAGAATTCGTATCGCATACTTCCGTTGATGTTCAGCTATATAATTTGTACCACTTGTTAAGACAACTAAGGTATTGATTTTAATGTAAGTATAATATTTTTAGAACTTGGGATTAATTAATAAAATCAAAAAGAATATTTCAATTATTTTCAATAAATAAACGTAATAAAATCGTAAACTAAACGTTTACAGAAATTGCCACGTGTAAAATAATATAAATGTCGAAATTATAATTAATTATTTATAAATGGGAAGAACATTACATATAAATCATATAATTATAGACTTATTTATTATACCTAAGAAAGCACAGTAGTTGCATTAAAACGTAATAATTAATGATTTAGAATAGGAACGATTTTCGTCGTCAATATTTTTTTGTTCATGGCAATTATTTATTGACAGGCAAAGTCAATCTCTCAGGTATTTATTGCTGTTGTTTTGATACATGTCATCAATTTAGCAAATAATCTTGCAGATATTACGTGAGTTCAGCATCAATTCCTCCGTGCTATAATATATATTTGTTGACAGTGGATTCACGAAAGGACTTTATCATTTAATTAAAATTACGAGTTTGCAATGTGTTAATTGCAACATTCGTTTGCCCCGACTAAGAAGACTTGAGCATTATCCGAAGAGAGTGAAGTTCTCAATAAACCCAATGTTGCTTTGTGCTATGTGATAATTATTATTGTTTGGTACTTTTATGAAGATATTCTTAGATGAAGAATAAAATTAATGTAGTTACAAAAAACAAGGAATCTATTGTTTTATTTACCTCCACTCAAAACCTCATATATAACCCCTCGCAACCTCACACAAATGTACACTGGGTTATGAACTATGTAATTAATGGAAATAAAGACCTTTTCATTATTTCAACAAATAATAGCTTTTTGCATCTTCCTAACCTAACTCGCGACCCGTTTAGGGTTTTCGGGGCAGGTTCGGAATAAATCCATGTAAAAAACTATAAAAAGAGCTACAACATTTACTTTATCACCATAACAATGTTAATGTAATAATAATAATAATATCTAGGGACAATGTGACACAGATCATCCTAGCCCCAAAGTAAGCAAAGCTTGTACTATGGGTATCAGGCGACGATATACATACTTATATAGATAGATAAATAGTTAAATACATGGAAAACATCCATGACTCAGAAACAAATATTCGTGCTCATCACACAAATATTTGCACTTACTGGGATTCGAACCCAGCTTCGTAGGCTGGAGCACTACCAACTAGGCTTCGGTGTAAATATAATATGTAACAATCTTCATTGGTACACTAGTTAATGCTAGCATTTCATTGCCACATCAGTAGGCACACTTTGATATTTACAGTATCTTTATTACTTAGGCAGTAAGAGTGATTTTCGAACTGCAATATTTCCACGGTCATGGGGTTGACCCACAGATTACCAAACGTAACCTTAAAATAAAACTGGCTATAACTTTTATATCCCAAGTTCTAAAAATCTAAGAAATTAAAAATGCCTTTTCTATCACATTAACCACCAATTAAAACATAAAATATCCCGTAACACGAAATTTTACTAGCGGTACAAATGTCTCATACATTTTTGCCGTTTACCTTTATTTAATAAATGGCACTTAACACAATATGCCAGTTTTTAACTCACCTGGACAAGGGTTCCCTCCGGTGATTTGTCGCGAACTGGCGTAGTGCCGGTTTATGAATTACCGACCGCACAAGTTGTTACAAATTCATAAGTGACACTAGTGTCATTTCATTGTGTGCCACTGTTGATCCTGGCTTACAGGAGTTGCAGTGGTGGGTAAGAGGGAGGGACTAGTCCCGTCTTAAAAAGAAAAGTGACACTAGTGCCATCTAGCGAAAATTTAGCGCATTAGAGCTACAGGAGTCTTTGCATTAGGCGCGTTTCGTCTTACGCATTTTGACTGTATACTTAACTAAAAAATAGCATTTTATGTATAGTGCCACTTATGTTTTAAGGGTGCGACATTGCAATAGCATTATAGCTATGGGTCTGCGAATGAGTAAGTTCGCTAGAGCTAAATTGAGTTGTCTACTAAAATACTATAATCGCCAACTAAGAATAGGATCGCGCTTGCTGCCTACTTCACACGATAACTGTCAAATTAATACTGCCAGCAAAAAAAACTGTGAAAATAAAAAAAATATTTTTTATTCATAGATTATTTTATATTCATTTTTATCAAATGATATTTCTTAGATTCGAAGCGAAGCGAAAGTAATGATGATTCTGACTACGACTACGACGAGGATGACGCTGTGTTAAGCGGTATAGAAGAATTATAACCTGATTATAACTGACACAATAAAAAAAAATATATAAACATGCAAATCCTACTCATGTATAATTAATTTGGCGTAAAATTGATTAGAAATATTAAAAACGTGAACAAAAAATAAATAAACAGAGTATAAATTTTTCTTAATTTTTTTGCACACCGTACGCTTTGGTAATGAAGTTCGCGAGTAATGCAGAACAAAATGGCGTCTTGACAGTACTATTCTTATTTGGCTAGCATAATAGTCTGTAAAGCGAATGCTATCACATGTTCGCCGATTCGATAGTATATAAAAAAATCTAACTATAAGAGCTTATGCAGACAGAATATTTTAGAGAAACCATTTTTAGAAATTATTCGATTTTATAAATAGCAATTTAATCGTAATTTTTCAAGTCTAGATTTTAATCCTAAGACGGACTATACGGCATCAAATTAATTACAACATTATTACACGAATTTACGGTCAGTTAAAGGAGATAATGATATTTTCAGATATGAAAACGGACGTGTGAGCCCGTGACGCCGAGCCACAGTGGTCCCCCGGAGCTGCGCGGGAGCAGCGGCTAGCGCCCTAGAGCCGCGTAAATATATCAAATGTATTGTGGCCTATATACTAACGAATATTTTTGCTATAATTTATCGTATCGAAAATGTTCGCATTATTTTTTTAATCGTGTTCTTTCTATTCCGATTGTTATCCTGGCGTAGGCCACCAATGAACAAAAAGGAAACATTCCATGATCTTATTTATTGTGTATAATAATATAATATTGTTGGTTATGTGGCATACATATTTTCATGTATGAATGAAATCGTCATAGTGTAATGTTAATTATTAATATAAAATGGTGTAACTCATCTAGATCTTCATTGTGCCAGCTGTTTACGTAATAAGTTTGTATTTCGTACTTATGATAGTTGTAATCTTGCTTTTATGTTATTTGCCATTGAGTATTTGAAATTATAGCAAAAATAGATAGAGCATAGGTGTTATGAACATGTGTAAAATATGTAAACTTAGAATTAATTGCGAATATTATGCGATGGGTAACATGAATATCATGGAATGTGTAAGGAGCTCGACCTATCTAGAGACTGTAATTTGCAGAACATCTTCGTCATCCTTGACAAAATATGATAACCTCCCCCTCAACCCCATGGAAAACAGGCATTTAATCAATTATTTCTTTAGAAATTTTTAGACCTACACCCCAACCTTATGTTAACTAATACGTCTATCAGCAGACGCATTTGGTTGTGAGTGTATCATGTTTTGAGTATTACTACAAATTTTAAATACGTGACAACCCTATGTGCAGACACCAGCACATCCAGCTACTCCAATCTGTCGAATTTCTTTTATAGATTTTCAACTTTATCACAAAAGCATAAGGTTCTATTTCAATTGGGGAAATTTGACAGATTGGGGTAGCTTGATGTGCTGGCGTCTGTACATCTAAATAGGGTTGCCAGACTTTTAAAACTCAACGCCATACTCTGTGCCTTATGTTCTAAAAACTAGATACCCGTGATCACTCATGGCGTCACAACGTACCTATATCGGAATATTCAAAGCCAGAGAAGGATTGGACCATCATATTATGCTAAAAATGTCCGGCTTAATTAAGACTTATGTTTTTATAGGCAGGTTTAGCTCCTTATATTACAAGTTATTTATGTTACACTTTGTAGACAGATATAATGATAATGAATAACAGTAATATGGATTCCTGTGTCAACTATCACACGAGATGTATTGTATAAATAAATACTTAGATACTTTAATGGAATTTTATATAAGATATTATCTAATACAGCTAGCTAAAAGTCACGATTAGCCAATGTTATTTTCTGAATATACGCTGTTTGCGAAAACTTATATATAGTTCATTGTATTTATATTTAGGTGAGATGATGTATGAGAGTGAAGCATACAATTTTTCTACAAATATAAAATTATTGCGACAATTATTAAGGTCTTTGATTTATTACTTACTGATACCTGAGCAAGTTCCTAATATCTTTGTAAAGAGTACCCTGGGAGAGATCTGCATTACCCTCCCCTGTTGCCGGCTCCTGCCAGACCGGCATAGCGGCTGCGCCACATACAAATCGCTACCTTCCCGGAGCTGCTTGCATGTGGCGGCAGGAGAGGACACTTCTCATACTGCCACAAGTTTATTATACTTAGTCTAATACGACATTGACTGCACGTGTGGCGCAGCGTGTAAGACAGTCGCTCGCCGTTTCTTGCGCGGGTTCGAGTCCCGCGCGGGACAACTACTTGTGTGACCCATAAATTGTGTTATGAGTGTGGATGTCATTTTTGTCCGTCTATTATATGTTTGTGAAGTACTCTGCGACACAGGGATTAATTTCCGTAATGCGGGCATTGTCTTTTTAACTAAAATACAATTAAGTGCTTAATTGTGAGAATAACATGTTTATATACTGACCATAATTATAAGTTAAATGTTAATATACAAGTGCTGAATAAATTTCATTATTTCATTCCACATATTCTACACTATTACATTTTTTCATTAAGGACTAGTTAAACATACCTGTAAATGTCCTTCACAGATATATTAACCCTGATAAAAATAGTTTGTTAACATGTTCATTGAATGCAAAGTTAGAACTGGCATGCCTAATTTTTGTTTTCCCAAAGCAGTAGGTACTCACTGCCTCACTGTAGCCTCATTGTCCTCATAACTGTAAACATCATATTAATAAAAACCTGTTGGCATTCGTACGAGGATACATTCTTACATTTTTTCCCAGATCTCTCCATTATCACATGTCGTGTTAATATGTTGACAATGGCTTTGATGAGGTAGGTACATGTTTCTGTTAGTAGGTGTAAATATTTGTCATTTGATGGCGAAAGATCCGCACGTAGTTCCTTTCTAATCGGAGTTGCGACGGCCTTGTAGCTCACGGCCACATAAATTACCCGTCAACGTGCATCGCAAACTCTTGGGTAAATACGCATATTTCAGTAGGCTTTTTATGAGGATGATTTATGTATTCTGGTTCTGGGTATGCTTCTTCAAAGTAAGACATTAATTCCTTATTTTTCTCCAATGTATCGCATTCGCAGCAATATATTTTAATTTATTAACATATTTTAGGCCCTGGCACTGGTACTTCCTTTACATATTATCCTACTTAATATTATAAGGGCGAAAGTTTGTGAGTGTTTATTACTTCTTCACGACTAAACGGCTAGAGCGATTTTAATAAATTTTGGTATAGAGTTAGCAGTCACCCTGGATTAACACATAGCTTATAATTTATAAAGTTTAACGTGGGTAAAACTGCGGGGCACTGCTAGAGCAAGATTAATAAGCACCATAGTAGATATAAGTGGGTAAGTTGCTCTGACTGTGTGTTATACCCTTATACTAATCAATTGTGATGAAACTCGCGTGTAGATTATTTGAACTCTGGAGAACGACGATACTTCATGGCTTCCTCCGCGATTTAAATCACTCAGACGGTTGTTGAACCCGCAATCGGAAAACTATTAAGAAGGATTAAACATGATAAGCTTCCAAAGTCGTCGATATGTGGAAATATGGGTATTACCTACCTACTCCACGTCCACAGTCTATCTCGGCGTGGAGATAGACTGTGGACTTAAATGGAACAAGCAAGTAGATTTAATGACTACGCGTACGAGGAAATTAATACACATTTTCAAATCACTAAGTGACGCTGCAACAACAGTTGGATTGGAACTTGTCTATGTGGCCTTATGCCAGTTTGTCTTACAGTACTGCATCACGGTATAGGATGGAGCAGCTAAAACACATCTCTTCCGACTTGAGAGAGCACAACGAGCTGTACTAAAAGTAATGACTAGAAAACCTTATAGATACCCAACGACTACATTGTACTCGGACTGTAATCTACTCACAGTACGACAGCTCTATGTGCTCCAAACAGTATTAAAAAAACATCCCACAGTCCCCCCACCTGATCCAGGGAAACGTAAAAATAAATCGGTCAGTTTACCAGTCACCTGCAAAACTTCATTTGCTCGAAGACAATACAATAGTCTAAGCTGTAAAATATACAACAAAATACACAAAAAATTAAATATCTCAAACCAAAGTAAGAATATAACTAAACATAAAGTTACTACATGGCTTCGTCAACTCGACTATCTGGAAACAGAAAATCTAATTACATATATCGCATAAATAAACAATATCGAATATTATCGTCTCATACTACCACTCACACATTACTCACACAGACATACACACACATACCCACACACACACACACGCAATCTATTTTGTTTTTGTTTCTTTTTATCTCTTTAAGTAATTTTAATTTTTAAATAATTTATTTTTTACATATACAGCGCAGCGACTGCCTCCAAATGTAATTTAAAATAAGTACACGATTGTACACTGCCTCCCAAAATACAGGCAAATTAGCTTAGCTTGGGAATCAGTTTTGGACAACGTATGCAATAATTAAGTACCTATAAGGCTCTAAACATTGTACTGAAATGTGAATGCATGTATATTGGTGTCAATAAAACATTATCTTATCTATCTTATCTTACTATATAAATATTTCCGCGCACAATTGTGCAATGTTTAGGTTTTTGATAGTTAGGAAATGTCTTCAACAAATACTCCAAAAAGTTGTACCCGTATATGCACCAATGTGTCTTTTATTTATTTACATTGTTTTAAAACCGTATCAGGAGGATTAAACTCTTAGGGACGTGACCCTAACAGGACGTGATCGTTATTAAACATTTGTTAGGAAGACGGCACTGTCATCTAAGTATCTATGTATTCAAATACTCGTTACTCATTGGATGGAATTATGAAAGACTTGGTTTGATTCGAAGGAATAATGAGTAAGCCGGAAGTTACTTAGATTTACGGAAACAGCCGTTCCTGTCTTTTAAAACAAGGAGTCCACAGTCAGTATTGAAGATATTTATAAAAAAAATCATCAATCACGCGTCGTAGATCATTCCAAGACGTAAAATCCCGTAGTCAAAAGCGTATTTACTCTTTAAGTTTAGGTGAGTATAGTTTAGTTTAGCAAAACTAAACGTAGTAGACTGATTCTTTAACCGTGGAAGGCAACTGATATAAGAAAACTATAAGGGACTAACAGAGAAAGGTTTTAACTTTTTGTCTATTTATTTGATTTATTATCTCGAGGATCGCCCCAAAATATCAGAGATTTTACGTTTAGGAGCTGGTTCTTCGAACTAGAAGTGGAAGAACCTACTAATGATCGCCGATGAATGATATATTCCAAATGATCGCCGAAGTTAAGCACTCAGCAGGCGATCAGCATGCACCATTCTAGCTAGTATGGAGACGAAGACTCTGTAGCGTTCAGCCAATGACATCAAAGAAAAACACTGGTATATCTGCCAGCATGAGGTTTGGTTGAACACTGGAACATGAGTAAGTATACTTGAAATGAGTCTTCGTCGACGTGATAGGTATGCTTAAATGAGTCTCAGCTAGATTGTTAGTAAGAACTTACGAACAAGTTAGTAATAATCACAGACATTAAACAAAAAAGACGGAACACGTAAATAAATAAATAAAGGTTGTGTCACTGTGCCACCCCATGGGAGACTGCAGAACAGTGCCAACGTATTTACAGTCCAGTCGGCTGGCAACCATGATTAAGACGCTGTTGGGGCTGCCCCACATTCTGCGCACCACTGAATCACACCTTTTGCGCATTGTTGCGTAAAAGCAATCTACGTGCGCATTTGTGAACAGTTGTCACACTACAGAAACAGAGAAGTATACTTACTTAGATTAGATGTAACAAAATTGTAATTTTTTTTTGCGTTAGTGTTATAATAGGTAATTCGTAATAGGTACAGACGCCAGCACATCCAGCTAACCCAATCTGCCAAATTTACCCAATTGAAAGTGAACTATACGTACAAGATAAAGTTGAAAATCTATAAAACAACTTTGACAGATTGGGGTAACTTGATGTGCTGGCGTCTGTACATTCAACTTGCAATATATTAAGTAACAATGAAGATGTAGATAATATTTTCAGCTATTGTAAACTTAATAGAATAAGCTCTACAGTCTTCTAGATACATTTAATATTCTTTGTTTGTTTGATCGCAAGTAACATATAAAGGCGGTGGTGTATCTTAATTGTGATCTAACGTGGTGGAAGATGTCCCGTTAGAGCATAATTTACCCCAAAAACTAAAATTACAAACTATAAACTCCGCTTAATGATAATAAGGCCAGAGCTGTAAGAACCATATATAAACTTGGTCCGCGAAAATCTTTAATAGAGAAGTTTAGAGAGATTAACATTCTGACTGTAGCATGTAGGTAGATTATATATATGACAATCTAATTTTAGCAAAAAAATAAAGAATCCTTCTGTAAAAGGAGTGATACTCAGAAT
Source organism: Pseudoips prasinana (assembly GCA_951640165.1). Classification (NCBI taxonomy): domain Eukaryota; kingdom Metazoa; phylum Arthropoda; class Insecta; order Lepidoptera; family Nolidae; genus Pseudoips; species Pseudoips prasinana. Next base: position 28,042,825 of record OX621236.1, on the reverse strand, counting down.
ATAAATACTAGATATAAGCATAACTTTGTGTTACACACCACCCGTCTCCACAAAGTAACTCTTTTATGGGGCAATGTATAAGATTCTATAATAAACTTCCTAGTCCCAGATATCCGCAAAATTTCTACGAATAAATTAACACATTTAAATACATTGTAGAAATATTTTTTTTAATAAATCCTACTTAGTTTTCTGGCAGTGTTTCTCAGTAGCTGTCACGTCATGCACTGCACGGTAGGGTAAAAAAATATTGACGATTCCACACAAATGTACCTTATATTTTTATGGAATAAATGAATTTTGAATCCATACGACAATACTATCGGCAATTTTTAGGGTTCCGTAGCCAAATGGCAAAAAACGGAACCCTTATAGATTCGTCATGTCTGTCTGTCTGTCCGACCCTATGTCACTGCCACTTTTTTCCGAAACTATAAGAGCTGTACTGTTGAAACTTGGTAAGTAGATGTATTCGGTGAACCGCATTAAGATTCACAAAAATAGAAAAAGAACAAAAGTTTGAGGGGTCCCGATGAAAAAAATGTATGGATACGATGAAAAAAATTTTTCATCGTATCCATACATGTGGGGTGTCTATGGATAGGTCTTCAAAAATAAAATTGAGGTTTCTAATATCATTTCTTTCTAAACTGAATTGTTTGCGCGAGAGACACTTCCAAAGTGGTAAATAGAGTGTCCCCTCCCCCCTGTAACTTCTAAAAAAAAAGGAATGATAAAACTAAAAAAAAATATATGATGTACATTACCAGCTTTCATTTAATCAACTGAAATACTTGCTGCTACGGAACCCTTCATGGGCGAGTCCGACTCGCACTAGGCCGGTTTTTTATTACAGGTTGGCAGTACGCAGGTAGGTATTTAATATTAAATCCGGCTTAACCGCCTAAATTTCTCTTGGACCTGTTGAGTGACATAAGCGCGTCTCGCAAGTTAGAACGGTATTTAGTTTATGCAATAATTTCTAGGATCAACCTACTTACTTACACACATATTAATAGAATCGTAAGGAAGTCAGACTTAAATATACATATTTAGAAATTTCAGCATTGTATATTTTTAATAAAAAATTATTATTACAGTTTACAAAATGTTTGTTTGTGTATTGGGCCTCTATGCTATTACTAAGTATTGCAAAAAATTAAATAATTGTTACGAGATACTTAAATGTTCCTTTTAGAGGCGCATTACTAAAGCTGGTCCCGTGTGATGAGTTAAGATAAATGCTCTTTATTACACATATACACTATACAAAAGAATTACAATACAAACATGTGCAATAGGCGGTCTTATCCCAGTCAGCGATCTCTTCCAGATAACCTTAGGATGGACTAGAGAGGATAAGGAGGTAGTGAAACACGTATTAGAGATAGAGATTACATGGAAAAAGAAAAGGGTGGGAAACAGTAACTTATGCAAATAAATGTACACACTAAATATATATAATATATTTTATGAGTATTCTTATATTATTTTACGTATATCATACATATGTACAGACGCCAGCCCATCCAGCTACCCGTATCTGTCAAATTTCTTTAATAGATTTTCAACTTTATCACAAAAGCATAAGGTTTACTTTCAATTGGGGAAATTTGACAGATTGCGGTAGCTTGATGTGTTCGCTTCTGTACATGAATATAATAACAATAGCATGGAATTACATATTAACTGGCAAAAGTGTTCGTAACTATTGTAGAGACAGGCAGTGTTTCTTCACAAGGACTTGAAAAATATTTATAGATTGGGCTTTTCTTATTAATAATGGAAGTGCATTCCATAGACGTGTAGCTACGGACGGTAAAATATTTGTTATAGAAGTTGGTGGAATGTAGTGGTAAAACATAACTTTGTGTCTTCTGATAATCTTAATAATTTCATATGCGCGACATGGAGCAACTTAAACGTTGTTTAAATTAAAGGATTGAACAAAATATAGTATAAATGAGACAGAATATGCGTATTCCGACGAGAGCTTTTGGGAACCTACTTGAGTTTAGAGCGAAATTCGGATACGTGATCATATTTGCGAAGGCCAAATATAAATCTGATACAGACATTTAGGAGTCACTCAAGTTTGTCAAGCCGTTCTTCAGTTACATCAAAATAGCTGGCATCGGCATAGTCGAGATTAGGGAAAGGAACAGTCTAGCAAGCGCAATTTCGATTAACAATGGCGAAAAGTTACGATGTCGCTTAGTTTGAATTAACTACCTAGTTAATTTATTTTTCTTTTGTCAGCTTTTTATGTACCCAAAAATTGTTTGGACTTTTTTAATTTCTGTACAGACGTGCTGAAAGAGTTTATGAAGGATTGTAAAATGTCTAGTAGAATGCCATATGAACCCATAACGAAAACATAAGACTCTCTGACTAGCTGAAAATGGCGTATTTGCAGTTCTTGTTATAAATCAACACAAAGTGATGGAGACAGGTGAGTGGATAGGTCTTTTAATATAAAACTAAATAATCTGAAAATCTCAGTTATTAGGTGAAATCTCATCCAAAATATTATGAAAACTTTAACTAACTTAAGTATTTTTTTCTTAATTAAATTTTGACCACCCTGTACTGGCACAAATATGTAATGCCATGCGATGTTGAAGGCGATGGGCCTTCATTCATTTTTGCGATTCTACGAAAAAATATTAATTAGTACTCAGATAATCAAAATATTCTATTGAACATTTTTGTTTATCTATTGCGGAGATTCATTATGACAAAAGGAAGTTATTTTTCTTAAAATAGGATTAAAATGAACTGAAATAATTTGACTAACCCACGGAACTTTTCTGCAACCAATAACATTCCATGTGCTTCTGAACCACTGGAAATTGCTCAGTGCCACACCTACCTAGGCTTAAAAATAGATAATAAATTTAACTGGGTTAATCATATTGATTATATTTGTAGTAAGTTCAGAGCAATACTAGCTAAACTAGCAATTTTATTACACAAATTACCATATAATACACTAACACTTCTATATCTCGCTCTGGCAGATAAGATAATTAGTTATGGAATATCCAGTTATGGTAGAACTTATTAAACCTACCTAGATAATATATATAGGTTACAGTTAAGACTATTAAAAACTATAATAACATTAAGAATCAAATATAACTATGAAAACAACTTTTTAAATACTGTAAAGTTTTGCCTATTACAACAAAGTAAAGGTGGCAATAGTATCCGAATATAAAAAAAAATTTAATCGTTACTTAAATATAATAGACTTAGTAAATTCTCAAGTATAGTAGGTGTATCCTTTCCTCTATTATAAATACATTACCAACATACATAATAGATAAAATTAATAAATGCAAAAACGCAAAGAAAACGCATTCATTAGTAAAACATAACTACTTAGTACAAAGTGGGAACGACGCACCTTCAGATGTTCAAAACTCGAACATATCTATTCGCTGGCTACGCCTTTGCCAATTAAGACGTAAAGTGTAACTGATTAGGCGCACATAATCTTTTTATTATTAGATTAAGTGCCTTTTACTTATTTTTTAATACCAGTCGTAACGAATGATTGATTCAACAATAAACTATGATTGTCTGAATCCGAGTATTCTTATTCTTACATTTGACTTGACTTGAATGCAATGTCTCGGCAATATTAATGTCTAACACTTTTCACGAAGCCTAAACAAATTGTAAAATTATGAAAAGGGATCAAATTAAAATAAACATTAGGTCAACTGATCCCGTAGGACCAGTATGAGCTGGATCAGTAGACTAAAGAGCTGCGGGACATATTCATCCCAATTAATAACTTTAGCTGAGGCGCCCATTCTCTATGTCCGTTTTTTATGGTAGGTACCTACTAGTCTCTCCCTCCTTCCCACCACTGCAACTGCTTTAGGTCAGGGTGAACAATGACTGCACGCAACGAATTTAAAGACATCGCTACATTCGGAATGAAACCATTTACTCTAACACTCCCTGACTATAGCTAGTAACAGGTAGGTACAGCACCAGGATTCAAGGAGACTATTGAGTATCAACAACTAACAATTCTAATATGCTGTAATAAATATTCTTTTAACTGAATTTATGTTTTAACACGTTATACTAAATTATATCACTACTTTACATCTAGATCAATAAATTCTTTCATTCAATTCAATTCAATTCAATTCAATTCACATTCTTATTAATTATTTACATTATCTTAAACTGTTATATACATTCTAATTTCAAATTGAAGGCCCATCCAGCGATAAAAATATAAATAGATTCAAATCTCCAACCACACAAAAAGCTTGCATAGTAGGTAGATACTAATGGATCTCACCGGTCCAAAAGCGATCGGCGAGGTTAAGCAACTAGGCTCGCGGTCAGTCCATAGATGGGTGACCACCAAAGTAGTTTCATTTCTGAGCGTCTCCGTGATTCGGAGGGCACGTTAAGCTGTCCGTCCCGGTTGTAGTCATTAGACATCAGTCGTTAAGCCGTGTGAGAGGCCTACTGGGCGTCTTGAACATCTCTGACACTAGAGTAACCACTGCCCATACGAAAAGTAAGTAAGTAAAAATGGTTTAAAAATATGCAAGTATTTTTTTTGCAATAAAATGTATGTCAGTACTCTACTCGCTCTCCGCTCTACATCACACGGAACAACACGCAGGCACATCTAGTAAACTTAAATATATATATTATATACTTATCTAGTTACGAAACGAATAACAAGCACACTTATAATGCTGACATGTATGACTTTCAGATTTAAAAATTTCTATTTCGTATATCAGTACTTAGATGTATAAATACATGGTTAGGTAACCTCCAGAATGAGCATACATATAGGTATTCAAAGTAGACTTAGATTACACTGATATGATTATTGCATGTCAAATTAATTAGGTAATTTTAATTTGAAAAAAATAACTTTCCTCATCGCGTATGTTCGCATGAGAGGTGAGGTGCTTACATTGCATTCGCTGCTCCAATGGCCGAGCATCGCCTTCCGTGTCTCGCCACGCAATTATTACATCATTGGATTCGCTAACCAACAGACATTTACGCAATTAGACATCCATTACTGACTATATGAACCCCTCCTTCAAATCTATCTATATAAACACACCAATGTACAGCGTCTTTAGCGAATTTCACGTTCAAACAGGACATATAGAAGTCCTGCCCTAAACGAGTTTATGGGTAACGGGTTGATACTATACACAGCATCCCGAGGTCGGGATTGTGCAAATATTTAAATGGTTTTCCTGGTACGGTTGAAATAGACGGAGATATTACATAATGGCGGACCGGCGAAAGAAAAATTGCAGCTAAATATCCTTTGAACGTATTTAGAATTTCGAGGAATCCTATTTGCAACAAAAACAATTTGATAGAGCGATTGAATTCGATAGAGATTTTACTTACTTTAATGTCTCTTGATGAAAGAACGTTTATCTGTATAAGTTGTTAAGTTCGAGGCTTTAGAAAAGGCTTTAGTGTTTTGTTAAGCCGGTAAGTTCACAAAGCGTTATAGGTAACTTTAAAAGCGAACGTGATCTAGTACTTAAGTAGGTAAAATAGCTCATTTTGTTCGGTGAATTTTCATGAAACTTCGTTACTATAATTTACTTACCTTGGTTGTTAAGAACTTTTAGACTTTTCCCTCTTTGAGCTGCTGGCCTGTTGGTCAAATGTTTAGTGACTACTAAGCCAGAGGTGGTGATTCGATCCCCACCCAGGACACTTTGTGTGATAGGCACGATTATTTGTTCCCCTATCTGTATCTATAATTTGTATGTATTTAGAAGTATATAAAATGTTTATCTGTTGTCTGGTATCCCATAGTATAGGCTCTGCCTAGTTTGAGATTATATGGCAGTGTATTAGTTGTTCCAAGAAAATTATTTATTTATTTATACATCATATTATTGAGAGGGGTTGTTCTGTAATGCGTCAGTGATGTCATCTGTATTTGCATAAGAGAGCTACGGTAACCGTATATTTAGGTGGGTCGTACCCTTGTCTGTTATATTTATAATAAAATAAAAAAGCATAAAAAAGCTGGGAAATATTTTGTCAATCGAAAGCAGTATTACCGATTTATCGTCACAAATCTACGTCTGAATTGCAAGTCTCAGATACGTGACTCTTCCAATGAATTCATAGGAATGCTATATTACGAACCCACATAAACCATTTTGAAGGTACGAATAAACATACATAAATAAACCCTAGAAACATGCTATGTTTTTTGGACAGTCTTGTAATAAAATATGAGACTGTTTTCTTTATTAATAACACAATAAAAAGAGCATTTTAAGTAATCACTCAAGTAATTTTGGTAATAAAAGAGAAATATTGCAGCCATTTTGAATAATTTTGATGTAATATAATAGAGTTTTAATTGTTTTATGGCAATAATTTGTGGCAATATAAGAAGATATATGGTCAATTTCTTTTTCTTATTTTGTAAACTGAACATCTTGTTCGTTTAGGTTATTGTCTTTTTTAATTAAAGTACCTGGCACAACTATAATTACAATAAAATAAAAACTGGCCCAATGCGATTCGGGCTTGTATACGTAGGGTTCCATAACACAACACAAAAAACATTTAAATTATTTGTGGCAGCTTTTACTCCCGGTGGGTCGTGGATTTGATAAACTGCCTGAATCTACACTATTCGTCTAAGACAAAGGTATGTTTAAGGTTCTTATTGGTTGAGGGATGAAGCTCCATGAATCAGAGTGGACTTTAAATGCGGTTGTTATGAGAACACCTGAGAAAGCACAGTCCTAATACACAGTATTTAAACAACTGAAATTTGTGTCAAATATTATTTATTTAGAAGTTATTATTATTTATTTATTTTCCTCTCTGTCGGCGTCCTGGGGTTTATTTATCACTTTATGCACATAAAATTGTACCAAAGCGGACTTAATGTCCTAGGCATTTTCTGCTAGTCAACCTTAGGGTGGTGCAGAGAGAGCTTGGTAGGTGCACAGATCATAAAGTAAACATTAATAGTAAAAAAAAACTGGATTATACAATACTATAAAATACTATATAATGCAATAAATACGATATAATACTATACTATATATATAATTGTATACTATAATAATATAATATTATACTATAAAATACTACACTATACTATTCAATCCGTACCGTACCATTTCCTGTGTGGCTGACGGCAAAAATCCACCCAATCTCATCCCGTGGGGGGCGTAAAAGTCGTCTGAGGGAATATATACCAGTGAACGGGTAGCACCGTTTCTCTGAGTACTATGACCATCATACTCCGATCGCCAACCCGTCTGCCTTGCATAGTGATTATGGCACATCCCCTCAAATGATGGGTCTATGGGGGAGGCCTTTGTCCAGCAGCGGCTAATATGATGAAGATGACCGCGGTTTGTTCGCAATCCTGTCACTTGAATACTCTCAAATAAAGAAAAAACAGTTTAGTATCGAATTAATGTCTTCCATAACGGAATGACTGATTACCGTAATGGTAATCAGTTAAAACGTTTTAAGCAAACAGAGCGAGCGTGTAAAAGTAAACATATTATGCAACACTTCCATTTCTCAAACCACTCCAACAGGTTTTCATTACGCTACAAGTTCTATTGTGAAATGTTGTGACGACAACATTTAACACGTCTTTATACAATTTACTGACAGGACCGATACGATTACAGGACTATGGTAAGACTCATTCGCTGATCTAATGGCTATGCCGAAAACATAGATAATCTTTACACAATTGTTTTATATTGGCACGTTATACACCGTCAAAGGAGTTGGTGAATTTTGTCTTTTACTTATTATATTTTAAACCATACCTCTCGGCATAAGTTAAGGGCTATAAAGATAAAAAAATGGAGCACTTCAGATACCATGTGCCAGGAATTACTTAACAATGGAGCTTGTTCGACATGATTTTTATGTTATAATTTAGTATTTACGATTATGAAAACGACTTAAAGCTGCAAGATGTTTTGAATTTTACGCGACAATTTTAAGTAAATCTTCTTTCTTCAGCTTTAATTTGGTTTGTGGAATTTTTAAGATAACGGCAAAGTTTTGAAGAAGTGAAGTGTTCAGCCTGTCACAAACAAGATTTTTCAAAAGCCGACGAAATGGAAACATTATCGGAAAGAGTTAATGTTAATGTTGTCGTAGTTGTCATCCTGATACCTATATACCAGGCCACGGGTAGCAGCGACTTTCTGAATACTATATCCGCCCTACTATGATCGTCATCCCGTCTCACAGTATCCGGCGTAGAACAAGCCAGGTGGACAAAAGTCATTATCAAATTCCCAGAAATTTGTACTTTCTACCTGTAAACAACACCCCTAAACCTCTGATTCCAAGAATTGTTTACGTCTAACATTCCATATGGGTGAGTCATCGTTTATCAATGTAAGGTAATTAGGTAAGTGCAGTTAAATAAATAGGTCAGTTGCATTTTAGCGACACTTACACTACCATCTCATGGTGGTAGTTCTAATTTTGTGAAAAGTTTTAGTGATGGATTTTACTTCTGAAGGTATGTTAAATATTATTTTCTTATTAGAATCTTTTAATGCGTTATAAACATTCATAAAGTAGACTATCTCTGAATACTTAAAAAATTACCATGTTTTTCTTCGTTTTCGAACTTATCAGGCTTAGAAAAGCCATGTATCCTCTTGTATCCACTCTGAATTTTTGATATGTTTTAACTACATGCCTATAGACTATTATGTGACCTATTTTATGTAGCACACTTGAGTACAACATTTTTTTTTCTTTTTTTGTAGAAATGACTTACTCTATTAGTAAAATAGAGTTTTTCGAAGAGTGGCTTAAGCACGAAAAAGACGAAAGAAATGATCGTCTATTTCAATTTATTTTGCCTAAGTGTGATTTCTCCGATATCACTGAAGAATGTCAAAGGGAAATTAAGATGAAATTAGCCAGCATTTCTTCGAAAATTGCAACCAAGTGGGTGTCTTCAGCAAAATCAAAAGAGCGTTTCCTGAATAAGAATAAGTTGTGGCTAAAAGGCGAAAATATAGAATTCTGCTTACGATCGACTCAACCACAACCTTCTACTTCATCTGCTGATTTTTGTCGACCTAAAAAAGACCTAAAAAAGTTTTCGAAGATTCGTCTTTTAAAAACTAAGAAACGTAAAGTTGCTGATCTAGTTGAATCGCGGAGTGTTGGAGAATTAATGACTGCTGCAGAAGTAGCTGCACGGTCCACTGGATATAAAAACGTTGCCAGAGTAATAAAGGACATTGGCGAAAATCCATCTTCTGCCAGTACATGCCTTCAACAAGCAAGTGCTGTGCAAACTGATAGACCGCTAAGTAGTGACGAGGCATTAGCGTATTATATTGATTCAAAATCAACAACCCACTCATATAAACAAACTAGGAAGTGGACTATGAAAGTTGGGCATCACGTATTTCCATCATATGATTGCATTGTAAAATCAAAAAAACTGTGTTATCCTTTAGAGGAGCACATTGATGTTACACAATCTCGAGCAGATATTGAGCTACAAGCCATTTTGAACAAAACAGCAGAGCGTTTGGTCGAAGCTCAGAGAGAAGTTATCACAAGTGTGCTTCCCAATACATCGTTTACTCTTATAAGTAAATGGGGATGTGACGGAAGTTCGGGTCATAGTGCTTACAAACAGAGATTTGAGAACAGCGAAGACACTGATGAGTTCCTTTTTGTTTATTCGTTCGTTCCTTTTAGATTAATTGACGAGGGTAACAACATTATCTGGCAAAATCCTCGTCCATCATCGACAATGTATTGTCGTCCAACTAAATTTATTTTTGCCAAAGAAACCCCGGAATTGACGAAAATCGAGACAAATAAGGTTTTGGAACAAATACACAACTTGGAGGCTACATCTTGTGATCTTGGTGGTTCTAAAATTTCTATTAAACACAAGCTTCTTCTTACTATGACTGATGGAAAAGTGTGCAACGCTTTGACTGAGACACATTCATCGCAGAAATGCTATATTTGTGGGGCTACTCCCAGAATGATGAATGATGAAGGACAGCATTTTGATAGCAATCAGGATAATTTTGGCTTTGGTTTGTCAACATTACATGCTTGGATTCGTTAGTTTGAGTGCTTATTACACATTAGTTATAAGTTAGACATTAAGAAATGGCAAGCTAGGTCTTCAGAGGAGAAAGCAAGTGTAAAACAAAGATCAGACGAAATCAAACAACGATTCAAGCATGAAATGGGACTAATTGTGGACAAGCCAAAGCCAGGATTTGGTTCCACAAATGATGGAAACACAACTCGACGTTTTTTCGGGAATCCCGAACTGAGTGCTCAGATCACAGGATTGCATGTTACAATCATCAAACACTTTGATGTATTGTTAAGGACATTATCTTGTGGCTTCGAGATAAATCTTGTTGAATTTAAAAAAGCTTTGTGACGAGACCAAAATACTTTATTTAAGCCTTTACTCGTGGTACTACATGCCTGCTACTGTGCATAAATTGCTTATTCACAGTACAGAAGTGATTAAGACGGCAATAGTTCCAATAGGGCAACTTTCAGAGGAAGCCCAAGAATCAAGAAATAAAGATTGCCGGAGGTTTAGAGAGCACAACACCAGAAAGTGCTCTCGTCTCGCCACGAATAGAGACTTGCTCAATATGTTGATTTTAACGTCTGATCCTCTGATCAATAGCCTTCGGGAAATACCGAAAAAAAAGAGTAATAAATTGTGCGCGGAGGTCTTAAAGCTCATCGTAGCTCCCACTATAGAGCCTCAACTCCAGTTGCAACCAAGACCTCCACAAACTCAGGAAGACTATTTTCAATTGGATTCATCGGATTCTGAATCTGATGATTCTGATATTGAGAATTAGTTTTATTGTAAATAGATTAGTCTAGTGTGAGATTTCGATTTTTTGTATTTTTTTAATGTTAGTCTAAGGTTGTATATTTATATTTGTATATTTAGATTTAGATTTTTTGTATTTAATATGTTAGTCTAAGGTTGTATATTTACATTTGTATACATATTTACATTTAATTTTTTTGTATTTAATATGTTAGTCTAAGGTTGTATATTTATATAGAATTAGCGTTGATATTTGCAGCGATTGAGATAATTTTATTCTTATTTTTTTTTCTGTATTGTAATCGTGTCATCACGAAATAATATATTTATACACCATCTCTATGCATTTTCCTTAAATAAAATATTATGGTACTACTAGCTGTCCCCCGCATCTTTGGTTACTGCTCCACTCTCGTGGGTCGCAGCGTGATGATATATAGCCTATAGCCTTCCACCATAAATAGCCTATCTAACATTGAAATATTTTTTTAAATCGGCAAAGTACTTCCTGAGATTAGTGCGTTCAAACGAACAAACAAACAGAGTTTTTAGTTTTATAATATTAAATAAATATAGGTATATAAATACTTAATTTATAGATATAGTTCCAAAACCATGAAAAAATATTTTTGTCCACTTGGCTTGTTCTACGCCGGACACTGTGCGTCTGCAAAGCATGGCTATTATGGCATATCCGCACATATGAATGGACACAATTCGAGAATAAAGACGATAATGACAATGTAGGTATTAGGCCCGTTATTTGACATTAATATCATTTAATCTGTTTAGTAGTTGTGTCAGGCGGTTTTATCCGCGTTAAAGTTAATAAATTATAGCCTATGTGTGAATCCAGGGTATCAGCTAACTCAATACCAAATTTGATTAAAATCGCTCCAGCCGTTTAGACGTGAAGGAGTCACAAACATAAACTTTAGCCTTTATAATATTAGTGTGATATCTGTATTGTTAGCACCCAACGTACGTAACTTCTAAATATCATGAAGTTTGACTAAATGAGATAAATAATTGGATTCCAACTCAAACATAATGGAAGTCGAAAACATTCCTGGTGGGCGAGTCCCAAATGAGGACAAATTCCGGGAAAAGTTATGGCCACATTTTATCAACTTAGATAGTGTGCTATTCTGACTGGAAACTCACTTATTTGTCTAAAACGAAAGGGATAATGATGTTTATTTATTTATTATTATAGTACTACACTGGCCTATTTTATCGTGAATAGTTGTTATGTGTTATATCACTCGTATCAATTTTAAGGTAGAAAATATTTGAGGTAAATACATCCTTTATATAGATATTCACTATTTTCACATTAGAAAAATGTTAATTACCAATTTGAAAAGGACAAATCAAAATCAAGATTTATTATGTTTTATTCAATTAATCTTAATTTTGGGATCAGATGGCCGTGTGTAAATAATGTCCCAGGATATTATTGATATACATTTTAATTTAAATATATCGAATATAATTAAGTGCATTAATATAATTTTATGAATAAATAATTAGATAAATTTATCAAATCGATATACTTAACTCGAAGGAGAGTAACTTACTTAAGACGAGGGTTTTTATTATAATATTGCTTAGCTTCTGAAGATAACAATAATAAAAATATGGAGCGTTTTCTTTGTTTAAAATATCGATCACCTGATCAAAGATCAACTTTTTCTAATTTGAGTCGAGGGCACATCCTTTGATAGCATCTATCAAAATGTAGGGCCTCAAGTGGCCACATTATAGTTAGGCCCTTAAATTTGTAAAATGTACCAATGCAATAACGTAACGTATTATGGAATATGGTATGACATAACGTATGATACAATGCATTTATTCCAACCTTAGAATAACGTGGGAAGTATATTGCTATTGTTCAATTAAGGGTAACCGCAAGAGAGATTATGAAACTGAGGAATGGGATAGCATGATTGCAAATTTTTATTTACAGAATACCACCGCTCCGTGTATTGGAACTTATCTAAATGTGATTTCAGCGGCCGATTGAATTTCGACTGACCGGTAAGTAGTTATGTTTTCTGAGGTTTGGAGATCTACACACATATGTGAATCACGGGGAAACAAACTTAGAAGGTATTACAATTTTTGAACTATTTCCTCCAAATTTATCTCGATGTCCGTCAAAAAAGGTTTTTATTCACGTAGACTATTTTCTCGGTTCTGTTTTCCTGTCGTGCTCATATGATTTATAGAGACAGAGAAAGGTTTTTATTTAGAGAAGTCACGTGAAATGCAGAATGGCCCCATATATTTCCGCTTTATTTTACTGGTGTTGACAAACATGTATTTTAAAGTTCTCCTTTATTTTGTGTTCTGAGCAAGTCTCTAGTACGCAATGACTGTATGCAGATCAACCAAATTACAAACACTGACCAGATAAATAAGCAAGGCTTTTTTGTTCAAACTATATGTAGAACTTTAAAAAAGTGCTTGTAAATAGTCAGAACATGTTTGTAGTATAATTAAGTAAGCATAATTATTTTCTAGGTACATAATATAGATATTTAAGTACACGGAGCGCATCAAAAAAATTAAGTTAGACATTTAGTTTATGAATTTATGATTTATATAGCTTATATAAAGTTATTGTCTAGCTTATATATAGGTAGTATAAATAACTATAATATCTTGTCGAATGGTTCTGTCTAAATTAAGTTGTGTGTATAGCGACGGTCGCGCATTATTACTTCCACCATGGCGCATGGCGGCGCTTTTTCAAACTGATCTTTCTGAGATTTAGCTTTTATAGTAGAATCTTTCTTTCTCATTACCCATTAGGGCCTATGCACACCACGTTTTTAAGCGCTCCGTTGACGCGCGTTTGTAGTGATACACCCGCGCGTTAGCATCGCGTTTGTATCGATACAAACAAAAACAAACTGTGCTGTAGGATAAAAGCGCGCCTTCATGTCGCCTTATCCTGTTTTACTTGTAATTTTTCGGGAAGTTTACATATAACGAGTGATAGGCTATTGTTTTTCTAGGAAAATATGTCAGAACTATCGTTAAAAAGTATCAGGAAATATGATAAAAAATTAATTAAATAGGTAAGATTTTTGAAAATAATCTGTTACGGGAAATTGACATATCTATCACTTGTTTTAATTATTTTCTTAGGGAAATCTGCCAGAACTATTCATAAAAATTATCAGGAACTCCAGAACTTAATGGTATGCATCGAGAACTCTCATTTATTTGAGAGTTTTTTGAAAATGATCTGCTACGGGAAGTTAGCAAAAAATGGTAGAACTATTTTTAAATAGTATCAGGAACTATAAAACTCACCTGCATGCGACGAGAACTCTTATTTATTTCTGATCTGCTGACAAATGATCTGCCAAATTCACGGACATTGTGCATAGGTCCTTAATGTGACGTAGGATGGGCGGGGAAACGAATAGGTACCGATCCGGCGGAATGTTAATTCCTTTCCTTTATTAGTTTTATTTAGTGGTAGCTTACTAAAATGTCCTTCTGGTAAATTTTTTGCCAGTCTCAAGGGACTTGCGCCATCTACAGAAGATATTCGATTCATTGTTTTTTCTATCGTATAATTTAATGAATATGTATTCTATATAATATAATAATTATAATATCTGGGGACAATGTCACACAGATCATCCTAGCCCCAAACTAAGCAAAGCTTGTACTATGGGTACCAGGCGACGATATACATACTTATATAGATAGATAAATACATATACACATAGAAAACATCCATGACTCAGAAACAAATATTCGTGCTCATCACACAAATATTTGCACTTACGGGGATTCGAACCCAGGACCACCAGCTTCGTAGGCAGGAGCACTAACAACTAGGCTATGGTGACCGTCTAAATATAATGTATGTAATAAATATGGATTCAAACACAATGCAAATTGTTAATGAATATATAAATAAAAATAATTAATAAAATGAAATAATAAATAAATAAATATTATAGAGGTATATACCAAATACGATACACTTAGATAATAAAGCCGCGGAGTAGATGAGGTAGATTATTTTATTGAACTCATTACAAGCAGACTCACAAGAAACTTGATGGCAGTGACGTATGGCCACAATTGCTAGATGAGTTTGCGTGTAAGAAAGTAAGGTAATCTCGATTTGTTTCAATTAATCTTTGTGCGAATAATCAATCCGTCTCCACAAATTAGAAGTCCTTACAAAAACATATTAATAACATATTCGTATATTTTAATTATGTAGCTTTTGACATTCATTCAATCAAAAAGAAGTAAGTAGTTGTTGTGTAAATACTTGCCTTTCACGCCACACGTGGTTTCGATTCCCACCCAGGGGGGCTACCGGCTAAGTCGCCGAACATCGTTTTCGTGATCGTTAAATCAGCTTCCATGAGCCCATGTGACGTCATAAATGGTCCGGAATCGATTGTCAACGTTGAAGCCGATTTAACGATTGATTAAGTTATTTTGAACCTTTATTTATTTGAACGCGGATCACGAAAACGATGTTCGGCGACTTAGCCGGTAGCCCCCCAGGACAGATATTTGTGTCTGTTTGTCCTGAGTATGGGTGTCAAGTACAAGTATGTATTTACAAAAAAGTAGTAAATGTTTCATATCAGTTATCTAGTTTCCATAAAACAAGCCCTGCTTAGTTTGGGATCCATCTAATCCCACTGTGTGTGAATAATGTCCCAGGATATTATTATTATAAACTGGCTGTGCCCCGCGGTTTTACCCGCGTTAATTTTATAAATTATCACAGCTCCTCCCCCGTAGGTGATAGCGTGATAAGTCTATATGTTGACCCGACCTCTTAGTAATATTCATGCAAAATTTGAAGTAAATCCACGTATTACTTTTTGAGTTTAGCCCGGACATACATACAGACAAACAGACAAAATTCTAATAACTATATTTTTGGCTTCGATATCGGTAAGCAGATCACGCCCCAAGAATCCTTTTAAAAAAATATTCAATGTACAGTTTTGACTTTCCTACGATTTTATTATGTGTATAGATAAGGAGAATTCTATAATGACCACCATAATCACCTTTTTTTGAAATAAAATAAAAATAAAAAAGGTTTTTATTCACGTAGACTTTAAAAAAGCGCTTGCAAATAGTCAGAACATGTTTGTAGTAATATAGTTGTATACATTAGATATTATTTCTAGTAACATAGATATTTATATATATAACAGTGTGAGCAAGCTTATCGCCTCTATCTTTCTTTACCCTCACATTACCTAAATAACGTTATCTACCTCGACTGACAGTCAAATCGGTCCAGATTCACACCATAAATCAATCCGAAGATAGGAACTGGGACAAAGCCGCATTCATTGAATATTCTATTCTCCTACTCGACCACCGCAAATAATCTGACATCGGTTAGGAGTGGTAAAACCTTTCGTCATGAAATTAATTCATGACACAGAAAAATAATTAGGATCCTTTTCATTGAGTAATTTACGGTTACCGAAGTAACCTACTTTGTCTTAATTAAGTGAAGACCTTATACATACCGTGGACCAGGTCACCCGTGAAGAGGATCAGTTTAGGCAATGTCAAAGTAAAACTTTATGGATGACATCGTTGTATGTGTGAAAGAAAACTGTGATATTGGGGTTTCTCTTCTATCTCTTCTCTATTCTCAGTTTCAGCCCAGAGTCTCTCTATTAAAATGGAGAGCACGAAAAGCCGGTCTATGTCTGAACTCATTCCGGTAGTGTCAGGCAGTCGTCCCATCGTATAAGAAAGTGAAGAATCGAGAAACAGAAATTGATAACTTTAGACTTGATTTTTCAACAACTTTAAAAATTAATATTTCGAATTTATTTTTTTCATTGTTACATTGTTTACTTTACCGTACAATACTACTGAGCTAGACTACTACGCAACTACTGAGGAACACTACCGAAAAACTCAGTTTAAACCTTTTTTTAATATCAGGATCATCTTAATATCCAATTACAATTTAATTATATAACTGCGTTGAATTAAATCTACTTCTAAATATACCTGGTACATATTTTATTCCCTATAAACGTTGTTCCGTGTACATGTACCGCACAGAATAGTAATCCCAATTGAAAACTGTCAATCGTCAATTATTTTACAAAAATTAAAGCCATATTGTGTAGCAAGGTTTATTAAAAAGTTTCAGTCTATTTTAATGATAAAATTACTTGCGAATCAATAGATTTAATTCAACGCATTTATACCATTAAATTGTAATTAGATATTAAAATGATCCCGATATTCAACAAAAGGAATCCAGCTGACTTTTTTGGCAGTATTTCTCAGTAGCTGTCACGTCAAGCACTGCAATGTATGCAATAATGTATGGTAAAATAATGTGACGATTAAAAAAATAGTAAATTCGAAAATATCATTTTTGAAGTTGGTTAAAAATCAAGTAAAAATTATAAATTTCACTATATAAATTTTGTGTTTATTATCGTTACTATTGCAATTTTAAAATTATTTAAAACCAATAGAGAAAACATTTCATTTTAAAATTGGAATGCTAATATTTTATAATTTGTCCAAATCGATTGCCCTGTAGAAAAGTTAGTCGGTAATAATATGTGAACAAAAATTATATTCTTACAGTGAAAAGTATTTGAATCAACCTTGGCATGGATGACTTAATCAAAATTATAGTTAATGACGTGTTTTCTAAACACAGTAAAAGTAGCCTACTCTCAGCCCCTCCAAAATATCTTACGACAATCTAGTCTTTTCAGGTCGAATAAATTATACAACAATATCATGACCAATCAAAACTGTATTATATATCACTCCTAACTGCTATGGCAAGCCCTGAAAACAAAAGTATTTTCTAATTTCAAATTATCTTTATAGTAGACTAGCTGTGCCCCGCGGTGTTTCCCGCGTTAAATTTTATAATTTATAGCCTATGTATTAATCCAGGGTGTCAGCTAACCCCATACCAAATTTTATTAAAATCGCTTCAGCCGTTTAGACGTGAAGAAGTAACAAACATACACACTCACGAACTTTCACTTTTATAATATTAGTGTGATATTCCCGTGGAATTTCCATAGGTTTTTGGTCCGTAATTAATACAGTTGGCAAAGTTTATTCATCAAACTAAAATATGCGTAGAACAAAACTATGTTTTCGTGAATCTATGGTATTATAGAGTTGCCATTATCCTGTGGGCGGAACCGATGGTGGCGTGTTCCTTGTAATATACGAGTGGTAATGTGACTTCCCTTAGTGAATACTAAGAGCTTGTAATTTGTCAGGCCCTAAACATTGTGCGTTGGCGTCATCAACGGTTCTTTGTTATTCGAGGCTCACTCGCTTAATGAAACTTCAGTGTTCAATTAATTTAGTTGTAAGTAAAGGGCGAGTAATGCAGCGAAACCGCTTGATATGTTACGTATTGAGTTCCGTAAATAAAAAGATTAATGTTAGTTTGACGAATAACCAGCAAGCGATCACGCGATGGTGGTTAGAATTGTTCATCGCGAAATCTCTCAGGTTGACATAATAAGTGGCAAATGTTAAGGCAATCCGATGTAAATGATATTAATTTGATGTAACACACTTTCATACCGGTCTACGGGTGTTGTTCGCGCAGTGTCCGCACGACCGTCGACTCTGGCGCAGCACGCTGCAGCGCCTACGCCGCTCACCGCTGAGCCATCGCGCAACCATAACCAATTCTCACTTAACTTTTTTTAAATACAATAAAATACAGTGATAATAAAAGTGGCATACAATATTTAAGAGGATATTATACTGTGAATTTAAGGTTAGTATTATTTAATTATTTTGTTTATTTTTACTATTCGTTTTTTTTTATCGTGTTATTAGAATAGTTATCTATTGAAACTGAAAAGGTTTGGTTTAATACTCTTAACATAAATAGTGCGGCATACTTCTCATCTCAATCTATTTCTTCAATAACTAGTAGATTATTAGTTTGCGAAATAAGCAAATTTTATATTATTCAACAAAGTGCATCAGCTGATCGGTACGTTTGTTTGGGAAGTGATTTGTGAGACTTACACCGCGCGGACTCTCCTTTTTATTTTTGTACGCGATGGGATTGACAACATAAGTGTTCTAGTGACAGTTCATAAAATTAGTTGCATGCAATTCTTTTTAGTCAAGGACTGCGCAACTGCCAGCATTTTAAAAGACACTCCGACTTAATGATTATTATAAATTTTAAAACGCTTTTGCATGAATTGCACATTTGCATGTATGCAATATGAACAAATACATTTCTCATATAAAATATGTTAAGAAATATTTGTGTACCGCTGTGACAAGCTTTTACTTTTGAGACTGTCTTGAATAGTTGTATGGCAAGGCTAGGACTGTCATTGTTTGTAGTAACTGGAAGAGAACATCTCTACGTTTACTTAAGGCCTAGAATTCAATGTGCAACTATCTCATTAAACATGTCAGCAGGTACTATCGAAGAACATATAATAAGAAATATCTTGGGACATTAAACATACTGTCATCTGATAGAAAATTTGGCAGAACCTATGGTATGGCAAGCAAACTACTGATAAACTTACTTATACAAGATGTAACGTAATTAACGCACACCCTCAAACACCCCGATTGGAATATTATGTTGTAATCATAATACATAGGTACACTGAATTTTTTTATTTAACATTTATATGCATTATTATTTACTAAATTAGTTTCTTGGAATAAAGTTTATTTTTATTTATTTTGTATTGAATGATGGAATTTGTATGAATACAAATAAAACTGCGATTTTAAAAGTCTTATTACTTTGACTTGCGGTCCATTTTAATTTGTGTTGACTGTACAGGGTTAATATGACAATAATTTCGTACGTACGTAGTTTTAATTATTTTGGAATAAAAAAATACCTATATTAAAAAGATATAAATCGATTCAGTAAACGATTCTGAACAAACTATTTTCAAGATGTGCGTTAATTAAGTTACATGTTGTATATTTCTAAATACATGCATATTATAGATATATTACACCCAGACATAGAAGAAATAATCGTGCTCATCACACAAAGATTTGTTCTGGGTGGGGTCGAACCCAGGACCTCAGGCTTAGCAGGCTAGCCATTGCAATATTCATTGGTCATTTTGTGAAATTTGCATTCTAATATCTGTCATAATATCTAATATCTAGGGACAGTGTCACACAGATCATCCTAGCCCCAAACTAAGCAAAGCTTGTACTATGGGTACCAAGCGACGATATACATACTTATACTTAAATACATAGAAAACATCCATGACTCAGAAACAAATATTCGTGCTCATCACACAAATATTTGCACTTACCGGGATTCGAACCCAGGACCACCAGCTTCGTAGGCAGGAGCACTACCAACTAGGCTACGGTGACCGTCAAAAGTATTAAGAACAAATGACTAGTATGTTGGTCAAGTGGTTAGTGCCACCGACTGCAAAGCCAGAGGACGTGGGCTCAAACCCTACCCATGACAATATTAAAAAACTTGAGAGGTGTCAAGGGACACCCGGATGGAACGAAGTTATTTCTTATTATTTATTATGTACAAAAAACCTGTATACATTCAACAAAAATAATCGTCGCGCCACCACACTGTTCAATGCGAAATAGAAATGAAAATATCTGGCTTGCTTTCTATAGGAGAGAGAGAGAGAGAAACATGCGCACGCCGCACAGCTGCAAAAAGTGTCGTGACAACTTTTCGTAAGATTAGCCCCCTTCACAACGCGCGATAAGGAACTTCGTTCCAACTTTTTCTATTTTGGAATATTACTCTCTCAAGATGACCATAGCAGATTTTTTAGAAAGTGCACACAGTAATTTAATTGCACGTTATACTTACATCTATATGTGCGAGTGAGATGGCCGCGCGCTAGTTTGTAACTAAAGCCTTAATCGGTGAGAGCATATGTCCATAATTCATTGGTTTAGCTCTTATTAAAACACAATACATCTTCGATTACATTTTTACGGGGCCTTAACAGCCTCTGGCATCGGAAATGAAACAAAGTAACTCAGGTGGTCCGAAGAATTGTCAAGCTCAGGTAGCAGTGAACAGGACATATAGCTCATAGAACCGATGACGGCCGACGGAAACTGGGCCAGAGATGCTCACGAGTCGCAAGCATGTGAGGACTGTCGGAAGACCGGCAATGTGAAGATCTTTGGCTTTTGAACAGCTTGAGATACGAGTATCTGTCGGCTGACATGATACTTACTTCCTCATCGTAGGTATGGGCAGTGGTTAGCCTGGTGTCAGAGTTGTTGAAGCCGCCCAGTAGGCCTCTGACATGGCTTAACGACTGTTGTCTAATGGCTACAACCGGGACCGACAGCTTAACGTGCCCGCCGGAGCACGGAGACGCTCAGAAATGGAACCACTTAGGCGGTCACCCATCTATCAACTGACCGCGAGTCTAGTTGCTTAACCTCGCCAATCACTTTCGAACCAAGTAATTTATTTATACAATTTTTACAAATTAACCGAGCTTAACTGTGACTTTGCAACTTCTGAACTTGCCACGGCTGATATTGAACGCAGCATTTTCATTAAAATCACCATTTTATAATTGAAAACGATACAAAGCATTTACAGATTAGTAATAAACAGTACTGTTGAAGGAAATAAATAAAGTCTAGAAACGAATTGAAAGCTGGCAAAGCCTTTAATCAAGCTTTAGTGCGGCAACAAAAGACTATGCAGCTAATTGAAAATCACAGCAGATTGCTACACTGTATCGACGTTTTGCAATCAGAACCACCGGTGAGTCGTAAACTTTAAAATTCTCGTCGTATTCTAGAACAGTAGCTTTAGTTACTGTTTACTGAAGTTACTGTGTTATCGAACACCACAGCAGCATAGTCATTATCTATGAAGTTCATATACCTTAGCACAGTAGAGCAACTGCGAGTTTATAGAACACCTGATAATTTATGACCTTATTATTCGGTTTCAAACAAAGACAACGCCATCACCAGCTTAAAAAATCCAGTAATTCACAGACACAAAGCACACCCAGAATCATAAAACCAAATAACACATGGTACAAATACTTGTCATTTGAAGATATCATGTCCAATATCAGAGGATCCGATACCAAGGTCGTGGCGAAGTTCTACGTTAACTACATCTGCAGTGAATTATTTTCTTTGTAAGTCACAAATAAATTACATATATTATATTTATATATTATACTAGCTGTGCCCGCGACTTCATCCGCGTGTTAATTAGTTTATTTTGTTTTTTTAGTGAAATAAAAACTTTTTCTAAAATAAAAGTAGCCTAAGTTACTCCTTATTACATCAGCTACCTGCCAATAAAAGTCCAGTCAAAATCGGTCCAGCCATTTCAGAGATTAGCCGGAACAAACAGACAGACAAAAATTGTAAAAAAATTTATTTTGGTGTATGTACCGTATGTATATTCATATTTATGTAGTAAAAACCGGCTTTTTCAATATTACAAACAGACACTCCAATTTTATTTATTTGTTATAGATATACGACTATCAAACTAATATTATAAAGGCGAAAATTTGTGAGTGTGTGAGTGTAAATGTTGGTTACTACTTCACGTCTAAACGGCTGGAGCTATTTTAATAAAATCTGGTATGGAGTTAGCTGACTTCCTGGATTAACACCTAGGCTATAATTTATAAAATTAAACGCGGGTAAAACCGCGGGGCACTACTAGTCTTCGCTCTCCATGACCTTTAGTTTTCATTCGTATCGATGAAATGTCCCCTCAGTTCGTTCACCCGGTCGAACGACCCACAATTTCAAGATTTAACGTAGAGCGACAGTTGCATAAATCGTGCCGCTATAACGACCCTCTCACATGAGGGGGTCGTTTTATCGGGACGTCATTTTTCGACATCAGGTTAATAAATGCTCTGAAAGTTGCTAACCCCAAAAGCTACAAGCTCTAAAGGTACTATTGGGGTTCGAAACTGTGTCAAGAGCGTTTCAGGTGTCTATTACTTAGTTTACAGTTTTATTTGCTAGACAAATAGAAACTCACTCGTCGCTAATGAAAAAAGAACAAACTATGTGTTACATCTCCAAATCCGGGTAGAGAAATACGTGACTCTTAACAAATTCTACTTTAAATCTTGGCAAATAGGGCGGCGGCGAGGTAGAAGCCTACGCCACACGTACTGTCATTTTAATTCATCCATCTTAGTACTGGTGAACTATATAGCGTTAATAATTGAATGCAACAAATGTCAATGATCGTCCTCAGAATAAACTTTTTTATAGAAGCTATTTTTATAATAAGAACTTATAACGAGCTTAGAATCTTCGAGTATAGGCGACAGTTAACTCAAGTTAAACGCCAATTTAAGTTGCTTTACATACCCTAAATGAGAATTCAACGCGTATTTTTAACCAACTTCAATATAAGGAGGATATTAATTCGACTGTGTAGGTGTGTTACGGGAATTTTCGATTTTTATGAAAAACTATTAATTATTTTTATTCTTTGGTAATGTTTATGCTTTCGTAATGTTCCTATATAAAGGATATATTAAGGCTTGAACATGATTATAAAAATTGTGATATTATTGGAACGAAGTTCCTTATCGCGCGATCCGAACGGGGGCTAGACGGAAAAAATTAAGACGAAAAGTTGTAACGACACTTTGCTTTTTTTTTATTTACTAAAATTTAGCTTACTGATTAAGTTTATATTACATTATAATTGTTAATAATAATAAAAAAAAATAACTAAAAAAAATGAAATTTTATTACAATTCCTTCACTAATTAATCGAAAGGAACTTCGTTCCATTCGGGTGTCCCTTTACACCTCTCAAAGTTTTTGATTGTATTGTACGCAGAAAACATATAGATAAGAGGTGAACTTAAATGTTTTAAAATAATTTGTTTATTTGCAAAATTATTAATTTTCGTATGTTAATTAAACATGGTTAACTGGGAAGGTGGAGTTACATTTCCATACCGTGCCCAGCTTAAAGACCATGTTACTAACATAATATGAGCGCAGCAAACTATAGTGTAGCGTCTGTGTAGCGTCACCGTGGTTGTTTAACCTATTCATGGATAGCTGTTTATAAGATTTGAAAGAAAGTGAATCGGTGTAAGGATGAATGAATACTCATCAAATGTCTGCTTTACGCTGATGATCAAGTTTTACTTGCATCATCGGCGGACGAGTTGCAGGTGATGGTAACAAGTATGCATGAATCTTTTGAAAGGAAAGGGATGAAAATGAATGTAGGTAAGACGAAAGTAATGGTATTTGAGAGGGATGAATACACGACAACGTGTGATATTGAGATTGGAGGAAAGAAAGTCGAACAGGTGAATGAGTTTGTATATTTGGGAACTTTGTTTACGAGAGATGGGAAATATGAAAAAGATATTGTTAGAAGAGTAAATGCGGGGAACAGAGTGAATGGGGCACTACACGCCTTTATGAGTAGCCGGCAAGTATCAAAGAAGGCTCGACTAGCCGTGCACGATGGAGTGTTAGTGCCAACTTTAATGTATGGAAGTGAAAGTTGGGTATGGCAGAAAAAGAATGAAAGTAAAATAAATGCAGTGGAAATGAGAGCTCTGAGAAGTATGTGTGGTGTGACTTTGAGAGACAGAATTCGAAATACTGATGTAAGAGAGCGTTGTGGTGTGAAAGAGGATGTAGTCACAAAGATTGAAAAAGGCATGCTGAGATGGTTTGGCCATTTAGAAAGGATGAATGAAAGAAGATTGACAAAAGAAGTATACCTGACCTGTGTGAATGGGACAACCGGAAGGGGAAGACCACGTCGAACATTCTCTGACCAAATTGGAGATGTTCTCAAGAAAGGGCAGGTCAGAAGTACCCTAAACCGGCGAGCATGTATGAAGAATATAATGACAGTAATCGAGGCAAAAGAAGTATGCAAAGATCGTGACAAATGGAAATCCGTTGTCTCTGCCTACCCCTCTGGGAAACAGGCGTGAGTCTATGTATGTATGTATGTATGTAAATTATAGTCCTTCGGCTTAAATCAACGTACACCGCGCCACCACTGCTTGTGACCGTACAAAATATAAGTTATTGTAATACTGCCGAATCGGAACAAATATTCAATAAATAATATTACTAAATTAGTTATAGATTCCTTTTTTCCATTACGGTTGTTCACGGCTTTGGATGAACTCCTTTCGAACTTTTGTTATTAAGAAAAGTTGAAGAAGGTCAAGTACGGTTAAAACTATATTATTATGTAACATTTAAATATTTATTTATGCTGGCCATTAGTATTGTTTAATATTTATTTAAGTTTTACACAATATTGTTGCAACATTTTAAATGGTTTGTAATAGTAGATATCAGTTTCTAAACCTGCCATCTCCATTGATTATCAACACTAAGGTCTCCACATAAAGAGAAAGTTTTCACTTCAGGTATTTATTTATTTATTAATTGTTTCCTTAATATTAAAACACAAGTCCAGAAAAATACCCCACAAAACCGATCAGTCGGTTTGACTGCGTCGTATAAGATCGGCCGTGTGATTTCCAGCCTAAAAATAATTTCGGGGTTACACCACACCATCCCGTCGGTCTCGTAAAAAGCGACTAAAGGATAACCCAGGTAGTCAGGCAGCAGCGCCACCTGTGTACTAGCTATCACCTAACTGCGGTCGCCAACTTGCATGCGAAGCGCGGTGATAACGGCAAACCCCTCCAAATTGCAACGATATAGAAACCTTTGAGCCTATATCTAGCTGTGAACGATATCAGGTTGATGTTGTGATGATAGATCATTCAGTTTATTGTTTCTTTTTGTTATTGTCGCAGATAGAGTCAATGGAAATCCCTGGGATCGCTGGCGTTTGGAGGAAGGGCACTCCACTCGTCTTGTATAAGCGATCCCGGGAAGAGGTAACCTGCTGTAGCTCAGGTTGCCTAAACGCGCTTGTGCGTGATGGGGAGGGGGGGAGGCATTCGGCCCCCGGGGAGAGTCTCAGACGCTCAGTGTACGGCGGAGGTACTGGCGAGATCGTTCACGAGTACCCAGAGTCCCCGCTACAGGCACTGTGAGGCTGGCTACCGTGGTCGTTTTAGTGGGTCGGCCCTACACAACGTACGAATGGCATTTCCACCACGTAAAAAAAAGGGTTAATGGAAATAACGAAAAGTTATAGATGTTAAGGTATTGTGGGCGCTTTGATGTGCTTACAAGTGTTTAACAATGATCCCAGAGGAGAACTATTTTTATTATTCTTTCCCTTCATGGAAAAGGTATTAAAACAATGGGTTATACTAAATGTTTTTTTATAGTATGAAGGATTGTTTAATATAAATAAAATACTTAATTGATGTATAACATGCAATAGTTGTGCCATATCCACCTAACGTTGGCTAACTTGTTGTTATGTAAACACTATTATTTCATGTCAGTTCGACAAATATGTGGAACTTATTTTAAGCCGCTTAACTCATCTGTCTGCATCTATCATATCAGCCTAAAGACGTCCATAGCTGGACAGAGGCCTATTTTACTTAGTATATACCTATATACTGGGCCTCTACCGGCTAAGTCGCCGAACATCGATTTCTTAAATGGCATTCAAATAAATAAAGGTCAAAAAAGACTGAATTACTCGTTAAATCGGTTTCAGCGTTGACAATCGGTTCCGGACCATTTATGACGTCACATGCTCAAGGAAGCTGATTTAACGATTGATTAAGTCATTTTTAACCTTTGACTTAGACGGTAGAGCCCCTGGTACCTATGTATTAGTAATTTGGTACAGTCCATGAATATCAAATGAAAGTGTATTTTAATTTGAAAATAAATCACCAAGAATGTTTATCAGTCATTTTGTGAGATAATGACAATGGAATATTAAGTGCCATATACGACCTAAACCTCTTCTTCGTATATGGCAATTGATATTCCTGCAACCTAAGAAATTATCTATATTAGTCTTCGTATTATTATGTCATTTATTTATAAATTTTTGTATTTTTTTTAATTGGGTTCACTACCTGAAATAAATCTAATATATAAATATTTTTAATATTGCAAGATATTTAAATGCAACTTTCTACGTAATGCTTTTTACGCGCCTAAAGAAGATTTCCAGTTGGTAAAACTGTTTGTCCCAAAACTTGTTTCGAATCATCGAAGAACATGTTTTTAGAAAGTGCATATATTTATTATTTATTACCGTATTATTATTAATAATAATAATATAATAATATCTCGGGACACTGTTACACAGATCATCCCAGCCCCAAACTAAGCAAAGCTTGTACTATGGGTACCAGGCGACGATATACATACTTATATAGATAGATAAATACTTATATACATAGAAAACATCCATGACTCAGAAACAAATATTCGTGCTCATCACACAAATATTTGCACTTACCGGGATTCGAACCCAGGACCACCAGCTTCGTAGGCAGGAGCACTACCAACTAGACTATGGTCACGTTCATATATAATTTCATAGACCTGAAATCGACCAATTTGGGGGCTCGAATGCTACTGCGTCCTTAGGTGTTAGGGACCCTCCATGTTAACGCTAGGTAGCGGTAAACGTCAGCAACATTTCAATGAGGTAGCTATTGCTCTACCTCTTTGTTTTTGTTAGGACAGGGGGAATGCCTACGCATGCCACCCGCAAAAAGTGTTTACAGGTGTGTCGGACTCGCACCGACTAAACCTACCTGCCGTGAAAAAAAAAAAAAAAAACTAAAATATATATAATATATATTAGGTCTTTACCTATGAAATTGCCGTTCTGCAGTACTGGCCATTTCAAATCAAAATAATTTTTGTTTGGCTAAGAATTCTAATTTCAAATTAATTTTATTTTAAAAACATGGATTCTTTTTTCCAAAAGTAGTCATTTCTTTATTGATTAGTGTTACATTTTCATCGCATTTCAATCTTTTTCGTCATCATGGATACGTTAAAAATTCGAGTAATTATGGAATATGAGTACCGTCGTGGCAGCAACGCGGCACAAGCGGCACGCAACATCAACGACGTTTACGGAGCTAACACTACAAACCAACGCACCACCTGTTATTGGTTTGCTCGCTTCCGTTCTGGAAATTTCGACCTGAAAAATGAACCTCGCGGTCGTCCGAAGACTTTGGTCGACAATGACGAATTAAAGGCGGTTGTGGAAGCTGATGATACACAATCTACGGCTGAATTAGCAGCAGCTTTCGACGTTAGCGTCAAAACAATATTGGTCCATTTGCGTCAAATTGGCAAGGTAAAAAAGCTTGACAAATGGGTGCCCCACGAACTCAATGATCGCCAGCGCGAAGTACGCGTCGAGACGTGCCTTGCACTGCTCAACAGACACACAAATGAAGGAATTTTGAACCGCATTGTTACCTGCGATGAAAAATGGATTCTGTTTGATAACCGCAAGCGCTCAGCAAGTTGGTTGGATCCTGGTTCAGCACCTAAACAATGCCCTAAACGAAAACTTACCCCTAGAAAAGTGATGGTCACTGTTTGGTGGTCTAGCGCCGGTGTGATTCATCACAGCTTCTTACCAAACGGGGTGAGCATTACTGCAGATGTGTACTGTGAAGAACTGAGCACAATGATGGAGAAGCTGGCGCATCTCCAACCAGCATTGGTCAATCGCTCGTCTCCGCTGCTCCTGCACGACAACGCGCGACCTCATACTGCACAGCAGACGGTCTCCAAGTTGCAAGAACTGGGGTTGGAAGCTCTCCGTCATCCGCCCTACTCACCAGACCTTGCGCCTACAGACTACTACTTTTTCCAGAATTTGGATAACTTCTTGGCGGGAAAAAAATTCAATACCCGAGAGGCAGTACAAAATGCCTTTGAAGAATTTGTTGCCTCCCGTCCAGCTGATTTCTTTAAGAAGGGCATCAATAAACTGCCACTGCGATGGCAAAGATGCATTGATTGCATGGGTGATTACTTCGATTAATACAAATAAAAAAATTCATGAAAAAAATTCGTTTAAATTTTTTCATACAAAACGGCAATTTCATAGGTAAAGACCTATTATATATATAAGTATCTAGTCTACGCATAGGTGCTACGAAGGTGGCTCCGGAGGGCAATAATTTCGAGTTCCCCGAGCCATCACTATAAGCATCTAGAGGCTAGGCTGCCGTTGTGGTTTAAGTGGGTAACCATGTGGACTCCCACATACCTTGTTGTCTCCCCAAACGGCGGGGACCTATAAAAGGTCGACTGATAAAGTACGTCCACTTTACAAAATACACTCTAGGTAATAGCATTATGGTTTCTAAAACACATCGGGTAAGAGGAAATTGAGCACGCGTGAGTGATGCCATGTGTTTTCCAAGCATCATAGACTACGGTAACCGCTTAACATTAGTTTTTGTATACAAGGCGGCTGGCGCCCGCACAACGTTTGTGTATCACGGCTTCACTTT
Organism: Pseudoips prasinana; assembly: GCA_951640165.1. NCBI lineage: Eukaryota > Metazoa > Arthropoda > Insecta > Lepidoptera > Nolidae > Pseudoips > Pseudoips prasinana. The sequence goes on along the minus strand of OX621236.1, from coordinate 28,013,491 downwards.
GCTGGACTTCACAATTTAAAATAACTACCGATTTTGCCTGATGCTGACACCTGATTTTTTGTTTAATGTTTTAGAACTAAGAATTACGTTATTTTCATAAGAATAATAATAATAATAATGTCCTCCTAGCCGAATTTCGGCCACGGCGGCCAGTCTCAACAGAGATTAGCCATTTGCGCGGGACATCTTATAGTGCTCAAGTGTGTGCGCAAACACAGGAGCACTTTCTATTCCATCACTCTCATGATCCGATGGGACGCCTAGGTGATACGACCGGAAAGAGGTCAGGTACAGGACCGACGGCTTTACGTGCTCTCTGAGGCACGGGGGTATAATACCGCCAACTCCCAGACTTCGGGCTGATGCTGAGAAATTTTTCTTTTGACAGAAAAGTCCCAAAATCACTTTTTGGCCTGACCCGGTATTTGAACCCAGGACCTCGTTCTCTGCGGGTGAACACGCTACCGCTAGACCAACGACGCAGTTTCATTACAGGTGATGGCAACAGCCAAATTGGCTTTCACCGCAATTGTAAGTTCAAGTTGTAAAAGAATACATATACCTAGGTCCAATTGGATTATCTAATAAAAAAGAATCCCAAAATAATGTTCCAACTACTTTGGCTCCATAAAATACAATCGCAATGTCACCTTTTGCTATTTTATACGTAGTGTAATTTGATGAGTAAAAAATAAAATAAAATATGTTTATTTGAAGTAACTATGTATTTTGCTCTCGCTCAATAATCATAGCTATTGATGTTCTCACCGGTCCGTAAGTGATAGGCGAGGTTAAGCAACTAGGCTCGCGGTCCGTCCATAGATGGGTGACCGCCAAAGAGGTTTAATTTCTGAGCGTCTCTGTGCTTCGGAGGGCACGTTGAGCTGTCGGTCCAGCCATTAGGCAACATTGGTTAAGCCATGTCAGAGGCCTACTGGGCGGGTTGAACAACTCTGACACTGCCTATACGATAAGTAAATAATTAATCAATAATTGTGTTCCATTTCACCCTGGTCTTTAAAGTGTTTTGATACTTGTCTGTTCAGTCTATTTTGACTTGTCGAGTACTAATTCGCTTATACGGGTGAGATTGGGTTAATACGATAGAATTGGGAGTTTTCAAAAGAAATTCTTAAATTTGTTGATATTCGTGAGAATCGCGGCCACTTTTTCACAATATTTTTAGGGAGGTACCTCCTTGCGTGACAATTAATCAATGTTCTTCAGCCGTGATCCATCTTTATTCCTCCATGCCTGAACACGAAGCCCGAACAAGAAACGTAATGTGATTGAAAATATTATACAGGGTGTTTACTTCTTCACGTAAAGACTGATATCACTTGCTCTGCTAATTGAATATTGAGTAGTCCTGTCTAAAAACTGCCCATTTCGTTAAAAAATCAAAAGTTACGACGTCGGTGTGACGTATAGGTCGCTAGTTAAAGGTTAATAAAATTAAAGTCATGCCCACGTATTATACATATACCCCAAGGTTTGTGTTCGCTAATTAGAAAGAAATCATTTTCATTATAAGAATTTAGTTCCTATTTATATCGATTACATAATCCAAAATAATAATTGTGAAATAAAGATAACTAATACATAATTATAATAAATATATATATATATATATATATATTTCTGATTTTACATTCTTTTAATTTAGTCAGTTTTAGGTACGGTATGTAAGGTGTCTGAATTTGGCACACTAATTAGATTTAAATTATAGTGTTAATACTTAATTTTATAGTTTAGGGATTATACATAACTAATGGTGTAGTAGGTAGGCACTTTACGCCTCTGGTGTAACGTGTATTCCATATTATTAGTTATTACGAGCCAGTTAGGTGCGGGAACCCGCAGAGCTAGCGGCACTAGAGGCCTTTTTATAAATAAAAGTATAAATAAATGATTTTATAAAAAAGAACTGCGTTATGAATTCAAATAATGATTCCAGTAGGTGCAAAAGTCAATAATACTTAATATGTAGGTATCCAGACAACAACATTTAAAGGTAAAATACAAATTACTTGAATTAGGAGAAGTATGTTTCTGACGTATGAACGGAAACACTCAGTTTTCTTTTTTCTGAATTTCTTAGGAATCTTCAGAATAAAATATTATAAAAATGGCTGACTCACTCGAAATTTACAATATGAAGTTATAAAGCATATCGGTGAGCATTTGCGTGCGATTGTCAGAGCAAAAGAAACTCTCATCCGTAATGATTTGTTATATATTAGGTACTCCGCGCGCGCATTACCATTCGCGATATCTCGAACTAAGTATATTACGTCGTTACATGAGTCGCTATTAGTTCAAGTGCCTTAACGAAGTGAATCTTCTGCAGATAGTTCTAACCTTTACTGTCGAAAGGTACCTAACTTTTATTTTGTAGTTTAGTTAGTATTTTCTCATAAGTAATATTTCGGGAGTGAAATCTACTATATAAAAATAAGTCGGGTTTTCCTTCCTGACGCTATAACTCCAGAACGCACGAACTGATTTCCACGGTTTTGCATTCGTTGGAAAGGTCTCGGGCTCCGTGAGGTTTATAGCAAAGAAAATTTATAACATTTAACGCGGGTAACAACGCGGGGCACAGCTAGTCATAAATAAATTCAATAATTGTTATATTATCAGTCTAAATATTTATACAGATTATAATTAGTATACATATACGTTTAGATCAATAATCTAACAAAAATTGTAAAATATTACAATTATATAGACTTAGATATTGGCTACACCCGCTATATTCGTAATGTAATAATATAATCTGTAATTTAATATGGTCCCCAGTAGCCTACTAGGATAAAAACAAGGTTTAGGTAAATTGGAGTAATCAGCTTTATGGGTGATAAGCTCGTGATTCTGAATTACATTAGCATACTATTTCAGGAAAATTGGGTACTAATGTTTCGGTTCAGATATCCTCCAAATCGTCTAAGTGGGGAATCGCTTATCGGATGAACTTACTCTAGATATAATTATTATATTAGATATAGGTAATGATTACCTAAGGGGAATTAACTCCTATGTCCCCCTCTATATTATAAAACAGCTTTGTGGAACCATGAACGGTATGAAACGAATAATAATGTTTATTCACAGAATAAGGTAAGGTATAGTGCTTTATACAGTATTTTTACATCACTTTAAAGAGCATATCGGCAGTAGAAAATAATTAGTATTTATAATATATAAATATTTTCTAAATATTAGTATATAAATCATTTTAACAATTAGTTGATATATTGTAACCACGTATTGCATTGCATTAAAATAACAATTAATTAAAGAAATCAGTGACAGGAATGTCAACAGTAGCGAAATAATGTTTAAAGTAGCAAAGTGATGTCAGAAGTAGCAAAATAATGCTCATAACTTTCAAATATCGTTTTCAACGGACTTCAAAGGAAGGAGGCTGACAATTTCACTGTATATATGTTACGTGATTTCTACCTTATATGTGAATTGGTTTTAATAATACCATTCCATTATTCATTTCTGTTATGCCACTCTTGATATTGAACGATATTTTATTTGCCAAGTTTTTAAAGACATCGCCCGCACTAGAGTAATTAATCCCTGTGTCTCTGGGTACTTTACAAGCATATCATTGACAGACACAAAGTACTCCCAGACTAAAGACAACGATTTATAGGTAACACAAACAGTTATCCTGCGCGGGAATCGAATCCGGGACACGAAGGTGCAACGCGGCTGTCTTAACCGTTGCGCCACCCGTGCCACAATTTAGCTACATACGACTAGTTTTAAATCTTCTGTCTGTTGGAAGTAATACAGGAATAACATCATCCTTGTTTATGACGGGAATAGAATAACTTAAGTAATTGTTTACCAACTACAGTTTAGTTATTTCAGAACCTGATTAATTTTAATTATGCGCGCGCGCATAAAAACTAGGCATTTGTATCATAACCGCGTTAATCATTACCGCGGAGAATAAACAATAATGTATTGCATCGTACTTGCGTAAAGTGGAACAAAAAGAACCAGTCCGACTTGCCGCTCCATTTCAAACGAAACGCACTCGCGATGAAAGTGGAAATACATCAAACATATCATTCCGTTTGCGGTGGTCGAATAACAATACTTGCCTACTTCGTAATACGAGATATGACGACACAATTCTATGCTCATGCATTTTTCTTTCATTCATCTTTACTAGTTCATTACTATAAAAATATATATTTTTGAATCAGAGCAGTGAAAGGCTTCTAAGATAAAAATAAATGTAAGCAATATAACCCAATCCATCCGTCTATTTTTAGGTCTAACGATAGCGTGTTCAAACGCAAATAAAGAAGTCCTATGTTCAAATCCTGGGTCGGGCAAAAAGTGATTTTAGAAAGGTGACCGGCAGGTTTGTAATGGACTTTCGTACCACTAGTAAAACGTCGTTTAAAATGTCGTTTTGAGCGGGGGTAAATAAAACAATAGGTTCTTTGTTTTTTGTAACTACATTTATTTTATTGATATTATTATTAATTTATCCTTATTAGCAGGTCGGGTAAGACCCTCATGTGATACGTACCAAACAATAATTATCACATGTGAACAACATCCCACAGTTTTTAAACCTACAAAGCAACAACTTCTGATTGCATCCCGACCCATTCATGTTTGTTTCTACAACTATTATATTTTAGCACGAAGCAACATTGGGTTTATTGAGAGTTTCACTCTCATCGGATAAAGCATGTCTTCTTAGTCGGGTCAAGCGAATCTTGTAATAAACACATTGCAAACTCGTCATTTTAATCAAATCACGTACATACAGCTCTGTTAATAAAGCGTCCTTTCGTGAATCTACTATCAACAGTCATAGTGAGGAGGAACTAATGCTTAATTCAACGTAAAAATTTCAAGATAATTTGCTAACTTGATGAGATGTATCAAAACAACAGCAATAAATACCTGACAGATTGTCTTTACCTGTCAATAAATATTTGACATTAAAAAAAATAAAATTGTTGACGAAATCGTTCCTATTTTTAATCATTAATTATTACGATTTAATGTAACTACTGTGCTTTCATAGGTATATTATATACGTCTATAATTATATGATTTATATGTAAGGTTGTTCCCATTTATAAATAATTAATTATAATTTCGACATTTGTATTATTTTACACATGACAATTTCTGAAAACGGAACTACGTTTAGTTTACGATTTTATTACGTTTATTTATTGAAAATAATTGAAATATTCTTATAGATTTTATTAATTAATCCCAAGTTCTAAAAAATATTATACGTACATGAAAATCAATGCCATAGTTGTCTTAATAAGTGGTACAAATTATATAGCTGAACAACAAAAGAAGAATGCGGTATGAATTCTGCCATTAACCTTTATTTAAAAAGAAAAAAATCTGGGAGTTGGCAGTATTATACCCTCGTGCCCCAGAGAACATGTAAAGCCGTCGCTCTTGCACCTGAACTCTTCGTTGCGTACACACTTGTGCATTATAATATGTCCCGTGCAGATAGTTAATCTCCTTTGCGACTGGCCGCCGCGGCGCCGTGGCGCCGTTGCCGATATTCGGCTAGAAATACATTATTATTTATAACATTATTATTTACAAGTAAAACGATAAAACTTATAGAAAATAATGTAAAACGGCTCTGCAAATCTTTATATTCACCGAAAAGCAATGCCCCGTGGGCATATGACACTTTACGCTAAAGCTTATGATCGCTTACTACTTTAAGAAATTGTGGTTTGGTTGTGGTAGCCTTGGGGCTTACGATTATGGGACGCGGAAATCGTCTGAACATAACAATGATTATGTTTTAAATACATTGAAATAACGTGAATATGTACGTTGTTTATTTGTAAGACAGTAAATACTAAATAGTTTTATAGATTTTTCCGTATCCTGGTTTTTGATCTTACTTTTTATTGTTGATTGCGATCTGCCACATATCCTCATGATATTCTTCTAAAACTTAAACTGAAAATTAAATTGATGAGCGTAAAAATATAGTGGACAGATCTTGTACTATCCATATTTCGGATGCACGGCATGTGTCGTGGTTATAAGCAACATGTCTGAAAACCCCTTCCAAAATATATAGACGTTTCAATATCATACACATAAAACGTTGGAAACAGGACTGTTTCGGATGTTAATAAGAGATTGCCGTCGTAGGATCTACTACTTTGAACATAACTTATGGTAGCAGTATTCTAGGAGTTCGGTTTATCTTTAAGACATCCGACACACGTCGCGACAGAATAGAAATTTTATGCCACTAAAGATGAAATATTTCAATGTTGTAAAAATACAGAGCAAAACTGTAGTGTAGTAGTACCTATACTTACATAGCGTCAGACTGTACAAATTACACTAACGATATTTAAGGTTCGTTTATTCGTATTGCCTTTGGCTAGCCTAAGAACTAAAAACAGTGGAAGAGAATAGAGAGTGCATTTGTCCACATATTGGCGCAGCGGCAACTCTCCGATAAGGCTGGATGCCATAGCTTAAGTTGGACTTGGAGGATCAATTGAATTTGCTGCCACTGAATGTACCTACATTCGGTATATTCAGCTATGTTTTGTTCTACGACTCACTACCCACGTCTTTCTATTCACTAACAGTTCTGGATCATTCATCGGTTGCCTGAAAGAGATCACTTTTAATGATAAGGCCGCAACTAATACTATGAATGTACCTACATTCGGTATATTCAGCCATGTTTTGTTCTACCACCCACTACCCCCGTCTTTCTATTCACTAACAGTTCTGGATCATTCATCGGTTGCCTGAAAGAGATCACTTTTAATGATAAGGCCGCAACTAATACTATGAATGTACCTACATTCGGTATATTCAGCCATGTTTTGTTCTACCACCCACTACCCCCGTCTTTCTATTCACTAACAGTTCTGGATCATTCATCGGTTGCCTGAAAGAGATCACTTTTAATGATAAGGCCGCAACTAATACTATGAATGTACCTACATTCGGTATATTCAGCCATGTTTTGTTCTACCACCCACTACCCCCGTCTTTCTATTCACTAACAGTTCTGGATCATTCATCGGTTGCCTGAAAGAGATCACTTTTAATGATAAGGCCGCAACTAATACTATGAATGTACCTACATTCGGTATATTCAGCCATGTTTTGTTCTACCACCCACTACCCCCGTCTTTCTATTCACTAACAGTTCTGGTACATTCATCGGTTGCCTGAAAGAAATCACTTTTAATGATAAGGCCGCAACTAATACTATTTCCATTTTAATGTATTTTTTTACTCTAAGTTTATGTCTTTGGTGTGCAATAAAGAGTTAGCTATGTATCTATCTGTTATGAAGGAATCTAAACTCTGGTATCGTCTTTAAGTTCAAATGACTGGTTAATCTGATGTTAATTTGTATGTAAACATACTGAAGTTTATACCTGTTATTAATTGTATCGATAAGAAATTCTCAACTCCATAATTACGTACCCATTCGTATGCCCACATGGTATCATCATCATCATATTAGCTGAAAGACGTCCACGGCTGGACAAAGGCTTCCGCTACGGATTTCCACAATAGCCAGTTTTATGCATTTGAGTAGATATGGGAAACTATATTTCGTACCATTGCTTGCCACTATGATTTAAGTAGATAAGATGGAAAGCCAAGCCAATAAGATCTTACATTAAATTTAATTGGCACACTGCCCCGCATGATGCAGCGTAGTGCGTGAGTGCATGTTCTAACGTTGCTTGTAAGTATCTCTGTTTGCATAGAAAACACGCACAATCCAACACACAGAAAATGCATCTGCATGAACGCACGTCACATGCAACTACGCTGCATCATGCGGGGCAGTGAGCCAATCGCCATAATGTGAGCCGCACATACATATGTCGTTCAAGCACAAAGAGAGTTCGGGGTACTCGTGACGCAACAACTCCCGCCGTAACCTTCAGAGCTACTTGTCTCTGGCACGACGAGTTGGACAACTGTCTGCGTTAAGCTGTGTCTGAACTTTCACCGATTGTTATTTGTTCCTCCGACTGAGATGTCATGTTGCGTCACATCTATGTCACTAACAAGGTGTGTGCACATATTTATATAATCGTACTTATAACGTATTCGCGGCGACTAATATTTAAGGTGTCACGTCACTAAAAGCTCAACATACAGTTAATTGTGCTATTTAGGGCTATTTTCGGAGACTTTTTTTGTAGTAATTTAGTATAGCGAATAAGGGAGATGGTATAAGTTTTAATGAAGTTACAGTGTCAATTGATGGTCACAGATACAGTGACCATCAATTTAGCATCCTACATCGGTGTCGCTCACCTCAACAATCAGCCCGTTCAGGTACAAGTTGAAGAGTGAAGGCGAGGTTAACCCCCCCTGCCTCACCCCACATTTCAACCCGTACTCGTCAGAAAGTTCACCAAGCCATTTGACCTGGTTAGATTGGTGGCCATACCAATATTTAAATATATTAATTAACTCATCCGGCACACCTTCATTCTTCAGCTTATTCTAGAGAATATCATATCTAACCAGGTCAAATGCCTTGGAGAGGTCCAGAAAGGCCGCATACACCGGCGTTCTCCTGTCTGTGTAATGTGATAGATACTTAAATTAATTACTTTTTTTATTACTAACATAGTTTTTAAGATGTAATTTACTAACAATATTATGGGCCAAGTGTCTGAAATAAAAAGATTTTATTTATTTAATGAGCGTTTGACCCTATTTAGCGTGATTTTCGAAGACCTTTGCAATGAATTACGTCCACTTTCTTTATTTATTTTATAGATAATTCCCGCACTAGGGAAATAATCCCTATGTCGCGGAGTACTTGACAAACGTATAATTGACGGGCACAAAGTACATCTAGACTCAGAACAACTCTTTATGGGCCACACAAATGGTTGTCCTGCGCGGGAATCAAACCCGGGACACGAAGTATATTAAATAGTAGTATAGTAGCCGCTGCACCACACGTCCAGTCAAACTACCACTGTACTAGTCTGTTGAAACTTTGCCTGCAAAGAAAAAATACTCCAAATTTAATAATTAATACAGGAATTCCTAATAGTGTGTGACGTCATTAACAGCTCTACATCCAGTTTCTGTGGACCGTTGTTTGTAGTCATCTAGTATGGAAAATAAGAGAGAATGGTTTTGTTACGTGATTGACCCCATTTTCTAAGACATTCTTAAATCTTTCCGAATTCCGCCTACTAAGCTAGTCTACGGTTGATCGCAACTCAACATATATTCAGCATATCCGCCCACAGAGAAAAATGACTCCAACTTTGAGTCTGTACCTATGTATGTTAATTGTCCTATCTAGGGAAAGTTCCGGAATTTTTTATTAAAATCGTTCCAACCGTTTAGACGTGAAGAAGTAACAAACATACACACTCACAAACTTTCGCCTTTATAATATTAGTTACTGTGGTATAATAAATACATCATTGTGTCTACGCACTAAGCCTCCTTTTGCCCCTTGTAACCGCAGGAGGACTTTGTATTTTAAATTAATATAAAGTATCATTCACCTCTACGTTAAAAAGGGTGACCCACGTTTAATAAATATTTAATAGTCAAAAATGGTCTGGCTTTAGAATTTAAAATCTGAATTTATTTTAAGTATTCATTTGGGGCGATCATAAATTCACAAGCATTTACCTGGGGAAATATAACTAGGTTTTAGGGTTCCTTAGTATATAATTTTTTGCTCGCCGCGGCCGCTCGTGTGACAGAATTCGGATTATTAAAATATTTAAAAAAACCGTAATTAGAAGAAGAAGAAGTACACTTTATTTCAAAAATAAGTAAAACAAAACAATTTTTACAAACAAGGAAATAAACTAATTATATTATTTTATTTTGTTATTTTTATATATAGTTTCTCGATTCTAATTTTTAATGTAACACTTCTTTTTCTTACTTGTATGTAATATTAATTATCCTTCTATGGCATTATATATGTACTTAGTTTGTAATAATGTAAGGCATTTGAGTATAATTAGGTTTTTTTATTTCAATGACTTTTAATTTACTTTGCTTCTGCACCGATGGATTGCTTTTGTGTTTCTGTAGATAATATCGAAGGCTACAATATTACTTATTAATATTTTAACTCCCTAAATAAATTGAATTATATATTTCAATTTTGAATAAGTCCCAATGAGCAAAACATAGATACTAGATAATAGATAAAAATACTTATGTAAATATATACAAACAAGGCAAAGGCAAATAGAGATGTTCTCGAACACAATATCTGTCTTGTGTGAGTATTGAACTCGCAACGTTTGGATTACTAGTTTGGAGGCAGAAGGTATTTTATTTATTTTATTGGACCGAAGTTGTCACGACACTTTTTGCAGCTGTGCGGCGTGCGCATGTTTCTCTGTCTGTCTCTCTCTCTCTTATAGAAAGCAAGCCAGATATTTTCATTTCTACTTCGCATTGAACAGTGTGGTGTGGCGACGATTATTTTTGTAGAGTGTATACAGATTTTTTGTACATAATAAATAATAAGAAATAGCTTCGTTCCATCCGGGTGTCCCTTGACACCTCTCAAGTTTTTTTTTAATTTTATTTGGTAAAATGACAGTGTCAATCATCTAAAGTAGTCTAAAATAAGGATAACTTAGGACTGTTTAATATACTCTCTATCTAGGTATAATTGTACAAATGGCGGAGTAAACATAATTTACCTACATCCAGACAAACTTAGGCATTATCCTTAGTTACATACGCAGTTACCAACTACATTAGCCAACTAATAACGGCTAAGTAGGTAATTTGAAGAAAATTTGTGTAACAAAGTCGTCTAAAATAAATGTTTAAAGTTTACACTAATTTATTTTAAAGTTTTGATGGTCTACTGCCAACTTAATTACTAAAAAGAGAGCCTAACGTAAAAAGGTTACATAGAACGTTAAGATGTTGTCCCTTAAGCAAGGTCAACTACTGCAATCTCATATCAAATATTAAGATAATACAAAAAGACAATGTCACTGTTTGTATTGTAAAACAGAGAATATGAAGAAAAAATTAAAGAAATTGTTTCTGCTTATATGGTGATCATGATGGGCGGCGGTGATCACTTACTATCAGGTGACTCACTTGCTCGTTTGCCATCCTATTTTATAAAAAAAAATTATGATATGGGCAGTGGTTACCTTAGTGTCAGAGTTGTTCTAGCTGCCAGTAAGCTTCCGACATGGCTTAAAAACTGTTGTCTTTAACAACTACAACCATGAACGACAGCCTAATGTGCTCTCCCATGCACAGAGACGCTCAGTTATGAAAAACATTGCCGGTCACCCATCTGTGGATTGAACTTCCTATTTCCTTAACCTTATAATTCACTTATTGACTGGTGAGACCAATCACCAGCGTTTCTTCCTCTCTTCGTCTACAAAAGTTTAAGGCCGACTTAATATTGATTTATCTTGTCTACTAGGTATGTTTCTTAAAAAAATATTTGGTATACTTTTTAGATTAACCTGTTTTAAACAAAAACCCCGTTGAAATCGTTTACGCTTTGAGATCTACGATGCGACGGATACACATAAAGACAGATTTCAAATTCAAACATTTTTTAAAAATATAACGCCCGCACTAGGGAATATAATCCCTGTTTCGCGGGGTACTTTACAAACATATAATAGACGGACACGAATTGCACCCAGACTCAGAACAACTATTTATGGGTCACACAAATAGTTGTCCGGTGCGGGACTTGAACCCGCGACACGAAGCGGCGAGGCGACTGTCTTAGCCGCTGCGCCACACGTGCATTCAAAGTATTTTTTTAATTAATGATCCCAATTCTATGTTATACCAACTACACTAATTTTATTACCATATCATTTCTATAACATAGTTCGTATGGAAAACACAGGACCTCTTTCGTTATGTCTATTTATTATTGGTGCCAAATAAAGAAGGTATAGACGCCAGCACATCCAGCTACCCCAATCTGTCAAATTTATTTTATAGATTTTCAACTTTATCACATAAAGCATAAGGTTCACTTTCAATTGGGGAAATTTGACAGATTGGGGTAGCTTGATGTGCTGGCGTCTGTACAATGATGTGCCTAGCACGTATTTTAAGCTGTTTAGTTTCACAGTTCTATGTACGGCCTGTTCTTTTCATACGAAATATATGAGAGAGAGAGAGAGGGTAAAGTTTAATGGCAGTAAAGATAGAATCACCAGCAATACACACTGCTATATAGATACATTCGTTATAATCCACCTCTCTCAATATCGCTTTCTTACTCGAATTACAGGCAAAATTCATATCTTATACGAGCAAGCAAGGATCTTAACAAACTATGCAAAGATTTATCATTTGACCCATTCATCACAAAAAGCAGTACGGCAAGGAATATTTTTAACTTAAATCATTTTTCTGTAATTTAGTATTAAAATTTTGTAATATTTTATTTAGTTAGTTGTAATTCTTTAGTTATATATTGATTATCACCTAGGCACTGATATGTCTGTTGCAATTCGTGAAAACCGGTTATTGGCTCACTGTTGCTTAGTTTATATTTAATTTAATGTTTAATAGCTGTTGGTTTTCCTATCTAAATAAATAAATAAATATTTGTGTGTGTACACTGCAGAATGAAACCGACACTTTATCCATCTAATAATGTCCAACTACAGTGTTTTCTTTAGCTAGATTAATAATCCGTGTCGGATAGCCGTCATGGTGTCAGGAGGATCCAACGGGCGGTGGTAATCGTCTTATTTCACCGTGGCTCGTTATCGCGTTCCGCAATGTTACTTGCACTTTCACTGTCTTTGATGATAAACAAACTGTGTACTCATACAGGGTGCAAACGTAGCCGTGGGCTCTATTTCTGACTGTAGTAGCCGTGAGTTGATCTTTGCCAGCAGCACAGTATTTACCTACTACTTCATAGAGGTAGCAGTGATTTGGTCTTTATTCACAACTTATCTAATTACTTAGTACGGTCTTTTATTACTTAGTAGTAACTGTATGCTTTATTTACAACTAAAAACTTGCAAGTGTAATTTCACGATTACAATTATTGTATATTAGAATAATACAGTTACCTATTCTATATTGTACTGACATTTAGTTAGTGAACTATATAGGTATGTAGGTATACTAAATATAGTTTATTTTTTATTTCATCTTCATCTACATCTTCATCAACTCGTAGGAAATCTGGTGTCTAAACTAAGCCGTGGCCAGTATTATAGCACTCCGTCCCCCCCCCAACCCCCCAAATAAGTGCGTACATTATTATTAATGCAAACATAAAAAAGAAACGATAAATAAATAACAGGTTCCTTCGCGACATAAACGATTTTTCACTGAAATTTAAGCAATTCGTTTAAATTACAACACATTTTTTTTATTTGTTATGATGTTTCATCGATTTTTAAATTTAGAACTTTGTAGTACAATTGAAACGCATAACTTAAACTTTACAGCCTTTGGTATATAGACACTCGGGTAATAAATGTTTACGTTTACACCCCGTAAGTAATTTTCGCCTTTGTTCGTTACTTAATAATAGCTTAAAGGTTGTAATTTTGTACTTAATTTTAATGATGAGAATTTTGTGTTAGGTAATAGTGAGTAATAGACGCGCAAGTGGGTTAATGACCACCCCTCGTTCCCACCATCATACATAATAAATAAACTTGTGTACTGTGTACAAGTTGGATCGCATGAAGCGCGACGCCACGCGATCCAAATTCGCGATTCCAAAGTGTGTCAGATGGATGAAAAGAGCAATATGGATCTTTAGCTCATCGAGATATGTATCACTCTTTTAGCTCGCTAGCTTAATTAGCTCAGTAGTTCTATTGAGTATCAATAGGTCCTCCGAGTTGCTTCAAGTCGGAATTAGTATCCCACACAACATGAACTTGTCGACTTGTCAACTTTGTACAGACTCGCTAGCTACGTTTCTTCGCCCGTCACTATGTAAGTACGCTTTTTTCTCACTCTAACGCAACACAAGCTGAATCAGAGCGTGCTAAAAAATATAGTGACACATTAGAATCGGAACTGAGCTAGTGAGTTGGTGAGCTAAACCAATTGATATAGCTCTTTTGAATCACTCGCGAGTGAGCTTTATGTCTACTTCACGGGCTTACCGCACGGCTCTTAGATATCACGGACGTTTTCATTATGTTATAGTCCCTAGTGCCTAGGGCCAATCACTTCCAAATTATGAGTCCCATTTTTATTTTAGGATTTACAAGCCGTTACCTAGAATCCAGCAGACTATTTTACAGGTCATGAATGAACGCAAGAATGAGCTAGATTAAATAATAATATCCTGGAATTATTAACACACGGCAATCTGATCCCAAACTAAGCGGTGTTTGTAGGTACTATGGAAACCAGATAACTGATATATTATATATGCTACTTTTCTTTTGTAAATACATAGGTCCTAGGTAATATAGATAATTACATCCAGACTCAGGACAAACAGACAAGTTGATGCACACAAATATCTGTCCTGGTATTTAAATTATTTATAATATAATGAGTTATAGGAAAAAATCTTTGAAAAGATAGTCATCTTCAAGGATTATTTAAATTAGCAAGTTGATAAAAACCACCGGCTAATAAAAAACTTTTTGAAATAAGAACCTTCTTCTTCTTGAAGTTGGTTTAGAAGGCAAACGAAACTACGAATTTCCTTTTAAAGAAACTCGAATCCAATGTATCTTACGTCCCGATTTCCTTTCCTCGTACTAACTTATAAAACTTTCAAGCTCATCCCACTTTCATTGTTTCCTTACGAAAAACTAAAACGTTTTCTCCAGCAAAATACGAAGATAAAAGGTTCACAGTACATACGCAAAAACAAAACCAGTCATATTAACTGATATATTTATGTGCTACTCCAAATTGGTGCGTAAACAAGGAAATGAATTCTTGTGACTGTATCTCTTGTGAACACAAAAATAAATGAATACCTACATACTCGTACATATGCTTCCCCGGAGTTTATGTGACATCTATATTTCATGATTACTTTGTTGGTCTAGCGACAGCGTGTTTAGCTGCAGATGAGGTCTTGGGATCAAATAAGTGAACATCAATGTAAATAAGTAGCTTTAAGTTGGTAATACTTTTAAATATGATTTTATGAATAAATTAGTTAAATCAATTTTTGACAGTTATAAGCAACAGCTACGAAGAGTAGCCAATGGGAAAAAATTAACGAATAAAAATAAATATAACTAGATAGTTATATTGATTTTTATTCGTAATTTTTTCCACTGGCTACTTCAATCAGTTGATTGAAATATATATTTTATTTCTACAGAAAACATACATCTATTTTCCAAATAGAACAAGGGATAGTAATATTTTCGATTAAAAATTTCACTTATATACATACATATGACAAGAGACAAGACTATCTCAATGACTATCTCAATAACACTTTTTAAACCCCTGCTTCTCAATTTTATAGACATTTTTCGAGCCAGAAAATAACCGTCCAGTTTGCCCGAGTCAGCCAGAGAGCAAGTAAAGTCAGTCTTGTGATGTTGACGGCTGGCCGTTCTATAGACTTGTTAAAGTAAGATGAACGAGAGAGCACCTGTGTTTGTGCATTATCAATGCTATCAATGTGTTTTGCTTAGTTGAATTGTCTCCATAGAAATTGGCCGCTGTTAGCGAAATTCTTCAAGATTTTTCATAAATAGTATATGGCATCAAATTTTGGTACCAACTAGGGCATTATTGATGTATTGTTGCGTTCTTGTCCCACGTTTTTATTCGATGTCATGAAGGATAATTGTCCTCCTTAAGTTCTTGTCGTATTATTCTGTTGTATAACTAGGTAATATGTAAAGAAATCTAGCCTTCTAACAAATAAAACTATAAACTAAATAAACTGCACGTTTGAGATTTATATCCTGGCACAGGGTTATCACCCTGCGCCAGTGACGTGCATATGCATTTGAGGCTTGGTTTTCTGCTCTAGGTGTAAACTATATAGGTGAGCATCTAACTTCAACACTATTTAATACATTGCAAATATTCCCACACGTTGAAATTTTGTGGATTCGTTATGGTACTGAATTTATACCTGTAAAAGTTATGGGATAAGCACTAACAGTTAAAATGTGTAAGCTATTTTAAAATTGGTACAGCCGCCAGCACTTCAAACTACGCAATCTGTCATATTTCCCCAATTGAAAGTGAACCTTATGCTTTTATGATAAAGTTGAAATTCTATAAAAGAAATTTGACAGATTAGGGTAGCTGGATGTGCTGGCGTCTGTGCATTTGTTAAGGAGCCAGTCATACAGGCATCATACCCCTGTTTTTATGTCCGAGGTTTATATAGTGGAAGTTTAGAATAATTACTAGGTCAGTATTGTAAATTTCTCAATTGCAATGCAACTGCAATATATGTTAAGTAAGCTTATTTATTCGTTTATTGTATGAAATGTAATTTTATGAATTATAATTTTGCGTGTTGTACACGCAAAATATAGCACCGCTAAATTACAAACTTATAACGTCTAATTAATGTAGTTTACCCCCAAATGTAATGTAATTGTAAAATATATTTTGGTTTTTAGGTACTAAGTATGTAATAAATATGTTTTTTTTTCTCTATGATAACATTTAGCATGTAAGATTTTGATGAGGCAGAGATGCAGAGATTATTATGAATATTTTTCTCTTTAAGTGAATGTAATACGTTCTGTTGAGAAATAAATTTCTTTAACCATAATTAACTTGATTAGTCTGGAGCAGGGGTGGAAAAACCATTTTCATTTAGGGTCAGAAAGAAACAGCTAGTGACTGAAGTGGGATATCATACATTTTGGTGTGAAAGTAGTTCTTCTGCAAGTTTGTATATAGAACCATAACATATGTGATAGGTACGATACGTAGAAATTGTGTGGTAAATATTGGCACATACTTCGTTGTATGGTTTAAGTTGTTGGCGTTCCGAAGTTAGCCTGCGGGCTTGTTTGTCCATCCCTGTTAGTGCTATTGTTACTTGTAGCTATGTCTTCAAGGGATAGAATACAATACTTATCTACTCTTCTGACGCTGGGATTTTTTAGGCAGGTTTTGTGAGCGGTAGTAAAGCATTTACACGGCTACATATCAAGCTATACATTTCCAATATAAGCTGATTTGTCATTGTATGGAAATCCTATACAGTGCGAGATCAGTTTATACTGGGAATGTGTAGCTTGATGTGTAGCCGTGTGTACCTCCAATTGACAGACCACTGCAGGTAATTAAAAAATAATTTAGGGCAACCTTACGTCACCAAGCGTTATGGCTATGATAAATTGCCGATTGAAGGTGTTAAGTATCAATATACGTATATATATACGTATATATATACGCATACTCAGGTTCCAGGGGCTCACCCCATCAGGCGACAAGTCCACGGTAGGTTAGGTTTAGTCGGTGCGAGTCCGACTTACCCACCCGCAGACACGTTTTACGGATGACATGACGAAAAAAGGTGTCAGTATACGTAAATCTGGAGCACACTGTAAGTATTTTGAATCGTCTACTAATGTGGACCAATGCAAGAAGGAGCATTTGATTATTGTCACACAAAAGCATTTGGATAATATTTTGAAATATGCATAATATTGCAACAATTTTAATTAAATGATTTATAATTAGACGGCGCGGCGTTGTCAATTTCATATGAATATCCATATGCAACTGTGGAAATACCAGTTGAGTAATTGTTAAGCGATACCGACAGATAGCGCCACCGTTTTGTGTGTTACAAATAGGATAATAAATGCTGATGATTATATTAATATAATTGGCAAAGCATTGGAGAATGCAGCTTCAAATCCTCGAAACAAAAGAGAATCTTGGCGTGGTGTGTAAGATACTTGCTTTTCGGGTCGCAGGCCGTGGGTTCGATTCCCATCCAGGATATTTGTGTCCATGAACATGTCTGTTTGTCCTGAGTCTGGATGCAATTATCTATATAAGTATGTATTTACAAAAGAAAAGTTGTATATGTAATATATCAGTCATCCGGTTTCCATAGTACAAGCTCCGCTTAGTTTGGAATCAGATGGCCGTGTGTAAATAATGTCCCAGGTTATTATTTATTATCATCAGAATAAAATAGTATGTCCCACAAAAGAAGAATGTTTCAAATTAATAAATTCAGTTCACCCATTTGTACCTTAATTTCCTAAATAATACTAAAGTATACGGATAAGCAATCCTTATTTAATCACAAAACCGCAAAAACGCCAACATGAATATGATATGGATCAAAATCGTTAAATGTTGACAGAGGCTTACCGATGCTGAAGTTATAATCTCCCTGCCTATCAAGCGTGTCGACCAGTCGTTATGTGCAATACATTTAGTTATAATATACATAATATGTTGGGGAAAAACTCTTTTCGCATTATAGTATGTATGAACTTGTCAATAAAATCTCTTTGGCTATACTATTTGTATGTGGCTGATTTTGGTATCATTGAAAGTTTAAATTTTGAAGAACATAATTCCAAATTCAAATTAGGAAAATGTGTGATTTGCATTTGTTTTGCGTACTGTCAAGAGGAGTGAATCTAATGAAGAAATATGATAAATTTTACAAATTTATTACAATAAAGGTAAACCGCGAAAATTTTTTTTTAGTTAATTGTAAATAAACTATATAAAAAATGTTTTCAATTTTCTTAAAAAATGCGAAAAATATTTTCCTCAACCAAGCCAAACTGTTATTAATATAACTCGCTATGACTACTGTTTTAAAAACATGGTTACATATAGACTTTACGTGTCGCAGGTTCGAGTCGCGCGCCGGACAACTATTTGTGTGACCCATAAATAGTTGTTCTGAGTCTGGATGTAATTTGTGTCCGAGTATTATATTTTATGCTTGTAAAGTACCCCGCGACACAGGGATTAGATTACCTAGTGCAGGCGTTGCTTTTTAAAAAAAACGGCTGTGTGAGTCGGTCTCGCTCATGAGGGGTTCCGTAGCAGCAAGTGACATAATGAAATAATTACACATACTACAACATACACTTGTACTTGTCAAGCTCACAATGTATTACATAAACACAGTTTAAAAACAGTAATTAAAGCAACAAAATATTTTGAATTAGTCCGTCCGTGCGGTCTGTTTCGTCACATATCTTTTTAATATCCTTAAATAAATAATAAATAGCAAGTTACTAAGCTATTATTGTTACATTTAGCAATTGTATATTAAAATTAAAGAATTGAAAACAACGAGCAGTTGGCTAGCGCAAAAGGCTCTCAACCAGTAGCTTAATTTAAGCGACCAATAAGTTACTTTTTATTTTGATATATTATATTTGATTTGATTGAATGGAAGTGAATAGCGGTTTACGATTTATGAAGTATTAAAAAAAACGACTTACTAGATCTCGTTCAAACCAAATTTCGATGAAAGTTTGTATGGTAGTGTACATCATATATTTTTTTTTTAGTTTTATCATTCTCTTTTTAGAAGTTACAGGGGGGGGGGGGGGGGTTGCCATTTGGCTACGGAACTCAAAACATCAAAATAAAATATATTCGACCAGCCGATTGGCGTGGCTGGTAACCGCCGTAGCGTGGCCGTAGGTCGTGGGTTTTATTATAATAATAAAATAATAAACATACACATACATACATACATATGTTTGTCTTCGCTAAAACACTCCACACTAGGCTTAGCCTGTTTCGTGTCTATTCCAGCTCAGGACAAATATTTGTGTGCATGAACATGTGTTTTTGTCCTGAGTCTGGGTGTATTTATCTATATAAGTTTAGATTACAAAAGAAAAGTATCAGTTATCTGGTTTCCATAGTACAAGTTGTGCTTAGATTGGATGGCCGTGTGCGAATAATGTCCCAAGACAAATATCTGTACTGGGTGGGAATCGAACCCACGACCTGCGGCGTGAAATGCTAGCAACCACATCAACTGGCCCGTCTAAACGTACGTACATAAATAAATTGAGTTATAAAAAAATGGTATATGGTAATGGTAGCTGTGGGTGCGGTTTTACCCGCTTTAAACTTTATAAATTATAGCCTATGTGTTAATCCAGGGTATTAGCCAACTCCATACCCAATTGCATTAAAATCGCTTCCGCCGTTTAGACGTGAAGAAGTAATAAACATACACACTCACACAGTCACAAACTTTCGCACTTATAACATTAGTGTGATACCAAAATTCCTCCTCGTTCATAAGAAGATTACATCGTCATCATTCCACCATCGTCGTTTGGAAGTTTATTGACCTTGGTTGCGATAAGGAGTTTGATAGTCTTATTAAGTTATGGCTCGTTCACGAGGGAGGCTAGAGTGTGTACTGCGGTCGTGCAGCCCCCATTTGTCTACCAAAGGGATCAAAAGTTATGTCGACACGGGGTAGACAGACATGTGGTTTTAATTAAATGGTGGCATCTACCTGTAGCAATGTTGTGTTGAAATCACTGAGAAATTGGACTGTTTTAGTGGTTTGTGACTCTGACTGCTAAGGGAGAAGTCGTGTGTTCGATCACTCACCTGGAGAAATCTTTGAGTGATGAGCACGATTATTTTCGTGTCTGGATCTATATTATTATCTATAACTTGCTGTCCCAGCGAACTTCGTACCATCATGCGGCATATTTATTACCCGCACTCGTACCCGTCCTCTAATATTTTAATGCATTGTCATATCAGTAAATTAAAATGAGATAATATGTGCTAACATAGAATAAGAAAAACATTACTAACCTACTAAAACTAGCATATTAAGTTGTTTAGAACATATTTTTAAGACAATTTGTTACTAACAAACACAGTGGAGCTTATGTTGTTCTGAAATAAAGAGTTATTATATTGTAATGTACAGCAATTTTCGTTTTTCTTTCCGGAGAGAAAACAAATATTGCTGAAGAAATAACGGCCAAAACCACCGTCTCAGTCTTCTGTCTCGTTCGCACAGTCACTTTTCATATATTTTTAAATATTTGTTATTATTATTTTGTTCATACAGACCTTCTCCTGACAAAAACGAACACATAAAAGAAAGATTTATCCATTTTTTAGGGTTCCGTTGCCAAATGGCAAAAAACGGAACCCTTATAGATTCGTCATAACACATAAAATAAAGATTTATCCATTTTTAGGGTTCCCTAGGCAAATGGCAAAAAACGGAACCCTTATAGATTCGTCATGTCTGTCTGTCTGTCCGTCCGTCCGTATGTCACAGCCACTTTTTTCCGAAACTATAAGAGCTGTACTGTTGAAACAAATAAAAATATTTTTTTTGTCGTACCCATATATGTGCGGTATCTATGGATATGTCTTCAAAAATGATATTGAGGTTCCTAATATAATTTTTTTCTTAACTGAATAGTTTGCGCGAGAGACACTTCCAAAGTGGAAAGATGAGTGTCCCCCCACTGTAACTTCTAAAATAAGAGCTTCTAGAATAATGATAAAACTAAAAAAAATATATGATGTACATTACCATGTAAACTAACAACGAAAATTGGTTTCAACGCGATCTAGTAAGTAGTTTTTTTTAATGCGTCATAAATCGTAAACCGCAATTTATCTTTCATTTAATCAACTGAAATACTTGCTGCTGCGGAACCCTTCATGGGCGAGTACGACTCGCACTTGGCCGGTTTTTTAACTATAACCTATATTTTCCGCCTCCCAGCGAGACAGGGACAAATCTTCCCCAGTCCACACCTTCCACACAAAACTGCAAAGCATATTTTTATATCTTTTATTCACCTAACGAATTGTATTTATTAGTAGGTACTTTTTATGAACCTTTCATTAAATAATAATTATTCGAATACCGATACTCTCGACTCGAAAAATTGCTCCCAAAGTTGTTAGCTTTTTTCTAACTAGCAACATTGTTATTTCGTTGAATCCTTATTCAATTATTACAATGTTATCTGAAACGACCACTTTCTTAAAAGAAAAATCTTTTAGATAATAATGTTTGGTTGGTCTGTAATAGAATGTTTCTTTTCTTATCTAACAACACTGAAGTAATATGATTGTTGTAAAAAGCTTTTCATTGGATATTTATGTCGATAAACAAGTACCTTTGTATTTTTCTATTGTCTATATATAACTGAGATAACAGAATTTGAAATCAATTATTCTTTTAAAGATTTAACAACCTTATTTTGATGAAAAATTGTGATATAAGTAGTTACATAATAATTAAATGAATTATAATAATTATTTCTGACATTTATTGAGTTATTCATTCTAGGGAGGCAATTTATTAATTTTGTATTCAGATTTTTGACTGTACCCTTTGGTCTGGACCTTCCCTTTTGGCTCTAATTTATCCCAATTTATTATTATTTATTTTGTTTGTTTGTATTTTCTATTTTTTTTGTTTTTGTAAACTTAGATGGTACAACTACCAAATAAGTAGATGTGATTTAAAAACTATTCTTATGGTAGAAAATAGCTACCTAATTTAAGACCAATAATTGTATTCATACATTTGTATCACAAATAAATGATTATGATTTCATAATCATAATCATTTATCAATTTAGTTATGAGCAAGGATAGCCAAGTAGTAGGAGTGTTGTAATAATAATTTATTACGACACTGCTGGCTACTACTACTTTTGCTATCCTGGTATGATGTTATTAGGATTGCCATAATATATATTTATACAATAATTTTATTCTAAAGGTCTAGTTAATGGTTCGGTATTATTTATCTGACTGTATTCGACACATGCTACCTTATTTAAAGACCAAACCAGATAGACCAAACTCACAGGAGTCAGGTCTACTTATGAAATTAAATAAATTGGTAAACACAAGTTTGCGTGCTCTTAGTACAAATATTCAAACAATTTATATAGCGGCAGCCTGTTTAATGACAAATGACGAGGTTTGGTCCATATAATTGTAATCTGGAAGTCTCGGAGTATTGAAGTCGGCGAACCTCGGCGAGCAATTAAATGTGTTGTTGGTCCTATGCCGCATCTCGCCCCTGTCATGTTAGCCGAATTATGAGAGCGAGGTATATAAGATAGTGAATGTATGTTGGCCCACACATTTCTGCAATATAATAAGTTATACGCAAATCTAAGATAAAGATGTCTTTTTAATTTGTAATTTCCTACTTAAAGCGACGCTTATCACGTGGTATAAATCTTTTACACGAGTCAGTAAATACCTTGTACATTACGTAGAATTTGCTTGTACCTAACATAGCATTGCGAACAACTTAATATAACAATCGGTAGACAAATTAAGAGGCTTTCGTTACTCTCTGTCGAGAATTCTAATCAGTTGTCGGGGAGTTCTTGATACAAATTATGTATCTACTTACTTACCAAGGTATTCCAGTAAGCTTTTGACATATTATTCACAACACAAGATCCATAAGCTCAGACACGACAGTTAGGTATGAGAAACACACGCTTTACATAGACAACAGATTGTCTTGAAATAATAGTCGTTCATTGCAATAATAAATCAAAGGAGTTTGTAACTGTTCGTGAATAAGGTGTCACATATATAGCGACCGAAATTTGAGGAGCTTAATTTACCTATAGGATTGTGTCAAATATCAACTTGCAAAATACATAGGAGAAAGATTAACTTCCCATACATCATTGTGGAAGCTGACGTATTTTGTACGGAGAGTAAAAACATAAAGTGGTTTTCTTTAATATGTTCGCTTTTATGAGCAGATAGCGTTCTTTTAGGTTCCTCTACGCTTAATATTACACCTTGTACACTTAGTGGGCTATTTTTTAATAATTAATAATTTTATACAATGAACTATGAAATGTTGCTATGAGTGCCGACATCAAATGTTCTACTCTTGAACAACTTCTAAATCTTTCTAAGCCATTATGTACTGCTTTTTCTTTCACACCAATCACTGAGAGAGACGTCATAAAATCCATAAAATCCATTTCCACCAAAGCGGTAGGTAACGACGGACTCCAACCACAGATGATCACTATCATTGTGGAAGAACTTGCTCCTATCTTAACCCATATCATTAACCTTTCCTTGGAGTCAAGGCCTTTCCCGTCTGCTTGGAAAAAAGCTCATGTACTACCGCTTCCTAAAACCACAAACCCTTCTTCCTTCTCTCACTACCGTCCAATTTCAATTCTTCCTTTCCTGTCTAAAATCCTAGAGAGCATTGTGCATAAGCAACTGTCTCATTACCTCTGTACTCACAATCTTTTAAGTCCTTTCCAGTCCGGTTTTCGTCCTGGCCACAGCACTGTCACTGCACTTGTGAAAATCACAGACGATATTCGCTTGGCTATGGAACAGAAGCTACTCACCGTCTTAGTACTACTGGATTTTAGCAGTGCTTTTAATTCAGTGGACTTTGACATCCTACTTGGTATCCTTGCCTCCCTGAATGTCTCGGCTCCTGTAATTGCGTGGTTCGATTCATATCTTCGAGGGCGCTCACAGTCTGTACACGCTGAAGAGTCTTTCTCTCAGTGGTGTGATCTTACTGCGGGTGTGCCTCAAGGTGGCGTACTATCTCCTCTTCTATTCTCCGTTTTTATAAACGCAATCACTAAAATCTTAACTTCTAACTATCATCTCTATGCAGACGACTTGCAGTTATATAGGCACTTCAAGTGCATTGAAACTACGGAGGCTATTTCTGCCATCAATAATGATCTTGAAAACATTAGCAAGTGGGCGAAATCTTTCGGCCTCCTGGTCAATCCCTCTAAATCACAAGCTCTCATTATTGGTGGCAGATACCTGCTTAACTCCATCAATTCTTTAAGCATTCCTCCTGTTTTTTTTGATGTCGTTCCTATACCATATACGAATCTTGTCAAGAATTTAGGTATCTTAATAGACTGTAACCTTTCGTGGAACAATCACGTTGCAGAAGTAAGCAGGAGAGTATACTGTTCGTTTCAATCCATCAAACGTCTCCAAAAATTCTTACCGTTTCAGACTAAAGTCACTCTCGCTCAATCGCTTTTACTCCCTCTTCTTGACTATGCTGATGTCTGTTTCCTTGATGCAACAGAAGAACTTCTAGATAAGCTCGAACGCCTGCAGAACCTATGCATCCGCTTCATTTTCGGCCTACGGAAGTACGACCACGTGTCGGAGTTCCGGTTGCAATTGAAGTGGCTGCCTATTCGGCAGCGTCGGGACTGTCATATTCTTTATCTACTTTATTGCATTCTTCATAACCCTGTTGCTCCCATCTATCTCCGTGAACGCTTTGAGTACCTGGTGCCCAGTGGCAAACCTTGTCGCACAGCTACATCTCTTCTTCTTAGGACTCCTTCCCATACTTCCAGCCGCTATGATGGTTCATTTTCTGTACGCGCAGTACCCCTTTGGAATTCCTTACCACATTCCATACGTGATAGCTCGTCATTGAGTATTTTTAAGAGTAGAACTAAGAATCACTTCTTATCTCTGTAACTTACGTATATATAAGGTATGTAGGTTTATGTAGTTTATTAAATAGATATATATTTTTATAAGGTATCGTATGTAATTATTAGTGTGTATTTTATCAATATATTTACCCGACAAGGTACATAATTATAATAGTTTGTTGTACACTGCCTATACCCATAATTTTG
This sequence comes from Pseudoips prasinana, assembly GCA_951640165.1. Lineage (NCBI taxonomy): Eukaryota > Metazoa > Arthropoda > Insecta > Lepidoptera > Nolidae > Pseudoips > Pseudoips prasinana. Next base: position 27,987,842 of record OX621236.1, on the reverse strand, counting down.
AAAATCTCTCTTTCCTGATGGTTTGCTGGAAGAAAATTCAATAATGAATTAAGCTCGCCTATGTACATGCCTTTTCTTTTTGTAACTTCTAACTTATGTATTTATTTTCTGTGTACAATAAAGAATAAGAAACTACGAGTAAATAGAAAGCATTTTGCAAAGAAAAATAGGGAAGTATTGAAAAACTAAGTGCATATTGATCTCTTTTTCGTCTGCAAAGTTGCAGAATGCGGAGTCGTTGTTTTTATACCCAAACGTGACGTAAAATGTAGGGGTTTTGTTGTCATCGTGTATATGTCTCTCTGTGTCTGTCTGTGATAACTAAGGGTTTTTGGTGACTTTTGTAACATTTCAAGAATGTCTAGTTTATACTGGAACAAAAGAATAGGATAAACGGATAACCAGCTATGAAAAGGACATACAAAATTCAAAATGCAAAATTGGCATTACATGACTTTCTAATTACCAACGGTCTAAACGTATTCGGATATAAAATACCTGATAAGAATCGCTTCATCTGTTTGGGCTCGACTAAAGCCAAGATATTCAGACACCAAATACATATAAATATGCTTAAAATTGTACACACCCTTCTTCTCATGTCAGGAGATAAAATGGAGTCCATTTTAAACCGATCGATGAATATTGCTAGACCATCAATCACTTCGTGTATTCATAAGCTGAGGCCGTTTGTAGAACTACGAACTTGGTGAACTAAATATTGCTACTGGAAATCTCCGAATTTCCGAAATGTAATCCTAGCTGAGCTTTGATTGCCTATCACAGGGTTAAGCCATTTTGATCTTATCTGTCTTAGTAATTGAGATCAAAATGGCCAGTACAAACAATTTAATATCTATTCTAGAAACAATACTTATCGCAAGTATTTTCTCAATAAGTTACGATTGGCAACAGTGAAATTCTTCCTTTTGGCATCTGGAATCTCTACTACTGTTAAAATACCTATATTCAACTGTGAAAGGCTGATTTCGTTCCGAACGGTTTTACATAAATCATAGCGAAAAACTCTTAATTAAACGAACTTTCGCATGAAAAAAACAGCATTCAATTTGGTCTACCTATTTCGGAGGTACAATGTCACCGACAGACAGACAGAGATGCTCATATGCACAGATGGTCATAATCTTTTTGATAGGGAGTCCAAATATTTAATATTGTCATTATGAAACTAGTCTTACTGCGACTTTCATAGTTGTATACATATAAGAAGAGGTTATTTATCGTTTATATTGTTTGTGCATTGGAAGTTGTCTTCAAGCTTCTGGAATGGAAAGGCTTTGGCATCAATATCAATGGCGAGTACATCGGTCACCTTCGATTTGCCGATGATATAGTAGTCATGGCTGAGACCAAGGAAGACCTCGGTACAATGCTCGATGACCTCAGCAGAGTCTCTCAACAAGTGCGTCTGGAAATGAACATGGATAAGACGAAAAACATGTCAAACGTCCATGTTGCACCCACTCAATTGAACTCTGCACTCGAAGTTGTAGAGAACTATATTTACCTAGGACAGACCATCCAACTAGGTAGGTCCAACTTCGAGAAGGAGGTCAATCGTAGAATCCAACTCGGCTGGGCAGCGTTCGGGAAGCTATACGTAACGTCTTCTCATTCAAAATACCGCAGTGTCTTGAGGCGAAAGTCTTCGACCAGTGTGTGTTACCAGTGATGACTTACGGAACAGAGACGTGGTCGCTCACTATTGGCCTTATTAGAAGGCTCAAGGTCACCCAAAGAGCAATGGAGAGGGCTATGCTCGGAGTTTCCCTGCGGGATCGAATCAGAAATGTCGAAATCCGCAGGCGAACCAAAGTCACCGACATAGCCCGAAGAATTGCAAAACTGAAGTGGCAGTGGACGGGGCACATAGCTCGTAGAACCGACGGCCGTTGGGGCAGGAAGGTTCTTGAATGGCGAACACGAACCGAAAGACGCAGCGTGGGCAGGCCCCCTACAAGATGGACCGATGATCTTGTGCGGGTCGCTGGAAACTGCTGGATGGCGCAAGACCGGCAATTGTGGAGATTTTTGGGGGAGGCCTTTGTCCAGCAGTGGACGTCTTTCAGCTGATATGATGATGATGATTATTTGTGTTCGTAATAAGTATAGGTATAAGTGACAATGACTTTGGTAAAATCGTATAATCGGGTGTCATCTTTGGAACTCTTAAAGCTCAGACTTCAGCGTGGCGCTCCATTACGTTTAGATGTTTTAAATGTTATTGTAAGAATATTAAAAGTATAAATCAACAATCAAAACATTTATTTTAAGGTTTGGCAACAGTGTTTTTTAAATATCAGCAAAATCTATCAATTATAAAATCGATTGTAACTCGTTTATTGTGGCAACACAGTCTGCACTTTAAAAAACAGAACGGTGTGGCGCGCATGCTTTCTTCATATGGCGGCTACGGATGTCAAAGGTTGCCTTGAGTTACATTTTGAGTTCATTAATAAACTTTATACTAATACAGCACGAGTTTTCTAACACTATAAAATAATTGCACTTTCTGAAAATGTGCTTTAGTAATCTTGTAGCTTAATATTCCAAAATATTTAGAAAAAAATCTCATTTTGAATTTATTTAATGACCACAAAATATGGGAAAAGTAGTTTTACCTATTTCTTTTGGTGAGTTCAAATATATCAAAGTGTAATCGCCGCGATACATCCTTTCGGCCAAAAGCTTTAGAATCGTATCATATTGGCCCTTCGTACGTTTCCTCGAATTTGTATATCGTCTCGAGGGGGGCGGGAGGGGCGTAGTGCTCGCTCCGAGGAAATATCTACCAGAGCACGGGCAGCATACTGCGTTCTTAGGCTCCAGGCATTAGTCTTAGACATAGGAACGTAGTCATTGTTAAGAGCCTTATAAAAAGTGTGTGGTCTGGAAACTGTGATTGCTTAAGACGATTATTTTTTTTCGTTCAGCATCTCATAGCGATTCTGAATGAACAAAAACAAAAAGCTGATTGATCGACTACTAACCCGTTTGTCCTTATTAGCAACGTAGCAATCAATAATTAAACAAAACCTAAAACAGTTCGAGTTTTATTTGTTAACGCGTTTTAATTACGCCTCCAAAAATTATATTAAATTGGAGGATGGACGCTAATGAACAACGATACGCATAAATTGGGAATTTAATAAACAATTTTTATCCGTTTACAGTGTAAATTAATTTCGCTGCTCCGAAGCCGGTTAACCACAATCGCTGGATTTTAGCTCCAACTTTAAATCTTTACAAAACGATATAAACAATCGAGAACATTAAACGTTCGTTGTGGTTTGGTTTTATATGATTTCTTGCATTTTAATGCATAAATTTACGTATTTATATGCGTTTTTAAAAGCAAGGCAAAACCTGCCCTGGTTTTATTTTTTTAATTGCATCAGACTCAAAACTAGATTTGCCCAGTTGTAGTTGTATCTTTAAGCCGTTAAAGAACAATAGACCCATCCGATTTTGCTTATTAACGTCATGATTTTCAGCATTTGTAACAGCACCTAATCAGGTATAGAATCACACTAATATCATAAAGGCGAAATTTTTGTGAGTGTGTTTGTTTGATACATCTTTACGTCTAACGGCTGAAGCGATTTTAACAAAATATGGTATGGAGTTAGCTGCAACCCTCGATTAACACATAGGCTATAATTTATAAAGTTTAACGTGGGAAGCCTCTGTCCTGTTAGATTGCTACCGAAATCATGTGAAGACATTGACGTTGAAAAGTCGGGTAACATTTTTAATACTTATCATTTTTTGGCAAGGGCTCTTTAAGCAGCTTATCATATATCCTAAGCCTACAGCCCTTATAATCTTTTTGTAAATTGCTTCCCAGATTTGACGTTACTATATACCCCTCATATATCTTCATTCATTATATTACATTATAAGCCCGCGAGGAAATAATATGACGTGATTTAAAATTTTATATGCTACATAGATATACTTGAATCCAGAACATTTGACAATTGGAAGTCAAATTTCCTGAACTGACAGGTGTCATATCATTCTTATAGTGCCCACACATTAAGTCCATAACCATAGTTACAAGTATATCTATTTAGTATGAAGTTAGTAAATTGTTCGAGTTTATACCTGCTGCCACATTCCGCCACAGACCCTCTCACCAAAAGTGGAAATTTCATCCTTATCACCTGGATGAATCATGTCATCTACCATCTTGCGTTTCACAAGAAACTTTTTCCGCGCACTACCGGTCTGTGGAATCAATTAGCTGCGGAGCCTGCGGAGGTATTTTCGATCCGGTATGACATAGCAACTTTCAGCCTATTCTCTTCTTAAACGTACTTGCGGCTACTTTGGTGTTGCGAGTGTCCATGGGCGGCGGTGATCACTTACCATCAGGTGACCCACTTCTTTGTTTCCCATCCTATTTTATATAAAAAAAGTAATAAGCCTTTGACGTTAATCTATGTTATGTTTAAAACCGAATGCCACTTTTGGGTTACTGTACCTTTTGGCGTATATTGTAACATCGAATCCTCAATGGTTTTACGATGTACTCATTTATTTTGTAATGAGATAACGCCCTTTGCTGGTTTGGAAATAAGTCACGTCTGCAGAACATTGTACGAGGCCTTTCCGAGCCCTTTTCCTTGCGACAACATTGTTGTTCAAATGATCGTCCCTTTCTTAGATACCTACCTAATTATAGGACGTCCGGACGTAACCGAACTACATAAATCTACCTATATCTATTTAGTTACACTATGGATTTTCTATTCTTACACAACTCAATGAAGATTACCTAGATGTGCGGAAAGATTTGTTCGTCAAGAGACACAAACGCAAAATTTTGCTTATTCCGCACTAAAAGCCTGTATCAGCAAGATCTACAACTGATAAAATCGGCTAGATTAGTATAAAACGCTTATTAACCTTGACTTTCAAGCGTAGAACTAATCTATATAGATACATCAGCCGTAGAGCATGAGATCTACTACTAATCTAAAGAACTCTATAGATTTTTTTTGGTTAAAACACGCTAACAATTAACCTAAACCAAAGAGATATTTTATTGGTCAAATTTGTGAAATTTAATTCTCAATAACCTCTAACTGTTAGAAAATCCCCGAATCCACCTATGATTACATCATTAAGAAAATCATCATAGAAAAGTGGTGATACTCTTAAACGGCTGTACCGATATTAATCAAACATAGCTAAGAACCACCGCAAGGAAACTGTTTTTCAAATGAACAATAATACCACATCCAAATCGGTCCATCCCTTTGAGAGTTACGATGCCACATACAGACACACACACCCAGAGAGACAGACAGACATAGAGACAGTCAAACTTATAACACCCTTCTTATTGCGTTAGGGGTTAAAAAGAACGCTAACTAAACTAAATTCACTAACTATATTATTTTAAGTAATTGAAATATCAACCAACTCCAAACAATTACCATTTAGCGTTCGATATATATTAAAAGAAAATAAAACTTATTTATGTATCGTTCTCAAATAATAATTTGAACGATTCTATTAACGTTACCGAACAATGTGGTATCTAAACAAAGAATCGGCACACAATCGCACAATGTTTCGAACGTATGATTGATTTATTAATGTTGTTCTGAACAATGAAAGCCAAACACAGACTTAATAATGGTTGTGTAACAATGATATAATAAATATCGTGAAACTGTAATGCTTATATCGGCTTCAGTAATACAACTGCTAATCTAAGATATAATCATATAACCAATGCGATTTCGCAATGGAAGCTCTACTCTTAAGCTTGTGATTAACATAAATATTAATTAGCCAACGATCATTTCTGAGTGTGATTCACTATAAAATTGCGGAATTAACAAGAAATTGATTATAAAAAAGATTTCTTTCTTTAGTGAGAATTATATACAAAACGTCATACCTATATAAAACAATCACGTTTAAAAATTATATTTATGTTAATCATATGCTTGGAGTTCCGCCTCTACTGCGGAACCATATCATTTTATCGTCAGATTTTGGGTCAAAATTTTAGATTTAATTACTCTATATACCTGTTTACCATATAAATTTTATTACTAACATATCTATAGTACTGTATTTAAAGCGGAAGTCTAGCAACAACATTGAAGAGTTACGCACTATTCGTAAACCATATTGTTTTTGATACTATTGAGTAATGGAATCAGGTGTTGCTTTGCGAAATCCATAACACTCAAAATACAAAGTTAATACGTAGTGTTAATTCCGCTAATTGAATTAGCACTAAATATTAACGTTTTCTTTTAATTTATACTATTCGTTTATAAAGGTATTCCGTAGTACAATAACGTTTTAACTTTGAGCTAACGTAAAGTGTTCCGGAAATGCTATTAGACCTTATTGCATTGTTCTAGATTAGTATGCTTAGAATGTTGACAGGGCGTTTGTATGTAATCGTGTTAGTAGTTCTTACTCTATTTCTGAAATGGCATACTGACTATTCCAATTTAGTTTAAATTACTTCGTATTTTCATATAAATAGGTCTCTATTTCCAGGTGAATTGTAATGGTGCATTCACTAGTTTAGAACTAGGACACGGCAGGTATTGTGGTGAGAACATTGGGCGTGTTTTGTACGATTGTTATCTGTCAGTGTCATCTGTTAAATGGTCCTGCTAAGCACACTCGATTTGCACGGAGCTTTTTGTGTATACTCGACCCGGTATACTTAGCAAAGATTCAAGGGTATTCTGAAGTGAAAGCTCTGAGTCAAGCTTTTACCTTTCGAAATCATACTATTTTTTTTATACCTACCGTCTTTAATCTTAGTTTAGTAGAGTAGTCTATATCAATAATTACTTAAAGTACCAGTGCTTCACGTCAAGTTGACAGAATATTAGTGTTTTGATAGACAGGTGTTCTTGTACTTAAGTGTTTAGTGTGTCAGATTGTCTTTGGCTTGGCCGGATCTATATATGTAGGTAAAACAACGAGATTTCTCTCTCAACAAATATAGAAAGGAAGAAATTAATAACAATAATATAAAAGACAAAAGTCTCTCTCTCTCTCTCATATTAAAAAATAATTTTTGACTGCACGTGTGGTGCAGTGGTTAAGATCGTCGCCTCGCCACTCGACTCCTGAGTATGTGCATATGTAATTTGTGTTCGTCAATTATATGTTTGTAACGTACATTTTGTTAGTACGGGCGTTGTCTTAAATAATAATCTAATGAATTAATTGAACCAACTTAAATAAGTGTCACTTGTCTTTATAAGTTTCCGAACTGCAACTTTATGCCAATGGTCGTAAAATATCTAAGGTACAACAAATGTTAAGGGACTTTTTTGATAACTGTGGATAATATAATGAACACGGTAAGTGGACTGTAAAGGTAAATATTTATATAGATACTTATACAATTTTAGTGGCACACGTCTTGCCTTTATGCGTTTCCGAATTGCAACTTTCATGTCGAAAGATATCTATGGTAGCTTAGCCTGCCCAAAGAGGGCGAAGATAATTAAAAAAATAATATCTATGGTAGAACAAATGTCAATGTCAAGTAAGTTACTTGACATTGACATCCTCATTATATTCTGTCCACAGTTACTTGAAGTAACTGTGGACAGAATATAATGAGGACGCTAATAAGTGAACTGTACAGCTAAATTTTATTAGAGATAGGAACAATAACTGCTCGGAAATTAAGCTGTGCATAACATAAAGATTTGTCTCTCGATTAGCAGTCAGGGTCTCTCAACCATCAGGCCAGTGGATTAACTCCAGCTCTTCACATAATCTTCTGCATAAAATATTTAGATTTAAACTATTAAATTCTACATTTAACATATAATTCCTGAGACAGTTAACAAAAGACTTTACGTTCTCAAACAATTTAAAATGTTGTATGGGAGATAGACCTTAATTATATTTCACATTACAGGAAATCTCAAATTTATAACCGCATGTGAAATACGTTGAATAATTATAGGCACCGCGCAATGCCGTAGATAATCGAATCAGCATGGCCGGGAATGTGTTGAGGTTGGGCCACCACTGTGCGGTCATCGGCCACCACATTGCGGAAAACATGCAATTTGACAATATGGTCAATAGGGTAGGTACTAATGCATCAAAATCACATTTCCGAAGGTGCTAAATCTCAAACTGACGCATTACATCTAAATGGCGTTCTCAGCCAGCTGCGCTCACCGGTCCGTACGTGATCGGTGAGGTGAAGCACCTATTTATGCGTCAGACTGTAGATGGGTGACCGGCAAAGTAATACTATCCAGGGATATCATTCACACACGGCCAGCTAAATCCAATCGCCACTCCGAAGCTTGCTGACTAGTTTGTATGTCAAACTCGTAAACCCACGTCTCGTCACCAGTAACAATGCGTTTCATGAATGTTGGGTCGGAATTGACTCGTTCTACAATGTCCTCAGCGACTTTCATGCGATTGAGTTTTTGGAGAAAATTCAGATCTTTTGGGACTAGCCGAGCGGCAATATGTTTCATACCCAAATGATTAGTTAAAATGGTACGAATCGACTCGTGAGATACAGAAAGTTCGGCGGCTATCTCTCTCAGAGTTGAATGAGATTTTCAGTCACTATTTCCTTCACTTTGCGATGTTAACTTCAGTTGCAGACGTTGATGGCCTACCAGAGCGAGGCAAATCTTTCATCACATCTCGACCGCTTTTGAACGCTTTGAACCACTCATAAGCACGAGTTTTTGATAAAGTCGATTCACCGTAAGCCTTCTGTAACATTTTCAGTGACTCCAAACACGAAATTCCATTAGCGATGCAAAATTTAAGACAAACTCTTTGTTCGATATTTTTGTCCATTATGAAATTCGCAATAGACACTATTTATGATATTACTAAAACCAGCACTGTATTTAATATAAACAACAGATGCAACTCAAACTCCGCGCCAAAATGGAAAACAGTTGTGCCAATCTAACAACAACAAAAAAACTAAAATTTGAATTTGGAACCATAAACAAATCATCCATTCCCGATACTTTTTTGACTGAATCTATAGATAATTACACCCGGACACAGGACAAACTAAAATGTTCAGGCGCACAAATATCTGTCCTGGGTGGGAATCGAACTCACGACCTGCGGCGTGAAAGGCAAGCATTTGCCAACCACGCCGACTGACCCGTCACAAACTAACGCATTACCACTAAATGTCAAAAATCTCAGCCAGTTAGTCCGTAAGTGATCGGTGAGGTGGAGCACCTATTCATGCGGTCAGACTATAGATGTGTGACCGCCAAAGTGGATTAATATCTGAGCGTGTCCGTGCTCCGGGCACGTTAAGCTGTCGGTCCCGGTTGTAGCCATTAGGCAACAGTCATTAACCCATATCAGAGGCCTAATGGGCGTGCGGCTTGAACAACTCTGACACTGGGGTAACCACTGCCCATACGATAAGTAAGTACTGGGGCTCTACCGGCTAAGTCACCGAACATCGTTTACGTCAATGGCGTTCAAATAAATCTAGGTTAAAAATGACTTAACCAATCGTTAAATCGGCTTCCATGACCACATGTGGCGTCATAAATGGTCCGGATTAGATTGTCATCGTTGAAGCCGATTTAATGATTGATTAAATAATTTTTAACCTTTATTTATTTGAACGCCATTCACGAAAACGAAGTTCAGCGAATTAGCCGGTAGAGCCCCTGATATAGCTGCTATTGCGGAAAATTACAAACTGACGCATTACCACTAAATCTTGTTCCTTCAGTTTTAATAAACTTAAGTAGGTTACACTACAACACGGAGTTACCTACATAAGGTAAGTGCATATTATACTCACCTCAATTATAAGATTTTATGTAACGGTAACTTGTATTAAGTAATAGTTAGATAGCCAACTTGCTATGGATTGCGGTATGTAGACACCCTGTTTGTTGGGTTGTAGGAGTGGGCCATGGTCTTACCGACGCGACGATATAATGCTGTACACACGGCTACATGTCAAGCTATACATTTCCAATATAGGCTGACCTCTCATTGTATTGAAATCCTATACAACACGAGATCAGCTTATACTGGAAATGTATAGCTTGATATGTAGCCGTGTGTACCTGCTGTACCCTGTAGGTGTATTCATAAGATTATATGGCACTGCACTGCTGTCTACTGATGGCATAGAATATCATCACCCCATCTCATGCCGTGGGGTTAGTAGAAATCTTCCGGGAAAGGGAATACCTATCAGAGAATGGGCAGCAGCGTTTTCCTGTGAACTAAGTATGACCATCAAACTGCGATCGCCAATTCGTCTGACAAGCGTGGCGATTATGGCATATCCTCCTGTTCTTTGGGGAGGCTTTTGTCCAGCAATGGACGTACTTTGGCAAACATGATGATATGGCACTGCAACGTCAAAAATGTTACCTAAATACTCAGTGTAAAGTGGCCACTTCCCACAATAAAACCCACAGAGTAATAAATTAAAGTTGCCTATTCACAGTGACACATGCAGGGGTCATCAAATACATTGGTACGTATCCTACTAATAATATAAATGCGAAAGTTTGTGAGTATGGATGTTTAGATGTATTAATGTTTGTTACTCTTTCAAACAAAAACTACGGAACGGATTTTGATGGAACTTTGTAGTAATATCGATTATATACCAGAATATTACATATCCTATAATTTAGTTTAACGCGGATGACGGCTTAACGGCGTGGTTCAGCAAGTATACTAATATTTACAAAACAATGAAAACAAAATTATAAAAAAACACAAAATAACAAAAAACCAATAAATTGAGGATGGTGTCAAAATTAAATTACATAAAAAAAAATATATAGTTAGAATTGTTCAGTTTGTGGACCTATTTTCATCGTACTTCTTTTCAAAGCATTCCTTATCGAGCATAGCGAATGCTTTCCCATATACATTTTGTTCAATCTTATTACAAACTAAGGATTTATTAATAAAAGTTGAATTCGGTTGGATGCTTATGAAATAGTTATTATTGCAACACTGTACAAGTTGGTAAAAATAAACCATTTTTATTTTAGATTTTTTGAAGAGACAACGCCCGCACTTGCTCTATATATGTGTTTCTATATCGCGGAGTACTTTACTAACATTTATTTAATTAATAGACAGAAAGCATACCATACCCAGACACACATCAACTTCTTATGAGCCACACTAATAGTTGTCAAGTGTGGGAATCGAACACAGACCGCAAAGTAGAGAGAAGACTGTCTAAACCACAGTGATTATAATAACCTAGGTGTGAACTTAATTCTTATAAATAGGAATATAATCTTTGAATAATAGTTATTGTTCACTTACAACATCTTCCAATCTTCTTAATAGTATGAAATTTCTAATTTTTTACAAAAAAATAAATCATACAAAAGTGCTTAGTTCATGCTTTCGTATCAGGCTCATGCAATATAAAGTGAATCATCACTTTTGAAACTGGTTACGTCTCATGCGCTCCCAAAATGAATTAGCACTTTTCTGCAATCATTTATCATGAGCATTTGAATAAGTAGGTACTAAATTTACTTAATTTTATTTTTTCATTTCAAATCAATATATTTTGTGAACACAGGTTATGAACACAGCTGATATCCTACTAATATTATAAAGGTGAAAAATTGTGACTGTGTGAGTGTGTATGTTTGTTACTTCTACACGTCTTAACGGCTGGGTCGATTTTAATGAAATTTGGTATGGCGTTAGCTGACACCCTGGATTAACACATAGGCTATAATTTATAAAGTTTAATGCGGGTAAAACCGCGGGGCACAGCTAGTTGAGAATAAAATACAGTAAATCCATGTTCTGACTATTAGGCATACAATAATAATATGCCTGTTAGGCATGTGGCGACGGCGACGAATATCAGAATTGGAATATCATCAACCCATCTGATCACATAGGGGGCGTAGAAGTCGACCCGAGGGAATATCTACTAGAGGACGGGCAGCAGCTTCTTTCGGAGTGCTATGACCATCTTACTGCGATCGCCAACCCGCCTGCCAGACGTGGCTATTATAGCATATCCCCCCAAGATGATTCTTGAGGGAGGCTTATCCAGCAATGGACTTATTTCAGCTGTAATGATAGCATAAAATTGCACAGACTGAACAACTTATCTATAATTTTATATTGCACGAACATTGAATTAAATTCAGCAGTACACTTCAATATTAAGCTAAAATAAATTCAAAAGGATTCTGTCTTTAAAGTATAAGGAATACTTTGCATTTAACATTTACATAATTTTATTTTTATACTGTGAGTAATGAGTAGGGTCGACGAATATAAAACTTATCAAGAACCTACCGTCAGCAACGGATGCAACGGTCAAATTAAGGACTAATTCTTTAGTAAAAAAAACATTAGCACTCCAGGAGAGTCCACGGACGTGAAAACTTGAACAATTACGTGGTGTCGGTAACGGTAACATGTCGCAAGATCTACATATGGTTTCTCCCATCTCAAAAACTGCCAACATGCATGTGTTCCTATATACGTACGAATACAATATATGTGCATACTTATATTCAGACGTGTCGGTAACGGTAACAATGTTTTGCGTTCAATTGTTTTACCCATCGTAAAAATACCCAACTCGCCTAAAGAAGGTTTCACTTCAATAAAAGTGTTCCTGGCCGAATTATGGCTATGGCGGCCAATCTCAATAAAGTCTAGCCAACTACGTAGGATATATTATAGTGTACGAGTGTGTACACTTTCTATTCTCTCTCACTCATCATCCGATGTGATGGCATTTGCAACTTCGAAATTTAAACTATCTTTCCTAAACTAGGTGTAGGTGTAACATAAGTACCCATATACATCGCTTATACCCAAGAAACTAAAAAGAAATAAACAAAACTGGCTCATGAAATACTAGATATACTGCTATATTTTATAAATTAGATTGGTATCTCCAAACATTGGAAAATTACATCTGCCATCAGCTAATTAATCTATTTTTATGTTTTTAGCATATTGATATGCTACACGTTGCACAGTTTTATACATAAATTAAGCTCCATAAGTTATGTCCACTATTTATATTACACTTGATATACATAAATAAATGTTTATTTTTAATAGAAAAATGATTATTTATCCTATTTTAGGCGAGTGGTTGTATAAAACAATGCATTTAGGCTAAGCGTTGCCACTAATAAATTGTAGTTGTAGTTATATTTAGTTAAGCCTCTGTTGCGGACCGTACTGCCTTTTAGGAAAATTCATTCCGGAAGGGAGCGATAATATTACTGAAACTTTGAAAGTTATTCCCCACCGAATTAATTAGTTGTTTATTACTGAACGAAGAAGCATAATACCGTGGATTCATGATTTTGTATTCAGTAACATCAACCAAACCCCATCTTCAATAGCATCTAATTGCCTTTCAGTTTGGATCGCCTTTGTGTTGCTAATCAACGCACTGTGATTGTTCCAAACCCATTGTGTTCCTCCCAGCTTTATTACAATTTCTTTTGCCCCAAAATATCCTTTTCAGGAAAAATTGAAATAAAATGGCCGTCATTTTGCGTTATAGTTCAAGATCCGAGGGCACTTTTTACCCTTATCGTTTTGGTTGACAATTATTTATTCTACACATTGTTATTTTAACTAACCAATTCCTGATCAAAATGCCGATTATTCGGTTGGTCTATCTGTGTAACGTCACCGCTTGGTGTTGCCACATAATTAATCTTTGTTATTGTTTAGTAGTTTAAATAAATATGTATGTTTGTCCTGAGTCTGGGTGTAATTTATCTATATAAGTATGTATTTACAAAAGAAAAGTAGTATACTACATATATCAGTTATCTGGCTTCCATACAAGCACTGCTTAGTTTGGGATCAGATGGCCGTGTGTTGTCCCAGGATATTATTATCTTACTTATCGTATGGGCAGTGGTTGTCCTATTCTATAAGAGTTGTTATTCTATTATATAAGAGTTGTTCAAGCCGCCCAGTGTTGTCTAATGACTGCAACTGGGACCGACAGCTTCACGTGCCCTCCGAAGCACGGATACGCTCAGAAAGTAAACCACTTCGATGGTCATCCATCTATGGACTAACCGCGAGCCTAGTTGCTTAACCTCGCCCATTACTTGCGATGAAAGCGTCTAGATATGAGCGCCTAATAATATTATTATTATCATCATCATTCATTAAATTTAGTCAATCATTTATAAACACCTTTTATATAACATCCTTCTTTAAAAAGAACCGGCCGGCAAGTATTTCAATCGATTAAATGAAAGGTATTAAAAAAACTACTTAATAGATCTCGTTCAAACCAATTTTTGTCGTTAGTTTGCATGGTCATGTACAGAAGCTAGCACATCCAGCTACACCGATCTGTCAAATTTCTTTTATAGATTTTCAACTTGATCACATCAGCATAAGGTTCACTTTCAATTGAGTAAATTTGACAGATTGGGGTAGCTTGATGTGCTGGCGTCTGTACATCATATTTTTTTTTAGTTTTATCATACTCTTATTTCAGGCACTAATTTTACCACTTTGGAAGTGTTTCTAGCGTAAGTTATTCAGTTTAGAAAGAAATGATATTAGAAACTTCAATATATTTTTGAACACTTATGCATAGATACATGTATGGGTTAAAATGATGAAAAAAAAAATTGAGTGTCAGTTCTAAGTATGGGAAACCCGCAAAATTTTGGGTTTTTTTTCTATTTTTGTGTGAAAATCTTAACGCGGTTCACAGAATACATCTACGTACCAAGTTCCAACAGTACAGCTCTTATAGTTCCGGAAAAATGTGGCTGTGACATACGGACGGACAGACAGACATGACGAATCTATAAGGTTTCCGTTTTTTTGCAATTTCGCTACGGAACCCTAAAAAACTGACGAACACCAATGATTTATTAAATACTTGTGGTTTAATTTTGTTTTTGGCTTGTGGTTAAATGTTCCCCAGAAAAAAAATATTTTATCTACAAAACACATGAGCACATAAAAAGTCTCGCCGTATCTCGTATTATGAGATATGCGACGCTCTGTAATACTTATTTAACGCTTATACTCATATAAATTTTCTCGTGACGGTAGCCATTGCTAATTGTGACTAATCCCTCGCTATTAAAGGGATATGAGCGCAATATATTACAAGTAATTAGGGAACGTTCTGTGTGCTTAGACACCATGCCATGTTGGGGTACTTGGGGCCCACATATAACGTCATGTTTAGTGGTATTTTGCGACATTTCATGCAGTCCCATAATTTGCTAGTTTTATACGAAGAGAGATAACTAACTGACGGGAAATGAAAGGGATTTATATATGACTAGCCCGCGATTCCGTCCGCACATTTTGTAATGATTCTGTAAATGTTACATCAGAATATCTATACATATAATAAAATCGTAGGAAAGTCAAAACTGTACATTGAATATTTTTTTTAAAGGATGCTTGGGACGTTATCTACTATAGATATCGAAGCCAAAAATATAGTTTTAAGAATTTTTGTCTGTTTGTCTGTATGTATGTCCGGGCTAAACTCAAAAAGTGCTGCATGGATTTACTTCAAATTTTGCATGAATATTACTAAGAGGTCGGGTAAACATATAGGCTACAAATTATCACGCTATCACCTACGGGGGAGGAGCTGTGATAATTTATAAAATTTAACGCGGGTAAAACCGCGGGGCGCAGCTAGTTTCTAATATTTGGTCTCTTGTTGCAAACTTATAAAAAATTCACATATTTCCATAAAAACTTTCAACGCAGGGTAAGAACACTTGCAACACTCCGGGATGCCAGAAAAAAATACCAATCACACTTTTAGGACAGCATTGTGGTTAACGCTAGTCCAACAATGGTACCGTCTATAAATACCACAAACGCGGATACATCCAATTTTTGTAATCGGATTAAACAAGTAAATTCATAAAGTCCGGACTTAATAGGTTTTTGTATAAAATTGAATCAAAATGTCAACGTAAATTTTAATTCGCTCAGGACAACAAAATTAGGAAGCCAACCGTATCCATGCGATAAAGGGATTGTTTGTGTTTGAATTACGTTTCGTTAGACGTGAATAGCTTTAGAATGTAATAACATTCATGTAATATACCGGGAGAGCACATTTTTTCCTTGGCATGTCGCCGATTTCAAATATTTTCTGTAAATCTTTTCACGGCATTTTTAAAGACATGAAAAATGGGTTTATAGGGCTTTCGTCCAATACTTATTTATTACCCAACTACAAGCAACACTTTGTCGTTTTAGATTAGTCATAAAGTTTATATTCCGCAGTTAATGCTTTTGTTTAATTTTACCTTGTTTTGTAACGTGTTTTGATTTTGGACCGAAATTATTAGCTTATATGGGCGAGATTGGCGTGATACAATAAAATTAAGTGTTGTTAGCCTCTTTACCTCTTAGTTAGGCCATTGCACGTGATCTTATTTTGCTATTCGTACTGTTTCAGTTCCATCTCGAATGCCAGGAGACCTAGAAAGCTTGACTTGAATGCCTTTGCTCTTAGAATCGATCAGAAACTTTACCTGATATCATGTAAAGTTTTGTAGTGTAGCAATACCTCTGCACATGGGGGTGTCTGTGATGCCAAACGTAAAGAGACTTTGGGATAGGAATTTGTTCAGAAATAGTAGAATTTATTTCCTGAGTCTACATAACAGATCAATGCACTTTGTTTCATTTTGCTGTGTAGTGCTCTTAAGCAGTCATGTTTTCAGTTGGTTAAATGGTTTGGGTACTAGTAGTTCAGGTCCTATTGTTGTCGGTTCAACTGTTCCGGAGTATCATATCCTCAACTTTCTACAACTGCATTCTCAGCATAGGGGACTGTGTTAAAGAGATGTCTATTAAATGTACAGACGCCAGCACATCAAGCTACCCCAATCAGTCAAATTTCCCCATTTGAAAGTGAACCTTATGCTTATGTGATAAAGTTGAAAATCTATAAAAGAAATTTGACAGATTGAGGTAGCCGGATGTGCTGGCGTCTGTAGAGTGTCTGGTAATTGTGGCGGATCACGAGGAGATATCATTCGATTGTACTGTATTTTTATACGTTGGTGTTTTCTCCGTAATTTTTAAACCGATTTTGTTAATTATTTCATTCAATACTTTTAGAATCGACCCATATATTATGTTGCCTCATTCATTTGATATAGGTACAGAGAATCTATACTTCTCAGGAATGCGCTACCTCCGGAATTAGAATTATTGAGAGTCTTTTCTCTTTTAATATGGTATAAATTTCCTGTTATTCTTACTCTTAGCGTATTTAGAGAGATGAAAAAATACGTACACGTATTATTTCAGCATACGGAACACGTTTAGATCCGTTCCTAACGCAATAAAGAGGAATTCAATCAAAATAAAATTGAACAAACGTTTATAGCGTACTTATTCAATGTCTACTTATTTTGAGTAACTTGATGGTATACGTAACGTGTTTAACCGTAGATTATGGGTTCGGAGTTTTATTGCCGCGTCGCATAAAAATATTTATAAAATATTATTAAAAATAATTCTTAGCCCCGAACAGGAACTTGGTGAGAGAGCACGTAAAGTAGTTGGTCCTGTGTCTAACCTCACCCCGGTCATGTCGGCTTCCTCATCCTATCATATCGGATTGTGAAAGTTAGGGAATAGAAATTAAAACTGCATTAGAGCATTTTGCTGCACTACAGGTTGCGCAGCCATCTAATCTGTAGGGAGAAAGGCCGCTTTGTTTGAATTTGACCAGGAGGTTGGATTAGGTTTAGTCGGCGCGAGTCATACCCACCCGCAGACACTTTTTGCGGATGGCAAGGGCAGCCATTCACCCTGCCTTATAAAAAAGGAGGATACTATTATCTTCTCGATGTCATGGCTGCTGTCGTAGGCGAAAATCTTCACTTATTTTTTTATTTACTGAAAATAGTCACTTTGGCTCGCCAGCTTAAATATTCCAACAGTGTAAGTGTACTGTTACTTAATATTTGATACCTACTTTTTCTGTTCCTTTTAATCTTTATCCTTTTACTGAACTTGTTACACCTTTTAGCCGTTTTCATTTCATACAGATCCTGTCCATCCTAAGGTTGTCTGTAAGAAATCGCAGGTAGCGATAAGACCACCCTTTGTAAATTATTATGCTACTATTTAAGGTTTATTTTTTGTAATGGGTTTGGTGTACAGACGCCAGCACATCAAGCTACTCCAATCTGTCAAATTTCTTTTATAGATTTTCAACTTTATAACATAAGCATAAGGCTCACTTTCAATTGGGGAAATTTGACAGATTGGGGTAGCTTGATGTGCTGGCGTCTGTACAATAAAGAGTATTATATTGTATACTATGCCAAATGTTTCATTTATTCACTTAATTTGGACGGCACTCCAGAAAATGTATTTGTGAATCCCAGTGGTTTATACCACATGGAAAATCTATTAATATTCGTTACGTACGAGTGACTGATGAAGCCGGAAACATTTTATTCATATTTTTTCTCGCATCGTTTTCGTTATTTAATTTACGGTTTTATTTTCAGGTACTGCAGGATGGTGAACGTGTGAGATATAAATTGATTGATCAATAGTGAGTGTGAAGTGAAGCAGAGAGAGACCAACGAGGGTTTTAGTGTAGCACTATGTGCGCGAAGAAATTTGGGCACAGAACAATGTTTGTAACAACAATATTAGTGTTAGTGAGTGTTGTGGGGGCAGATTTGAACTCTACGGCTGATGTGTTTAGAGGAGCATCTCGTATGGCATGGATGAAATCTCTACTCGACCATCACAACTGGGTGGAGTACATCAATGGCAGCCTTGCTTTACCACCACAGTGCAAAAATGACTTAAGTGTCTATCTTAAAGGACTAAACGACGGTCAACTTTGGGCTTCCAAAAGTGAGTAACTCTTTTATTAGTACTTATTAGCGTAATAGCCTCGATGTACTAATTTATTATAGTTCATGTTAACTCAGGGTACAACCTATCTCCATTCCAAATTTCAACCTAATCCTGTCAGCTATGTTTGCGCCACTAAGTAAGAAACATACAAAAATAAAATCTTTTGCATTAATAAAAATAATGTCCTCCTGGTTGACTTCTATTCTATCACTCTTATGATCCGATGGGACGACTAGCGACACGACCGGAATGTGGTCAGGTACCTGACCGACGGCTTAACGTGGTCTCCGAGGCAAGTGATACCGCCAACTCCCAGACTGCGAGCTGATACTGAAAAACAGTTTATATTGTCCTTTTTGCATCGAAGTTCGCATGCGTATTTTTAGCGGGCGGCTTTCATCCCGGCTTGAATAAACTGACAATTAGCGGAATTAACACGACATATTTACTTTGTATTTTAAACAATATACATACTTCATACTTGCTTCTCACGCCGCAGATCGTTGGTTCGTTTCCCACCCTGTCACCCAAAATGTCTGTTTATCCTGAGTCTGGGTGTAATTATCTATATAAGTATGTATTATATATAGTAAAAAGTAATATATGTAGTATATCAGTTATCTGGTGTATATAGTACACACGGCTACACATCAAGCTATATATTTCCAGTATAAGCTGATCTCGAGTTGTATAGAATTTCCATACAAAGACAGGTCAGCTTATATTGGAAATGTGTAGCTTGATGTGTAGCCGTGTGTACAAGGTCTGCTTAGTTTAGAATCAGATGGCAGTGCGTGAATAATGTCCCAGGATATTATTATAATAATGTTATTCTGAAAGTGAGTGAGGTCGACCTTATCAAAGACGGTAAATAATGGCAACGCGTAAATAATTCTATGTATAGTTTCGTTCATCATAGATGTACAATTACTACGTTTATCATTCCTCTTATATAAATGGCGGCATGCCTTTTTATATACTCCGTTGTATAAAATGAAATATATAGCAACTAAAATAACTCTTTATATAAATGGCGGCATGTCTCTTTATATACTCCATTGTATAAAATTAAATATATAGCAACTATAAACACTCTTTATATAAATGGCGGCATGCCTCTTTATATACTCCGATGTATAAAATTAAATATATAGCAACTATAATCACTTTTTGTATAAATTACGGCATGCCTCTTTATATACTCCGTTGTATAAAATTAAATATACTGCAACTATAATCACTCTTTATATAAATGGTGGCATGCCTCTTTATATCCTCCGTTGTATAAAATTAAATATATAGCAACTAAAATATTTTTTTATATAAATGGCGGCATGCCTCTTTATATACTCCGTCGTATCAAAATAAATATAATAGTTATAAAAATATTATCCTGGGACATTATTTACACACGGCCATCTCATCCCAAACTAAGCAGAGCTTGTACTAAGGCAAGCAGATAACTGATATACTACATATACTACTTATATTTTGTAAATACATACATATATAGATTATTACACCCAGAGTCAGGACCAACAGATATCTGTCCTGAGTGGGACTCGAACCTACGACCTCCAGCGCGAAAAGCAAGCATTTGCCAACCTGGCCAACAGGCTATAACAAATGAGAATAGAATACTCTTTATTGTAAAAATAGGACATAAGATATTACATAGACAAGTTGAGAGACATAGACAAGAGATCGCTTTATGCGATCTCTTCCAGACAACCTTAGGATGGATAGGAGCTAAACATTAACTTATACCTAGCAGTAGGTGTGCAACAAGAGATATACTAAAATTGTGGTATATCCATAAATAAAATTATTTATTACAAATTCACTGTTAAAAAGTATAAATAAACAAAAACATAGTTAAATAACTAAATAATAATAAATACATAATTTAACGAACCATAAATTATACAGACAAATAGTGTTGTCTGACTAGCTTTTTAAAAGCTGATATTGTCTGGGTATGTCTAATAACCATAACCAAGGCATTCCACAGTCGAGCTGCCTGTACACTAAACGAAAAAATGAGGTACATTACTAACGTAAATAAGTCTTGTTTATACCAGTTTTATAATCGTTGCGGTATTCTTACGTATCTTTACGGTTACGTAAGTGCGGTAAGATAAGAGTTGTAAAGAAAGCAGGTGGCGCGCGCGCAGCGGCATTCTGCAAGTAGGCCGCAACGCATTGACGTAGATACTCACAGCATACCACAAGCTGTGCCACAAATCTATCATATTACTAGTTTCCGCCCGCGAAAGTTATTCACCCGTCTAAACGTAATATGTCTATCCCAACAAGGCTTTTTCGGAATAATATATTAATAGCTGTGCCCCGCGGTTTTACCCGCGTTTAACTTTATAAATTATAGCCTATGTGTTAATCTAGGGTATCAGCTAATTCCATAACAAATTTTATTAAAAATACTTCAGCCATTTTGACGTGCAGAAGTAACAAACATACACACTCACAAACTTTCCCCTTTATAATATTAGTGTGATATTACTCCTTATTACATCAGCTATCAGGTCAGTGAAGGTCCCGTCAATAATGGTCCAGTCATATCGGTGATTAGCTGTGGCCCAGCGGCTAAGACAGTTTGACTCCCGCGCCGGATAACTATTTGTGTGACCCGTAAATAGTTGTTCTGAGTCTGGATGAAATTTGTGTCTGTCTATTATATGTCTGTAAAGTAGTAAGTAGAAATATATAAATATGCTTATCAGTTGTCTGGTTGCCCTAGTTCAGGCTCTGCCCATTTTCGGATCAGATGACAGTGTGTTAGTTGTCCGAACATATTTATTTATTATTAATATATTATCCAGATCATTACTCATTAGTGTTGCCCGTTTATGCGCCACTCTCGCATAAAAATTCCTGAACACATGATGCAAAAAAAGTATTAATATTAAATAGAAACAAATCTTTATGGAACCCTCGTGATGGAAATTCTTTTATTCATATCCAATTCTAATGAAATTTGCTATAAAGAACATCTGCCTGGCTCTAAAAGGGGTTTCTCACTTCGTAAATAAATTTCAACACCGTCATTTGTTTGTTTATATTTGTCGTTGGTCTAGCGGTGGCGCTTTTGAACGTAAAAAAACGTGCCTAAGCTACGTTTTTTATATATTTTACTATACAGTTGCGCTTCGTGATTTATCAATTAATTGTAATTTTGGTGTTAATTTAACCCATCTTCCCTCAAAAGTTCAACCAAATCCGTGGTTTCATTTTGGCGTGATTGAGTTTAAAAGTACAAACTTTCACATTAGCAATATTAGTAGAAAAAGTTTATTATAGGCTCTAGTTTAAAGAGCGCAGTTCTTAGATCTAAATCCCAAGAAGTGTAATTATGATCAAGCTGAGAATTGAAGCTCTCAAAATCAGAAGTAAGGAATGCTGCGGTGTAACACCCCATTGCCGTCGATCTCTCACCTGACCTCCTCAGCTCGTGTTGGATCTTCATCCCTTTAGATTCTGAGCTATGATTGAGTCAAAAGTACGTCTATATTTGTATATGCACTTACGTATGTACTATAGAGATTTTTTAATCGTGTGTGGTCATTATTTCACTACATTTGATCCCTATGAGTGACTTTATTGGCTTGTGCAATATATATGGTATATACATACATACATACATAGACTCACGCCTGTCTCCCAGAGGGGTAGGCAGAGACAACGGACTTCTATTTGTCACGATCCTTGCACACCTGTTTCGCTTCGTTTACTGACATTATATTCTTCATACATGCTCGCCGGTTTAGGGTACTTCTGACCTGACCTTTTTTGACTTCTTTCGCTTCTTATGGTATATATGTGGTCTAAATCAACGAATTAGACGGCCAGGATAATAATTTTTCAAAAATCTAAGAAATGTCGATGTTTTTTCTGGCTCTTTTTACTATTAGTCGCCAAATAAAAATAAAGGATACACTCCGTTGAGATAGGCCAACTAAGACGCATATATATGTTCTATGAGAAGTCTACGAATTATGTGTTATTCTATGTATTGTATACAAATAAATAGGTATAAGTAATATATTATGTAAGTAATTAGTGGTAGTACTACTATTAAGTAGATACCACTATTAGTCTTAAGTACTTAATCATATCCTATATTTTTACACCATACACTACCCCTACTCCTAATTCCATACAATATAGTCCAACTAAAGGTTGTCTGGAAGAGATCGCTTTAAGCGATAAGACCGCCTATTGTACCTTTTTTATAACTATTTTATTTGAGATCTTTCAACTTTTATGTATAATGGTGTACAATAAAGTGTATTTATCTTATGTGATAATACTTATATATCCCAGGCCGCACTTGCTAGTCACCCTTTGTAAGTCGTAAATATCCGCCGACCTCTTGAATCTTCACTCGTTCCGTACGTGATCGAGATGTGAATCATATCTTTTCGTCACGGCCACTGTTTGATTCGATATCATTTATCACAGCTTTGTAGTTTCACATTCACTTTGAATGGCTTTCCAACTACCGCCATCTATCTTATATCTCATTGGGAGGCAATGGTGCATTAACTTTCCCTTAGCGGTTAATGAATCATCATTAAATTCGATGTGTTTTGTAAATCTGCGGCATTCAAAGTTCAGTTTTATTACATTTCGCGATGCAAAGAGATAGCGACCACCGCGCGCAGCCCCACCGCGCTGTGACTTACTCGATAGTAAACCGCAGCCTTTTGACAAATATTTGTGTTTTTTAAACAACGCCCGCACTAGGGAATCTTGTCCCTGTGTCGCGGGGTACTATACAAACATATCATAAACGGACATAAATTACATCCAAATTCAGAACAACTATTTATGGGCCACACAAATAGTTGTCCGGTGCGGGACTCGAACCCGCGACACGAAGAGGCGAGGCGACCATCTTAGCCGCTGCGCCACACGTGCAGTCAAAATGTGTTGATCACATTATTAGCCAGATATTGCCGACTGCTGGATATAGGTCAACCCAAAGGTTTATATAGAACGTTGCCATTTGGAGGGGTTGCCCGTACTCACTAGGGGTCGCAAACCGGGATCCCGGATACCGAAAATACCGGGATCCCGGACCGAAAAGAATCCATTACAAAACCGGTATTTACATAAATTATTCCTGATTTACATTAATGATCTGTGTTCCTTAAAGTTAGACCATGGAAAAGTAATTTCCTATGCTGATGACACAGCATTAATTTTTTCTGCTTCAAACACTACTGCGGTTCATTATTACGCACAACATGGGTTTAATGTAATAAATAAATGGCTTAGAAATAATCTGCTAACATTAAATGCTGAAAAGACAATGTTTATAAATTTTGGCATGCGTAAAAACCACAGACTTCCTAAACAAGATAACCTATATGCACACTATTGTCCCAGTCCCTTGGTTCCTTGCGACTGTCCAGTTATTGCTAACACAAATAGCATTAAGTACCTTGGTGTTATTATCGATGAAACTCTATCTTTTAAACAACATATCCTTGCCTTGTCAAACCGTGTACGGAAACTCATATTCGTATTTAAAAAGCTACGGCATATTGCTGATATGAAATTGATTAGACTAGTCTATCAGGCATTATGTCAATCTATTATTCAATACTGCATTACTTCCTGGGGTGGTGCTCCAAAAACATTAATGTTAACCATTGAACGTGCCCAAAGAGCAATACTAAAAGTTGCAACTTTTCGACCTTTCCTTTTTCCTACGTGCCTTCTGTATGAAAAATGCAACGTTTTAACTGTCCGCCAACTATTTATTAAACATGCAATTTTAAAACAACACACAACACTCACTTACAATGCTAACCTTACTAACACCAAGAGACGGAAAGATATTATCTGCACTAGTGCATCAGAGTCAAAGTTTATTTATACAAACAGATTTTATCCTTTTCTCGGACCATATCTTTACAATAAAATAAATAAGTCACTATCTATATATAACCTTAACTATACAAATTGTAATAAAATAGTCAGCAATTTTTTACAAAAATTGAGCTATGATGAGACTGAGGGATTATTTAGTATTCTAAAATAAGTTATTTTTTTTAACATTATATCTTAGGTCTTTGAATTTGTATGTACAATTAAATATTGTTTTAATTTTTTGATAAAGAATAAGTATACCTTTTAAGCCGTTAGAACGCCTGTGGTACAGGTTTAACCTAGTACAGGCAAAAAATTGTCTATAGCTTAGTATTAATTATTTTAAAGTAAGTAGTTATAATTTTGTACACATTATTTCTTGAATAAAATTTATTATTATTATTATTATTTAATTTTTGAACACCGGGATTTACGGTATTCATTACACAACGAACGAACGAGTAAGTACTCCAAATTGTTTCATTGAATTATTATATTACTACAGCTAACCGGGTCACTATCACTACGCCGTTCCGAAACACGTTCAAACACAACAATAATTTTCAATGTAATGGTTTTAACACGTTTTTATGTTAAGAGTCTCTTATTTATAAAATGAAAGGATACTAACTAACCTAACATAACATAAAATATAATAATAAAGAAATTGCAGTATGGAACCTTAGACTTGGCTCAATTTTGTCTAGAGATTTCATGACTTTTTAGAGATAAACAAGCAGCTTGGCTATTTTTTTACAGAATGTTTTTGGTGGAACTTCACTTCTTTTTGCACAAAGCTGATTATTTTTACTGATAGATAGTAGGGATATGGACATTTTCATTTTATGTTCATATTAGAAACAGAGTCCCACTACGCAGAATAAATTTTGCAAAGGTAGTCGGTCGATAACGCTAATAGTTTGGGTGTGCTTTTACGGTTTCTCATCAGGGTCACTAGGTAGCCCAGATCTTCCATGATCCCAGTTTTTATCGTTTTTCCTCTATGTGGGCGTTAAACTCTAACTCTGTACCAAATTTCTGCGCTCTAGGCTCCTCTAGGTCAATGGGAAGTACCAGTTCTATTTTGATGATCATGTGTCAGTGTCGAAAATGCGTAACTTTGCTTTCACTTAGCTTTGGAATTAAAAGATCTAACGACTTAAAATTTTGGATTTCAAGTGCGTGATTATAGCTTACAAGATGAGGAAAATTTCAGTGTTCTAGTCCCATCCAGAGGTTCTCAAACCGGGGCCTGAAAATGCGGCGAAATGGTTCCAGAAAAGGATGGTACGGCAGTGTTGCTTCGCGCTCGACTTGGCGGGGGCACTGCCATACCCCCAGATTGTACCTAACCTTTGTAATGTTGCAAGTTCGATAAGTGGAACTGAGGGAGATACTCGTTTTATTTGATTAAAATTTGATTTTCTCTAAAACACTCTTTTATTGTTGTGATACTTAAAATTATAATACCTTTTAAATTAGAGATTTCACTATACTAAAGGGTGTATTTTTTATAGGTATAGAACTTTAAATTGCAATAAAACAACGATGGATTATTCGATTGACATGAATTTTAATTATCCGAAAGATAATCTTGTAGCATTATATTTTAAATATGATTTCTGGCATATGACCGCCACGACTAGCTCTGATGTAGTCCAATCTGGACGTTCAATTTTCGATGACTTTTTCCAACATTTGTGGCCGTAAATCGGCAATAACACGGCGAATGTTGTCTTCCAAATGGTCAAGCGTTTGTGGCTTATCCGCATAGACCAATGACTTTAGATAGCCCCACAGAAAGGAGTCTAGCGGTGTTAAATCACAAGATCTTGGAGGCCAATTCACAGGTCCAAAACGTGAAATTAGGCGGTCACCAAACGTGTCTTTCAATAAATTGATTGTGGCACGAGCTGTGTGACATGTTGCGCCGTCTTGTTGGAACCACAGCTCCTGGACATCATGGTTGTTCAATTCAGGAATGAAAAAGTTAGTAATCATGGCTCTATACGGACCACCATTGACTGTAACGTTCTGGCCATCATCGTTTTTCAAGAAGTACGGACCAATGATTCCACCAGTCTGTAAAGCGCACCAAACAGTCAGTTTTTCTGGATGTAATGGTGTTTCGACATACACATGAGGATTAGCTTCACTCCAAATGCGGCAGTTTTGTTTGTTGACGTAGCGATTCAACCAGAAGTGCGCTTCATCGCTAAACAAAATTCATTTATGAAAATCGGGAACAACGGCAATCTGTTTTTGGGCCCATTCGACGAATCTACGCCTTACTTGATGAGCGTTTGGCTTCAATTCTTCCACGAGTTGGATTTGGTAAGCACGCAAACCAAGATCCTTCCGCAAAATCTTCCATAAAGTGGATGGATACAGATCCAATTCCTGTGCTCGATGGCGGATAGACTCATTCGGGTCTTCCTCAATGCTACGCTCTACAGCAGCAATAGCTTCTTCTGTACGCACAGTACGGCGTCTCTGGGGGGATGCGAGTTATCAATAAGAGTAAACGTGGTGCGAAAACGTTCCATGTTTAATCGAATTAACTGCTCTGATGGACGATTTTGTCGACGATAAAATGGACGTAGTGCGCGATACTTATTCCGCACAGAACCATTATTTTCTAAATAAAATTGCACTATTTGCAAGCGTTGTTTAGGCGTGAGTCTATTCATAATGAATTGCCAAACCAAACTGAGAATAAATCACTTGACAGCTGTTAAATCGGTCGCCATCTTGAACAGTAATGCCAACTTAAAGTTCTATACCTCTAAATAAACACCCATTATAATCAATTAATGACTTTAACGGAAAAAAAAACTCTAAATGTCGAAAATACCGGGATCCCGGTATTATCCTAGACCTAATACCGTTAATACCGGTATTGGAGAAAAGCTCCGGTACTCACCGCGTTTGGCATGCGAGTTAGCGACCTCAGTTATGTCTAAACTGGTATTGCAGGTGGCGCTGCTGCTCGACTACCTGGTGTATCCCTTAGTCGCCTTTTACGATTCCTACGGGATCATATGGGGTGGGCCTGTTATTCTTTATGGGCCGGAACCACACGGCTAGCTTCATAAACAAGTCTATTTGACTTGGTTCGGGTGTATTGCATGTATATATTTACAAAAACATAAAGAAGTAGGTATATAGTTTTGCTATATATAATATTTCTTCGCGTAAACAACAGATAGAAGTATTTATAATTATTTCCATAGTTTCTAGTATCCGTAGGGCAATCTTTGCATGGGCTGAATAGCGCTGTGTGATATTGGTGGATTACCTGGCGGAGGTTGAACCTGCACCCTCCACTAACTAAGTAAGTTATGAATGAAACACACCGGCAGGCCAATTTACGAGTTTCCTAACTGAATACCTTTACGGAGTATTAGGTGACCTCCATCAGCTTTATTTTTTTGAACTAACTTGGCCGGTTGATATGTTTACAGTTGCATAATCTTTTTTTTTTTTTTTTTTTTTTTTTCATTTAGTTATTTCACAAAAAAACGTACATGTTACTTTTAGCAATGATCTCTGCACTAAGCACGCAGGCTTGTCTTGCAGGAACCAATTGTTTTACATTTATAAAGAATTGGTACATAAAACTCTTAAATGACTAGGTACAAACAAGATAAAATTTTAAAAAAATAATAATTAGAGACAATACAACAGAATATAGAAACTTCTTGAAAAAAAAACCTTTAATATTACATAGATATAGAAATAGATATTTATCTAATATTAAAAATATATATGTTAATAATAATAGTAAAACACAATATAATTAAATAATGCATGGAAAAAGTTCGTGCGTGTGTGTGTGTGTGTATGTGTGTGTGTGTGTGTGTATGGGTGGGTGTTTGTGTAGAGTGTGTCAGCAATCAGTTGATTCATGTGCATATCTATCATTGATAATTACCTTCTAAATTTAGAAATTCTAGTTTTATAGCATTCGTCGCAATAGAAAGCGTAAGTTGAAACTAAAAACTGGGAAATCAATAATGTAATTAACTGGCAGGGATCGAACCTGTACCTTCTACCAATCCGGGGTAGGTGCTATTCCTAATATAAATACGAACGATACACACAAGCAAAACATTATTCGCACGCAGCCATCAAAATGTCGTCAGCGATCACTGTTTTACATACAACATATTATATCCTCGTTAGTCCAGAAGTAGCGTGCTAAACCGTAGCTAATGAGCTCGGGCCAAAAGTTTTATGCTATACTAGCTGCGCCCCACGGTGTTGCCCAAGATTAAAATCTATCTCGGTTCAAAATTTCCAAACAAATCCATTGTTTCGTTTTTGCATGATTGAGTAACAAACATGATTTTCACATTTTAATGCTAGTAGGATTCTTTTTGAAAACTTCTACATTAAATAGAAGATGCATACTAATTATAAGTATTACTCAATTAGGCACAAGTTCAGAATACGTATATGGAACTTATTATAAGTATTACCCAATTAGGCACTAGTTCAGAATACGTATAAGGAAGTGGACAGTGAAGAAAAAGAGGAGAGTGAGTTGATGAGTGATGTTCTGCAACATAAACGGCTTCATGCATTTGCATAAAAAGCATTTTGTTTGATTTGTGCTATTTGAAATTGGGGCGCATTTGATCCGGTGGTAGCATTAAAGCGCGAGCGTCGTTATAAACAAAACAACAACAAACAAGGTGGCAGACCTTGTTGAATATTTAATTCGTACCTTAATATAGACAGAACCATTGAGACGATATGTAGTAAAATATTGCCAAAATTTAAAATTTCGATAATTAAACCTAAACATGATCCTTGACTTTAACTTAATTTAAGCTAGCGAAATATCGTTACTATTATAAAATAAATCTTATTGTAATTTTTTTCCTACAATCCGTGTACCTAATATCTATATGTACTTAAAAATAATTATATATTACTACAAACATGTTCTGACTATTTACAAGGGTTTTTTTAAGTCTACGTGGATAAAAACCTTTTTAATTATTTATAGAACAATTCGAACAAGACTTTGTTTATTAGACACCTCATCAGAATGTGACTATTTCGTTAACCTTATTCATTTACGTACCTACTAAATTATGTCATGGCACTCCTAGTCTGAGCTTCTTTGTGTGTAGCTTTGATATTAACTAATAAATTAATACCAACAGTGTAATTATTTACCTAAACGAACGTTAAGAGTAATTATCGTAAGTAAGATTAGATCGTAATAACAATAACTCTAAACTAAACCGTAAGCCTGAAGCCTAACATTGAAGGCACGACTTACTTACCAAATCAAATATTTAGAAAGGGCCTAGACCACACACAGATTTAACTATAATTTAGTAATGAAATGAGTGAGGTTAAAGAAATACTCATTCTCAGACGAGGTGTCTTAATGTCACTGGTGATACCATTTTAATTAACTTTTGATTAACTATACGACCTTTTACACGTATATCTCAGCAAGGAAATAACATATTTACCTTAGTAAATACTTAGGTACAACATAGGGTTTTTTTTATAGGCAGCACAGTTTCGAGTGGTGGCTTAAGAATTCTAACGTCAATAAATTATAACAATGAAGCTGAGATTAGATCGTAATAACAATAACTCTAAACTAAACAGTAAGTCCGTAAGGCCTAATATTGAAAGCACTACTACTTACCCAATCAAATATTCAGAAGGGGACTAGACCACACTCAGATTTAACTATCATTTATTCACTACGTAATGCCTGATTATTCGAGATATTTACTCTTGATAAAATAAAAAATAAAATATAATAAAAAAGGTTTTTATTCACGTAGACTTTAAAAAAGCGCTTGTAAATAGTCGGAACATGTTTGTAGTAATATAGTTGTATACATTATTATTTCTAGTAACATAGATATTTAGGTACACATTGTATGAAAACATTTATAAAATTTATTTTATTATAGCAATGATATTTAGCTAGCTCGTATCAAGTTATTGTCAAGAGATTATGTTTAATTATCTAGTTTAAGTCTAATATTTTAACTACATATTGTAAATAGTTCTGTCTATATTAAGGTATGATGACATGTTTATGATACCTTTTCAACTTCTCACACAATAATGGTATTAGTAGCCGCTAAAGTAATACGCGTGTGTGTTAATTTGTGTGGCTATCAGTCTGTAGAATTGTACCAGGTACTCTAGTATAATTTTATTTATTTTTATTTTATTTATTGAGGACAGCCAGTAATTGTTACATTTTTCTTACATATGAATAATACAATAACACAGATCCTAATGCACAATTTTTAAAGGCGTCATGCATTTATTATTAGAACAGCAACACTAGAATTAGTAAATACTACAGCTAGATATTAAAAACTAAACTAAAAAAAACTAAACTAAATTAATTATATATTTTTCCTTTTTTTCTATTATTTAATAGTCCATGCCAGTTTGTTTCGGTTTCATACGATAAATCCTACGAATATTATAAATGTGACAGTTTGTGGGTATGGATGTTTCTCTTTCACCCAAAAACAACCAAACGGATTTATATGAGATGAGATCAATACAAATTTTCCCAATCGGTTGTCAAAAGACGGTCGATATTGATTTTTAAAACACCTTTTTTTCGTAGGTATCTTGTTTATTTTAGGGTCAGACTTGTTGATGTAGATGCTTAAAAATGACACCAATTTAGCGGTCACCCATCTACAGAGTAACCGCACGCCTAGGTGCTTAACTTATTTGATAGTATATGAACAAGTAAGGACAAGTAGGACAAGTAGCTTCGAGAACCGGAGGTATGTCGGCGGTATTTGTCTTGAATTATCTATTTACATTATGCAAGTAAGAAGATTTAATCGTGACATGGGATCGTAGCACATAATTAATTCTAAGGATTCCGCTCAAGGGAGCGCCAAGATTTACACAGCGCGTAGTTGTTCATTTGTTTAGCGGAAGGGGGAAAGGGGAAATCTACGTGGCAACATTAGCGCGGAAAGATATCTGTGAAGTGGGCCGAGGTAAACGATGCTAAATGAGTGTGCTCAAACAAATGAATAGGCGAGGTGATGGTGTGCGGCCATCCGTGCATATATAGCTGCAGATAAATAGCGTCTAATAAATAACGACCCGCTATTTTTACATAACCTCACATAGATAAATAGCGTATCTATACAAATAAATGAAATTGGAGTGTCTGTTTGTAATATTGAAATAGCCGGTTTTTACTACATAAATATGGATATACATACGGTACTTACACCAACATAACATTTTTTACAATTTTTGTCTGTCTGTCTGTCTGTTTGTTCCGGCTAATCTCTGAAATGGCTGGACCGATTTTGACGGGACTTTTATTGGCAGGTAGCTGATGTAATAAGGAGTAACTTAGGCTACTTTTATTTTAGAAAAAGTTTTTATTTTACTAAAAAAAAACGAAATAAACTAATTAACACGCGGACGAAGTCGCGGGCACAGCTAGTATTAAATAAAGCTCTGTTATTTAAAACATACACACACACACACACAAATTGTTTCAATATACATATAATGCACATGTGGCGCAGCGGTTAAGACAGTCGCTTCGAAGTTCATGTCACGGGTTCGAATCACGCTCAGTACAACTAATTTTGTGACCCATAAATAATAATAATAATATCCTGTGACATTATTTATACACGGCCATCTGATACCAAACTAAGCAGAGCTTGTATTATGGAAACCAGATAACTGATATATTACATATAATACTTTTCTTTTGTAAATACATAATTATATAGATAATTCCACCCACACTCAGGACAAACAGACATGTTCATGCACACAAATATCTGTCCTGGGTGGGAATCGAACTCACGACCTCCGGCATGAAAAGCAAGCATTTGCCAACCACGCCAACAGGCCCGTCAAATAGTTGTCCTATTGTAGTTTTTGTGATAAAGTTGAAAATCTATAAAATAAATTTGACAGATTGGGGTAGCTGGATGTGCTGGCGTCTGTGCATAACCAAAATGTAGGCATCTACGAAACTAATAATATCAAATATCTGAGATAACAGTACTAGAGTGTTAATGGTGAGGTGGAAATGTCGGAATGCATGTCATGCGGTTTCCTCATTGCCCTCCGTAAGGGCCTCATCTATTTAATGTTACTGTATATATTCTGTGGTGTAGGTGTAGCCAATGAGGTTAAATTTACACAATAGTGTTATGATACGTGTAATGCTGCATTTATATGTGATTTTGTTGTCAGTAGCATACAAATAATGTTTTTTTTATTATTATTTAAATACATTTAAGACGACTGCACGTGGGGCGCACCGGTTAAGATAGTCGCCTCGCCGCTTCGTATCGTGGGTTTGAGTAACGCGCCGAACAACTATTTGTGTGACCCATAAAAAGGTTCTGAGTGTGGATTTAATTTGTGTCCGTCTATTACATGTTTATAAAGTACCCTGCGACACAGGGACTAGAGTCCCTTATGTTGTCCTAAAAAAACATTAATACACAATTCACATAGGAGTAGCATTTAAAAACCACTAAGGTTTAACCCAGTGCTACCATGAGTATTCCTCTAGGTACAAATAATAATTTTACATAGACCCAAACCCAAAAATAAAAAGAAGCAAAAAATGACATAATATTATAAAATGATTATCAATAAAATATATAATAGTCAGCAACATAAAAACCGGTCAAATACGAATCAGACTCGCGCACGAAAGTTTCCGTACCATTATCTATAAAAATGAGCAAAAAGTTCACGTTTGTTGTACGGGAGCCCCCTTAAATATTTATTTTATTTTGATTTTTAGTATTTTTCATTGTAGCGGCAACACAAATACATCATCTGTGAAAATTTCAACTGTCTAACTGTCACGGCTCATGAAATACAGCCTGGTGGCAGACGGACAGACAGACAGACAGTGAAGTCTTAGTAATAAAAAGGCGATAAAAAAGACATAAGATTCTAAAATTATTATCAATAAAATATATAATAGTTAACAATATAAAAATTATATGAAAATATCTTCCGTTAACAGAGCAAACTTAACATATATTCTTTTAATTAATTTTTTATATTTTTACCTGTTATAAACTTACAAAGTTCTGGGGGCTGTTGATAATGCGCAGGTGAAGGTAAGCGGTAGTCCACCCGCCATATGCATTATTGTATTATTTTATTTTTATTGCTATAACATAGTACGTACGTAGTAGTAGTTAACGGGCTGGTTCGCGTGGTTGGTCAATACTTGCCTTTCACGCCACGGGTTGTGGGTTCGATTCCCACCCAGGACAGCTATTTGTGTGCATGAACATATCTGTTAGTCTTGAGTCATATAAGTATGTATTTACAAAAGAAAAGTAGTATTTGTAGTATATTAGTTAACTGGTTTCTATAGTACAAGCTCTGCTTAGTTTGGGATCATATGGTCGTGTGATATATAATTATTATTATGTACACAAAGGATACTAAAACACCCTTCTTTTTAATTTGCCGTAGTCGGGTAACTGCACAGAATACCTAATGAACGGCAATTTTATAGAATAACAAATACTTTTGTGTCCCGTTTATTTCGTGACAAGAATGTTGTAGAAACCTGAATAATTTCGAGGAAACAAAACAAAACAAAATGGAGTTCTAAAACATGAAATAGGTACTGGGTCTGTAAATCATGAAAGTTGACTTATTGTGAAGTGAAGTCGGCCCACCTGTAACTTTCTGTAACTTTGCTAACGACGTTTGTGGAAAGGTCAAGAACGGGGTGGGGACATACGTACCTTATTTCGGGCTTCTATGTTATGGTAAGGTGGACAAACAAGTATTGAAGGCCTATAAGTTTAATACGTCCACTGCTGGATATAGTCCTCCCCAAAAAAACTCCACAATTGCCGGTCGCGTGTTTGTGGTGTCCATCATTATCGGGTTGGCGATCGTAATACTCAAAGTCACATTACTCAGGTCATATCGTACTCAAAGAACGCTGCTTCCCATTTTCTTGTATAGTCCCTCGGGCCGACTTCCTTCACGGGATGAGATGGGCTGGCGATATTCTATGACGTCAACTACACAGTACCCTACTTATATGTCATAAGTTTTATCTACATTTGGAGTATTGATCTAGAGGTTAGTGACCCTGACTGCTAAGTCAGAGGTCGTGGGTTGCATCTCCATCCAGATAGTCACACAAATCTTTGTGTAACTCGCACAATTATTTGTTCTGTGTCTGGGAGTAATTTATCACCTAATATGTATTTATTTAGAAATATATAAGTATGTTTATCAGTTGTCTGGTTGCCATAGTATAGGCTCTGCCTAGTTTGGGATCAGATGGCAGTGTGTTAGTTGTCCTAATATATTTATTTATTTTAGGATTCCCTGACATCCAGTTGCTCCCGAGGTTAGGTACCTAAGCTCGCAGTTAATATATAGATCGATGAATGCCAAAGTGATTTAATTTCTGAGCGTCTGCGTGCTTTGGAGGGCACGCTAAGCTGTAGGTTCACCGGTCCAGTCATTTGATAACAGTCGTTAAGCCATGATAATAATTATGGTCTGTTTGGCTGCCTATCATTCTAGCAAGACTTTCTTTTTATCAAGTTCAAATATAATATCAGATACTCAGACCGACATACGAATTTAGATTTTATTGAGCTGGAGAAGTTTACCAAGTAATATGCGAGACTGTTTTAGTCGTGTAAAATCCATAAACCATGTGTGTGATATACTGCTACAGCACCTGGAGTACCAATAGTAATATGAAGTGTAAACCTTCAATGTACAATACCGATGAAAATGTTTATTAATATCTTATTGAATCAAATTCAAAATTAATTTATTCCGTAAAAATATTACATTTGTGTTGTATCGTTAATTTTTTACCCAATCGTGCAGTATAGCGTACAAACGTTGCAGCTACTGCAACTGCGAGAAGAATCAGTAGGAATCCTTTTCTTTTTTCTTAACATAAAATACCATTGAAATATGGCATATGCAAAGACAATGACTAGATTGCAACCAGCGAATGAGTAGGTAATAATATATAATATAATATTACTAATTAGTAATAATATTAATAATATCTAATTATATATAGAATATCATAAAAAATAATCATAATTAAAAATAGATAATATATACGTAATTTATTAGGAACGAATGCCTAATATTTATGGTTAATAAACAGTATTTAATATGTTTAACTAAAGCCCTCTTCTACATTTGCTGTGCCCGACATGGGCAATAATGATACCATGTATTATTATAACACCTAATTGACATCGTGGAATGCAAATAAAACATTGAGTACCGAGGCAGACACGTGTATATCACGGGGCTATCCGTTAAAGAATTTAAGTTACGTAGGTAGAGTCTCTCGAGGTTCAAGCCAGCAATATCCCGATTGTCGCCTTTTGTAATTTATTTACTGGTGACCTTTGTCGTGTCGTGTCGCAACCCTTCCCGGTCACGGCCTAGCCTTTAGCAATTATTTACTTACAAGAATAACGGAAAGGACGGAAATTAAAAGGAAAATCGAACGATAATCTCCCTTTTTAAATTAAAACACGTTTAGAATAATCTAAGTATTTTATTTTTTTAGGGAAAGATCCGAAATAAGTATAATGAGAAAAATAGTTCAATAGAGTACCCATCTCAATGTCCTTTTTGGATTACTGTTCCGAAGTGCCTATATTTTTTCCGACAGATCATAATATGTCAACTATTTAATAAAAAAAAAATTACGCTAGTCACGATCTCACCTGATGGTAAGTTAAGATGTGGTTGATGGTGGAACAGACACATAAAATTTTATAAAATTATTGAAATATAGGATTACTTATATACTTAAATATCTAAAAACATAAGAAACAAACCACTATTCAAGTTACAACTATTCAACTTTAGATAATTTGTTAGATTTAATTTTCGTACAAAAATAAGTTAACGAAGCGCATCACAAAGATTAACATGGCCAGCGCTAGCGCTTTAATAATATAATAATAATAATTTGATCAAAACACCTGGGTAAGTATTTAAAAGAGCTTGTTATATAATATATTATAATTGAATAATAAAATAAGTAAAGCTGTGATAACCTACTTACCTACCTACTTTATCGTAACGGTAATCGCTGTGCGCATCGAAGCGGAACATTGACGTAAGCTGACCCTAACCGAATCAAAATATACGTAACGATTTTACTTTTATTTTCAATTTGCTTTGAACTAGGGTCAACAACCTTTTGATGTGCCTTGGGTTCAATTCGGGTATGTCTACTGAAATGCCTGCGGAAACACATAAATGCGTTACAGCGAATTGAACATATGGAATGACGCTATTGGAACATGGCACAAGGCAAAATTTTCAGTAGGTCAATTAAAAAGCAGGCCAAGTGCGAGTGCGAGTCGGAGTTCGGTCTCGCGCACAAAGGATTCCGTACCATTATCTATAAAACAAGCAAAAACTTCATGTTTGGTGTATGGGAGCCCCCTTAAATATATTTATTTTATTTTGTTTTTTGGTATTTGTTATTATAGCGGCAATAGAAATACATCACCTTTGAACATTCCAACTGTCTAACTATCACGTTCATGAGATACAGCCTGGTGACAGACGGACAGACAGCGAAGTCTTAGTAATAGGGTCCCGTTTTACCCTTTCGATACGGAATCCTAAATATTGCCAAGTATAAAGCGGACTCATTCATAGAGGGTTTCATACCGTAGCGATATTATTAAAAGTTATTTAGGTATACCGCAAGGTAATAATATTGAATTCTTACCTTAATATAGACAGAACCATTCAGGTAGGATGTAATAAATCTGTATAATAACTTCATATAAGCTAGCCAAATAACTAAATCATTACTATTGTAAATTTAATGTTATTTCTAAATGTTTTTACATCCCTATGCACCTAGAATTAATTATATTTACTTAACTATATATATGGCCTTTGCGTCTGTTACAGACGATTTACGGCGCATTGTCTGAGAGACATTTCTTTTGGTGGCTAAACAAACCGATGCGAGAGCGACATAGCCTGCCTTACTATATTACTACTATTATATTATATTACTTAACCATATTAAATATTACTACATAAATACATGTTCTGACTTTTTACAAGCCAATTACGATTTCTGATATCAAATATTTGTTAAATAAAATATGTTTATATTTATGGCTCACTATGAATGAATGAACCGTGAGTATTACATGACACAATATTAACAGTGTCCGAGATAGATAACCTTTTTCATAGATTTGTCTATCTAAGGGCCTATGTACACCACGTTTTTTAAGGTCGCAGTTGACACGCGTTTGTAGCGATACACACGCGAGTTAGCATCGCGTTTGTATCGATACAAACAAAAACAAACTGCTCTGTAGGATAAAAGCGCGCCGTCGACGCGCGATTTAGAAACGCGCGTCGAGGGCGCGTTTTAAAAACGTGGTGTGCATAGCTGTGCTAAGTTGACTGTATATTCCTTTACTGATTATCTCCCGAACAAGGTAATTACTCTTTTACTTTATGTACCACTAGGTACCTGCGCCTAGAAATGTTTTGATTATACTTTCTTACATATTTTATTGAGATACCTTTAGGTTGTGAGATAAATTAACAGGAGCAAAATGGAAGCTCGGGGTACTTAGATTCTTAGTTGTATGCAGATGATGTTTTGGTTGCCCACAAATACAACATTGTTATTTAAGACAATGTTCAATTTGGGGGATACTAAAACCAGACGAACTACCACAAGAGGTATCTTTATTTAAACCAATAAGCCTATATTTATGTGACGGTCACCGTAGCCTAGTTGGTAGTGCTCCTGCCTTCGAAGTTGATGGTCCTGGGTTCGAATCCCGGTAAGTGCAAATATTTGTGTGATGAGCACGAATATTTGTTTCTGAGTCACGGATGTTTTCTATGTATTTAAGTATTTCTATCTATATAAGTATGTATATCGTCGCCTGGTACCCATAGTACAAGCTTTGCTTAGTTTGGGGCTGGGATGATCTGTGTGACATTGCCATTATTGTTTATATTTAACCTAACCTACATTTTAAAAACTATACGAAAAGGTCTTATTTAATAGAACTCTAGAACTATCCGAAAAGGTATTATTAAATAGAACTCGATATCATATTTAGAATATAATACTAAAACTTCAGTTTGGATTCCGAAGTGGTCATGGTACCATAGAGCAAGTAAATCGGTTTGTAAATGCCATAAGCACATAACTCTCGATGCGGGTAGTGCAAATGCGGCAATTGTGAATCTTTGAGGGGTGCCGATGTCCAACAGCTCTACAAAATAAACAGTGTTGTTCGGTGATTGTCTTTGCCATCAGCAATTTGAGAAAGTGTGGCATGAGGCGTTATTGTTGAAATTAAACAAAACAAGGAAAAATTGAGCTTCTCCAAAATTTCTGCATTGGATTCATATTTGGTCTCGTCAAATATGATAATTTTTCATTATTTCGTATAAAGCTTATGTTCTTGCCTTATCATATAATATAGTTTAAACTATACTCTACTATTTATCTCAAAAATAATATTATTCTATTCTATGGAACCTTAAAAGTAAATGGTATGTAGGTCCTGCTAGGCGCTGTATTCGATTGCAAAACTGCGTATAAAAACTGACTTATTTACGCAAATAATGAATTTCTAACGCGCTTTCCAAATAACATAAGTCCTACCATTACATAATTTAGAACTAGTTTGCCCACCTAACTAGTTGTGAATGAAATTATAATGGCGACCTACTTGGCGCATATTTCGTAGAGATAATCATGTTTGTCCATTGTGGCGCGGCAGCGTTACGTGTCTCTGCATCTCCTAGACGCCTCATCTCCAGATTTCCTCCACATGGTGCCTATCAGCTTTCATTCAATTTCATATCATCATATTTAATTTGACGCGCTCATAGCTAGATGCTCTCACCGCCCGTAAGCGATTGGCGGGGTTAAGCAACAAGACTCGCGGTGAGTCCATAGATGGGTGTCCACCGAAGTGGTTTATTTTCTGAGCGTCTCCGTGCTTCGGAGGGCATGTTGAGCTCTTGGCCCCGGTTGTAGTCATTAGGCAACATTTGCCAAGCCATTTCAGAGGCCTACCTTTTCACGTGTTTCTATAAAGAGACGCGGTAGCGCTGCGTGTAACCCTGGATCCACTAGACATCTCAAGTTTCTGATATCTTTCGCATGTCCTTGTTGCTGCATATTTTTTTATGAATTAACTAGAAATTCTGACGAAATTCCCGAGACAAAGAATTACCTCAAGAGATTATCGAGACCTAAGAATTATAGGGAATTTTTTTTTTGATAATTGCATTTAAATCTTCAGCACTTAAATCAACCTTCACGAAATTGATAAACAGGGTTTTACGTTTCTGAAACTAGTTGAGCGCAATCGTCATCAAATTATAGTAGTCAATAGAAAAAATGTATATAATTATTTCCGTTCAATTTGGCACTTAGGTGCAAACTTATTTTTCCAATTTGCATTGTTTTGTCATCATATTGTAACGAATCAGGCGTAAGGTTCACATACGGTATTCAAAGCTATCGTTTGATAAGACTGCATTCATATTTTGATTGATAAAAACAAAAACGTCATATATATACCCATAAATCAATTGTCGAGAAACACTGCGTAGCTTTTACTTGTGAATCGGGAGCCTGCTCTCTAATAAATATATTTTAATTACGAATTCAAACGTTCAATAAGCTTAGCTACAAGCTTTTAATATATGGTTTTGTTTTATATCTCTGGAGTTCAATCTACTCAATACGTAGTTTGTAAATACCAGAACAAATAATTTTAAGACAACTCAATACTGGGAAATTATAATATCATATCTATACATACCTATAATAAAATCGTAGGAAAGTCAAAACTGTACATTGAATATTTTTTTAAAAGGATACTTGGGGCGTGATCTACATTCGATATCCAAGCCAATAATATAGTTTTCAAAATTTTTTGTCTGTTTATCTGTTTGTCTGTATGTATGTCCGGGCTAAACTCAAAAATTATTGCATGGATTTTCTTCATATTTTGCATGAATATTACTAAGAGGTCGGGTCAACATATAGGCTACATATTATCACGCTGTCACCTACGGGGAAGGAGCTGTGATAATTTATAAATTTTCACGCGGGTAAAACCGCGGGGCACAGCTAGTATAATATAATCATCTAGTGGGGACCCTCTACTGTTCTGGGGTAAGCACATATTTTTAAGTTTAGATTTAAGCTTTGCATTGCATGCTTAATTTTAAGGAAGTTGTGTAGTTGCGTCAAACCCTGTTTCTGGTACAGATGGTGAACAAAAGGTTGCTAAACATCAAAAATGTATCAGTCGTGACAACAATGTAGACAAGTGGACACAATAGGAACATTTCAAACGAGACGGTTAATGCCTGAATAATGCAAACTGTTCCATCACGTCCCCGTTCTTTGTTTACTCCTATAGTTCGTTTAATATCTTCACTCTTCGCGTAGACTTGTTTTTACTTCTTTATGCGAACAAGATGAATTGATTTTCTATGTGAATTGTTAATGTTTATCACGTGACTGTACTCAATTAATAAATAAAAAAGATGAAATCTTGTGCTACAACTAACCTATCTTTTGTATACTTCGGAATTTATCGTGTAAAAATTATTATTATTGTGAAGTCGACGTTAAGACTTACCTTAGGAGGCTTTCGATGCTTTTCCAGACAATCAGTTTCACTGCCTCGTTGGTCTAGCGACAGAGTGCTGAGATTTATATTTTAAACTAGCTGTGCTCCGCGGTTTTACCCGCATTACACTTTATAAATTATAGCCTATGTGTTAATCCAGGGTATCAGCTAACTCCGTACTAAATTTTATTAAAATCGCTCTAGCCGTTTAGACGTGAAGAAGTAACAAACATACACACTCACACACTGATAAACTTTCGCCTTTATAATATGTCATTGTAGTATTTGTTAACTGAAAATTTTCTTAAGTCTTTGGGAAGTTTGGTCATCATAAATTATAAATGCCAAATCATTAACTATTGGATCTGGTGGTAGCATTAAAGTGCGACCATCGTAATAAACACAAGGTCCGCCATTATAATAATATTGAATACGTATCTTAATATTGACAGAACCATTCTTAAAAAATGTAGTACAATATATCTAAAACTATAAATTTCTGTAATTAAACCTAAACGTAATCTCTTTGACAATAACTTAATACAAGCTAGCTAATTATCACGTACCTAAATATCTCTAAAATTAATATAACAAAAAATCAATATGTATACTTAATTACATATATTACTAAAAACATGTTCTGACTATTTAAAAGCGCTTTTTTAAAGTCTTCGTGAATAAAATAATTTTTTATCTTATTTATTTTAATGCGTAGTATTTTTTGTTATGGTACCGAATAATTCTATTCCGGCTATTCTCCCAATTCATATTCTCTAAAATCCTAACTAAACAGTTTAATTAAATGGTGGTTTATTTTAATGTAACTAATATTGATAGATACGCAGTGCTTATTTCTATTTGAATTCAAGAAAGTAACTATTTAATCAAGTTTCTGTATGTAGGCAATCCTGCTGTTGCAGACACGAATGTTTTGGTTTAACTGTATGTCGTAATCAAACCGGTTTAGTTCACGAACAATCGATGGAATGGTTACACGAAGTGGAGTGATACCAATAATCTAGATTATCATACATTTCACAAACCGTTTACGCAGGAAACTGGTTTATTTATCGCAATCAACGGTTAAAAGTAATGCTAAATGCTACGGGAGGCCATTATAATGCTTATTCAATTCTCTTATTGCGGATGTAAAATAAATATGAAACCCGTGTAATGTTATATCCACAAGCAGAGAAATAGTTATTATGAAACAATTTAATTAAAAGTCCAAAATATTCTTTATTATAGAGACGTATCTTAACGGCCATTGAGAAATGTATACTCAGCAGTTTGTGACGTAAGGTGGCTGCGGCCGCACTCTTGCGCAAACTACGACTCATAACGTGTAAATCGTAAATTTCATAAGTAACCCGTGAAAGTAAGCGATTCATTTCACTCACACGCACCGCTGCGGCGCGGCGTATCGACGTTTCTTGTTAAACAAGCCATGCTTAGTGATATAATCTGTGTAAGTATAAGTCATCATCACGAATACATTTCTATACACAATCAATATTTATCTGTCTTTTCTGAATTATAACGATGTCGTTTGTATTAATATCGTTTTAAAAAAAGATACGTTTAGTTTTAGGTTTCAACTCAATTTCTATACGAGGTATATTTTTTAATTCACACTGGCCGTTTATACACTCACAAGACCGCAGCATTTTTTCTTAATTATGTTAGATTTTTTTACAGTCGACTGCCTAACCAATATTGTTCAGTTTTTAAATTTTATTCCCACACAGGGACGTAGCAATGACTATGAGTCTCTCCCGCCCAAATGTGGGAAGGAGCGTCCACCACCCGCTACTCGGACCAAATACACACTACTTTCAGAGCATGAGAAATAAAAAAGTATATTGTATGTTCTCAATGAACTCCAAAACGGCTGTAGCGACTTTCATAACTCTCATCTTCATATTAGTGAAGTGATCGTTTAAACATACCTCGCTTCACACGGAAACAACATTACATGGTATTGCAACGAATGCCGGGTTCAATTACTATTTCTTTATACAACTTTGAAAAAAACCTTTATACCGTGAATTTATATGTAAGAGGTCTCCCTCGTTAAGTTTCCTACTTAGGCAGGTCAATGAAACGTCTTGTATTTAAAACTTTTAAAGGCAATTATCTACGTTACTACGTACGTTGTTTTAGGGTCACGAGATCCTCAAGAAACCCTTATAGTTAAGAAGGGTAGGTGCACTTACACATTTTTTTATACTCTTTTACATGGAAAGGCTAAGCTTTTATACATTTGTATCTCAACGTGTGCGATATAATTGGATAGGTTCTTTAAAAAAAGGAGATATATAGACAATTCTTTGA
This sequence comes from Pseudoips prasinana, assembly GCA_951640165.1. Classification (NCBI taxonomy): domain Eukaryota; kingdom Metazoa; phylum Arthropoda; class Insecta; order Lepidoptera; family Nolidae; genus Pseudoips; species Pseudoips prasinana. Next base: position 27,944,001 of record OX621236.1, on the reverse strand, counting down.
AAATCCAATGGCTCGCAATATTAGTCAGTACGTGATTCGACGTACAAATAGCCGTTTTATATGCAGCTAAGAAAGCAAAAGAGCGTACGGTCCGCCTGATTATATGCAGTTATTACGGTAACTACATGTAATCAGATGGACTTGCAGGACTGGACTGGGGATTAACCCTGCGTTGCCAACCATCCAAATACCGCGCTCTATTTGTAACTGGAAGACACACGTTGATCATGTATGTGATAAACTTGATAGATTTGTCTATGCTATAAGAAGGCTCCGATGCACGGTATCGACAGAAGCGGCTCTATGTGCGTATCACGGATATGTATCGTCCGTACTATCATACGGTTTATTATTGTGGGGTAATTCGGTAGATATAATAAGAGCGTTCAGAGTGCAAAAAAAATGTGTGCGTGCAATTTGTGCTGGTCCACTGATAGTTGTAAACCATTGTTTAAGTACTTTAATATTTTGCCACTGCCATGTATGTACATTAGGGAGTTATGTATGTTTGTACATCAACATCCGGAGTGTTTCATCAAAAATGTAGATGTTTCACAACGAAACGTAGTCCCGAGAAATAAACACAAACTTCATTTACCACAGTGCAAGCTAGAACTATTTAAAAGGAACTCATATGTTAATGCGATAAAGGTATATAACAAACTACCAAACAGTTTTAAAGATCTTCCTTCATCCAGGTTTAAATTAAAAATCACACAATGGTTAAAAGATAAATGTTTTTACGATCTGGAAGAATATCTGACGCATCGCGGTGTCTTTTGACATAATAAATATTGGTATATACCTTATAAAATGATTAATTATTTACGATGTTATTAAATTATTTAATTGTAATCAATTGAAATTTCTTATTATTTGACATTATCATTATTATTATCTCACTGAATTTGACATAGCATTATTAATGGGACCATGACATCAAATAATTAATTATGACATTATTCAACCATTATTAATGAGTTGCTTGCTTGCAAAATATTAGATTATTACTGTTTGAAACTTTGAAAAATTTGCATACCATGATAGAAAGGTAGAATGTAATGGACCATTTTAATTTAAGACGCTGTAAACTACATTCTTGCAAATAAACTGATTTGATTTGATTTGATTTGATCTAGCTCAAACTAAGCAAAGTTTGTACTATGGATACTAGACAACAGATATAAATTAATACTCGAATATAAATAATAGAAATTTAAAAACTCGTAGTAAACACCCAGACCAAGATAAATATACATGTTTTTTTTAACACAAATATTTGTCTTGTGTGAGGAAATTTTGGATTGAAAACTACTACTGACAACTGAGTCATGGTGGTCTTCATCATTGCAAGTGTCTCGAGCAAACTCGGGACAGCTTCAGATGAATCCACAGCTTCAGCATACGTGGGTATGTCTTCTACACTATTAGTACGAGGTCGTATAGGTGAACACGAGGATCTTATAATAGAATAGTACCTATTCAGACATGATCAAAAAGTTTAATTATGGTGTCCCAAATTTTTGACTTGTTATTTAATTTTAACTATACATGGGGCTCTACCGGCTAAGTCGCCGAACATCGATTTCTTAAATGGCGTTCGAATAAATAAAGGTTAAATATGACTTAATCAATCGCTAAATCGGCTTCCATGAGCACATGTGACGTCATAAATGGTCCGGAATCGATTGTCAACGTTGTAGCCGATTTAACGACTGATTAAGTCATTTTTACCTTTATTTATTTGAACGCCATTTAAAAAATCGATGTTCGGCGACTTAGCCGGTAGAGCCCCAGGTCCAAGTCTTCAAAACAAGAACCAATCACATGTTTTTGGGAGATCTATGACAGCATTACTTACTTTGAAACGCTTTCATAAATCTCCCAAACAAGTTGAACAAATTGACCTGCATTTCACGCCCAGCGGCTGAATCGAATTACCTGTTCGAATGAGGAAAATACGTTGTTTATTTTTATCATAATGAAATTGCCTAAAATCCGGAATGGAAACTGATATTTCGTAGAAACTGTGTTATCATTACTAAATTTTTATTTTATATGCACTACAATTATGGATAGAACAGAGAGTTCTTTCAGCACAACGCATAAAGAGGGGGGGGGGGGGGGGGGGGGTTACAAGTTTAAAGTCAATGTCTCTGTATATATCGATATGTGGCGATTCATATAATAGACGTACACAAATTACAACCAGATTCAGAACAACTATTAATGGGTCACACAAATAGTTGTCCGATGCAGGACTCGAACCCACGACAAGAAGCGGCTAGGCGACTGTATTAGCCGCAGCGCCACACGTGCAGTCAGAGCAGGTTACTTTAGGTTATTTCTTTTTTCGATCAAGTCTCTCCGTCTTATCTACCACTGCCATTCATGTAAGCCTGGATCAATAGTAGCACACAAAGAAATAACACAGAGCAGTGAGGCTCAGGCATGTCCTGGGTACTCCTCCTCGCCATAACTGTCTAGGATTCCGCAAAAATTTAATCAGAAAGAGACAAGGAGGAATTAGAAAGAAGTATATTATTAGTAGGTATTGCTCGTTAGGTTAGGTCACTAAGGGTTTTGATGGTTGGATGGTTCGGTTACTAGGTTTTTTTGCGGTTAATATTCTTGCCACTGGCTTGAATTTGCATTGTAAGACTCAATTCATAAATACAAGTAAATAGTGGAATTAGTAGAATTTATCAAGCAAAGTTTTGGATACCAGGTAAACCTGCTTGTGCCTGACAACCTATTTATACTAGTTATAATAAGGGAAAATGTGTACCCACAATGTTAATTTTTACGCATTGGATAGGAATAAACAGAATCATTCCAGAAGTACATTATTTTTATATGTTATCCAAATATATAATAAAATGTCTTTGTGGTAGGATTCTGTCTGGTTCAATCGATCATCAATCAAGAGGTTATATATGAAACAGCCATACTTAATTCTGTGTCTGATATTACAGAACAGTATCAATCATTCCTAATTAAGCCGCTACCCAAAGTACTTTCTCGTATTCTCTTCACTATATGTATTTTGTTTGATGAGATTAGTCTGCTCTACGTAGCACATCATAAAATAGGTATTCTTATCATGATGTTTCTACAACCAAATTACATAGGCACTTGTGTACCTAGTATATACAGTCAAAAGCTAACAACTTTACAGTTGACAGCACTACTCCTCCTACTCCGGACGGACAATATACCCGGACAATATACCTGGACAACCCGGGATTACGACCAAAGCAACTTGGTCTATTCGTCGGCAATATTATATGATAACGATATGCGAAAGATTTTGTTTGTAGTAATTAAGAAATGCTAAAAAGCAAAAGAACTAGAGCTGCAATGATTACCATGTCCCATTAGTCCCTTAGTCCAAATACGCCATGTTGAGCAGTCTCAATGTCGATATCTAGCCATTCAACCGGTGCATTTTATAGTGCACAAGTGTGTGCGCAACCATAGATGCATTGTCTATTCCATCAGTGTCATAATCTAATAGGATGAACCTCCTGACCCGGTCATAAAGAGGTCAGATTTCGGACCGTCGGCTTTATGTGATCTCGAAGCCACGGCGGAGATATAACACCGTCAACTTGCAAACTCTGAGCTGTTGCTGAGAAAAAATCAGCAATAAAATGTTTGGCCTAACCCGGGATTTCAATATTGGCCGTCATTATCCACAGTTATCGCTATACCAATATTAATCAATCAATTAATCTTCAGCACTGTAAGCTCCACAGTAATGAGACGTGATGATAGCTGATCTCTATCTCTAACAATCTGAGATCTCAACTGTCCGTATAATGAGCATGTAATTTCGCCGTGATGTAATAATGGCATGTGTGGTTACATTGCCAGTTGGATAACATAATTCAATTTGATTCAATGCCGATATTTTAACCACAAACATAATTTAACTTCGGTTTCTCGAAAAACTTTTTGCTCAAGTTATAGTATTTAATGGAAAAAATAAAATGAAATCCACAAAATACTCGTAATTGGTAAAAAACTTTTTTGGCAAATCGGAGGCAGATTATTTATGCGGTTTAACACAGTATATCCCACAAATTAAACCAAAGCATTTTTTTACTTCTGCTTATAGATTTTAGCTTTCGTTTTTGTGGTGACGGCCGCGAATATCAGAATATCATCACCCCATCTCATCCCGTGGAGGGCATAGACGTCGTCCCGAGGAATATATACCAGAGGGTAGCAGCTTCCTTCTGAGTACTATGACTTTCTTACAGGGATCGTCAACCAGTCTGCCAAGCGTGGCGATTACGGCATCTCCCCCCAAGATGATTCTTGGGATAGGCTTGTCCAGCATTAGACTTATTTCTTTAAGTTTGAGAGGTACCTATATCGCTTAGCAAAATTCATTCATTGTCAATTCGTTTCTGTAGTTAAGTAGATAAATATAAAAAAGGATATTAAACATATTAAAGCTTATAAAAATACAGAATAGGCCTGATTTCAAAGAAATTAGTAACGTCTGATTACATTTAATAGATCTATAATTTATGCACTTACGAAGAAACTAGAAAAAGAAACTTTTAGTGAATCGGAACGATTTTATTTAAAAAAATAAGCATAAGTATTTTTGATACCAAAAAGGCGCTAGTCACGAATGAAAAGAGCATTCAAACGGTGAAAGTAACATTGCGGACGCACAAATGGAGATGACACAGCAGATAGTAAAACACGTTTGTGTATTGCGAAATGTAACTATAGGTCAGCCCAATGGACTATTACTGTTGACTGCTTAAACCAACACTAAATGAGCAATCCATATACGATGAGTAATCGTATATGGATTGCTCAGTTAGTGTTGGTTAGTGTAAAGACGCGTAGACGTTGACACAAATTCGCTTCATGCATCAAACAAACACATTGCATTTTTGTGTTGCCGAGTTTCGTCACCGTGACTCCACACTGAATGGTGTAAGTGTAAGCCGATCAATTAACAGGAATTTGCTCAACATTTCGTAACATATAAGCGTCAATCCTTTGTAATGAAATATTTAATGACCGCAGTCAAGTGGAACGGATGTACTATGATGTTTATACGTCTGTTCCGAGAACCATTGGTTGCCTAACCGCGGCGGCCCCGGTCTTATGACTAAATGAATGTCAGTGATGTTAGTTTTTCTGGTTATATAAGTAGTAAGTATATAAATAAAATTAACAATCTTCGCCATAACTAAGTATCTTGTCTTATGTTATTTATTGTTATCATACTAATATTTTAAAAGCGAAAGTTTGTGAGTGTGTGTTTGTTACTTCTTCAAGTATAAACGGCTGAAGCGATTTTAATAAAATTTGGTATCGAGTTAGCTGAGTTAGCCCTGGATTAAATATACGCTATAATTTATAAAGTTTAATGCGGGTAAAACCACGGGGCACAGCTAGTATTACATATTTGGAGTTCTACATAAGTTATATTGTCGTCTAAAATTTAGTTAAGTCAGGTTTTAGTAGTAAGTACGTCTTATATTATATTACCTTTCATAGAATGCCTAAACGCCTACCTGCTTGTTAAAGCGCCGTAAAAATCGGTTCAACCGTTTTGGAGGTTGGCTGGAAGTAATAGACAGTCAGACAGACTGACGCCTTTATATCCAATATGCCTGTTTTAATTTTATTGATTTGTATGTACGTATACACCCTCCTCTGTACGATCTGATAACCTTATAGGGAATAAGACCGATATCTATAATTAACTGTTGGCGGGGCGAGTAGAGTTTGTAGATTATTCTTTGATTTTATTTAGATATGTAGATGTAGATTATCCTAAGCCATGGCAATGAGATCCTTCCCTTGTATGGTTCCGGCTAATAGATTTACGTTTAAAGATTTAATAAACTGTTTTTACTAGAGAGGCATCTAGTAAATGAATGATTGTATATACCTACACTAAATTACAAATAATATTCACAGATAACATAAAATTATCGTAAGAGTAGATATATTTTAACCTACTGCGGCATACAATTTTACCGTACAATGCTTGTGCTTCATATTAAGATGTCCTTATCCTAATGATTCACTGTAAATTAAGTAAATAATAGATTAATGCTCACCTAGCTCACCTATGTATATAAAGCATAGGGAAACTCTAACTTTGAGGTCAGCGCACTTCAAGTCGGGTAACTAAAACGGACCTAGGATTCAAATTGATTTGCGTTTTCTTAAAAGTATTTAAATATTTACGTATTTAGTTACATGAACTGATAAAACTAATATGAATACCCGCAAAGCTTTTAGTAAGCTCCCCTATATTTTAATATCGCCTCGCCTGTCGGCGTTATTTATATTGAAATGGAGTTAGTGCCTAGTGGATCGTACATTTCCATATCAAAATATGTCTATAGACCGAGTTTATTAAGTCGGTCCGCCGAAATATTAAACCTACTGAATCGTCATTACCAGACGCCCCCGCCGCACACTATCTGAACAATTTATGAGGATCACAACTGAAGCGCGAGATCTTTCATTACTTACGTTATAAGCACGAGAAAGATATTAAAGCAAGTACCTACAGACATGACCGCAAAGTGGGACATTGTCCGACCATGACTGCAGCGCTGCAATGAACACGCATTGCCGCGTCGCGCCGACTGTAACGACCCATTATTCACAATCCTATGAAATCTCATACACAAACAAATTATCTAAACCCTTATTATTGTCACCTCTCTTAATATGTATAATAATAATATCCTGGGACATTATTTACACACGGCCATCTGATCCCAAACTAAGCAGAGCTTGTACTATAGAAAGCAGATATCTGATATACCTACTACCTATACTACTTTTTTTTTGTAAATACATACTTATATAGATAATCTGTGATGAAGCCTGGTTCGGAGTACTTGCTGATAAGAGACAGAAGCTACATGAAAGTGGCTCGGCACCAACCACCGCAAACTTCTCTTGTCAGGCCTGCGGCAGGCTATGTCGCTCTCGCATCGGTTTGTTCCACATTTGCCCCACTTTTTCGTCCAACATTCCAAAGAATTCTTCTTTTGCCCCATATTAAATTTGATTCCTGTTTTGCCCTACTTTATAGTACCAACCAAAGTATGGTTAGCAAATTAAAACGTGTTATAATATTATTATGAAAGGCCTGTTGGTGCTTTGGTTAGATAATATACAAACGTAAAGTCATAAACGTCAAATCCTAAATGGGTAAGACGGTATTTTGTTGTACGGATCTATTATATGCAGGAAGTTAGAAATGTATAAGTATGTTAGTCATTTTTTAATACCATATTTTAATCATAATATTTATCATAGTTTTCAACCTCTGTTTCTCCAATACCAAGTAGGCCACCACTAAGTCTACCATAGTATCCTACCTAGTTTATGATTGAATAATTATTGTCTTTAAAAACTTTGCATGCTGTCTGTACTAAAATTCCATTAATTTGCACACAAAAAGTATTCGAGGCGAATAAGGAAAGGAAAATAGGACGAAACAGGAATAAAATATTAAATTTAAAATAAATATTACATTTGGGGCTAAAAAGGAACAAAATGAATGGGGAATGCGGAATTTTTTATGTGGGGCAAAACTTCGCGAGGCGAACGCGGAACAAACCCTCGCATCGGCTTGTATACCCACCAAAAGAAATGTCTCTCAGACAATGCGCCGTAAATCGTCTGTAACAGACGCAAAGACCATATATATATAGATAATTATACCCAGACTTAGGACAAACAGACATGTTCAAGCACACAAAGAACAGTTCTGGGTGGGAATCGAACCCACGACCTCCGGCGTGAAAAGCAAGCATTTGCCAACCACGCCAACAGACCCGTCCATGTATGTAAGCGACATTGATAAGGGTTACTAAAATATGTAACATTTGACCTTTTTATGAGCTCATTGCATGTCTGCCCCCGGTTAGCGACCGTACCAGATGGACCTTATAAAAAGTCTACCGCGAAAAGGTCCTGCGGCATCTAAAGAATTCACGCTGAGATATTCCAGCCGTTTCCAACGCAAACGTAAATTCATGCCGTCTGTAGAGTGGTGTACCTACTGGCTTGTTTGTACTCGAAAGGGTTCAAACGAACCCCTTTTCTGTATTACTGTCATTTAGAAAAATATTTTTGAAGTCCAAAATTTTCGCCTCAGAAATTCGTTTGAACAGTTTTTGGTTGTAATTTTTTGAACCGCAATAAAAATACTCTTAAGTATTTAAAAAAAATATTCGTTTGTCTATCTGATATATTTTTATTGAATATAATACTGAAAATGAACAGCAAGTATACAGCTTCTATGGTTAAGAAAATAAAAATAAGAATCTTGTCGCAACAATGTAGTTTATTTATTTTATTATTGTTTTGAGTGCTCAGCGATTTTATTTTTAGAATGTTAGTTATATTCTATGGAATCTAATAACCGTGCCCTCTCTCCTTTATAGGTATACCCTATAAATATTATATATGAAACACCTTTTATCAATCACAATCTAATAATTTATTCATGTAAGCAGTGGCTTCCATTGATATCAGACATGGCTTAACGATAATCTCCTAATAATTAAATCAGTAACCAATAAATGAATGTTACCTCCCAGGCATGAGGATGATTACAAATTAAATTACACTCACACACTCATTAGAGTTTTAATAAATACGCCATTTGAATATTTGGACAGTAACATTTAATAATACTAACTTTCCTTTATATTGTGTTTCAGTTTATATTGTTTATAATAAAATAATAAAGCGATCCGACAAAATAATTAAAAAGACATCCTTTGTGAATAATACAAAACCGTATGATGAAATCACCTCTCACGCAGAAAAAAAAGTAATATCAAATTACCTAGATCTTTGTTTAGAATATTCGCAAATACGGAGAATCGAAAGGCCAGCAATCATACCTACTGTTATATCCACAAATGGAGTTATTCCTAAATCCCTGAAGATCAACCTTGAAAGCTTAGGACTTGATATCTGGCTGGAGAGCTACATGTAGAAGTCAGTTTTGCTGGCGAATGCTAGGATGTAGCCCAAATATAGTGTGAGCTGTATTAGTATTAAAATTATACTGAGAAAAGGAAGTAACCTAAACCTGTATGAAGAATATAATGACAGTAAACGATGCAAAAGAGGTGTGCAATGGTCGTGACAAACGGAAATCCGCTGGCTCTGCCTACCGCTCTGGGAAACAGGCGTGAGTTTATGTATGTGTAATATATTAATTGTAAAGAATGTTGGCAATAAACATGTGTATAAATAATACCCATATTATTTAAAATAATAATAATATTATTCTTTATTTATATTAATAAAAGTACCTATTTTACCTTGTATTGCAGTTAATCAGAGGACCACCGGCATAACTCAGCTCGTAACGAACCTCTCTTTTAAACAGTACAATTTTTACCTCTGGTTGAGGACAACAAAAATTTTCAAGGTTGGTTTAAAAGTATCGTAATTCTTCTGTGCAGTGAAGTCAGTCGGCCGCATAATTGTACTTTAACGTTCTTTTGTATTGCACCTACAGCTTGCTACTACATTTTGTTGTTTCCTGTAGGTTAACCATGAGTTTTAATATATTAGGGTTATTAAAATACTCTATACCTATTGCCTACATAGAAATGATGCCGCTGACCAATCAGTCATTGTATCTACATTAATTGCCTTATTGGTTTGGTGGTCGTTACCACTAAACCTACGTTTAGACTTGGTGCCAAAAAATGTTACTGTGATGTAATTATTCTGTTAGGAATAATACTCAGTAGCCGCCTTGAGTCATGATGTTGGCGATGTTACAGCCCCGTGCCTCGGACCTGTTTTCGTGCTCAGAGTGCTCCTGTGTTGGGGCACAGAATTGTGTACTATGATAATGTCAATATGATCCGAGCCGAAAGCTAGTCTACTTCGTGATTGCACATTATAGTTATTATATAGCTTGAATCGGAGACATTATCTATCTACAAACGAACTATTGTACTGCTATGTGTTTATGTACTAAAAATAACGTCAGAATTGTTATATATATTTAAAGAGCAAAGAAAAAGCTGAAATAACGAAAGAGATGACCAACGAAAGATAAAGGGTTTCAGATTTCAGATTTTTTAAATTTATAATATCGAGTACAACCAGTGTGACTAGATAGCAGAGTTAGCCGATAATTCTCATATTTAACTAAACTATTTAACTGATCATGTCCTTATCATATTAATAGTGCAAGATTTATTTTCGTCCAATATCAATAATACTGCGTGACCTTGTAAACGGGCGCTATCTTTATTAAAACTGTACTGGTATGTTATAAGTGTTAAATAAAATAAACAAACTCATGGTTACTGTTCCTATGTCGTAAAAAGTACTCGGTGACGCTGACGTACACAGAACCGCCATTGAAACTCCAACGCTCCGCACCTGACTACCGCCCCGCTACACCCCGATACATTTTCCAAATTCGAATCGCAAATTTCGCTAAAGTAAACAAAGCATCGCAGCGAGAATGCCAGGTGTTTTTGGCTTAAAGTATTGTTGTGATTATTTATGGGATGATAAGATATTCGATTTGTTCAGAAAAAAATAATATTTTCATTCCATTTATTGGTTTGTGAATAGACTTTATCAGAGAGGCACAGCAGCCAGTCCGTAAAGAGATATTTCCAAGTATGAATTGTATAATTAAATTAAAATTTGAGTTGAGAAGAAGTTGAGAAAGGAGTATTTTACTTATTCATATGCTGAATTTAATTCTCTTCTTGCTACGTCGTTAAAATTCTGGTTTCATATGAACTTATAAATCAAAATTTTAACATATAATTATATAGTAGTAGGTCATACTGAACGCTTTAAAACGCACATCTGTCTCGTAGTAGCTGCCGTAGCGCGATATTTTTGTAGTAGCTACGCGCGTAGAATAACTAATTTATGTCAGGGTTTTAGTAGGTACCCAAATGCACCATTATATTATATTAATAAATTGTTGAATTTCACAAATGTACATATCACTAGTTACACCATCCAAATAATTTAAAGTATTTTTAAAAGAATGAATTTTAATGACTTAAGATAACTGGCTACGGAGACTCATGGAACGAATTCAAAGGATGTATTTTCTCTGAAGTGCGGGATGAAAATAATCAACACATTTAGGATCATTAGAGTAATGTTTAAATAATCCACATGTAATATTTCACTAAATTAATAAGAGGGAGGCCAGTTTTCCAGCACTTAACATTGGCATTTAGGAATCATCACTGGACTTAATCGCCGTTTAGGACTGGCAGATTGTGTCAGCTCTAGACATTAGGTTTAGACGGATTTTATAAAGTTAATAAATGTATATCAAAACAACATCGAGCAGATTTTAAAATTTGAGTAGTCTATAGTTCCACCAAATATTTACTACATTTTTACTTACTGCTTGAACACATGAAAGGCAATGGGCAAGTATGAGTACAATCACGACTAAAATAAGGTTCCGTAACTTTTTTTTGGTATATACTTAAGGAGTCATCTGTAGTCTGACGCGTATATGATATCAACCCCGCCGAATACTAACGAGCCAGTGACATTCATTACGAATCTGGCTTTGGTAAGCATATCATTGGAATATTTTAATAATAATAAAGAGCAAACACTTAATAATAACCATCAGCTATACTTAAGAACATTGTATGTATGTGACTACAGAACTTCGTCTCAAATCTTTCTAGATTTGAGACGAATTTGCTCTTTGGACTCTCATTTTTAATTAATCTGATTTAGTGAATAAAGTGTTCTTACTTTATTCACTAAATCAGATTAATTAAAAATTAGAGTCCAAAGAGCTCGACCTAATATTTAATTCATTTTTACATACCTATCGAAACCATGACAAGCAAGTGTGAGTAATAAGTAAAGAATGGCTCCGTAGAGTATACTAAGTAATATTTTTGTGGCAAATTATATATATATTATATAAACTGACATGAAGATCTAACATAGTCAAAAAATAGTAACAGACAAATCACGTAATTAATTTTGTGTGAATTACTATTTTTCACTGAGAGATATTTAGTGTATATGTTACCGGCCAAACCCGATTTCAGGCCAAACTAGTTTGGCCTAGGATAAACTAGTTCTTCCTATAAGCGATAAGATTAACTAGTATAGCCTAGTCCAAACCAACTTATCCTAAGCCCGACAGGATAAACCAGTTTAGCCTAGGCCAAACTAGTTGATCCTGATATAAATACGAACACTCTAGGATAAACTAGTACGGCCTCGTATAAATATTATAGTATATCTAGAAAGTCAAAATAAATAGATAAACTGAATAAATTCTCCATAATTGGATAAATTAGACAATTGTTAATGCAAACAATCATACCTAATCTTAACATTATAGTATATCTAGAAAGTGAAAATAAATAGATAAATTCGTCGTTAAAAGTTATGGATAATCGCTAATACAAACAATCATACTATAAAAAATAATGAGTCTTTTTTGAATAGAAGCAATAATCATATCACAATTATTTTTACAATTATGGAGTATTTTATTCAGTTTATCTATTTATTTTGACTTTCTAGATATACTGTAATATTTATACCAAGCTGTACTAGTTTATCCTAGAGTGTTCGTATTTATATCAGGATCAACTAGTTTGGCCTAGGCTAAACTGGTTTATCCCGTCGGGCTTAGGATAAATTAGTTTGAACTAGGCTATACTAGTTAATCCTATCGCTTATAGGAAGAACTAGTTTATCCTAGGCCAAACTAGTTTGTCCTGAAATCGGGTTTGGCCGGTAACATATATAATGAATAAGAGAGCCCGAGTTCCAACTCATCAACATCACGTAGTCATAACAAAAAAAATACAGTAACTGATAAACACACAGAAACTAAAAGGTCGTTTTTAAAGGACTAGTTTCTAAACAAAGAGTAAGTAACCTTTTTTCATGTTCTGGTCACCCCTATAATGGGGGAATTAAGAATTTATAAAAGGAGCTCCTTGCGCATCTCTCATTAATAAGCCTTGGTATTACATCGTTAGAATAATATCTGTTACCAGAAGATTACTTCACTGGGGTGTCTTGAATATTTAATTACTATTAGCATTTGAGAACAATTGAAAGCAGTTGTAAGGTTTTTTCAAATCATGAATAGTGAAATGAATAACCTTTCTCATGTGTCATTGCCATAGCTTAAATACAATTTTAGTAGTAGAAAGTTTTATTACACTTTATGATTAATTAAAATTTTAAAGAGTTAAGACTTTTAAGGGTTCTATACCCATAGGGTGTCAACGGAACTCTACAATAAAGCCACCGCTATCCGTCCGTCTGTATATCTGTCTGCGAGTAATATCTCATGAACCGTACTAGGTAGAATTTTTACAGAGTATTACTATTGCCGCTATGACAACAAATTAAATAAAGTTAAAAATAAAGTGCGGCTTATGTGTGAGTCCGGCTTAATAAAGTTCCTAATTCAAAATAAAAGACGGTCATTCCTAATTGAAAATGTAAGCTTCCATTTTATTCTGCATCCTAGTTTTTTTTAAGTTATGTAATTCCTGTTCTAAAGCAATTCTTGCTATTTGGATTAGCCTCCCACTCTAAAATATTTTTTCAGATGTACTACTATGACATGTCCGCGCCATTTTGTTGACATCGGTAACTACCGATGTCAACAAAATGGCGCGATGAGTTGGAACTCGGGCTCTCTTATTCATTATATATGTTACCGGCCAAACCCGATTTCAGGACAAACTAGTTTGGCCTAGGATAAACTAGTTCTTCCTATAAGCGATAGGATTAACTAGTATAGCCTAGTTCAAACTAATTTATCCTAAGCCCGACGGGATAAACCAGTTTAGCCTAGGCCAAACTAGTTGATCCTGATATAAATACGAACACTCTAGGATAAACTAGTACAGCTTGGTATAAATATTACAGTATATCTAGAAAGTCAAAATAAATAGATAAACTGAATAAAATACTCCATAATTGTAAAAATAATTGTGATATGATTATTGCTTCTATTCAAAAAAGACTCATTATTTTTTATAGTATGATTGTTTGTATTAGCGATTATCCATAACTTTTAACGACGAATTTATCTATTTATTTTCACTTTCTAGATATACTATAATGTTAAGATTAGGTATGATTGTTTGCATTAACAATTGTCTAATTTATCCAATTATGGAGAATTTATTCAGTTTATCTATTTATTTTGACTTTCTAGATATACTATAATATTTATACGAGGCCGTACTAGTTTATCCTAGAGTGTTCGTATTTATATCAGGATCAACTAGTTTGGCCTAGGCTAAACTGGTTTATCCTGTCGGGCTTAGGATAAGTTGGTTTGGACTAGGCTATACTAGTTAATCTTATCGCTTATAGGAAGAACTAGTTTATCCTAGGCCAAACTAGTTTGGCCTGAAATCGGGTTTGGCCGGTAACATATACACTAAATATCTCTCAGTGAAAAATAGTAATTCACACAAAATTAATTACGTGATTTGTCTGTTACTATTTTTTGACTATGTTAGATCTTCATGTCAGTTTATATAATATATATATAATTTGCCACAAAAATATTACTTAGTATACTCTACGGAGCCATTCTTTACTTATTACTCACACTTGCTTGTCATGGTTTCGATAGGTATGTAAAAATGAATTAAATATTAGGTCGAGCTCTTTGGACTCTAATTTTTAATTAATCTGATTTAGTGAATAAAGTAAGAACACTTTATTCACTAAATCAGATTAATTAAAAATGAGAGTCCAAAGAGCAAATTCGTCTCAAATCTAGAAAGATTTGAGACGAAGTTCTGTAGTCACATACATACAATGTTCTTAAGTATAGCTGATGGTTATTATTAAGTGTTTGCTCTTTATTATTATTAAAATATTCCAATGATATGCTTACCAAAGCCAGATTCGTAATGAATGTCACTGGCTCGTTAGTATTCGGCGGGGTTGATATCATATACGCGTCAGACTACAGATGACTCCTTAAGTATATACCAAAAAAAAGTTACGGAACCTTATTTTAGTCGTGATTGTACTCATACTTGCCCATTGCCTTTCATGTGTTCAAGCAGTAAGTAAAAATGTAGTAAATATTTGGTGGAACTATAGACTACTCAAATTTTAAAATCTGCTCGATGTTGTTTTGATATACATTTATTAACTTTATAAAATCCGTCTAAACCTAATGTCTAGAGCTGACACAATCTGCCAGTCCTAAACGGCGATTAAGTCCAGTGATGATTCCTAAATGCCAATGTTAAGTGCTGGAAAACTGGCCTCCCTCTTATTAATTTAGTGAAATATTACATGTGGATTATTTAAACATTACTCTAATGATCCTAAATGTGTTGATTATTTTCATCCCGCACTTCAGAGAAAATACATCCTTTGAATTCGTTCCATGAGTCTCCGTAGCCAGTTATCTTAAGTCATTAAAATTCATTCTTTTAAAAATACTTTAAATTATTTGGATGGTGTAACTAGTGATATGTACATTTGTGAAATTCAACAATTTATTAATATAATATAATGGTGCATTTGGGTACCTACTAAAACCCTGACATAAATTAGTTATTCTACGCGCGTAGCTACTACAAAAATATCGCGCTACGGCAGCTACTACGAGACAGATGTGCGTTTTAAAGGTCTCTGCACACAGCGGGCGGGGCGTGGCGGGGCGCGGCATGACCGGGCGGCGACGCTGCGCTGGCGCGGCGGCAGCCTTCACACTGCGGGCGCGATCACGTCCCGTCCCGCCGAACCCATTCACGTCGACCGTATTTTAAGAACAGTGTTTCTATACTGCCTATGGCCCAAATCGTACAAACATACGTGAGCACGAACACATTCGACTAATTTTTCGACATCCATTTTTGTAAAACGATACAAAATCACATTCGCGCTCCGTACCGTCCGACGCGGCGCCCGTCACCGCCGCTTCTGACTTGTATTCCCGCTCGGCGCGGCGGCGGCGTCGCTCGACGGTTACCGTCGCGCCGAGCGGGACGGCTCTGTGTGGCGTCGTCCGTATTATCTAGTACATTACAACTCCTCAGTGTCGCGTCGCCGTCCCGTCCCGCCGCGCCCCGCCCGCTGTGTGCAGAGACCTTAAAGCGTTCAGTATGACCTACTACTATATAATTATATGTTAAAATTTTGTTGACATCGGTAACTACCGATGTCAACAAAATGGCGCGGACATGTCATGTCATATTTTTTACACCAAACAACTGTTTGGTGTATAAATATCCTGACGATCTTTATAGTACTTAATTGAATGACGAATTGTAGTCCCTTAGCCAACCGAAATCGGTATCAAATAAGTCTCTTATCAATATATATTTGTTTGGGAGTTTTATTTAATGAACATTATTTTCCCATACATAATTACGTTCCTGGTGGACTATTTAATTTCATGCATAATCTCAACTAGTACTCTACAATTGCCGCATAAAGATGCAAGGTTTCAGTGTTTAGCGTCTATTTTTATGTTCCTAATAATATCTTCTTTCTTTTTTTATCTTTTCTCAGTAAATTAACTGCACGTGCCTCGTTACTACCTCGGTACCCTTCTGTTTCTGTTACGATATAGGAAATCTATTTCTAAGACAATAATCATTCCGAGTCTGAGTGCGTTTAGCATTCTTAATTTCCATGTTTGTAAAGTCCCTCGCGATACTGACTGCACGTATGGCGCAGTGGTTAATACAGTCCTGGAGTCGATTCCTGCACAGGTTAATTATTTGTGTGACTTATAATTAGTTAGTTAGGTTTGTACAGACGCTAGCACATCAAGCTACCCCAATCTGTTAATATTCCCCAATTGAAAGTGAAAAGAGAAAAAAATCTATAAAATAAATTTGACAGATTGGGGTAGCTGGATGAGCTGGCGTCTGTAATTTGTGTTCATCAATAAAATGTTTGTAAAGTACCCCGCGACGCAAGTATACAACGCAGGAGATGTTTTTTTTGTATTTCGGTTTTAGTCGATTGTTTCCAGAAATAAACGGAAACACATTAAATGAAAACAAATCTTCTTTTACTGCAATTGAATTTCCTTTCCTCATTTATTTATATGTATGTAAATGAGGGGTACAAGAGAATTGCTATTATTACCGAATTGTTATTGCCTTGGATTTTAGCTGCCGTTGCCTCGTCTTTTCAAATTAGCAATTTTGAATTAACTCTCTCTCCATTTACTTTAAACTTAATTTGATCTCCGTCTTTTCTGTAGTATTATGGCGTAAACGACAAAGAAATTAGTGTAATTAAGCAAAAAGAGTCATTACCCTTTATTTCCATTCCATTATTCCTTTATACCATTTGTAATAGTTGTGATTAACTCTTTTAAAACATTTCAGGGACCTTTTTAATACCCCGTTTCGTTGCAAATTATTCATTTGTGAATTACAAATTTTAAATTGGTTTCAATATAATGAAAGTTAATATCCATTTGTGAAGTTTAAATTATCGATTTCATCACTAAAACTTGTGTGATTTGGTACACTATTTTTTAGGAGTATGCGATATTCATCATCATTAGTCCAGTAAATCTCATCATGATTTTATTAATACATCTAGTCCAAACTCTTTACGATTGTACCATGCACTGTCCTCTCTATGAAAATATTTCATCTTTATGTCTATCATCTATCCGATCCATAGACATACATGTGGTAAGATCCCAACATAACTTAAGCGATTTTCGAAAAATCGATGCAAGTGAGGGGGTTCAATGGTGCCTCGTTGGACCGCAATCCAACAAAACAGAGATCATAAGGTCTTATCACATCTATTACTTGATTGGGCTGATAGTAGACTATCTATATGTGTATAGAGTTTGCACTTTTGTATTAGTTTTAATGAAATCGTAACTAATGAGGTTTGCCATATCTTCGCTTCTGTTATACATATATACTTACCTAGTTTTTAAGTATAATCATTATAGGTTCGGTATATTTAGTATGATTTTGGGGAAAAAAAACATAACCATGTAAAAATCCGGGATTTGGAGTTTACTTATACTGACGCGCTGGGTGTAAAAAAGAACATAAAATAAGATGGCTTCTTTATAATTATTACATTTATATTATAAAATAATTTCAATAGTTTTAATTATAACATTTTCAGCACATTTCAATATAATCTTTAACGGATTTTTTTGTTTTGCAGTTTACGATGCATCGGGTCAGTATACACCTAACGTGCTGTTCGGCAACGAGTACTGGCTGGGCTCGCTCAACGCGTGCAAAGATCTGCAGCTCACTGAATACTATGCGCAGACGCCGCCATTTTCCACCACCTTCTACGTCACCAAAATCAACCTCACCGTTGATAATGACCACTTACCACAAGTAAGTACTAATTTAGTTTATTTTTATTCTGTACTTTTGAGGGCCATAAAGACGAGACTTTTATGTCTGAAGGCTTTGTCTGTAGTTTCGTAACTTCTAACGAATGGATTAATAACTCTTTTTTAACGAAGCTTTTATTATTACAAAATATGAATCAAACCCAGACACAAAACTACTGTATGGGCCCTAGCTCTCGCACAGGACAACTATTGTGTCCAATCAAACCCAAAACATTTAGTAGCGGCGGAGCTACCTCACCTAGTGCGCCACAAGTTCAGAAATTTGGGATATTGGACTGTCAAATCAATTCAGTCCATACTAAATGTATGATAATAAACTAGAGATCGCACTTGTTTGAATTATTTACAAAAGAAAAGTAGTATTTGTAGTACATCGGTTATCTGGTCTCCATAGTAGAAGCTCTCCTTAGCTTGGGTCTGATGGCCGTGTATGAATAAGTCTAAGACTCATCTGATAGCTAGTGGTGAGAATGTAACTTAGAATTAAATAGGCTGAAAAGAGTTAATTCTTTTTTGGTATTAACGTGAATTGTGCATATTTTCTTCTATATTTGGAATTTGCTAACACATAAATGGTGATCAAATTTATGTCTTATTGGAATGAGGAAAGTTGCTTCCATCTGATGTTCGATGAAACCTTATAATCTCTTCTTGGGAAGTTAAATAAAACTTTTTCTCCATGTTTAAAGTCGATGAAAGACGTGATGTAGCAACGATGCTACTAAGGAAAGTACGCGAGTAATACTTTTCAGATAAAAATGGACAATGTTACTTAACATTTTATTAGTCATAAAGTGACTTTTTATTATTGTTCAAAGCTTGTATGTTATCAACAGTGCAACAATTTACATTATACGTTATTTTAATACGGAATAACTAATAATAAATAAACAAATATCTGTTACATATATTACACACACATCGCCATCTAATTCAAATAAGGCAAAGCTTATTATGGATACTAGACAATGGATAGAAATACGAACGTAAGTATTTCTATCCATTGTCTAGTATCCATAATAAGTTTTGCCTAATTTGACAAACGATACACAAAAAATACCCAGATCAAGACAAATAGACACGTTCATTTATACCCTCACACAAGACAAATATTTGTCTTGTGCGCGGTTCCAACCCGCAACCCTAGGATCAGCAGGCAGCAGGCAGGTAAGCAACCAAAAGAGTCACGGTAGCTTTAAAAAAAGTTACGTGGGAATATAATTTTTAAATATACACCTGCTAAAGATATTAATGTCGTCTAAAAATAAACCGTAAATCTAATCTACAAGCATTATTACAAACTCTAACCTTTCGAGAAGGGTAAACTAATAAAGTTTAAAAAAGGTTGAACTAAATGAATAAAGTGGCTACATAAACTACTTTAGCTAAATTAAACCTGTAAAGATTCATTCTTTGAAATAAATAAATAGCCGTATAAGAATTAAGTGCAAAACTAGACAAACAAAATAACTGCAAAGAAAACCTAAAAGATAGGTAAGTAAATATAATGTAACGATGTAATCTCCATCTTCATAATACGGGCTCTGAAACATTAACCACGTAATAAATGTAATAATCTCAGCACTGTGCAGTGTATATAGAGTCGATCTAATATTCTTTGACGTTAACACAGTATATTAAAAAAGTTTGACTACCCTGCGGCTTGAGTTCTAGACCTTCAGCCGTTAGAGCAAACTTAATTTACAAAACTAGCAAACTAATGCTATATTTTATTCCCTTGTGTTCTCGATAAATGCTATATTTCTCTTAATTTAATAAAACCCATTATATAATTGAAATGAATCACTGAACGTAAAAGTAGCATTACTTGACTACTTTCCTTATTAGCACCGTTACTACATCTTTCATCGACTTTGAACATGTAGTAAAAGTTTTATTTAACTTCCCAAAAAGAGATTCTAAGGTTTCATTAAACATCAGATGGAAGCAACTTTCCTCATTCCAATAAAACATAAATTTGATCACTGTTTATATGTAAGCAAATTCCAAATATAGACAATATTCAGAGAGACAATATTCACAATTCACATTAATAAAACGAACTTGCTCTTTTCAACTTATTTTATTTTAAAGATTCATGGCCAATAAATAAAGATGATGATGATATATCTTTATTTATTGGCCATGAATCTTGGTACTTACAACTAAGGTGTTAGTTATAACAACAGATCCACAACACTTAGTCATAATATACATCCATTGTGACATACAAATGTTTAATTAAATACTATGTTTCGTCCTATTAAAAAAGTCTGCTACTGTGGAAAATATTCTTTCAAATAACTCTAATTTGAGTTTCTTTTTAAGTTTTCAAATTGTTAAAGTTTGAAAATCGATTTTCGAACAACTGCGATCACTAGTTTCCTTCGAGCATCGAAGCATAAGTTTCCTTAAAACTTAAACTGCATTAACTATTAGAAAAGTATTTGAAGTGTATTCTTTATTTTTTTATCAAATATGTTGAACAATCTTGTATTGTTGTTTATGTTATTTAATTTTTTTATGTCGTAAGCTTTTAAATGTGAAAACTAAGCAGTAACTAAATTAACATGTTTTTACTTACCTACCACATTCAAACAAAGACCAGCCGTTTGCCGTGGTTGGCAAATGCTTGCCTTTCAAGCCTCAGGACGTGGGTTCGATTACCACCCAGGACAGATATTTGTGTGCATAAACATGTCTGTTTGTCCCGTGTCTGGGTTTAATTATCTTTACAAGTATGTTTGTACAAAAGAAAAGTAGTATATGATACGTCAGTTATCTGGTTTCCATAGTCAAGTTCTGCTTAGCTTGGGGTCAGTTGTATGAATAATGTTCCGGGATATTAATATAAAAAAAAATAATATCTTTTTTATCTTATCCATATTTTTTTCTTATTTATATGCTTTCGTACCGCAGAAGTTATTGGAAACTTTAACGTTGTTATTTTAGGATATATTCTATTTTTTTTCCAAAGGGTGGCTTCATAAATTTTCAAAGTTCATGTAAGTAGTTTATGAAGTAGCTTACGTAGTCGTATTCGGTAGTACTTTATGAAGCGCCTTAATCAACTACCATTTAATTCCCTCGAGTTCTCTTCAAATACTCTAGCTCTCTCCTAGTTTAATAAAGTCTGGGATATAATACTTCCTGTGCAGTATGTGAGACTAATATAGAGTAACGAAGCTTTAGTAACAGGTAACTGGTAACGGCAACACTACTTTGCCTTACCTATTTACCTTTGGTAATGAAGGTAACGACCCCAAGAGCCATGATATGAATTTATATATTATTTTATACGAAGGCAGAAATACTTAGGATGGATAATGTATAATAATAATATAATATCTAGGGACAATGTCACACAGATCATCCTAGCTCCAAACTAAGCAAAGCTTGTACTATGGGAACCAGGCGACGATATACATACTTATATAGATAGATAAATACTTAAATACATAGAAAACATCCATGTCTCAGAAACAAATATTCATGCTCATCACACAAATATTTGCACTTACCGGGATTCGAACCCAGGACCACCAGCTTCGTAGGCAGGAGCACTACCAACTAGGCTACGGTGATCGGTATAAGGATATCAAAAAAGTTTTAAGCTTCAAGATAATGTTTTCCTGGTCGAATTTCGGCCAGTTTCAATGTAGACTAGCCATCTGCGCGGGACATATTACAGTGCACAAGGGTTTGCGCCAACATAGGCGCACTTTCTGTGCCCTGACTATTATGATATGATGGGAAGGCTAGCCGTCATGATTGGAAGGAAATCAGGTACAGAAGCTATGGCTTTACATACTCTTTGCATGGGCTGACACCGCCAACTTACAGACTCCGGGGTCATGTAAAACTCACTCAGAACCTCACTATCTGCGTTTGAAAATGCTACTGCTAGATCAACGAGGCAGTGATAAATCAAACAGATTTCAATTTATTAACCAAACTTGAATATGTTAATCCTACAAAAGGATCTATTGGGTAGCTAATCTTCTTCTACCCTTCCATTAAATACAGGACTAGGTACTTGAAATTGAAAATAACATCTTACTTAATACAGCGCAAAGTAGGAATTATATGTATTACGTTGTGGTTAAGGTAGTCGCGTTACTTACCTATATTAGGTTGGATCATCACACATGTCAACTATATATTCTGAGTCTGAGTGTGATTTGTGTCCACGATTGTATGTTTGTAAAGGGTTCCGTAGTACAGGATTGCTAAAAATAGTTCTTATTTAAGGCATTACTTGTGCATTGTTATGAAAAAAAAAAGGTTTTTTGTAGATAAGAATCATTGAAATTCCTCCGGGACATTACGTGCTTTTCATAGCACGAGGCATTGCGGGCAGTCCCAGTTTCCTGGCCCTGTTCTCAGTTTTTGTAATTGCCTATTATGTGCGCTCATAAACAAATACTTAAATATCCCGTACATATCACACAGCGCCATCTAGAGTAAACTAAGCAATACTTGTGCAATGAATACTACACAAGACATAGAAACCACAACCGATATAAATAATTATATACTATTGTAAATATATACACATAATACATAGAATGTACACAGATCAATACAAATAGACAGTTTCAGGAACATCATCATCGTCTTTTTGGCGTTAATGAGTCAAATTGCTTATACTGTGCGCTCATAAATAAATAAATATACGGGATTTATCACACAGCACCATCTAACGTAAACTAAGCAAAGTTTGTCCTATAGATACTAGACAACCGATAGAAATAATTATATACTTACACATTCTTTTTTTTTATAAAGACAACGCCCGCACTAGGAAATCTAATCCCTGTGTCGCGGGGTACTTTAGAAAAATACAATAGACGGACACAAATTACATCCAAACTCAGAACAACTATTTAAATACTTGCAAAATAAACAGACCAATACAAATAAACTGATTCATGAACATTCACATCATTTTTGTAGCAGTATGAATTTTAAATTTCGAATTTATCCCAAAGGACATGTTTACTTACTAAACGGAACCGTAGACGAAAGTAGTACCTAATCAATAATAGTAATTCCACTGTTAGTACTTCTTATTTTTATTGGATACAGAATTTGATACTTGTGGCTATCTACACCTGCTCATATCATTCAACCTCGATACTAATTAGATATTATATTTCTATCCGCTCCCCATGACCGATATTAGTTTCAGAAGCTCAGCTTATTATTGGGTAAAAGTCGGACCAACACAGTTGTTGGGTTATGTAGGTATGTTATATGTACTTATTTATGATGAGCAAAAACTTTTTTTCCCGCGGGATAACCTTGGAAGGTACAGCTACAAATGAATCAATGGATATAGATCTTATAGCCGTTACGTGTTTAAGTTTGTGTATTTTATACGCAGTACCGGGATGAATTTGAATTACTGGTAAAAAATCTATTAGCAATACCATGTAGCCATGTACCTAACAAATTTTTTTCATGCTAATAAACGTGCTAAGCTTTTAGCATTTTGTATGAAGAGCCACATGAATGTATATTGTACAAGGAGGTTTGGATAATCTTTTAGGAAATTCAATATCCACATTTAGGAAACTATTAGCATATATCAAGCTCATAATATTAGAAGAGGAAGAAGTTAATCTTGTTCAAATAAGAGATATATTTTTGAAAATAAAAAAAACAAAGAAAGTAAAGCCTACAAAGTGAATCAGTAGTCACACAATTTAAAGAGTCGACATAGATTAGAAAGTACAATAATAAACATGATAATCTTCATTTAAGCTATATTTTAGGGAACCATTAGCAAATATCAAGTTCCAAGTATTTAAAATTTTGAAAAAAGATTATAAAACTATTTTAGCCTAAAATCGACTATCAATATCGTAGTGTGTTCGATCAATCCCCATTCTCGTAGTCGTAAGCTTGTGTTTTTTTATTATTTCATTGATCGAACGCTATGAAGAGACAAGAGTTGTCATCGCCGTGCTACATTGATCACAGCACTACAGCTACATCGAACCTAAATAATATAAAAAAATAAATTACTGGTACATTTCACACAGCGCCATCTAGCCCAAACTAAGCAAAGCTGGATACTAGATAACGGATAGAAATTCTTATATACTTTTTTTTGTATATATTAACATGTAAACACCCAGATTAAGAGACATTTTCATGAACACAAATCTTTGTCTCGTACAGATATACTGTGACTTAGTTGATTGTGAGCCGTCAGGGTAGAAGGTCTGTAACCAATACTCATCCGATATTGCTCGTATGATAGTATAGGAATTCCCCTATATATATGTAGGTATGCATTGACTACAATTACAAAAGGCAAACTACGCGGCCCACAAAATTACTCTCAGGCGTGGTTTATATTTCGTGAGATCTAATGAGGTAACATGAGTGAAAATGTCAATTAAGTATAATTTGTGGTTGGTTCACGAAACTCTCTAACACATAATGTAATACCAGAACATAATGATTAATTAGAGGTTTGTTACTAGGTGTTACATTGGTGTGTTGCTATTTGAGGCCGGAACTGTGTAGATTATAGGTACGTACCTACTTAAAAATATGGGCAACGTTCCATTTTGTCGTGAAGTATGCAGTTATTCTTTTTCTCTTTTACCAATTAAAGAAACTGCTGTGTGGTGACGGCGACAAATATCAGAATCAGAATATCATCACCCCATCTCATCCCGTGAGGGGTGTAGAAGTCGACCCGAGGGAATATCTACCAGAGGACGGGCAGCAGCTTCCTTCTGATTACTATGACCATCTTACTGCGATCGCCAACCCGCCTGCCAAGCGTGGCGATTATGGCATAACCCCCCAAGACGATTCTTGAGGGAGGCTTGTCCAGCAGTGGACTCATTTAGCTGTAATGATGATGATGATGAATAAAAGAAACGACGTGTGAGTCTGAGACTCGAACCATCTATAAAAATAAAGCTTTAAACTAAATAATTCGAACTGTAGTGAACACCTTCGGCGTTCGAGCCTTGACTCTGGGTTACTGAATTGTCGAATTTTATGTAAGTTTTGTACAACAGTTCTAAGTGTAACATGCGTAGCGGCGAAGCTGCTCATCCTATTGAGAAATAGAGAGTGAATTTATTCGATACGAATGCTATGTAAGATGAAAAAAAGGCCTATACCAATAAGTAGGTATAGCAATAGGTTTGTTTTTGAAACTCGAATGTAACTTCACGGACACTACAATGCTATCGATGCCTTAAAAAAAGGTGGAGAAAACGCAATAGAAAGTTGAAAATTGTTTGGTATCTGTACAATAAAGCCCTCAATATTTTCAGCGACGGAATGTTTTAATGTTATGACAATGTCTACATGAGAAGAGTCTACTGTACTCAATGGTTTACTTAACTATGTATTTACCCTAAATAAATGAATACATTTACTAATAATAGTTGAATATATGGTTAAATTGCTAGCCAATATCACAATCCTATAAAGTTTTAATACACTTTTCAATCTTTTTATCTATGTTTCACTTTATTAAAATTAGTTTCCTTGGTGGGACTTATGATGCCACGGCATTTAACGAGTTCCAATATTTTCGTTTTTAGTGCTGAACGCCGGAAATTCCCTCTATTGACTTTACGTTGTTTACGATAAATACATTCTTCGATGCGGAATAAAAACAAACTAAATTGGCTACTAGTCAGTCTTCCTAAATTGAAAGCATAAACTAAGAGATACAGTAGGTACTTAACTATATTCGGTTGGTTAGCCACATGTGACTATTTATGATTTTCTCCACTTCGAAAAGAGGTTTTCCATTAGGTAAAGTTCTTCTTCTCTAAACCGACAGTAATATTCGGCAGGTTAAAGTATTTCTTACAGACATCTGTCAGTCATGGCTTCAAACATATATACCATTAAAAGTACTCAGTAGTAAAAAAAAAGTTAACAAATGATATGTTGTTAGTTGCTAATATATGGATATGTTATTAGTTGACTAGAAATGTACATAATACACAATTGAATTCTAACTTTTCTATCGCAATAGGTATCCTGTAATGGTAGAATTAAGTTGAAGCAAATAAATAAATGATGATTATTTGTTACTAGTGCCCTACTACCAAATAATTATTATTTGTAAATAAAATATATTTATCGTAAATTCTACGCTCGTTCAAAATTAGGTTGAATAAGTTTATAAATGTAACCAATATTTAACCATAGCACAAGAGCGCACTGCTAGATTTTGAGTGTGCGCGAGGTTGCAAAACAAATGAAATCCCATCATTTCGTCGGTTGATTTCGTCACCGCGCACCGTGGTTTCCGAGTTTTATCTATATGTATAAGATTTGCCTGGCAGTGACAATTATATTTTGTTATAATTTTAAATGTTATACAATTTCTTTATGTTTATGTATTAATTTAAGTTAACAATATTTTGTATGTTGCAACTTCTTCTACTTAGCGAGTCGATGACAGTCTATATTAATTCTGACAAAAACTTAGCTAGGAGGACATTATCAGCTTCAGATTCAGCCATCAATCGATGGGACATTGAGACTGTTACGCGTACGCCCTAAGAACTACGTGCTTGAAGAACATATAATATGTGCGCTACGAATAATGCGATAGTCAATGAATAAATCAGAAGTAGCAACTAAATTATTATAATAATAATATCTTAGGACATTTTTCACACACGGTCATCTGATCCCAAACTAAGCAAAGCTTGTACTAAGGAAACCAGATAACTGATATACTACACTTACTACTTTTCTTTTGTAAATACATACTTAGATAGATATAAAACTTATGACCATATTTAATTATGCGCCCGATGTGCGTATTAGAAGCAGTTTTAATAGTTTGACAGATCTATTTATGCCCTGTTCTTTTCATATGAGCTATATTAGAAAGAGATATAATGACATTTCAGTCAGTTTAGTGGTGCAAAACACAATCGCCAGTATTATCAATATATTATTATTAATAATAATAATCGTTTATTCAATAAATAAATATGTAAAAGACATCGATAGATAAAACTTATATGGTATTTTCTTCTTCTTTTGTTTTTAAATAGACATCGCCCGCACTAGGGAATCTAATCCCTGTGTCGCGGGGTACTTTAAAAGCATATATGATAGACGGACACAAATAATGTATCTAAGTAAAACCTGTATTTTGAGTCATCACTAGTTCTTCGTTCTGACAACAGGTTTACAATAAATACTTCAATATAGGGTGTGTGCAATGTATGTGTGGTAATGTAGTGAGCAATGGTGTTTCATAAGCTTGGAAATAACGTGTGTGTATATTCGAAAAGTATGTATATTAAAATTTAGAAGAAAAATTGTTGTGTGAATATAAATTATATTCTCTCAACATTATTTTAGGAGTGTTAAAAATATTTTATTTGCCTCGGGACTTTTGTTTTATTTGTTGAGTTATCATCATTAGCTTAGTGTCCTAGATTACACATTTTTCCTATTTCTAAAACAATATGTACAGACGCCAGCACATCCACCCCAATCTGTCAATTTCCCCAATTGAAAGTGAACCTTATGCTTAAGTGATAAATTTGAAAATCTATACAAGAAATTTGACAAA
Source organism: Pseudoips prasinana (assembly GCA_951640165.1). Lineage (NCBI taxonomy): Eukaryota > Metazoa > Arthropoda > Insecta > Lepidoptera > Nolidae > Pseudoips > Pseudoips prasinana. The sequence goes on along the minus strand of OX621236.1, from coordinate 27,916,012 downwards.
TTGGGGTAGCTGGATGTGCTGGTGTCTGTAGCTTAATTGCGATGGTTCCGAGGTAGATGGTACCACTTTAGACTGAAAGTTGTTTAATATACGCAATATGTTCCTCATATAATTTAACCTTCGTACAATATCAACAGTCTTACGATTTCCTTCGTGTCAACAGTATTTACAAATGGGCGGAAAGAACATGTAAATATATTGTTATAGCCTTATATATCCGACTATACCATTAAACGAGTAATATTTGTATATAATAGACGCCGTCGGGTTCTGGTAAACGGCTCTAACAATAACAATAAAACTAACAGTAAGGTAGTAGGGATTTTGGCGAGAAAAATCGATTTAGCAGGTGTTGCATCTGGGAAAACTCGTTTCGCGAGCTATAAACTCGATTACCCAGGTTATTTTTACGATTGAAAGATGTTGTCAATATTTTATTGGGATTGAGCCGCGTGTAGTTTTGTTGTCCCACGTCACAGATAATAATAATAATATCTTAGGACATTATTCACACACGGTCATCTGATCCCAAACTAAGCAGAGTTTGTACTATGAACTGATATACTACATATACTACTTTTCCTTTGTAAATACATACTTATATAGATAATTAAATCTTATATAGGTAAACTAAATATAATTAACATTTATTAAAAATTATGTTCTGTAAATGGTGTACAATAAAATGTATTTATCTTATCTAAAGAAATATTTTCTGGCTTCCATCGAATGATTTATCATAATGAAAAGATTGAGATAAAATTATTATTTTTTAAATTTATTTTTGCGAACTTTTTATCATGTAGGTATTATTTGTGTATTGATTCTTTGTGTATATTATGTAGTTAGTAAGTTACATTTATGAGACTCACTATTGCACCGGTTTAAACCTTGGTGGTTTTTTGGATGCTATTAAGATAGTGATTATAATGTATATTCTTTGTAAATAATAAATCAAAAAAAATTGTCGTGACGGCGGCGTGTTAACCCGCAAGTAAAAACACACAGGGTTAGATGCCCAGACGCGTTGATAGGTAAAGCTATCCCACCAATAGATGGTGAAATATGCTAATTGAATAGTTATCTTTGAGGTTCGTAGAATAATATTACTATTGGGTACGTAATTAGAGGATTAATACAGCATTTTATTGTGTATCCAGAGCAGATTCATGCTGGTCGGAGAATGCGTGCCGGCGTCATGCGATGAGCACGCGCTGTCCTTGCTGATGGGTGCAGCTGAAGGCGCTGCGGCAGCGCATGCGGCAGCAGCGGGCTTCGACGCCTCTTTCACAACTGTCAATGTACGCCCTGTGCCTGGCAGCTACGACTTGTTTGCGGATCCAAAGATGCATATACTTGGGTAAGTAGTAAACTAACATCTATTTACAATTGTTGAAAATGGGGCCCATTTTTATATAGAAGTAAGTTAGCACTTGATCATGCAGCTCACCTGTCCGTGAGTAGTTGCTTGCACACGCGTTGCTCACCCATCTCACTCATATTTTCATATAAATAACAAAAACGACTCACCGAAATGTTTTGTACGCTCGTTACTTCCACACGTCTGCACCAAATTGGATAAATATTTATTTTATGTATTCATAATTGTAAGGAGAAAGTTTGTCTGTAAAAAAATATGCAAATATTTACAATAACAAGAAAAATGAGTGTGCGAATGAGACAGAACACTGTGAGGGGTTGTTGATTTATTTTCTTTTTTTCTGGTGGTTTTTTTAGCACTAAGTATTTGTTTACTCTCCGGACATTGTACACTACAATGCATAAAAATAATTATTACAATATGGTGGTACTAAGTTCAACGCGATAGCTAATTTAAAATGAAGGTATTCTGTATTATATTGAGGTGCTTTCCCAGTTGGGTTCCTCGTGGAGCAATTTTGTTGCTCCTTATGGAATCAAACTGGAAAAATAAATTAAATTTTGTTAAATTGGCTACTATAATACTGCGGCAGAAACTGAGATTTGTTTTTCTTTCCTTAGCAGAATTTCAATATTTTATCAGATTGGTTCGACCCGGGATTTGAACCCAGGAACTCTTGAATACATTGCCGCTAGATCAACGAGGCTCGCAAGATCAGACGTATAGTATAGTATCTATTGAACCTATGTTGCGCTTGACCCATGGTCGAAACACCTCTGGTTATGTCAGTTGAACATTTTCAATTAAAAACGGGTCTACGTTAACGGGTTTAAAGTACCAAAATAAATTGCTTATGTATACTTTAGAATAAATTAAACTTCAAAATTAATAATAAACACACATAAATCAAAAGGCTAACAGAATATTAAATAGACATTTATTATCTTTGAAACATTAGTTACGTGGCGTGTTACGGTTAACGAGATAACCATCATTAAATTAAACATTCTGTTCGTTGTAATAAAATATTATGTGTGCAGTGTAAATATGTGTAGGCAATATTCTAATATTAAGTTACAGAGGACCACAGTTTGTAAAATATCATCACATAATATTTGTACTTACATAAGTGCCGATGATGTGTCGCATTATAAAAATATAAATAAAGATGGTTTTTATAATAGTTAATTAATAGACAGTATTTAGAACTAGTCCTAATATTTATTAAAATTATTAGAAATCAGATATATTTATTTTATGCACATGTAAAAGGTTAAAGGCAATTGTGGAGATCTTTGGGGGAGGCCTTTGACCAGCAGTGGGCGTCTTTCGGCTGATATGATGATGATGAAAAGGTTTACTCCAATCCAGGGGATAAATCAGACACAAACTTGAACACTGTACTTCCATATAATCTTCTTAGTATGTAACCTCCTCTCACCATTGTCATCGCTTCCACCGCCAGTGTTGCCTATCTATCAAATTGATTCCCCTAAACACTTATTTATTATATCGAATATGGAGAATCGACAAGAGTGTAACTCTCTTTTCTAAAATAATTATCATAAAAATATCTAATAGTTTATATATATAGGGACAATGTCACGCAGATCATCCTAACCCCAAACTAAGCAACGCTTGTACTATGGGTACCAGGCGACGATATACATACTTATATAGATAGATAAATATTTAAATACATAGAAAACATCCATGACTCAGAAAAAAATATTCGTGCTCATCACACAAATATTTGCACTTACCGGGATTCGAACCCAGGACCACCAGCTTCGTAGGCAGCAGCACTACCAACTGGGCTACGGTGAAGGTGAATATCAAAGTTTATGTAACCTTACAGGCATTCGTCTATGTATGTATTTATATAAAACCATACAACACGAAAAATTAATTCATTATTTAGAACAAATCATAAATATATATATTTTATAATGAATAAAATTAGGTCATTACAAGACAACTGCAAATTTTTTAATTCTAGTTGTCTTTACAATGTAATTATATGTGTTACAAACAATAATTTAAATGTTACAATGGAAAAGATATACATTACGTGCAATAAAAATTGTATACAATTAAATTATATATACACCTCAACATAAATTATGCGGTGTCATCATTTAGGTAATCATCAATGCTGCAGGTAGTAAGCTTTTTAATTAAATGGTATGTAACAGATTTTTTTAATTTGTAATCTCTATCTATATATATAGAAATCAATGCCACTTTTCGTTGTAATGTTATAACTCAACAACGCCTTTACCGATTTGGCTAATTTTGGTCTTGAATTATTCTTGGAAGTCCTGAGAAGGTTTGTACGTAGAGAAAATTTTAATAAAGTCTTGAAAAGTGTAAAATCAACATCTTTTAGCAATTTAAAATATTTTTGTTTGAATAAATGAACTTAATAATATATTTTTTTATTACTTTTCCTTATACGTAGCGAAGCACGTACCGGGCCGCTAGTATTGTATAAAATTAAAATACTTAATTATATTTAAATATTTACTTAATCATATATTACAGTTTAAGACCAGGCCAGATTACTAGGCAATAGTTTAGTTAAGAAATGAAGACGCAATTGTAGTGCTTAGCAGAAAATAACAACAATATTTTTTACGCTTTACAAGCTGTTCAGTCTAGTATGGCCGCCTCGTTGCGTTGGTCTAGCGGTAGCGTGTTTAACTTGGCTTCAAATCCCAAGTCGGGCCAAAGAGTTATATTGGGATATATCTGTATAGAAAAAAATCTCGGTGTTAGCCTGATATCTGGGAGATTGCGGTATACCCCTGTGCCTCGGAGAGCTCGTAAAGTTGCCGGTCTTGTACCTGACCTCTTTCCGGTCGTGTTGATAGTCACCCAATCGCATCTTAGGATTGATGGAACAGAAAGTACCCCTGTTATTGATCACACACCTGTGCACTTTAGTATGTTCGGCGCAGATGCTTCATCTCCATTGAGAGTTGCCACCAGGGCCGAAATTCGAGCGAATGAAAACTAATAGACGGAACAGCTTTTAGAGCGAATATAAACTAACTGATTGTCTTTTTGGTCTAGCGGTATTCAACCGCAGATAATGAAACAGCAGATAATATCAGTCTGGGATCTAGAAGTTAATGGTATGACACCCCAGCTCCCAAGGAGCTTTCATATTATCCAAATAAGCATGTAAATCTGCAAAGAGTATAGTCACCTCACAGCCAGCTCTCAGAAAGTCTGCTATCTTCGACATAGGCACAAAATAAGCAACATGGGGCCTACCAGTGCTACGCCTCAAACAGCACGATAAGCCTTTGGGCCTGATCCTAATTTCCCTGGTCGTGGTGGATAGAGGGTTAAACTGTTGTTAACGCACATGGGGCCGGATACCCCGTGGTCGTGGGTTCGATTCCTACCCGCACTTAAATTTCTACAATTCATTTTAAAGGTGCCTGAAACATGTTTGTGCAAACATTGATACTATAATACGACTTCCGTAGTTGATATAAGCCGACATACCCGAAAGTCTGCCAGGAATACTATTATTAGTATGTTGTGTTTATATATGACCTGGATCGGAGTACTTACTGATAAGAGACAGAAGCGAAATGAAAGCGGCTCGGTCAACCACCGCAAACTTCTCTTGTCAGGCCTGCGGCAGGCTATGTCGCTCTATGTCTACGCCAAACATGCAGTAATTGTAGTCATAGTAAATAAAATGTACATATAGAATTGAGTAGGTAAATTTTGTAAGCAACTCTGTTTGTATAAACTTTATTAATCTTTGTATTTCCTTATAACTTGGACTTGGTGCGGAGGTCTAAAGTGCATGAACATTAATAACAAAAATAATAAACGCGAAGAAGCCCATAAAAATAACCATAATGGTTATGTTAATTTTTGTAAGTATGAAAGTAATTAAGGAAAATGACAGAAAGTTGTGTTTTCTCCTCATCTTTGAAGATCATAAAACGTCAAGAATTTGCATATAATAATTATACTGAAGCCTGATATCGAGATTGTGGGTTGCTCAAAATGCTGGACTGTGAGCATGATGAAAACCTCGTATGCTCGAGAAGACAAGTAAGTTTAACACCGTAATCTGGCATACGAGGTTGTAGACATAAGGATATTGATTGCGATTGTACCGAATCGTTCTGCCAATGCTCGCGTTAGGCAGTTGGTTTAAGGGCTCTGAGTTCAGAAGGTGATTCTTAACTAATAATGATAATAATATCCTGGGACATTATTTACATACGGCCATCTGATCCCAAACTAAGCAGAGCTTGTACTATGGAAATAAGATAACTGATATACTACATATACTAGATTTCCTTTCTAAATACATACTTATATAGATAAACTTCACCCAGACTCAGGAGAAACAAACATGTTCATGCGCACAAATATCTGTCCTGGGTGGGAATCGAACCCACGACTACTGGTGTGAAAAGCAAGCATTTTCCAACTACGCCAACAGGCCCGTCAACAAGTGGAAATAGCCCCTAAAGAAAGGTCTTCTTTCTGGTACCTGGACTAGCGCGACAGCGGGCCCAAGCAGCTATTTTTTTTATTACAGTGACCTCGCACTTTGATTGGTTGATTGGGGTTCTATTTTATAATAACACATTCAAACTGTTCTTATAGATAGGTACTTATTAGTTAGTTTACTTTTTAAACTTGTGAATACGGTAAAGAAAGATTTAGGTTTAAAACACGCTGTAACATACATAATACTCACGTCATGTAGTTGTAAATTACGTTACGTCAGATAAAAGTGGTGTGATATAATTATGTTGTTGCATAAAATACAAGTATTTAATTAAATTAACTCGCGGCATGGCCGTATCATAATACTAAAACGTGAAGCAAAAACTTTGTACCTTTTTTTACGAAAATTGCGCAGACGGAGGATGTTAAAATTTGGTAGTCTTTGTGGACTGCCGACAGAAGTGAAAACTATTTTTTCATTTCTTATACTCGGAAAGTAGTGTTTATTTGATCCGAGTAGCGAGAAGAAGATGCTACTTCCCCCTTTTGGGCGGTAAAGACTCATAGTAATTGCTTCTCTCTCTATGGTAAGATTAAATTTTAAAAATAGAACCGTATTTGATTACGCATTCGGCTGTAAAAATCTAACATAATGAAATGTGAATTTAGAAAAAGACCCTCCGTGTTACGAATTATCGATCAAGTCACGTGTCCTGACGCGAGTTTAACATTTTTGACCCATCCCAAAAAAGTGCTGCACTGCTAAAGAAGTTTTCACTTCAAAAACATCTAAAGTAATCAAGATCAGCTGTAGGTTACCCTATCGGCTGTTTTGCTAGCAAGTAGTGTAATTCATAATTTAATTGTAGTTTAAAACACTAAGTTTGAGTTGGAAACAAAAAGTAAGTTGGCCAGCCCACAGTCGTTAAACTGTTTTCTGAACGGTTGCCAACAGTCTTATTTAAAGGATTTCTTACTCACATTGCATGTTAACAAGTGCTTGGATGCTGTCCACAAAGTAAATTATTGAATTAATGGTAACAATGTTATTAGGTAACTTTGAGAGTCATTTCTAACTGCCATTTTAGCATACCAACATATTCCTCGTTTTTGTCTCTGGAATGTCTTACGCAACAAGATATCCGCCACGAATATGTCCAACCATAATGTTGTTGAGAATAGTCCTATTTATAAAAATAGGACTATTCACAACAACCTAACGGTTGGACGTATTCATATTATATTTATTTTTAGATCACTTCTATAAAGGAGTGACCTAAAAATATCAATAAAAAAGCCTATGCCTTGTGTGACAAACAAAGGACTCAAAAGACAAAAAGAAGTAAAGTTGGTTTAATTTTCTTGTCGTTGTCGTCTTGTTTGATTGGGTGCAGTTTCTTTTTCTATATTGTCACACGTTTTATTCGGGTCCATATTGGCTCAACTAAAGTTCTTTACCCGAAATTGTTCTTCCTAACGATTTGTAATCCGAATGATCACTCTTCCTAAAATTTTTCATCCTAAAGTTTTCATTCATACTATTTGTAGTGCTACCGGTGATGTTCATAACACTCATGTTTCCGAAAATTGTAATTAATAATATCATAAATGTAAATATATTTATTTCCAATTATCGGGGTTGAAAATTTAGGTGAACTTTGGCGCACCCGTTTTATACATATATTTTAGAACAGGTAACGATATCAGTTATATAAGGCCATACTCAACATGGGGTAAGAAAAAGAGAAACGCCATAAGAGTAAATGATTAGCATGCAGTAAGTAAATATACAGGGTGCAATATTTAAACATATTGATAAAACCATAGCGTAGTTCTCATCGGTCCGTATATAAAAGCGGCTATTAAACATCTAGGTGAGTAGTCAGTTTACTTAAGCTCATCATTCAGGACGTAGCTATCTCGCTCACACATTTGGATTCCTATGTCTCCTTTAATATGAAATGATTGTATGTATATTGATGTTGTAACAATATTAATCTCGAATATTACGAAAAAGAATCACTTTGAATTCCTTTGTGTGCACCATAATAAACGGGAAAATTTGTATTTCCCACTTTTTATGGTCATTGAAAAAGTTTAAAGGAAGAAATTGTATTCAATATTCCGTCATGTCAAATTCAGAAAATATCCAAAGTATATTTTAGAAAGTAAATACAATAATTTAATATTTTAACATATAAATGCGTGAGGGAGAGTATATAAACAAAAGTTAGATGACATATGGTAATTTACCGTTTCCTAAACGACCTCTACCGTATTCACAAACCGTATCATCTCCTATGAATCATGACCCGTCTAATTCGTCGGAAGCAAAGATTCAAAATCCACCAGATTTGATGCAAGCTTTTCCAGATAAACATGACACTGATTTTGAAGTATCAGCGAGGCCTTCATGCCTTACCCAAGATTCCTTAAGTGACGTGATAAGATACCTCGAGCTATAAAAAGAGATTTTCTTCCGTTCTTTCGCTCGGAGGATAATTTAGTTTTCTCTAATGATATTAACATTTTAATGAATTTTAAAGATCTTGGATCAAGGTTCATTATTTGCAAAACCACTTCGACAAGTTTCCTGATGAATTATGGGTCGTGTAGCGAAGAGCAAGGAGAACGTTTCCATCTGAATTTAAAATGTTTGGAAGACAGATATCAAGGTCATTGGGATGAACATATGATGGTAGATTACTGTTGGAGTTTTACACGGGAGTACCCTAAGGACCACTATTGTAGAAAATCTGAAACAAATGAAAAAATGATAAAATTAAAATTTATATATTTAGATTTTATAGTACAGACGCCAGCGCGTCAAGCTACCTTAATCTGTCAAATTTCCCTAATTAAAAGTGAGCCATGTGATAAAGTTGAAAATCTATAAAAGAAATTTGACAGATTGGGGTAGGTGGATGTGCTGGCGTCTGTACCTAGCCGCGATTCCTCTTAATGCTACACGTAGCATTCGGTTAGAATCAACCTACTCAATATAGTTAAAATTAGTAGTAGTTTTTCCAGTACCAACATTATTGTAGACTTATGTTATCAATGACCTAAGCTCAAGTTAACTTTTTGTTTCAGGTCTGTGTCCTTAGTGGTGGCAGTCCTTATGTTCTTCGCGTCTCTGTACGAAGGCTACCTGGAGCGCAAGTACCGGCTGGCGAAGCAGCGTGACCTCGAGGTGGCACACAACGACAACCATAAGCATCCTGTTGGTACTTTTGTTTATAATATTCGTTTAAGCCAGCTATTACAGACACCACGAGCTCTACTAAAGCTTGTATATTGTCCTTTATAAAATGGTCTAGTAACATGGGACGTAGTATAAAAATACAGAGATATTAAAGTTCCAATACAAAATTATTAATGAATCTAGAACTAATACTTAAATAGAACTTAGTATTCAATGTCTCTCTGGTCAGTTAATAATGTAGCCGATCGCATTTGAGAACACTGGTCTGATTTCCGGGGCGCACTAAAAAGTGTTCGAGTAATATTTCCTTTCACAGTATTAGTTCAAGATTATTTAGACTTATAATGTTTTCTGTATACTATGCGTTACAACTACCTACTGGAGTTTTCAATTCAACACAAAAACTTTATTCAGGCATGACATTATTTTGATATTAGTGTAAAAGTTAACTTTTAAACTTGCTTCTTATCAATAGCGCAAAGAGTGACTTTTAGTTGCTCCAAAACTCGAACTTGTTTTTAACGCTACAATGAGCAATTCAATAAAGCTCCCCAGTATGTCATAGCGATTACAGTTCGCAGAGAAAGTTGTTTTCGTTTGTCGTGTTTTAGTCAGTGTAGCGCAGCGGTTAAGGCAGTCGTCTAGCCACTTCGATTCCCGCGCAGGACAGTTATTTGCGTAAGTGTGTTCTAAGTCTTGATGTACTTTGTGTCCGTCAATAATATGTTTGTAAAGTTCCTTGAGGGATTCATTTCGCATGTGCGGGATTTAAAAAAAAAGCCAGAAATTACTTTTGCTAAGTACCTCTAGTATAGGTACTCTTCCTCAATAAGTAATGTAGTAAAAAGCATGGTAACCTACGTGCCTATGATGACTGACGACCCATCCTCTTTTTGACGTCACTCTGTCGTAGATAACGCAGATATATATATGACTCATCAGGCCATAACGTGGCACTAGTGTTTTTTATTTTTTTTATGATATCAACCGCACGAAGGTAATTATTCTATATCGCGGGGTACTTAACAAAAATATAATTAACGTACGCAAACACCACCCAGACTCAGAATCACTTCTTATGGGTCATACAAATAGTTGCCTGTGAACGAATCGAACCCGGCACACGAAGTGGCGACGCGACTGTCTTAACCACCGCACCACGTGTCCTTATAAAGCTGTAAGTAAAAGCTGTAGAGAGTAAGTGGGTATGGTATGGTAATGGTAGAACAGAATTAGCAAAAATATTTCTAATAATAATAATAATTTAATTCTGAATAAATTCCATATATGTTAGTTACAATGATAACTTATAAACTAGTGTCAGTAAAACATTATTTCTTGCTGCGTGAGCATCGTGGCAGAGCCCGCCGACTCTGGGAAATGTCTACTTGACTGCGTGCAGTCGTATCCACCTTCCCAAGATCGGAGAGTCCCACCTATCGACCAACGTTTTAAGAATGATGTTGGGGCTGGCGCGCATACGAAGTAGCAGAGATGCGGACCTTTTGCGCATGATGGCCGAAAAACTATCAACGGCCGCGGCGGCAAGCATTCCGGACGCGCTACAAAAACGCGGCAGCCCCATCAACACCCGGAACGTGTTGTTATATTGTATGCGCAAGCTACTGTATACTCTGCGTAAAGTTGACCCACAGACTGCACGTGTAAAAGAATTGGCAGTAGGCTTTAATACTTACATTTATTGCAGTTGACAATTCCCATGAACAAAATAACTCTAAATTAACGTCTGCAAACATCGTGGCTGTGGCGATAGGGGAAAACAATTCAAACAAGTCCAGAGTTGATTGAACAAATGTGTGTTTCGTATGATTGAGTTGGCAAAGCGAATGTGATAACAAGTCGAAAGGTCGCCTCACCCTTCTCAATTTCCATACAAATTATTTTGTAATAAAATTCAAACAAACGGTTGAAATACTCGCTTAACTGTTGAATTTTTCATGCAGAATTAAATCGAAAGCTTAGTAACAGAAGAATATACAAACACGTAACAGGAAATTATTTACTTAATTTACTTTATTGTATGGGAAATGGTTGCCATATGTTCTGAGTTGTTCAATCTGCCCAGTAGGCTTCTGACATGGCATATCGACTGTTGTCTAACGACTACAATCGGGACCGACAAGAAGTTGTCGGTCCCGGTTCGGAGGGAATGTTAAGACATTCCCTCCGAAGCCCGGAGTTACGTAATATAATCTAACAGAGGCACTTACATACGTCATTATGAGTTAGTTCTTGTGGTCCAGGGCCATTCTAGGAAAACATTAATCTGGACTAAATCTTTAAGATTTTAACTTTATTTTAGATATGAGTGAGTAGTGGTTACCTTATTGTGGCTGTGAGGAAGTAATATCTTATCTAATATCATAAATATCTTGGGACAACTAGAACACTGCCATCTGATGTCGTAGGCTTGGCCTAGTTTAAGCAATTTCAGTAGGAAATATTTAAGTATGTTTATCAGTTGTCTGGTTACCATAGTACAGGGTCTGCCTAGTTTGGGATCTGATGACAGTGTGTTAGTTCACAAATTTATTATGTATATATCCGTCATATAATAATTATTATTATATGACGGATAGATACTTTATTTATTTATTTATTTATATATCATCATACATAATAAATAAAGGCATAATAAGAATAATATCTGGGGACAATGTCACACAGATCATCCACGCCCCAAACTAAGCAAATCTTGTACTATGGGTACCAGGCAACGATATACATACTTATATAGATAGATATATACTTATATACATAGAAAACATACATCCATGACTCAGAAACAAATATTCGTGCTCATCACACAAATATTTGCACTTACCGGGATTCGAAGCCACCAGCTTCGTAGCACTACCAACTAGGCTACGGTGACCGGATATCCGAGTTATATACCATAGAACACACGCCATATGAGTTTGGTTAGGGAATATGATTTACAATAAATAAATACTTTGCATTACCTACTTATTAAACAAATAAAGAAAACAAGAAAGACGTTTTTAATTTCAAAAGTTTTATTCTCCTCAGATATTCATATCGCTGAGGTAATTACAAGTTCTATGAGCACTTTTCCTCCAATTGTAATTGATTCTGCATTTCTATGTTTTTTAATGTGGAATAATTAAATATACTCTTTGTCTATTACGGTATGTAGGTACTCAAGATTGTCGTTTGATATACTTATTGCAATGAGGCTCGCTATTTAAAATCTTGGTTAGTTAGGAAATAGTTTCTAACCTAATAATAAAGAAGTTTAAGTTTCAGCATCAGTATCTTCCCTGTGTTTCTAGAACATGTGACAGTTTATTTTTGGCACACGCGTAAAGTGATAGAATAAATTTCTTAAAAAATAATTAATAATAGAGATATAATATAAGAGACATAGGAGAGAGTATTTGAAAAGAAGTACAATTATACATAATTACTGCTTTTTAAAACATGCAACTCACTTCATCTTTGAACAGAACAAAAATTTTATGGACCCACTTGAAAAGCGTTCGCTATCGAATAAAAAAGATTTATCGAAAGAGATTAATAAACAATTGTATAATTAAGTAAGATATGTACAAAGATTTGGTTGAAATTTTACAAATATAACACAAGTTATGTGTGGTACCTCAAACGTTCATAGTATGAAACATCTTAGGTTAGAATTCTGATAATTATTCCAAAAATATGTTAAATTTTATCGATTTGATGGTTCTGTAGATTTTATTTTTAGAAATAGTATCTTAGAACATTCAAATTTAATAATAACTAATGCCTGGAAAAAATCATAGACCAAACACTAGATGCTTTTATCACGTAAAGGGTATTATGTAGGCATATTATGTACCTGCTGTGTGGTGACGGCGACAAATATCAGAATCAGAATATCATCACCCCATCTCATCCCGTGGGGGGCGTAGAAGTCGACCCGAGGGAATATCTACCAGAGGATGGGCAGCAGCTTCCCTCTGATTACTATGACCATCTTACTGCGATCGCCAACCCGCCTGCCAAGCGTGGCGATTATGGCATATCCCCTCAAGATGATTCTTGAGGGAGGCTTGCCAGCAGTGGACTTATTTAAGCTGTAATGATGATGATTATGTACCTACGTCAAGTCCTCCATTTTACTTATTTTAATGTCATAGTTCCATATTCATACATTAAATCACATTCGTATTTACGTTCACACTTGAGGAACTGATTATCCAACAAAGTATGAATGTAAGAACGCGTCTGAAATATCATTGGTAAATTCCATACTTATTGTTTTTAAATGCATACAGAACTTATATGTAACCACATAAAAATTATTATAGTTCATATCTTTACAAAGTAGTGAATCAACTTCGAATACTGTTACTAAAAGCCACGGCCATTCATTACATATAAAGTAATTTTATATGCGGTACTATAACGTTACTAAAAGCTGACGCAACGTTGACGAAACGAGTATCAAGCCACACATCACCCAATACGAGTGTTATGCGTTAAAAATCACCGTCCCGGCAACAGGGACAGCGAATGAACTGGTAAACCGAGCTTTTGTGCAATTCAACGGTCCGTTGCATTTTTCATTTCGTATCGTGTAGGTACAGCTACAGCTACGCATTCACAGTTCACGCCACACTCCCCATCCCGTACGGCTCAACGGTACAATGGATTCACTATTTTATCCAATATTTATTTGTTTTCATGTGCTCACTCGGCCTGAAGACACTGAAAAGAACAATAGATCTTGTGAAGTAAAAAGAAATAATTGACTGTCAACACCTGTATCTTTGAGATTCCTAGTGGCCGATATTCCGCTACCGCATGATATTACGGTGCACGAATGTTTGTGTGAACGTATGTGCGCTCTCTATTCCTTAACTCTCATAATCCGATAATACTGGTGTTTGACACGACCGGGGAGAAGTCAGGCCCGCACTAACAACGTTATGTTCTTTATGAGGAACGGAGGTGAATCACCGTGCTAGCTTGCTTACCGGAGCTTGCCACCCTTTATTTCCAAAAGAAGTGGAAGATTCCCTAGGTATAGATTTTGACTAGGTTTTCAAAATTGCGTTTTTATACTATCTAGTCGGTAAACAAGCTTACAAGCTCCCGAGGGAAAAAGGTTACACCTATGACGCTCGTAACACTGATGGTATCTCACGCGTTGCCAACCATTTCTGCGTTCCTTTCTTTCAAATGTTCTGGCGAATTTACAGTAATTTGCTGTATAGTGGAAGTACCTACTTCTTCAGTTTGCATAGAACGAAACACGCTGTGTTCTACTCTTCTTAAAAATGAATACCGTTAACCCTTGGTTTTGATATCTAGTAATGTTTCCTTGCTATATAAGATTACCAAAATATTTTTAATTATTATGAACCATTAATTGAGTATATTTTTTACACTTCTTTCGTGGCAATATTTATAAATTTCTCTTTAATGGGGCAAATAACTATATACAATGTGCCAATTATATTCGATTTATATAGAAACGAATTTAAAAATTTCGGCAAACTAATTTTTAAATACAATTTCCGCACAATGGTGATAAAAGTAAATGCGACATTTAAATCCGATGCCATATAGCGAATACTATTTAAAAAAAGAATTATATATTGGTGATCTATGGTTAGGTTACCTATGATACACTGATTAGTATGTTCAAGATGTCATAAGCGCCAAAGTAATTATTTGGTTATTTTTCTGAAATTTAAATGCAAATGCTATTCAAGGCTACTTACACAAAATTCTTAACAGCCTTCCTAATAGAAGCATTAAGGTATTTATCATTTAAGGCAGGGGCATTAGGAAAAATATCAAGGATTTATCTCCTAATGGAGGGTAAACATCATCATGGTATCGCTACAAAGCGGGTGGGTACGGAAGTGGGCGTGGAGAACAAGAGATAAATGATGCTTGGTATCTTTTATCAAGCCTTTGAGATCAGCATAGTGTGAGAAAATAGAGATACACTTTTTGTCATAACACAACGAATATACTGAACTTACGTGAATTTAGACCGTGTCCCAAATAAAATGCAACGGGGAAATGCAATTTATTTCCATGCCCATTTTATGAAATGAGTAAATTTTGTACCCAATAGTTGTAACTAAATTCTGTTCAATTAACGCACAGCACGTTTCAGCACCGGTTTGAAATGGACAGATGATTTCATCACTTTTATATTGAAATATGGAATGAAAGGCGATAATTTCGTACCATTACCAATTAATAGGATCTGACAGCACAATACCAACGCAATATCATACTTTAGTTGAAAAATATTTTTTTACAAAATTATATCACGGGAATACAATAATGCCATAATTTCTTGAGTTTACATTTTGACTGTCATGCAAGCACAAAGCTTGACAGTAAAAATGTGACCGGATTAGAACATATGGAAGTGTCAAGGGATTAATTTAATTATTTATTAAATAATTACATCAAATTAAGTCTTTATTTTAGACCTTATAATGTTTTATCTGCCAAAATGGTTGGTTTAGGTATAAATTAAAGTTTAATTAAATGTACTGTGATAATGGTGTTTTAGGTTATCAAATAAAATATATAATTATAATAAATTGCCTCTGATTGAATACATAGTCTGGGGCTCTACCGGCTAAGTCGCCGAACATCGTTTTCGTGAATGGCGTTCAAATAAATAAAGGTTAAAAATAATTTAATTAATCGTTAAATCGGCTTCCATGACCACATGTGACGTCATAAATGGTCCGGAATTGATTGTCAACGTTGAAGCCGATTTAACGATTGAGTCATTTTTACCCTTTATTTATTTGAACGCCATTCACGAAAACGATGTTCATCGACTTAGCCGGTAGAGCCCCAGGAGATTTTTTAATTTTTTTAGTCCATGGTGGATATGGTCCTAGAAGTCTTTTTGAACACGTAGTTTGTTATATTCTCTTTGAACATTAATAATTAACGTTAATATATTATATGCACCAATGTTGAAATATACTTGTCATTATTAATTTGGGGGGTATTTTGTATTTTTAGGTTATTATAAATACAAGTTTAATACAAACTTATGCGGCCACACTTTATTTGGTAAACAGACATAAACATGCTTCTTTAATAATAATTATTCAAATGAAATGCTCTTTACCTTTAAAAGCAGATAAAGGTACTAATATTGTTATCATATCTCGTAATTTACTAAATTGCAATTAATTTGAAATCCACTAGATATTAATTATCGTTAGTATTGTACCCAATTATTTCGTATTTCCCAAAGGGATGTGAATGGTGCTCATCCATTGTTCTTGCCCAACGAAGTGACGTAACTATATTTGCAGGCGAATAACAATGTGTCTCCGTTCGATGGGAAGACGACGGACAATGCTGACAAAGAGCTGCGCCGAGAGACTTGTGGTAAGTACCCAGTCATGTGGGAATATTACTATCGACTATTAGAATATGGAGAGGATATACGAATAGACAGATGTGGAAATTGAGACGGTACTGTCAAATTGGTCGTAGAGAAAAGTTATCACAGATTAAGAATGATTAAGATGGCGCTCACGTATAAAAGTTTATTTTTGATTTGGTTTCAATTAAAAAAGTGACTTAAAAGAAATGTATTTTAAAACGTTATTAGATGTTAATTCAATAACGGTTAAAAAGATGTTCAATTTGTAATTGTTTTTACATTATTATTTGAATTTCTATCACAGACTTGACAAAAAATTTGGCGCAACATCGTCACCAATCGCTTTCAATAATCTATATGTATATATGTACATAGATATACCTCCGTGCGTTCGACTATTATATTGTATCCTAGCTGTGCCCCGCGGTTTTACCCGCGTTAATCTTTATAAATTATCACAGCTCCTCCCCCGTAGGTGATAGCGTGATAATATGTAGCCTATATGTTGACCCAAAAAGATTCCAAAATTTGAAGTAAATCCATGCAGTACTTTTTGAGTTTATCGTGGACATACATACAGACAAACAGACAAAAATTCCAAAAACTATATTTTTGGTTTCGATATCGATTACAGATCACGCCCCAACTATCCTTTTAAAAAAGTATTGAATGTACAGTTTTGACTTTCCTACGATTTTATTATATGTATAGATTATTTAGATTATCTATTGGCAGTGCCCAAAGATCACCCCACATGTTGTTTTTCTCTTAAAAGATATGTTTATACTCGTATCAGGAACAGAACTTATGGCACGTCTAAGTATATTCAATTCGTAACTAGAAAGCTACAGCAAAGACATTTGAGCACTAAATCTCTCTACTTCGTTCCGATATTGAAAATCTAATTTCATTTCTACGCTGCTAAAGTTCGTTCATAAGCCAACAATTAGGATAAGTTTTAAGTACATTCCAAGTTAAGTCAAGTAGGTATACCGCTATGGCAGCGATGCTAACGCAGCGAGTTAAATCAGACCCGGATTCAAATTGTTACTTATTTATTTATTTATTTTGATAAGAAACAAACGGTCATACAGTAGAACTTAAATATTTCATTTTTTTCTTAAAGACCTATAGTTTCCTCATGGATTAACAAAGTATTAATTGATGAGCTAAGTTCTAAGTTACTTATGAAATTTAAAAAGGTTATACTAAAGACAAAAACATTTTTTCAATGATGTTACTGTACAACAGAAAACATCAATGTCTGCTAGTTTTTCGCTATTATTATAAAGTTCACAGGCACGCCTTACAAACATGTTCTTACAATAACAGGTTCTACTTTTGGGGATAGAAAATAAATCTTTTTTACGGCATTGACGCTCTTGTCCACGAGGTACTCTAAAAGAAATGCTATGCAGAAGCGAAGGGGCATCCACTATATTATGAATAATTTTATAAAGCATAATAGAATCAACACAGTCACGACGAAGTTTCAGGGTAGTGATTCCGTGACGCTTCAGTGAATTCTCATAATCAATGTCGACTTGACAAACTCTATAATTAAGTGTTTTAACAAATTTCCTTTGAATGTTTTCGATCCGGTTAATATGTACATCATAGTTTGGGTGCCATACAGCGCACGCGAATTCAAGTCTACTCAAAACAAAGCTGTTGTACAATATTTTGTAGGTTAATGCATTCTTGAAAGGCTTACCAACTCTTAATATAAAACCTAATTGTTTGTATGACTTTTCCACAATTGTATCAATATGAGGGATAAATGTCATCCCCGAATCCATAATAATGCCCAGATCACGTATTTGTGTTACTCTTTCGAGACTTCTGCCGCCCAGTTTATAATCAAAGTTCAGAGTATTTTGCTTTCTAGTAAAACTAATAACGTAACATTTATTGTAATTCAAGAATAAGTTATTATCGTTGCAGAATTTTTCGAAATTATTTAGATCATCTTGAAGTGCTTGACAATCTGTACTGTCACGAATTATCTTGTAAATTTTTGTGTCATCAGCATATAATAATATTTTTGAATGTGAAACGACTTTATCAATGTTATTGATACATAACGTAAACAGCAAAGGTCCCAAATAAGATCCTTGGGGAACACCTGATCTGGCAATTTTTTTTTATGACATGAATCCCGCATGGACAACACACTGATTCCTGTTCTCGACATAAGACTTGATCCAACGGAATAGATCTCCATGCACTCCGAGCCGCCAAAGCTTGAGCAAAAGAGTTTTATGACAAATTTTATCAAAAGCTTTGGCAAAGTCGGCATACGCAGCATCAATACTGAACCCATGATCCATGGCGTTGAGAATATCGGAGGTAAATATCAACAAGTTACTGTCAACTGAACGTCCCCTGTAAAAACCATGTTGATTTAATGTAATATGACGCCGCACTTCATCAAATAACTGTTCAGTAACAATTTTCTCAAAAATCTTACCGAACTAAGAGAGCTTAGATATGGGACGGTATTTTTCAATATGTTTAGTGATTGGGCCCTTAGGTATAGGAGTAATCCACGCCTCTTTCCAGATTACAGGGGAACAACTCTCCCTCATCGATTTAATAAAAAGTTTTGTGATAGGTACCGTGAGAGAAGATGCACATTTTTTTATCAATAAAGGATGGACGCCGTCCGGCCCCGCACCTTTATATATATTTATAGACTTAAGATGATTATATACCATCTTTTCGTTGATTTCAACTGAGTGCATATCAATCAGATAGTCATTAGGAGGTGTAAGGTTCCCAGAGTCAAAAGAATCTAGGGATGACTTCTCGAAGACGCTATGAAAATGTGAATTAAATAAGTCGCAAATGTCTTCTCCTTCACAACTCACTTGATCTTTATAATGCATGGTTTCTGGTAAACCGTTTGTAGCAAAAATATTTTTAATATAGGACCAGAAAAATCTAGGATAACTTTTAATTTTAGATTCTGAAAAAGATATATATTTATTATAGCACTGTAATTCCAGTTGTTTCGATCTTTTACGCAATATCTTAAAACTCTCGTAATCGAGGAGATTTCCATATTTTTTCCATAAAGTATGATATTTCCGTTTTTCATTTAAAACTTTACGTAACGGTCTACTATACCAGGCAGGAATTTTACTATTAGATATTTTTTTACGACGCGGTACATATAATTGAATTAATGTGTTTAAAACATTATAAAACTTATTGAGACTTTCCTCAATATTTAAGCCATCGAAAAACAAAAACCAATCAATCTTAGAGAATTCTGTATTTATTTTTTCAAAATCTGCCAAATAAAAGTTATAAACGAAGTTTGGAGCGGGTCTAAGGGGGGGTTCATAAATAAATTTTATATCAATTAAAAGTGGTTTATGATGAGCGTCTGCAGTTACGAATGGATGGTCACAGCTACTAACTAGACAGTTGATCGCGCAAAAAACTAAATCTAGGATACGATTATTTGAATTACGGACAAAATTACACTGTTTCATGCCAGTGAAAGATAAAAATTCGATAGCCAATTGAGTTGCGTTATTGCCATTCGGATTCAATTGTACACTAGAGGAATTAGACCACTCAGCCCCAGTCACTATCAAAAGTACAGATGGCCAGCACATCCAACTACCCTAATCTATCAAATTTCTATTACAGCCGAAAATAAATGGATAGTAAACAAATCTGGCTACTTGAAACAATATAATAATAATAATAATAATGGAGACGTCGCCGCCGTTGACAACGGACTCACGCCGCTCTCCTTGGCTAAAGAAGACTGGAGAAAGCCCGTCGTACTTAGCACTCGGGATCGAATTGACGTATGGAAGAGCAAGGTGATTCTAGGTTCCACCAGGCCCTACATAGTGCTCATGTGGACTTACAAGCATCTGTGGCCTGGCTACGTTTTGGTGACCTATTTGGTGAAACTGAAGGTTTTGCTTGTGCAATTGCTGATGAAGTTGTCAAGACGAGGAAGCACATCTTCAAGGACGGTACCATCGACATTTGTCGGGCGTGTCACCGTCCCGGAGAGTCCATCAGACACATTGTTTCCGGTTGTTCCTATCTTGCCAACGGCGAGTACTTGCACAGGCATAACCAAGTTGCCAGGATTATCCACCAGCAGCTTGCTCTTCGGTATGGTCTTGTAGACTCCGAAGTGCCGTATTACAAGTACGTACCGGTGAAGCGTATGAGGTGTGGTTTGGATTATAATTAAACACAAATCACTATACTCAATAAACTTACAAATTTATTTTAAACAAAAGTATGGTCATGGGTTATAAGCCCGTCATTTATTATGCCCTATGGAGGTAGGCGCGCCAAGTACTCTCCTGGCTGGCTTCGTCGCTAACGGAGATGTCGCGGAGTTCTTTGGAGAGATTACGCAGGCCGGAGGATGACCCACAGGGATTGGGCTGGTCTGAAGTGTGGCTTCGTCGCTAACGGTGACGGATGTTGAGATACAGTTGCAATTCGTACTTTGGACCCTCGTAGGCCGAACTTTGGACCCTGGAATTTACGTCCACTAAATAAAATATTCTTTTTAATAAAACCTCTCCTGTCTGTGACCGCGTAACGGTGATGAGGAAGCGGGAGTACTAATTACGCATATGGCGAATGTGTGCAAATGTCACAGGCAGAAGCGGAGTTTACAAATTTAAGTTTGTTATAAAAATGTTATAGAACAATGGTGTGAAGCACCGCACATAAAATAAATTTAGTGTAGGCATAAGGCACAATATGAAGTTGACATGGTATTTGCCACAAGGTCAATTAAAGGTGGCCGGTACACGTTACAATACCCTACTTGAGTGAGAACTAAATACTAATCAACACTTACCCAATATGGGGTTAACACTGATTGAAATTAACTTGTTAAACTAATAACTATTTGTGAATGAAGATTCACTTCAACTTGAAGATGTTACACGACGCGACTAAGAAAAATATAACGTTTCTTTTTAAGTGAGTGCGTACGTGCTATCGCAATGAGTGCAATCTGAGTCTGACCTCCCAACGTTCGCTAAATCCCCGCTCGGCGGCTCACGCTTCCCAACCGGTTTTGCTTAGCGACCGCTCGGCGGCTACGGAACTGGTTTAAAGCGGCGGAGAATTAATACTAAAATGAACTAAGGAGCGTTGAATAGAAATACAACGTTACACCGGAACCAGTTCTCGAAAGCGGTTGTGCCAAACTCTACTGGGACCGGTCTATCATTACAGACAGGACTATTGTTGCCAATAAGCCTGATATCGTTTTGGTAGACCGGTTGGAGCGCCGGGCATTTATTGTTGATATCACTGTCCCATTTGACGATAACCTCGTAAGAGCCGAGACTGACAAGTTGTCAAAATACTTAGATTTGGTTCACGAGGTTACCGCCATGTGGGATGTGGACTCAACAATAATTTTACCGATAGTCGTCTCCGTAAACGGTCTCATAGCGAAGAGCCTCGAACAACATCTTAAGAGGCTTTTGCTAGATCACTGGGTCAAGGGTCGGATACAAAAGGCGGCAATAATGGGAACGGCACGCATTGTGAGAAGGTTCCTTACTCTGTCGCCCTGACCACCGGCGGCCTAGGGCGTCAAACCTCGCCGCTGGAGGACCTCTATTTTTTCATATTTATTTATATATTATTGTTTTCTTTTTTATTTAAATTTTATACATATAAATATGTAAAAAATAAGAACTTTAAATAAATAATTTGGAATAATAATAATAACTTTATTTCTTAAAATAGTTGCTGTAGTACAATACAAATGGTATATTAAGGTAACAAACACATAAAAATACTACACTTAAATGGTTAGGGTACTGTCCTCTTTGATAGGCTACAGGATAGCCTGTAATAAAGAGAAACAGTGCCGTCTCCTTGGGATTGAATACAGTGTTTCATTCTCACATAAGTACTACTTTCATTTTATTAAGAATGTGAACGAGTGTATGTGCATGTTCGTGCGTGTGTGTGGATGTATGTATCTGTGTGTTTGTGTGTGCGTGCGTGTGTGTGTGTGGATGTATGTGTGTGTGTGTGTGTGTGTGAGCGTGTGTGTGTGTGTGACGGTGTGTGTGTGTGTGTGACTGTGTGTGTGTGCGTGAAGGTGTATGTATTATTAGTTTATTGCAAGGATTGGAGGAGCGATTCCGTTTCGTCGTAACTAATATCTAGGAGAAAAGAGTGAACAACTTTTTTACGTATAGTATGATAAGGAATAAATTTTAGAATTTGCATTGATTTTGTTATATAAGAAGGGGCCAAGGTAGAGGAAGAATCTTCTCGTGAACGAATATTCGATCTTGGCAACGGTGCAAACTTTATCTTTGCGGCGATTAGTCAGGCGTCTTGGAATGTTGTAAAAGGATTGTTTGTAAAATAAAATGTTGTCTTACGTTAAGGACCTTGCAGTCTTTGTAAAGTTGGGCAGTAGAATATAGAATTGGTCGGAAAGTAGCAGTCTTTAATATGGCTCTATGTGCTATTTCCAAAGGGTAAATGATAGTTTTACATGTACCACCCCAGCTTGAAATGCAGTAGGTTAAGATGGATTGGCAAAGTGCGTAGTAGACGTTACGAATAACAAACTGGTAAGCGACATATCGAAGGGTTTTAAAAATATAAATCAGTTTACGCACTCTGCCCGTTAAAGCTTCTATGTGGGGTCTAAAATTTAGTGATCTGTCTAAAACTATGCCAAGGTACTTCATAGAGTTGACATTATCAATAACTGGACAATTACAATTCTGTTGAGTTTGCGGAAAACATGTATGAGGCTTGTGTGTTATTGGAATTTTAGGTTGAGATATAGAGCTAATTGAGAATGTGATGAATTTAGTTTTACTAGTGTTAAGAGTAAGGGTGTGAGATAAAAGCCAGTTTAAGGCAGACGTGAAGCCACT
The DNA here is from genome assembly GCA_951640165.1 of Pseudoips prasinana. Lineage (NCBI taxonomy): Eukaryota > Metazoa > Arthropoda > Insecta > Lepidoptera > Nolidae > Pseudoips > Pseudoips prasinana. The sequence continues at coordinate 27,892,625 of OX621236.1, read as the reverse complement.
TTGCGCTTTATTTTGAAGATCTGACCAGGAATTTGCGAAGAAGGTGATTGCAGTATCATCTGCGTAGGAAATTATTTTTGAATTGGGCATGTTGAGATTGCATTTCATTTATGTAGACTAGAAATAGAGATGGTCCAAGAATGCTGCCTTGTGGCACGCCGTCTTCGATTGGGAGTTCGTCACTGACGTGGTTATCTATTTTGACAACTTGGGTTAAATAATTTTTGAAAAATTGGTGTTGGGGACCCCTAATACCTATACTTTCGAGTTTTTGCAAAAGATTTTTTGTGGGAACAGTGTCGAACGCCTTGGCGAGATCTAAGAATATAGTTAGGACCTTTCTATTGCTATTAAGGCTGGAAACAATGAATGTAGTTAATTCGTGAACGGCGTCTGATGTGGATTTGTTTTGGCGGAACCCAAATTGTTGCGGGGAGATGAGCTTATTGTTTTCTAAATAGTTTCGAAGTCTATTATTGATGAGGCGTTCAAGTACCTTAGAAAGAGCACTGAGTACTGCAATCGGCCTGTAATTGGTCACCAAATTCCCATCACCACCCTTGAAAATGGGATGAATGATTGCCTTTTTGAAAGAAGACGGGAAGACGGCTGTCCCGAAGGAGATATTAAAAATATGGCACAACACAGGTGCCAGAATAGGAGCGTATCTTTTAAGTACAGTGGAAGAAATCATTGGATCTTAAGGAGTTGATCGATATTATAATTTCATCGGGATCTGTTTCTTCCAGGACAAATGAAGACAAGGAAGTGTGGGTACTTGAGGTGATCGATTGTGGAGGTAGTGTTTGATTATTTTTAATTTTGTCTGCGAGCTCTTTTCCGACGTTAACGAAGAAGTTGTTTGCTTCATTGCATGAGTGAGTTGTTGAATGTGAGTGTGATAATAGTTTAGATGATGAGTGATTAGTTTTAGTAGAATTGGTTATAGATTTTATAGTGCTCCATAGCGCTTTGGTATTATATCCGGCTCTTTTTAGTTGGTCAGTATCGTATTGACGTTTTGCCTTTTTAATGACTTTTGTGCAACAATTTCTATACCGTTTATACGTTGTTATAAGAATTTCATTGTTCGGTGACAGTTTCAATTTTTTGTGTAAGGCATCCCTGTTTCTAATGCATCTTAATAGGCCCTTGGTTATCCAAGGTTTGAGTATTCTTTTTCTGGCTGACACTTTAGAAATAGTAGTATTATCCGAAATAGCCTTGGATATTGTGTTTACTAGTGTATCAGTTGCAGTATTACGGTCTTCGATGGATAGAATAGGCGTTAGATCTAGTTGTTCTATAGTTGTGTCTAAGGATTCAAAATTTAATTTGGATACGGTTGATACAGAAGACTTATGTGTCATCTTGATTTTGATACATGCTACGGAGGAATAGTGGTCTGTGATGGTAGATTCGAAAACTAGAGTCTTTGCGGGGAATTTAGATCGTAATGAAGGGTACAGGGGCAAAACAAGAAATGTCACAAAAACAAAAAGTCAGATAATTAACATTTTAATTTTTAAAACTTAAAAACATTCATAAGTGACACTTAAAATTATAAACTGCTAATAGGAACTTTAGTTTACTTTATAAAGTCTTATTTTTAGGAACATTAATTATTGAATTATAAATGTATTTTTTTTAAGAATAAAAAAAGTAAAGTAATTTACTTTTGGAACGTACAAAAACTGGTAATGTCCACTGTGTCCCATACAAGTGTTATGCACAAAGCTGTTATTATTTTCTTCGTCACTATTATTCATTTTACTAACGATAAAGCAAAAAAACAACTATCTCTTCAAAGTCATACCCAGCCGCTCATAAACAAACACTCGGCTGTTCGACATTACCTCAAAGTTGACATATGTATTGTGACAGCTTGGACATTCCTTCTTACGTTCCGTTACACTATGGACCTTCCCTGTTTTGTTCCTGTATACAGTTTTGAGATTTAAGTGATACATCTGACTATACTTGTTTTTACTCTTTTTGTGTAATGTCAAATAAAAATACGTGGGAAAATTAAAATATTGCCATCAAAAATGTACTTTTTGAATTTTATTGACATTCCTAGTTTTGCACCTGTACTCTTCGTATGAAAGTGTGATCGAGACAGCTATTACCTCTTGTTGGGAATGTGTGTGCGGATAGAAAACCGTGATATGCAAGACAATTGAGGTACTTCTGTGACCGAATATCCGTTAAGGTGTTTATGTCTAAATTTATATCACCAGTGAAAATGGCAGACCGATAACTACTAAGCGATGTAAGTATATTATTTAACGCACATAAAAATGAGTCAGTATTATCGATAGAAGGCGATCGGTATATGCATACTATGGCCGTATTTACTTTGGTTTTTATTATTAATACGGAAGCAGATTTGTTGAACTCTGGTTCTTCCACAGTACATTCCAGACAGGATTTGGTAAACACTACAACGCCGTCACTTTGGTTCAAGTGCTTTGTAGTTTTATGCGTTGTGTAGCCTTGTATATTTGGGATGTGATAATTTCTTGTAAAATGTAACCAGCACTCTTAGAGGATTATGATTTCACACTCGAAAGGAATTCGGTTCAAAAATGTCTGCAAGCTCAAAAAATTACAATTTATAGACCGTATGTTTTGACAGAAAGTTTTTATATAGGAATTAGGGTTACCTATGATTTTATCACATTGTTCAGGGATAGTGACGTGTGAATCTGATACTGAGGTTTTGTCAACATTATCTAATAACGTAACGATGTTACTAGTCATTTTTCTTGTGTTAGAAAGGGTGTAAGGGTTGGTAGTATTTATAGAAACTGTAACAAGTGAGCCTCGGTAAAGCGTTATTAACATTTTTTATAACCATATCTAATTGATTTGAACTACTGTATATATGACTGTGAACGGTTTTTTGTGTAATATTAATACTATAAAATATAAAGATGTGTGGTGTGAGTTTGTTGTTTATATGAAGAGTGTTAAGATTATGATGTGTAAGTGTATGATTATGGTTAGTATGTGTCTGTGTGAGTTTTATGAGTGTACTATAAATTAGTAACAAAGTAACACTATAGAAACAAAATACAAATATAAGGAATTAAAATACAAGTTATGTGGTATTTTAAACAAGTAAACTAAATGAAAGTGGTAAGGTAGTCATGCTGTAATGGGTATAAGAAGTTGATTTAATTGTGATTCGCTATTAATCACAATGTATTGGCTGTCCTTTTTCTTCCTCATCATAACTTTGCCGTTAGAAGTCCAGCAATAGGCATATTGATGAGATTTAGCAAAGTTTCGTGTCATATAAAATAATCTTTTAGCCTTGGACGTCAGCTGTTCCGCAATGTATATTGGGGTAGATGCATCGTCGCAACCAATACAAGATGAGTTTAGCTTGTTATTAAGGTTCCGCTTATTATAGTTCTTGGCGCTCACAAGCAAGTTGTACTTGGTTAGCGTATTTGAGAATTCAATAGTTATGTTAGATGTTTTGGTCTCTCGTTTTGACGGTTGCCTTGTGACGTCTCGAATGTCCTGTTCTCGTAGATCAAATTGCACATGTTTCGCTAAGTGTTTTACCATATTATATAGTTCAACCTTAGTTTCCTGAGATCGTTTAGTAACATTGCGTATCTCTATGCACGCCTTAACCTGGGTTCTTTCCAGCGATTCTAATTTATCTTCTAATATATAATATCGAATACAATGTTCAAGCTGGCTTCCTCGTTGTTTGATTACTTCAAGAAATAAATTCACATCAGTTATGGAGGAGGAAACTGATTAAAGTGCAACCTCGATTTTTTTACGAGTATTCAATAGCATTTCTTCTTAAACTTGAGGCATTTTTAAGAAAGATGGATCAGTCGACTGCAGCTCTACGTTATTAATGAACCTTTAGTTTAAGAAGTAGTTAGTAGGAAATTTCTTGTATAGTTTTAAACTTTATCACATAAGCATAAGGTTCACTTTCAATTGGGGAAATTTGACAGGTTGGGGTAGCTTGATGTGCTGGTGTCTGTACCACTTACTATGAAAAGTTCACATCTGAATGTAACGTGAGACAAATAAAGAATTATTATTGTTCTTAATTACCAGTACAAGCTTATGTTTAGTAAGTACACTCTTTTTTATGTCTGTATCAGAACGAAATAAGTATTTCGTCGATTTATATGGTATTTCCACATCTGGCTTACAATCCAACTATTAAACTAGTGACATAACAGTTGAATTTATGTACTGTAAACGAAAAAATACGGCCATACAGACCATCATGCTCTAATTGAACTAGAATATATATTAATTTGTGTACACTGCGTATGCAGTGTATGATGTTTTTGTTAAATTAACGCCACTCAACTTCCAGACCTAGATTCTGTCCTGTACAAAACTTTACCGTGCGCCTTATCTAAACTTCCAACAGCAGCTTTTGTGTTAAACATAAATAGTACTTGGCCTATTGAGTTACGTTCAAAATCCATAGAAGACGTAATTTCTCAAAGTTTAGACCTAGCTAAAATCGACTTTCTCCCTGTAAAGATAACGCGAGGCACCACGCTTTCGCGGTTGTTCTCTCGGACATAACTAAGAAACGAAGTGTCATGGTGGTCACTGCTTGTCATACCAACGTCCTTCATGACACTTACTGTAATAATCGATTGTATATAAGAGGAACTTTCAATCGATTTAATGCCTCGAAATATTATTAGTTTGGAATATTAATTATTCGTTACTTGGCTTTTTTATTTTTATCATTAATTAAATAAATATACAAACAAGAACAGAACTAACAAAAAAAATAATTCGTAACGTCAACTTACATGAAATGTCGTCAATAAAATGGCTGTAGAATACGCGTGTGATGATGTTACTTTTGAAAACTGGGTAATTGTCATGGAGCGGACAAAAAAATTGTCTGATTGGTATCGTGTTGCGATTTATAATATAACTGAACAAGAATTGATTATTCATGAAATCAAGGACTCAACTGACAAGTCTGGTGTAAATTATGTAGAAGAGTCTAATAAATCATTGTAATAAATAATATTTAACAATTTTACTTCTTCCATTTGTATACCCAATTACTTAGCTAGTTTGGTAAATGAATATCTAGGTATGTACATTTAAACTTTAGACTTATTTGTACAGTTTTGTGCAATAAGTATAAATAAATAAATAAATTAACCAGTGTTTTAGACTTAAATTTCACTAATACGTGTATTGTTTCATTCTAAGGCAGCTGTCAAAAAGAAAATAAATGATTGGACAGAGTTATTGATTTGAACTGTAGGTATGAACTAGAAATTCCAAGTTTTCGACTTAATTCCTTAAGAAAATTAATCCTGGAGTCTAAGCAATAATTTTTATTTAATTTATTATTAATTTACAGAAATATATATTAATATAATATAAATTATTATACAATACTTAGGTAAAGTCAAATTATTTTTCATATCATTTATCATATGTCAAAACTTGTTTTATAGTCTGTGATTATTCCGAAAAACAAATTCATAGGCGTGAGCTGTCACAAAGAAAATAATTGAATAGACAAAGTTTTAGTCTATTTACGAATTAACTCTCTATTTCAAACTTAATACAGCCCGAAATTGCTTCAGCTCTAACTGTACCAGCTCTTAGATATATTTCGACCACCATTTTCACTCCGTACTTTTCTTAACTCTAATATAATACATTAAGTGCATTATTGGTAGTTTTGGTGCCAACGCCTAAAAATATATATGTGGCATTGTTTCATTTTATAAAACTGGTGCAAATTCCAGATTTTAAATAATGTATTTACAGAAGAAAGGTATATGTAATAGGTATATCAGTTATCTGGTCTCCATAGTACAAACTCTGCTTAGATGGAATCGGATTGCCGTATGTGAATAATGTCCCAGGATATTATTGTTATTATTATTACATGGCATATAATTGCCTCCGGTTAAGGCTAGTTTGGTAAGTGAGTGCAGTCACCTAAGTGAGATCCGGCCAAGATTTCGGTAGCTTAGAACCTGTCTATATATTTTGCGTTTATCGCGTGACTTATACTATTATACTAAATATTACACAGTATATAATTCTATGATTACACAAAGATGCGTGCGTGCAATAATAGTTTATTTTGTCCGAGAAAAATCGATATTAATGTGAATGATGTCACGGTAAAAGAAGTCACGCGTGCATGTAGGTAACCTTAATTAACTAAGCACATGCACAAGTGACTTTCAAAACAATACCAATACATGAAATTTGAATGAATATGAAACCAACTGCTGCCACGGAAAACAAGATGGCCGTGTATTCTGAAACATGAAATATTATGAAAATAAATAACCAGCGTTACTAAAAGAGGGTAAAACACCAACAACTTCGCAGGAGTAGATAGCTGATACCAAAAGCAACAAGTTTTATTGTACGAGTTCGGACATAAGTCAATACATGCTAAAATAAAAGATTTTACACGGACGACTGGTGACTAGAGAAATGGGTCAAGTTCAAAGGCGCTTGTGCTGCAATCTTTCCTCGCGTCCTCGCAAGGTTATATTTACGTTATCTTTGTGATGCGCATAGAACTATAAACATTCAAGCGGGGAGTATACTTAATACTTATTTTTGAGCGAAAATAAAGTCTAACAAATTTATTAAAAGTTTTTGCTTATGGTGTTGGCTATTTAGTCTTGCGAGGTTGGCAAATGCTTGCTTTTCACGCCGGAGGTCATGGGTTTGATTCCCACCCGGGACAGATATTAAAATTTGTGTGCATGACCATGTCTGTTTGTCCTGAGTCTGGGTGTATTTATCTATATAAGTATGTATTTACAAAGAAAAGTAGTATATGTAGTATATCAGTTATCTGGTTTCCATAGTGCAAGCTCTACTTAGTTTGGGATCAGATGGCCGTGTGCAAAAAATAATGTCCCAGGATATTTAATTTATTTATTTGTTGGTGTTTTACAAATAACCCTCTATATGTGTGTTGTCATCCATTCATAGTTCTTAATAATATGAACTAGTTATTTAGCAGTAAAAATAAACTTAAAAATAATTGTAATCTTTACTAAATTAGGGCCAATTTAATAGATCACACTTGACACTTCATCAAAATTCAACAACGTAACCTTAACCGGCGGACATAGAATATTATTTATTTTTTCGTAGTTACAACTGCACATTTGCTTAATTTTTTTTGCAATTGCGATTAATCTACTATATAAAAATAAGTCGGGTTTTCCTTCCTGACGCTATAACTCCAGAACGCACGAACCGATTTCCACGGTTTTGCATTCGTTGGAAAGGTCTCGGGCTCCGTGAAGTTTATAGCAAAGAAAATTTATAAATTTTAACGCGGGTAACACCGCGGGGCACAACTAGTCTTTATTATAATAATTACCAAATAAGATCCTTTTACATTTCACTTTTTTAGTAACTGACAGATGTCAAATGTGATCTATTAAATTGGCCCTACTATAATTCTTGCCAATATTGTGATAACAACGCTACATGTTACATTTTATTTCTATTGAGGAAATTTTATTCTATTGTGTATTGTTATTTCCCGATAGTAGAGCATATCATCAAGATTCACTAAATATTGTCCTTATCTATGAACTTTAATAAATGTCTTTGAATGGACAAACCACAAAAGTCTGCATGTAGCCCCTTAATTAAAGTCCCACTAAAGGTCACATGGGATGGATACTTACAATTAAACTTATACTTAGTGTATTAATTAGTACGAATTTCACCTAATGGCAGGAAGGTATCCGTACATAACACCGCCATTTGCGCAAGTTATAAGTACATACTTAACAAACATTTTAAATTAATTAAAACGGTCGTGCTAAGGTTTATGTCCAAACATTTTACAGCGTACAACAACCAGTAGATTTTCCAGATTTATCTTATTAAAGATAACATTGTATTTGTAACAATATTGCCCAATAAAATTGCGATCTATTGTTAGAAATACAACATTTCAGAAAGCAGCTTTGTTAAATGTTTGTTGTTGTAAATTGTCAGATATAGATAGAAGTGTTCCCACTTCTTAAAGAAATATTTTATTGTTTAAGCTATTTCTTAAGATAGATAGGGAGAGGAAATATATATACAGGGTGTCTTGAAATGCTTTGTTGTTTTATTTGTTTTTGGAACTTATACGTCAGGTGCACTATATTTCATTTCTGGACTGGCCAAAAACGAATCGATCCTGGAAATATTTTACGCACGAATAAACCAATTTTGAAAACATTTATGCCACTCCTCCGGTCTAACCTCAGAAACATATTTTTTAATACTTTTAACCAGTGATCAATATCGTTGATACCTTGAACATTTTTTTTTAAAGAAAATGCTTGCTCATCGTCGTAGCTTACGAGTATGATAATAGCTACTTATATAGACTAGCACTAAATAGGAAATGTCGATTTCAATAATATTAAAATCAGTTATATTTCTGTCTGAATTGGCATTCAATGTGTGGTATTATAACTCCATTGTAATTTTACTATACAGTTGCAGTGCTTTAATAGGCTATTACACGACTAAGTAAACATCCTTTATATTGTTTTATGCTTTATCAGTCGCAATGTTTTGTTTTTGATTACAATCACTTGTAAGAGATTATTTATTTGAATATATTTGTATGCAGGTGTATGGTCAGAAGTGCTGCTGTCATTTTCGATCCTGTCGAACGGTCGCACGATCCTCAATACCGAGGCGCCTAACGACGGAGCCCTCACATGTCTTCATGGAATGAGGTAAGTTTGTTTTACTCAACTTTCTTAGTATATGTTTTCCCGCCACTCTATTTCCTCTTCACACATAAATTCGACTCGATCTTGCGCTGGAGCTCCCGTTGTGGGCGTTTGCACACATACTTGTGCAAACGCTCAGTTTAAAGACAAGGACAACTTACTTTTATTATTTAAAAATAGTAAAATGATTTCTTTATTTCAAACCATAAGGGTATTCAATTTGCTTTTTTTTATAATCATTGTTTATCTGATCTTATAATCTCCACAACAATCATTGGTATATGCAATTTACTTTAAATATGCTCCAAAGCTTTCAACGTTCATTCTGTTCACGTATTGTACGTGCAGGTTCTGGAACGAGTCACCTGATGCGGTGTTTCTTCAGCGCTACGACATGTCCTTCTTCAAACGCGGTTTAAAAAGAGTATTAATCTCACGGCGGGCAGTGCTTTGCTGTTGTTTTCTGGGATTGCGAATGTCCATGAGTAGCGGTTACCACTTTCCTCCAGGTAGGCCGCTAGCTCGTCTACTTCGATAGGAAAAAATCAAGCAGTAGTAGGTCCGAAATCAGCTGCGAAAGATCATAAATATTTAGTCTTAGTATTGTACGGTGAACATTCAAGTTTACACGAAAATAAAATAGAAACTTACTGTATCAATAGTTTTAAGAAGGTTTCTGTTCAAATCTTTTGTCAATCGGCCCTGAATAAACTGTTGTACAAAGTGCCTGTTGACACAAACTATTTGTACCAGGTTGGATAAGATAGTATTGCTTTATTGTTTCTTTGTTACGGTTTTTCAAGGATTACTCAATTATTATGTACAGTTACTTGATAGGCAGAAGGTATAGGCTCTGCTTTACAGAACAATCTATTGTTCTGTAAAGCAGAGCCTATACCTTCTGCCTATCAAGTAACTGTACATAATAATTGAGTAATCCTTGAAAAACCGTAAAACCGTAGTTTTATTTGCCCCTGCTTGCCTCTAGGCAAGCAGGGGCAAATAAAACTACAAACTATGAAAACCTCGCCTTAGCCCATCGCCTTTGGGGTTCAAACATTGGCTCAGGGTATCATATTCAAAGCTGTATCTGAAATTCGCCCAGAATCACTTCTCCTGAATAAATATTATCTGATCATAATTAAAGCGTTACTATGTAACTTCATGCCCGTGTCTACACTATTCATCGTTATTACGTAAGCATAAGGGTGATATCTGAATAACAAATGTATCCACTGTATTGACGTCAACTGTACCTAGATATTTTAAATGTAAGATTAATTAGACATAAGATATGTACCCCTCTTGGAACTAATGAAATGAATAAATTAAAGCTTTAGGATATACAACGTGTAACATGAATAGTACCAATGTGTAATTTAGACGGGCTTTTGCCGTGGATGGTAGATGCTGCCTTTCACGCCGAAGGTTGTGGGTTCGACTCCCACTCAGTACACATATTTGTCTGCATAAACATTTCTGTCCGGAGTCTGGGTGTAATATATATATATAGTATTATTATAAAGAAAAGTAGTATATCAGCTTAAGCATAATATAAAAGCTCTGCTTAGTTTATTATGAAGAAGAAGAATTCAGAATATTATGACTATTGGTAAAAAACATTGTACACATAGCATTCAATAATAGTTTGAGAAGATGGTAAAAATATTGTTTCCTCCTACAAATAGCATCAATTGACCACCAGGTTGACGGACAAAGTACAGACGCCAGCACATCAAGTTGAAAATCTATAAAAGAAATTTGACAGATTGGGGTAACTGGATGTGCTGGCATCTGTACCTCCAGAGCATACTATGCGGCCCAACTGAGATGATCTAATGGAACAAACTTCATAGGTTCTTTACCTCCAGTCATAACATGTTCATAGTTACATGCCAAGATACGCACTAAAATACGCCTTAACATAAATAAAAAAAATCGCACAACGGCAACGATCTCACACCATTTTTGTTCCACGTAGTAAAAGTACAATTAAAGCTAAGTTAATGAACTTTCTTACCTTACATTTTATTTGCTGTTTAAATGAGTTAATCTTCTGTAATTGCTAAAGGGACATTTTAAGATGCGAATTTTAAATTTTGTTTTTCTATTAAATGTTTAATGTAACAGATTTAAAAATAACTTCGTGATCTTCTTTAATTAATATGTAAATACTTATGGTCTAGCTAGATAATAGTCTAGATAATAAAATTCCGGCTTGAAGTCTAAGATTGGTCAGTGAACGGCGAGGTATATCATCTATGCACGTAGAAGGACTATAGATGGGTGACCTCTGACCTTGCTTAGCGACCATTAGACAACAGTCGTTAAGCCATGTCACTATACGATACACGTAGCTAGACACTCACCGTTGTGATTTGCCGCAGTAGCAGAAATTTGCCCAGGTGCATTATGCTTTTTTTTTTTAAACGTCTTCAAAAGTAAGAGGTTGTCAAGTCAATTATTAATCGATTTATCAATATAACTATATAGATATATAGAAAATATCGAGATTTTTTTTTATTGTTGGATTCACGTAATTTACTTTATGTTGGCCAATAGTTTCGAACTCTTCAGGAAATCATCTCGAGGACGAGGTCAAAATTATTGACCGAATCTATACATATAATTAAATCGTAGGAAAGTCAAAACTGTACATTGAATATTTTTTTAAAAGGATACTTGGGGCGTGATCTACAATCGGAATCGAAGCCAAAAATATAGTTTTTAGAATTTTTGTCTGTTTGTCTGTATGTATGTCCGGGCTAAACTCAAAAAGTACTCCAAGGATTGACTTAAAATTTGGCATGAATATTACTAAGAGGTCGGGTCAACATATAGGCTACATATTATCACGCTATCTCCTACGGGGGAGGAGTTGTGATAATTTATAAAATTTAACGCGGGTATAACCGCGGGGCACAGCTAGTTCAACATAAAATTATTACTATCTAAATTACGTGAATTACCCGTTATAATTAAGTCAGATTAATTATAATATTGTGAAAAATAGTAATGGGTAAGTCACGTGATTAGTTTTATGTTCGATTCGGCCAACATTTTTGACCTCTTCAGGAGGTCACCTTCAGAGCTAATGCGACCCGCTCAACGTCGCGTTTCATTTCGCACTGAGTTCGAGGGCATTAGGGTGTAAGTCCTATATACAGGGTGGCCGACAATTTGACGTTGAAACGCAAAATTTAGATACTTTATGATGAGGAGTATCCGAATCACCCCCATTTACATATATTGCCCATTTTTTGATACTTTGCAAATTTATGAGTTCTGAATTTTCGAATAAATTCTAAGTCAGTTTTGCAATGATTAGATAAACTATACTTTTTAGGGTGTTAGGTTAAACTATCTAATTATTTAAAAAAAAAACTGAACCAGAAATGTTCAACAGAACGAGAAAACAATCGAAAACTGAGGTTAGGTGAAATTTACGAAAAATATAATTAAAAAAATTCTATCTCGAAAACTACGCAAAATCGTAGAACATACATGGGGGTGATTCGTATACTCCTCATCATAAAGGATATGTATTTTGCGTTTGAACGTCAACTCCTCGCCCAGCCATAGGAAGACCAACATAAAATCAATACAAAGCATATAATTAATTACGGGAGATATGTACCTATTATAATGTTTCACTATGTTAGCTCCTACGTCAGTTTTAATTATAATATCGATTGTAAACAAGTTGAGCAATCGATATTATTATTTCTTTTTTAAATCTAAAGAAAATTCTTTCGGAATTGTTACATATAACTGATATATGCCACAAAATTGTCATACTAATATTATAAAGGCGGAAGTTTGTGAGTAGGTGAGTGTGTATGTTTGTTACGTCTTCACGTCTAAACGGCTAGAGCGATTTTAATAAAATTTGGTATCGAGTTAGCTGACACCCTAGATTAACACATAGGCTACAATTTACAAAGTTTAGCGCTGGTAAAACCGGGGGGCACAGCTATTATTATATATTTTTAACAAGGAATTATGTTTGTCCGCAGGTTCATGTCAGTGATATGGGTGATAATGGTACACACGTACCTAACGATATTCTACGTTGCCGACAACAAGACGATGCGAGTCATCACCGAACGTAATTTCTGGTATCAGTCCGTCGGTAACGCCTCCTATTGTGTCGACACTTTCTTCGTTATCAGGTTTGTTCAAATATCTATGCATACGCCAGCACATCATGCTACCCCAATCTGTCAAATTTCCCCAATTGAAAGTGAGCCTTATGCTTATGTGATAAAGTTGAAAATCTATAAAATAACTTCGGCAGATTGGGTAGCTTGATGTGCTGGCGTCCATCCAGCTTTCTACGTAATATTTTGTGCAGAAAATAGGACATCGACATTTGTTGTGCCAGGTTGTTGTATAATAAATACTACAGCTATTGTTCCCAAAAGCAGCATCTTACTATAACTTAACCTTAACCGACTTCAAAAGAAGGACGTTATTAAGTCTAGTGTATGTTTTTGCTGTGTGGTGACGTCACCCCATCTTATCCCCGATATCTACCAGAAGACGGGCAGCAGCTTCACCCTGTGTACTATGACCATCATCCTGGTATCGCCAACCCGTATGCCAAGTGTGACGATTATGGGATATCCCCTCAAGAGTATTCTTAGGGAAGCTTCTGTCCAGCAGTGAAATTTTTGCGGTTGTTATGTTGGTATAAATAAATAAATAAAATAAAATAAAAAAGGTTTTTATTCACGTAGACTTTAAAAAAGCGCTTGTAAATAGTCAGAACATGTTTGTAGTAATATAGTTGTATACATTAGATATTATTTCTAGTAACATAGATATTTAGGTACATCTTGTATGAAAACATTTATAAAATTTATTTTATTACAGAAATGATATTTAGCTAGCTCGTATCAAGTTATTGTCAAGAGATTATGTTTAATTATCTAGTTTAAGTCTAATATTTTTACTACATATTGTCAATGGTTCTGTCTATATTAAAGGTATTATTAGTATGACGGACCTTGTGTTAATAACGACGGTCGCGCTTTAATGCTACCACCGGATCCAATGCGCCCCAACTGAGAAGACCCAGCGAAACAAACTCAGTGGGTTCATCTACTACCGGTTTCAACACGACCCAGTTGAGACGGTCCGGCGAAACATACTCAAGCGGGCATGAACACGGGATTTGGTCCAATTAGAGTAATTATTTAGTAGGCAAACACAATATATGCTCGATCGGTTGTCTGAATGCTTATTATTTTAGATTATATTTAGGTATACAAAAGAAAAACTTCGAAACAATAACATTATTTATTTTGAGACAGAGTCAATAATTTTAAATTAAGTATATGATAGCAATCATTTACAGATAGTTCACGTAACACAGCAGATCAGTCATGTCTATATGGATACAAGATCTCCAACGAGCAATGTGCAGGTAGGAAGTGAGAGCCAGACGTCTTTGTCATCGATGTACTCTTTAGTGGTGTAATAACCCCTAGCCATAAGTATACGTTTAATATGTGTTTTAAAACTTGTGTCAGGCAGATCAGTAATTTGAGTAGGAAGCTTGTTATAAAACCTAATACAATTTCCTAAAAATGATTTATTAGTTTTGCTTACTCTAAAGCCTGGCATGGCTAGTTTGTTTTTATTCCTAGTATTTATATTATGCAGTTCACTTTTCTTTTTGTAATTATGAATATTTTTTCTAACAAACATTATATTCTGATATATATATTCCGATGGCACAGTAAGTATATTTATTTCTTTAAACAAATTTCGCAAAGAATCGCGACTGCCTAAACCATAAATGGCTCTGACTGCTCTTTTCTGCAATACAAAAATACCTATGTCAGCCGACGAACCCCACAGCAGAATACATACGACATAATGCTATGAAAGTACGTGAAATACACTAATCTAGCAGTTTGTTCACCTGACAATTGCCTTATTTTCCAGACAGCATAGGAAGCCGAACTTAATTTACCTGCTAACTTTTCAATCTGAGGACCCCATTGCAATTTTGAATCAAGTGTCAATCCCAAAAATACGGTCAATGGGACTAAATCTAATATTTTCGCATTAAGTGCAACTGTTGGTACAATTGTATAATTGTAGTTGGTATAATTGATATGTATGTTACACGATTTTTCCGTTGTTTTTATCCGTTTTTGATGTTTCTATTACTTTAATACAATATTAAACTTATTATATTTACAATATATAACGGTCACCGTAGCCTAGTTGGTAGTGCTCCTGCCTCCGAAGCTGGTGGCCCTGGCTTCGAATCCCAGTAAGTGCAAATATGTGTGTGATGAGCACGAATATTTGTTTCTGAGTCATGGATGTTTTCTATGAATTTATTTATTTATCTATCTATATAAGTATGTATATCGTCACCTGGTACTCATAGTACAAGCTTTGCTTAGTTTGGGGCTTGGTTGGTCTGTGTGACATTGTCCCTAGATATTATTATTATTATTATTATATGTTAATACAGTGACCGTCTCACTACAAGACACTGCAAAAAGGTACAGATTACTTTCAATTGATATATAGAAAATTGGCGAAGGCTCCTTAAATTGTTTACTTATGTGATCAAAATTTTATGTTCGTATCTATTATGTATGTATCTATTTATTTATGAAATATAGGTGTATATGTATCTATGTAATTTATTTATGACGTATACAAGTCACTTTTATTTTTCTGTTATTCCATACTCTATTTCCTGCCTGAGTTGTAGACACAGTTAGGTATAAGGCCGCCAATTGTACAATTGTGTGTTATACATTGAATTCAATAAATAAAAAAATTTAATGTATAATAAAGAGTTGTCTTATCTTATACGAATACTAACGATTTCAACCTGTCTCCTACACAACCCATTTCGACAATTTTAGTTAACGACAATCTCGAAACAGTAAAATATTATCAAAATAAGTTCACAAACATCGCTTAACATACAAACAAAAACAAACAATTCAAATGAAAACCTTTGTAAAAATCCTTTAAAATTAAGTTTAAGTTTTTAATCTCCTATCTTTGAAATCCAACATTTCAGAAGATTCCTTAAGACGGTAATTTGCAGATAGATAAATAGTTAACATAATAAAGTTATTAGAAACAGTTTCCACCCACACACAACTTACAAATCTCAACAATAAGTTGACATCAAAACTTTCCTTATTGCTTCAGAGATAGTTAAGTTTACCGTAATTCAAACTCACGAGAGACTAATATTAGATTACGTAAACTATTACAACATAATTGAAAACACATATGTATATAGTTTATAATAACCATAAAATGGGCTTGTTCATATAGATTGCCAAACTGTGTCCTTCAAGATAATTAAAACAAAAGGAAAAGTAAATCAGTTCTACTTAAAAACGGAATACCTAAGTTATGTAATATTATTAATCAAAATCATGAATAATATACTGCCATTATCTAATTTCACGTCGATAGGGGAAGGGCTGGCTAAACACTAGGGGGTAGCACACTACAATCTGTGTCTGAGATCACCAGGCTTTCATCATTTACATCGAAGTGAACTTAAATAATTTTTGAATATTAAATATCTGAATATTTAAAAGACCGAACGTCTCCAACCAACATTGCGACTTGCTCGACTATTACTGATGTATTGCGATTTAGTGCTTAGAGAACTCATTTTGGTAGCTTGCAATGTTATGTTATGGATGTAATACATATATAAAGCAATGAATACCTTTATGAGCTGAAATAAAATAGATTGATTCATTGATTTGATTGAAAAAAAAACCCTTTGTTGCGTAAAACAAATGAATACGTGTTTTAATCTCGTTTATAACTCCAACAATACGTGTACATGCATCGTTATAAAGTTAATAATGAACCATTATTGGCTTCATAACGTCAAAAATCGTAATATTATAGTATATATTCATGTAAAAGGTATTAGTCGCTTTCTAAACCAAAAGATGTTTCGCTCATTAGGCACTTTTGACTTTTGTTTAAAATCTAGTCAAGTAAATTATCTACCCTGTAAATAATTTCGAATTTTCATCTTACAGTCAGCAAAGCCTAGAAACGTGAGGTGGCCCTAAAAGACTAGAAATACTAGCAATCCGCCAAGACTTCACGTGCATAGGAAACGTTTCATACTTTGAGCTTCATAATTATTTTAAAATTAAATTGTAGCCCAAGTTATAATCTTTCTATATAGGAAATATTTAATCAAGTAAGCTTTCGAATTTATTGTAAATCCGAAAGCTACACAAGAAAAACACATCCAAAATCTAATCTTTTCTCATTGTAATATTAATTTACTAACAAATAATATCACATATGAATTCTGACAGATCATTAGGTTTTCAGCCAGCGTACATAGTGTATACAAGATATAAAGTGACAAAAAATAGTTTATTAAATTGTTATATGTAAAAATTCCTCGACAAGAGAAGTATCAAACAAAACTAAGATACATGTACATATATATAAGAAAAAATGTCAAACACAAAAAGAGACCGTCATCAATGTCTATTCTTATAATTTGTGTTTGAAATTTCATTTCCAAGACACAGTCCATCAGTTTCAAAACTAATATTGTGTAAATGAACATTTGATTTTGATCGACCATTAGTAGAGCTTTTCTACGAAGTAATAATGGACCCTTGTCTGCTTTGATAACCATCAATCTGTTTGACCGTCAAATTCAATTATTTTGGAACGACTATATGCAAATACATTAAGCTATCTAATATTGATTTCATTGAAAACATTGAACAATTTATTGGTTTTTCCTTAGAAAAGAAGCCATTTGATACTATTAACAATATTAATGTAAAGCTTTCGCAATGGTACTGTGTATACAACATGTAATTGTATTGTAAACAATTAACGCACACCCTCAAACACCCCAATTAGAATATTATGTTGTAATCATAATACATACACTTAATTTTTGAAGTTATACTTCTTTTGGCGCGATGGAGAAAAATGATGAGAGTGAATTTTTACGATGCGCGCGCACACCGACACCAAAAAATTTAACAGCATGAAGTTAGTTCTAGGTGGTATGAAAATGTATGAGAGTGAATTTTAACGATGCGCGCGCATCGTGCGCGCGCATTGTAAAAATAACAGCATGACGTTAGTTCTAGGTGGTATGAAAATTGATAACTATGTTCAAGTTGTATATTAAGAAGTATAACTTCTAACGCGTGTACATAAGTACACACAAGTTTTTTTTTATTTAACATGTATATACATAGTCATTTACTAAATTAATTTCTTGGAATAAAGTTTATTTTTCATTATTTTGTGTTGAATGATGGAATTTGTATGAATACAAATAAAACTGCGATTTAAAAGTCTTATTACTTTGAGTTACGGTCCATTTCAATTAGTTTTTTGACTTTACATGGTTAAAATAACGATAATTTCCGTAGTTTTAATTATTTTGGAATTAAAAATTACCTATATCAAAAATGATATAAAACGATTCAGTAAACTATTCTGAACAAACTATTTACAGGATGTGCGTTAATTAAGTTACATGTTGTATATGTACCTACTAGCTGTGTCCCGCGGTTTTAACCGTTAAACTTTATAAATTATAGCCTATGTGTTAATTTAGGATGTGAGCTATCTCCATACCAAATTTTATTAAAATCGCTTCTGCCGTTTAGACGTGAAGAAGAAATGAACACACACTCACACACTCACAAACTTTCGCCTTTATGATATTAGTGTGATTAAAGGTCTAGGAAATATGGTAGGTTAGTTGGCGATCATTAGTATTTTTCAATTATTAGTATTTTGGTTGTGTGGTTTCCGGCTCAGAAAGAATAACTCATATGATCCATCCTGTGCGTGTCGTAAAAGGCGACTAGGGGATCCAGCCGCGTCGGAGTGCAGCGCCACCTGTGTTCTAGCTACCGCCTAACTGCGGTCGCCAATTTGCTTGCCAAGCGCGGTGATCATCAAGCCCCTCTAAATGGCAACGTTACTGAAACCTTTAGTGGATGCCCATGTCCAGCAGTGGACATCCTTCGGCTGAGAATTAGTATTTAAAAAAATAAAAAAGACGAGATTTTTTCTTTGAGACATCATACTGGAAGAAAATATTTATGGACTACTTTAAAAGCATTCGCGTAAAGAGATACCTATATCAAAATCGGTTCGCTAACAATGTAGGAATCGCGTAAAAAAAATATAATTTAATGTTATAACCTCCTTCTTCCTCTTCTTCTCTTGCTGTGTCTTATCAGAATATCATCCCACCATCTCATCCCATGGGGGGCGTAGAACTCGACCCGATAGAATATCTACTGAAGGACGGGAAGCAGCTTCTTTCTCCGTATTTTGCCCATCTTACTGTGATCGCCAACCCGCATGTCAAGCGTGACGATTATGGCATATCCCCCCAAAATGATGCTTGGGGAGGCTTTTGTCCAGCAGGGGTGTTCTTACAGCTGTTATGATGATAACCTCCTTCTTTTAAGTCTCTAGATTTCCTTTTTCCCATGTTCTCGATAGGCATTAAAGTAGGGTCCTTCCTTAATTGTGTCAAGAAACTATTATTTTGTGATATCACGGTTTCATCCATCAGTGACATTGCAATTCCTTTCACCGGTTTCCATTCCTATTGTAATGTTTTTTTATTAAATTTAGCGTAATATTAATTACTAGCTGTGCCCCGCCGTTTTACCCGCGTTAAACTTTATTAATTATAGCCTATATGTTAATCTAGGGTGTCAGTTTTAATAAAATTTTGTATGGAGTTACTTTACCAAATTTTATTAAATTCACTCCAGCCGTTTAGACGTGAAGAAGTATCAAGTATCAAACTCACAAACTTTCGCCTTTATAATATTAGTGTGATTTAGCGTCCTTGACTATATACTTTATTGATTGAGATACCAACTCTATGGTCCTAACACAATGTACAAACCAGCTTCTCAATTAATAATGTCCTCCTAGCCAAATTTCAGCCGCAGCGGCCAGTCTCAGTGAAGACTAGCCATCTGCGCGGGAAATATTATTGTGCAAAAGTAGGTGGCACTTTCTATTCCATCACTCTGATGATCCGATGGGACGAATAGCGACACAACCGGAAAGAGCTCAGGTACAGGCCCGACAGCTTTACGTGCTCTCTCTCCGTGGCACTTTAGGCTGACCCTGAGAAATTTTCTTATCAGAAAAATCCCAATACACTTTTTGGCCCGACCCAGGATTTGAACCCAGGACATCATTTTCTGCGGTTGAATACGCTACTGCTGCACCAACGAAGCTGACCTGAATTACGAAGACACTAAATAAGGTCCTAAGGAGTACATAGAAGAATATTTTTCAATCAAACTATCAGTAGCCCAATAACGGTATGGATAAAGCTAAATCCGATAAGCTTCATTCGTATAAATGTTGGCCAAGTTTTATGATGAAAAGGTCTCGAATCATATCATTTCTACTGTCTATGATGTTACATAGTATACATATATTCAATCCTCAGCTATTACGATGTTTCTGTTTTCTATATTCAATGTATAGTTTTGACTTCCCTACGATTTTATAATAATAATATCTAGGGACAATGTCACACAGATCATCCTAGCCCGAAACTAAGCAAAGCTTGTACTATGGGTACCAGGTGACGATATACATACTTATATAGATAGATAAATACTTATATAAATAGAAAACATCCATGACTCAGAAACAAATATTCGTGCTCATCACACAAATTTTTGCACTTACCGGGATTCGAACCCAGGACTACCAGCTTCGTAGGCAGGAGCACTACCAACTAGGCTACGGTGACCGTCATATTCTATCTGTCGTATGTCCAACAAGCATAAGATTGTTGTATGTAATAGGTATGTTAAAATATTTTAACGTTTTTGTGGTAGCGTATGTGACAAATAGAGGTATCAGATTCACGGAATCTTCCAGCAAGAAAAATCTTTAAGTAGGAGCCCGTGACGCAGCCAGTAAGCTGGTGGTATCATTTTTGTGTAATATAATTATATCCTGAGCCATTATTCACACACGGCCATCTGATCCCAAACTAAGCAGAGCTTGTACTATGGAAACCAGATAACTGATATAATACATATACTACTTTTCTTTTATAAATACATACTAATATAGATAATTACACTCAAGACAAACAGACATGTTCATGCACACAAATAACTGTCCTGGGGCTCTACCGGCTAAGGCGCCGAACATCGATTTCGAAAAGGCATTCAAATGAATAAAGGTTAAAAATGACTTAATCAATCGTTAAATCGGCTTCCATGAGCACATATGACGTCATAAATGGTCCGGAATCGATTGTCAACGTCGAAGCCGATTTAACGATTGATTAAGTCATTTTTAACCTTTATTTATTCACACGCCTTTCACGAAAACGATGTTCGGCGACATAGCCGGTAGAGCCCCTGGGTGGGAATGGAACCCACGACAAGCGGATGTGCATGATTTCTCTAATCATGTTGGATTGAATTAAGAAAGTCGTGTAATAGAGTGTGCGACTGTGTGAGCACTAGTTTAAAACGTATAATTAAATTTAATTAATGTCTGCTGGATTAGTTGTCTATGGCCATAAATTTGTCGTTTTAGGTGAAACCGGCCAGTATTATATGTATTACATTACGTGTCCCGCATTTCGGACACAAATATAAAACTATCGTGCCCGCCATATATTAGTTATTCCCCAGTTCAAAGTTTTAATACGTTTGTCTACCTTAATACAATCACCTGTTCGAGCTTTCGTTAATATTATTTTATTTTTCCCGTATACGTTTATTCTATCTGTCCGGTCCCTTTGGAAATTGACATGGCGTGTTTCGGATTGACAATTTCCATTATGTTTTTATGGAAACAAAAGCAACTTACTTCGTATATTTCTTATCCATTTTATATAAGGCCTCCGCAATTTATTTCTGTGATACGTCTACTGTAATAGGGTAAATATGTCTTCCTTCTTTTTGTATTTGACACCCCTAATAATGCCCCGAGCCGACAAAGGGGCAACTTTCTATATTGTAAGACGGGCGTAAACCGCGTAAATCAAATTAATGTGGTTCTCGGGTCAAGTGCAATGAAACAGCCATTCTTTATATATTGGAGACTATCGCAAAACGAAATCTATTAGGTCATTACATATTTTACCACTATTTATAAATAAATAAGTATCTTGGGATAACTAACACACTGTCATCTGATCCCAAACTAGGCAAAGCCTACTATTGCAACCAAACTACTGATATACATATTTATATATTTCTAAATACATACGGGCGTGTTGGCGTGGTTGGCAAATGCTTGCTTTTTCCGCTGGAGGTTGTGGCTTCGATTCCCACCCAGGACAGATATTAAATGTGTGTGCATGAACATGTCTGTTTGTCCTGAGACTGGATTTAATTATCTATATAAGTATGTATTTACAAAAGAAAAGTAGTATATGTAGTGTACCATTAATCTGTTTCCATAGTACAAGCTCTGCTTAGTTTGGGATCAGATGGCCGTGTCTAAATAACGTCCCAGGATATTATTATTATTATAGATAATTTACACCCAGACACAACAAATCATCGTGTTCATCACACAGAGATTTGTCCCGGGTGGGAATCGAACCTACGACCTCTGGTTTAGTAATCACTAGACTAACATGCCTGCCATTTGCGGAATAACAGTCTGCTGATGTCTGCCACCATTCTATTTGCCTTTATTGCTGGCGATGCCTTGTAGTTAACTAATATTAAATTTTATTACTTACATTTTGATTTATAGTTATTACTTTAGGCGCTCATGAAATCTCTCAGGTGGCTATTAGAGCTGCCTAGTTGGTCTAGAGGTACCTTGTTCAACCGCAGCTAATGAGGTCCTGGGTTGCTATTCCGGAGCGGGCAAAGTTTTAAACTAGGATTTTCCTAATTCTAACAATTCTCAATATCAGCCCGGAGTTTGGAGGTTGGTGGTGTTAGGTACTCTTACAACCTAGCCTCGGGGAACACGGAAAGCCGTCTTTCCTGTACTTGGCCTCTTTAAGTCGTCTAACCCTAATCCCATCGTATCAAGAGAGTTAAGCAAAAAATAAGCCATAATAGAACCCACGATTTTTTTTTATTTTTTAGCCCTTTAGTAATTTATTACAAAAAAAGTTAATACCTTTTATTTTTAAGTAAGTATACATGTGTTTCAATGAAATATTCATCAACATAATGTCAGTCAAATGAATTCCACTGCACGTGTGGCGCAGCGGCTAAGACAGTCGCCTCGTCCCTTCGTGTCGCGGGTTCGAGTCCCGCGCCGGACAACTATTTGTGTGACCCATAACTATTTGTTCTAAGCCTGGATGTAATTTGTGTAAAAAAACTGCTGGAAAAAAGAATTACAAAACAATGCTGTGTCCATCATTTGGAAGCATATGCCATAATCGCCACGCTTGACAACCTGTTGGCGATCGCAGTATGATGGTCTTAGTACACAGAGAGACGCTGCGGCTCGTTCTCTAGTAGATTTTCCCTCTCGGGACGGATTCTATGTCGTCAGCCAGCTAGCTATTATTTACTATTTATTTCGCTGACGGCCGCTGGGGCAGAAAGGTTCTCGAGTGGCGACCACGAACCGGAAGACGCAGCGTGGGCAGGCCCCCTACCAGATGGACCGATGATCTTGTGCGGGTCGCTGGAAAACGCTGGATGCGGATAGCGCAAGACCGGCAATTGTGGAGATCTTTGAGGGAGGCCTTTGTCCAGCAGTGGACGTCTTTCGGCTGATATGATGATGATGATTTCGCTGAATAATAATGTTCTTTGTAATCTTGTTTCAGCGGAATACTCGTCACAGTTCTCTTTCTACGAACAGAAGAAAAGAAAATGAAGAAATCAGAGCAGTTAGACAAACAGGACATCAATAAAAACCTCAACGGCTTCAGTAATTCCGCGCTATCAATATCTGTGATAAGTCAACAATCCTTTAAAGAAGATTTATTAGATAGGCCGAAGTCCAGCACTTACCGTATGAGAGAGCTGTTGGGGATAATAAAATCATTCTTCATCTTGATTTCTTACCGTTTGGTTAGACTGACGCCGGCATATGGATTCGTCATCGGGTTAAATGAGATCGCTCTGAGGTATACACACGACCGCTCCGTGTTCGAGCCGGCGATTTTCGATCACATCACTTGCGACCAGTTCTGGTGGAGGAATCTCCTGTACATCAACAATCTGTACCCGCAGCGGGAGATGTGCATGGTCTGGTCCTGGTATATGGCGAATGATACACAATTTTACGTTGTTGGTATCATCTTACTACTAATTTCAATCAAGTAAGTAAAGTTAACACTATTTTATTCGACTTCCAAGTAATGATATGATTTTGACTGTCTATGTATGTGGATATATTATATTATATACAGTTCATCACACTGATCCTAAACACATTTGCATTACCTGGAATTTACGTCAAATACAATTTTATTTTATACATTCCGCCCCTTTCATGGCCTGTAATGTGAGCTTTAATATTTATGAAATAAAGACCAGTTTCCATTATTTCAACTGGTAGACTGTTACTTTATGATATAATGTTTCGTTTGAAGAATTGAGCAGATTTTACCGGAGTATTTTGTACGTGATAAGTATAGGGATTATTAGGACGTTAGACGCCAGTGCTTAATTACTTAAATAACATGTTATATAAGATTACATTAACAAAATGAGTGAAGATAACGACGGAGGAATATCCATTACATAAAAAAAATACTTTTGCCACGTTCGGTAACGGGGTCTAAGTGAGACAAAAATCTAATCTAATCTATATGTAGTAAGTTAAATTAAGTTCAATAGACACAATTAAATAAATGAATGTGGCGTATTTTAAACAAACTGGAAAATCTTGATAAACTGATTTAAAATGCTAAGTATTATAAAAATATGTTATATGTACCAATGGATGGTACAGTGAATCATTACTATAATAACAGTTAGGATAAGATAAATAAAACATAAGAAAAAGTAAACCCACAATAGCAAAGACAATTATTCAGTACGTTGCTATTGTAAAATCCTTTACAACAGTAACGGACAGACCTCAGCACATTAAGCTACCTCAATCTGTCAAATTTCCCCAATTGAAAGTGAACTTTACGCTTTTGTGATAAAGTTGAAAATCTATAAAAGAAATTTGACAGATTGGGGTAGCTAGATGTGCAGGCGTCTGAAGAATGGCAACGTATCTGAATAAATATTGCGTTAATTCCTATATAGCTATGTTCTTTTTTGTGTTTGTGATTTTAATATTTTGTATTTCTCATTTGCCATAATGTTAGTATGTTTATCTAAAAGTATACGTGTCTCTAAACCTATTTTAAAGAGAATATTACGAGTAGAGTGCAGGTGAGCTCTTCTAATAGGTGTCATAATGCGGGTGCACAGCATACAGACACGGCCATTAAGAACAGAATTACTCTTCTAAGCTTGTACATAACGGCTTTTAGATTTAAACCAGACGAAAAATTATTTTGAGAGGCGTTAAGGCGACGCATAGTCATAATAAGATATAAACGGTCTATATATATCCCAAACCGCAGGCGATCTCGCTTGTGACGAAGGGTTGTTAGCGCAAAGACGTAATTACTTTTAAGAAGTCAATTTTATAAACAGATATTTTTTATTTATTTTTTTGTTTATTCATACATACAGCTATATACCATTACAGGTCAAACCCAATTCTATAGTGCAGGATTTACAAAAACTTATAATGACTAATATACTTACATAACATTAACATTATCAAAATTATTAAATCTATCCACATTATTAAAATATTTATTTGCTTTTAAATTATTGACGCATACCGAATGCCCTAAGCGACAGAATGTGTTGGATTCATTCTCTTTCTTTACTTACCTAAAATTTGTAGACAATATTTTATTACGTTCCGTTGTAAAATGAACATTTCAGTTTTTGAAGAACACTTTATGATACTATTTATTTTTATAAAAGTTAACCTATCATGTATAGTTATAACCTAATTTGTTGCAAAAAAATTAAATATCAGTTAAGAATGTGTAATAATTGCTGAGAAATATAGAATTAAGTAAGTATCTCCAATATATTCAATGTGTCGCCTTAACACAAATAGGGGTAAAATCTCCTAAAATCGTTTACAACTTTTTCGAGGGACAGTCTTTTCTAAAAGTAGAAAAGTTTGTTTGCTCAATTCTTGCAAGTCGTCTGAGCCACTATTAAGCCGATTTATGTTATAAACTCGTCGTGTAGGAGTTTTGAGCCGGCTCAGTGTAAAACATTTTATTCAACAACGTAAGTACTTTACATTTGGTGTTTGATGCAAAGTACAGGATTACTTACTGTATAGCTATAACTTTATAGCTAGATGCTCTCATCGCTACGTAAGTGATCGGCGAGGTTAAGCAACTAGGCTGGTGGTCTAGACTCGAGTCTAGACTAGTGGTCAGTCCATAGATGGGTGACCGCCAATGTGGTTTTATTTCTGACCGTATGTCGCGGTCGTAGCCATTAAGTAACAGTAGTTAAACCATGTCGGACATCTACTGGGCGCCTTGAATAACTCTGACACGGTCAGACTCAGCACAGCCCATACGATAAGTAAGATCGTATATTTTTAAATCTAGCTAAAATCCCAGTAACAGTTACTCACTCAGGTATCTGGCGGTGTTTTGAAAAAACGGTAACCTTTGCTTCAGCTACTGAACTATCTCCAACTGTATTGGCTAGCCCCTTACGGAGCCAATCGGACCGTAACCTTTTTGTACTCACTAAAACAGAGCAACTCTTCCTCACTCCATGACCTATTTTGCCTGAATACCTGTATTCAATTTTGTAAATCGAACTTGGCGATTCATAATCTGCGTTTAAACACGCCAGACTAACGAGAGTCTACCTGTGTCTGTGAAGGCAGGTAAAATGTCATAAATCATCTGAATAGCCGTGAAAGCTAATGGAAGTCGTATGGTAATGAAGCTTGCTTTATAACAGAGTTTGTTATAGCGTAACAGAGTTTGTAGTTATATGGATTAAATCGACAAAAAACTTACCTTTAAACCTTGAGTGTGGTTTAACGAAACCGTGAATGATAGTAAGTGATGAGATGCAAATTAACTGTAGATGGACAGGGGTGTTAAGAAGAGAAGGGACGGTCCATTCGATTATTTAAAAAAGGTTTATTATCTGTATACAATTAATATGCATAAGGCTCTACAAAAATTGTTTTTACGTTCTAAAGCTCCGAATTTTAAACGATGTTAGAATAGTAACGAATCAAATAGCTAATGTAACATAATGACATTTTTTAGCTGAATTAAAAATTGAATAGAAAATCGCTAAAAATATTCATTTGGTTCCACATAGATCTCATGTATATTTAGTATAGGCATACTTTTTAAGTGAGGTATAGCTGATGATTGTTCCTTTTCACCGCTAATCTAAATGTCATTACATCTCCCTCTAATATACCTCGTATGAAAAGAACAGGTCATGTATATAACTGTCCATCTACTAAAATTGATAACACATAATTGATCGATACTAACGTGTCGCTTATTTATGTTCAGTATTTCACACGAAAACTAAACGAAACCATTTGATTTGATTTACTATATTAAATATGCTTTTTGACGTTATCAAATTTGAGATGTTTTCGGTGCTGCAGGTATATTAAATATGTTTTTTGTATTCAAAGGCACAAAAAGTTGGCGATGATTTCATTGGGTCTGATCTTGGTGAGCTCGTGGGCAACTACGATCTACATTTCGGTTTGGCACCAGTACAAGGCACGGATTCAGGAGCCATTCGAGATGTTCGACCCACTCTACGACAAGCCTTGGTCAAGGATCGGACCTTATTTAGTTGGTAAGTAAAGTAATAACTACCGATTATTTTAATATGTTATGAAACACTATGCAGCACTTATTCCAGGAATAATAGTTAAACATTGGCGACGAGCTATAATTCATAGCATGACGCCAATATTTAACAGCTATTGTTCCTGCCTTTTCACTAGTTTAAGCGATAAATATATAATCCTGCATTATATTCTCTGCAAACGAGCTCTATTATAACGGTTGCGTTATTGACTCACTTTCAATGTTAATATTATAATAACCCTGGTCACACTACCCTATAAATAATCACCGCTTACATCACAAAAACGTATTGTCTATTCGAGTATAAAATGTAAATAGGTGCAAGTTTTGTTAGCATATTTTAATTTGTTAAAACTTTAGGTGCATGTTCTCATTCATAAGGTCCATATTCCTTTGTTTCTACTTTGTTTCTACTTTGCAAAAACCTTTTTTAAAAGAAGAAATAAAATGCTTTTTACATCTCCTTCATCTTTTTGTATATTTTATTTCTCTCTTTTTGTATATACAATTATTCACTACCCCTTGGTGGAGTTTAATCTTTTCCCGCAGTGTATCTGAACTTCAATACTTGTGGCAATTTTCATTGTATTATTTGGTTGATCCTGGTGTACTTACGGGAGATACAGTGATGGATGGGCGGGATTAGCCCCAACAAAAAAAAAACATACAAGATAGTCTTTAGGGACTGCCTATAGAAGCGAAAACAATTTTTTTACAGTTCTAATTTAATAATCGACGTATAATAGTTATAGTTATGGCTCAACGGAACGGTAACGTGACGATGACCTGAGTTTCACGCTTTTTGTTTAAAAAAGTACATACTTTTTATAAAATATTTTTAAATATAATTGATAATAATAATATTTATGCTAAAAATAACTATACCTATATAATTAAATTAAACTGAAGCATGAAATCTATGCAAATGTTACTGCTTATCTATAAATATGAATATGATAAATTGTAAATAATAATTGCACGTAATTCAATGAAGTATATGATAAACACACACAATAAATGAAATATATAAATTATATACTTAATAAAATAACTGATCAATGCATTATAATTATACTATATTATATATTAAAGTTACTAAATTTAATACAAATTTATATTAAATGGCTGAAATAAATCCTCCTCTCTCCTACTTTGCTGTGCCCGACAGGGTCCACGATGAAATTTTCACCTGTACCTACCACCTAGACATACATTGTGGAATGCAATAAAGAATTGAGTATTGAGTACATATAGTTCATAGGAAGCATCTCGTAACGATGACGGGACTTTCACGCTTTTTGTTTACCCAAAATATACATATACATATATATATACACTATACATATAGCTCATGGGATGCGTGACGACTAAAAAGTGCAACGCGACTAAAGAAGTTCTCACTTAATAAAACACATTTAAGACGCGAATTACTACTACAACTATTTCGTTGATATTCGGAATGAATTAGGTATATATATATTCAATATATATACTCATTCTTACTTTTATTTATTCTTTAGCCTCTGTTATAATATAGCCTTCAAAGAAGTTGGCGGTTGCTCGTAGATCTTTGTATAACTTGCTCCAAATTATAAATAGACTGTGATCGATGAATCTCTGAGGCGAGAAGAAACTGCTAATTGACTAAGTATGCCTACGAACAACAATGTTGCCAATTTTAGTAATGTATTATTATGTCTCAGAAGACACTGGTAGCATCTTAATATTATAATGGATAAATTATCAGTCTTTATTTTTTCACTTATTATAAGTATAATGTTCAGATTTTACCGATTTGCTTTTAATACTTAATTTACATTTCGGTGTAATTTTTCTTATGGCAGCGTATGTGACAAATAGAGGTCTCAGATTAGCGGAATCTCCTAGCTAGATTTTTTTTAAGTAAGAGCCTAAAAAGCAGCCAGTAAGTTGGTGGTATCATCTTTGTGTATAATAGTATCCCGAGACATTATTCACACACGGCCACCTGATCCCAAACTAAACACGGCTTGTACTATAGAAACCAGATAACTGATATACTACTTTTCTTTTGTAAATACATGCTTAAATAGATATTTACACCCAGACTCAGGACAAACAGACATGTTTATGCACACTAATATTTGTCTTTGGTGGGAATAGAACCCACGACCTGCGGCGTGAAAGGCAAGCATTTACCAACCACGCGAACCGGGCCGTCATAATACATAATAGTTTGGGTCCTTATAATCAAACTAATATTATAAAGGCGAAGTTTGTGAGTGTGTATGCTTGTTACTTTTTCTGGCATAAACTATCAGACGGATTTTGATGAAACTTTGTAGTATCAGAGCTTATATATTCGAAGGCTATATAAGCTACATAGGCTATAATTTATATAGTTTAACACGGGTAAAACCGCGGAGCACAGCTAGTCTATTTGTAGGACGATATTATAATTTCCAAACCATTATCAAATCAGAACACACATCACTACGTTTGGACCCACTCATATCTTATTCTACCAATCAATACTTCATTCAATACTCTATTGAACCTTATAACTGAAATGTTTAAGATGTTTGATGGGACCCTATTGTTAGTTTTACGCACATTGAGAAATTTCATACATTGTATTTTCATTTAACTTTATATGACACACAAGCGGTAGCAATCTCTCAGACTTTTACTGTTTGCATTCTTAATAACATAAAAGCAGGTAAAAGTTACTGCATGACATTGTTAGCAGTGTTAACAATGTCTGCCAATGCAATAACATTTCTATTGCAACGAAATTACTTAACTCGCCTATTAACCTTATTAACTTTAGGTAAACCTACAACTGGGCTTAGAATTGTCTGGATATTTATGACGGAGTTACAACGGAATATTATGAATTATTATAATAATAATAATATCTCGGGACAATGTCACACAGATCATCCTAGCCCCAAACTAAGCAAAGCTTGTACTATGGGTACCAGGCGACGATATACATACTTATATAGATAGATAAATACATATATACATAGAAAACATCCATGACTCAGAAACATATATTCGTACTCATCACACAAATATTTGCACGTACCGGGATTCGAACCCAGGACCACCAGCTTCGTATGCAGGAGCACTACCAACTAGGCTATGGTGACCGTCAATTATTATGATATATAATAATAATATCCTGGGACAATATTGCACTATCTGATCTCATACTAAGCAGAGCTTGTACTATGGAAACCAGATAAATGATAAATTACATATACAATTTTTCTTTTGTAAATACACACTTATATTGATAATTACACCCAGACTCAGGACTAACAGATATGTTCATGCACACAAATATCTGTTCCGGATTGGAATCGAACTCACAAACTGCGGCGTGAAAGGCAGCGTATCTACCAACCATGTCAACAGGCCCGGCAAATTTAACCTTATTAATTTTAGGTACACTTACAACTGGGCTTACAATTGTCTGGATATTTATAACGGAGTTACAAAGGAATTTAAGGAAAAAAGGAAAATTATTGCGCCATCTGATCTCAAACTAAGCAGAGCTTGTACTATGGAAACCAGATAACTTATAAATTACATATACTACTTCTCTTTTGTAAATACATACGTATAAAGATAATTACACGCAGACTCAGGACAAACAGACATGTTCATGCACACAAATAGAGAAGAAATTAGAAGAAGAAGAAAAAAGTAATATTCAAAAATTGCACAGACAACAAAAGTCAATAAAAATAGAAATAAAACAAAATAAAAGCACAGACACTTGTTGTCCGTGCAAAACTGAAATGGCACCACCGCAACATTTGCTAGAACATTTTATGATTAATTTTAATATCTGTCGTTAGTGGGAATTGAACCCACTTTCAAAAAACAATTTTGTTAGGTACTGTAGTGGACAAAGTATCTACGTACTACTATTCTTAGCGAAACGACCGTCCACCCTATTTAAGGTCATACAATAATTGTAACTTTCTGACAATAAAGTGTAATTATCTACTCAATACGGGACCCGAATCAAAACCCCGTGACTTTCTCAGATTTCCTAGCCGTCTGGCAACCCTTATATATAGAGGTACAGAGCTATTTTAAATGAAGCGTAATCCAGTAAGCAGTTTTATCAATATAACGTTTTTATGGGTGTTCGTGTTATTTAGCTTCACGTATTCATCCATTAAATTTTTAGGTACTTAGGTACCTACAGCTGTCAAGCTAGCATAGTAGGTACCTCACGGAGGACAAACTGGATAAACTAGAACTACTTCAATACTTCTGTATAAAGTTAATATTTGGACTCCACAAATATGATCACGTTTCCGAATTTCGTACTAAAGTTGAGTGGTTACCCATTCGCTTTCGTCGAAATACTCATATTATACTCCCTCTTCTTTAAAGTACTCTATTTAGACCCAGGGCTCCCTATTACCTCAAGATTAGGTTTAAATTCCTGTGGGAAACATATTCTAGGTCCTTGAGATCATTAAAATCTAAAACTTCCCTTGCCCACACGTTATAAGTAGATGCACTGCCAACCACCACTTTTTGTCCCTGCATCCACTTGTTCATCCAGCGGTTGTCTTACTGCTAAGGTAGCAATCGCTAACATTGTACTTACGTTTTAATGTTACGCAGCTTATGTTTTATTGTTATGTTACGATTTGGTGCAATATTATCCATCTATGTTCATTCTTACGATAGACGGTCACCGTAGCCTAGTTGGTAGTGCTCCTGCCTACGAAGCTGGTGGTCCTGGGTTTGAATCCCGGTAAGTGCAAATATTTGTGTGATGAGCACGACTATTTGTTTTTGAGTCATGGATGTTTTCTATGTATATAAGTATTTATCTATCTATATAAGTATGTATATCGTCGCCTGGTACCCATGGTACAAGCTTTGCTTAGTTTGGGGCTAGGATGATCTGTGTGACATTGTGCCTAGATATTATTATTATTATTCTTAATATCTACCTAATATTTGACTCAATACTTATTACTTATACAAAGGCGCAAACGCTCGGTGTGCATTGTAAAGCCCTTCGAAATTTGGATCCTCGCGTATTCCCTGGAAATGAGGCCTTTAACTGAGATTTTATCTATCGCTTCATAAAGCTATGAGTATAAAATTTGGGTTTCCTTTCGTTGGTCAGTCAGGGTATCGTAAAGGCGTCCGACAAAAGCGTAAATGGCGGGCTGGACAACCCGATAAGTCGACGGTCGGCTTGTTACACGATATAACTTCAATATTGACTTTTATCAATATACGTACGTTCTTATCGGGTGCAATTTACATAGTGTAGATGTCCTTTATTATCTTCTCGGTCCAATATTCGGAATAAAATGTATAAGAAAATAAAGGTAATTTTATAAAAGAATTATTATTTGTTGCATAAACTAATAAATGTTTAAAAAAGATAAAAGTACTACAAGGGATTTTAATTTTATTATAATAAACATATTTTTTACACATGACACCGAATAATAATATTCAACAAGTTACCACATATACCGTGATTCGAAAGATAGCATAAAAAAATGAATTGATATAATATAATATTTTTTTTATTTATTTAAAAATAAATTTAAAAAAATATTTTAATTTTTTATACAGTCGAAAATATATTCATTTAAAAATATAGAATAATTGACGTCCCATTTTCTATTCGTTTTTTTTATCCAAAACTAGCAAAGTATAAATTAGACCCCTTTCTTAGACAACTCCTTTCGAGGTGTTGTCCAAAAGGTGGTCTAATTTTTCTATTTTTTTATGAATCCATGTTCAACAGTGAAGAACGTATAACTTCAGCTTTATTTACCACACTAACAATATGGCCAAATATTGATGGGCTTTTATGAGATAGAGATATAACTCTACACCCCACACCAAAATCATGCATACGGTGAAAAAAATACATAGAGAAATAACAGTACAAATCCTTCGTTTCCAGGGTAAATAACTCTTTAATGTCATTGCTTTTTATCTATGAATACTTGCCTATAGGAGGTGTTTCCTATGAAATGTTTTATTTTTATAACTATAAAATATTGTTTAAATAATGAAGTACAAATAAAGCTTACATTGTTATTTTGCTACTTTGTTGGTTTAACAGTAGCAACTGAATGATTACTTCCAGCGTTTGGCTAAAAAGTGTATTGTATTTATTTCGGTAGCATTAAATAGATAGGAATCCGGATTTTGTGTCGTAGCGATATTTGACGCGTGAATCGGTGAGCATTTATAGCGTAGGTCATTGACCTGACCAGTTAAGATGCCTTGCTCATCTAGTTCTGAAAGGTACAAAGAGTACACCGGTGTTTGCACACCGCAAATAGCTAGAAACTGAAGTCTATAGCGACTAGCCGCTACTGAGTTTAGTATTTTATTTAAGGGGAGTTTTACTTTATAAGGTAATAAGGTAACTACCGTCCCCTAACCCTTCATTAAAGTAACTTGTACTTGTCATGTTACGTACATAGTTGCCTAACTTAGACAAGTTACGTGAATTCCTACTGAAAGTTTGTGCTAACATATAGGTCCTAAGCCGATCTGCTGGCCTATATGCCTAGAGGATCTTGTATAAGAATCAGTTTTCCACGTTTGTATATTTTCAAATTATTTCATTATTTTTAGACAGTTATTTTTAAATGTTTTCTTATTAGACTGAAGAACTGATGAAGAATTACTTACATTATAATTAAGAGGCCTATATTTTTGTTTCACTATTATCATTATGAATATGCCAAGCTGAAAGAATGTGAGATGAGGGTGAGATTCGAAGTCGTCACGAACCACGGGGTATCCTGTTACGTAAATTGGGATATTTTGTAACGTAAATTCGAATAACAATATAAAATAACTATATATAGAATAACTATATCCCTGTAAATACAAATTATATAGTACAAATTATATAGTAATTGTTATTTATTTAAGGATTTCAGAAAATATATGCGATAAAACAAACCGCACGGACTGACAAATTAATTTTATTTTTGTAACTTTTTACTATCCACTATGTTTATGTACTGCATTGTGACCTTGACAAGTACAAGTGTATGTGCTGAATATAACTTTCATTTCATTTCATTTCATAACATGAAGAAACTTTGGTGGGTTTTGCTTATACCTCAGGTAGTTCTAGGTCCAAACAATTGGATTAAATGATT
Source organism: Pseudoips prasinana (assembly GCA_951640165.1). Taxonomy (NCBI): domain Eukaryota; kingdom Metazoa; phylum Arthropoda; class Insecta; order Lepidoptera; family Nolidae; genus Pseudoips; species Pseudoips prasinana. The sequence continues at coordinate 27,857,814 of OX621236.1, read as the reverse complement.
TTGTCTTAATGTGGCATGGCAATGAATGCGACGTAAAGCTAGTATTTAAAAAACTGTTATGATCTAACTTGGGGTTGCCATCCGTTCGGGTTTCCCCGGATTCGTCCTAGTTTAGAGGGCTTCCGGGGAGCGTCCAGATGGGGTTCCATTTGTAGTCCGGGTCAACATGCAGTCTTGGGCCCTTGCGCCGCTAAACGTGGACAACCGACATACCAGTGTACCACTCACTACCAGTGCCAGTGTACTAGCAGTGATCCACGGGACTGTTATGACTGTTGAAATGTCCGGGTTCTGGGCTCTAAAATCCGAGGTCTTGTCGCGTCTTGTCTTAATTGCCAAATTTTAAAGGTGGCAAACCTAGTCTAACTAGATATATATACATATAGTAAAATTGTAGAAAAGTCAAAACTGTACATGGAATATTTTTTAAAAAGGATACTTGCGACGTGATCTACAATAGATATCGAAGCCAAAAATATAGTTTTTAGAATTTTTGTCTGTTTATCTGTTTGTCTGTATGTATGTCCGGGCTAAACTCAAAAAGTACTGCATGGATTTACTTTAATTTCGCATGAATATTACTAAGAGGTCGGGTCAACATATAGGCTACATATTATCACGCTATTACCTACGGGGGAGGAGCTGTGATAATTTATAAAGTTTTACGCGGGTAAAACCGCGGGGCACAGCTAGTCTATACATATAATAAAATCGTAGGACAGTCAAAACTGTACATTGTATATATTTTAAAGAGAATACTTGGTGCGTGATCTAGAATCGATATCGAAGCCAAAAATATAGTTTTTAGAATTTTTGTCTGTTTGTCTGTATGTATGTCCGGGCTAAACGCAAAAAGTACTGTATGGATTAACTTCAAATTTTGCATGAATATTACGAAGAGGTCGTGTCAACATATAGGCTACATATTATCACGCTATCACCTCCGGGGGAGGAGCTGTGATAATTTATAAAATTTGACGCGGGTAAAACTGCGGGGCACAGTTAGTATATATATATATATACATCACAAATGATTGTGTCCGGACACCACATTGCAGTGGCGGAACAGTTAACGCAGGTGTCGGGTTACTCATAGTACTTAAGTTCTAGCTTACGCTTAAATCTGTACAACTCACTTTGAAAATATGTAACTATATATCTGTAACTATATATACTTCGGTACATTTTAAGACTGCGTACTGTAATCTTATAGAGATGACAATACGTCGTTTTAATATTACAATGCGTAGTCTATAAAATTTACAAATATTTACATATTATTAAACTACATAGTTGTAAAGTTGTGGTTTTGTGGCTTTTTGTTTAGTATTTCACAGCGCGCAAATGCGGTGAACATTTAATAGCATTCATATCGAAATTATACCTTTGTCATCATTTAAACATTGCTCTCGCAACATACCTACTAATCTACGTCAAAATGAAATGTGACAGATTCGTAATTAATGAATGGGTGAAATATTATAAAACGATTAACATACAAACCATTTAGAAAACCGTTCTTAATTATTTGTATGAAAGTTTTTATTCTACAGTCTAAAAAGCACACATACCTACATATTCCTCTACGACGCAATATGAGGTATATCATAGATAGTTGTTCTCACCATTTCGCAAGGGATGGGTAAGGTTAAGCACCTAAATATCTGGTATGTGTAGAGATGGGTAACCGATTATCTGCTTTACTTTCTAAACGTCTACGTGTTTCAGTGGGTACTTTAAATTAGCCGACCAGGCTGTAGTCAGTCTGGTCGGTCATTTATTCAGTCAGTCATTAAGCTAAGTCAGACTCCTACTGGGCAAGTTTAATGACTCTAACGCGAGTGTAATATACATACATCAAATCCAACTGCGCGAAAAAGGTTTTTGGGGACTTCTTATATAGGTACTGAAATCGTTTTAGAAAAAACTGGTGTGTTGATTGCAAGGGCAATTTTAGAGCCTGAAATTCATATTGTTTTGCATTGAACATAACAGTGTTATAAAATCTATTGTATTGTGTGCTTTAAAGTTTACCTGCTGTTGTGCAAATTTTGAAAATATTATTGGACGCAAAACGCCACGGAGTCAATGGAATAATATTCGGAGCAATTTCGAGAGTAGTGCAATTTCGATAATATTTGTGAGTGCATAAGCGAAAAAGTACCTACAGTGAAAATAACTGCTTTGAAGTGAATTGGCTTTAAAGTTTGGCGTCGTCTACGACCCATATCTTGGTGATTTAAAGCTGCTGCTGTGACTCAGTTGCTTGTGAACCTGCGTTCGGAGCTGAAGGTGTAAGGGTTGCGGGTTTCTAAACGGGTCTTGGTTGGGTGTTCGCTGGGAATTGTATGTATTATTTACAAAAAAAGTATATAAATATCTCTATCCGTTGTCTAAAATCCATAATACATGCTGTGTTCAGTTTGTATTTTTTTTTAAAGGACAACGCCCGCACTAGTGTATCTAATCCCTGTGTCGCGGGGTACTTCACAAACATGTAATAGACGGACACAAATTACATCCAGACTCAGAACAACTAATTATGGCTCACACAAATAGTTGTCCGGCGCGGGACTCGAACCTGCGACACGAAGCGGCGAGGCGACTGTCTTAGCCGCTGCGCCACACGTGCAGTCAAAGAGTGGATGGTACTGTGTGATATGTTCCGGATTATTAAAATTGTTTTAAATAACGACGCGAGTTTACGAGTAGGTAGGTACATATAAATTCCTTAGGCCTTAATTTCGACCAAAATAAAGGTCTAAAGAATTTAAGTCTCACTAACGCACTATAAACCGTCCCTTTTCACTTTACAACTCACATTCACCTATGTTTATTTCGAATATTATTATTAAACGACAGGCTCGTTGTAAGGACAAATGTAATAATCATTAAGTTAAATAACTCTCACTCTTATGGTAATGGATGACTCACGTTGGCCTAGCCCTATATAAATTAACTAGCTGTGCCCGCGACTTCGTCCGCGTGTTAATTAGTTGATTTAGTTTTTTAGTAAAATAAAATACTTATTCCTAAATAAAAGTAGCCTAAGTTACGCCTTATTACATCAGCTACCTGCCAATAAAAGTCCCGTCAAAATCGGTCCAGCCATTTCAGAGATTAGCCGGAACAAACAGACAGACAGACAGACAAAAATTGTAAAAAATGGTATTTTGGTGTATGTACCGTATATATTTATGTAGTAAAAACCGGCTATTTCAATATTACAAACAGACACTTCAATTTTATTTATTTGTATAGATAAGGGAGTTACCATTTCCAGTTATTATGATGTAAGCTTCTCGAATCAGTTATTTTTAAAGACAACGGTCGCACTAGGGAAATGGTTCCATGAGTCGCGGGGTACTTTACAAACCTATAATTGATGAACATAAATAACATCCAGACTCAGAACAACTATTTAATTTAATCTTTATTTCAGACATATATGTACAATGACAGATATAGTCCATAATGTAATTACGAAACTAGGGTTAGTACCTACGGGTTGTTAGTAGTACACAGAAATAAAATTAAATACAAAAATTATTATTATAAATATTGATGGGTCAGGGTCACACATGTAGTTGTCCTGTGCGGGCATCGAACCCCGGACATGAAGTGGCGAGGCGCCTGTTTTAACCACTGTGCCACACTTTTTAATAATAACTATAAAGCTTAATTTGTTTACAGGTATGATAGTGGGCTGGTACTTGCAAAAATCCAGATGCCAAGCGAAGCTTCCCTATTGGGTGGTAGTGCTAGGCTGGCCTGTCTCTCTTGCTATCATTGGCAGTCTGATCTTCAGTATGGTCGATGGCTACTTTGACGTGTGGCCCACGGCATTCTACATCAGCATTGGACATACAGGTAAGCTCATGTTTTTTTCTTACAGCCAACGAACGGTCTTGGGAATAAATCCCTGTATTATCGTGTACTTTATAAACATGGATACGGGAACCAATCACTTTCCCGGTGTTTTCTGTGCGAATTTCATGTTCAACTATAGATTAAACGTCTAGATTAACGTCTTTTTTTGCTATATGCTTTTTTAAATCGAAGTATCATGTGTTATTATAGGTATAATTTTACACACGGCAAGAACATTTTACGGAATATCATTTCCAGTCACAAATATAGAGGGTTACTTGGTCGCATTATCAATATTAGATTAAAGAGAATCATAAATGGTCAATACACTCTGCATTAGATGAGGTAAAGTACCTTCTATATGACAAATAAGATTAAATATAACATTTCTAATTACTTTAATTATTAGTGTCTTCTATTATAAATATTCTGTAGTATGATTTTGGGCAATACAGTTCACATATAGCCAAATAAAATACATCAGGTACTCAATAAGATAATAAGAGTGAATTTGTTTATTTTCAAACCAGTTAATGGTTTGAAAATAAACAAATTCACTATTAACCACCGGAATATATTTCGAATATCTTAACTCGTATCTAAAGACATTTTCCTGATAATAACATAAAAACATACTACCACCCTTTATAGGAACAAGTTCAAAATAAAAACTTGGCAAGACATTGAACGAAACGGTCCACAAGGCTCTTCGCAAACTACGCGAATGGTACATCAAAGATAAGGTTCTAGGCGATTCCATAATGTGCGGGTCCATCGCGATTACCCGCTTTGTCGTGGTGGAAAATGTGATGATCAAACATCTAAAAAGGCTTTAACTATCTCGACTTTTAGTGATACCTTGTAAGAGCCTTTACAATATAATAGCAATGGGTTCTTTTCATGTCTTACACTACATTTAACGATTTTATTAAAAATGAATTAGAAATGCAGTGGGTTTTATTCCATTGCCTGAAAAAAGCTAAATTTACACAATAGGTTTATATACTATAGTGTTATAGAAAAAGAAAAAAGTATCCCGCGACACAGAGATTAATTTTACGGAAAATCCCAAAATTAGTTTTTGGCCCAACCCGGGATTTAGACCCAGGACCTCATTATTTGCGGTTGAACACGCTACCGCTAGACCAACGAGGCAGTCAACCAACACGTTAATATGCCTATATTAAAATAAAATCTGTATCAAACTGTATGTTGATGTTTAAAAAAAACCCTTCTTTATGTATTTTTGTATTGTATACGTGTGTTTTTGCTAAACGACGACTACTATGATAATTAGTAAGTTCCTATAAGTTAAAGTTAATTTTAATCTTTCCATCTAACAGCATGGGGAGTAGCAGTAGCGTGGGTGGCGATATCCTGCTGCAGTGGATACGGGGGGCTGGTGAACTCCGCGCTGTCTTACCGAGGCCTGCTGCCGCTGAGCCGGCTGACCTACTGCGCCTACCTGGTGCACCCCACCATTATGATGTACACCTCCTTCCTCCTGGATGGGCCTTACCACATGCAAAATTCTACTGTAGTAAGTATCCATCATCATCATCATCATTACAGCTTAAATAAGTCCACTGCTGGACAAGCCTCCCTCAAGAATAATCTTGAGGGGATATGCCATAATCGCCACGCTTGGCAGGCGGGTTGGCGATCGCAGTATGATGGTTGTAGTACTCAGAAGGAAGCTGCTTCCCGTCCTCTGGTATCCATACAATGTACTTAATACAAAAAAATCAACAACGTGTGGATGTTTCGACTGCATAAATATTTTCTACGTAGTGCTTGAACTTTATATATTATCACCATTAATCTATCATCCATTTGGACTGGGTCTGGATTTATTAAGACGTCTAAAATACAGATAAGGTTGAACTGAATTTAATTCAATAAATGTTATTAAAATAATTATCATAACAAAAATTTTATGGTTGTTTAAAAAAAATCCAAATGTTTGTATCGTATGTTAAATAAAAAAGTAAAAAAATACATTGTGCTTAATAGTTTGTTAAACATAATTTTCGATGAATTAATACATTTACAACATCTTGGTTATATCAGCGATTTCAGCAGTATACTATAGCTACACTTATGTTCACTATTGAAAAATCTGTTTTCTGTGTATCGGAATTTGTATTAATAACGCAGTTGTAATTTATGAGAGACGACGCGATGGCATTCTTAGAAACATAGTGTAACAGAGCAAAAGTGAACTGTAAGATTAAACTGCAACCGTATCTTATTGCTGCTATAAATTTCTCCTCATAAAGGAGACAAATACCCTGCCAAAATACACAACACAACACACCAACCTCTCTGGAGGTCGGTAAAAAACTACGTAAATGAGTGATAAAACATTTCATGACATTCGTCTCCCAACATAAAGTGTGTCATAGTCATAAAGTACCTAAAAGCTTCAATACACTCATATCGTGAAGTACACTTGGCAGGCACAGATTTATGCCACGCTCTCGACATTCTATTCAAACGTTGGCACGTGAAAGGACCCTCGAAATGCGAACAAAAACTTGTGATCCGTTTGTAAGGTCCAAGATATATTTCGTGTCGGAAAATCTGCCAGGTACTCGAGGTATTTTTGTTGGGTTTCATGAAAAATAAAGTTTTTTATTCGGTAATGCAAAACATCATTAGTAGTTGTCACGTGAACTTCAGCTCTAACATAATTCACTCGTTTGGGTACCCCTAATGATAGTTAAGTGTTCAATTTTAGTATCGAATTTCTGGAAGGTTATTCGTGTAAAGCGTTACCATGCACTTAACTACCCCTCATATATGGCAGCTATTATTAGTATTATTATTAAGTTTATATGCAATAGTAAAAGTATGTTGGATGTGCGAAGGGATATTTTAGGGAATTGTAATTTAGTTTATACAGCATGTAACTTAATTAACGCACATCCTGATAGTTTGTTCAGAATCGTGTACTGAATCGATTTATATCATTTGTAATATAGGTAATTTTTTATTCCAAAAATAATTAGAACTACGGAAATTATTGTCATATTAACCATGTACAGTCAAAACAAATTGAAATGGACCGTAAGTTTAAGTAATGACTTTTAAAATCGCAGTTTTATTTGTGTTCATACAAATTCCATCATTTAATTCAAAATAAAGAAAAATAAACTTTATTCTAAGAAGCTAATTTATTAAATAATAATACATGTTAAATTAAAAATTCAGTGTATGCATTACGATTTCAACATAATATTCTAATTGGGGTGTTTGAGGGTGTGCGTTAATTACGTTACATGTCGTATGTGCTACATGTCATGGTCGAACAAGTATCTTGTGTTTTTTGACATCCAAGTCTTTACCTTTTACAGAAAATTTCGATCTCAACAAGGACTACAAAACCAATTGGTGACGAAGGTTGTTAACGACACATCTCAAACTATGTTAAAATTAGCATCTAGCTAAGTGGGAGAACAAAAATTACGCATTTACGTTAAATTTAATAATAAAAAAAATCGAAAGTGGACATCGTATGAGCTCACTGACCAACAGCAACAAAGAACAAGCTTCTTTGTTGTCGTGTGCAGTCCTTAATTTGTTGAATATTATTCAAACTCAAACAATCGTGACCAGTCAATTACTCTTGTCCACTACATATTCACAATACATTTTGTCTACTTACCACAAAACGGACAGTACAAAAATGACTTACGACTATTAGCTCTTCATTAACGACCATCCAACAGATTCCCATTTTGACGAAATTCGATAAATTTTTGACCGCAAAAATCGCCCTGAGGCGATAAAACCCCTACTAAAGGGGGTCCTACCCCTATTATCAATTCCCATTTCAAGGATTTATATAGCAGAGGCATCAATGAACTTACATTAGTGGTAAAAAGAGATTGGCAATATTAGTCAGTGCTTCCATTAACTAAATATATAGTATTTATTAATTAATAGTATATATTTTATATTTTCTATATAAAACGGCAATATCACACATAATAACTTGTTCATGCCAATTAACTCCAGGGGTCTTTTATTACATCTTAGTTCAAAACCAACACAGCTTATATTAAAGAATAACAAGATTCCAAGTCTTTACAACGTGGGATTATACGAAGCGCACGAACCAAATCGAGTAAAATCTAGGGGTGTAAGCTAAAACTCATAGGGAGTGTTATGCGATATGTTCATGCGATAAACAAAATGTAGTTATATACATTATTTAGATGAGAAATATATGACCGTGGAGTGAATAGTAATAAAACCAACGAACACAATGGAGACGGCGCGTAGGCCAGTTTGCTTAATTAAGTGTCTCTGAACAATAAAACCGGCATCTGAGGCGATGTATCTTCTTTAATACTTAATAGTAACGTACTACTTCGTAACTTTTACCTAGTATTATCTGAAAGACTGGGTAGCGTATTACGCCAATCTTTGCACAAAGAAGAGAGGAGGGCCGGAACAGAAGGCTTAGCCAAATTCGAATATATAATGTAACGATTACATTAATTACTAATTCTAATTTATTTATTTAAAGGCGGTCACGATAACATTTTTTGCCAATGTCAAGTGAGAATTGATATCTTTTTAGATATTTGGGTTAGTTAATCGTAATATAAGTATTTACGGCGCAATAGCTGAGTGGAATTATATTAGTTGCTTTGGGATTTACATAAATAGTTTTTGAGCAGTCTTTGATATCATTGTATATGTTAAATGTCATTTGTTCGGACTAATCGAATTGCTAAAATTCCTCAGGGTTTCTGAGCATTTTTTGTACTCACTGTGACAGTAGAGTGATTCTGTTTCCGGGATAATTCTGTTTATTATACCACTAGCTGGTGCCCGCGACTTTGTACGCGACAATTTTGAATGATGACCAATGTAACTACTTACTTCTAGCTTAATCTAAAAAATATAACATTTAAAACAAATAAGCAATATAAATTGAATAAAACCTAACCTATAAATAACCTTACTAAGAAATAAATGAAAGACTAATTTGCTACTGTTATTTACAAAAAGGACCCGATATCATCAAGCAAAAATCAAAGAATACATATCAATTGTCCTTAAGTATAGTCAGTAAGTTAAATAAAGTAAAATAATAATCAACGATGCATTAATCACAAAGGTAACTCCCATTAGATTAGGTTGCGACATTTTGTGAACGAAACCATAGCGCGATCAAAAACGATGATTACGCCATCTACTAACAAAAATATAAACTTGTAAAGCGGTAAAATTAAGATATGTGCATATATTTTGGGCGAGATTTAGGCGATCATCTATTGATTCAGTTTTGGACTACCTTTTATTTCAAGCATTTATTTATTTTAACCGATATGCTAATTAAGTTCCGCGATCTGAAACGACATTAACGCCATCTAGTTACAAAATTGTGAACTTGTAGACCAGTAAAATTGAAATGATGTTTTTTGGGTGCGATCATCTCGACACCAACAATTTATACTACGCCAACTCAAATTTTAGATAAAATCGTTTTTTATCCCAATTTGATTAAAATGTCGTTATTTTGATTTGTTATAAAATTTACCAAAAAAAAAGAAGTTACAAATCTTATAAAACGCTAAATCTTTACTTAGACGACAACGACCACGACATTTTAAGCTACTTGGCATATGAAACAATTTTTTTTAAATTTGAGTTTGCTTATATTGTTGGTGGCGATCTATTGAATCAGTTTTGGATTACCTTTTTTTAACAACAAATTATTCCCTGGATTGCTTTATTTTTAACTGAAAGACCAAAATCCAATTTACATGCGTTTAACTAAAAAAATACAGACTTTCATACAAACTTACATCGCCTATTCTAGTCGTCCTTAGGGGTGGAATTTCCAAAAATCCTGAAATATATACTTATAATTTTTAAATGAAAGGCCATATACCAATTTTCATGCGTTTACCTCAAAATTGTCACATTTTTCATACAAACTTACACCCCCTATTTTACGCTCTTGGGGCTGGAATTTTCAAAAATGCTGAAATGTATATTTTTTATTTTTAACTAAAAAGCCAAATACCAATTTTCATGCGTTTAACTTAAAAATTGTCACATTTTCCATACAAACTTACATGCCCTATTTTTCGCCCTTGGGGGTGGAATATCCAAAAATCCTGAAATACTTGATTTTTTTATTTTTAACTGGAAGGCCAAATACCAATTTTTATGCCTTAAACTTCAAAAACGGCAAAGTTTCATACTAACTTAGGGGTTGAATTTCGAAAAATCCTTCCTTATTCCTTGTCTACATTATAAAGCAAACATTTGTGCAAAATTTCAGCTTTCTAGGTCCAAGGGTTTGGGCTGGGCGTTGATGAGTCAGTCAGTCAGTCAGGACTTGTCTTTTTATTTATATAGATTTGTCAGAGGTTTCTAGTTTGTTAGCAAAATGGTAAAAATACTTTTATAGGACCACGTCTGTTCGTCTAAATTGTGAAAAAGGCTCTTTAGATTTAAAATTGTGACAAAGGCACTTTACATTTAAGAGAACGTATATATTCGTAAATGTTACATAATTTATATTTTTTATCTCAATAGAGTAAGAAATATTTACATAAGGCATACAAAAGAAAAACTGGAAGTGCTGTAATACATATCTACTTAGGCTTATCACTAAAGTTAGAATGCAAGAAACGACGTCTCTCTGACAAAGAACATCAAGTTCTGTCACGGGGCGTCAGGGAGTCGTTCATACTCACCGGTTATTCATAATTCTATAATACATCGGTGGCTTTTTAACGATTCTGAACAAATAAATTGCAGAATAACCCAATTTCCATTGACAACCGAATGCATTAAAGAAACATTTTTGATAAATTATTTCGTATTTTATTCAAGCGTCCTTTACCAGTTTCCCTCGTTCCATTTTATTAGTCACACAAAAGTAATAAACGATCTGTCATTTAATTTAAAATGTCATTAGAGTTCCAGTTATAACGAAAAGTGTAAAATATACACAGGAGTAGATCGTAAAAGCACAGTTAGTTGTTTTTTAGTAACGTAGAAGCCTTCAACCAAGTGATATACTATGTACTTACATATATGGAGGGGGCCTGCAGAGGTATTCTATTTTCAAAATAAGAACAGTAAGAGATGTTATGCCTGAATAATGTGAAAGATTTTGTACAGTGGGTTTTTCATTACGTTTTCTGTATTTGATAAAGTTTTGTTGTTCAACCGCAGATAATGAAGTCCTGGGATCGAATACCGGGTCGGGTCCAAAAATTATTTTGGGATTTTTCCGTAAAGATAATTTCTCAGTATCAGCCTGATGTCTGGGAGTAGCCGGTATAATGTCCCCGTGACTCGGAGAGCACGCAAAGCTGTCGGTCCTGTACCTGACCTCTTTCCGGTCGTGTCGCTAGTCGTCCCATAGGATCATGTGAGTGATGGAATAGAAAGTGCCCCTGTGCTTGCGCACACACTTGTGCACTATAATATGTCCTGCTAGCTGGCTAGTCTCCATTCAGACTGGCCGCCGTGGCCGTAATTCAGTCGGGAGGACATTATTACATCATTAAAATTCATTTTTGTGAAGATGCAACACATATATCAATTTATGTATCTTGAATAAATACTATGGTATCGACTAAAAAGGAAATACAATAGTTTGAAATAATGTTTTACTTATTTAATATAACTCTTTGCCATTGGTCCACGATCGCACAGCTTATTATCGATTCTCGAGTAAGCTTCGCCGGACGGACAGTATCGACCGAGCCGCGCTTAAACCACTGCGGTGGTAATAGCATCCACTGAAATTGTTCTTTCGGATTGGATCTGATACTACAATTAAAGCGAGAACGTCGTCTATTACTTTCAACTCTTAGTGACTGATCGAAGAATAAAAAATCCACATAGTTTTTTACACAAAATTTTTCTACACAGTTCTTAATGTAATCTATACATATAATAAAATCGTAGGAAAGTCAAAACTGTACATTAAATATTTTTTATAAAGGATACTTGGGGCGTGATCTACAATCGATATCGAAGCCAAAAATATAGTTTTTAGAATTTTTGTCTGTTTGTCTGTATGTATGTCCGGGCTAAACTCATAAAGTACTGCATGGATTTACTTAAAATTTTGCATGAATATTACTAAGAGCTCGGGTCAACATATAGGCTACATATTATTACGCTATCATCTAAGGGGGAGAAGCTGGAATAATTTATAAAGTTTAACGCGGGTAAAACCGCGGGGCACAGCTAGTATTTAAATATATGACGTTCTTTTTAGATTAAAATTTACAGTTAGGCTCGCAAACCCGCGCTGGAGGGTTCTATAGGGCTCTTTGAGCCTCGGCTCAGGGCGTTTCTGACGACGTGGAGACTCATGAGAGGGTCGATTTATAGGGACTGCACTTCGGCGCAGTCATGTGTCCGGTTCGAGTCCCGCACAGGACAATTATTTAAGTGACTCCTGAGTTGTTGTTATGAGTCTGGGTTTGCTATATAAAGTGATACTATATAAAGAAGTTTATTTTATTGTTGTCATTATACACATATGTATATTGTATATACATGGAGAACAAATTAGTATTATTTCTATAAAAAAATATAGTGTATGTAAGCAACAATCGTTCCATGTTAATACCCAAAGGCATGGGTTGCCCTTCAGATTGATCGGAAGGGGCATTGTATCGATATAATAATAATAATATTCTGGTACATTATTTATACACGGCCATCTGATCCCAAACTAAGCAGAGCTTGTACCATGGAAACTAGATAACTGATATACTACATATAATACTTTTCTTTTGTAAATACATACTTATATAGATTATTACACACATACTCAGGACAAACGTCTTGTTCATGCACACAAATGTCTGTCCTGGGTGGGAATCGAACCCCCGACCTCCGGCGTAAAAAGCAAGCATTTGCCAACCACGCCAACAACTGCATATGAATGCAGTGTGCCTACACTTCTCTTGTTCTTTGTTTTCTTATTTCTGGCGTGTTCTAGCGCAGTATAATCTGAGAGTTATGTTAAATAAATATTATTAATATGAAAAATAAAAGCCCCATCCACAAAGAGATTTAAAATTTTGCATAACTGTTTACAAACTTTTAATTAAACTCGGCTTCTTTGCTCAAAGTTTACCTGAGTAATGCACTTGGAAGACTAATACAAAGGCATTATTCAAAGACTTCCAACAACAAACACATTTCAAAGTCAGTGCGTGCTATAATTGTTGTAGGGAGAGTTATAATGCATTAGTATTCGATGGTAAATTTCTACTCTCAAATGAATGTTTGACAAGAACACATAATTCTATACATTTTTTATCAGAAAAAGTGCTATTGTATATGATTCATTAATATCTTAAATAATTATCATCATCATATCAGCCGAAAGACGCCCAATGTTAAACAAAGGCCTTCCCCAAAGATCGCCACAATTGCCGGTCTTGCGCTATCCAGCGACCCCACAAGATCATCGGTCCATCTTGTATGTAGGGCGTCTGCCCACACTGCGTCTCCCGGTTCATCAAATCGTCAATCTTTGTGCCCTAAATAATTATATTAATTAATAACTTTGGTGTGTAGCTGACGGCAAAAAGTATCGCATCTCATTTCATCCCATAGAAGTAAACCCGAGGGAATAATATCCCACAAAACGGGCAGCAGCGTCTCTCTGTGTCAGCCACCCCGTCTGCCAAGCGTGGTGATTAAAAATAAATAAATAAATAAAAAAAGTTTTTATTCACGTAGACTTTAAAAAGCGCTTGCAAATAGTCAGAACATATTCGTAGTAATATATAATTAATTTATAATTATTTCTAGGTACATATAGATATTTAGGTACACGGATTGTAGGAAATAATTTACAATAAGATTTATTTTATAACAGTAACGATATTTAACTAACTTAAATTAAGTTATTGTCAAGGATCATGTGTAGGTTTAATGATCAAAATTTTAAATTATGACATATCCCTCCAAATGAGAGACACATATCCATTGCGGAAATCTTTTGGGTAGGATTTTTGTTAAGCAGTGGAACTCAATCGGCTGACATAATGATGATGATGAATAATTTTTTATATATTTTTTGTTTTTATATAGTTGGAACATAACTCATATCGTTAATATACTAATTGTTTTCAAATATGTTTCTTATAAAATGTATAAGGTATAGTAGAGCCAATTTAATAGATCAACGGTCAACGTTGAAAATCGGTTCCGGACCATTTATGACGTTACATGTGGTCACGTGAAAGCCGATTTAACGATTGATTAAGTCATTTTTAACCTTTATCTTTTAGAACGCCATTCACGAAAACGATGTTCGGCGACTTAGCCGGTAGCCCGCCAGATGGCATTAATAAATGTTTCAACAACAAAGATGTTAAAATATAATATGATAATTTAATAAACTTTATTAATATACTACATTGACACTTAAATACCCATTCTCAGTGGATCTTATTCGTCATTATATTAAATTAAATTAGTCTTAAGTGAATACCTATACTAGGGCCAATTTAATAGATCACATTTGACATCTGTCAGTTACTAGTAAAGTGAATTGTAAAATTACATTAATTGGTAATTATTACAATAAAGATAAGTCGTAATTGAGAAAACATTAAGCAAATGTGCAGTTCAAACTACGAAAAAATCAATAATATTATTTGCCCGCCGGTTAAGGTTACGTTGTTACTACCTAAACCACTGTGCCACCCGCGTAATAATATAAGCTGAACTAATCTATATAAGTATTCAGACGGCAGCATTTAGGCTTTAACACATACACGACTAAGCAAACACCTTATACCTACATCTACAAATTATACTCGCCTAGCTCGCTTATTACCTTATAGAGTACAATAAAGGCTAACTAGCCAAAGCAGAGATCTCGCTGTCCGTAATACCTTGGTTTGTACTATTGGATTATGTCAGTCAAATGTCCTCTACTGCTTGTCAAAGGCAACCCCCATAAATCTCCACAATGGAATTGTGTCGGGTTGGCGCTGCTGCCTATTCTCTGGTACGTCTTAAGACGATGCTTGCACTAGGGATGACACCCATGTGTCGTGGGGTGCTTTATTTATTTATTTCCAAATTACACACTATCATTACAGTTATACAACAAACTGAAATTATCATACTTATTACTTATTACACAATATTAACCAATATCAAAATGCTTATTAGTATATTTATAACCTTTGTAAAATGGCTACGAATATTATTGGCTATTTTTTTTACGAACACAAAGTACACCAAGAATCAGAACAACTGCTTATATGACACACAAATAGTTATCCTGTGCGGGAATCGATCACGGGACACGAAGTCGCGAGGCGACTGTGATTTTGACATACATTTTATATTTGTTAATAACGTTTCCGACTCACACCTAAGCACCGTCGTCGTCCCAAGCACGTCTTGGACGACCCAGACGACGAGATCACCGTATACCTAGAACAGATAAAGTCAATCAGCGACTCTCGCAACATAGCCCACCAACCGATACTTCGTACTCGCCGGATAAGAATATGACCACGAACGCGTCGCGACCACCAGCGCCCTCCATGACCCTTAGTTTGCATTCGTATCGATGAAAAGCCCTCTCCGGACCTAAACCGGAAGAGCGGCCCGCGTCGCGTATTAACGTAGAGCGAAAGTTGCACAAAACATAACTAACATAAATGATAGGCCCTCTCGCATCTCCCCGCCAGTAACCGTCTGGAGTCAAGATTCGAACCCCTAATCCCTCGTTTTATATTTCTAGACGGTTGGAGCCCACGCTCGCTTCTATAGTCCGGTGAAGACTCCAAAGCTAACTGAATTCGCCATGTTAAAAAAAAAATATTATTAACATCAACGACCATGCTTGCCTTCTTAGGAATAATATGCCGCCAAAGCAATTTTTAGATATCTTTTTAGATATTTGGGTTAGTTAATCGTAATATAAGTATTTACGGCGCAATAGCTGAGTGGAATTATATTAGTTGCTTTGGGATTTACATAAATAGTTTTTGAGCAGTCTTTGATATCATTGTATATGTTAAATGTCATTTGTTCGGACTAATCGAATTGCTAAAATTCCTCAGGGTTTCTGAGCATTTTTTGTACTCACTGTGACAGTAGAGTGATTCTGTTTCCGGGATAATTCTGTTTATTATACCACTAGCTGGTGCCCGCGACTTTGTACGCGACAATTTTGAATGATGACCAATGTAACTACTTACTTCTAGCTTAATCTAAAAAATATAACATTTAAAACAAATAAGCAATATAAATTGAATAAAACCTAACCTATAAATAACCTTACTAAGAAATAAATGAAAGACTAATTTGCTACTGTTATTTACAAAAAGGACCCGATATCATCAAGCAAAAATCAAAGAATACATATCAATTGTCCTTAAGTATAGTCAGTAAGTTAAATAAAGTAAAATAATAATCAACGATGCATTAATCACAAAGGTAACTCCCATTAGATTAGGTTGCGACATTTTGTGAACGAAACCATAGCGCGATCAAAAACGATGATTACGCCATCTACTAACAAAAATATAAACTTGTAAAGCGGTAAAATTAAGATATGTGCATATATTTTGGGCGAGATTTAGGCGATCATCTATTGATTCAGTTTTGGACTACCTTTTATTTCAAGCATTTATTTATTTTAACCGATATGCTAATTAAGTTCCGCGATCTGAAACGACATTAACGCCATCTAGTTACAAAATTGTGAACTTGTAGACCAGTAAAATTGAAATGATGTTTTTTGGGTGCGATCATCTCGACACCAACAATTTATACTACGCCAACTCAAATTTTAGATAAAATCGTTTTTTATCCCAATTTGATTAAAATGTCGTTATTTTGATTTGTTATAAAATTTACCAAAAAAAAAGAAGTTACAAATCTTATAAAACGCTAAATCTTTACTTAGACGACAACGACCACGACATTTTAAGCTACTTGGCATATGAAACAATTTTTTTTAAATTTGAGTTTGCTTATATTGTTGGTGGCGATCTATTGAATCAGTTTTGGATTACCTTTTTTTAACAACAAATTATTCCCTGGATTGCTTTATTTTTAACTGAAAGACCAAAATCCAATTTACATGCGTTTAACTAAAAAAATACAGACTTTCATACAAACTTACATCGCCTATTCTAGTCGTCCTTAGGGGTGGAATTTCCAAAAATCCTGAAATATATACTTATAATTTTTAAATGAAAGGCCATATACCAATTTTCATGCGTTTACCTCAAAATTGTCACATTTTTCATACAAACTTACACCCCCTATTTTACGCTCTTGGGGCTGGAATTTTCAAAAATGCTGAAATGTATATTTTTTATTTTTAACTAAAAAGCCAAATACCAATTTTCATGCGTTTAACTTAAAAATTGTCACATTTTCCATACAAACTTACATGCCCTATTTTTCGCCCTTGGGGGTGGAATATCCAAAAATCCTGAAATACTTGATTTTTTTATTTTTAACTGGAAGGCCAAATACCAATTTTTATGCCTTAAACTTCAAAAACGGCAAAGTTTCATACTAACTTAGGGGTTGAATTTCGAAAAATCCTTCCTTATTCCTTGTCTACATTATAAAGCAAACATTTGTGCAAAATTTCAGCTTTCTAGGTCCAAGGGTTTGGGCTGGGCGTTGATGAGTCAGTCAGTCAGTCAGGACTTGTCTTTTTATTTATATAGATTTGTCAGAGGTTTCTAGTTTGTTAGCAAAATGGTAAAAATACTTTTATAGGACCACGTCTGTTCGTCTAAATTGTGAAAAAGGCTCTTTAGATTTAAAATTGTGACAAAGGCACTTTACATTTAAGAGAACGTATATATTCGTAAATGTTACATAATTTATATTTTTTATCTCAATAGAGTAAGAAATATTTACATAAGGCATACAAAAGAAAAACTGGAAGTGCTGTAATACATATCTACTTAGGCTTATCACTAAAGTTAGAATGCAAGAAACGACGTCTCTCTGACAAAGAACATCAAGTTCTGTCACGGGGCGTCAGGGAGTCGTTCATACTCACCGGTTATTCATAATTCTATAATACATCGGTGGCTTTTTAACGATTCTGAACAAATAAATTGCAGAATAACCCAATTTCCATTGACAACCGAATGCATTAAAGAAACATTTTTGATAAATTATTTCGTATTTTATTCAAGCGTCCTTTACCAGTTTCCCTCGTTCCATTTTATTAGTCACACAAAAGTAATAAACGATCTGTCATTTAATTTAAAATGTCATTAGAGTTCCAGTTATAACGAAAAGTGTAAAATATACACAGGAGTAGATCGTAAAAGCACAGTTAGTTGTTTTTTAGTAACGTAGAAGCCTTCAACCAAGTGATATACTATGTACTTACATATATGGAGGGGGCCTGCAGAGGTATTCTATTTTCAAAATAAGAACAGTAAGAGATGTTATGCCTGAATAATGTGAAAGATTTTGTACAGTGGGTTTTTCATTACGTTTTCTGTATTTGATAAAGTTTTGTTGTTCAACCGCAGATAATGAAGTCCTGGGATCGAATACCGGGTCGGGTCCAAAAATTATTTTGGGATTTTTCCGTAAAGATAATTTCTCAGTATCAGCCTGATGTCTGGGAGTAGCCGGTATAATGCCCCCGTGACTCGGAGAGCACGCAAAGCTGTCGGTCCTGTACCTGACCTCTTTCCGGTCGTGTCGCTAGTCGTCCCATAGGATCATGTGAGTGATGGAATAGAAAGTGCCCCTGTGCTTGCGCACACACTTGTGCACTATAATATGTCCTGCTAGCTGGCTAGTCTCCATTCAGACTGGCCGCCGTGGCCGTAATTCAGTCGGGAGGACATTATTACATCATTAAAATTCATTTTTGTGAAGATGCAACACATATATCAATTTATGTATCTTGAATAAATACTATGGTATCGACTAAAAAGGAAATACAATAGTTTGAAATAATGTTTTACTTATTTAATATAACTCTTTGCCATTGGTCCACGATCGCACAGCTTATTATCGATTCTCGAGTAAGCTTCGCCGGACGGACAGTATCGACCGAGCCGCGCTTAAACCACTGCGGTGGTAATAGCATCCACTGAAATTGTTCTTTCGGATTGGATCTGATACTACAATTAAAGCGAGAACGTCGTCTATTACTTTCAACTCTTAGTGACTGATCGAAGAATAAAAAATCCACATAGTTTTTTACACAAAATTTTTCTACACAGTTCTTAATGTAATCTATACATATAATAAAATCGTAGGAAAGTCAAAACTGTACATTAAATATTTTTTATAAAGGATACTTGGGGCGTGATCTACAATCGATATCGAAGCCAAAAATATAGTTTTTAGAATTTTTGTCTGTTTGTCTGTATGTATGTCCGGGCTAAACTCATAAAGTACTGCATGGATTTACTTAAAATTTTGCATGAATATTACTAAGAGCTCGGGTCAACATATAGGCTACATATTATTACGCTATCATCTAAGGGGGAGAAGCTGGAATAATTTATAAAGTTTAACGCGGGTAAAACCGCGGGGCACAGCTAGTATTTAAATATATGACGTTCTTTTTAGATTAAAATTTACAGTTAGGCTCGCAAACCCGCGCTGGAGGGTTCTATAGGGCTCTTTGAGCCTCGGCTCAGGGCGTTTCTGACGACGTGGAGACTCATGAGAGGGTCGATTTATAGGGACTGCACTTCGGCGCAGTCATGTGTCCGGTTCGAGTCCCGCACAGGACAATTATTTAAGTGACTCCTGAGTTGTTGTTATGAGTCTGGGTTTGCTATATAAAGTGATACTATATAAAGAAGTTTATTTTATTGTTGTCATTATACACATATGTATATTGTATATACATGGAGAACAAATTAGTATTATTTCTATAAAAAAATATAGTGTATGTAAGCAACAATCGTTCCATGTTAATACCCAAAGGCATGGGTTGCCCTTCAGATTGATCGGAAGGGGCATTGTATCGATATAATAATAATAATATTCTGGTACATTATTTATACACGGCCATCTGATCCCAAACTAAGCAGAGCTTGTACCATGGAAACTAGATAACTGATATACTACATATAATACTTTTCTTTTGTAAATACATACTTATATAGATTATTACACACATACTCAGGACAAACGTCTTGTTCATGCACACAAATGTCTGTCCTGGGTGGGAATCGAACCCCCGACCTCCGGCGTAAAAAGCAAGCATTTGCCAACCACGCCAACAACTGCATATGAATGCAGTGTGCCTACACTTCTCTTGTTCTTTGTTTTCTTATTTCTGGCGTGTTCTAGCGCAGTATAATCTGAGAGTTATGTTAAATAAATATTATTAATATGAAAAATAAAAGCCCCATCCACAAAGAGATTTAAAATTTTGCATAACTGTTTACAAACTTTTAATTAAACTCGGCTTCTTTGCTCAAAGTTTACCTGAGTAATGCACTTGGAAGACTAATACAAAGGCATTATTCAAAGACTTCCAACAACAAACACATTTCAAAGTCAGTGCGTGCTATAATTGTTGTAGGGAGAGTTATAATGCATTAGTATTCGATGGTAAATTTCTACTCTCAAATGAATGTTTGACAAGAACACATAATTCTATACATTTTTTATCAGAAAAAGTGCTATTGTATATGATTCATTAATATCTTAAATAATTATCATCATCATATCAGCCGAAAGACGCCCAATGTTAAACAAAGGCCTTCCCCAAAGATCGCCACAATTGCCGGTCTTGCGCTATCCAGCGACCCCACAAGATCATCGGTCCATCTTGTATGTAGGGCGTCTGCCCACACTGCGTCTCCCGGTTCATCAAATCGTCAATCTTTGTGCCCTAAATAATTATATTAATTAATAACTTTGGTGTGTAGCTGACGGCAAAAAGTATCGCATCTCATTTCATCCCATAGAAGTAAACCCGAGGGAATAATATCCCACAAAACGGGCAGCAGCGTCTCTCTGTGTCAGCCACCCCGTCTGCCAAGCGTGGTGATTAAAAATAAATAAATAAATAAAAAAAGTTTTTATTCACGTAGACTTTAAAAAGCGCTTGCAAATAGTCAGAACATATTCGTAGTAATATATAATTAATTTATAATTATTTCTAGGTACATATAGATATTTAGGTACACGGATTGTAGGAAATAATTTACAATAAGATTTATTTTATAACAGTAACGATATTTAACTAACTTAAATTAAGTTATTGTCAAGGATCATGTGTAGGTTTAATGATCAAAATTTTAAATTATGACATATCCCTCCAAATGAGAGACACATATCCATTGCGGAAATCTTTTGGGTAGGATTTTTGTTAAGCAGTGGAACTCAATCGGCTGACATAATGATGATGATGAATAATTTTTTATATATTTTTTGTTTTTATATAGTTGGAACATAACTCATATCGTTAATATACTAATTGTTTTCAAATATGTTTCTTATAAAATGTATAAGGTATAGTAGAGCCAATTTAATAGATCAACGGTCAACGTTGAAAATCGGTTCCGGACCATTTATGACGTTACATGTGGTCACGTGAAAGCCGATTTAACGATTGATTAAGTCATTTTTAACCTTTATCTTTTAGAACGCCATTCACGAAAACGATGTTCGGCGACTTAGCCGGTAGCCCGCCAGATGGCATTAATAAATGTTTCAACAACAAAGATGTTAAAATATAATATGATAATTTAATAAACTTTATTAATATACTACATTGACACTTAAATACCCATTCTCAGTGGATCTTATTCGTCATTATATTAAATTAAATTAGTCTTAAGTGAATACCTATACTAGGGCCAATTTAATAGATCACATTTGACATCTGTCAGTTACTAGTAAAGTGAATTGTAAAATTACATTAATTGGTAATTATTACAATAAAGATAAGTCGTAATTGAGAAAACATTAAGCAAATGTGCAGTTCAAACTACGAAAAAATCAATAATATTATTTGCCCGCCGGTTAAGGTTACGTTGTTACTACCTAAACCACTGTGCCACCCGCGTAATAATATAAGCTGAACTAATCTATATAAGTATTCAGACGGCAGCATTTAGGCTTTAACACATACACGACTAAGCAAACACCTTATACCTACATCTACAAATTATACTCGCCTAGCTCGCTTATTACCTTATAGAGTACAATAAAGGCTAACTAGCCAAAGCAGAGATCTCGCTGTCCGTAATACCTTGGTTTGTACTATTGGATTATGTCAGTCAAATGTCCTCTACTGCTTGTCAAAGGCAACCCCCATAAATCTCCACAATGGAATTGTGTCGGGTTGGCGCTGCTGCCTATTCTCTGGTACGTCTTAAGACGATGCTTGCACTAGGGATGACACCCATGTGTCGTGGGGTGCTTTATTTATTTATTTCCAAATTACACACTATCATTACAGTTATACAACAAACTGAAATTATCATACTTATTACTTATTACACAATATTAACCAATATCAAAATGCTTATTAGTATATTTATAACCTTTGTAAAATGGCTACGAATATTATTGGCTATTTTTTTTACGAACACAAAGTACACCAAGAATCAGAACAACTGCTTATATGACACACAAATAGTTATCCTGTGCGGGAATCGATCACGGGACACGAAGTCGCGAGGCGACTGTGATTTTGACATACATTTTATATTTGTTAATAACGTTTCCGACTCACACCTAAGCACCGTCGTCGTCCCAAGCACGTCTTGGACGACCCAGACGACGAGATCACCGTATACCTAGAACAGATAAAGTCAATCAGCGACTCTCGCAACATAGCCCACCAACCGATACTTCGTACTCGCCGGATAAGAATATGACCACGAACGCGTCGCGACCACCAGCGCCCTCCATGACCCTTAGTTTGCATTCGTATCGATGAAAAGCCCTCTCCGGACCTAAACCGGAAGAGCGGCCCGCGTCGCGTATTAACGTAGAGCGAAAGTTGCACAAAACATAACTAACATAAATGATAGGCCCTCTCGCATCTCCCCGCCAGTAACCGTCTGGAGTCAAGATTCGAACCCCTAATCCCTCGTTTTATATTTCTAGACGGTTGGAGCCCACGCTCGCTTCTATAGTCCGGTGAAGACTCCAAAGCTAACTGAATTCGCCATGTTAAAAAAAAAATATTATTAACATCAACGACCATGCTTGCCTTCTTAGGAATAATATGCCGCCAAAGCAAAATGTGCGTCGTTAAACTTGGTTAATGTACGTTCCGCTTATATGAACATATAGAGCACGAAATATTTTTAGCTGCGCTCGTTAATCAAAGGGGACGGGTGAAATGTCGCGTAATTACGTTGAAACCACGAATAGAGTTGGAGTGATAACAGTAACTTATCAGAGCTTACTGACAGACTACGAGATTTATATCATGTCACCACCTCAGCTCCGGAAGTTTGTTATCCGCCGTACGCTCCGCTGCACAACTTGAAGGGCAAGGGAAGCTTCGTCGCTTCAAACACACAAGTTAGTCAGCACATAAAACGTCTAGAAACTTATATGATGAATTGTGAAACTGCACTCAATTCGTACCGTCATTCTGAATTCAACTTTGCATTTTCTACGTATACCGCTTCATCTTCAGAAATAAATTACATTTTTTTTTATTCATACACGGCAATCTGATCCCAAACTAAGCAAAGCTTGTACTTACTATGGAAACCAGATAACTGCAATACTACATATACTACTTTTCTTTTGTAAATACATACTTATATAGATAATTACACCCCGACTGCACCCAAATTTCATTTTAAGTTCATATTTCCAAAAATAAAATACAATACTTCCGCATGTTGGGAGTACTCCTAGTTGTGTAATTCGATAAAACTCAATACATTTGGAGGGTAGTCTATTGATCCGCGAGGCTAGCTACAAACTTCATTTGTAAGGCGACCAATCCTTTTTTACTCTGTTCCGTCATGTTTATGTAAGAACGAATGCCTGACTGAGAGGAGATAACATTTGCTACATATATGTGTCTACATGTGTATCAGGTAAACTTCTAACACCAACGTGTGAGTGATACCACTAGTACACCGCGATTCTTGTATACTGACAGGACTCCGTTTCAAATAACAGTTTTAATTTAGAACTTTTTTCCTAGTTGATAAATGTTGGCTATATTTTTAAAACCGTTAGGTTGTTTCTGGGCTTATTTTTTCTACAAAATGAAGCAGCTGTCTGAGAAATAAGCATATCGGCTGGAATTAAATGGAATTAAGTAATCAAAAATAATATTTATTATGGCGGTGTGAAGCCTCGTGTATTTTCCATGATTAAGCTCAAACCAATAAGTATACTTAATTGAATTTAATCAGTTTCCTAAATGTTCCACAGAATTAAAGGTAACAAATAGTACAATAAAACTGGTAATTAAATACTTTATTACAGAATTAGGAATAGGTACCTAATAAGCAGAAATTATGGGACATACGAAATGATTTCCTTTCATGTGCTCCAAAGCTTTGCCAAATATTACGCGTGTTTAAATTTGCGTTTGAACCCTTTAAAATACTTCGAGGGTTTCCAAATTTCTCTTCGACAATTTAGATATAATTAGTCGTGATATTAATTACTTTAATTTAAATAGCCATCGTTTATTTTAATGGACTTAAGTGGTCTTAGTTGTTTCCGAGCAAGAGGCACAATTTTCATTCATTCACCAACTTAAACAAACAGAATCCTTTTAATAAAACTACCTGGGCAGAAATGTTTTGTTCTACCGACTTCAAAAAGACTTGGTCTTTAATTCTTTTCGTATTTTTTTAATTTCCTGATTGCGTCGTAGTTTGAAAAAAGCAATTTTGAGTTGTTTTTATTCGTATTGAAATCCGTCCGTAATGACACTGTTTTATAAGAAGTAATATAATTATCTATTACATATAATAAAATCGTAGGAAAGTCAAAACTGTACATTAAATATTTTTTAAAAGGATGGAAGGCGTGATCTACAATCGACATCGAAGCCAAAAATATAGTTTTTTGAATTTTTGTCTGTGTGTCTGTTTGTCTGTATGTATGTCCGGGGTAAACTCATAAAGTACTGCATGGATTTACTTCAAATTTTGCATGAATATTACTAAGAGGTCGGGTCAACATATAGGCTACATATTATCACGCTATCACTTACGGGGGAGGAGCAGTGATAATTTATAAAATTTAACGCAAGTAAAACCGCGGGGCACAGCTAGTATTATATAAGATGTGATAATAAAACTTTATTGATTTTAAGCATATTGTTGTAGGTATCTCTAAATGAAAATCACAGCTAATTAGTACTTAAACATAAATAAATTGTAATGAATCATTGTATGTCGATGGTGTATCGTTCATAAATCCTACTAATATTATAAACTAGCTGTGCCCCGCGGTTTTACCCGCGTTAAACTTCATAAATTATCACAGCTCCTCCCCCGTAGGTGATAGCGTAATAATATGTAGCCTATATGTTGACCCAACCTCCTAAATCCATGCAGTACTTTTTGAGATTAGCCCGGACATACATACAGACAAACAGACACACAGACAAGAATTCTAAAAATTATATTTTTGGCTGCGATATCAATTGTAGATCACGCCCAAAGTATCCTTTTTAAAAAATATTCAATGTACAGTTTTGACTTTTCTACGATTTTATTATATGTATAGATGCGAAAGGTCGTGAGTATCGATGTATGGATGTTTGTTCCTCTTTCACGCAATAATTACCGAACGGATTTAGATAAGACTTTGTAGGTATTGTAATATACCTTTTATTCGATTAACACATAGGCTTCTGTTAATAAAGTTTAACGCGGGTAAAAAAACGAGGAACATCCTGTAAATAACTATATTTGTAATTAATTTGTCAATGAATATACATTTCAATTGATGTCATTTAGTAGTTTATTATATATTTATTTATTATTTTAGTAACTTAATTTGGAATGCTTAATGCAACGCTGTCGTCTTCCTCTTTGAGTTGGGCGTTAATAGCTACGACACAGTTCTTAACTAATGTAGCTATTATCGAACACAACTAAATGGTACTAGTATGTTTTTGTTAAAATAAAGAATATCATTATCGTATTATATTAATAGTGGCAAAAATTGAAACAGAGCTACTCATGCAGATGAGCAGATTAAAGAATACACTTGTATTCTTTAGTGAAATAGAAAATATGATGAATGATTCTTCACTCCGGGCTAATGCTACTGAGGACTCGGGATTTAAAACTCACACTACCACTAGACAAACGTGACAAGGAGTATTTAGCTATAACACAGTAAAGATTACTGAACAATAGAAATTTGTGTGACTCTTAGACAACGTATATATCATACTAATATTATAAAGCCGAAAGTTTGTGAGTGTGTATGTTTGTTACTTCTTCACGTCGAAACAGCTAGAGTGATTTCAATAAAATTTGGTATGGTGTTAGCTGACACCCTAGATAAACACATAGGCTATAATGTATGAAGTTTAACGCGGGTTAAACTATGGGGCACAGCTAGTTAATCAATATTTATTTCTTCAACCTAGTCAAGTAAAGTATCAAAATATATCAATATGAATATTTCAAATTCATATTGTTTGTAATGACATTTTTATAACGAAAAAATATTGAAGAAAGCTTCGGAGCACATTCCTTATTGAATGAGAAACTTTCGGTTTCATTTTCTATTACGCCTCGGCTCTCCCGAGATATTAATATCGGCTTTCAAAAATAAAAAGCTCCCATCTGACTGTTAAACTGCCCACAGAATCAAATTTAAACTTTGCGTACTTCTGATATCTACTTAACTTTTATCTCCTAACGTCTGAAGGGTCTGAAAATGCCCGGTTCGGCCATGATTCGATTTCATTTAAACTTTTTGTATAGTGTTTCCTTTCGTCCTTGTCCGCTTTTAGCAATAACGTAAATATATAACAATGACAATTAATTTTATTCAATAGGATTTGGCTTACCTAAGAGACAAAAATACACAATTGATGCAAGCATGATAAGATATTCGTTCATCTCTTAAGTGCGCTATTTATATTTATTTGAGTGAATTAATGTTTCAATTGACAGTCAGAGACATAGACAGTCGCCTCTCCCCTTACACGTGTCAGGTTGTTCCCAGACCTCCATAATTTTATTACCACCACCTCCACGACTGTTATTTTTGTACATTTATAATTATCAGGACATCCAAGAAATATAAAGTACAGTCAACATGTACAAGGTTTTATGTTTTAGATAATGAATCGCGAAGATAATTTTTAATAGATATCAATTTACTAAGAATCATCTTCCATTTATTTTCACTTTGTTTTTTGTTTCTAAAGCTCTTGTTTAGTGAAAATAGCTTTCTATAGTTAATAAGCATCGTTCATGCTCTCAATCAATACAAAATACTAAATCGTTAAAAGTAAACTATTTTCTACCTAACCTACCTAATAAATGTGCTTGAGACAAGATCATAATTATATACAATTTATATGTAGGTCGTAAGTAGTTAGGTAAAGCACATGTAAATTATTTACACTGAAGTTTAAATTATTTATTTGTAAGAGTTTTTTTTATATATATGTTTATGCATATGTCCCACAAAACCGTGTTACCGGTTTGACTGTGGGATCGAGTCTCTGTACAGCAACTATTTTTCTTTATAACATTACATGATGCATTAAATTATGTCTAACAGGTGTTTGTATTAATTTAATTTTCTTTTTTATGAGGGTTAAACTGTGATTTCTAATATGTGATAATATTAAACCGTTATATTTGTATATCTGTACAATTTTTTTTGTAGTTACTCATTAAGTTTTGTATAAGTGATTATCTGGACTGTTATTAAAATCGGAGTTTGATTATATTGAAGCATTGCATATCGTCACAACGTATAACGATAATCGTAGTTAAGCATATCCAACCTATTTACACTGATTTATTAAATCTTATATTCGTAAGAGTTAATATTTTATAATATAAGGTTGATTATCTGTGATTGGCTGGACTGTGATTGAAGTCAGCATAAATACTTCTAATAAATGAATAATCACACATAATATATACAAATACCCATTTTATTTCATCAAATCCAAGTGGTTTTTAAATTTTTTTCTTCCTGACCGTACTTAAAAAGATGTGTATGGATGTGGGAAAGAAAATAATATTTGATATTTTAATTTTAATTGTCGTGGAGGTAGGAGGAACTAATATATGAAAGTTTATTTTTCGAGAACAATGGGTTGTGGATGTCTGGGAATAAGCCCACGTGTCTCGGGTGCGATTCCCGAACCTGACAACTATTTTTATGACAAATAAGAGTCTTGGTGTATTTTGTGTCCGCCCAATATATTTTTGTAAAGTACCCCACGACTACAGGATTCAATTACGTAGTGCGGGCGCTGACTCAAAAAATGATTTTTATTTTCATAAATATAATAGCGAGGCAAACGAGCAAGTGTTAAGCGGTTACCTGATGGTAAGTGATCATCGCCGCCCAAGGACACTCGCAACACCAGTTGCCAGCCTTTAAGAAACGAATAGACTCGCTTCTTGAAGGTTGCCATGTAATGCTATATGTTCAAGCGCAGTCGCGAATCGGTTGCCTGAAAGAGATCGCTTATAACGAGGCTGCCAGTAGCATTATATGTTTTAAAATATGTTCCTTATGCAATAAAGTGTACTAACTTCTTCTTTCTCCATATTTGTGACCGAGAATTGTAATTAAATGTGATTTTTTGTTACAGTTGGCGATATATGCGGGGTACGCGGTGAT
The DNA here is from genome assembly GCA_951640165.1 of Pseudoips prasinana. NCBI lineage: Eukaryota > Metazoa > Arthropoda > Insecta > Lepidoptera > Nolidae > Pseudoips > Pseudoips prasinana. Next base: position 27,829,128 of record OX621236.1, on the reverse strand, counting down.
GGCTTTCCTGGCATCATTTGTAATTTCAATAGCCTTCGAGGCACCAGCAGTGAAGCTCCTTAAGATCATCAGCGGCACGACGCGGAGTCAGAAGACAGAATCATAGTTCACTATAATACATGCACCCAGGGGCATAGATAGAGAGTTTTTTTTAAATTTGGTATTATTCTAACCAAGCAAGTTTTTCTCGAAATTTTCATCGCGTTTATGCGTCTCTGAACGTAGAGGCTCTCAGTATAGCTCTTTAAGCGGTCCACTTCATTCTAGTTCTCAATAATTGCTCAAAGCGTACTACATTGATATCAAAATGACTAAACAATGTTATGATATGGATCAACTGCATACCTAGATGTAGCCAGTGTTTTCATGGTTTGAACTATTGAGAAATTAATAAATCGGATACCACAGCACAATACTGCCAAAGATTATTTTGATGTCATCAATACTTTCAATGTAAAGGGAAAGACAAATACATTTATAAAAAAGGCTATGTGCTAATTTTCAAAGGTAAAATTTGCCACGTGTTTCAAATGATTGCAAATAAGGATATATCAGTTTACTTGAAACGTTAAATACTTTGTATTTAAATCCTGGCCTTAAAAAAAAGCCTTAAAAAAAAGTGTTTGGGGCAAATAGACCTACTATTTGCCGCAAACACTTTTTTTTTATTCTCAGACAAACAAAATTAATATGTAGTGTTAATTCCGCTATTGGTAGAATGCGATGTGTGTCGAGTATTCGAATGTGCCGCATTAGAGCCCTTGACGAGTAAGCATCCCTTGAGAATGGGCCGTGGAGGACTGAAACACGTGTTGGCAATTTTACCGACGCATCTAATTTGCATGTTTATTGTATCCTTCTTGTATATGCATAGTTGTACATATTGCATATGCATAATATATGTGCATATTGTACTAAAAATTTGCGGAATTAACACTACATATTCATTTGAATGTTATGGATTTCCGCAAAGTAACGACTGATTCCATTAGTTTTCTTAGATAGTATTCAATGAATTTCATCATTTTATTTGCCTTATAGCTAAAATTATAAAATTATCCGTTGAAGTGCGCACAATTGAAGCTTTATTTAGGTTATAGTAATAGCTATAGTAGAGATACACTATAGTAAAAACCCAAATAGTGAGTATTGCGTCGATCTTTACGATAATGACATAGTCCATATTTGAGTTGTAATTCCAAAAGCTAAAAATGGCTAGATTTTGTAGTTTATCACCTACTTCCATTTAGTGACGGCCATGAATTGCGAAGCTACAACACAATCATGATTATTTTCATAGAAGTATGTAAATTAGTTGTAATTTGCTGTAATTGTTCCAAGATTTTATCTTGCCGCAACAATTTTATTAAGGCCTGTTGTGCTAACATTAGGTCTGTAGGTGATTCAGAGTAACAGGGCAATGTTTTACTGCCTTGTTTGTTTAGTAAAGAGATTAGAACGATGTCATATCACATGCGAGTCATCGTAGAATCGTTAACCCACTTGCAAAGTACACGTAGTTTCAAAATTACTTGGTTTTGGCAACTGTTAGATAGTGTTTGCTGTGCGAGCTAAATCGAGGCGAAGCTATATTGCAGTACCATGTTGAGTTTATAGCTGTATTTGCTTCAGTGCTAATCTATGCTAGCGTCCTGGTTACAACACACTGCAAGCTGCTAGATGGCTCCACGGAGACCTCCATTGTCCAGTGAATGTTGAAGGTTTAGAAAGCCACTTAAAATATCTGTAATTAAATATAATGCTTCAAGAGACCATTTTTAATAGTCTTGTAAAACCTTACTCACTATTTTACACATTTTTATACAGCTTACACGATATTTATATTTTGATCACCTCTTATGTAAGAATCGAGAAAATCCACGACCGCGACATTCGTTTTTCCCGCAAATCAATAGATCGTTGATTATTGCATGTTGCTCCACATACAGTTGAGTATAATAATTTATTAACCCTTAAGCAGGCGTGGACTGTTATGAATCAATCATGTCTTACTCAATACTTATAGTGTTGCCAGACTGATTGAAACAAAATCGTGACGGATTTAATCCCGGTGTTGATGCAGAATTTGATTCCGATTCAATGTATTCATTAGGAGATTTTCATAACTAGGTTTTTAGGAAAGTTGGCTGAATAGACCAGGGTATTAGTAAAAATCAATGACTAAATTAGATGTGCTAATTCGTGAGTTTAGTGAGGACATCAAAGTATTAAACTTTTGAGTGGCTTTTCCCTATTGACAATAGCGCCTAAGGCATAGGTTAAATGTGTGTCGTGCAAATCTATTTCACACTGTTTCTACTTTTTTTATTAATCTTGTCGATTTTGATACAAAAGAAAAATATGTTTTGCACACATTCAGTCCGTCCAATTTCTTTTAGCCATACCAGCAGTCTACTAACTGGTTGGAACTGGTATGCCGTAAACGTGACCACTGCACTTACGAATAGATACAAACAATGAACGGTCTTAGTTACAAGTTTTGGTATTCTGATTACTTTAAAAAAATCAGAACGTTCGCCTCGCCTCTTTGTGCGTTTTATGAAATTGGTATACCCCCCTCAAATGGAACTGCTGGCAACACAAAGCCGTTATCTAACCGCCACGTAGGGTTATAAATCTGTGTCTAGTTGTAATAAATAGTTTGTTAGTCACGAACACTAAGATCACATCTAGATATTCAAATAATGTTTCAGTTACTAAGTTCTATTGTAATATTACGTGTGACAATATTAGTGTTAAATATTTACAAGAATGGTTTATGTATCTTGTGTTGCTTTAAAAACTAGAATATGTTGTTAGGTAGATATTGAAATGTTTTAATTTACTACCCAAAATACAACACAGTTATTTTTTTTTATATGTTTCCCATTACCAGTTTGGCCGAATTAACTATTGCTCTGGTATCTCAGTCGAAGTATGTATATGTTTGACACTAACATATACAACCCCATCAAGCTAAGTTTGCACCATTTGTCAACCGATGCGATTGGAAAACGTAGCTTTGTGGAGTTGTACGTATCTAGACTGACGCTTGTTTCCCAGAGGAGTAGTCAGAAACGGATTTCCATTTGTCACGATCCTTGCACACCTGTATTTAAACAGTAATATTTATAATACATGATACTTTAGGGAATGTGGCCGCAACTAAACTAAGTTATAATGAGATTATTAGTTTCCCATTTTAAAGTGGAATGTGGCTGTGCAATAGTAGTCCCATTTTACACCGTAAGAGCTGTGAAGGGATAATGTCGGACTAATAAACAACCCAGTGTGTGTTGCCAGTGATGACTTACGGAACAGAGACGTGGTCGCTAACTATGGGCCTTATCAGGCGGCTCAAGGTCACCCAAAGAGCAATGGAAAGGGCTATGCTTGGAGTTTCCCTGCGAGATTGAATCAGAAATGATGAGATCCGCAGGCGAACCAAAGTCACCGACATAGCCCTAAGAATTGCCAGGCTGAAGTGGCAGTGGGCAGGGCACATAGCTCGTAGAGCCGACGGCCGTTGGGGCAGAAAGGTTCTCGAGTGGCGACCACGAACCGGAAGACGCAGCGTGGGCAGGCCCCCTACAAGATGGACCGATGATCTTGTGCGGGTCGCTGGAAAACGCTGGATGCGGATAGCGCAAGACCGGCAATTGTGGAGATCTTTGAGGGAGGCCTTTGTCCAGCAGTGGACGTCTTTCGGCTGATATGATGATGATGATGAATAAACAACTCTACGTGAAAATTATATGGAATTTGTAGATATATGGCATGAGTATAAACACTTGTAGGGCCTTTTCACTTATAGTGAGTTAAATTAAATCACGGAAAGGAACTTTACAGGAATGCAAAACTTATGTAATAAATATCGATGGATATTTATTACATAAAGTATTAGTAGTTTCTTTATTCACCCCATAATAGTGCATGCGGCGATTACCGCAATACGCATAAATATTACTGCAAAGTATTGCTTACTAATTAAATTAAGACTTATATAAGCGTTACAACTCATTAAAACATTACTAAAATGTTTGCAATAAGACAGCGTTCCAGAAACATTTTAAAAGTCACTTTGCATAGGTGCATTGAGTACACAAAGCATACTCAAGCTCAAATCATCTATCTATATACCTTGTTTGCACAAGCCACAAAACGCGAGGACAAAGGTACTATCGAGAAAATATCCACTGAATCACCAAAGGAATCTTTTAGTAGCTCTGATGACTAACAGCTTCAGGCAACGCAGTAGACCGAGCGAGGGCCAGAAAGCGCTACTACATTCCAAACAAATTTGCGCACCAAATCAGTTTTACACTTTATAGTAAATGCTTTAAGTCCTTTGAAACAGATTTACGTAGGTATGTAGTTCAGAAAATTTGGAGTTAAAACTCGATCTCGCTACAAAGAGGCACGTTGGCAAAGAGCAGTTTTTTTATTTTTTTTTATTTGGAACCAATCATTAACCATAAAGCTATAACCAGAAGTATGCCAAAGAAATACTTAAGGTTTTTATCCAATTTGGGCCATCAAAACAATACTAACAAGACTAAGTCCGTAAAGCCGTTTATAAATGGGAACGTTTCAAAGACCTGGTACACCGGACAATACCCCGCGCGAAGCGAGGTGACTATCTTTACCACTATATAAAGTTGTTATTGAAAAACAACTTGGCAATATTCCGATAATAAGGTACCTATTGTCCTCGGTCGAGCTTATTGCCTATGTAGAAAATGTGTTATGTTTATTTCGAGGAGCTATATAAGATGTTCTACCTCTAATAAGTATCTAAGATGATTTAATTCATTAAGTCCTTATTCGACGGTAGCGTAAGTTAGGTCCAAAACTTTGCTTTCATTGGTAAGGTAGTACAATCATTTTAATTACGTATTTCTTATCAATAGTTAGCAATGGGAGTTTAACGTTAAGTTATTTTTACGATAAAAATATTTTTAACATAATTGTGATATTTCATTGCTTATTTGGATTGACGAACTAAAGATATTGTTACCATTTTTTTTTAAATATTTGTACATCAGCGGTTTTTTTTTGAGTTTTGTATGCTATGGGTTGCGAATAGACAAATAACATTTAAATATATCTCAGCGCGCGGGCACTGAGCGATGATTGGCTGGCGTTGGCGGTCGGGGCAGACGATGCTGGAACATTCCAGTCGATTAGATCGCCCGGGGCAAATGGTTGCCCGTCATTTGTATATTCGTACAATATGATTAATAAGTAACAGAGTTTTTAAATACCTTATAATTTTATATTATCGATTATGATAAAATGAATGTCCTCGAAATAGTGATAAATATATTTGTAAATATAATCATGATTTATAATACTCTAAAAGCGTTACATGTGTAAATAGATGATCTTATAATAAATCATTAAGTATTTAATTCTATTTTGTGTTATTATTTATAATTACTCCAACTAAACCGTGTCCTATACTTTCCACGAGTCCTATTCATTAAAATGGAACACAATTGCAATATTATGCTTTGTATCAAAAATATAATACATCAGTCTAGTCGGGACCGGACAGAAACAGTCCCTTCAGGAAATACACGAATATAATGAGAGAATATAACTGATATTTGATTTAAAACAAAAGAAAATAAGTTATAACGAAATTAAGACACGATTTTACAACCGGCCGCGCACAATATTTGTCTGCTCGAGGTATGGCAAAAAGTTTGTCATTGTTCTACAAGATTTGTATAATAAACTACTCCAGATATTGTTTGCAAGCGTTTTAACAGAATATCAGGCTCATATTGCTAGAGATCATACTCTCAAAGTATGTACATATGTATGTGGTGGGCGGTTTGTTCACATTCGCTATAAGATTCGTGAAGATACTAATTTGAAACTAAACAATTTACTTTTAAAATTACCGTATCCGGTAAGAAATTGTGCCACACAATGGTCTATGGTTAGCCAAGTTTTATTTAGTCGTAACCGAACGTCCGGGAATAAATGCTGACGATTTCTATCTGCCAACTCCTACCACAATCCGCTTTAAGGAACTCCGCTGGAATACAAATTAACATGTAAAATAAATAGCCATCTCTTCCAGATAACCACTGGATAAATCAAAAGAAGTAAACTTACAGGTAAAAATGGTATTGAGATATTATCCGCAAGAGGGCACTAATTTGAGCCTCGTAACTTGGCCTTGGCCTCTACCGGCTAAGTCACCGAACATCGTTTTCGTGAATGACGTCCAAATAAATAAAGGTTAAAAATGACTTAATCAATCGTTAAATCGGCTTCCATGACCACATGTGACGTCATAAATCGATTCATGCGAGTCATAATCGATTGTCAACGTTGAAGCCGAATTAACTTTTGATTAAGTAATTTTTAACGTTTATTTATTTAAACGCCATTCCCGAAAACGATGTTCAGCAACTTAGCCGGTAGAGCCTCTGGGGTAGTTTAAGTAAGGTAAGAGTCTGTCAGGATTGATCGGTATTAATGAATTCATGCATGAATGTAGACCTACGCCCTAATGCACGAAATAGAAAATTAGGATCATCGGATCACTGTACGTGTAGCGCAGTGGTTATTATAACAGTCGCCCCGCCACTTCGTGTCCTGGGTTCTATTCCCTCACAGGACAATTATTTGTGTGATCCATAAATAGTTGTTCTGAGTCTGGATGTGCTTTTTATCCATTCCATGATACATGATACCGATATTATTCATATCCGTAAAGAAGGCTTTTTCTCTTGAAAAAAACGCGTTCTACCATATTAGCATGCTTTTTTAGGTCATTAATGAATTTTTCCGCTATAGATTTGGCGGTTCAGAGAAGTCAATTCTTGATTAAAAACTGTTTACCACGTAAATACTTTTATTTCAGGGTTTCGTAACCAAAGGGTAAACCGGGACCGCGGGACGGGTGGGTGATCGCAATAAGATGGTCATAGTACTCAGAAGAACGCTGCTGCCCGTTCTCTGGTATATATTCCCTTCCGGGCGCCTTCTACGTCCCTCCACGGGATGAAATGGGGTGGAGATATTAATTTTGGCCGTCAGCCACACAGCCGAAGTATAGTATCTATACATATAATAAAATTGTAAGATAGTCAAAACTGTACATTGAATATTTTTTAAATGGATACTTGGGACGTGATCTACAATCGATATCGAAGCCAAAAATATAGTTTATAGAATTTTTATCCGTTTGTCTGTATGTATGTCCGGGCTAAACTCAAAAAGTACTGCATGGATTTACATCAAATTTTGCATGGATATTACTAAGAGGTCGCGCCAACATATGTGTCGTGGGGTGCTTTAATTATTTATTTCCAAATTACACACTATCATTCCAGTTATACAACAAACTTAAATTATCCATATAACTACTTACACAATATTAAACAATAGCAAAAAGCTTTATTACCTATTAGTATATTTATAGCCTTTGTGAAATGGCTACTTATATTAATGGCTGTTTTTTACGAATACAATGTAGACCAAGAATCAGAACAACTACTTATGTGTCACACAAATAGTTATCCTGTGCAGGAATCGATCACGGGACACGAAGTGGCGAGGCGACTGTGATTTTGACATACATTTTTATATTTGTTAATATTAATAACGTTTCCGACTCTACCTAAGCACCATCGTCCCAAGCACGTCTTGGACGACCCAGACGACGAGATCACCGTATACCTAGAACAGATAAAGTCAATCAGCGACTCTCGCAACACTGCACACCAACCGATACTTCGTACTCACCGGATAAGAGTATGACCGCGAACGCGTCGCGACCACCAGCGCCCTCCATGACCCTTAGTTTGCATTCGTATCGATGAAAAGCCCTCTCCGGACCTAAACCGGAAGAGCGGCCCGCGTCGCGTATTATCGTACGAGTAGAGCGAAAGGTGCACAAAACATAACTAACATAAATGATAGGCCCTCTCGCATCTCCCCGCCAGTAACCGTCTAGAGTCGAGATTCGAACCCCTAATCCCTCCAGCGCGGGTACTTAGTTTATAGTTTTATATTTCTAGACGGTTGGAGCCCACGCTCGCTTCTATAGTCCGGTGAAGACTCCTAAGCTAACTGCATACGTCATGTTAAAAAAAATATATTATTTACTTCAACGACCATGCTTGCCTTCTTAGGAATATTATACCGCCAAAGCAAAATGTGCGTCGTTAAACTTGGTTAATGTACGTTCCGCTTATATAAACGTATACTCGTAGAGCACAAAATATTTTTAGCTGCGCTCGTTAATCAAAGGGGACGGGTGAAATGTCGCGTAATTACGTTGAAACCACGAATAGAGTTGGAGTGATAACAGTAACTTATCAGAGCTTACTGACAGACTACAAGATTTATATCATGTCACCACCTCAGCTCCGGAAGTTTGTTATCCGCCGTACGCTCCGCTGCACAACTTGAAGGGCAAGGGAAGCTTCGTCGCTTCAAACACACAAGTTAGTCGGCACATAAAACGTCTAGAAACTTATATGATGAATTGTGAAACTGCACTCAATTCGTACCGCGATTCTGAATTTAAGTTTGCATTGTCAGCGTAAAACGCTACATTTTCAGAAATAAATAACATTTTTTTTTATTCGGGCACGGCCACCAGATCCCAAGCTTGTACTATGGAAACTAAATAACTGATATACTACATTTACTACTTTCTTTTGTAAATACATATTTATATAGATAATTATACCCTGACTCAGGACAAACAGATATGTTCAAACAAACAAATTTCTTTTTAAGTTCTCCCAATGTTTGTAAAAAATTAAATACAATACTTCCGCACGTTGGAAGTATTCCTCGCTGTGAAAGTCGATAAAACTCAATGCATTTGGTGGGTAGTCTATTGATCCGCTAAGCTAGCTACAAGCTTCAGTTCTAAGCGGACCAAGCCCATTTTACTCTATTCCGTCATGTGTATGTAAGAACGAGTGCCTGATTGAGAGGACATAGCTTTTGCTACATCTCTGCGTCTACATGGTTTATGTTTTAAAAAAGATAACGCCCGCACTAGGTAATCTAATCCCTGTGTCGCGGGGTACTTTACAAACATATAATAGACGGACATAAACGTTATTGGAGTCCATAGGAACAACATTGAAATGCCCCGTCACTCGTCAAGCTGTTACGTCGATTCATCGAGTACCCCACGCTCAAGAAAGTAGCCGCCCTAAGAATATCGTAGCCAAATTGAATTCACGGATACTTCGTGATAATTTGTTAAGCGCCTGTCGCCTTGCCAAGAACCTACAATCTGACCAAATAGGTATCTCAGGTACATCTCATAAAATATATCTTAATGAGCATTTAACTTTGAAAAATAAAAACTTATTTCGAGAATGTCGTCAAATTGCTAATAAAAATAATTTTAAGTTCGTATGGATTAAAAATGCCACTATACTTGTCAAGCAATCTGAAAAATCAAAAACTTTTGCTATACGTAATCATGATGATATCCAAAAAATCTTTAATAGTAAACCTAGTGAGTAGTAATCGTACATACGCGAAATTTTTGCCTAACGATACCTATGCCAAACTCACTTTAAGACTAGTTTATTCTGTAAACCTTAGTTATAAGTATGCTTCGATACACAAAAAAGACATAAATAATTCAACTTTATTTCAGCGTGCACTATTCCTAACTCATATCGTAACGGTGTCTCATCTCATTATTTATTATTGTGATTACGCTAAGTTGATTTTATTCTATTTACATGGTCCTAGTATAATAATATATACTATCATTATAGTTTCTAGGTATGGTTTAATTTTGTACAAATCCGACCTATATTTAAAACAACATATATTAATATTTGTGCGATTTCGAATTTATATATTTAGTTTAACTATTAGCAACGGGCAGAACCGGCGGATTTCCACTTGCTAATAGTTAAACTAAATATATAAATATTTAGTTTAACTATTAGCAAGTTGAAATCCGCCGGTTCTGCCCGCCCCGTGTGGCAGGTAGGCGCGGGTCTATGTATGGCTACATGTAAGAATTGGATTGAGTACATTTTAAAACTCGGTCTAACGCTCCGGCGGCCGAACTTTAATAATATTGTTGGTACGAGTTTAATAATAAGTTTATATTTAATGAGTTATTTATTACTATTACTTTATGTTTATATTTGTATAGGTTTTTTTTACAAACAATATATCAATTTATTACCAAAACTGTAGAGGTATTCGTACCAAATTGCACACTTTGTATATGAACGTTATGTCGTCGTTCTCTTATGATGTAATGATACTTTCCGAGACATGGCTATCTTCTAAAATCATAGATCACGAGTTTATTGACGACCGATATTTAGTTTTCCGAGCTGATCGTGATCTTTCCGCAACTAAAAAGCGTGATGGCGGTGGGGTTCTGATTGCGGTACGGCGCGAGCTGCGCCCGCAGCGAATGACGGCATGTCTGTCCCCCTCCGTCATCGAGCATGTTATAGTTGAGTTACCTGCGTCGAGTGCGAACAAAAGACACGTTATCAGTGCGGTTTACATATCACCTCGCACAGCGAATGAGATATATCTATCTCACATTGATACGTTATTTAATACGGTGACTGTTTCTAGTACTGACTCTTTTTACATCGTAGGGGATTACAACTTACCGGATATTAAATGGGTCGACTGTGATTATACCCATACTTTTGCTCAACCTAGTAACGCCGTAAGTCGTTGCTTAGTAAACATGATGTCCATTACCAACGCTTTACAACATAACAACATTTTAAACAAATCAGGCCGAATTCTGGATCTTTTTATATCTAATAATAACGACTGCGAACTACACTCTGGCGCAGCATTATTACACCCCGACGATTATCACCCCCCGTTTTCTGTATTAGTCACTTTGAAAACACACTATGTACCAATGAAGCGACATACTGTAATGAAGTACAACTACCACAAAGCTGATTACGATAACATTAAATCCGAGCTGTCAAAAATCAACTGGGAAGACTTATTATGCCACCTACCATCTGATCAAGCTACGGATATTTTTTATAACTGCATAATATACAGAATTATTAGAATTCATATCCCTTGCTCTCGGTCCAAGACCTCTCGGTTTCCTGTATGGTTTAGTGCGACTCTTATTAATATATTTAAAAATAAGGAACGAGCATGGATCCGCTGGTAAAAGTTCGGTAATCTGTCTGATTATGAGTCTTTTTCTAATCACCGGAGACGATTTAAATCTCTAGCCCCGGATAACGTTAAAAAGTACATCAGCTCTGTGGAAGAAAGCATTCCTCTTAATATTAAATACTTCTGGTCGTACATTACTAGTCGCAAGGGTAGGATTGGCCTTCCAGCTAACATGTACTATAAACATACTACTGCCAACAGTCCCACTGATGTATGTAATTTATTTTCAGCCTTCTTCAATTCGGTCTATGAGACTTCAAGTTTCGACCCATTATGTTGGCAACTTCCTACTGAGTCGGACGATAATGCTACATGTCTGTCTCACATTTATATCTCAAGAAAAAAGATACATAGGGCTTTAGATATGCTGGACCCAAGTAAAGGTCCCGGCCCGGATGGTATTCCACCTACATTTTTTAAACAAATTGCAACCATAATTACTACCCCGTTGCACATTTTATTTAATAAATGCTTGTCAGAAGGTGTTTTCCCAAAAGTGTGGAAACGGGCTAACATTACTCCTGTATATAAAAGTGGTGATAAAGCAAACATTGAAAATTACCGCCCTATCTCAATTCTATCCACTTTGTCAAAGCTTTTTGAGGGTCTTGTACATAGCTCGATATTTCCATGTTTATTAAATCTCATAGTACCCGAACAGCATGGTTTTGTCAAAGCTCGGTCCACTACTACTAATCTTATGTGTTTTACTAATTACTTATTTGAGAGCATGGACAGTGGTCTACAAGTGGATGCTGTGTACACGGACTTTCAAAAGGCACTTGACAGGGTGGACCACAAACTGCTTTTGCACAAAATAGCCTTCAACGGAATAAGAGGTAGTTTGCTCCGATGGTTTTCATCATACATTCACAACAGGACACAGTCTGTTGTTGTCAATGGGTTTGAGTCAGAACACACTGTGGTTAACTCTGGTGTGCCCCAGGGCTCAGTTCTGGGGCCCCTTTTATTCATTAATGACATCAAATCATGTATTGTTAACTCTAACTTTCTACTTTACGCGGATGACGTCAAAATATATAGGGCTTGTAAAACTATGCGGGATTGTGAGTTACTACAAGAAGACCTTAACCGTCTTTCTCAATACTGTGACGATAACAAATGACTCCTCAGCCTACCTAAATTATATTACCTATACCAAAAACAAAAACATAGTTAATTTCACGTATAGCGTAAATGGCGTCGCCCTAAATAAAGTCGAGTCTATACGGGATCTTGGAGTCCAGCTTGACTCTAAATTACAACTCGATATTCACATAAATAATATTATTAGCAAAGCCTTTCGAATGTATGGTTTTATCATGAGAGCCACTAACGACTTCAAAAAACCTACGACATATTTATACCTCTACCAAACACTAATCCGTTCTCAGCTTGAATATGCTGTACAAATATGGAGTCCATATTACGAAAAATACATAAAAAGCATTGAATTAGTTCAAAAGAAATTTTTGCGCTCAGTGCATTACAAATGTTTTCACTTTAAAATGCCATACATAGATCTATTAAAAAAGTTCAATATTTTAAGTTTGGTATCAAGACTTATTTTTCTTCAAGTCATGATGTTATACGGCATATGCAATAACAAATATATTATGATTGTACTAGTCTATGTAATAAGTTATGTTATGTAGTAGTTACCTAGAACAGTAATACGGCGCGGAGTGCGCGCCCGCCGTGTTTTCTACTTCCCCCGGTGCAGAACTAACGCCGGAGAGCGCGCACCCCTGCGCCGTCTTGTCGAAATTTATAACTCACACTTCGTCGATATTGACATCTTTGCACTATTTGCTAGCTGACACTGCATCTAATATTTCGTTATACTTATCGCAACTTCCTTAATTTTATATTGTTTTGTTATTTTGATTTTTTTATCTACCAATTGTATTAACCTTCCGTCACGCTCCACCCAACATTAATTATTTAACACGTGGACAATAGTGTGGGTTATACGTTAAACAAATATAATTAGGAAAAACTGTAACTAATTGTAACGTGTAACTGTTTTTTGTCCCAAATAAAATAAATAAATAAATTACATCCAGACACAGAACAACTATTTATGGGTCACACAAATAGTTGTCCGGCGAGGCGACTGTCTTAGTGGGTGTACCAGTGGTATCAGGTAAACTTCTAAAACTTCCAAGGCTAATTATAAACACCAACACGTGAGTGATACCACTAGTACAACCGCTCGGTTACCATAGCCTATATATATACCCATATTATATATAAGCTATGGTGACTCTTGAGCGAGTTCTTATATACTGACAGGATTGTATTTCAGAAAACAGTTTTATTGGCTGAAGCATAGGAGAACATCCAGTTGATTAATGTCAGCTATATTTTTAAAAGCGTTAGGGTTGTTTCTGGGCTTATTTTTTCTACAAAATGAAGCAGCTGGCTGAGAAATAAGCATATCGGCTTGAAATTAAAAGCAATAAAACAAAAATAAGTAATCAAAAATAATATTTAATATGGCGGTGTAAAGCCTCGTGTATTTTCCATGATTAAGCTCAAACCAATAAGTATACTTAATTGAATTTAATCAGTTTCCTAAATGTTCCACGGAATTAAAGGTAACAAATAGAACAATAAAACTGGTAATTAAATACCTTATTATAGAATTAGGAATAGGTACCTAATAAGCAGAAATTATGAGACATACGAAATGATTGCCTTTCATGTGCTCCAAAGCTTTGCCAAAAATTACGCGTGTTTAAATATGCGTTTGAACCCTTTAAAATACTTCGAGGGTTTCCACATTGCTCTTCGGTAATTTAGATATAATTAGTCGTGATATTAATTACTTTAATTTAAATAGCCATCGTTTATTTTAATGGACTTAAGTGGTCTTAGTTGTTTCCGAGCAAGAGGCACGATTTTCATTCATTCACCAACTTAAACAAACAGAATCCTTTTAATAAAACTACCAGGGCAGAAATATTTTGTTCTACCGACTTCAAAAGACTTTGTCTTTAATTCTTGCCCTATTTTCTGAATCTCCTGATTGCGTCGTAGTTGGAAAATAGCAATTTTGAGTTGTTTTTATTCGTATTGGAATCCGTCCGTAATGACAATGTTTTAATATAAGAAGTAATATAATTATATTATATAAGATGTAATAATAAAACTTTATTGATGTATGTATCTCTAAAGAAAAATCACAGCTAATTAGTACCTACTTAAACATAAATAAACTGTAATGAATCATAGTATGTCGATGGTCTATCGTTCATAAATCTTACTAATATTATAAATACGAAAGTTCGTGAGTATCGATGTATGGATGTTTGTTCCTCTTTCACGCAATAATTACCGAACGGATTTAGATAAGACTTTGTAGGTATTGTAATATACCTTATATCCGATTAACACATAGGCTACTGTTAACAAAGTATAACGCGGGTAAAAAAACGAAGCACATTCTGTAAATAACTATATTTGTAATTAATTTGTCAATGTATATACATTTAAATTGATGTCATTTAGTAGTTGATTTTATATTTATTTATTATTTTAGTAACTTAATTTGGAATGCTTAATGCAACGCTGTCGTCTTCATCTTTGAGTTGGGCGTTAATAGCTACGACCCAGTTTCTAACTTATGTAGCTATTATCGAACACAACTATATGGTACAAGTATGTTTTTGTTACAATGAAGAATATCATTATCATATTATATTAACAAAGGAAAAAATTTAAACAGAGCTACTCATGCACATGAACAGATTATAGAAGACAAGTTAGTGAAATAGAAAATATGATGAATGATTCTTCACTCCGGGCTGCTACTGAGGACTCGGGATTTAAAACTAGGAGACACTACCACTAGACAAACGAGACAAGGAGTATTTAGTTGGAAATCGCTATAATACAGTAAAGATTACTAAACAATAGAAATTTGTGAGTCTCTTATACAATGTATATATCACACTAATATTATAAAGACGAAAGTTTGTGAGTGTGTATGTTTGTTACTTCGTCACGTCGAAACGGCTAGAGTGATTTCAATAAAATTTGGTATGGTGTTAGCTGACACCCTAGATTAACACATAGGCTATAAGTTATGAAGTTTAACGCGGTTTAAACTACGGGGCACAGCTAGTTAATCAATATTTATTACTTCAACCTAGTCAAGTAAAGTAGAGAATAATTCAAATTCATATTGTTTGTAATGCCATTTTTATAACGAAAAAAATATTGAAGAAAGCTTCGTAGCACATTCCTTATTGAATGAGAAACTTTCGGTTTCATTTTCTATTACGCCTCGGCTCTCCCGAGATATTAATATCGGCTATCAAAAATAAAAAGCTCCCATCTGACTGTTAAACTGCCCACAGAATCAAATTTAAACTTTGCGTACTTCTGATATCTACTTAACTTTTATCTCTTAACGTCTGAAGGGTCTGAAAATGCCCGGTTCGGCCATGATTCAATTTCATTTAAACTTTTTGTATAGTGTTTCCTTTCGTCCTTGCCCGCTTTTAGCAATAACGTAAATATAAAACAATGACAATTAATTTTATTCAAAAGGATTTGGCTTACCTTGGAGACAATAATACACAATTGATGCTAGCATGATAAGATATTCGTTCATGACTTAAATGCGCTATTTATTTGAGTGATTAAATGTTTCAGTTGACAGTCAGAGACATAGACAGTCGCCTCTCCCCTTACACGTGTCTCGGGTGCGATTCCCGAACCTGACAACTATTTGTATGACACATAAGAGTCTTGGTGTATTTTGTGTCCGCCCAATATATTTTTGTAAAGTACCCCACGACTACAGGATTCAATTACGTAGTGCGGGCGCTGACTCAAAAAATGATTTTTATTTTCATAAATATAATAGCGAGGCAAACGAGCAAGTGTTAAGCGGTTACCTGATGGTAAGTGATCATCGCCGCCCAAGGACACTCGCAACACCAGTTGCCAGCCTTTAAGAAACGAATAGACTCGCTTCTTGAAGGTTGCCATGTAATGCTATATGTTCAAGCGCAGTCGCGAATCGGTTGCCTGAAAGAGATCGCTTATAACGAGGCTGCCAGTAGCATTATATGTTTTAAAATATGTTCCTTATGCAATAAAGTGTACTAACTTCTTCTTTCTCCATATTTGTGACCGAGAATTGTAATTAAATGTGATTTTTTGTTACAGTTGGCGATATATGCGGGGTACGCGGTGATGGCTTTCCTGGCATCATTTGTAATTTCAATAGCCTTCGAGGCACCAGCAGTGAAGCTCCTTAAGATCATCAGCGGCACGACGCGGAGTCAGAAGACAGAATCATAGTTCACTATAATACATGCACCCAGGGGCATAGATAGAGAGTTTTTTTAAAATTTGGTATTATTCTAACCAAGCAAGTTTTTCTCGAAATTTTCATCGCCTTTATGCGTCTCTGAACGTAGAGGCTCTCAGTATAGCTCTTTAAGCGGTCCCAGGGTGACCTTAGAAAGATGTAGAATAAAAAGTACTTCATTCTAGTTCTCAATAATTGCTCAAAGCGTACTACATTGATATCAAAATGACTAAACAATGTTATGATATGGATCAACTGCATACCTAGATGTAGCCAGTGTTTTCATGGTTTGAACTATTGAGAAATTAATAAATCGGATACCACAGCACAATACTGCCAAAGATTATTTTGATGTCATCAATACTTTCAATGTAAAGGGAAAGACAAATACATTTATAAAAAAGGCTATGTGCTAATTTTCAAAGGTAAAATTTGCCACGTGTTTCAAATGATTGCAAATAAGGATATATCAGTTTACTTGAAACGTTAAATACTTTGTATTTAAATCCTGGCCTTAAAAAAAAGCCTTAAAAAAAAGTGTTTGGGGCAAATAGACCTACTATTTGCCGCAAACACTTTTTTTTTATTCTCAGACAAACAAAATTAATATGTAGTGTTAATTCCGCTATTGGTAGAATGCGATGTGTGTCGAGTGTTCGAATGTGCCGCATTAGAGCCCTTGACGAGTAAGCATCCCTTGAGAATGGGCCGTGGAGGACTGAAACACGTGTTGGCAATTTTACCGACGCATCTAATTTGCATGTTTATTGTATCCTTCTTGTATATGCATAGTTGTACATATTGCATATGCATAATATATGTGCATATTGTACTAAAAATTTGCGGAATTAACACTACATATTCATTTGAATGTTATGGATTTCCGCAAAGTAACGACTGATTCCATTAGTTTTCTTAGATAGTATTCAATGAATTTCATCATTTTATTTGCCTTATAGCTAAAATTATAAAATTATCCGTTGAAGTGCGCACAATTGGAGCTTTATTTAGGTGATAGTAATAGCTATAGTAGAGATACACTTTAGTAAAAACCTGAATAGTGAGTATTGCTTCGATCTTTACTATGATGACTTAGTCCATATTTGAGTTTTAATTCCAAATACAAAAAACGGCTAGATTTTGTAGTTTATCACCTACCTCCATTTAGTGACGGCCATGAATCGCGAAGCTACAACCCAGTTATGATTATTTTCATATAAGTATGTAAATTAGTTGTAATTTGCTGTAATTGTTCCAAGATTTTATCTTGCAGCAACAAATTTATTAAGGCCTGTTGTGCTAACATTAGGTCTGTAGGTGATTCAGAGTAACAGGGCAATGTTTTACTGCCTTGTTTGTTTAGTGAAGAGATTAGAACGATGTCACATCGCATGCGAGTCATCGTAGAATCGTTAACCCACTTGCAAAGTACACGTAGTTTCAAAATTACTTGGTTTTGGCAACTGTTAGATAGTGTTTGCTCTGCGAGCTAAATCGAGGCGAAGCTATATTGCTCTACCATGTTGAGTTTATAGCTGTATTTGATTCAGTGCTAATCTATGC
Source organism: Pseudoips prasinana (assembly GCA_951640165.1). NCBI lineage: Eukaryota > Metazoa > Arthropoda > Insecta > Lepidoptera > Nolidae > Pseudoips > Pseudoips prasinana. The sequence continues at coordinate 27,811,058 of OX621236.1, read as the reverse complement.
TAGCGTCCTGGTTACAACACACTGCAAGCTGCTAGATGGCTCGAACCCACGGAGACCTCCATTGTCCAGTGAAGCATAGAATGTTAAAGGTTTAGAAAGCGACTTAAAATATCTGTAATTAAATATAATGCTTTAAGAGACGTTTTAATAGTCTTGTAAAACCTTACTATTTTACACTTTTTATACAGCTTACACGATATTCATATTTGGATCAACTCTTATGTAAGAATCGAGTAAATCGACGACCGCGACATTCGTTTTTCCCACAAATCAATCGATCGTTGATTATTCCATGTCGCTCCATATACAGTTGAGTATAATAATTTATTAACCCTTAAGTAGGCGTGGACTGTTATGAATCAATCATGTCTTACTCAATACTTATAGTGTTGCCGGACTGATTGAAACAGAATCGAGACAGATTTAGTCCCGGTGCTGATGCAGAATTTGATTCCGATTCAATGTATTCATTAGGAGATTTTCATAACTAGGTTTTTAGGAAAGTTGGCTGAATAGACCAGGCTATTAGTAAAAATCAATGACTAAATTAGATGTGCTAATTCGTGAGTTTAGTGAGGACATCAAAGTACTAAACTTTTGAGTGGCTTTCCCTGTTGACAATAGCGCCTAAGGCATAGGTTAAATGTGTGTCGTGCAAATCTATTTCACACCGTTTCTACTTTTTACATTTTTTATTAATCTTGTTGATTTTGATACAAAAGAAAAATATGTTTTGCACACATTCAGTCCGTCCAATTTCTTTTAGCCATACCAGCAGTCTACTAACTGGTTGGAACTGGTATACCGTAAACGTGACCACTGCACTTACGAATAGATACAAACAATAAACGGTCTCAGTTACAAGGTTTGGAATTCTGATTAGGTACTTTTAAAAAATCAGAACGTTCGCCTTGCCTCTCTGCGCGTTTTATGAAATTGGTATATCCCACCTCAAATGGAACTCCTGGCAACACAAAGCCGTTATCTAACCGCCACGTAGGGTTATAAATCTGTGTCTAGTTGTAATAAATAGTTTGTTAGTCACGAACACTAAGATCAGATCCAGATGTTCAAATAATGTTTCAGTTACTCTATTGTTATATTACGTGTGACAATATTAGTGTTAAATATTTACAGGAATAGTTTATATATCTTGGTGTTGATATAAAAACTAGAATATGTTGTTGGCTAGATATTGAAATGATTTAATTTACTACCCAAAATAGAACACAGTTATGTTTTTTAATATGTTTCCCATTACCAGTGTGGCCGAATGAACTATTGCTCTAGTATCTCAGTCTAGGTATGTATATATTTGACACTTACGTATAACTTCAACAAAGCTAAGTTTGCACCATTTGTCAACCGATGCGATTGGAAAACGTAGCTTTGTGGAGTTGTACGTATCTAGACTGAGGCTTGTTTCCCAGAGGAGTAGTCAGAAACGGATTTCCATTTGTCACGATCCTTGCGCACCTGTATTTAAACAGTAATATGTATAATACATAATACTTTGTGGACTGTGGCGGGTGGCCGCAACTAAACTAAGTTATAATGAGATTATTAGTTTCCCATTTTAAAGTGGAATGTGGCTCCGCGCAATAGTAGTCCCATTTTACACCGTAAAAGCTGTGAAGGGATAATGTCGGACTAATAAACAACTCTACGTGAAAATAATGTGGAACTTGTAGATATATGGCATGAGTATAAACACTTGTAGGGCGTTTTCACTTAATAGTGAGTTAAATTAAATCACGGAAAGGAACTTTACAGGAATGCAAAACTTATGTAATAAATATCGATGGATATTTATTACATAAAGTATTAGTAGTTTCTTTATTCACCCCATAATAGTGCATGCGGCGTTTACCGCAATACGCATAAATATTACTGCAAAGTATTGCTTACTAATTAAAATAAGACTTATATAAGCGTTACAACTCATTAAAACATTACTAAAACGTTTGCAATAAGACAGCGTTCCAGAGACATTTTAAAAGTCACTTTGCATAGATGCTTTGAGCTTGAGTATGCTTTGCGTACTGAATACACAAAGCATACTCAAGCTCAAAGCATCTATCTATACACCTTGTTTGCAAAGCCACAAAACGCGAGAACTAAGGTACTATCGAGATAATATCCACTGAATCACCAAAGGAATCTTTTAGTAGCTCTGATGACTAACAGCTTAAGGCAACGCAGTAGACCGAGCGAGGGCCAGAAAGCGGCACTACATTCCATACAAATTTGCGCACCAAATCTGTTTTACACTTTATAGTAATCGCTTAAAGTCCTTTGAAACAGATTTACGTAGGTATGTAGTTCAGAAAATTTGGAGATAAAACTCGATCTTGCTACAAAGAGGCACGTTGGCAAAGAGCAGCTTTTTTTATTTTTTTTATTATTTGGAACCAATCATTAACCATAAAGCTGTAACCAGAAGTATGCCAAAGAAATACTTAAGGTTTTTATCCAATTTGGGCCATCAAAACAATACTAACAAGACTAAGTCCATAAAGCCGTTTATAAAAGGGAACGTTTCAAAGACCTGGTACACCGGACAAATCCCCGAGCGAAGCGAGGTGACTATCTTTACCACTATATAAAGTTGTTATTGAAAAGCAATATTCCGATAATAAGGTACCTATTGTCCTCGGTCGAGCTTATTGCCTATGTAGAAAATGTGTTATGTTTATTTCGAGGAGCTATATAAGATGTTCTACCTCTAATAAGTATCTAAGATGATTTAATTCATTAAGTCCTTATTCGACGGTAGCGTAAGTTAGGTCCAAAAACTTTGCTTTCATTGGTAAGGTAGTACAATCATTTTAATTACGTATTTCTTATCAATAGTTAGCAATGGGAGTTTAACGTTAAGTTATTTTTAACATAATTGTGATATTTCATTGCTTATTTGGATTGACGATTACGATTAACTAAAGATTTTGTTACCATTTTTTAAAAATATTTTTACATCAGCGGTTCTTTTTGTATTTTGAATGATATGTGTTGCGAATAGACAAATAACCGTATATTTCTCAGCGCGCTGGCACTGAGCGATGATTAGCTGGCGTTGGCCGTCGGGGCAGACGATGCTGGAACATTCCAGTCGATTAGATCGCCCGGGGCAAACGGTTGTCTGTCATTTGTATATTCGTACAATATGATTAATAAGTAACAGAGTTTTTGAATACCTTTTAATTTTATATTATCGATTATGATAAAATGAATGTCCTCGAAATAGTGATAAATATATTTGTAAATAATAATATAATCATGATTTATAATACTCTAAAAGCGTTACATGTGTAAATAGATGATCTTATAATAAATCATTAAGTATTTAATTCTATTTTGTGTTATTATTTATAATTACTCCAACTAAACCCTGTCCTATACTTTCCACGAGTCCTATTTATTAAAATGGAACACAATTGCCATATTATGCTTTGTATCAAAAACATAATACATCAGTATAAACGTGTCTAGTCGGGACCGGTCAGAAACAGTCCCTTCACGAAATACACGAATATAATGAGAGAATATAACTGATATTTGATTTAAAACAAAAGAAAATAAGTTGTAACGAAATTTAGACACGATTTTACAACCGGCCGCGCACAATATTTGTCTGCTCGAGGTATGGCAAAAAGTTTTTCATTGTTCTACAAGATTTGTATAATAAACTACTCCAGATATTGTTTGCAAGCGATTTAACAGAATATCACGCTCATATTGCTAGAGATCATACTCTCATAAGCTAAGTCACCGAACATCGTTTTCGTGAATGGCGTTCAAATAAATAAAGGTTAAAAATGACTTAATCAATCCTTAAATCGGCTTCCATGACCACATGTGACGTCATAAATGTTCCGGAATCCATTGACAACGTTGAAGCCGATTTAACGATTAATTCATTTTAGGGTTCCGTAGCCAAATGGCAAAAAACGGAACCCTTATAGATTCAATACTCAATTACTCAATAATAAGATTTTTACACAAAAATAGAAAAAGAACAATAATTTTGGGGGGTCCCCATACATAGAACTGAAGCTCAAAAATTTTTTTATCCTCGTTTCCTCTCATGTGGGTATGGGGATTGGGGTATGGATAGGTCTTCAAAAATGTTATTGAGGTTTCTAATATCATTTTTTTCTAAACTGAATAGTTTGCGCGAGAGACACTTCCAAAGTGGTAAAATTAGTGTTGCCCCCCCCCCCCCCTGTAACTTTTAAAATAAGAGAATGATAAAGCTAAAAAAAATATATGATGTACATTACCATGCAAACTAACAACGAAAATTGGTTTGAACGAGATCTAGTAAGTAGTTTTTTTTAATACGTCATCAATCGTAGACCGCAATTTGCTTTCATTTAATCAACTGAAATACTTGCTGCTACGGAACCCTTCATAGGTGAGTCCGACTCGCACTTGGCCGGTTTTAACCTTTATTTATTTGAACGCCACTCACAAAAACGATGTTCGGCGACTTAGCTGGTAGAGCCCATGGGGTAGTTTAAGTAAGGTAAAAGTTTGTCAGGATTGATCGGTATTAATGATTTCGTGCAAATGTAGACCTGCGGATGTAGTAGACTATTAGTATCATCGGATCACTGTACGTGTAGTGCAGTGGTTATTATAACAGTCGCCTCGCCACTTCGTGTTCTTCGTGGTTCTATTCCCTGACAGGACAACTATTTGTATGATCCATAAATAGTTGTTCTGAGGTTGGGTGTGCTTTTTACCCATTCCATAATATATGATACAGATATGATTCATATCCGTAGTGATGGCTTTTCTTTTAAAGAAACGCCCTCTATCATATTAGCGTGCTTTTTGGGTCATTAACGAATTTATCCGCTATAGATTTGGCGGTTCAGAATTTAAAAAGTTTATGTGACGGCAAATACTTTGCATCTCTTTAGTATTCCCATATTCGTAAGCATAAACTCTTTAGACGAGTGTTGATTTTGAGGTTAGACGCTGTATAATGTAATTTAGAAAAGACTTTAAAACAAGTTCGCGGTCAAGATAACTACTTTGTGGCACATGTACACACATATTATTATTTAGTTTGTTACGCAGTTCATCCATTAAACCTTTACCAACATTATTCGCATCACGTTATACAAGTTACTCAACAAAGATACTATTATTAAAATTTTACTTAAATACAATAACAGAAACGTCCTCTCCCGCATTTTGACACAAAAGCCAGCTAAAATGTTAGATTTCGCTGCAAACGTATCACAGTAAAATCCGCATAAATGTAATGGGCTGTAAAAGTAAATCGTATAAAAATAACGAAAAAGTAATATTAGAGTTAGAGTCGAAATCAGTGAGTTGAGTGAGATTAGATACGTGAGCTTTTGTGCGCCGTTGGGAGTATGAAGAGCTGAACAGTCCCTCCACAAGTATATGTAATCTACAGAATGAAAGTTTTAAACAACTCTCAGTTTTATTGTGCTATCTCTTTGTATTGAACAATTTCATTACATTATACTATAGCGTGGGCAGGCCCACTACACGGTGGACCGACGATCTTGTGCGGGTCGCTGGAAGCCGCTGGATGCGGGCAGCGCAGGACCCGCTAATGTGGAGATCCTTGAGGGAGGCCTTTATCCAGCTTCTTTCAGCTGTTATGATGATAATGATGATGATGATACTATACTTCAGCTGTGTGGCTGATCGCCACTCCATCTCATCCCGTGGGGAGGAGGGGGGGGGGGGGCGTAGAAGTCGCCCGTGGGAATATATACCAGAAAACGGGCAGCAGCGTTCTTCTCAGTACTATTACAATCTTACTGCGATCGCCAACCCGTTTGCCAAGCGTGGCAATTATGGCATATCCCCCCATTCTTGGGGGAGGCTTTTGTCTAGCAGTGGACGTCATTGTTATGAGTATATAGGGTTTATAAATTCTGATTATGATTACATCATATAGCTAAGTTGTGTCAACACTTCAACTACCAACTGTCAATTGTTCACTAAAGACGTCACAAAAAAGACGAGTGCGATGAGAGCCCTCCTGCTAGCAAGGGAATCCTACAATATTGTTATATTGGGATACACTCACGTATGATTTGAAACATAAATAAGTAATACATAAGGTTTTAAGAAATGTATGCAGTTCAGTATTGAGGTTGTTCAGCCAGCCTCGCACGGTGCTACCTGCTTGAGTCTCAACTTTCGCACGCAAACACACACAAACACACATACATACACTCATATATAATAGAAAGCTACGCAAAGAGAGAGAGCGAGCGTGAGTGAAATGGTTTTTCGTTACGTGTACATTTCTACCATGCAGACAACTCCTACCGCAAGCTGTGTTAAAGAAAATTACTTGCTAAATAAAGAGAAAGATTAAATGAAAATTTTCAAGTTCGTTTGCGTTAAAACAGTTGCAATTCACGAATTTCCGAGAAATCATGTTGGGCTCGATTTTTAGGGTTCCGTAGCCAAATGGCAAAAAACGGAACCCTTATAGATTCGTCATGTCTGTATGTCTGTTCGTCCGTATGTCACAGCCACTTTTTTCGGAAAGTATAAGAGCTGTCCTGTTGAAACTTGGTAGATGTATTCTGTGAACCGTATTAAGATTTTTACACAAAAATAGAAAATTCACCATACATAGAACTGAAACCCAAAATTTATTTTTTCACCGTATCCATACATGTGGGGTATCTATAGATAGGTCTTCAAAAATGATCTTGAGGTTTCTAATATATTTTTTTTCTAAACTGAATAGTTTGCGCGAGAGACACTTCCCTTCCAAAGTGGTAAAATGAGTACCCCCCTGTAAATTCTAAAATAAGAGAAATATAAAACTAAAAAATATATGATGTACATTATCATGTAAACTTCCACCGAAAATTGGTTTGAACGAGATCTTGTAAGTAGGTTTTTTTAATACGTAATAAAGCGTAAACCGCAATTTATCTTTCATTAAATCAACTCAAATACTTGCTGCTACGGAACCCTTCAGGTGCGAATCCGATTCACACTTGGCAGTTTTTTTATTTTATTTTGTGTTTAGTGATAAATAAACCTCAACCCATGTATGCATGTACCCATACGTTCAATATGGCGCTCTGTACTTTGGAAGTTTTTACGGCTTTATTTTCTGGTGGACTTTTTACCCCGCGCCGCATCGGGCCGTCGCGGCGTCGAGCCGCAAAGCTCATTCCCAGTAGTACGATAAGCTTCTAGCTATAAAACACGGATCTGTACTTGCTACACGCCAAATAGATAAATCCATAAAATATACTGATTTACGCCCCAAGCCGACGGCAATAAATCAAGATAAGATCAGAACATTTTTAGATTTCGTAGGAATTTTATATCTTTATATTAATACTCGTTTATTTACAAGCAACTAAACGATGTTTGTAAAATGTTTGCTCTTGAAAGTACAACATGCCTTGCCGTCAGCACGGCATGCAAATACAGCAAAGGCTAAATAAAAAATAGGCTAGATTGTTAACCTATTATTATTATTTATATTTGCATTTTTTAAATACAAGCGTTAAATATAGGAGATAAACGCAAAACGACTGATAGTATGGAGATTGAATGGCTATAATAATATCTAGGGACAATGTCACATAGATCATCCTAGCCCCAAACGAAGCAAAGCCTGTACTTTGGGTACCAGGTGAAGATATACATACTTATATAGATAGATAAATACTTATATACATAGAAAACATCCATGACTCAGAAACTAATATTCGTGCTCATCACACAAATATTTGCACTTACCGGTATTCGAACCCAGGACCACCAGCTTCGTAGGCAGGAGCACTACCAACTAGGCTACGGTGACCGTCAAACAGCTATACTGCAAGGGATGTCATATTTTTATTTTATTGTTATCTATTAATTACAGACACCTTATTGTTAACATAAAATGTAATAAATTAATTAGGAACATGTTAGAAATTTAAATATAATATATTTTATATGTCATATTATTCACTAATTAATATATTTTTCTATTAATTAATGACGTATTTATTTTCTCATATTGTACCTAAGTAATAGTAGTCCATGACGGGTTTCAGCTAGAGCGGCTAATCTCAATTTGGACTAGTCTTAATAGATAGTTATAATATGTTATAATAGTTATAATATGTCCTTGGTAATCCCATTGGTAACCATGATAAAGACGCCCTCACTCTCATAAACTGATGGGATGGCTATCCGACATGACTTGGAAGAGATCAGGTACAAGACTGAAAGCTTTACGTGCTCTCCTAGTTACGGGCGTATAAAATCGCCAACTTTCAGAGTCAGGTTCTTGATGTTTATCTTACCGGGAAAAAAAACAGTAATACTGTTTGTCCCGACCCGGAATTCGAAACCAAGACCTCATTATCCACAGTTAGTAGTTTATAAATATATAGCGGGGTACCGAGATAGATGTAGATATAGGAAGATATAATAATAATAATGTCCTCCCGACCTAATTTCGGTTATGGCGGCCAGTCCGATGGAGATTAGCCAATTGCGCAGGACATATTATAGTGCACAAGCGTGTGCGCAAACACAGTGGCACTTTATATTCCATCACTCACATGTTCCGATGGGACAACTAGCGACACGACCGGAAAGAGGTCATGTACAGGACCGACGGCTTTACATGCTCTCCGGGCACGGGGGAATCATACCGCCAACTTTCAGACTTCGGGCTGATACTGAGAAATTTATTTTTACGGAAAAAGTCCATAATCACTTTTTGGCCCGACCCGGGAATTCAACCCGGTACCTCAATATCTGCGGTTGAACACGCTACCGTTAGACCAACGAGGCAGTCAAGATATAAAATAACTATGTACCTATGTAAGTATAATAATAATAATAATTTTATTTATTTACGTCGAAACATGGTTTACAGGATGTTTAAAAATAGAATGGACAGCACGCTTCGCCGTTAGCACGGCATGTAAATATTACATAAACACAATATTATACACACACACAATAATAAACGCTATTTATTCTATAAATTCATTCAGTTTATAAATCAATGTATATTTATATTATTGTTGTGCATGTCTATTTGGTGGATTAACTTGAGTAGGCCACAAATATAATAATATAACATCATTCATTTATTTATTATTAGAACAATAAGTGCTAGATTTTATAATAGGGATTTAGGTCTCGAAAGATTTAATATAGAACAGATGGTAGACGCTCGGGCAGCTGACAACGTAAATGAAATAATGAATCGTACTGAAGATAGAGACATATATTTATTAAATACAGTACTAGTATTTAGTATAGTATAAGTAATCAAAAGAAACATTGGAAGATTTCTGATGCTTCAGATTGAAATAGGATTAAAAGTAGGATATTTATAAGAGAAATAATGTGAAAAAAAATCGGCTAAGTGCGAGTAGGACTCGCCCATATAAGGTTCCGTAGCAGCAAGTATCATAATATAAAAGTTCTTGTTACTACAAGAACTTTTATATTATTTTATATTGTTGATTGAATGAAAGGTAAATTGCGGTTTACGATTTATGAAGTATTAAAAAAAACTTCTTACTAGTTCAATCAAACCAATTTTCCGTGGAAGTTTACATGATCATGTACGTCATATACTTTTTTAGTGTTATCATTCTCTTATTTTAGAAGTTACGGGGGGGGGGGGGGGCAAATTTTACCACTTTGGAAGTGTCTCTCGCACAAACTATTCAGTTTAGAAAAAAATTATATTAGAAACTTCAATATCATTTTTAAAGACCTATCGAGAAAAACCGCAAATGTATGGGTTTGATGAAAAAAATATTTTGAGGTCTAGGTATGGGGAACCTCCAAAATTTATTGTTGTTTTCTATTTTTGTGTAAAAATCTTAATGCGGTTCACAGAATACAATCATTTACTTACCAAGTTTTGACAGTATAGTTCTTAAAGTTTCGGAAAAAAAGTGGCGGACGGACAGACAGACAGACATGACGAATCCATAAGGGTTCCGTTATTGCCATTTGGCTACGGAACCCTAAAAATGTGTGCGGTTGCGGACGGTTGAAGTTATGCAAAGATTGCGAGCAGTAACGTCGTCGCTGGGCTAATATGACGATGTTCTGAAAATTTCATCAAAATTGCTCCACCCGTTATATACAAACATCGACGATTATATGTAAGAAGAAGGAGGTTTTATAACAGTAGGTGGAGATGTTAAATGGCAGGGTTAAGTTTGCGGGTCTAAATCTGTCGTCAGGGGAGAGCCCTGTTTATGCTAATATAAAAAGTATGAACAATATTACGTCGTAATTGCCCTTAAAATGTCCCACGGAGCATATTTTCTACACAAATAACAAAGATATAAAACAAAAGTTTTGCAATAAAATTACCATAAATAAGTATGTAGAGCTAAGTCTTCTTCTTAGCTAAGTTAACAACAAAAATATTGTTCTTCATAAACACGTTGTCTTTTTCCTTCGCCTAATCTCAATCGATTTTAGATTACAAGTTTTCTGAAATTGTAAGCTTGGCAAGTGTTTAGGCAGTTATTAGATAGCCTAATGATTAAGTACGAGATAATAACCACAGACTCCACAGATCAACGTTAAGCCGTATAGTAGCCGTCTCGAGTTTAACACCAAGGCCGCTGACTTTTTTGTGTATTCGCATTTAAAACGGTGGAGGGAAACATCATGAGGAATCCTGCATGCTTGAGAGGTATACAAAAATGTTCTTAATTGCATGTGGAGTTTGTCAACTCGCACTAGGCTATGTAGTGGGCGGTGACAGTATGAGAAGTGTCCTTTACTGACGCCATAAGCAAGCAGCTCCGGGGAGACAGCTATCTGTTTGTGGCGCAGTCGCTGTGCTGGACAGGCTCCGGGTACATGTCCCGAACATCTGGGACATGGCGCTAAAGAGGGGCACCGGAGCAGCATACCCGCGTTCACGGTGCGCCTCCCATCACGTTCCATGAGAAGTCCACGGCAGGTTAGGTTTAGTCGATGAGAGTTCGACATACCCACCCGCAAATACTTATTGCGGGCGGCATGCGACGGCATTCCTCCTGCCAAATAAAAAAAAGGCTAAGTAGTGGACTGTCCTTTCCCTTCTTATTGTAAGAGGAGGTCCTTTCCCTAGACTGAGTCAGTAATGGGCTGCATTATTTTGTTTACGTTATTAGGAAGATCAACAGCATTTGTTTTTGGAAACAAATGTAACTATTCTATAATTTAGTAACAATTGATGTATCTTAAAAGATAACTAAATATTTGGATTTCACGGGACTGGCTAGTCCTAGTGTGAAAGCCACAAGTATTAGTTATGGTCGTTTTTGTATTTTATTTTAGTAACTAGATATAATTATTTATATAACTTTATGGATAAAATTTTATTCCGATTCTTATACTAACTGATTATATTAGTTGCACAGACGCCAGCACATCCACCTACTCCAATCCGTCAAATTTCTTTTATAGATTTTCAACTTTATCTCATAAGCATAAGGTTCACTTTCTATTGGAGAAATTTGCCAGATTGAGGAAGCTTGATGTGCTGACGTCTGTACATAGCAGTTAGCCATTTATGGTCTCCACGAATACGAATTCGGGTAGAAGTAAGATGTGAGTCGTATAAGTACCAAATAAATGAATATTGAACACTAAATTTAGCGAAATGTCTTTATTGAACTGTCAAAGTCAAAGTCAAAGTAACTTTATTCCGTAAAAATTTTACATTTATGTGGAATCGTCATATTTTTTACCCTACCGTGCAGTGCATGACGTGGCAGCTACTGAGAAACACTGCCAGAAAACTCAGTAGGAATCCTTTTTTAAAATAAAATATACTTAAGATTAATTACAATCATGTGTGTTGACTCAGAACAACTCCATCCCAAGCACTTTTATCACTTAAATAATCAGAAATTTTGTAATATGCCCTGCTACACAATTTGGCTTTAATAATTCTTTTAAACTTATTCGTAGACAATTCTCTAATATCATTGGGAAGTTTGTTATAGAATCTTATACATTGCCCCATAAAAGAGTTACTTATTTTGTGGAGACGGGTAGTATGCAGTATGAGATTATTCTTATATCTAGTATTTACATTATATGTATCGCTCCTTTTACAGAAGGAATCGATATTTTACACACATATATTACTGCACATATAGTAAGTTTTCATATATATACTTAGATGGTACAGTTAGAATGTTGACCTCTTTGAATTTTTCTCTTAGAGACACTCTCGGGCCAAGATTATAGATAGCTCTTACAGCTCTTTTTTGCAATATAAATATGGTGTCAATGTCAGCAGAGCTACCCCAGAGAAGAATTCCATAGGACATTACACTATGAAAATAACTGAAATAAACCATTCTAGCTGTGTCAACATCAGTCAGCCGTCTAATAGTTTTCACTGCATATGCTGCAGAACTTAATTTGCCGGACAGTTTTTCTATTTGTGGGCTCCATTGTAGCTTTGAGTCAATAGTGATACCCAAGAACACAGTTGATTCAACAGGGTCCAACCTAGCTCCATTAAGTTGTACATTGGTTGTCGCCTGTTTCACATTCGGTGTAGTGAATTTAATGACTTTAGTTTTCTTATCATTAAGCACAAGATTATTGGCATTAAACCAATGAACAACTTTAGAGATTGCATCATTAACATCGTCAAAATTGCTTAATTGTCGGTTTATTTTGAATGTCAGGGAAGTATCATCTGCAAACAACACAATCTCATGCTTATCCCTTACGTAGTAAGGTAAGTCATTTATATAAATTAAAAACAAAAATGGGCCCAGAATTGACCCCTGTGGGACGCCCATTACCACTGGAGATCCCGGAGATATTTTACCGTTTATTTCGACCTTCTGAATTATATTGCCCAAGTAAGAAGTCAGAAGTTCGAGAGCCTTGTTCCTAATACCGTAGTGGTGTAATTTTCTGACCAGAGTATCATGATGAACGCAATCGAACGCTTTGGACAAATCGCAAAAGATACCTAACGCATCTTGCGAGTCTTCCCACGCCGCGAATATACTTTTTAATAAGTTGACCCCTGCATCTATGGTTGAACAACCCTTTGTGAATCCAAACTGTTTCCGGTGTAGTAAATTATGTATATTAAAGTGTCTGAGCAGCTGGCTAAGCATAAGCTTTTCAAATATTTTACTAAGAGTGGGCAGCACGGAAACAGGTCGAAAATTTGAAGGGTCTGAAGTATCACCAGCTTTAAACAAAGGAATGATTTTACTATACTTCATCAAGTCAGGAAATACACCTGATGCAACACAGCAATTGAACACTCACCTTTTCTGGTGTAGAACCAAAACCATCCAAATTAAATTTCTTAATTTTTATGTTTAACGAATTGGCGATAGTTACTAGATACTCATGGAAGATGGAGTGGAGTATGGTATCTTGCTACTTTATTGGGAACATTGAAGTGGATTATTGATAATAAGTATCTAATGATTTTAGCCACAGGCGCAAATTATTATTTAAGTTTATCTCTCTCCGGTTAAGCATTGAAAGCTTCCTAAGTTAACTGTAAACTCTTTGAGGTAAGCTATGAATATTGAACCCAAGCGACTTAGTCATGCGGAACGCGCTGATAAATGGTTATCAGCTCAGCCTATGGTACGGTACTTCTCTATTTCTTCCCACCAAATGGTCGATCTTTCGACCAAGTTGCTGACTGTACCTACTTACATAAATGCTTAATTAAAAAATAAAAATTGGCCAAGTTGGACTCGCACACGGGGGCTCCGTACCATCACACTAATATTATAAAAGCGAAAGTTTGTGAGTATATGAGTGTGTGAGTGTGTATGTTTGTTACTTCTTCACGTCTAAACGTCTGGAGCGATTTTAATAAAATTTGGTATGGAGTTAGCTGACACCATGGAGTAACACACAGGCTATAATTTATAAAGTTTAACGCGGGTAAAACCGCGGGGCACAGAGAGTTATAAAAACTGCAACAGAAGTAGGTATGTTGCCAAGCATGCCTACTCATTTATAAGCAGATAACATTGTCCTCAACAAAATTATAATATATAATAAGTTAAATAATAAAAAAATGTACAATTTGCTGTATTTTTATACAATTTATACACGTACGTTAAAACTCGCGCATACCTTTAAGCTTTACATTTAATCAAATGTTGTTGTTATAAAACTTGGTGTGGTTTTATTTACGACGGGAACATTTCAGTGGCTTCAAAGAAAATAAAATGAATATAAAAGGTAAAATAAAAACATGTCTCAACGCACGTTTAAGTACCGTGAATGCAGCCGAGTTAAAATGGTAAAGTTGACGCCACGTCAATGTATACACTTGTGTTACAAAAATAGCACTTCTTGCCAACATAATAAAGATTGTATCAATGTCAAAGTTAAGAGCCATTTCACAAAATGATTACGCTCGAGTTTAGCTAAAAGACTGCATCATTGTTTATGTGTGCGTGTCTACCCACTCAAACGCAATGTAAACTGTGTAATACACGTGTCAAGACGGACGAGGCTATCTGGAGCCGTAATCGTAATGTGAATTGATAAGAGATTTATAAAAAAAAGTTATATTTACTCTAACAAAGATTTCTAGCTAGATTAATAAGAAAACACGGATAGGTATGTTATGTAAAATATTTAATAAAAGTTGATACAAAAACGAACATAGTATTTTTGATATGCTAAATGCATATTTGCCGTAAAGGCATTGATCTTGCCTTTCTCGGATCTATGATTTCCGGCAATACGCAGTCTTGGTAAAACCGAACCAATTTGGGTAGCATTTTCGCCTGGCAAAAAACGTCGTCTTTCTCTACTCTTACTAATTTCAATGGAAAATCAGGACCTGTCCATACAGCAAATACACATACGTTTTTTTTACGATTTCCGATTTACGATTGAGTCTGAAAGTTTCATTGATTCGTCTAGGTCTCCAGGGTCTACTGCACCATGTTCTTTCTCCTATAATTTTTTATATAATTATTGACAAACACTAAATAAACTTCTGATTCAAATAAATAATTGTTAAAATGTTACGTACAACTTCTGTGAATTATCACTTGAACGGCTAGTACCTGGCACCGCGTCTGATCTAAAGGCGCTACCCTCATCTGTACGTTTTAGACGATTATTCATTCTAAAATAAAAACAAAATAGCTGTTAATTTTCGAGTCAGACTCGCACATGAAGGGTTCCGCAGCAGCAAGTATTTCAGTTATTTAAATGAAAGGTAAATTGCGGTTTACGATTTATGATGCATTAAAAAAACTACTTACTAGATTTCGTACAAACCAATTTTAGTTGTTAGTTTATATGGTAATGTACCTATATCATATATTTTTTTTTAGTTTTATCATTCTCTTATTTTAGAAGTTACAGGGGGGGGGACACTCATTTTTCCACTTTGGAAGTGTCTCTCGCGCAAACGATATTAGGAACCTCAATATAATTTTTGAAGACCTATCCATAGACATGTATGGATACGATGAAAAAAAAAATGTTGAGTTTCAGTTCTATGTATGGCGACCCCCAAAATAATTGTTCTTTTTCTATTTTTGTGTAAAAATCTTAATGCGGTTCACAGAATACATCTACTTACCAAGTTTCAGTAGTACAGCTCTTATAGTTTCTGAAAAAAGTGGCTGTGACATACGGACGGACAGACAGATAGACAGACAGACAGACATGACGAATCTATAAGGGTTCTGTTTTTTGCCATTTGGCTACGGAACCCTAAAAATGATATTAGGAACCTCAATATCATTTTTGAAGACCTATCCATAGATACACCACGTGCATGGGTACGATAAAAAAAAATTGAGTTTCTGTTCTATGTATGGGGAACCCCCAAAATTATTATTATTTTTCTATTTTGTGTGAAAATCTTAATGCGGTTCACAGAATACATCTACTTACGAAGTTTCAACAGTACAGCTCTTATAGTTTCGGAAAAAAAGGGCTGTGACATACGGACGGACAGACAGACAGACATGACGAATCTATAAGGGTTGCGTTTTTTGCCATTTGGCTACGGATCCCTAAAAATAGGTATCTACCTCACTTCTGTTGCTTTTTTTAAAGCTGCAGAATTATCACGTTTCCTTTTTTTTACACATTCCTCGCGCCCCATAGCTAGTAATGAAACAAAAATATATGATTATTCTACAAAAAAAAATCTTACATACATACATACTTCATAATAAATAAAACCGTACCTTATGAAAAAATACAAAACGAATCAAAACTATGTGGTCGCAGTATATGAATTATTTCACTATACGAGCGCTCGAAAGTCGGGACGCGGGAAAAATGGCACAAGTCCTACCTTGATGGGCGCTCGCGCCGTACTAATCGGTGCCCACCCGTGTATCGTAATTTATTGTAATTTAAACTGATGTTCAAATCGATATTATGACAAATTAATTGCCAATATTTAAAAAAAAACTGTAGAATTCGGTTCTCCAAAGAACATAGTTTATTATGGTACAATTTTATTTTAGTTATTACGCTTTATTTAAACCAAACATCACTATGAAACTCATAAAAAAAACTTAAAATTGGTGTAAGGATTTATTTTTTTACTAATTAATGGTAACAAAATTCAAGAATCTGTTACATTAAACGACGAATAAAATATATGTCTCATGCTGAATGTATTTTTTTTTTACCTTAGTTTATAAGTATTATTTCTAGTTACAGGACTTTGAAATTCACTCTACGGCGATATTTCATTAAAATGGTTGTGGGAGATGAGTCACTACAGAACAAGCAAATTTTTTTTGGTAAATGTGATACATTAAACGTCAACAATAACAATTTTTCCATATTTAACATGTATTAAATAATTTTTGGGTATTACTTAAGATGGTAATAGAGGAGCCCAAAATCTTAGAAATTCGCGCGAAAGCGTGAAATGGCTCTTAACACGCTGATATGGTAGTTACTATATCGACGACGTGGTATATACTGTACGCCCACCTCTTAGAAGAGCTACGAGTACGATAGTAAATTCATACTTACATACAATTTAATCTGGTTAAGGGATTCAACTATTTTAAATGTATACCTTGATATAAATCCAGTGAATACTAACACATGTTTACTTGTGAGCCAAAAAGTACTTTTTCTAATGATAACAAGTACAGTCGATGCTTCATCGTAGCGTCAAGTCAGTTGGTACGCTTGTACACGCGGCTACATATCAAGCTATACATTTCCAGTAAAAGCTGATCTCGCGTTGTATAGGATTTCCATACAATGAGAGGTCAGCTTTTATTGGAAATGGATAACTTGATATGTAGCCGTGTGTACTACAAATATAGCCTTTCTCGCCAACATAATAAAGATTATCACTGTCAAAGTGACAGTGGCTGAAGTGGCGTTTATTGTGTCATGCTTCAGTAAATTAATACACCAATTTATTGACTATTCCTGTGAAATCGGTGCTGAATATGAGCACTTATTTGCCGTTCAGCCAATAAGTACCTTATCTTATTATAACAGATCCAGTCAACGCTACGTCATGGCATCTTACATTTGTTTCACGAATATAGGCATTCCTGCCAACATAATAAAGATGGTATAACTGCCGAAGTGATACACGGCGACGTGGCGTTTACTGTACGCGCTCTTCCTACAATCATATATCAGTAAATTCATACTTACACCTAAATCCTCAATTTATAGACATTTCCTATGCGAGATATCCCTACTGAATACGAGCACGTATTTGCCCGTGAGCCAATAAGCATTTTCTCTGATTATAACAGATACATTCGACGCTACGTCGTGGCGTAGTGTTAGTGGATACACTTGTATTACGAATACTAACCTTACCTGCGAATATAGTAAAGTCGCTGTCAATGCCAGTGATACGCGTTGACGTAGCGTTAAGTGTATACGCACCTCTTAGAATCATATGTGAGATAAATCTTTAATCTATTGACATATGTACCCTATGCGAGGTATATCTGTTGAATAAACGTATGCATGTATTAAGATCGATTATTAATTAAGATTCAATCATTGAGATCGAATTAGAAATGCTGAGATCATGCGAACCAAAGTAACCGACATACACGGCCGCTGGAACAGAAAGATTTTCAGAAGTGTGGCGACCACGAAACGGAAGACGCAGCGTGGGCAGGTCTCCAACAATTTGGACCGATGATCTTGTAAGGGTCGTTGTAAGTTGCTGGATAAGAAGTGCGCAAAACCGGCAACTGTAGAAATCGTTGGGGCCTTTGACCAGCAGTGGGCTCATTCAGCTGTAATGATATTAATGCTTTCCTGTGTGTCAATCCTGACCGTGTTTTTTTTTAGGTTGGATGGTCGGATAATATATTGTCAGGATGTTTGCGTTTCTGTGAGAACGATGTATGATTGTGTTTTAAAATCAATGTTTATGTTCGGTTATTAATATTTTTCAATTGATCGTTGTAATAATTATCTTCAATTACTGTAATTGGAGTTCTACCGTTTTAATTAAAGTAAATAAGTAAAATAAATAAATGATGATGATGTATTAACCCGTGACCCAATAAATACTTTAACTTATAGTACAGGAACAGCTGAGCTACGCCCTTTAGTAGCATCGTGAGTTCGTGTGACAGAAGATACACTTGCATTACGAACACAGCCTGTCCCGCTAACGTAATAAATTCGTAGTCAATGCCAAAGTGATACGCGCTGACTTGTGGCGTTTACTGAACGATCTCCTCTTAGAATGATACGGCGGTAAAACTCATACTTACATACAATCTAATCAAGGTAAATTCAAATATTCCACAGCAGCACTTATTGCCACTCTTGCTTACGCTTAAATCCTTAATTTATTGATATTACCTATTCGAGGTATCTCGAATACGAGCACGTATTTGCCCGTGAACCAATAAGTACTTTACCTGATTATAATAGGTACAGGTACAGTCGACGCTACATCACACGTCTCGTCAGTGAATGTGAACAGTATCTTTATTATTTAGAAGGTAGAGGTTGTTTTTGTACAGCAAATATGTCTAGTATCCATGTAATTTACAAAGTAAGAGTAGCAAGTAGCAATATTCAATTTTAACAATAAAATTTTCCGATTTATATACTCTAGACTCTAGAGTAATTTGCACCGCTCGCACGGAATAAAAGTTCAGGTTTAGATGTCAAGAACACGAGACAACTGTAGTCTTCATCAGCAAGGATCCTAACATAGCTATCATCTGGATGTTTGTCGTGGTAATTAAGTATTATTTGGGAGTCGATGTGGCTAATATCTGTATAATAACTACGTCCTTTGTTTTCAACGTTACGTTTATATTTAACCTTGGAGGTTGTCACAGTTCTCAAGCCACCAAGGACAAACAATTACAAACTAAGTACCAGCCCCGGGCCTCTCTTACCGCCCTATATCTATACATTTAATAAAATCGTAGGAAAGTCAAATTTGTACATTGAATATTTTTTTTAAAGGATACTTAGAGCGTGATCTTCAATCGATATCGAAGCCAAAAATATAGTTTTTAGAATTTTTGTTTGTATGTATGTCCGGGCTAAACTCAAAAAGTACTGCATGGATTTCCTTCAAATTTTGTATGAATATTACTAAGAGGTCGGGTCAACATATAGGCTACATATTATGGGTGAGGAGCTGTGATAATTTATAAAATTTAACGCGGGTAACACCGCGGGGCACAGCTAGTCATAGAATAAAAAGTACTGATGTATAAGATTCATTACCATTTTCCTCGTATAACTTAATATATTGAGGTTGATGAGCAAAGTTAAACATATTTGGAACATACTCGTGTGTAATTATTAAAAAAAGAAGCGCTGTGGTGGCAAACAATACTGCATTTGAAATACATAGAAAATTCAGGTGCAAAGCCTAAGTAGCTTACCTGTTGTATTTATTTTAAATTTACAGCAACGATAAAAAGTCGGGTGCATAGGACATCATTACGTTAACAACATTATATCAGCCGCTAGACGTCGATTGCTAGAAATAGGCCTTCACCGAAGATCTTCACCATTTGCCACCATTGCCGGCCTCTCGCGACCTGTATCATCAGGTTATAAAAAAAACAAAGCAATACCATCTTTAGAACTTAAAAAGACGAACGAAATATCAAAAATATAAATAATACTTAATTAAAGCATTTCTTTTATAAAAACTTGTAATAAAGACAAAGGCATATTTCTAACAATAAAGGCTTCAAAAGCGAACATCTTTTAGTGAAAGGGCTAAAATATTTTTTGTAAATGAGGTTTCCGAAACGTAGGCTAAAGAACGTCTCGAACCTTTTGCTTACAAAACTGTTAATTGCTTTGTCGCCTTCCACTAAAAAAACTGTCTTGACTGTTCATAAGAGACATTTTGTTACCTAATGGGGCAAAGTAGTTTCACTTCGTGCTCCAAGATGGGTGTCTGAAATCTTTTCTCCGAGCTCATTGTATTCAGCGTGCCTGTGGAGCTGCTCGACTTATAATAAATTATTTTAAGTAATTAACACTCGTATCCTGAAAGTATTTCATCATCATTTCTTGAGACTAGTATATTCTTACAGCGTAAAGCGTTTATAATTCTCTAAACTAATTTACTGAACAATGCCGTTATCTCAACAATTTATCAAATATTCAGATTTAGGTCACAGTTTACTTGATGTCGTGTATGATATTCCAAATAGTGCGATCTTAGCTAAGTACTTAGTGTGTACCTTGGAAGTCATGAAGTAATAGTATTTTCAAGGAAGTTTAGAGTAAGGAAATTACCAAGACGTTAAGTCTTGGTAATTTCCTTACTCTAAACTAGACTAGACTAGACGAACCAGACATTATGGAATATAATTTTTTTTTCTTTATTCGAGTAGCAATTATTGTTGGTTAAACCCGTTGAGACGGCAAAGTGGTCCATAGATAGGATAGGGCAACGGCCGGGCCCCTCGCGGAGCCAGATCCCTGGCCGTTCCCCTAGGATGTACACCGTGACCCGAAACACATTGAGAAAGGCTGGATGATTGTATCGTGATCGCATCCGAGCTCTGCATCCTTCCCAGGTATTTGGTTTGGTAGTTTTTGTAGTTCAACAAGTGCTTCCAGGCTCGAACGGGGGTGCCGCAGTTACGCGGGCAGCCAGGGGCACGGCTGCTCGGGTGGTTATCGTAGACGGGGCCTCTCTCAATGTGGTGAAAAATCAAGTTTCTAATTTATAAAATAAACAAATGTACAACCCACAGAATATTCAAAGTACAATAAAACTCAATTACGTACCAAAATATACGTCCTTATTTTTTATTCAACAAAAAATACTCGAGCCATATAAAACAGATATTGGACAAAGGATGTTAATCATTCCAATGCTCACTTTGGCCAATTTCTGAAGCTTTACCGTGCCTTTTCTTCAGCACCCTTGAGCACGGGCTTAATATCCAAACGTCCAATTTTTACCCTTGCCTCGGGCAAAAGAATAATTTCGCCTTTCATGTGTTCCAGCGTCCGTCAGCGTCAAAAAAAGTGTTTGAGGCTTGGAAATATTAAACAAGTACTTTTCCAATTTTCTCGTCATAACACAGAATTGTTATTGGGTAAACAGTAGAACAACTGTATACGCGAACACGAAATATTAACGTCTATATTATTTGAACATAATGTTCTAACTAATGCAATAAATTTCGATACAAGAAGTCACGTACAATCGCTGGTCCAAATGGCTATGACGCGCAACCAAAACGTTCAGCATAATTTTACCCCATTTTCTCGATTACCAAACTTTCCCCACAATTGTTAATCGAGAAAATTTACAAGTAACAAATACTTTCCTATTGGTATTTTCTTAACCGTACGTAGAAGATACCCGTTAAAAAGTGGAATACAATCAAGGTTGTTTCATAGCAAAATAAACTGAAGATAGTAACGAAATCCAGTTTGGTTGACGTGGTTGGTAGATGCTTGCTTTTCACACCGCAGGTTCCACCGAGAACAGATATTTGTGTACATGAATATGTCTGTTTGTCCTGAGTTTGGGTGTAATTATCTATATAAGTATGTATTTACAAAAGAAAAGTAGTATATGTAGTATATCAGTTGTCTGGTTTCCATAGTACAACCTCTGCTTAGTTTGGCATCAGATGGCCGTGAGTGAATAATGTACCAGGATATTCTATATTTTTTTCTTATATGAAATAAAGATATTACAGAAAAACGATGCGAAATTATATTGAGTATGAGTTTCCAAGTTTCTGTCGTCAAAATTATATATATAATTATAGTTTATGATTATATATGTCCCCACCTACTGGGTTAAAAGGAGGGACGTCTGATAATAGAGAAAATGTTGATCTACAACCAACATATACTTTTTTCATTTCTTCTGAACCGTACATCAAAGATGCCCGATGAAAAGTGGAACACCATAAAAGTTGTATGCATAGCAAATTAAACTGAAAATAGTAACGGAATAAAAAGAAGCCAACGAAACGATACGAAACGTTTTTCTCTTGTTCTTTCGAATTTCAAGTTACTGTCAAGAAAAATAAAATAACCACTTGGTTACTTTCATATATTTGGTGTTTTATTATATAAAATATGTTTTTAATTATAATTAATGTTTAAATGAAATGAACCAACTTTAGCTTTTCTTTTCAGTCAGGAAATATAAAGCAACCAAATCAGGAAATTTAAAGTAGCCACTTGGTTACTTTCATATATTTTGTGTTTTGTGATATGAAATACTTATGTTTTTAATTATAATTAATATTTAAAGGAAATAGAAGCAACTTCACGTTTTCTTTACAGCAACCAATTTTGGCAAATTTATATGGGGCCTATACAGAAAGCATTTCCCATCGAGTTGTTACCGAAAACGGTTCTGAAACGACGGAGAATTCGCGTAACATGCATACAAAATCATACGACCGAATTCATAGGCACTTCTTTTTGAAGTCGTTTCAAAAGAGCAATATTTGATTAATTTGATTTAATGTAACAAAATTGATTTTCTTATACTCATCTCTAAAGGTCATGAAGTAATTATTTATTAACATTCCTAAAATATTTGTTTATTTTAAGATCATTTAGTTATAAAAATACAAAATTAATATGTAGTGTTAATTCCGCTAATGGTCAGTTTTATCATGCCGGGATGCAATTTGCACCTCCCTCCCGCCCGCAATAATGTGAACATGCAAGAAGGACAATATAAAAAAGCAAACTACATGCGCCAGTACGATGCCCAACACGTGTTTCAGTCCTCCGCGGACCATTCTCAAGGGCTGCTAACTCACATCACTTCATATTAATTTTGTATTTTGATTGTTTTGGATTTCCGCAAAGTAACGCCTGATTCCATTACTTATCATTTAATTATATTTATTACTTAATTTGTTTGTGCCCTAGTCTTTTGTAAACATTAGCTGTATATTCTGTAATTAGATTTTTCATTAAAAGAGAACCTATAATATATTTTTAATATTCCCGGTTACTTTTTTACTTGTACACACGGCTACATATCAAGCTATACATTTCCAATATAAACCGACCCGTCATTGTATCGAAATCCTATACAACGCGGGGTCAGCTTATATTGGAAAGGTATCGCTTGATATGTAGCCGTGTGTACTTTTATTACAAATCAAAACAAGGTGTATTGTATGTTTGTATGTATTGTTCTCTCTTATAGTAATGAGTTCGTTAAGTTACGTTTATTATTTATGATAAACGTAACTTTATGAACTCATTACTTCTATGAGAGAGAGCAATGATTAATATGTTTCATATACAAAGATCTTATTCAACACAGTCAACTTAATGTCTAAATAGATGTCCGCAAATTACCTATTACCGGATGCGCGGAAAAATCGTACTGCCAAATGTAATTAATGTAAACCAATATTTGCAGTGAATGAGGAAATATTAGTCCTACTTGGGGTGAAATTAGACTCAACTTTGCCATTGCAAATTTGAGTCTAATTTCACCCCATTGGTCCTCATATTAAAAAGTAATCCACCAAATTACATTCGGCTCCCTATTGTATTGAAAATAAGGCAATTGTTTGAATAAACAACTGCATGATTGACGTATATATTTTTACTATGTTATTTCCCATAGCTTCACAGCACAGTATTATATCCTATGGAGGGGGCTAAACTAACTTTAAAGGTACTAATTTCATATTTCAAAGGAGCAGTCAGAGCTATTTTTAATCTAGATAATCGCGATTCCCTACAAGTGCTGTTTAAAAATAATTATTAGCACTAAAATATCATTTTTAAAAGATTAAAAATAATACTTAATTACAATTTCCATCAGCTTATAATGGTCCAATCTCATTACGGTAGCTGAAGTTTATACAACTACACACTACACCCGCACTTAAATTTTTTGTCACTCATTTTGAAAATGTCTCAACCTCTTTCATCGTTTTCGTCTTTCATTTCATTCTGTATCGTAGGTAGATTGCGCTTTTTAAATTTACTGCATTACCTATTATTCAGTAATTTTACTCGCAAACATCTTACAAATAGTTACTCGTAAGCGTCGCATATCAGGTAAAACGTAGCCTTGCGTATCAAGGGTCAAACAAGGGGAACTCAATGGCCCTGGAACTGTATACATTTTAAAATTACAGCCACATTTGTGTTTTGCGCCAGTTAGAAGGAATACCTCAAACTTTTCTCATCGTTGCCCACTGGCATGGTAATGAGTCAAAGTTTGAATATTATTAAATCTCATTCGTCTCCGTGACAAGATTCACGGCAGAGCAAATCTGTGACGAAAAAACCAAATTCACTTTTACCTCATTTTTAAGCAATCTTTTACGTAGCAACGCCAAAATATTGGATTCCAAAGATTGATGGCCGTAATGCTATATAGATAATTAGATATTCCATTTACTTTCTACCTCTGTATACGAAAATGTTGTTACTACCGAAACGTAAAATAAACTGATGGAGGTAGAGTTGTTTCATATTTGATACAAACGTTGCTCCGACCGACGATTTGAACTACGCAATATATTTTATGCCTGGTTTATTTTTGGATATTACGAGAGAATCGTTACTTTTATATTTTTACCAAGTTCATAAGAAGGAGATTATCAATTTGGCTCCTTGGTTTTTTGTATGTACGTTACATTATTCCTCCGTTGTTTGTAAACCTAATTTGATAATTCTTTATTCGTACGGGAATCATTTTGGATGGTTTCCATATATATTTCGTACTTAGGTATCTGTGAGTTGGTTGTAGTTTTTAAAGCAGTATGGAATTCCGCCTTCATTCGCTATCAGTTTTTATTAATATTGAGGTATTGCCGCCTCGGATCCTCAATCGGACAAGCGGCCCCCATCTTAGCTTATCAAAGTAAATCAACAGTTGCAAAAAAGTTCTAAAATTCGTACCTGTCATTCATCTCTACGTCAGTTACCGCCCATGTTTAAATCCCAAATGTGTGCTCTGGGTTACTTGGTTTCCAATATTTTGCTAGACGGCTTGAGGTTTGGCTCACTTCTATAGTCCAGTGTAGTACTAAAAGCTAACTGTAAATGTCGGCTAAAAATACTCTATACATTTAGTGATTTGGGGAAATGAGTTGTGTATTTAATATATACATACATCCGGGTTACGGGTTAAGTTGACCTAGATCCCCTAAGGGCGGATAGTTTCAATTTTTTCTGCCTGATTTGATTATGTCATCATCATCATCATCATCATATCAGCCGAAAGACGTCCACTGCTGGACAAAGGCCTCCCCCAAAGATCTCCACAATTGCCGGTCTTGCGCTATCCGCATCCAGCGATTTCCAGCGACCCGCACAAGATCATCGGTCCATCTTGTAGGGGGCCTGCCCACGCTGCGTCTTCCGGTTCGTGGTCGCCACTCGAGAACCTTTCTGCCCCAACGGCCGTCGGCTCTACGAGCTATGTGCCCTGCCCACTGCCACTTCAGCTTGGCAATTCTTCGGGCTATGTCGGTGACTTTGGTTCGCCTGCGGATTTCGTCATTTCTGATGCGATCCCGCAGGGAAACTCCGAGCATAGCCCTCTCCATTGCTCTTTGGGTGACCTTGAGCCTTCGAATAAGGCCCATAGTGAGCGACCACGTCTCTGTTCCGTATGTCATCACTGGCAACACACACTGGTCGAAGACTTTCGACTTGAGACACTGCGGTATTTTGGACGAGAAGATGTTACGTAGCTTCCCGAACGCTGCCCATCCGAGTTGGATTCTACGATTGACCTCCTTCTCGAAGTTGGACCTACCTAGTTGGATGGTCTGTCTTAGGTAAATATAGTTCTCTACAACTTCGAGTGCAGAGTCACCAACTTTCAATTGAGTGGGTGCAACATGGACGTTTGACATGATTTTCGTCTTATCCATGTTCATTTTCAGACCCACTTGTTGAGAGACTCTGCTGAGGTCATCGAGCATTGTACCGAGGTCTTCCATGGTCTCAGCCATGACTACGATATCATCGGCAAATCGAAGGTGAGTGATGTACTCGCCATTGACATTGATGCCAAAGCCTTTCCAGTCCAGAAGCTTGAAGACGTCTTCCAATGCAGCGGTGAACAGTTTCGGAGATATAACATCTCCCTGTCTCACGCCTCGCTGCAATTGGATAGGTTTCGAGATCTGGTCCTGGAGTCGCACTGACATAGTGGCGTTTTCATACAAACACTTTATCACCTCGATATACCGGTAGTCAATTTGGCACCTTATGAGAGACCTCAGCACGGCCCATGTTTCGATAGAATCAAAGGCTTTCTCATAGTCCACAAACGCTAAGCACAGTGGCTTGTTATACTCTTCGGTCTTCTGTATAACTTGCCGCAGCGTATGTATGTGGTCTATGGTGCTAAAGCCTTTTCGGAAACCGGCTTGTTCGGGAGGCTGGAAGTCGTCAAACCTGCGCGCGAGACGGTTCGTAACGACCCTCGAAAACAACTTGTAAACATGGCTCAGCAGTGTGATGGGTCTATAATTCTTCAATAGGGTTTTGTCGCCCTTTTTGAAGAAGAGCACCACCACACTTCTGTGCCATGCTTGTGGCGTTTGACCATCTAGTATGACGGAGTTAAATAACTTCTGAAGGGCCCGTAGGATTGGTGTACCACCCGCCTTCAGAAGCTCTGCTGTAACTCCATCATCACCAGGCGCCTTGTTGTTCTTGAGTTGCTTGAGAGCCATTCTAATCTCGTACAGGCTGACGTCCGGGATGTCTTCGGTGTAATGTCGGGTTAGTCGTGCTCTGGGATCTGAGGCATGACTTTTGACAGGTGGCTGTGTTGTCGTATATAACTGTCCGTAGAACTTCTCGATCTCTCCCAGCAACTCAGGTTTGGACGTGACGATTCTACCATCCTCAGTCTTCAGCTTCGTCAGTTGGCTCGGTCCAACAGACAGAGCTCTTGCGAACACTTTGGAGCCTTTGTTCCGCTCAATGGCCTCTTTAATACTAATTGTATTAAATTGCCGCGTGTCGCGAGTCAAAGACTTTGAGATCTGTCTGTTGAGCTGCCGATATCTGGTAGCATCATCTGAGGATGTCAGAACCATTTTCCGTCTATCTTCCATAAGTTGCAGGGTAAAGTCAGAGATCTTTTTAGTTCTGTTTGTACGGCGGGCCTTGAAGACCTTAGACCCAGCCGTATGGACAGCTTCTACGAGCCTGTCATAGTATGAGTCCACTTCCTCGCAGTCTGCTAGGCATTCGAAACGGTTTTGCAGTTCGAGCTGAAATGGTTCGGGGTTTTGGACGTAGATAGGTAAAGGTCGGAGCGTAGACTTTATCAGTCGGGACCTCTGGAGTTTGACATTAAGGTTCAATGAGCCTCTGACCAGTCTGTGATCGCTCCCGGTTTTAACCGCATTGATCACGGAGACATCATTGAACATCTGTCGTCTCGTCGACAAGATAAAGTCTATCTCATTTTTAGTTTTACCATCCGGGCTCACCCAGGTCCATTTGCGGTGATCCGGCTTCCTGAAGAAGGAATTCATCATAAAGAGTCCCTCCTTCTCCATGAAGTCGGCCAACATTTGGCCCCGGGGATTCCGGTCACCAGTTCCAAATTGCCCCACTCTCAGCTCATTACCGAATCGTTTGCCCAGCTTCGCGTTAAAGTCCCCCATGACCACAGTGAAATAGGAGTTAGAGGTATGTATGGCTCTGGATATGTCCTCATACATAACCTCGACTTCACCGTCGGAGTGTGTCGAAGTGGGTGCGTATACCTGTATAACCTTCAACGAATACCGCTTGGAGATTCTGAGTATAAGGTACGCAACCCTCGTCGACACACTCTCGATTTTCACTAGGTTGTTCACGAGGGACTTGTGGACTATGAACCCGACACCACCTTGGGATATTTGGTCACCCTCCCGGTAATAGAGCAGGTTTCCGGATTTCAGTATTATCGAGTCCTCCCCCTCTCTTCGGACTTCAGATAATCCTACAATATCCCAATGTAACCTGCTCAATTCTTCCTCCAGTTCGGTTATCTTCTCGTCGGACCGCAGTGTACGTGTGTTACATGTTGCCAGGGCCAGAGGTCGTCGGTGTTGGTAACGCGGAATCTGCCGGGGATTCTTAGCACCCCCTGCCCTGCCGTAACCACGGCTGTTACCACGGCTGGGAATAGCAGGGCTGCCGGGGACTGGGGGCCGCGGTTTGGTTGTGTCCATCATTTGAGGGGATTTGCCATAATCGCCACGCTTGGCAGACGGGTTGGCGATCGCAGTAAGGTGGACATGGTACTCAGGAGAACGCTGCTGCCCGTTCTCTGGTATATATTCCCTCGGGACGACTTTTACGTCCCCCCACGGGATGAGAGGGGGTGGTGATATTCTCAGGCCGTCACCACACAGCACCAGCATTTGATTATGTGTCCTGTATTAATTAATAAATAATATCCTGGGACATTATTCACACACAGCCATCTGAACCCAAACTACGCAGAGCTTGTACTATGGAAACCAGATAACTGATACCTATACCTACTACTTTTCTTTTGTAAATACATCCAATTACACCCAAATTCAGGACAAACAGATATGTTCATGCACATAAATATCTGTCCTGGGTGCTAATTGAACCCACGACCTGCGGCGTGAAAGGCAAGCATTTACTAGGCACGCTTACCAGCCTATTAAATATTATAAAGTTTATTTTTCTTAAAGAGATATCTTAGAAATATAATATCATTAACGACGCAAACTACAAACCCTTAACGGGTCTCGGTTGACTTAGCCTGTGACCCTGCCATGTAACCATCATTATATACTAGTTAAATAAATTATAATAGTAAGTATATATAGATATTGTCGAGGGTCGCAGCAAGCCGCTGGGTGTGGGTAGCGCAAAACCGGCAATTGTGAAGATCTTTGGTGAGGCATTTGTCCAGCAGTGAGCGTCTTTCGGCTGATATGATGATGATGATGATAAATGGCATGGCACGTGCGCGATTTGAAGATTTTAAATCTATTAATAGAAGCGCCAGAAAAATATTATTTGAAGTGGGTGCCAATAATAACGATGGAAATGATAACCTTCCTGCGATTAGGAATCAGTAGGTAGGATATTGAACCCGATTTAGTTTTGGTCGCATAGTCGTTCGATTTATAGTTTGGATAATACTATTCACATTTTGTGAATTGGGAAAATGCGAATGCATATGCAAGGTTTTAAGTAATTAGAGTTAAACTTCTGAAACTGTAAACTGTAATATGCAACTATTCAGATTTTTTGTAATTGTTGCAAAATAAATGGATAAATTGTTTTTGTAAACATAGGAGTTAAAGTAAGAAGTCAGTCTGAAAGACTACATTTGGTTAAATGAATTGGATAATGTCGGTGGTTGCTGTGTGGTGACGGCAGCAAATATCAGAATATCATCACCCCACCTCATCTCGTGGGGGGCGTAGAGGTCAAACCGAGGGAATATCTACCATAGGACGGGGAGCAGCTTCCATCTGAGTACTATGACCATTGTACTGCGATCGCCAGCCCATCTGCCAAGCGTGGCGATTATGGCATATCCTTGGGGGTTAATTTCTGGGGTGGCTTCTCCATCAGTGGAATTCTTCCAGCTTTAATGATGACGATGATGTGTTATGGTTAAAATGTACTTGTTCTTTAGGAACTTTGATGTGTGTATTCATTCTAAGAAAGTCCAATCAAATACATGCGGAACTTAGTTTATAAAAAAAATAATAATGATGTCAAATGCAGTACGTAACAGTGCACGCCAAGTATTTTTCATCTTTTTAGATGCAAATACTTGGCGTGCACTGTTACTATTACTATGTCTAGCAGCCATGTCGGAGGAGCCAAATATGGCTCCATTTATGTTACATCTATTGGACCGCGTAGGTTTTACTGCTATTTATATTGTTCAAGATACGAACATTAAAACACTTACGACTGTAACGCCTTCAATTATTGCAGAGCAATGTAATGGAATCTTATAAGACTACGATTTTAAAACTACAATCTTAAACCTATTACGGTAATTTTTATATCAATTTAAACCTTATTCTAATACCTAATTAAATATCTAAAATAACAAAACTGTAGACTTAAACCTACAACTTACCTTATTATACTAATTAATAATACAGAAACATTAGTTACTTTTTATTTTTTAATCTGTGTATCGCCTACGCTGTATTCATTGAGTGAAGTGTGTATGCAATGAACGGGATTACCGTCCGTTCACTCGCAGGTTCCGCTCATCGTGACATTTTTTTGCATATCATGCACTCGACGGAATACTACGCTACTGCTGAGTTGTTCCTAAATTTTTATATAATCTCATAATTTTAATATAAATTTAAATTGTACCAACGCGTACATCGTTATAAAAAACGCCGTATATCTATACATATAAAGTGTGTTAGTGTTTAAACCCCACTTGGGGTTTCTTTTCTACGGAGTATACTTACCGCCTACAACTACTCCACGTCTCCGAAAATCACTCCACCTCATCAGTTCCGGAACTCAATCTACAGCCTTAAGACTGCGCCGGACATCACTACACCACTACCAGGGGAGAGGTATTTTAAATTGTCAGATCGTACCCACAATCGTGTGATAAACCTACGACCCTTCTACCTAACTTTTTTTATCTTGACACGCGGCAGCGTGTCGGGCCAAGTTAATTTTTTTCTTTGGAAATTTAATTATTTTTTGTGTAGCAGTCAAGTGATCATAAGAGCATAATTGATTAGCATTATTTACAGATATTTCACCTAATGTTGTATCTGCATGTTTTAGAGTAATATTATCTAAATATGTAGGAAAAAGACCAAAGTGATTCCAAAAATCCATACCCAAAATTAATTCAGTTTGAATACCTGGTGCAACGTACGCTGTTATAATATGTAATTGA
Organism: Pseudoips prasinana; assembly: GCA_951640165.1. Classification (NCBI taxonomy): domain Eukaryota; kingdom Metazoa; phylum Arthropoda; class Insecta; order Lepidoptera; family Nolidae; genus Pseudoips; species Pseudoips prasinana. The sequence continues at coordinate 27,779,686 of OX621236.1, read as the reverse complement.
GTAGCAAAAGAAATGGGTAGATACAAAATACCAATAGGATAAATTTTTTCTCCACCAGCCGCGATGAATTGTAAATTAGTATTACAATTGTGTAATACTAATTTACAATTCATCGCGGCTGGTGGAGAAAAAATTTATCCTATTGGTATTTTGTGAAAAAAAAATGGATATTTATCTTGATGACCTAAAAGTCAAGATAATTTTGTTGTCTTAGCGACCTAAAAGTTAAGACAGTTGTCTATTTTATAATTCTAGGTAATCGAGACAGTACAAGTATAGTTAAAATGACATAACAAAATTAACACCTACTACTGTTATAGGTGAGAATTTTGTGAAACAAATTGAAATTCTCTGTATATTAGACAGCAACACCACGATCTATAAAGTGGTGAATGCAATTTAGTGAAAGTGAGACGTATGTATGTTGTAACTGTGTGATGAATGAGTTGTAACCTTATAGCAGTAGGAAAAGTTAAGGACATATGTAGTTTGCTCAGTATGGAAGCGGATTTTTCCTGAGTAAAAATCCGCTTCCATACTGAGCAAACTACATATGTCCTTAACTTTTCCTACTGCTATAAGGTTACAACTCATTCATCACACAGTTACAACATACATACGTCTCACTTAATTCAGTTTGAATACCTGGTGCAACGTACGCTGTTATAATATGTAATTGAGTAGCAAAAGAAATGGGTAGATACAAAATACCAATAGGATAAATTTTTTCTCCACCAGCCGCGATGAATTGTAAATTAGTATTACACAATTGTAATACTAATTTACAATTCATCGCGGCTGGTGGAGAAAAAATTTATCCTATTGGTATTTTGTGAAAAAAAAATGGATATTTATCTTGATGACCTAAAAGTCAAGATAATTTTGTTGTCTTAGCGACCTAAAAGTTAAGACAGTTGTCTATTTTATAATTCTAGGTAATCGAGACAGTACAAGTATAGTTAAAATGACATAACAAAATTAACACCTACTACTGTTATAGGTGAGAATTTTGTGAAACAAATTGAAATTCTCTGTATATTAGACAGCAACACCACGATCTATAAAGTGGTGAATGCAATTTAGTGAAAGTGAGACGTATGTATGTTGTAACTGTGTGATGAATGAGTTGTAACCTTATAGCAGTAGGAAAAGTTAAGGACATATGTAGTTTGCTCAGTATGGAAGCGGATTTTTCCTGAGTAAAAATCCGCTTCCATACTGAGCAAACTTTGTTATGTCATTTTAACTATACTTGTACTGTCTCGATTACCTAGAATTATAAAATAGACAACTGTCTTAACTTTTAGGTCGCTAAGACAACAAAATTATCTTGACTTTTAGGTCATCAAGATAAATATCCATTTTTAATTTCCTAGGTGTCTTTAAGATTAATGGTACTTACAGAAGATAAAGTTTAATTTAGATGAGACATATAGTACCGTTTCTAGATTAAATTATAGACATAATTGTTGGAAGGTTTAGTAGCAAAGTATATTATAGGGCAGAAAAATTACAAAAAGCAAAAAGAACTATTTTAATGTTGTTAAGATGTGTAATTATTTATTTTAAAATCTTTAACATGCCAGGTTCCTAAATTATTACCATTCATATCTTCAATTACATAGACTAATGGTGATTTCCCGATGAGTGTGTGTTGTACAAAAATACAAGAAAGCACAGATAGTTAAAGTAAATACAGTATGAAATGAAATTACGTTGAGCTTGAGTAGCTAGTGCATGGGTAGTGTTAAAATAAAATTAGGTAGAAAACAAATAATAGTAGTAGTAATTTAGATTTTAAGATACTTAATATATAAATATGCTACACATGAACTAGCTGGTACAAAAAATTAAGCCCCACGTTGGGCGCCACTGTCGCGTTTCCACGATGTATAGAATAATTTTGTAGGTAGGTAGAAGAAGAAAAGACTAAAGATCAATTAAAAAAAATAATTTAATTTCCAAAGAAAAAAATTAACTTGGCCCGACACGCTGCCGCGTGTCAAGATAAAAAAAGTTAGGTAGAAGGGTCGTAGGTTTATCACACGATTGTGGGTACGATCTGACAATTTAAAATACCACTCCCCTGGTAGTGGTGTAGTGATGTCCGGCGCAGTCTTAAGGCTGTAGATTGAGTTCCGGAACTGATGAGGTGGAGTGATTTTCGGAGACGTGGAGTAGTTGTAGGCGGTAAGTATACTCCGTAGAAAAGAAACCCCAAGTGGGGTTTAAACACTAACACACTTTATATGTATAGATATACGGCGTTTTTTATAACAATGTACGCGTTGGTACAATTTAAATTTATATTAAAATTATGAGATTATATAAAAATTTCGGAACAACTCAGCAGTAGCGTAGTATTCCGTCGAGTGCATGATATGCAAAAAAATGTCACGATGAGCGGAACCTGCGAGTGAACGGACGGTAATCCCGTTCATTGCATACACACTTCACTCAATGAATACAGCGTAGGCGATACACAGATTAAAAAATAAAAAGTAACTAATGTTTCTGTATTATTAATTAGTATAATAAGGTAAGTTGTAGGTTTAAGTCTACAGTTTTGTTATTTTAGATATTTAATTAGGTATTAGAATAAGGTTTAAATTGATATAAAAATTACCGTAATAGGTTTAAGATTGTAGTTTTAAAATCGTAGTCTTATAAGATTCCATTACATTGCTCTGCAATAATTGAAGGCGTTACACGACATTATTTTAAGGGCAGATTTCAGTAATTTTATTAGACACGTTCGGCTACTCAAATTGATTGGTTATAAATCCATAAGCTAAATAAACTGAATCGTTATTTCTCTATGTTAAGGTTGGGAATTGAAGTGAGACTTCATTCGAAGAGTGACATACATCGGACAAATCGGCCGAGCCGATGGAGCCAAATGTGACTCCAGTTTTCTTGATGGAGTGCGTGGCTTCTACTGGTTTATGTATTTTAAGTCCATTAAAATACGTACAGCCTTTAGTTTATGGAGAGATTTCAGTAATTTTATTAGAAACATTCAGATACTCAGATTGATTCAATTTAAATCCATGAGCTTTACTGCTACTACATAAAATGAGCTTTTATTTTCCTATGCGAAGTGTAAAAATCGAAATTTTTGTCGTATTAACTAGAGGAATCTCTTAAGAGCACATCCGAAAGAGTTATTTTCTTTGAGACAGCTAGTGCTTTATCAGAGTATAAAGACAATACGAGTATTTTCGTATAACTGTGCGTATATATAATGTGTATGCATTAATTTCTGAGGTATAATAGTATTTGGGCGAATAGTACATTATTAAATTTAACTGAACCTGATTCGCCCGCTATTAAATTTGTCTCGGGCGAAACCGGCTCTAAAAAATATTCAAAATCGAAAGCAGTTCATTCGCCCGATTCGGGCGAGCAAAATTAGGGCGAAACCGATACTAAGCCTTTTTATCACTGGCTGGATGCTGGCTATGCTGTGTGTACGTGTATTATATTTTAAATGTATACTAAAAGGAATTATGAGAATTCTGAATACAAATATATTGCTTCTGAACACGAATTTACGCATTGAGATTTGAGTTAATATGTTTACGCCGGCTATCATCAGCACTAAGCAAAGTGAGGTATGTGTGAACATACAGTATGGCAGGGTGGTTACTGAGGCGTTTATCTGATGATCCCTTATTACGAGCCCTTCCGACCCCTGGACGCTCTAAAATTAGTTGAGGCATTTTATGTCAAACAATACGGTTCGTTTAAGCGCACCTTCGAAAAACAGTACTAATGAAGCTTACCTTCTGATCTTTTGAAGGCCTTAGTTTGCTGTTGGGCCTTGTGTACTTAATATTCTTCTTAATATCCGTCAAGTCATGAACTTCAAATTGGCTTTCGTGCCAATTTACAGCAAAAAAATACTGTAAAAAGTTCTTGTAGATGCTATTTACGGCGTAGACTTTTAAATTTATGGCATCGTAACGAAAAACACAAAATCAAATGCATATAAAATTCAATTACATGTATTGACAATTTAAGTTCTCAGAATTGAAGACTGAGCTTGCGCTACTGCGCATTCGCCCTAGCGCGCATGCCATCTTGATGATACGTAATATGTAATTTGTTTCCTTATTTACTTACTGTTACCCTGGGGCTCTACCGGCTAAGTCGCCGAACATCGATTTCTAAAATGGCGTTCAAATAAATAAAGGTACAAAATTACTTAATCAATCATTAAATCGGCTTCCATGTGCACATGTGACGTCATAAATGGTCCGGAATCGATCGTTGAAGCAGATTTAACGATTGATTAAGACATTTTTAACCTTTATTTATTTGAACGCCATTTAAGAAATCGATGTTCGGCGACTTAGCCGGTAGAGCCCCTGGTGTCAGAGTTGTTCAAGTCGCCCAGTAGGCCTCTGACATGGCTTAACAACTGTCGCATAACGGCGGCTGCAGGGACCGACAGGTTCACGTGCCCTCCGAAGCACGGAGATGCTCAGAAATGTAACCACTTTGGTGGTCACCCATTGACTGACCGCGATCCTAGATGTTTAACCTCGCCAATCCCTTAATGAACGGTGAGGGCAATTGGCTATGAGTGACTGATGTATTTTACTTTGTATTAATAGTTTTAAAGATTCTCGATAAAATAAAATTAACAAATATATATATTACATCACGTAAATTTTATATTAGTTGCACATCACATTACACATTTGCTGAACAAAAAGTTGATTTAACTATATATATGTCTCTTCAAATAAATAATAAGTATGAACACAGGGCTACATATCAAGCTATACATTTCCAGTATAAGCTAATCTCGCGTTGTATAGGATTTCCATACAATGAGAGGTCAGCTTATATTGGAAATGTATAGCTTGATATGTAGCCGTGTGCACATACATACATTTCTATATTTCACTGGCAGATTCTGATGATAAGGGGTAATATAGTATATTAGCTTTTCCCGCTGCTTACCCACGTAAATTTTGCAGCCGTCTGGAACTAAATTTTCCATGCCTTGTGAATAGTACTTTTACCCTCCTTCTCCTTCTTTTATTAAACTTTTCTGTACCTATGCTCATTTATGTATGCTCATTTTAATTTTAAGTTATGGTGTACAATAAAGGGTATTTTACTTAACTTTACTTACTGACACACATTCCTATTTAAGTGGACGAAGTAATAGGTGGCAGCTAGTCGTAACTAAATGTAAACAGGCTATTACTGATGTATAAATCATAACCAAAACTGAGGGAGAGTCAAATGTAAATTGGAGAGTAGGTAATACTTGAACTGTGGCAACCAAAGTCACTTAATAATTAAAATTAGTATGGTACATAGGGACCCCTGTAGACCGCACCGCACTCGGATGTTAGAACCTGTTCGTCAATTGAGTTCGCTCTAGTTGAATATTAGATTCAATAAGCCATTAACTGTACCAAAACTTCCGCCAAAGATATTTGAGTTGGTGGCGAAGAGCAAGATATTTTTTCAGTGAAGCAGATTGAGCCATGTATCGGTGATAATATATATACTACTCTGTTAAGAAAGTACCGGGAAAAGATCAATAATATACAAATGTTTGTTATTCATCCAAATTTATTTTATCACCTTCAAAGTATGCTCCTTCAGAAACGATACACTTACTTTGGTCAAAAATTCGTTCAAAATTATGGCCTTGTGCGAAGGCGCATTATCGTGGTGCAAAATCCAAGTATTTTCTTTCCACAAATGTGGCCTTTTTCGTCGAATTTGCTCTCTTAAACACCGCATAACGCTCAAATAATATTCTTTATTTACCGTTCGACCTTCCGGTAAGAATTCAGAGTGCACAACACCGCGATAGCCAAAGAAAACAGTCAACATGACTTTGACTTTTGATCGACTTTGGCGTGGTTTTTTCGGTTTCGGTTCAGTTGGAAGGCGCCACTCCGAAGCTTGTTGACTAGTTTGCATGTCAAACTCGTAAACCCACATCTCGTCACCAGTAACAATGCGTTTCATGAATGTTGGGTCGGAATTGACTCGTTCTACCATGTCCCTAGCGACTTTCATGCGATTGAGTTTTTGGAGAAAATTCAGATCTTTTGGGACTAGTCGAGCGGCAACATGTTTCATACCCAAATGATTAGTTAAAATGGTAAGAATCGACTCGTGAGATACAGAAAGTTCGGCGGCTATCTCTCTCAGAGTTGAATGAGGATTTTCTGTCACTATTTCCTTCATTTTTGCGATGTTAACTTCAGTTGCAGACTTTGATGGCCTACCAGAGCGAGGCTAATCTTTCATCACATCTCGACCGCTTTTGAACGCTTTGAACCACTCATAAGCACGTATTTTTGATAAAGTCGATTCACCGTAAGCCTTCTGTAACATTTTCAGTGACTCCGAACACGAAATTCCATTAGCGATGCAAAATTTAAGACAAACTCTTTGTTCGATATTTTTGTCCATTATGAAATTCGCAATACAGACTATATAATAATATGATATTACTAAAACCAGCACTGTATTTAATATAAATAACAGATGCAACTCGAATTCCGCGCCAAAATGGAAAACAGTTGTGCCAATCTAACAACAACAAAAAAAAAAAAAAATTTGAATTTGGAACCATAAACAAATCATCCATTCCCGATACTTTTTTGACTGAATGTATATCAAGAACGTCATCATTTTGTCATTATCTCTTTAGATAATGACGTAATTATTATAGTTAAATAAAGTAAAATTAAAAAAATACAGTTAATTTCCCAGGAATACTGTGGTACCTATGTAGGTACCTCCGATATTCCTGCGAACAACATTACATTAAACTTAAGTACTTAAGTTATTAAAATCATTAAAATTATATTTTTCTGGCTGGAAAAGGTTGCTGAGTTTTCTACTTATAGCAAGCAAATATTCGACTGAAGGGTGCATTGTAAGTAACTCGTGAACGAGTGAACATAACACAAATTGAGTAAGCCGATATGAGTCGTGTTATGATAATACTACGCCACTGCCAGGTAACGAATGTTCAACTCGTTATTACAATTTGGGCGCAGAATATTAACGACCGCAGCGTAGTTCAATGATAAATGGTTTATTTTTAAGATGCTGTCATATTTTTGAAGCGAAGCCCTTTGAGGGACTTTTGGAATGATAAACTTAATGAGAAAAAATAAAAAGGGTGACGGGAATAAAGTTGGAAGCAGGTCTTTTGTAACGGGGTCATGATGTCTTCCCATGTTGTGTGTCGTAGTGTTTGATCATATTTAAGCCTCAATTTTAAGAAAAACATACGTAAGTAGGTATCCATTTAATATAGGTATTATATTACTTCTTTTTGGAGGTGTTTTCTAGATTTTTTTACTTATCAAAAATCTCAAAAACAAATGAATTCCCAAGCTTTTAACTAACGCGATAGATAGTAAGCATTGTAAAAAATTTTTCAAGAATATCTTATATTGAGTTTAACACATTATTATGCAACAATAGTTAAATAACTATCAAAGTTGCCGTATTTCTTCAAAAGGTTTTAAGGAAAACCCTTTAAAGAATTACGCCGTATTTGATAATTTAATTTAGTACTCATCATCATCATATCAGACGAAAGACGCTCACTGCTGGACAAAGGCCTACCCAAATACCTTCACAATTGCTGGTCTTGCGCTATCCGCATCCAGCACCCTCACAAAATCATTATTTAGTAGTCATTTGTTGCTAATCGATGTCTAAACATTATAAAACAAATTCAGTCGATATATTTATCTATACTAATTTCTTTTATTGTAACAGCAATTCACTCCGGTTAGCTCGGTAATATACATCTTACAATTGCCTGCTGTCTCTCTCTAAGAATAGGGCATACTAATAAAAACCAAAGTAGGTACTAAAACTGCTTATAACAAATACGATTGAAATGCAATCACTCAGCAGTCGAACTCCTATTCTCAAAAAAATATATTTATGATAGTAAAGTTTACATATCTATTTCGGTATCGGATACATTATTTTTACGTATAAAATCATAAGCTAATCTTATAATAACAATTTATACTCCGAAACCACAGTAATGTTCAAAAACAATAATAAATTAAAACAGACGGCAACATGAACTGAGACGAAATATTAATGTTCTTGTTTTTTGGGATCTGTAGCTGATGCCGATAATAAGCCCTTAATTGGACCCACAGCTTTAATAAAATAGAAACTGGACCGGCGCGGACGGAAACGAAGGGATTCAGCAGTAGATATGGTATTCAATTAAATACCATAAGGAAAATTCTGGTTAATGGAGTGTGTTCTAAAAATACTTCCATTTGTCGATGACCTTAAGTGTTCATGTGTCTTAGTTACCCATACTTCAACCAAATAAAGAAACAAGAATGGACACGTCTTTTCTTAATTTACTAAAGCAAAATTATAACAGTTTTTAATAAATAAGCAAAAATTGCCTGATTAATGCTCGCTGGCGCCAGTAGGAAAAACATGGAAATTCACGTTACTCCTATGGTCCACAAGTCCCTTTTATTCTATAATTGTTATTGCGGCAATAGTAATTACACATACTATTGAAATATTAACCATCCACCTATTACGATTCAGTCCGCTAATAGACAATGGCGGCTTGATTAGGTTCCGTTGGCACCCTTCGGGTAGTATGTACAGACGCCAGCACATCAAGCTACCCCAATCTGTCAAATTTCCTCCATTAAAAGTGAACCTTATGCTGATGTGATAACGTTCAAAATCTATTAAAGAAATTTTACAGATTGGGGTAGCTGGTGCTGGCGTCTGTACCTCTAAAAAGACAACAAACAATCAACATTTGTCAGGTAACCGAATGGCAGCCATGACTTAACATATATTATTATTATACGAGTATACTATTTGGTCATGTCGCCTTTTTTTTTTTTTTTTGTTCAGGCAGGGGGAATGCCTTCGCATGCCACCCGCAAAAAGTATCTGCGGGTGGGTATGTCGGACTTGCACCGACTAAACCTACCTGCCGTGGTCTTCTCTTGGCGCCTGATGGGGGAGTCCCGGGAACGCGGGTATGCTGCTCCGGTACCCCCCTTTTGCGCCATGTCCCAGATGGTCGGGACACGTACCCTGGGAGGGCTCCTTTGGATTGCCCTCCCCTATTGCCGACTCCTGCCAGTACGGCACAGCGACTGCGCCACAGACAGATCGCTGTCATCCCGGAGCTGCTTGTACATGGCGGCAGTAGAGGACACTTCTCACACTGCCGCCGCGGCCCCGAGGGGAGTTGGGCTAGCGGCTGCCGCCGCCGCCCCGACGCCTCCTCCGCCTACGAGCGGGATCGGCTCGTTCCCGATCCCGCTCGGCGGCCTCCTTCTGCAGCAAGACTGCCTCACAGAAGGAGACCACGGCGTCCCATTTGGTGGAGTCGCCAGCCAGCATCGCATACACGACTGCTGGCGGCGAAAGATCCCGTCCGATCTCAGCGACCAGGACTCGTCTCTCGGCCTCCCAGGCCGGGCACTCCTCCAGTGTATGCTGGGCAGAGTCCAGGTCGCTCCCGCAATGGTGACAATGTGTCGTCACTTCTCGGCCGATCCGGCTCAGATACTCACCGAAACACCCATGTCCGGTGAGTATCTGAGTCAGTCTGTAGGTGACGTAACCACCCTTCCTTCCCACCCAGGCCTCGAGGTGAGGCAGGATAGCACCAACGGCACGTTGGCGCGCGTTTAGTCGCAACTCAAGCCGTGCGCGCCACTGAGTTGGTACGCGCCGGTGTGCATCCCGTCTATACTCAATGAGCGTCCGGTCTGGCGCACCCCCGATCCCCTGGCGGACGCGTATTTCGGTAAAAACCGCCGCGTCGACCGCCGCCAGTAGATCAAAAGGCGGGAGGCGCGCCAGGAGCGTCGCCGCCTCAAAGGATACCGTACGGTATCCTCGTGCGATCCGTATGGCCACCACACGCTGCAGGCTATTAAGAATAGCTCTGCAGCGGGAGGCGCCTGTCAGGCGTTCAGACCAGACGGGCGCCCCGTAAAGAGCCATGGATCGCACGACACCTCCGTAGAGGCGGCGAACTTCTTCCCGTGGACCCCCGAGGTTCGGCAACAGCCGGTGTAACGCGCCGGTTACCCGCCGCACTCGGGGGGCCAGACGCTCAAAGTGCTCCTCGAAGCCCCATCGACTGTCTAGGGTGAGGCCCAGGTACTTCATGTACCGCCCCACCCTGACCTCTACGTCACCTACCCGCATCGACGTACTGGGTGGTTCCTGCCTACGGCGTAATCCGTGGAACCATAGCGCCTCGGTCTTCTGAGGCGCTACCCGAAGGCCCAGTCTCCTTATGGCCGCAACGACACATGCAACACCGAGTTCGGCGAGCCGTACCACCTGCTGGAAGCTGACCTCCCGGGCTATAACGAGCGTGTCGTCCGCATAGCAGACGATGGTCATGTCGCCTATGATATACAATATCATGCTTACCCTACCATAATGCTTAAATATAATTTTCCATTTTAGATTGATTATGTACATCTGCCATCACATCAAGCTACCCCAATCTATCAAATTTCCCCAATTGAAAGTGAACCTAATGCTTATGTGTTAAAGTTGAAATTCGATAAAAGAAATTTGACAGATGGGGGTAGCTGGATGTGCTGGTGTCTGTACCTACTATTATTTCTATAAAAAGTAACAAGAAGTAACCTTCTAAGTTTAAAATAAAGCGTGATTATCACTCTAATTGAACCTAGAAAAAAACCTAGAAATATGAAAAGTAAATGAGATGATATTTTTTGCCCTCATAGCAGCAAAAATAATAAAGGTAGCACCCAATTGAGAGGGATATGATGTAATTTGCAAAAGTGTACGGTCTGATGAAACTGAAGAAAATTTTATAATGAAGGCAGTAAGGGTAATTTCCGTTGTGCGACTCTTTCACGGTGTTGATTGTACCTAATGTACTTGGTACTTGAATATTATACTCGATGTTCCTTAACTGGTCTGTTGGTCTAGTGGTTAGTGACCCTAACTCTTAAGCCAGAGGTCGTCGGTTCGATATCAACCCAGAACAAAACTTTGTGTGATGAACACGTTTTTTTTGTGTTTGGGTATAATGGAACAAATTATAATATTTACATTTTATGACATTTAATAATAGGTCTTTACCTATGAAATTGCCGTTTTGTATGAAAAAATTTAAACGATTTTTTTTCATGAATTTTTTTATTTGTATTAATCGAAGTAATCACCCATGCAATCAATGCATCTTTGCCATCGCAGTGGCAGTTTATTGATGCCCTTCTTAAAGAAATCAGCTGGACGGGAGGCAACAAATTCTTCAAAGGCATTTTGTACTGCCTCTCGGGTATTGAATTTTTTTCCCGCCAAGAAGTTATCCAAATTCTGGAAAAAGTAGTAGTCTGTAGGCGCAAGGTCTGGTGAGTAGGGCGGATGACGGAGAGCTTCCAACCCCAGTTCTTGCAACTTGGAGACCGTCTGCTGTGCAGTATGAGGTCGCGCGTTGTCGTGCAGGAGCAGCGGAGACGAGCGATTGACCAATGCTGGTTGGAGATGCGCCAGCTTCTCCATCATTGTGCTCAGTTCTTCACAGTACACATCTGCAGTAATGCTCACCCCGTTTGGTAAGAAGCTGTGATGAATCACACCGGCGCTAGACCACCAAACAGTGACCATCACTTTTCTAGGGGTAAGTTTTCGTTTAGGGCATTGTTTAGGTGCTGAACCAGGATCCAACCAACTTGCTGAGCGCTTGTGGTTATCAAACAGAATCCATTTTTCATCGCAGGTAACAATGCGGTTCAAAATTCCTTCATTTGTGTGTCTGTTGAGCAGTGCAAGGCACGTCTCGACGCGTACTTCGCGCTGGCGATCATTGAGTTCGTGGGGCACCCATTTGTCAAGCTTTTTTACCTTGCCAATTTGACGCAAATGGACCAATATTGTTTTGACGCTAACGTCGAAAGCTGCTGCTAATTCAGCCGTAGATTGTGTATCATCAGCTTCCACAACCGCCTTTAATTCGTCATTGTCGACCAAAGTCTTCGGACGACCGCGAGGTTCATTTTTCAGGTCGAAATTTCCAGAACGGAAGCGAGCAAACCAATAACAGGTGGTGCGTTGGTTTGTAGTGTTAGCTCCGTAAACGTCGTTGATGTTGCGTGCCGCTTGTGCCGCGTTGCTGCCACGACGGTACTCATATTCCATAATTACTCGAATTTTTAACGTATCCATGATGACGAAAAAGATTGAAATGCGATGAAAATGTAACACTAATCAATAAAGAAATGACTACTTTTGGAAAAAAGAATCCATGTTTTTAAAATAAAATTAATTTGAAATTAGAATTCTTAGCCAAACAAAAATTATTTTGATTTGAAATGGCCAGTACTGCAGAACGGCAATTTCATAGGTAAAGACCTAATATTAATATTTATAATAGTAAATTACGTAGATTTTTTAAATGGATGTTTTAAAATTTTATTGTCTTTGTGATATTGTGAATATATACTATGTTATCTGCCTACCTATCTTCTATCGTAAGCTTTAATTTATTTTCTGTATTGTGTATAATTTTATAATTGTATAATTTTAAGTATTGACGTGCATAAGTGTACCATGTGTTCCTAAGTGCAATAAATATTTCTGATTCTGATTCTGATTCTAATGTATCTATTATACGTATTTATTTAGAAATAAGTTACATATACATATCCATAGTACCCATACATAGAAATTGCATATAATTGAATTGCACGCAGCAGTATTCAATCGAGGTTACACGCGCCGCAACGTTGCACCACACTTACACATGCCGCACCGTCAGCAGCCTTCATAGCGGTCGAGCCGGAGGTTACACGCGCAGCATTGTCAGCACCCCCAACCCGGCGCCACCGTGACGACACCGACTCAGCATTTTTTATAATGTTAATGATATAAGTTCACTTCTGTTCTAGCATCGAACAAGAGCACACACTTTTAATTGTAATTAGTAATAGTAATATTTTAATTAAATTAGTTTAAATATAATTACGTTTTTTTTAAGTCTTACGGCTGTAGTCTACGTAATTGGCGCAGTCGGTAGGATACTCGAAGCAGTGCGCGGCGCGATATTAAAGGAATCTAGTATCGAATCCTGTCGGCTCCGCATAGCCGCTGCTTGCGTTTTCAAACCTTCATCGAGTATCCAGAATCTACGAGTTCTACAGCCAGCGACTGTATCCAGACATCGATACGCAGAGAAAATGAAATTGTGAGTTGCACAGAATCTTTCTTGTGTTGCTTTCCTTTTACCTTGTAACCTTTTAGTCTTTACATAAGCTTAGTACTCGTATTCCAAAATTTTTCGTCAAAGTAATTTAGGACCCAGTGATTCTGCAATCCGGCAGTCTCGCCGTCGTAGCCAGTTAGATAGGAATAGAGAAATAGATTTATTAGATTTAAATTTAGAGTTAAATAGTTTATATAAAATTAATAAAATGCCTTACGACCCAGATACTATTTTTAAAGCACTCAGGCCAGTTCCCGATTTTGATGGAAACCCAAATGTGCTCACGCGATTTATTAGGATATGTGATCAAATAGTAATAGCGTATATGAGCACAGAAGCAGACAGTGCCTTAACCAATTTATGCCTGATAAATGGCATATTAAATAAAATCACGGGGCCTGCCGCCAGTATTATCAATTCGAACGGCATCCCCGATAACTGGTTGGAAATTCGTAACGCGTTAATAAATAACTTTGCTGATCAAAGGGATGAGACTGCCCTCTATAATGATCTATCGCTAGCCACCCAAGGTCAGAGAACCCCACAAGAATTTTACGACCATTGCCAATCATTATTCAGTACCATTATGACATATGTTAGTTTGCACGAGAAAATAGAGACTACCATAGAAGCTAAACGCGCGTTGTACAAAAAATCAGCAATGCAGGCTTTTGTTAGAGGTTTAAATGAACCATTGGGATCCCGCATTAGATGCATGAGACCTCCTACGATTGAGAAGGCTTTAGAATATGTACAGGAGGAGCTGAACACTATATATCTTCAGCAGCGAAATGAATCGCTAACTAAACCATATCACGCCCCTAAGGCTATTCAGTCAGGACCCGTATACATCCCGAAACCTTCTCATATGCTAGCAGCAGCCTGGCCAACGCCCGGTATACAGCGGCCATTACCGCCAGCACCGCAACCATTCAGATTTGCGCCTCCACCACATCAAGCCTTCAGGCCTAACCCCGCGCAGATTCACCAACCACAGGTACGTATGCCAACACGGACACAACAGATGCTAGGTGCTAGACCCCCCAACTATAACCCCCAGAGCAATGTATTCCGACTTCCACCGCGTAATCAGTACGGAAATTATAACTCACAGCAATCCAAACCTATGAGTGGCGTATCAAACTTTGTTCCCAAAGTCTTACCACCCTCAGGAGGACTTAGAGGACATGACTGGCGTATACATGGCAATCCGCCCCCGACGAATTACTTTAAATCCCGCGAAGTTAATATGAATGAGTGTTACGACATGAATTATTACCCTGACTATGACTACCATCCTGACGTTGACTATGACTATTACCCATACTACGACGACAGCTATAACTATTACGAGCAACCACAGTTCGAATACACAGAACCATCTTGTTCTAATTACGACCACACCCCCAGCTTACCAGATAACTTAGAGGAAAACGATTCTGTACCTAATGTGAAGGATAACCAGCAAAATTTTCAGAAAAGTCATTCATCAAAAAGCTTAACATAGAAATAAATATACAGACCCAAAGACAGTTACCCTATATTCAGATAGCAGACCCACCTTTAAAATTTCTAATCGATACTGGTGCCAATCAATCATTTATAAGTCCACAAGCCGTTTAAGATTATTTTTATGACAGACCCCTAGACTATGACCCCTTTGAAATTACTAATGTTCATGCAACCACAAGAGAAAATTACTCTATTACGTTGCCAAACTTCCCTGAATTCTGTAATGATGAAAACATAAAACTTTTCATATATAAATTTCATGACTATTTTGATGGACTAATAGGACTTGACTTGTTGACTAATTGGGAAGCTAAGATTGACTTAAAAGACCAGACACTGACTACCCGATCCTCTGTGAACCCCATCTTAATGTATAACCTACGAAATGTCAATTTATACGAGGACGTTATACCTGCAAATAGTTCCAAATTAATCCGAGTACCGATCAACGCTTCAGACGGCGACGTTTATATTCCTAGACAAATAGTTTGTAACTGTATAGTTTCGGATTGTCTCACAAAAGTCACTAATAGTCGTGGTATATTACAAATTACAAACCCGAGTAGTAACGACATCATACTATCACTAGATCAAGCCGTTCAGGCCGAAATATGTAATATTGAGTCTGCCCATACCCAATCATCAAGGGTACAAGAAGTGATATCCCGACTTCGCACTGGTCACTTGAACCAAGAGGAGTTAGCTAATTTAACTACACTTTGCACCAAGTATGCAGATGTTTTCTACATAGATAATGAGCCATTGACATTCACGAACAAAATTAAACATCGTATTAACACCACCGATGAAACTCCCATATATACAAAGAGCTATCGCTACCCATTTGTACACCGCCAAGAGGTAAAAGACCGATAGCCAAAATGCTCTCCCAGGGTATTATTAGACCATCAGAGTCTGCGTGGAGCTCGCCTATTTGGGTAGTTCCAAAGAAAGCCGATGCCTCAGGCAAACAAAAGTGGCGTCTCGTAATTGACTTCCGAAAGTTAAATGACAAGACCGTTGACGACAAATACCCAATCCCCAACATAGCTGACGTATTAGACAAGTTAGGGAAGTGCCAATACTTCTCTACTCTAGATTTAGCAAGTGGATTTTGGCAGGTAGAAATGGACCAAAACAATATCCACAAAACTGCCTTTACAGTTGAACATGGGCATTTTGAATTTCTTAGAATGCATATGGGCCTAAAGAATGCACCATCTACATTCCAACGGGTAATGGACAACCTGTTGCGAGGACTGCAGAACGACATATGTTTAGTCTATCTCGATGATATTATAGTTTTCAGCACTAGTTTACAAGAACATATAATAAACCTTGAAAAAGTATTCCAGAGACTTCGAGAGTCCAATTTTAAAATCCAAATGGATAAATCAGAATTCTTGAAATTAGAAACTGACTTTTTAGGACACGTTATAACTAGAGACGGTGTCAAACCAAACCCCGACAAAATAGCTACCATAGAAAAGTATCCCCTACCAAAAACCACGAAACAGATAAAACTGTTTTGAAAAATGTAAAAAATTACTGACCAACGATCGAATATTGCAATACCCAGACTTCAGTAAAGAATTTATATTGACTACTGACGCATCCAACTTCGCTCTAGGTGCCATCTTATCCCAAGGACCCATCGGATCCGATAAACCCATATCCTTTGCCTCTCGTACCCTAAACGAAAGTAAGATAAATTACAGCACCATTGAAAAGGAACTCCTTGCAATAGTGTGGGCAACAAAATACTTCCGGTCCTATCTTTTTGGTAGAAAGTTTAAAATAGTTACGGATCACAAACTACTTCAGTGGATTATGAATCTTAAAGAGCCCAACTCCAGATTAACCAGATGGAGATTGAAGCTCAGTGAATACGATTTTTCCGTAGTATACAAAAAAGGCAAAAATAATACAAACGCTGACGCTTTATCCCGAATTGAAATCCATAATGAAGAAATAAGCTCCATAACCGCAAATCCCTCCGAGAAAGCACCCAGTATAGATAACTCAGCAACCAATACCGCTCACACCAGTCAAGAAAATCCTATCCTAGAAGTCCCTATCACAGATGAACCCCTTAACAAGTTTCATAAGCAGTTATGTTTAAATGTAGTTGATGTTATCACCAGACGCCCCGTGGTATCCAAACCCTTTGAGTCCCATACCAGAGTCGTAGTGCAAGTATCCGATTCCGATTTAGAAACCGATTTAGTCAATGCTATTAGAGAATATGTAAATCCTAAAGTTAAAACCGCTTTATTAATTAACCCTCAGTTAGCTATAGCTATAGCAGTACAGAATCATACCCATTATTCAGGATAAATTTAAAAGCTCTGCAATGAAACTTGTCCTCACTAAAATAGAGTTAGAAAATATTAAAGAATATCTTAAGCAACAAGAGATAATTAGGCTGTACCACGATGGTAAAACAAACCACAGGGGAATCAATGAATGTTACTTAGCGTTATCGCGCAGATACTATTGGCCTAAGATGAAAGACCACATTAATAAATACATAAATGAATGCAGTATTTGTGGGCAGAGTAAATACGACAGACACCCAGTTAGACCACAATTAAACCTTGTTCCACCCGCAACCAAACCACTAGAAATCGTTCATGCCGATTTATTCTCCGTACAATCTGAAAAATATATAACGTTCATTGACGTCTCTTCGAAATATGGCCAAGCCTACCATTTAAAAGATAGTACCGCAATTAGTGTTTTACAAGCCTTATTGACCTTTTGTACACATCATGGATTACCATTGACCATTATAACAGACAATGGGACTGAATTCACAAACCAACTCTTCTCTGAATTCCTCAAACTTCACAAAATTACTCACCATAAAACACTTCCTCATTCCCCTAATGACAACGGTAACATAGAGCGATTTCATTCCACTATCTTGGAACACCTTAGAATACTAAAATTACAACAAAAGAACGAATCAGTTTCGAACCTCATGCCCTACGCCATTATTGCCTACAACAGTTCAATCCATAGCCTGACCAGATGCCGACCTTATGACATACTAAAAGGACACTTTGACCCCAGAGATCCTGTAGACATTGATGTGACTCAACACCTATTGCAGCAGTACATACAGACTCACCGCGACCAGATGAAAGTAGTTTATGACTTAGTAAATGATATATCTCTTGCTAACCGGACTGCTCTTATAGACAAACATAATAAGACGAGAGAGCCTGAAATCGACAACCAACCTGAACAGCAAGTATTCATTAAAAATCCAGTAGCCAGTAGACAGAAAATTGCACCCCGTTACACTCAAGATAAAGTTCTCGCTGATCTTCCAATACATATCTATACCTCTAAGAAACGAGGACCCGTAGCAAAAGCCCGCCTTAAGCGACCAACCAAGCATACAAAATTGTTACAGGACAACACTGCTGGTGACGATACTACAGCTGGCGCGAACACAGGAGATACGACTTGATAACTTAGACGATGGACCAGGACTTTTGCCATTTAAACTTGGACCCACAAGAATGACGACACAGCACCACACATTCCTGCAATACATAGACCTAGATAGAATCGAACGTGAAGTATCTGAGTTGAAAGCACAGCTAACTAACTTTGAACATAGAGTTTTTAATACCACTTACCCAGTATTTGAATTACAAATTAACTATCTAATTAATAAAACGAATCACATATTGGACCATTTGCAGACTTTAGAACCGACTCGAACAAAACGAGGCCTCATAGACGGTTTAGGATCAATAATTAAGAGTATAACTGGAAATTTAGACTATCAGGATGCTGTTAAGTATACTAAGGCTCTTAAAGTTTTAGAAAACAACCAGAATAAAATTAGTACAGAACTGAATAACCGCGCTAGCTTGAATAATGATTGGATGAAAGAATATAGTAACACTTTAGATAAACTTATATACAACCAGAAAGAAATTAATAATACCTTACAAATGTGGTCCAGTAGAGAGGACCATAAGGAAAGTAGTTTTCTTAAATTCGGAAAATTTACCCAGATTTTAACAATAATTGCAGAAAATGCAAATGATTTACTAGATGAAATAATTAATATAGAGAATATTTTAGCTTTGTGTTTTTGTGCTCAGTACAAAAATATTCAAATGTAAGTGTATTTGATTCATGTCAAAGTAAATAAGTATCTCGGGGAAAATATAATTAACATTTTATACTCTGTAATGTAATATTTTAATAATACCTTATGCCTCGCAAACAAAACCACGATTGATACACTTAGGTCTAACCATTTTGAATACTGCTTGCCTAAAGGTTCCAAGGAAATCCCTCATGTCATTTTAGTATCTAACCGTATAACGTCAAACTGGAAGTCGACCTCAAGAGTATCGGACAAAAAAGGCAACGCAAATGAAATAATACCTATTTTCAAACATTCCCAAAATGTAATTTATGATAAGCAGAGTAAAAATAATATTTATCATAACCAGAGAGACTTCACTCTGTATCAATCACAAAAAGATAGACATATTCCATTACTCAAATCTCAGTGGCTTCCTCAGATACCAAAACGTTCATTTTGCGAAACTATTTACTGCTGAAGGACATTTTCTAATATTTCAGACCGTATGCGTGGGTATATTGTATATTATGTATTTACTGGTAAAGTTTTTAAATAAATAAATCGTGACTAATAAATAACTCAATGATTGCTAAAGAACCCTTATATAGCGCAATTCATCAAAATTATAAAAATATATTGCAGAAATTAATTAAATAAGCATGAAGTATTTCATACACATTAGATGGATTATTAATTAAGATTTAATAATTGAAATTTAAGATCGAATCAGCAATGTTGAGATGAGCATGAGCATGCGAAGCAAAGTAACCGACTTAGACGGCCGCTGGAGCAGAAAGATTTTCAGAGGTGTGGCGACCACGAAACGGATGACGCTGCGTGGGCAGGCCCCCTACAAGATAGAACGATGATCTTGTAAGGGTCGGTGGAAGTCGTTGGAAGTCGCTGGATGAGGATTGCGCAAGACCGGCAACTGTAGAAATCATTTCAGCTGATATGATGATGATGTATTATTATTATAGCACAGGTACAGCTGAGCTACGCCTTTTTGTCAGCATCGTGGCAGAAGATACACTTGCATTACGAACACCGCCTTTCCCGCTTAACATAATAAATTCGTAGTCAATGCCAAAGTGATACGCGCTGACTTGTGGCGTTTACTGAACGATCTCCTCTTAAATGATACGGCAGTAAAATTCATACTTACATACAATCTAATCAAGGTAAGGGATTCAAATATTCCACAGTAGCACTTATTGCCACTCTTGCTTACGCTTACATCCTTAATTTATTGATATTACCTATTCGAGGTATCCCGAATACGAGCACGTATTTACCCGTGAACCAATAAGTACTTTATCAGATTATAATAGGTACAGTCGATGCTACTTCGTAAAGTATCGTCAGTGAATGTATGGTAATTTAAACAACATCTTTATTATTTGGAAGGTAGAGGCTGTTTTTGTACAGCAAATGTATCTACCGACGTAGCGTCGAATCTTCGAATCCTTTAACCATGTGATTTACTTATAAAGTACTAGCTGTACCCCGCGGTTTTACTCGCGTTAAACTTTATTAATTATGACCTATGTGTTATTAGAATATATAAGCTATATTACTACCAATTTTCATCATAATCCGTTCGGTAGCTTTTGCGTGAGAGAGTAACAAACATCCAGACATGACAATACTTACAAACTTTCGTATTTATAATATTAATAGGAAGAGTATCTAGAAGAAATATTCAATACTAGCTGTGACCCACGGTATCACCCACTTTAAGCTTTATAAATTATAGTCTATGTGTTATTCGGATATATATGCTATATTACTACAAAGTTTTATCAAAATACGTTCGGTAGTTTTTAAAAGAGTAAAAATCATCCAAATTTCTCATTTATAATATTAGTAGGAAGAAGGATCAAAAATTCAAACTTTCCGATTTTCATACCCTAGACTAATTTGTACGGCTCGCACTGACTACAAGTCGACTGGACAACTACAGGAGCACAAGACAACTGTAGTCTTCATCGGTGACAATCCTAACCCAGCTATCATCTGGATCTTGTTGTGTTATGGTAATTAACTATTATTTGGGAGTCATTGTAGTTAATATCTGTATGATAAATTAGTTCTTTTGGTTTTAACGTTACGTTTATATTTAACCTTGGAGGCTGTCACTTCATCGGACTATAAAGACGGGCGAGTTCACAAGCCGCCAAGGACAAACAATTACAAACTAAGTACCAGCCTCGCGCCTCCCTTACCGCCCTATATCACAGAATAAAAAGTACTGCTTGTAAATGATTAATTACCATTTTCCTCGTATAAATTATAAAATTGAGGTTGATTAGTAACAGTAAACATATTTGGAATATACTCATATGTAATTACTAGCTGGTGCCCGCGACTTTGTCCGCGACAATTTTGAATGATGACCAATGTAACTACTTAGTTCTAGCTTAATCTAAAAAATATAACTTTTAAAACAAATAAGCAATATAAATTGAATAAAACCTAACCTATAAATAACCTTACTAAGAAATAAATGAAATACTACTTTGCTACTGTTATTTACAAAAAGAACCCGATATCATCAAGCAAAAATCAAAGAATACATATCAATTGTCCTTAAGTATAGTCAGTAAGTCAAATAAAGTAAAATAATAATCAACGATGCATTAATCACAAAGGTAACTCCCATTAGATTAGGTTGCGACATTTTGTGAACAAAACCATAGCGCGATCTAAAACGATGATTACGCCATCTACTAACAAAAATATAAACTTTTAAAGCGGTAAAATTAAGATGTGTGCATATATTTTGGGTGAGATTTAGGCGATCATCTATTGATTCAGTTTTGGACTACCTTTTATTTCAAGCATTTATTTATTTTAACCGATATGCCAATTAAGTTCCGCGATCTGAAACGATATTAACGCCATCTGGTTCCAAAATTGTGAACTTGTAGATCAGTAATTAAGAAGATGTTTTTTGGGTGTGATCATCTCGACACCAACAATTTATACTACGCTAACTCGAATTTTTGATAAATTAGTTTTTTATCCCAATTTGATTAAAATGTCGTTTTTTTTAATTTGTTATAAAATTTACCAAAAAAAAGAAGTTACAAATCTTATAAAACGCTAAATCTTTACTTAGATGACAACGACCACGACATTTTAAGCTACGTGGCATAAGAAACTTATTTTTTAAAATTTGAGTTTGCTTAGATTGTTGGTCGCGATCTATTGAATCAGTTTTGGATTACCTTTTTTTAACAACAAATTATTCCCTGGATTGCTTTATTTTTAACTGAAAGACCAAATAACAATTTACATGCATTTAACTCAAAAAATACAGACTTTCATACAAACTTACATCGCCTATTCTAGTCGTCCGAGTCGAATTTCCAAAAATCCTGAAATATATATTTCTAATTTTTAAATGAAAGACCATATACCGATTTTCATGCGTTCAACTTAAAACTTTTCACATTTTTCATACAAACTTACATCCCCAATTTTACGCCCTTGGGGGTGGAATTTTCAAAAACCCTTCTATAGTGGATGCCTACGTCATAAAAGGTACCTTCTGTTAAAATTTCAAGTCTTTAACTCCAGCCGTGTAGGCTGTGCGTTGATATGTCAGTCAGTCAGTATAAACTTACATCACCTATTTTATGCCCTTCGGGGTAGAATTTTCAAGAATCCTGGAATACAAATTGTTATTTTTAACTGAAATGCCAAATACCAATTTTCATGGGTTTAACTTCAAAAAAGTCGCATTTTTCATACAAACTTACATGCCCTATTTTACGCCCTAAGGGATGGAATTCCCAAAAATCCTGAAATATATATTTTTTATTTTTAACTAAAAGGCCAAATACCAATTTTCATGCGTTTAACTTAAAAATTGTCACATTTTCCATACAAACTTACATCCCGTATTTTTCGCCCTTGGGGATGGAATTTCCAAAAACCCTGAAATAAGTGTTTTTTTATTTTTAACTGGAAGGCCAAATACCAATTTTATGCCTTAAACTTCAAAAACGGCAAAGTTTCATACTAACTTAGCGCCCCTGTTTTACCCCCTTAGGGGTTGAATTTCGAAAAATCCTTCCTTATTCCTTGTCTACATTATAAAGCAAACATTTGTGCAAAATTTCAGCTTTCTAGGTCCAAGGGTTTGGGCTGGGCGTTGATGAGTCAGTCAGTCAGTCAGGACTTGTCTTTTTATTTATATAGATTAAAAAAATAAAGCACTGTTGCTTTCAACAATTTTGAATTTCTACCCATTGTAAAAGTTGTTATTTTATATAGATATTGCGTTTAAAATGCATAGAAAATACAGATGCAGAGCCTAAGTGTTAAATTTATTATTAAATTTACAGTAATAATAATAAGTCGAAAGTATAGGAACATAATTACGCTAAAATAATGGCGGGTAGACATTGTCTTCTTTCATCATCATCATTTTATCAGCCGCTAAACGTCAATTGCTAGACATAGGCCTTCACCATTTGCCACGATTACCGGTCTTTCGCTCCCTCTATCATCAGGTTATATCTGCTATAATGAGGTTAAATATCTATACCCGTAAATTAATCATCCGCAATGAGAAAAATATAACACAGCAATACGATCTTTAGAACCTAGAAAGACAAACGAAATATCAAAAATATAAATAATACTTAATTAAAGCATTTCTTTTATAAAACTTGTAATAAAGACAAAGGCATATTTCTAACAATAAATGCTTCAAAGCGAACATCTTTTAGTGAAAGGGCTAAAATATTTTTTGTTAATGAGGTTTCCGAAACGTTGGCTAAAGAACGTCTCGAACCTTTTGCTTACAAAACTGCTAATTGCTTTGTCGCCTTCACTAAAAAAACTGTCTTGACTGTTCATTAGAGACATTTTGTTTCCTAATGGGGCAAAGTAGTTTCACTTAGTGCTCCAAGATGGGTGTCTGAAATCTGTTCTCCGAGCTCATTTGCATCCACCCTGTGGAGTTACTTGACTTAAATATTTTTAGTAATTAACACTCGTATCCTGAAAGTATTTTATCATTAAATGTTGAGATTTTAGTATATTCTTACAGCGTAAAATGAAAATGAATGAAAAATGTTTATTGTTACTCAAATGGTTACATCAGCAAATGTGAATGAAACAGCCCCAGTAAGTAATTAATAACACTTGTGTTGGGGTTGTCTCGCTCCTTCCCTTATTCCATACTTAACAATATTTGAGAAAGATGAATATAACTATTACATAAAAAAATAAAAAATAAGATAAAATTAACAAACAGAATCTTAGAAATTAAAAGTAAAAATAGAAGGGAAACAATAATAACTTCAACTAGTTTGCAGCTCTGAGTATTGTTTGATTGTGAGTGGATGTATGTATGTGTGATTATAGTAGTGTGCGAGGTTGAGTTTGTGTTATTGTATGTGTTTACCTGTTTTCTGGTGGAACGTTATAGGAAATAAGTGTTTATGTAAGTCTATCTAGAATATGCTCTGTTTCTTCGTAAGTTAGAGATTTTAACCACTCGGTTATCACTTTTTTGCATTTGTGCGAGACCTCGTAGTGGAACTTTAGCTCACCGTTAATTTTATTGTATATGTAGGCTGATTGGCATACATACTGGCGCCTTGCAAACATTGTGCGTACCCGTGGCGAATGAGCTACAATATTATTTCGCCTCCTAGCTAAGTTTTCTGGGTTAAATGGGATGTGTTTGTGTAAATAAAGTAAAATTGTTAAAATGTACAGTTTTCTTACAGATAAAAAGCGTTTAGTATTCTCAAAACTAATTTACTGAACAATGCCCATATCTCAACAATTTATCAAATTTTCAGATTTCGGTCACAGTTTACCTGATGTCGTGTATGATATTCTAAATAGTTCAAATACTTAGTGTGTACCTTGGAAGTCATGAAGTTATAGTATTTTCAAGGAAGTTTAGAGTAAGGAAATTACGAAGACTTAACTAGGCGAACCTAGACAATATAGAATAGAATAGAATTTTTCTTTATTCGAGTAGCCATTATTGTTGGTTAAACCTATTGAGACCGCGAAGTGCCCCATTCCCCATTGATAGGATAGGGCAATGGCCGGGCCCCACGCGAGGTCAGGTCGCTGGCCGTTCCCCAAAGCTGAACACCGTGACCCGAAACACATTGAGAAAGGCTGGATGATTGTATCGTGATCGCATCCGAGCTCTGCATCCTTCCCAGGTGTTTGGCGCGGGGTGGTAGTTTTGGTAGTTCAACAAGTGCTTCCAGGCTCGAACGGGGGTGCCGCAGTTATGCGGGCAGCCAGGGGCACGGCTGCTCGGGTGGTTATCGCAGACGCTCTCTCAATGTGGTGAAAAATCAAGTTTCTAATTTATAAAATAAACAAATGTACAACGCACAGAATATTCAAAGTACGATAAAACTCAATTACGTACAAAAATATACGTCTTTATTTTTTATTCAACAAAAAATACAAGAGCCATATATAACACAGATATTGGACAAAGGATGTTAATCATTCCAATGCTCACTTTGGCCAATTTCTGAAGCTTTACCGTGCCTTTTCTTCAGCACCCTTGAGCACGGGCTTAATATCCAAACGTCCAATTTTTACCCTTGCCTCGGGCAAAAGAATAATTTCGCCTTTCATGTGTTCCAGCGTCCGTCAGCGTCAAAAAAAGTGTTTGAGGCTTGGAAATATTAAACAAGTACTTTTCCAATTTTCTCGTCATAACACAGAATTGTTATTGGGTAAACAGTAGAACAACTGTATACGCGAACACGAAATATTAACGTCTGTATTATTTGAACATAATGTTCTAACTAATGCAATAAATTTCGATACAAGAAGTCACGTACAATCGCTGGTCCAAATGGCTATGACGCGCAACCAAAACGTTCAGCATAGTTTTACCCCATTTTCTCGATTACCAAACTTTCCCCACGATTGTTAATCGAGAAAATTAACAACTAACAAATACTTTCCTATTGGTATTTTCTTAACCGTACTTAGAAGATACCCGTTGAAAAGTGAAACAAGTGAATCAAGGTTGTTTCATAGCAAAATAAACTGAAGTTAGATAGTAACGTAATCCGGTTGGTAGGCGTGGTTGGTAGATTGGTTGGTAGCATTTCACGCCGCAGGTCATGTGTTGGTTTCCCACCCAGGACAGATATTTTATATTTTATTCGTAAATTAAATAAAGATATTACAGAAAAACGATGCGAAATGATGTTGAGTATGAGTTTCGAGTTTCTGTCGGTAAAATTAATGTAACTGAGTTCTTTTTTTTTTCAAATATTTTGGTGTATTTATAACATGTATATTGATTACATTTCTCCCCATTTGCTTGATTAAAAGCAGATACGTCTGTAAATAGAGAAAATGTTGGTCTACAACCAACATGTCCTTTTTAGGGTTACGTAGCCAAAGGCAAAAAACGGAACCCTTATAGATTCGTCATGTCTGTCTGTCCGTCCGTATGTCACAGCCCCTTTTTTCCGAAACTTTAAGAGCTGTACTGTTGAAACTTGGTAAGTAGATGTATTACCGCATTAAGATTTTCTCACAAAAATAGAAAAAAAGAACAATAAAATTTAGGGGTACCCCATACTTAGAACTGAGACTCGATTTTTTTTTTCATTGATCCCATACATGTGGGTTATCTATGGATAGCTGTACAAAAATGATATTGAAGTTTCTAACATCATTTTATTCTAAACTGAATAGTTTGCGCGAGAGACACTTCCAAAGGGGTAAAATAACTGTCCCCCCAGTCATTTTACCCCTTTGGAATGTCCTTGGAATCCCCCTCATATATGACGTACCTTACCATGCAAACTTCCAACTAAAATTGGTTTGAACGAGACCTAGTAAGTAGTCTATTGTTAATACGTCATAAATCGAAAACCGCAATTTACCTTTGATTCAATCAACTCAAATACCTGCCGCTACGGAACCCTCCATGGGCGATTCCGACTCGAACTTGGCCGCTTTTTCATTTCTTCTCAACCGTACGTCAAAGATGCCCGACGAAAAGTGGAACACGATAAAAGTTGTTGCATAGCAAATTAAACTGAAAATAGTAACGGAATAAAAGGAAGCCAGCGGAACGATTCGAAATGTTATGAGTTTCAAGTTACTGTCAAGAAATATAAAATAACCACTTGGTTACTTTCATATATATTGTATTTTATAATATGAAATAGGCTTTCAATTATAATTAATGTTTAAAGGAAATATAACCAACTTCAACTTTTCTTTACAGTCAGGAAATTTAAAGTAACCACTTGATTACTTTCATATATTTTGTATTTTATTATATGAGATATGCTTTTAATTATAATTAATGTTAGAGGAAATAGAACCACCTTCACGTTTTCTTTACAGCAACCAATTTTAGCAAATTTATGTATATGGGGCTATACAGAAAGCATTTCCCATCGAATAATTACCGAAAACGGTTCTCAAACGACGAAGAATTGCATAACATGCATACAAAATCATACGGCCGAATTCATAGGCACTTCTTTTTGAAGTCGGTTCAAAAGAGCAATATTTGAATGTGTAATTTAAACAAATCTGTAGGAAAAGGTTTCCGGGGACGAAAAATTAGTTTGTGTATGTATACTCATCTCTAAAGGTCATGAAGTATTAATTTATTGACATACCTAAAATATTTCTTTATTTTAAGATTCTGGAGCAAATTAATTATATCACCGTGGCCTAGTTGGTAGTGCTCCTGCCTACGAAGCTGGTGGTCCCGGGTTCGAATCCCGGCAAGTGCAAATATTTGTGTGATGAGCACAAATGTTTGTTTCTGAGTCATGGATGTTTTCTATGTATATAAGTATTTATCTATCTATGTTTTTTGTAAACATTAGCTACATATTCTGTTTTTATAAAGAGAACCTACAATATATTTTTAATATTCCCGGTTACGTTTTTACTTACACACGGCTTCATATCAAGCTTTACATTTCCAATATTTGCAGTGAATGAGGAAATATTAGTCCTACTTGGGGTGAAATTAGACTCAACTTTGCCATTGCAAATTTGAGACTAATTTCACCCCATTGGTCCTCATATTAAAAAGTAATCCACCAAATTACATTCGGCTCCCTATTGTATTGAAAATAAGGCAATTGTTTGAAGAAACAACTGCATGATTGACGTACATATTTTTACTATGTTATTTCCCATAGCTTCACAGCACAGCATTATATCCTATGGAGGGGGCTAAACTAACTTTAAAGGTACTAATTTCATATTTCAAAGGAGCAGTCAGAGCTATTTTTAATCTAGATAATCGCGATTCCCTGCAAGAGCTGTTTAAAAATAATTATTAACACTAAAATAACATTTTTAAAAGATTAAAAATAATACTTAATTACAAGTTCCATCAGCTTATAATGGTCCAATCTCATTACGGTAGCTAAAGTTTATACAACTACACACTACACCCGCACTTAAATGTTTTGTCACTCATTTTGAAAATGTCTCAACCTCTTTCATCGTTTTCGTCTTTCATTTCATTCTGTATCGTAGGTAGATAGCGCTTCTTAAATTTACTGCATTACCTACTATTCAGTAATTTTACTCGCAAACGTCTTACAAATAGTTACTCGTAAGCGTCGCATATCAGGTAAAAAGTAGCCTTGCGTATCAAGGGTCAAACAAAGGGAACTCAATGGCCCTGGAACTGTATACATTTTAAAATTACAGCCAGAGTTTTGTGTTTTGCGCCAGTTAGAAGGCATACCTCAAACTTTTCTCATCGTTGCCCACTGGCATGGTAATGAGTCAAAGTTTGAATATTATTAAATCTCATTCGTCTCCGTGACAAGATTCACGGCAGAGCAAAGCTGTGACGAAAAAAGCAAATTCACTTTTACCTCATTTTTAAGCAATCTTTTACGTAGCAACGCCAAAATATTGGATTCCAAAGATTGATGGCCGTAATGCTATATAGATAATTAGATATTCCATTTACTTTCTACTTTTATATACGAAAATGTTGTTACAACCGAAACGTAAAATAAACTGATGGAGGCAGAGTTGTTTCATATTTGATACAAACGTTGCTCCGACCGACGATTTGAACTACGCAATATATTTTATGCCTGGTTTATTTTTGGATATTACGAGAGAATCGTTACTTTTATATTTTTAGCAACTTCATGAGAAGGAGATTATCAATTTGGCTGCTTGGTTTTATTATTATTCCTCCGTTGTTTGTAAACCTAATTTGATAATTCTTTATTCGTACGGGAATCGTTTTGGATGGTTTCCATATATATTTCGTACTTAGGTATCTGATCTGTGTGTTGGTTGTAGTTTTTAAAGCAGTATGGAATTCCGCTTTCATTCGCTATCAGTTTTTATTAATATTGATGTATTGCCGCCTCGGATCCCCAACCGGACAAGCGCCCCCATCTTAGCTTATCAAAGTAAATCAACAGTTGCAAAAAAGTTCTTAAATTCGTTCCTGTCATTCATCTCCACGTCAGTTACCCATGCCCATGTTTAAATCCAAAATGTGTGCTCTGGGTTACTTGGTTTCCAATATTTTTTGCTAGATGGCTTGAGGTTCGGCTCACTTCTATAGTCCAGTGTAGTACTAAAAGCTTACTATAAATGTCGGCTAAAAATACTCTATACATTTAGTGATTTGGGGAAATGAGATGTGTATTAATATATACATACATCCGGGTTACGGGTTAAGTTGACCTAGATCCGCTAAGGGCAGATAGTTTGTATTTTTTCTGCCTGATTTGATTATGTGTCCTGTATTAATTAATAAACAATATCCTGGGACATTATTCACACACGGCCATCTGAACCCAAACTAAGCAGAGCTTGTACTATGGAAACCAGATAACTGATATACTACCTATACCTACCACTTTTCTTTTGTAAATACAGCCAATTACACCCAAATTCAGGACAAACAGATATGTTCATGCACACAAATATCTGTCCTGGGTGCGAATTGAACCCACGACCTGCGGCGTGAAAGGCAAGCATTTACCAGCACGCTAACCGGCCCGTTAAATATTTAGAAAGTTTATTTTTCTTAAAGAGATATCTTAGAAATATAATATCATTAACGACGCAAACTACAAACCCTTAACGGGTCTCGGTTGACTTAGTCTGTAACCCAGCCATGTAACCATCATATATACTACTTCAATAAATTATAATAGTAAGTATATATGTTGTCGAGGGTCGCAGGAAGCCGCTGGGTGTGGGTAGCGCAAAACCGGCAATTGTGAAGATCTGTGGTGAGGCCTTTGTCCAGCAGTGAGCGTCTTTCGGCTGATATGATGATGATGATGATAAATGAAATGGTACGTGCGCGATTTGAAGATTTTTAATCTATTACTAGAAGCGCCAGAAAAATATTATTTGAAGTGGGTGCCAATAATAACGATTGAAATCCTGCGATTAGAAATCAGTAGGTAGGATATTGAACCTGATTTATTTTTGGTCGCATACTCGTTCGTTTTAAAGTTTGGACAATACTATTCACATTTTGTGAATTGGGAAATTGCGAATGCATATGCAAGGTTTTAAGTAATTAGTGTTAAACTTCTAAAACAACTGTAAACTGTAATATGCAACTATACAGATTTTTCGTAATTGTTGCAAAATAAATGGATAATTTGTTTTAGTAAACATAGGAGTTAAAGTAGGAAGTCAATCTGAAAGACTACATTTGGTTAAATGAATTGGATAATGTCGGTGGTTGCTGTGTGGTGACGGCGGCGAATATCAGAATATCATCACCCCACCTCATCTCGTGGGGGGCGTAGAGGTCAAACCGAGGGAATATTTACCATAGGACGGGGAGCAGCTTCCTTCTGAGCACTATGACCATCATACTGCGATCGCCACCCCATCTGCTAAGCGTGGCGATTATGGCATATCCTTGGGGGTTAATTTCTGGGGTGGCTTCTCCATCAGTGGAATTCTTCCAGCTATAATGATGATGATGATGTGTTATGGTTAAAATGTACTTGATCTTTAGGAACTTTGATGTGTGTATTCATTCTAAGAAAGTCCAATCAAATACGTGCGGAACTTAGTTTATGCGCAAATTTCTGCAATTTTATTAGACAGGTTCAGTGTCTCATATTGATTAGATTTAAATCCTAGAGTTTTGTTATTCTGTGCCTTTATTGCCCTATCTGAAGGATGGAAACCAAACTCGGTCCCCATTTCTACAGAATCATACTAAAAAAAAAATAATGATGTCAAATGCAGTACGTAACAGTGCACGCCAAGTATTTTCATCTTGTCAAATGCAAATACTTGGCGTGCACTGTTACTATTACTATGTCTAGCAGCCATGTCGGAGGAGCCAAATATGGCTCCATTTATGTTACATCTATTGGACCGCGTAGGTTTTACTGATATTTATATTGTTCAAGATACGAACATTAAAACACTTACGACATTATTTTAAGGGCAGATTTCAGTAATTTTATTAGACACGTTCGGCTACTCAAATTGATTGGTTTTAAATCCATGAGCTATATAACTTAATCGTTATTTCTCTATGTTAAGGGTGGGAATTGAAGTGAGACTTCATTCGAAGAGTGACATACATCGGACAAATCGGCCGAGCCGATGGAGCCAAATGTGACTCCAGTTTTCTTGATGGAGTGCGTGGCTTCTACTGGTATATGTATTTTAAGTCCATTAAAATACAAACGGCCTTTAGTTTATGGAGAGATTTCAGTAATTTTATTAGAAACGTTCAGATACTCAGATTGATTCAATTTAAATCCATGAGCTTTACTGCTACTTCACAAAATGAGCTTTTATTTTCCTATGCGAAGTGTGAAAATCGAAATTTTTGTCGTATTAACTAGAGAAATCTCTTCAGAGCACAACCGAAGGAGTTATTTTCTTTAAGACAGCTAGTGCATTATCAGAGTATAAAGACAATACGAGTATTCTCGTGTAAGTGTGCGTATGTATAATGTGTATGCATTAATGCTTAAATAACAGAAAAATATGGAAAATACCTATATATTCTTAACTAGTATAAAATATTTCCGCTCAGTGGGGCTAATGGCAATTAAATAAATAAATAAAAATAATATAAAGCTTGGCAACAAAAACCCATGTCTCTCTACAGAGGTTGACCAAGGAAATACCAATTTTTTTTTGTGAGAGAGAACATGAAAATTGTCCAAATGCCGTAGAGAGACATCCATTTTAATCGGCTTAGTAGCGGTTTCGCCTTAATTGGGCGAATGAACTACTTTCAATTTTAAATATTTTTTAGGGCCGGTTTCGCCCGAGGAAAATTTAATGGCGGGCGAATCAGGTCAAGCAAAATGTAGTAATTAACAATTCACCCAAATAACCAATACTCAAAAAAATAAGCCTTTATTTAATAATAAAGTGTGAAATTTTATAAAAAAGTACAGTTGCTTAAACAATTGTTACTCATAATAAATGCCTACACATAATTTTATGTATGCACTTTATGCAGTTATGTTGTTATACTGTCAGTATTTTAGACACACTAAACCAAATGATGTGAAACACGCCGCACAATTTGCAAATGAGTGACAGAGACAGCATTATACTACTATCTTTTGTGTTCCTATGGGTGCATTTATTTGCTAGGTCTTCTATCGCTGAGGAACAAAAGTCATTGTGCATACTATCTATCTAATTAAATCTAATACGTTACTTACTATTATCGAGTAACACGTGTGCCTAAGTAAATCCTCTTTAAAAATATTTGTACATGGTGAGCTCGACTGTACTACTTATCTTTTCTGAGGTATAATAGTATTTGGGCGAATAGTACATAACTAAATTTTACTGAACCTGATTCGCCCGCTATTAAATGTGTCTCGGGCGAAACCGGCCCTAAAAAATATTTCTAAATCGAAAGTAGTTCATTCGCCCGATTCGGGCGAGCAAAATTAGGGCGAAACCGCTACTAAGCCTTTTTATCACTGCACTGGCTGGATGCTGGTTATGCTGTGTGTAAGTGTATTGTATTATATTTTAAATGCATATTTAAAGGAATTATGAGAATTCTGAATACAAATATATTGCTTCTGAACACGAATTTACGCATTGAGATTTGAGTTTATATGTTTACGCCGGCTATCATCAGCACGGTTAACTAAGCAAACTGAGGTATGTGTGAACATACAGTACGGCAGGGTGGTTACTGAGGCGTTTATCTGATGATCCCTTATTACGAGCCCTTCCGACCCCTGGACGCTCTAAAATTAGTTGTTTTTTATGTCAAACAATACGGTTCGTTTAAGCGCACCTTCGAAAAACAGTACTAACGAAGGTTACCTTCTGATCTTTTGAAGGTCTAAGTTGCTGTTGGGCCTTGTGTACTTAATATTTCTTCTTAATATCCGTCAAGTAAACCTTCAATTTGGCTTTCGTGCCAATTTACAAAAAAATATACTGTAAAAAGTTCTAGTAGATGCTATTTACGACGTAGACTTTTAAATTTATGGCATCGTAACCAAAAATCAAATGCATAAAAAAATCAATTACATATGATTTATCCCGATTATGAATTATCCCGCGTGCTAATCCGCATTCGCCCTAGCGCGCATGTCATCTTGAGGATACGTATGTAATTTGTTTCCTTATTTACTTACTGTTACCCTGGTGTCAGAGTTGTTCAAGTCGCCCAGTAGGCCTCTGACATGGCTTAACAACTATCGGCTAACGGCGGCTGCAGGGACCGACAGGTTCACGTGCCCTCCGAAGCACGGAGATGCTTAGAAATGTAACCACTTTGGCGGCCACCCATTAACTGACCGCGGCCTAGATGTTTAGCCTCGCCAATCACTTAAGGAACGATGAGGGCAATTGGCTATGAGAGATATTAATCATTTTAAAGATTCTCTATAAAATAAAAATAAAATGAACAAATATATATATTAGGTACATCAGGTAAATTTTATATTAGTTGCACATCACATTACACATCTGCTGAACAAAAAAGTTAATAAAACTATATATCTCTTCAAATAAATAATAAGTATGTACACACGGCTACATATCAAGCTATACATTTCCATTATAAGCTGATCTCGCGTTGTATAGGATTTCCATACAATGAGAGGCCAGCTTATATTGGAAATGTATAGCTTGATATGTAGCCGTGTGTACATA
Organism: Pseudoips prasinana; assembly: GCA_951640165.1. Lineage (NCBI taxonomy): Eukaryota > Metazoa > Arthropoda > Insecta > Lepidoptera > Nolidae > Pseudoips > Pseudoips prasinana. The sequence continues at coordinate 27,745,649 of OX621236.1, read as the reverse complement.
CATACATTTCTATATTTCACTGGCAGATTCTGTTGTTATAAGGGGTAATATAGTATATTAGCTTTTTCCCGCTGCTTACCCACGTAGATTTTGCAGTCGTCTGGAACTAAATTTTCTATGCCTTTTGAATAATACTTTTACCCTCCTTCTCCCTCTTTTACTATCCTTTCCTGTCCGTCTAACAACATGACTGTAAAGATTCATGACGCTTGAGTAGTTAAGGCGCGACACAAACAAATTAAGTTGACCTATTGTTATACCTATCTACCCTGTTTTCCCTTTACTTTCTCTATCCACTCCATAATTGGTTGTCTGGAAGAAATCGCAGTAGGGATAAGGCCGCCCTTTGTACCTTATTTATGTATGTTCATTGTAATTTTAAGTTATGGTGTACAATAAAGAGTATTTTACTTTAATTACTCACACACATTCCTATTTACGTGGACAAAGTTGTAGGTGGCAGCTAGTCGTAACTAAATGTAAATAGGCTATTACTGATGTATAAATCATAACCAACACTGAGGGAGAGTCAAATGTAAATTCGAGAGTAATACTTGAACTGTGCCAACCAAAATCACTTAATAATTAAAATTAGTAGGGTACATAGGGATCCCTGTAGACCGCACCGCACTCGGATGTTAAAACCTGTTCGTCAATTGAGTTCGCTCTAGTTGAATATTAGATTCAATAAGGCATTAACTGTACCGAAACTTCCGTTTGTCATTATCTATTTAGATAATGACGAAATGATGACGTAATAATTATATTAGTGAGAGAAAGTTCCCAGGACTACCGTGGTACCTATGTAGGTACCTCCGATATTCCTGCGAACAACATTACATTAAACTCAAGTAGGTACTTAAGTTATTAAAATCATTAAAATTGTATTTTTCTAACTGGGAAAGGTAGAAAGTCGCTGAGTTTTCTACGTATAGCAAGCAAATATTCGGCTGAAGGGTGCATTGTAAGTAACTCGTGAACGAGTGGACATAACACAAATTGAGTAAGCCGACATGAGTCGTATTATGATAATACTACGCCACTGTCAGGTAACGAATGTTCAACTCGTTATTAAAATTTAGGCGCAGAATATTAACGACCGCAGCGTAGTTCAATGATAAATGGTTTATTTTTAAGATGCTGTCATATTTTTGAAGCGAAGCCCTTTCAGGGACTTTTGGAATGATAAACTTAATGAGAAAAAATACAAAGGGTGACGGGAATAAAGATGGAAGCAGGTCTTTTGTAACGGGGTCATGATGTCTTCCCATGTTGTGTTTCGTAGTGTTTGATCATATTTAAGCCTCAATTGTAAGAAAAACATACGTTAGTATTCATTAAATATAGGTATTATATTACTTTTTTTTAGTTTTGGAGGTATTTTCTAGTTTTTTTTTACTTATCAAAAATCGCATAAACAAATGAATTCCCAAGTTTTTAACTAACGCGATAGATAGTAAGCATTGTAAAAAATTGTTCAAGAATATCTTATATTGAGTTTAACATATTATGTAACAATAGTTAAAGAACTATCAAAGTTGCCGTATTTATTCAAAAGGGTTTAAGGAAAACCTTTTAAAGAAATACGCCGAATTTGATAATTTAATTTAGTAAACATCATCATCATATGAGCCGAAAAGCGCCCACTGCTGAACAAAGGCCTCCCACAAAGATACCACACTTGCCATTCTTGCGCTATCTGCATCCAGCGACTTTCAGCGACCCACACACGATCATTATTTAATACTCATTTATTGCTAATTCATGTCTAAACGTTATATTCAATCGCAATATTTATTTTTACTAATTTCGTTTATTCCAACTACAATTCACTCTAAATTAGCTTACAATTGCCTTCTCTCTCTCTAAGAATAGGGCATACTTATAAAAACCAAAGTAGGTACTAAAACTGCTTATAACAAATATTATTGAAACGCAATCACTCAGTAGTCGAACTCCTACTCTCAATAAAATATATCTATGTAACTATTTAATATTACTTATACATTATTTTTACGTATAAATTCATAAGCTAATCTTATAATAACAATTTATACTCCGAATCCGCAGTAATGTTTAAAAACAAAAATAAATTAAAACTGTCGGCAACATTAATTGAGACGAAATAGTAATCTTCTTGTTTTTGGGATCTGTAACTGATTTCGCGATAATAAGCCCTTAATTGGAAGCTTTATTAAAATAGAAACTGGACCGGTGCAGACGGAAACGAAGAGATTCAGCACGACAACCATGAGGACATCGCGATGAACTAGATAAAATAGAGCCTGGAATCTAGTATCTTGTAACATAAAGCATTATTAGGTTAGTGAAGTATACGTAATTAGGAAGGTAAAGGAACATCTTCCGTGCGTTTAAGCGTTTTTTCCATACCTACTTAGGACCCTTAAATTGACCCTCAGTGCTTTTGCAGCTGGCTTCTCTAGTTGCAATTCTCTCGTTTTATGAGGTCAAGTCAAGAGCGTCTTTACATCATTCTGTCTCCCGCTTTGCTCTGGAGGAACGTGGTCGTTGACATTTATTCATTTTCTAACAACTCCTCCTTTTTTCTTTCTGATTGATTTCGTTGTAGAATCCAAGACAGTTAAAGCTATTCCCCGGGACGTGCCTGAGGCCCATCACTCAGTGCCATTTCATTGTGTGCCACTGGTGATGCTAGCTTACAGGAGTTGCAGTGGTGGGTAAGAGGGAGGGTCTAGTCCCGATAAAAAAAAAGCATATGTAACTATTTTTAACTGTTAAAAGATTTGTCAAAGTATTGCTATTTGCATGTGAAAATTAACTCGAGAAGCATTTACATTTATAGTTTTGCTCTAATTACTACAAATCAATAAATTTATTTTTCTATTTATGTTTTACCGTTTTACGTTACTCTAGACTATGATATTAGTACGGAGATCAAACCAGGCCCGTGCTTCATACCAAACAAGAATGTATTTTTGCTGGCTACTGTTTGTGTGGTTGTTTACTAAGATAATACGTAATTTAAAAAAAATAAAACAAAATTAAAAATTTTGAAAAAAAACCCACGACGGCAAAAATCTCATCAAAAAAGAATAAAATAACTCAAAACCCCCGACTTAACCCAATTATTATGTAACATAATATTATAATAGACGTAAAAATTATTTCTAAAAAGAGTTGATATCTCGAGAAATCGGTAATAGATATACTTAATTACCTAAACAATGATTATCGATGTTTACAGTTTTTTCCTAACGTGTCTGTGTCTCGAAGATATACTTAAATGTAGCGATAATTATTTTACCATAATACATAACCGAGGAATATCCGTCGGGGGCAAAACCGAGGAATATCCATATTGTTTGTAATGACATCTTTATAACGAAAAAATATTGAAGAAAGCTTCATAGCACATTCCTTATTGAATGAGAAACTTTCGGTTTCATTTTCTATTACGCCTCGGCTCTCCCGGGATATTAATATCGGCTTTCAAAAATAAAAAGCTCCCATCTGACTGTTAAACTGCCCACAGAATCAAATTTAAACTTTGCGTACTTCTGATATCTACTTAACTTTTATCTCCTAACGTCTGAAGGGTCTGAAAATGCCCGGTTCGGCCATGATTCGATTTCTTTTAAACTTTTTGTATAGTATTTCCTTTTGTCCTTGTCCGCTTTTAGCAATAACGTAAATATATAACAATGACAATTAATTTTATTCAATAGGATTTGGCTTACCTCGGAGACAAAAATACACAATTGATGCTAGCATGATAAGATATTCGTTCATGACTTAAGTGCGCTATTTATTTGAGTGATTAAATGTTTCAGTTGGCAGTCAGAGACATAGACAGTCGCCTCTCCCCTTACACGTGTCTCGGGTGCGATTCCCGCACCTGACAACTATTTGTATGACACATAAGAGTCTTGGTGTGTTTTGTGTCTGTCAAATATATTTTTGTAAAGTACCCCACGACTCAAAGATTCATTTACGTAGTGCGGGCGCTGACTTAAAAAAATGTTTTTTATTTTTATAAATATAATAGCGAGGCAAACGAGCAAGTGGGTTACCTGATGGTAAGTGATGACCGCAGCCCATGGTCACTCGCAATACCAGAGGAGCCGCAAGTGCGTTGCGGGCGTTTAAGAAAGGAATAAGCTCGCTTCTTGAAGGTTGCCATGTATATGTTAAAGCGCAGTCGCGAATCAGTTGCCTAGAAAAGAACGCTTTTAACGAGGCTGCCAGTTGCATTATAAGTTTTCAAATATGTTCCTAATGCAATAAAGCTTATATTTAAAGTAGGATATTTAAATAGGAAGGAAAAAGATCTTATTGAACAGAATAAAACACTCGGCCTTATATCAAAATGGTTTTCAGCAAATAACCTCTTATCATTACCAAATGTGAGACAGGTTATACCAACAGTAGCATTAAATGAGGAAATTTTAGATTTAGTTCCGTCGACCGTATTTCTGGGATTGACACTAGACGCAAAATTGCAATGGGCTCCTCAGATTGAAAAGCTAGCAGCTAAATTTAGTTCAGCTTCCTATGCCGTTTGGAAAATAAGACAATTGTCAGATGAACAAAGGCTGAACAAACTGGTATATTTCGCGTACTTCCATAATATTATGTCCTATAGCATTCTGCTGTGGGGTTCGGCAGCTGACATAAGTACTATTTTCATTTTACAAAAAAGAGCAGTCAGAGCCATTTATGGGTTAGGTAGTCGCGAATCTTTGCGAACTTTGTTTAAAGTAGTAAATATACAAACGGTGCCATCTGCGTATATATATCAGAATATATTGTATGTTAGAAAAAATATTAATAACTATAGAAAAAAAAGTGAACTGCATAACATTAATTCTAGGAATAAAGACAAACTTGCAATACCAGGCTTTAGAGTCAGCAAAACGAATAAATCATTTTTAGGAAATTGTATTAGGTTTTATAACAAGCTTCCTACTCATATTACTGATCCGCCTAACACAAGTTTCAAGACACATATTAAACGTGTACTTATGGCTAGGGGTTATTATACCACTAAAGAGTACATCGATGACAAAGACGCCTGGCGCTCACCACCTACCTGCACATTGCTCGCTGGAGATCTTGTAGCCATATAGACATGACTAATTTGGTGAGTTACGTGAACTATCTGTGACTATCTGTAATATGATTGCTAACATATGCTAAATTTAAATTTATTGACTTTGTCTCAAAATTAATAATGTTATTGTTTCGATGTTTTTCTTTTGTTTCCTAAATATAATCTAAATTAATATTCATTCAGACAACCGATCGAGCAGATATTGTGTTTGCCTACTAAATAATTACATTAAGTGGACCAAATCCCGTGTTTATGCCCGCTTGAGTATGTTTCGCCGGACCGTCTCAACTGGCCGTCTTAGTAGATGAACCTGCTGAGTTTGTTTCGCTGGGTCTTCTCAGTTGGGGCACATTGGATCCCGTGGTAGCATTATAGCGCGACCGTCGTTTTAAACACAAGGTCCGTTATAATAATAATACTGAATTCGTACCTAAATATAGACAGAACCATTCAGACAATATGTAGTAAAATATAAATTTCAATAATTAAACCTAAACATAATCTCCTTAACAATAACTTAATATAAGCTAGGTAAATATCACTACCATTATAAAATAAATTGTATAAATGTGTAACATGTTCTGACTATTTACAAGCGCTTTTTTAAAGTCTACGTGAATAAAAACCTTGTTTACTTTATTTTATTTTAGTGTACTCCTTCTTTCTCCATATTTGCGACCGAGATTTGTATTTAAATGTGATTTTTTGTTACAGCTGGCGATATATGCGGGGTACGCGGTGATGGCTTTCCTGGCATCATTTGTAATTTCAATAGCCTTCGAGGCACCAGCAGTGAAGCTCCTTAAGATCATCAGCGGCACGACGCGGAGTCAGAAGACAGACTCATAGTTCACTATAATACATGCACCCAGGGGCAGCCTGTCATAGATAGAGTTTTTTTTAAATTTGGTATTACTCTAACCAAGCAAGTTTTTCTCGAAATTTTCATCGCGTTTATGCGACTCTGAACGTAGTGGCTCTCAGTATAGCTCTTTAAGCGGTCCCATGGTGACCTTAGAAAAATGTAAAATAAAAGGTACTTCATTCTAGTTATCAATAATTGCTCAAAGCGTACTACATGGATATCACAATGACTAAACAATGTTATGATATGGATCTACTGCATACCTCGATGTAGCCAGTGTTTTCATAGTTTGAACTATTGAGAAATTAATAAATCGGATACCACAGCACAATACTGCCAAAGATTATTTTGATGTCATCAATACTTTCGATCTAAAGGGAAAGACAAAATTGTCATAAAACATTTATAAAAAAGGCTATGTGCTAATTTTCACAGGTAATATTTGCCGCGTGTTTCAAATGATTGCAAATAAGGATATATCTGTTTACTTGAGACTTTAAATTCTTTATATTCAAATCCTGGCTAGGTCTATTTGTCCTACACACACACACATTGTTTGTATTCTCAGACAAACAAAATTGATATGTAGTGTTAATTCCGCTATTGGTCGTATGCGATTTGTGTCGAGTGTACGAATGCGCCGCATTAGAGCCCTTGACGAGTAAGCATCCCTTGAGAATGGGTCGTGGAGGACTGAAATACGTGTTGGATATTTTACCGACGCATCTAATTTGCATGTTTATAGTATCCTTCTTGTATATGCATTGTTTTTGCGGGAGGAAGTGCGGTGCATATTGTACTAAAATTTTGCGGAATTAACGAAAATTAACGAATTTCATGATTTTATTTGCGTTATAGCTAAAATTATCCGTTGAAGTGCGCACAATTGAAGCTTTATTTAAATGATAGTAATAGCTATAGTAGATACACTATAGTAAAAACCCAAATAGTGAGTATTGCGTCGATCTTTACTATGATGACTTAGTCCATATTTGAGTTGTAATTCCAAAAGCTAAAAATGGCTAGATTTTGTAGTTTTTCACCTACCTCCATTTAGTGACGGCCATGAATTGCGAAGCTACAACACAATCATGATTATTTTCATAAAGTATGTAAATTAGTTGTAATTTGCTGTAATTGTTCCAAGATTTTATCTTGCCACAGCAATTTTATTAAGGTCTTTTGTGCTAACATTAGGTCTGTAGGTGATTCAGAGTAACAGGGCAATGTTTTACTGCCTTGTTTGTTTAGTAAAGAGATTAGAACGATGTCATATCACATGCGAGTCATCGTAGAATCGTTAACCCACTTGCAAAGTACACGTAGTTTCAAAATTACTTGGTTTTGGCAACTGTTAGATAGTGTTTGCTGTGCGAGCTAAATCGAGGCGAAGCTATATTGCTCTACCATGTTGAGTTTATAGCTGTATTTGCTTCAATGCTAATCTATGCTAGCGTCCTGGTTACAACACACTGCAAGCTGCTAGATGGCTCGAACCCACGGAGACCTCCATTGTGCAGTGAAGCATAGCATGTTGAAGGTTTAGAAAGCCACTTACAAATATCTGTAATTAAATATAATGCTTTAAGAGACGGTTTTAATAGTCTTGTAAAACCTTACTTTTTTACACTTTTTATACAGCTTACACGATATTCATATTTCGATCAACTCTTATGTAAGAATCGAGTAAATCCACGACCGCGACATTAGTTTTTCCCACAAATCAATAGATCGTTGATTATTCCATGTCGCTCCATATACAGTTGAGTATAATAATTTATTAACCCTTAAGCAGGCGTGGACTGTTATGAATCAATCATGTCTTACTCAATACTTATAGTGTTGCCAGACTGATTGAAACAAAATCGAGACGGATTGAATCCCGGTGCTGATGCAGAATTCGATACCGATTCAATGTATTCATTAGGAGATTTTCATAACTAGGTTTTTAGGGAAGTTGGCTGAATAGACCAGGGTATTAGTAAAAATCAACGACTGTAAATTAGATGTGCTAATTCGTGAATTTAGTGAGGACATCAAAGTATTAAACTTCTGAGTAGCTGTTCTCTGTTGACAATAGCGCCTAAGGCATAGGTTAAATGTGTGTCGTGCAAATCTATTTCATACCGTTTCTACTTTTTACATTTTTTATTAATCTTGCCGATTTCGATTTAATAAGAAAAATGTGTTTTGAAGACATTCAGTCCTTCCAATTTCTTTTAGCCATACCAGCAGTCTACTAACTGGTTGGACTGTTATGCCGTAAACGTTACCACTGCACTTACGAACAAACAAACACACACAACGCACAAACAATAAACAGTCTTAGTTACAAGGTTTGGTATTCCGATTACTTTTTAAAAATCAGAACGTTTGCCTCGCCTCTTTGTGCGTTTTATGAAATTGGTATATCCCACCTCAAATGGAACTCCTGGCAACACAAAGCCGTTATCTAACCGCCACGTAGGGTTATAAATCTGTGTCTCGTTGTAATAAATAGTTTGTTAGTCACGAACAGTAAGATCAGATCCAGATATTCAAATAATGTTTCAGTTACTAAGTTCTATTGTAATATTACGTGTGACAATATTAGTGTTAAATATTTACAGGAATGGTTTATATATCTTGGTGTTGCTATAAAAACTAAAATATCTTGTTGGGTAGATATTGAATTGTTTTAATTTACTTTTCAAAATAGAACACAGTTATGTTTTTTAATATGTTTCCCATTACCAGTGTGGCCGAATGAACTATTGCTCTGGTATCTCAGTCCAGGTATGTATATATTTGACACTAACGTATAACTTCAACAAAGCTAAGTTTGCACCATTTGTCAACCGATGCGATTGGAAAACGTAGCTTTGTGGAGTTGTACGTATCTAGACTGACGCTTGTTTCCCAGAGGAGTAGTCAGAAACGGATTTCCATTTGTCACAATCCTTGCACACCTCTATTTAAACAGTAATATGTATAATACATAATACTTTGGGGAATGTGGCCGCAACTAAACTAAGTTATAATGAGATTATTAGTTTCCCATTTGAAAGTGGAATGTGGCTCCGCGCAATAGTAGTCCCATTTTACACCGTAAAAGCTGTGAAGGGATAATGTCGGACTAATAAACAACTCTACGTGAAAATAATGTGGTATTTGTAGATATATGGCATGAGTTTAGACACTTGTTAGTGAGTTAAATTAAATCACGGAAAGGAACTTTGCAGGAATGTAAAACTTATGTAATAAATATCGATGGATATTTATTACATAAAGTATTAGTAGTTTCTTTATTCACCCCATAATAGTGCAGGCGGCGTTTACAGCAATACGCATAAAGATTACTGCAAAGTACTACTAATTAAATTAAGACTTATATAAGCGTTACAACTCATTAAAACATTACTAAAACGTTTGCAATAAGACAGCGTTCCAGAGACATTTTAAAAGTCACTTTGCATAGGTGCATTCAGTACACAAAGCATACTCAAGCTCAAAGCATCTATCAATATACCTTGTTTGCACAAGCCACAAAACGCGAGGACAAAGGTACTATCGAGAAAATATCCACTGAATCACCAAAGGAATCTTTTAGTAGCTCTGATGACTAACAGCTTAAGGCAACGCAGTGGACCGAGCGAGGGCCAGAAAGTGGCACTACATTCCATACAAATTTGCGCACCAAATCTGTTTTACACCTTATAGTAAACGCTTAAAGTCCTTTGAAACAGATTTAGTTCAGAAAATTTGGAGATAAAATTCGATCTCGCTACAAAGAGGCACGTTGGCAAAGAGCAGCTTTTTTCTCTTTTTTATTGTATATGGAACCAATCATTAACCATACAGCTGTAACCAGAAGTATGCCAAAGAAATACTTAAGGTTTTTATCCAATTTGGGCCATCAAAACAATACTAACAAGACTAAGTCCATAAAGCCGTTTATAAAAGGGAACGTTTTAGAGACCTGATACACCGGACAAATCCCCGCGCGAAGCGAGGTGGCTATCTTTACCACTATATAAAGTTGTTATTGAAAAACAACTTGGCAATATTCCGTATTTAGACAATGTGTATGTTTATTTCGAGGAGCTATATAAGATGTTCTACCTCTAATAAGTATCTAAGATGATTTAATTCATTAAGTCCTTATTCGACGGTAGCGTAAAGTTGGTCCACAAACTTTGCTTTCATTGGTAAGGTAGTACAATCATTTTAATTTACGTATTTCTTATCAATAGTTAGCAATGGCAGTTTAACGATAAGTTATTTTTACGATAAAAATATTTTTAACATAATTGTGATATCTCATTGCTTATTTCGATTGAGGCACTAAAGATTTTGTTACCATTTTTTTCTAATATTGGTACATCAGCGGTTCTTTTTATATTTTGTATGATATGTGTTGCGAATAGACAAACACTTTTGGATGTTTCTCAGCGCGCGGGCACTGAGCGATGATTGGCTGGCGTTGGCCGTCGGGGCAGACGATGCTCGAACATTCCAATCGATAAGATCGCCCGGGGCAAACGGTTGTCTGTCATTTGTATATTCGTACAATATGATTAATAAGTAACAGAGTTTTTAAATACCTTTTAATTTTATATTATCGATTATGATAAAATAAATGTCCTCGAAATAGTGATAAATATATTTGTAAATATAATCATGATTTATAATACTCTAAAAGCGTTACATGTGTAAATAGATGATCTTATAATAAATCATTAAGTATTTAATTATATTTTGTGTTATTATTTATAACTTCTCCAAAGAAACCGTGTCCTATTCTATTCCACGAGCGCTGTTTGTTAAATTGGAACATAATTTCAATATTATACTTTGTATCCAAAAGATTACATCTAGTATAAACGTGTCTAGTCGGGACCGGTCAGAAACAGTCCCTTCACGAAATACACGAATACAATGAGACATTATAATTGGCATTTGATTTAAAAAAAAAGAAAATAAGTTATAACGAAATTTAGACGCTATCCCTATTGAGGTTTTACAACCGGCCGCGCACAATATTTGTCTGCTCGAAGTATGGCAAAAAGTTGTTCATTGTTTTACAAGATTTGCATAATAAACTACACCAGATATTGGTTGCAAACCATTTTGCATAATTATCACGCTCATTTTGCTAAAGATCACACTCTCAAAGCGCGTGGTCGGCGGTTTGTTCACATTCGCTATAAGAAGCTGCGCAGACAGATTGGTGAAGATACTAATTATAAACTAAACAATATACTTTTAAAATCGCCGTGTCCGGTAAGAAATTGTGCCACACAGTGGTCTATGGTAAGCCAAGTTTTATTTAGTCGTACCCGAACGTCCGGGAATAAATGCTGACGATTTCCACCTGTCAACTCCCACCACAACCCGCTTTAAGGAACTCCGCTGGCATACAAATTAACATGTAAAATAAATAGCCATATCTTCCAGATAACCACTGGATAAATCAAAAGAAGTAAACTTACAGGTAAAAATGGTATTGAGATATTATCCGCAAGAGGGCACTAATTTGAGCCTCATAACTTGGCTTGGGGTTCTACCGGCTAAGTCACCGAACATCGTTTTCGTGAATGGCGTTCAAATAATGACCACATGTGACGTCATAAATGGTCCGGAATCGATTGTCAACGTTAAAGCCGATTTAACGATTGATTAAGTCATTTTTAACCTTTATTTATTTGATTCACGAAAACGATGTTCGGCGACTTAGCCGATAGAGCCCCTGGGGTAGTTTAAGTAAGGTAAGAGTCTGTCAGGATTGATCGGTATTAATGAATTCATGCATGAATGTAGACCTACCTACAGTCGCCTCGCCACTTCGTGTCCCGGGTTCTATTCCCTCACAAGACAACTATTTGTGTGATCCATAAATAGTTGCTCTGAGTCTGGGTGTGCTTTTTATACATTCCAAGATACATGATACGGATATTATTCATTTCTGTAGAAGAAGAGGTGTTTTCTCTTTAAAAAAATCGCGCTCTACCATATTAGCGTGCTTTTGGGTCATTAATGATTTTTTCCGCTACAAATTTGGCGGTTCAGAGAAGTCAAATTTAAAAACTGTATACCACGTTATTACTTTTATTTCTATTGCAACTATTTAGTATTCCAATTTTTGTAAGTATAAGTGCCTTAGACGAGTGTTGATTTTCAGTTTTTAGATTATACGAAACCTATCAACTTAGGTTATAGGTCGTTAAGTAATTTTTACGTTAATCCTATTACATTATTCTCACCCCGTTATATAAGATACTAAACATAGATATTATTATTCAAATTTTACTTAAATACAATAACTGGAACGATCTCTCCCGCATTTTGACACAAAAGCCAGCTTAAATGTTAGATTTCGCTGCAAACGTATCACAGAAAAATCCGCATAAATGTAATGGGCTGTAAAAGTAAATCGTATAAAAATAACGAAAAAGTAATATTAGAGTTAGAGTCGAAATCAGTGAGTTGAGTGAGATTAGATACGTGAGCTTTTGTGCGCCGTTGGGAGTATGAAGAGCTGAACAGTCCCTCCACATGTATATGTAATCTACAGAATGGAAGTTGTAAACAACTCTCAGTTTTATTGCGCTCTCTCTTTGTATTGAACAATTTCATTACATTATACTATGGCGTGGGCAGGCCCCCTACACGGTGGACCGACCATCTTGCGGGTCGCGGGAAGCCGCTGGATGCGGGCAGCGCAGGACCGGCTATTGTGGAGATCCTTGGGGGAGGCCATTTTCCAGCGTCTTTCGGCTGTTATGATGATACTATACTTCAGGTGTGTGGCTAATCGCCACTCCATCTCATCCCGTGGGGGGACGCTGAAGTCGCCCGAGGGAATATATACCAGAGAACGGGTAGAAGCGTTCTTCTGAGTACTATGACCATCTTACTGCGATCACCCACCCGTTTGACAAGCGTGGCAATTATAGCATATCCACCCCATTCTTGGGGGAGGCTTTTGTCCAGCTGTGGACATCATTCGCATTTATTGTTTTGAATATATAGGGTTCTTAAGTTCTGATTATGATTACATCATATAGCTAAGTAAATAGTGTCCACACTTCAAATACTGTTAATTGTTCACTAGCAGAATCACTAAAAAATTAAGACGATCTAAAAAAAAGACGTGTGCGATGAGAGCCCTCCTGCTAGTAAGGGAATCCTACAATATTGTTATATTGGGAAACACTCACGTATGATTTGAAACATTGTACTAACCCAACCCCCCCTGTCGGATGACTGTCGTGAAGTCTGTACTCTAACTCTATGCTATTACATCCTATATTCATACCTTGATTCCTATAAAGTTAATTAATGCTGTTTAGAAGAAAATTGCTGTAAATAAACATCCTAATTGGAATTGTAGTTAAACACAGTATACGGCTCCAAAGTTTCAGTAATGATTCGTGAAAATAAAATAATATATGGGCTATTTTCTACAACTTACCCCGGATTTCAGCTACCGCGTGTATATGCCGGAAAATGGTTTTCACACGAGTCCTGTAGGATGAAGCGGAAAATGCAAAACTACTGTCTACTTAATCTTAACATAGCTCGTAATATTTGTAAAGAAATATTATCAATGCAATTAGTCTCTTGAGTTATGATGAGTTAACCATGATTTCCTAGAATTATTAATATCAGTTATTTTATTTATTTCATAGTCTCAGGGTCATTGTCAAGGTCATGTGTCATCAAGAGTGTGTCAGAAATAGTTGACTTATATATATATGTATATTCGGATACTGTTGATTGTAAAATCCCACTCATGTGATTGTGAATTAACTCAGTAATTCAGTTATACGAGCTTTTGTTACTTTTACGCTAGCGGCGATTACTTTAAGGTTGCGCAGTTATTTACGTTAACTGAGAGGAATGTTACTGTAGCTTAAATCCAACATTCTCGACAATTTAAGTTGTAACATGCGTGTATGCGTACTTGTGCGTTTGTGTGAATATGAGAATACTCGGATATTTGCTAGATCTAAGTAATCTATAGCCAGAATAGTTTGAGTATAGGGTATGTTTCGGAGATTTATAATATGAGTCGATCACAGACGTGTGCTCTAGATGCTGTAACAGTAGGCTTGCTTCTAGCGCGTCCCGCGTAGCATGAGAGAGTCTGTCTGCGAAGGGATCTATGCCCTTTATTCACATGTACGTGACCCGCGTTGGGCAAACAGATATCTCCCACACATGACTTATCGCATGCCCGCTTGTTTAGACAGTCTACACATACAGGGATTACACGCTGTCGACACTATAGTATATAATGGTAGCTTGATTCAATTGGCGTGTTCGATCATCTTGATCCGAACCATCCGAGATAGATGTCTCATTAGTGTTAGTGTGTGTGTGCCGTAAAAACCGCCCTCTTTGTATCGTATTCATCGGGAAATAGATAAAGTTTACGCACACTTACGCAGATTGCGTCACATTATAGGTATTCCAAAATCACATCTCCCCGTACATACAATTGTATATATATTCATTCTACTTTATGTTTTATATTTACTAACTGCCAGCACTCTACTTATGTGTATATGGTCATGTAAATGTCGTCAAAGTAAAAGTCAACCATCAGTATATATCGACGTCGTCGTTCTGTACATAATAATGTCCTTAATAGATAATATATAAAGAATTTTAGACAAGGCTTTCCAGGATTTGTACCAGTTATTTTTATATCTTGTAAACATTCATTAATAAATAACGGATAAACCACTTATATAAGTATTTAACTGGATTTGAACCAGTTATCTCTATATCTTGAATACCGTTACGACAATGCGCATATAAAAATCTCCATTAATATATAACGGATAAATCATTTAGATCAGTATTTAATTGGATTTGAACCAATAGATCTAGTTAACCTTCACCTTAGGTTCTCACAGTCGGGTAAACATTGTAAAGTCTAGATTCATAATCGTCAGTTCTAGCCATGAAAATTAGAAATAATGATCGGATATAATCCAAAGTGTGGCTGAGAACCTATCTCAAACACAATAAAATAATAATCATTTGATTATTATGGTTAGCTGTTTGTCTGTGCAACAACAACAATGCAAGAGTAATAAATTAACCTCTAACAAGTAAGCCAAAGTTACATATGGGTACTTAGTATTTAATAGAAATAACATCTGAACAGTAAACAGCGTTCTGCCTAATGTACTTAGTATATCTAGTTGAAATGAAATGTTTACAGTGTTTTGCCCAGTAATATATATATAGTACTTAGTATTTAATGGAAATAAAATATGAAATAGTAAACAAAGTTTTGCCTAGTGAACTTAGCTTTCAATTTCAGGAAACCGGCTTCATTCACTGAATTTAATTAATTTAGTTATAATATTTAACAACCAAACACTGACTCTAACATTGATACACACTGACTCAAATTTAAAACTTATAAAATTATTGCGATGTGTTAGAATATAACAATCCCGATTGTAACCGGCGCGCGACAGTTCTAAGACTAACGAAATATTCCTACTATGCATAAAAATAAACGTGTTACTTCCCTTTCCAAACCAATTCTCTTTTTTTTTCAGTCTTTCGATAGAAACCAATAAATATTGTTTAGGGTCGAGACACTTGCACATGATGTCTCAAGTGGTCACCAAATTTCTAATACCTCGATGATTTTTTGTTGTGTCACTTATCGACTAGAGTTTTATGGGCTCTTGAATTTAAAATTCTTAGCTAAACCCAAAACGATAAATATTAATTTTTTGCCTACATCCTATGGCTGATTATTGTGAGAAACTTGGAGTGCATTCCTTTACTTGAGGTCCCATATAATACTTATGTACTGCCAGTACCTACCATATTCAAACACATAGGTAGATATTTCTGCATCCTTTAAGCATGGGGTATCGTACTACTACAACATGAATAAGTAATACATAAGGTTTTAAGAAATGTATGCAGTTCAGTATTTAGTTTATTTAGCCAGCCTCGCACGGTGCTACCTGCTCCAGTCTCGTCGTTCGCACGACACCCAAACACACACACACACACACACATATACATACACTCGTATATAAAGCTACGCAAAAAGAGAGAGCGAGCGTGAGTGAAATGGTTTTTCGTTACGTGTAAATTTCTACCATGCAGACAACTCCTACCGCAAGCTGTGTTAAAGAAAATGACTTGCTAAATAAAGAGAAAGTTTAAATGAAAATTTTCAAGTTCGTTACGTTAATACAGTTGCAATTCACGCATTTCCGAGAAATCATGTTGGGCTCGATTTTTAGGGTTCCGTAGCCAAATGGCAAAAAACGGAACCCTTATACATTCGTCATGTCTGTCTGTCTGTCCGTCCGTATGTCACAGCCACTTTTTTCCGAAACTATAACAGCTGTACTGTTGAAACTTGGTAAGTAGATGTATGTTGTGAACCGCATTAAGATTTTTACACAAAAAATTGAAAATTCCCCATACTTAGACCTAAATTTTTTTTTCAGCTTATCCATGGATATCGGCGTCTATGGATAGGTCTTCAAGGTTTCTAATTTAATTTTTTTCTAAACTGAATAGTTTGCGCGAGAGACACTTCCAAAGTGGTAAAATGAGTGTCCCCCCCTGTAACTTCTAAAATAAAAGAAATATAAAACTAAAAAAATATATGATGTTAACTTCCACCAAAAATTGCTTTGAACGAGATCTAGTAAGTAGATTTTTTAATACGTAATATAATAATAATATTTCTTTATTTCAGATCAACATAGGCTCGACTGTGTTAGTAACAAATTGTCTTAAAAATATTTTAATAACTCAATATGCTAGTTTTAGTAGGTTAGTAATGTTTTTATTATTCTATGTAATTACCTACATATAATCTAATTTTAATTTACTGATATATATAACAATTTTTCAATTTAGTTGCACTAGTCTCTACCTATGACTACCATAATATGCAACTGAATGAACCTACCTAGTACAGCACTCTCCATTCTTTCTGCAAATACAACAAGCATCTTGAAGCAAACACACCTGAAGCGCTGCAGTAGCGGGGCAGTCCCAACAACATTCTGAATGCGTTGTTGTATTGCACTCTCAATGTCTTATAGGTTCTCTTGGAAAAGTTAGCCCACAGGCTACTAGTGTACAAAGCCTGCACAAAAGCCTAGAATAATGTAATTTGGACAGGCTTGGGACATTTACCAAACCTTCTTGTGAGCATGTTACTTCTAGTAGCCAGTGCCCCTTACTCTCTCCCTCTCTCTATATCTAGATCATCTTTGACATTCTCCGTCACAATATGACCCAAGTATTTAAACTGAGCAACTCTAGTCAAGGGTGGACCACTTAGTGTAACTGGAGGCACATAATGCGGACTCGTGTTCTTGCTAGAAAACACCATAAGTTCGCTCTTCACTGAGTTGTATCTTAGTCCATGTTCCCTAGCGTACTTCTCACTTATGCCAACCAGCCTTCTCAATCGATTAATTGAAGAGCTAAGCAGCACCATGTCATCTGCGAACGAGATATAATGTAATATGAGAGATAATCGCAAACCGCAATTTACTTTATTTTTATTTAATAGATTTTGTACACACAGAAATAACAAAAGTAAAATAAATGAAGAAGAGACAGGTAGTACAAGGGTGCCGCTTATTTCAAAAGAAATTTCTTCCAGCAGACCCGCGAGAGGAGATATTAAAGTATAATAGGCATGTGCGTAGGTTTATAATATCATTACATAAACTACATATTAAAATACTCAGATACTTATAATGGGGCAACCATATGCATAGACTACATATACATAAATATTTAGGTACATAACTAGGATGAAGAGGAGAGATAGTAATTTTTCACTTGCTTCTTAAAAAGAGGTAGTGTTTTGGAATTACGGATGTTGGGAGGGAGAGAATTCCACAATTTGACTGCCTGAACTGTGAAGGAATGAGAATAGAAATCTGTTTTATGCAATGGGAATTTAAGAAGGTGTAGGTGTGACCTACAGGGGGCATTAGGAACACGAGAGTAGGAAAAACGCGTTTACCTTTCGTTAAATCAACTCAAATACTTGCTGCTACGGAACCCTTCATGTGCGAGTCCGATTCGCACTTGGCAGTTTTTTTTTGTTTTTACCTTGTGTTTAGTGATAAATAAACCTCAACCCATGTACCCATACGTTCAATATAGCGCTCTGTACTTTGGAAGTTTCTACGGCTTTATTTTCTGGTGGATTTTTTACCCCGAGCCGCATCGGGCCGTCGCGGCGTCGAGCCGCAAAGCTCATTCCCAGTAGTACGATAAGCTTCTAGCTATAAAACACGGATCTGTACTTGCTACACGCCAAATAGATAAATCCATAAAATAAACTGATTTACGCCCCAAGCCGACGGCAATAAATCAAGATAAGATCAGAACATTTTTAGATTTCGTAGGAATTTTATATCTTTATATTAATACTAGTTTATTTACAAGCAACTAAACGTGGTTTGTAAATTGTTTGCTCTTGAAAGTATAACATGCCTTGCCGTTAGCACGGCATGCAAATATTGATTTTAGATGGCACGGCAGTGACTTTACTGTATGTTTACAAAAACTGACAAACTTAATAAAGCTATTAATATAATTCAGAAGCCAAAAAGACTAAATAAAAATAGGCTAACAATCTTTTTTAAATACAAGCGTTAAATATAGGAGATAAGAGTGGAATGCTCTGTCCCGTACTCGCAAAACGACTGATAGTATGGAGATTTAATGGCTATAATAATTATAATTATATCTAGGGATAATGTCACACAGATCATCCTAGCCCCAAACTAAGCAAAGCCTGTACTATGGGTAAATACTTATATACATAGAAAACATCCATGACTCAGAAACAAATATTCGTGCTCATCACACAAATATTTGCACTTACCCGGATTCGAACCCAGGACCACCAGCTTCGTAGGCAGGAGCACTACCAACTAGGCTACTGTGACCGTCACACAGCTATACTGCAAGGAATGTCATATTTTTATTTTATTGTTGTCTATTTATTACAGACATCTTATTGCTAACATAAAATGTAATAAATGAATTAGGAACATGTTAGAAATATAAGTATAACATATTTTATATGTCATATTATTCATTAATTAATATGTTTTTATATTAATTAATGAAGTATTTATTTTCTCATATTGTACCTAAGTAATAGTAGTCCATGCCGGGTTTCAGCTACACCGGCTAATCTCAATTTGGACTAACCTATTACCAAGGACATATTATAGAGATAATGATGCCCTCACTCTCATAAACTGATGGGATGGCTATCCGACATGTCTAGGTAGAGATCAGGTACAAGACTGAAAGCTTTACGTGCTCTCCTAGAGACGGGCGTATAAAATCGCCAACTTTCAGAGTCAGCTTCTCGATGTTATTTTACCAGGAAAAAAAAAACAGTAATACTGTTTTTCCCGACCCGAGATTTGAAATTTGAGGTCTTGCCTCATTCATTGCTGCGCCATTTCGCATGGAATGACGCAGCAATGAATGGTAAATATGTTACATATTTTAAAATACATATTACTAACACTAGTTTATAAGATAGTTGTTACTTACTTATTGGACACTAATTTGGTCTGGAAAGAAAGTCTTATTATTATTATATAGAAGTTAGTAGTTTTATTATACTTATAAATATATAGCGGGGTACCAAGATAGATGTAGATATAATAATAATAATGTCCTCCCGACCGAATTTCGGCTATTGCGGCCAGTCCTTATGGAGATTAGCCAATTGCGCAGGACATATTATAGTGCACAAGCGTGTGCGCAAACACAGGGGCACTTTCTATTCCATCACTCACATGTTCCGATGGGACGACTAGCGACACGACCGGAAAGAGGTCATGTACAGGACCGACGGCTTTACGTGCTCTCCGAGGCACGGGGGTATCATACCGCCAACTTCCAGACTTCGGGCTGATACTGAGAAATTTCTTTATACGGAAAAATTCTAAAATCACTTTTTAGCTTCAGAGACCTCAATATCTGCGGTTGAACACGCTACCGTTACACCAACGAGGCAGTCAAGATATAAAATTACTATGTAAGTATGTATATTTATATTATTGTTGTGCATGTCTATTTGGTGGATTAACTTGAGTAGGCCACAAATATAATAATATACCATCATTCATTTATTTATTATAACAAAAATAAGTGCTAGATTTAATAATAGGGATTTAGGTCTCGAAACATTTAATATAGAACAGATGGTAGACGCTCGGGCAGCTGACAACGTAAATGAAATAATGAATCGTACTGAAGATAGAGACATTTATTTATTAAATACAGTACTAATATTTAGTATAGTATAAGTAATCAAAAGAAACATTGGAAGATTTCTGATGATTAAAAGTAGGAGATTTATAAGAGAAATAATGTGAAAAAATATCGGCCAAGTGCGGGTTGGACTTGCCCATAAAAGGTTCCGTAGCAGAAAGTAACATAATATAAAAGTTCTTGTAGTAGTTGATCGAATGAAAGGTAAATTGCGGTTTACGATTTATGAAGTATTAAAAAAACAAAATTTTCCGTGGAAGTTGGCATGATCATGTACATCATATACTTTTTTAAGTGTTATCATTCTCTTATTTTAGAAGTTACAGGGGGGGGGGGGGGGGGACACATTTTTCAATTTTGTAGGTGTCTCTCGCACAAACTATTCAGTATAGAAAAAATAATATTAGAAACTTCAATATCATTTTAAAGACCTATCGATAAAAACCGCACATGTAGGAGCTTGATGAAAAAAAAAATTTGAGGTCTAGGCATACCTAAATTCCATTAGGGAACCCCAAAATTTATTGTTGTTTTCTATTTTTGTGTAAAAATCTTAATACGGTTCACAGAATACATTTACTTACCAAGTTTTGACAGTATAGTTCTTATAGTTTCGGAAAAAAAGTGGCTGTAACATACGGACGGACAGACAGACAGACATGACTATCCATAAGGGTTCCATTTTTGCCATTTGGCTACGGTACCCTAAAAATGTGTGCGGTTGCGGACGATTGCAGTTATGCAAAGATTGCGAGCAGTAACGTCGTCGCTGGGCTAATATGACTAATATGACGATTTTCTGAAAATTTCATAAAAATTTCTCACCCATATACAAACATCGACGATTTATGTAAGAAGAAGGAGGTTTTATAACAGTAGGTTGAGATGTTAAATGGCAGTGTTAAGTTGGCGGGTCTAAATCTATCACCAGGGGAGAGCCATGTTTATGCTAATATAAAAAGTATGAACAATATTACGCCGTAATTGCCCTTAAAATGTCCCACGGAGCATATTTTCTACACAAATAACAAAGATATAAAACAAAAGTTTTGCAATAAAATTACCATAAAGAAGGATGTAGAGCTAATTCTTCTTCTTAGATAAGTTAACAGCAAAAATATTATTCTTCATAAACACGCTAGCTTTTGCCTTCGCCTAATCTCAATCGATTTTGGATTTCAAAGTTTTCTGAAATTGTAAGCTTGGTAAGTCTTTAGATAGTTATTAGATAGCCTAATGATTAAGTACGATATAATAACCACAGACTCCACAGACCAATGTTAAGTTGTAGTAGCCGTCTCGGGTTTAACACCAAGGCCGCTGACTTTTTTATGTATTCGCATTTAAAACGGTGGAGGAAAACATCGTGCATGCTTGAGATGTATACAAAAATGTTCTTGATTGCATGTGGAGTCTGTCAACACGCACTAGGCTATGTAGTGGTCGGTGGCAGTATGAGAAGTGTCCTCTACTGCCGCCATGTGCAAGCAGCTCCGGGAAGACACCGATCTGTTTGTGGCGCAGTCGCTGTGCTGGACTGGCTCCGGGTACATGTCCCGAACATCTGGAACATGGCGCTAAAGAGGGCCACCGGAGCAGCATGCCCGCGTTCACGGTGCGCCTCCCATCAGGTTCCAAGTGAAGTCCACGGCAGGTTAGGTTTAGTCGGTGAGAGTTCGAAATACCCACCTGTAGACACTTTTTGCGGGCGGCATGCGTAGGCATTCCCTCTGCGAAATAAAAAAAGGCTATGTAGTGGACTGTCATTTCCTTTCTTATTATAAGAGGTCCTTTCCCTAGACTGAGTCAGTAATGGACTGCATTATTATTTTACGTTATTAGGAAAAACAACAGCATTTGCTTTTTTAAACAAATTAATCTGTTCTTTAATTTAATAACAATTGATGTATCTTAAAAGATACCAAAATATTTGGATTTCACGAGACCGACTAGTCCTGCTTATGTTCCTTTTTAGGGTTCCGTAGCCAAATGGCAAAAAACGGAACCCTTATAGATTCGTCATGTCTGTCTGTCTGTCCGTTAGTATGTCAGAACCATTTTTTCCGAAACTATTAGAGCTGTACTGTTGAAAATTGGTAAGTAGATGTATTCTGTGAACCGCATAAAGATTTTTACACAAAAATAGAAAAATAAGCATAATTTTAGGGGTTCCCCATACATAGATCTGAAACTAAAAAAATTTTTTTTCATCGTACCCATACATGTGGGGTATCTATGGATAGGTCTTCAAAAATGATATTGAGGTTCCTAATATCATTTTTTTAAACTGAATAGTTTGCGCGAGAGACACTTCCAAAGTGGAAAAATGATGGACTTATTTAGCTGTAATGATGATGATGATGAATACGTCATAAACCGTAAATCGCAATTTACCTTTCATTAAATCAACTAAAATACTTGCTGCTACGCAACCCTTCATGGGCTTCAGTCCGACTCGCACATGGCCGGTTTTTGTATTTTAGTTTACTAACGAGATATAAGTATTTATATAACTTTACTTTGGATAATATTTCGTTCCTATCCTCATACTAACTGATTATATTAGTTGTATAGACGCCAGCACATCCACCTACCCCAATCTGTCAAATTTATTTTATAGATTTTCAACTTTACCTCGTAAGTATAAGGTTCACTTTTTATTGGGGAAATTTGTCAGATTGATGTGCTGACGTCTGTAAATAGCAGTTAGCCATAGAATAGAATAGAATAGAAATATTTATTGTCAGAAAGTGTGGTACATACAGATGTTATGGTTACAATACAAATACCCTTAACACTTATTCATAGTCATGACGTGCGTGACCTTGGTTTACATAGTTATAAATTAGGTACATTCAATAATCACTTTTAAATTCAACTTTATTCTAAGTACTACAAAACAAAATATTTAATAATTTTATACATGTCAATATCAATATCTTTTAATGTCACAATACATAATTTTCTGTCAGAAGCGTTTATTAATTATTTTTTGTTGATAATAGTTCATCAATAGAGTAATTTTTTTTATTTATGAGCCAGTTTCTCAGTTCGTGATTGAATTTTTTTACAGCCAGTTGTTTTATATTACCTGGATCGCATTATAAACCTTGATACACATTGCATAACAATTTTTTTTGAACAGAGTTGTCCTAGGAGCAGTTTCTAGGACCAGTCTTTCAGAATCTCTTGTATTTCTTGGAAATACATCCGACGCTTTTTTGAAGAAATGTGGATTCTGTTTTACAAAATTACATATTTCCAAGATATACATGCCAGGAAGAGTAAGAATTCCCATTTTTTCAAACACAGGCTTACACGAGTCAAAAGGTGCTATCCCAAACATGGCACGTACACACTTCTTTTGCGCAACAAAGGCTTTGTTTATTAAACTAGAATTTCCCCATATCATTAATCCATATCTTAGAACGGAGGCTACGTAGCTATGGTAAGCTGCTAGCACTGTTTTTTGTTTTGCGAAGTCTGTACACATATACAAATCTGTTTAATTTATCACAGACTTTTACGACGTGTGCCTTCCAGTTACAATTCCTATCTAGTAAGATACCAAGAAAATTCGTTGTTGATGTTTCGCTTATTATATTATTGTCAAATTTCACATTAATACTATTAAGGTTTCTAGTGTTACAGCTAAAATGAATATAATTCGTTTTATTAATATTTATTTTAAGATTATTATCGGTCAACCATGATATTACTAATAAGAAAACGTCATTTATTTTTTGTTCCACCTCCGCATAATTCTTACCCGTAACTATAACAGAGATATCATCAGCAAATAATATACATTCACATTCAGTGATATCTGGAAGGTCGTTTATATAGAATAAAAATAAGAGAGGGCCTAAGACGCTCCCTTGAGGTACACCGCATATATTTGTTAGATAGTCAGATCGATACTTGGTCAATTCGTTTTTGTCATTTAAATTTGTGATTTCTACACATTGCGTTCTGTTTTTTAAGTATGATTTGATCCATTCTAAGGCAGGTCCTCTAATACCATATGCATTTATTTTTTCCAAGAGTAGCTTGTGAGACACAAAATCAAACGCTTTAGACATATCGTAGAATATAGCATAAGTTTTATCATTTATGTCTAAATTTTTTATAATTTTAGATACTAGGTTATAACATGCTAGAGTTGTAGACTTCTGTTTTTGGAAAGCATATTGATTACTATTTATGATTTCGTATTTATTGATGAATTCGACAATTCTTTTATGCAAAGCTTTTTCAAAAATTTTTGCAATGATAGATAAGGGTATAGATAAGGGTGATTGGGCGATAATTACCAAGTATATTTTTATCTCCCTTCTTGTGTAAAGGACTTACTACTGATATTTTTAATAATTCCGGAAAACATCCTCTTTCGAAAGAGAGATTGATTAAATATGTCAATATGTCAGCGAGCTCAACACTACATAACTTCAAAACTCTAGTAGAGATCTCATCATATCCTACAGCAGATGTATTGTTAAGACTATTTATAATATTAATGATCTGTTCTGGATTATATGGTTTTAAAAATATGCTGTTTGATATTGAGTTTGTATTTGTATTTCTGCCGCTAGTGCAGCTGTTTGTCAGTTCCAAATAATATTTATTGAAGGCATTTGCTATTTCATTTGGCTTAGTTAACGTTTTACTTTTGTCATCGACTTCTAATATAAAATCAATACCTTGTTTTTGTTTTGTTTCATTTTTTGTAATACTCCAGGCTGCTTTGCATTTGTTCCTAGCGGAAGAAATAATTTTATCATTACTTAGTTTTTGTGCTATTTGAAAGCAACGGCGTAACATTGTGGAATAAGCTTTGTATTTGTGTTTCCTTTCGGGCGATTTATCTTTATACGATCTGTAACGAAGGTTCCTTTTTACTTGACAGCTTACTTTAAGGCCTTTTGTTATCCATTTAGGAGATGTGGTTTGGGTTTTTATTTTCAATTTTAATTTAGGAAAACATAAGTTATAAAGCATCATTAGGCGATCATGAAATAGTCTAAAAGCCATATTTAAGTCAGTTGTATTATAGATGTCGTTGTAGTTCAAACTCTTTAGGTAATTCCTGAATTTTCGGATGTTATCAGAACTATAGCATCTCTTGAAAACGTTATATTCTTTTATGAGACCTTGTTTTTTTAGGTTTGGTATGTTTAGAAATTGAGCTGTGTTGTGGTCTGAAAGATCAAAGTGACGTAATTCGCCAGACGCAGTTTCTACATTGCTTATAATGTGGTCAATGCAGGTGTGATGTCTGGTGGGTTCTGTTATGTGAAGATATTAAATTTTTTTGTAATAATATCTTTGAGTTCAGTAGACTCATTACTCTCCTTCAAGGTATTTATATTAAAGTCGCCTGTTAAAACTAAGTTTTTCTTTTTTCTATGTCTAAATCTATGCAGTATGTTTGTCAACGTTCTTAAAAATATAAGTGGATTTGAAATTGGAGTACGATAAAAGCACATAATAACCATATTCTGTGATGGCAACTCAATTCCACAACATTCCATGTGGTTTTCGGTGGCAAAATCATCAATAAATGTTAACGTTTTGTAATTAAGACCGTTTTTCACTAATATACAAACACCGCCTCTTTTGTTTTTCCTACAGAATGAGGAACCCAAAGAATAACCGTTAATATTTATATTTTTTTCACTACCTTTACTAACAAATGTTTCCGATAAGCATATGACATCTGGCTCCTTCTGTTCGGTTCGTAATTCACTTAGCACAACTTCAAGCTGATTTCTTTTGCTGAATAGGCTAACTATATTTTGCTGCATAATTCTAAAACACATATTATGATCGAAAAAGCTCATCTGCGATTAGATTTAGCCGTTTCTCATCAGTATTTTTAGTTGCTTTTGTTGCATCTTCTAGGTCGTAATCCTTGTTTATCCTTTTGAAATAATAGGGAATAGTGCCCTTATCAGGTAATTGAGCTGTGGGCATCTTTGGTCTAACGGGCATGCACTTCCGAAAAAATCTTAATTTATTATATGCAAGGTATGTTTTATCATAATCTATTTGGTTTATAAATACATTTAGTTTTTTACAAAGGTTATTTTTATTTAAAAATGAAGACAGCATATAGTTTTTATTACAGTCAACAAATTTACAATTTTCAAAATTGTGACTTAGCGTTTTTAGTAGGTCATTCAATTTATTTTCATTAAGGTATTTACTATGCGTTACATTTAACAAGAATACAGGTACCTGCTGTAAATTTTTCATAAAACTACACAGTTCTGCCATAATTCTAAATGGATTGGTATCTTCTTCTCCTACAGATAGGATAACTCGGTCGTTCTCGTGAAATTCGAACAATCTGCAAGAGTTCAGTATCTCTTCAGTAGGTGGACCAGGTTTCATGAACGATATTATACCACCATAGTGGACCATTTATAGTGTCCACGAATATGAATTCGGGTAGAAGTAAGATGTGAGGCGTGTAAGTACCAAATAAATGAATATTGAACACTAAATTTAGCGAAAAAGTCTTTATTGAACTGTCGTCTCACCTTTTCTGGTGTAGAACTAAATCCATCAAAATTAAATTTCTTAATGTTTATGTTTAACGAATTGGCGATAGTTAGTAGATACTCATGGAAGATGAAGTGGAGTATGATATCTTGCTACTTTATTGGGAACATTGAAGTGGATTATTGATAATAAGTATCTAATGATTTTAGCCATAGGCGTAAATTATTATTTAAGTTTATCTCTCTCTGGTTAAGCATTGAAAGCTTCCTAAGTTAACTGTAAATGTAGTATTTTGATAAAATCTTTGATGTAAGCTATGAATATTGAACCTAAGCGACTCAGTCATGCGGAACTCTCTGATAAATCGTTATCAGTTCAGCCTATGGTACGGTACTCCTCTATTTCTTCCCACCAAATTGTCGATCTCTCGAGCAAGTTGCTGACTGTACCTACTTGCATGGGATTAAAAAATAAAAAATGGCCAAGTGCAAGTAGAACTCGCGCACGAGGGGTTCCGTACAAACAATAAACGTACACTGATAATAACGTACACTAAAAACCGCAACGGGTCTGTTGCCAAGCAAGCCTACTCATTTATAAATAGATAACATTGTCCGCAACAAAATTATAATATATAATAACTAAAATAAAAAAGATGTTAAATTTGCTGTATTTTTATACAATTTATACAAGTACGTTAAAACTCGCGCATACCTTTAAGCTTTACATTTAGTAAAATGTTGTTGTTATAAAACATGGTGTGGTTTAATTTACGACGGGAACATTTCAGTGGCTTCAAAGAAAATAAAATGAATATAAAAGGTAAAATAAAAACATGTCTCATCCTACGTTTAAGTACCGTGAATGCAGCCGAGTTAAAATGGTAAAGTTGACGCCACGTCAATGTATATACTTGTGTTACAAAAATAGCACTTATTGTCAACATAATAAAGATTGTATCAATGTCAAAGTTGACACGCTGACATGGTATTACTATATCGACGACGTGGTATATACTGTACGCTCACCTCTTAGAATACCTAAGAGAACGATAGTAATTTTTTTTTTAAGTCACACTGTGATTATTCCCTAATGCGACTCCCGCATTAGGGAATAATCACTGTGTGACGGGGTACTGTACAAACATATAACTAATAGACGGACACAAATTACATCCAGACTCTGTACAACTATTTATGGGTCACACAAATAGTTGTCCGGCGCGGGACTCGAATCCGCGACACGAAGCGGCGAGGCGACTATCTTAGCCGCTTCGCCACACGTGCAGTCAAACTTATTAAATTCATACTTACATACAATTTCATCTTGTTTCAGGATTCAATTGTTTCAAATTTATATCTTGATATAAATCGCGTGAATACTACCTAACACATGTTCACTTGTGAGCCAATAAGTACTTTTTCTAATGATAACAAGTACAGTCGATGCTTCATCGTAGTGTCAAGTCAGTTGATACACTTGTACTACAAATATAGCCTTTCTCGCCTACATTATAAAGATTATCACTATCAATGAGACATTGGCTGAAATGCCGTTTATTGTACCATACTTCAGTAAATTAATACTTACACCAATTATTGATATTTCCTGGTCAATCTGTACCTACTGAATATGAGCACCTTTATGCCCGTCAGCCAATAAGTACCTTATCTTATTATAACAGATCCATTCAACGCTACGTCATGGTATCTAACATTTGTTTCACGAATATAGCCATTCCTGCCAACATAATAAAGATGGTATAACTGCCGAAGTGATACACGGCGACGTGGCGTTTACTGTACGCGCTCTTCCCACAATCATATGTCAGTAAATTCATACTTACACCTAAATCCTCAATTTATTGACATTTCCTATGCGAGGTATCCCTACTGAATACGAGCACGTATTTGCCCGTGAGCCTATAAGCATTTTATCTGATTATAACAGATACATTCGACGCTACGTCGTGGCATAGTGTTAGTGGATACACTTGTATTACAAATACTGCCTTTCCTGCAAACATAGTAAAGTCGCTGTCAATGCCAAAGTGATACGCGTTGACGTAGCGTTTAGTGTATACGCACCTCTTAGAATCCTATGTGAGATATAAATCTTTAATCTATTGACATACCCTATGCGTGGTATATCTGTTGAATAAACGTCTGCATGTATTAAGATCGATTATTAATAAATATTTAATTATTGAAATTTAAGATAGAATTAGAAATGCCGAACCAAAGTAACCGACATAGACGGCCGCTGGAGCAGAGAGATTTTCATATATGTGGCGACCACGAAACGGAAGACGCAGCGTGGGCAGGCCTCCTACAAGATGGACCGATGATCTTGTAAGGGTCGTTGGAAGTCGCTGTATGTGGATTGCGTAAAACCGGCAACTGTGGAAATCGTTGGGCCTTTGACCAGCAGTGGGCGTCATTCAGCTGTAATGATATGAACGCTTTCCTTTGTGTCAATCCTGACATTCCTGACCGTGATTTGTTTAAGGATGGATAGTCGGATATATTGTCAGACTGTTTGCGTTTCTGTGAGAATGATGTATGATTGTGTTTTAAAATCAATGTTTATGTTCGGTTATAAATATTTTTCTATTGATCATTGCAATAATTATCTTTAATTACTGTAATTGGAGTTCTACCGTTTTAATTATAGTAAATAAATAAGTGATGCTGATGTATTAACCCGTGACCCAATTAATACTTTAACTCATTAGTACAGGAACGGCTGAGCTACTCCCTTTAGTAGCATTGTGAGTTGGTGACAGAAGATACACTTGCATTACGAAGCCAGCCTGTCCCGCTAACATAATAAATTCGTAGTCAATGCCAAAGTGATATGCGCTGACTTGCGGCGTTTACTGAACGATCTCCTCTTAGAATGATACGGCAGTAAAATTCATACTTACATACAATCTAATCAAGGTAAGGGATTGAAATATTCCACAGTAGCACTTATTGCCACTCTTGCTTACGCTTAAATCCTTAATTTATTGATATTACCTATTTGAGGTATCCCGAATACGAGCACGTATTTGCCCGTGAACCAATAAGTACTTTACCTGATTATAATAGGTAAAGTACTTATTGGTAACAGTCGACGCTACATCGCACGTCTCGTCAGTGAATATGAACAGTATCTTTATTATTTAGAAGGTAGAGGTTGCTTTTGTACAGCAAATATATCTACTATCCATGTAATTTACAGAATAAGAGTAGAAAGTAGCAATATTCAATTTTAACAATAAAATTTTCCGATTTATATACCCTAGACTCTAGACTAATTTGCACCGCTCGCACGGAATAAAAGTTCAGGTTTAGATGTCAAGAACACGAGACAACTGTAGTCTTCATCAGCGAGGATCCTAACATAGCTATTATGTGGATATTTGTCGTGGTAATTAAGTATTATTTGGGAGTCAATGTGGCTAATATCTGTATAATAACTACGTCCTTTGTTTTCAACGTTATGTATATATTTAACCTTGGAGGCCGTCACAGTTCTCAAGCCCCCAAGGACAAACAGTTACAAACTAAGTACCAGCCCCGGGCCTCTCTTACCACCCTATATCTATACATATAATAAAATCGTAGGAAAGTCAAAACTGTACATTGAATATTTTTAAAGGATACTTGTAGCGTGATCTTCAATCGATATCGAAGCAAAAAATAGAGTTTTTAGAATTTTTGTTTGTATGTATGTCCGGGCTAAACTCAAAAAGTACTGCATGGATTTCCTTCAATTTTTGTATGAATATCACTAAGAGGTCGGGTCAACATATAGGCTACATATTATCACGCTATCATCTACGGGTGAGGAGCTGTGATAATTTATAAAATTTAACGCGGGTAACACCGCGGGGCACAGCTAGTCATAGAATAAAAAGTACTAATGTATAAGATTCATTACCATTTTCCTCGTATAACTTAATATATTGAGGTTGATGAGCAAAGTTAAACATATTTGGAACATACTCGTGTGTAATTATTAAAAAAAGAAGCGCTGTGGTGGCAAACAATACTGCATTTGAAATACATAGAAAATTCAGGTGCAGAGCCTAAGTAGCTTACCTGTTGTATTTATTTTAAATTTACAGCAACGATAAAAAGTCGGGTGCATAGGACATCATTACGCTAACAACATTATATCAGCCGCTAGACGTCGATTGCTAGAAATAGGCCTTCACCGAAGATCTTCACCATTTGCCACCATTGCCGGCCTCTCGCGACCTGTGTCATCAGGTTATAAAAAAAACAAAGCAATACCATCTTTAGACCTTAAAAAGACGAACGAAATATCAAAAATATAAATAATACTTAATTAAAGCATTTCTTTTATAAAAACTTGTAATAAAGACAAAGGCATATTTCTAACAATAAAGGCTTCAAAAGCGAACATCTTTTAGTGAAAGGGCTAAAATATTTTTTGTAAATGAGGTTTCCGAAACGTAGACTAAAGAACGTCTCGAACCTTTTGCTTACAAAACTGTTAATTGCTTTGTCGCCTTCCACTAAAAAAACTGTCTTGACTGTTCATTAGAGACATTTTGTTACCTAATGGGGCAAAGTAGTTTCACTTCGTGCTCCAAGATGGGTGTCTGAAATCTTTTCTCCGAGCTCATTGTATTCAGCGTGCCTGTGGAGCTGCTCGACTTATAATAAATTATTTTAAGTAATTAACACTCGTATCCTAAAAGTATTTCATCATCATTTCTTGAGACTAGTATATTCTTACAGCGTAAAGCGTTTATAATTCTCTAAACTAATTTACTGAACAATGCCGTTATCTCAACAATTTATCAAATATTCAGATTTAGGTCACAGTTTACTTGATGTCGTGTATGATATTCCAAATAGTGCGATCTTAGCTAAATACTTAGTGTGTACCTTGGAAGTCATGAAGTTATAGTATTTTCAAGGAAGTTTAGAGTAAGGAAATTACCAAGACGTTAAGTCTTGGTAATTTCCTTACTCTAAACTAGACTAGACTAGACGAACCAGACATTATGGAATATAATTTTTTTTTCTTTATTCGAGTAGCAATTATTGTTGGTTAAACCCGTTGAGACGGCAAAGTGGTCCATGGATAGGATAGGGCAACGGCCGGGCCCCTCGCGGAGCCAGATCGCTGGCCGTTCCCCAAGGATGTACACCGTGACCCGAAGCACATTGTGAAAGGCTGGATGTTGGTGTTTGCATCGTAATCGCATCCGAGCTATGCATCCTTCTTAGGAGCTTGGCACGGGGGGGTACGAACGGGGGTGCCGCAGTTACGTCGGCAGCCAGGGGCACGGCTGCTCGGGTGGCTATCGCAGACGGGGCCTCTCTCAATGTTTGCCGGGTCGTGGTGAAAAATCAAGTTACTAATTTATAAAATTAAATAATGTACAACCCACAGAATATGCAATGTACAATAAAACTCAATTACGTACCTAAATACCTATACGTCCTTATTTTTTATTCAACAAAAAATACTCGAGCCATATAAAACAGATATTGGACAAAGGATGTTAATCATTCCAACGCTCACTTTGGCCAATTTCTGAAGCTTTACCGTGCCTTTTCTTCAGCACCCTTGAGCACGGGCTTAATATCCAAACGTCCAATTTTTACCCTTGCCTCGGGCAAAAGAATAATTTCGCCTTTCATGTGTTCCAGCGTCCGTCAGCGTCAAAAAAAGTGTTTGAGGCTTGGAAATATTAAACAAGTACTTTTCCAATTTTCTCGTTATAACACAGAATTGTTATTACGTAAACAGTAGAACAACTGTATACGCGAACACGAAACATTAACGTCTGTATTATTTGAACATAATGTTCTAACTATTGCAATAAATTTCGATACAAGAAGTCACGTACAATCGCTGGTCCAAATGGCTATGACGCGCAACCAAAACGTTCAGCATAATTTTACCCCATTTTCTCGATTACCAAACTTTCCCCACGATTGTTAATCGAGAAAATTTACAACTAACAAATACTTTCTTGTTGGTATTTTATTAACCGTACGTAGAAGATACCCGTTAAAAAGTGGAATACAATCAAGGTTGTTTCATAGCAAAATAAACTGAAGATAGTAACGAAATCCAGTTTGGTTGGTGTGGTTGGTAGATGCTTGCTTCTTACACCGCAGGTTCCACCGAGGACAGATATTTGTGTACATGAATATGTCTGTTTGTCCTGATTATCTATCTAAGTATGTATTTACAAAAGAAAAGTAGTATATATAGTATATCAGTTGTCTGGTTACCATAGTACAAGCTCTGCTTAGTTTAGAATCAGATGGCCGTGTGTGAATAATGTACCAGGATATTATATGTTTCTTTTTATATGAAATAAAGGCGTATGTAAATAATGTCCCGGGATATTCTATATTTTTTTCTTATATGAAATAAAGATATTACAGAAAAAAGATGCGAAATGATGTTGAGTATGAGTTTCCAAGTTTCTGTCGTCAGTTTATGATTATATCAGTCCCCACTTACTGGGTTAAAAGGAGGGACGTCTGATAACAGAGAAAATGTTGATCTACAACCAACATATACTTTTTTCATTTCTTCTGAACCGTACCGTAACATGGGGCGACTTTAGAACGACGGGGCGACTTTGATGATAACTAAAAAATATTACTTTTATGTTAATATTTCAAAAAGTATCCGAATGCGTCCAAATTTTTTTTTAGTATTGTTAACACTGATATTTCGGCCATCTTGTCATTCACTCACAAAGCGCTGGCGCATCTGTGTCCGTGGAAAATAATTATTGAAAGTGAATCCTAATTAATATAAGTAATTCATGCTCATATAACTTCTTATATACCAAAATAACCATGTATATTTATCTTTTGAGCTTTGAGTATATATATTTCATGGTTTATTGTAAATTTATTCCGAATTTCTTATTTTTTATTTTTGCAAGATTTTTGAGGTTATTATCGTTTAAGTTGTCGGGGTTACTTTGATTTTTTCACCGGGGCGAATTTGAGAGGAATCAAAGTGACCCCGTTCTCGCCGTCTTTGATTTGTAAAGGTTTTATATTGTGTTTGATTTGTAAAGGTTTTACTATCAAAGTCGCCCCTGTTTAGGAACAACCATAGTGCGCAATTACAAAAAGACTCCGGGCACAAGGAATTATAGAAATTACACTACTGAAGTGCTAGAAGAAGCCATTGAAAAAATAACTGACAATGAAATGTCCATAAGTCAAGCTTCACAAACCTACAATATACCATTCGGGACGTTGTATCATCCCGAACTATGGTTGCTATATCTTTCCAATTAAGGTTCCTGTTAAAGAAATGTAAAATTTAATATTTACTGTTGATGTGAAATCTATAGCCGCACGTAAAACAGATTTCTGGCGTGGCGACGCATGCCGTGGCGCATGCGCAATCGACGCACATTCACATCTGCCAGGCGTCCCGTGACGACTCATTCTTCCTTACTCTTTAGGTCGATTTATTTATTACTTTTTAAGTTTGATTATTGTGCCTAACCTAATTGGTATAATCATTAAGTTCGGTACAAATCTGTTTTGCTACATTTTGAAATATTATAAAAGTTTAAATAAATGTTTTTGTGATTTGAAACTTGTTATTTCGTCAATCAAATTAGCCCCTGTAATCAATGCCACCCCAAATTCATAAAAGTATTAATAACTCTTAAAGAGTACAGAGGAAAAAAAAAATTTTCTATGATTTGCTCCTTTTCGGGTTTACTTTCAAATACGATTGCAAAAACAGGTGTTATCAAAGTCACCCCAAACTCAGTTTGAAGTTGATAAGGAACATTTTGTTTTTTTTCTCGGAAACGATAGCTTGCTGATTTTTTTTTAGGTGTATATGTAATCTACACAAAAAACCGATATTTCAGTTTTTTTTTCAGGGCCATAACTTTAAAATACAAAGTAATAGAGAACAATTTAATCCGAAACCTAATCAAAGCCGCCCCATTTTACGGTACGTCAAAGATGCCCGATGAAAAGTGGAACACGATAAAATTTGTTGCATAGCAAAATAAACTGAAAATAGTAACGGAATAAAAGGAAGCCAGTGAAACGACACGAAACGTTTTTTCTTGTTCTTTCCAGTTTCAAGTTACTGTCTAGAAATATAAAATAACCACTTGGTTACTTTCATATATTTTGTGTTTTATAATATAAAATATGCTTTTAATTATAATTGATGTTTAAAGTAAATGAACCAACTTCAGCTTTTCTTTACAGTCAGGAAATATAAAGCAACTAAATCAGGAAATTTAAAGTAGCCACTTGGTTACTTTCATATATTTTGTGTTTTGTAATACGAAATATGTTTTTAATTACAATTAATATTTAAAGGAAATAGAAGCAACTTCACATTTTCTTTACAGGAACCAATTTTGTCAAATTTATATGGGGCCTATACAGAAAGCATTTCCCATCGAGTTATTACCGAAAACGGTTCTGAAACGACGGTGAATTCGCGTAACATGCATACAAAATCATACGACCAAATTCATAGGCACTACTTTTTGAAGTCGGTTCAAAAGAGCAATATTTGATTAATTAGATTTAATTTAACAAAATTGGTTTTCTTATACTTATCTCTAAAGGTCATGAAGTAATTATTTATTAACATTCCTAAAATATTTGTTTATTTTAAGATCATTTAATTATAAAAATACAAAATTAATATGTAGTGTTAATTCCGCTAATGGTCAGTTTAATCATGCCGGGATGCAATTTGCACCGCCGCGCCCTCCCGCCCGCAAAAATGTGCACATGCAAGAAGGACAATATAAAAAAGCAAACTACATGCGCCAGTACGATACCCAACACGTGTTTCAGTCCTCCACGGACCATTCTCAAGGGCTGCCAACTCGTCGAGTGCTCAAATGAGCCTAAAAAGTTTTAGTCTCATTCGAGCATTATCACTTCATATTAATTTTGTATTTCAATTGTTTTGGATATCCGCAAAGTAACGCCTGATTACTTATCATTTAATTATATTTATTACTTAATTTGTTTGTGCCCTAGTCTTTTGTAAACATTAGCTACATATTCTGCATTTAGAAATTTTATTAAAAGACAACCTACATTATAGTTTTAATATTCCTGGTTACTTTTTTACTTGTACACAACACACGCTACATATTCCGCTATACATTTCCAATATAAACTGACCTCTCATTGTATGGAAATCCTATACAACGCGGGGTCAGCTTATATTGGAATAGTATTGCTTGATATGTAGCCGTGTGTACTTTTATTACAAATCAAAACAAGGTGTAGCATAAATAATAAACGTAACTTAACGAACTCATTACTATGAGAGAGAACAATGACTAATATGTTTCATATACAAAGATCTAATCCAACACAGTCAACTTAATGTTTAAATATATGTCCGCAAATTACTTATTGCTGTTTGCGGGGAAATATCCTTCTGCCAAATGAAATTAATGTTAAATCAATATTTGCAATGAATTAGGAAATATTAGTCCTACTTGGGAGTGGCATAAGACTCAAAATTGCAATGGATCTTCGTATTAAAAAGTAATCCAGTATATTGTATAAATAATAAGGCAATTGTCTGAATAAGCAACTGCATGGTTGACATAGGTACATATTTTTACTACGTTATTTCACATAGCTTCACACCACAGCATTATATCCTATGGAGGGGGCTAAGCTAACTTTAAAGGTACTAACTCCATATTTCAAAAGAGCAGTTAGTACTATTTCTAATCTAGATAACCGCGATTCCCTACGAGTGCTGTTTAAAAATTATTAGTAAAACTAAAATATCATTTTTAAAAGATAAGAAATAATATAAAGTTTTTAAGTATATGAGTGTGTGTGTTTGTTACTTCTTCACGTCTAAATGGCTGGAGCGATTTAAATAAAATTTGGTATGGAGTTAGCTGACGCCATGGATTAACACAGACGCTATAATTTATAAAGATTAACGCGGGTAAAACCGCGGGGCACAGAGAGCTATAAAAACTGCAACAGATGTAGGTATGTTGCCAAGCATGCCTACTCATTTATAAGCAGATAACATTGTACTCAACAAAATTATAATATATAATAACTTAAATAATAAAAAAAATGAACAATTTGCTGTATTTTTATACAATTTATACACGTACCTTAAAACACGCGCATACTTTAAGCTTTACATTTAATGAAATGTTGTTGTTATAAAACTTGGGTGGTTTAATTTACGACGGGAACATTTCAGTAGCTTTAAAGAAAATAAAATGAATATAAAAGGTAAAATAAAAACATGTCTCATCGCACGTTTAAGTACCGTGAATGCAGCCGAGTTAATGGTAAAGTTGACGCCACGTCAATGTGTATACACTTGTGTTACAAAAATAGCATTTCTTGCCAACATAATAAAGATTGTATCAATGTCAAAGTTAACACGCTGATATGGTATTTACTATATCGAAGACGTGGTATATACTGTACGCCCACCTCTCAGAAGAGCTACGGGTACGATAGTTAATTCATACTTACATAAAATTTAATCTGGTTAAGGGATTCAACTATTTTAAATGTATACCTTGATATAAATCGGGTGAATACTAACACATGTTTACTTGTGAGCCAAAAAGTACTTTTTCTAATGATAACAAGTACAGTCGATGCTTCATCGTAGCGTCAAGTCAGTTGGTACGCTTGTACACACGGCTACATATCAAGCTATACATTTCCAGTAAAAGCTTATCTCGCGTTGTATAAGATTTCCATACAATGAGAGGTCAGCTTATATTGGAAATGTATAACTTGATATGTAGCCGTGTATACTACAAATATAGCCTTTCTCGCCAACATAATAAAGATTATTACTGTCAAAGTGACAGTGGCTGAAGTGGCGTTTATTTTGTCATACTTCAGTAAATTAATTCACCAATTTATTGACTTTTCCTGTGTAATCGGTACTGAATATGAGCACTTATTTGCCGTTCAGCCAATAAGCACCTTACCTTTTCCTTACCTTAATATACGTGGTATATACTGTACGCCCACCTCTTAGAAGAGCTATGGGTACGATAGTTAATTCATACTTACATAAAATTTAATCTGGTTAAGGGATTCAACTATTTTAAATGTATACCTTGATATAAATCGGGTGAATACTAACACATGTTTACTTGTGAGCCAAAAAGTACTTTTTCTAATGATAACAAGTACAGTCGATGCTTCATCGTAGCGTCAAGTCAGTTGGTACGCTTGTACACACGGCTACATATCAAGCTATACATTTCCAGTAAAAGCTTATCTCGCGTTGTATAAGATTTCCATACAATGAGAGGTCAGCTTATATTGGAAATGTATAACTTGATATGTAGCCGTGTATACTACAAATATAGCCTTTCTCGCCAACATAATAAAGATTATTACTGTCAAAGTGACAGTGGCTGAAGTGGCGTTTATTTTGTCATACTTCAATAAATTAATACACCAATTTATTGACTTTTCCTGTGTAATCGGTACTGAATATGAGCACTTATTTGCCGTTCAGCCAATAAGCACCTTACCTTTTCCTTACCTTAATATACGTGGTATATACTGTACGCCCACCTCTTAGAAGAGCTATGGGTACGATAGTTAATTCATACTTACATAAAATTTAATCTGGTTAAGGGATTCAACTATTTTAAATGTATACCTTGATATAAATCGGGTGAATACTAACACATGTTTACTTGTGAGCCAAAAAGTACTTTTGCTAATGATAACAAGTACAGTCGATGCTTCATCGTAGCGTCAAGTCAGTTGGTACGCTTGTACACACGGCTACATATCAAGCTATACATTTCCAGTAAAAGCTTATCTCGCGTTGTATAAGATTTCCATACAATGAGAGGTCAGCTTATATTGGAAATGTATAACTTGATATATAGCCGTGTATACTACAAATATAGCCTTTCTCGCCAACATAATAAAGATTATTACTGTCAAAGTGACAGTGGCTGAAGTGGCGTTTATTTTGTCATACTTCAGTAAATTAATACACCAATTTATTGACTTTTCCTGTGCAATCGGTACTGAATATGAGCACTTATTTGCCGTTCAGCCAATAAGCACCTTACCTTTTCCTTACCTTAATATATTATGTCACTGGAAAGGCGCCGAAATCTAAATGACGCAATGTTTGTGTGCAAAGTGATGACTCACAAAATTGATTGTTCCTTAATACTGCAACTTTTCAATTTAGTGCCCCATCTAGAATCCCCCGCAGCCCAATAACACCGCTTTGTCCGCCGCGGAGGAGGACAGTCTTAGGTGCTAATTCCCCATGCGCCCGGTTATGTAAGGTGGTGAATGGTTGTAGTGATCTAATTGACTTACACTTTGATTCACTCAATAAGCTCAGAATAAAACTGTACAAATATATATGCGATGTCTAATCTCTGCCGTTAAAAACACTTTCATGTATGGCTCTTAGAAGATAAGCATAGTTCATAGTTAGGTTAAGCTTACAAACGTACTGTCTCGCGTGCATGCAGAGTTCACCTGTAAGTGATTATTACACTATTGCTATTTTTATTCATATGTTATTAGATCTAAGACGGTGTATATAATTGTTGGTGAGCCTATAATAATAAATAAATAAATAAAATAAATCCCTGCCAACATAATAAAGATGGTATAACTGCCGAAGTGATACACGGTGACGTGGCGTTTACTGTACGCGCTCTTCCTACAATCATATATCAGTAAATTCATACTTACACCTAAATCCTCAATTTATTGACATTTCCTATGCGAGGTATACCTACTGAATACGAGCACGTATTTGCCCGTGAGCCAATAAGCATTTTATCTGATTATAACAGATACAGTCGATGCTACGTCGTGGCGTAGTGTTAGTGGATACACTTGTATTACGAATACTGCCTTTCCTGCGAACAAAGTAAAGTCGCTGTCAATGCCAAAGTGATACGCGTTGACGTAGCGTTTAGTGTATACGCACCTCTTAGAATCATATGTGAGATGAATCTTTAATCTATTGACATACCCTATGCGAGGTATCTCTGTTGAATAAACGTATACATGTATTAAGATTGATTATTATTTAGGATTTAATAATTGAAATTTAAGACCGAATCAGAAATGCTGAGATTATGCGAACCAAAGTAAGCGACATAGACGGCCGCTGGAGCAGAGAGATTTTCAGAAGTGTGGCGACCACGAACTAAAAGACGCAGCGTGGACAGGCCTCCTACAAGATGGACCAATGATCTTGTAAGGGTCGTTGGAAGTCGCTGGATGGGGATTGCGTAAAACCGGCAACTGTGGAAATCGTTAGGGGCCTTTGACCAGCAGTGGCCGTCATTCAGCTGTAATGATATGAACGCTTTCCTGTGTGTCAATTCTGACCGTGATTTGTTTAAGGATGGATGGTCGGATACATTGTCAGAATGTTTGCGTTTCTGTGAGAATGATGTATGATTGTGTTTTAAATCAATGTTTATGTTCGGTTATAAATATTTTTCAATTGATGATTGTAATAATTATCTTCAATTACTGTAATTGGAGTTCTACCGTTTTAATTAAAATAAATAAATAAAATAAATAAATGATGATGATGTATTAACTCGTGACCCAAAAAATACTTTAACGCATTAGTACAGGAACAGCTGAGCTACGCCCTTTAGTAGCATCGTGAGTTCGTGACAGAAGATACACTTGCATTACGAACATAGCCTGTCCCACTATCATAATAAAATCGTACTTGCGGCGTTTACTGGACGATCTCCTCTTAGAATGATACGGCAGTAAAATTCATACATACAATCTTATCAAGGTAAGGGATTCAAATATTTCACAGTAGCACACTCCTGCACTACGAATGCTGCTACTGTATGCAGCTGCCCCAACTTAATCAGGACCAACAGTGTCAGGTACATATCTTGGTATTAAAATCGATGTCCGACTCTCCTTTCATCCTCATATTGAAATGCTGACCTCTAGGTTGCGAAAACTAATTTATATTTTCAAAAATCTTCGCCATGTAGCAGACACAAAAGTACTCCGAATTATTGTGTACCTGTCTCTTGGGCAATCTGTAATTAATTACTGTACTGTGGTTTGGGGTGGGTCTTCCAAAACACACTTTCTGCAGCTCGAGCGGGCACAAAGAGCGCTTCTAAAAGTGGAATGGCGCTTCCCCTACAGGTTCCCCACCAGCGAACTCCATCTCAAATGTAACGTCCTCTCTGTTCGAAAATGATTTATTTTAAATATTATCCCCTATTTTAAATATTGTCCCGGTAACATAATAAAATCGTAGTCAATGCCAAAGTGA
The DNA here is from genome assembly GCA_951640165.1 of Pseudoips prasinana. Taxonomy (NCBI): domain Eukaryota; kingdom Metazoa; phylum Arthropoda; class Insecta; order Lepidoptera; family Nolidae; genus Pseudoips; species Pseudoips prasinana. The sequence continues at coordinate 27,704,568 of OX621236.1, read as the reverse complement.
TACGCGCTGTCTTGTGGCGTTTACTGAACGATCTCCTCTTGAATGATACGGCAGTAAAATTCATACTTAGATACAATCTAATCAAGGTCAGGGATTCAAATATTCTACAGAAGCACTTATTGCCACTCTTGCTTACGCTTAAATCCTTAATTTATTGATATTACCTATTTGAGGTATCCCGAATACGAGCACGTATTTGCCCGTGAACCAATAAGTACTTTACCTGATTATAATAGGTACAGGTACAGTCGACGCTACATCGCACGTCTCGTCAGTAAATGTGAACAGTATCTTTATTATTTAGAAGGTAGAGGTTGTTTTTGTACAGCAAATATATCTAGTATCCATGTAATTTACAAAATAAGAGTAGCAAGTAGCAATATTCAATTTTAACAATAAAATTTTCCGATTTATATACTCTAGACTCTAGAGAAATTTGCACCGCTCGCACGGAATAAAAGTTCAGGTTTAGATGTCAAGAACACGAGACAACTGTAGTCTTCATCAGCGAGGATCCTAACATAGCTATCATCTAGATGTTTGTCGTGGTAATTAAGTATTATTTGGGAGTCGATGTGGCTAATATCTGTATAATAACTACGTCCTTTGTTTTCAACGTTACGTTTATATTTAACCTTGGAGGCCGTCACAGTTCTCAAGCCACCAAGGACAAACAATTACAAACTAAGTACCAGCCCCGGGCCTCTCTTACCGCCCTATATCTATACATATAATAAAATCGTAGGAAAGTCAAAACTGTACATTGAATATTTTTTTAAAAGGATACTTGTAGCGTGAACTTCAATCGATATCGAAGCAAAAAATACAGTTTTTAGAATTTTTGTCTGTATGTATGTCCGGGCTAAACACAAAAAGTACTGCATGGATTTACTTCAAATTTTGCATGAATATTACTAAGAGGTCGGGTCAACATATAGGCTACATATTATCACGCTATCGCCTACGGGTGAGGAGCTGTGATAATTTATAAAATTTAACGCGGGTAACACCGCGGGGCACAGCTAGTCATAGAATAAAAAGTACTGGCTGTATATGATTCATTACCATTTTCCTCGTATAACTTATTATATTGAGGTTGATGAGTAACAATTAAACATATTTGGAACATACTAGTGTGTAATTATTAAAAAAAGATGCACTGTGGTGGCAAACAATACTGCATTTGAAATACATAGAAAATTCAGGTGCAGAGTCTAAGTAGCATACCTGTTGTATTTATTTTAAATTTACAGCAACGATAAAAAGTCGGGTGCATAGGACATCATTACGCTAAAATAACATTATATCAGCTGCTAGACGTCGATTGCTGGAAATAGGCCTTCACCGAAGATCTTCACCATTGCCGGCCTTTCGCGACCTGTATCATCAGGATATAAAAAAAAAAACTTATGTGTACTTATGTACACGCGTTAGAAGTTATACTTCTTAATAATTATACAACTTGAACATAGTTATCAATTTTCATACCACCTAGAACTAACTTCACTGTCATCATTTTTCTCCATCGCGCTAAAAGAAGTATAACTTCAAAAACAAAGCAATACCATCTTTAGAACTTAAAAAGACGAACGAAATATCAAAAATATAAATAATACTTAATTAAAGCATTTCTTTTATAAAAACTTGTAATAAAGACAAAGGCATATTTCTAACAATAAAGGCTTCAAAGGCGAACATCTTTTAGTGAAAGGGCTAAAATATATTTTGTAAATGAGGTTTCCGAAACGTAGGCTAAAGAACGTCTCGAACCTTTTGCTTACAAAACTGCTAATAGCTTTGTCGCCTTCCACTAAAAAAACTGTCTTGACTGTTCATTAGAGACATTTTGTTCCGTAATGGGGCAAAGTAGTTTCACTTCGTGCTCCAAGATGGGTGTCTGAAATCTGTTCTCCGAGCTCATTTGCATCCACCCTGTGGAGTTACTCGACTTATAAAAAAATATTTTTAGTAATTAACACTCATATCCTGAAAGTATTTCATCATCATTTCTTGAGACTAGTGTATACTTACAGCGTAAAGCGGTTATAATTCTCTAAACTAATTTACTGAACTATGTTATCTCAACAATTTATCAAATATTCAGATTTAAGTCACAGTTTACTTGATGCCGTGTATGATATTCTAAATAGTGCAAATACTTAGAAGTCAAGAAGTTATAGTATTTTCAAGGAAGTTTAGAGTAAAGAAATTACGAAGACTTATCTAACGAAGCAGACATTATGGAATAGAATAAAATTTTTCTTTATTCGAGTAACCATTATTGTTAGTAAAACCTATTGAGACCGCGATAGGGTAACGGCCGGGCCCCTCACGGGGCCAGATCGCTGGCCGTTCCCTTAGGCTGTTCACCGTGACCAGAAGCACATTGAGAAAGGTTGGATGTTGGTGTTTGCAACGTGATCGCATCGAGCTCTGCATCCTTCCCAGGGCCTTGGCGCGGGGTGGTAGTTTAACAAGTGATTCCAGGCACGAACGGGGGTGCCGTAGTTAAATAAATATAAAAGGTTTTTATTCACGTAGACTTCAAAAAAGCGCTTTTAAATTGTCAGTACATGTTTATAGTAACATATAATTAATTAATTAATTTATAATTATTTCTAGGTACATATAGATATTGTTAGGTTACACGCGGATTGTATGAAAAAAAAATAACAATATAATTTATTTTATAATAGTAGTGATATTTAGCTAGCTTATAAGTTATTGTAAGGATGTGTAGGTTTAACTGTCGAAATTTTAAATTTTTGCTATATTTTACTACATATTGTCTGAATGGTTCTGTCTATATTAAGGTACGAATTAAATATTATTATTATTAAATTAAATGTGTTTATAACGACGGTTGCGTTTTAATGCTACCACCGGATCCAATGCGCCCCAACTGAGAAGACCCAGCGAAACAAACTCAGCGGGTGTCTCTACTACCGGTACCGGTAGTTACGTGGGCAGCCAGCGGCACGGCTGCTCGGGTGGCTATCGCAGGCTCTCTCAATGTTCGCCGGGTTGCGGTGAAGTTCCCAATTTATAAAATAAAACAATGTACAACCCACAGAATATTCAAAGTACAATAAAACTCAATTACGTACCAAAATATACGTCCTTATTTCTTATTCAACAAAAAATACAAGAGCCATATATAACACAGATTTTGGACAAAGGATGTTAATCATTCCAATGCTCACTTTGGCTAATTTCTGAAGCATTACCGTGCCTTTTCTTCAGCACCCTTGAGCACGGGCTTAATATCCAAACGTCCAATTTTTACCCTTGCCTCGGGCAAAAGAATAATTTCGCCTTTCATGTGTTCCAGCGTCCGTCAGCGTCAAAAAAAGTGTTTGAGGCTTGGAAATATTAAACAAGTACTTTTCCAATTTTCACGTCATAACACAGAATTGTTATTAGGTAAACAGTAGAACAACTGTATGCGCGAACACGAAATATTAACGTCTGTATTATTTGAACATAATGTTCTAACTAATGCAATAAATTTCGATACAAGAAGTCACGTACAATCGCTGGTCCAAATGGCTATGACGCGCGTTCAGCATAATTTTACCCCATGTTCTCGATTACCAAACTTTCCCCACGATTGTTAATCGAGAAAATTTACAACTAACAAATACTTTACTATTGGTATTTTCTTAACCGTACGTAGAAGATAGCCGTTAAAAAGTGGAATACAATCAAGGTTGTTTCATAGCAAAATAAACTGAAGATAGTAACGAAATCGAGTTGGTTGGCGTGGTTTGGGAGATGCTTGCCTTTCACACCGCAGGTTCCGCCCAGGACAGATATTTGTGTGCATAAACCCATCTGTTTTGTCCGGCGTCTGGGTGTATTTATTTATATATATGTATTTACAAAAGAAAAGTAGTATATATAGTAGTATATCAGTTGTCTGGTTTCCATAGTACAAGCTCTGCTTAGTTTGGCATCAGATGGCCGTGAGTGAATAATGTACCAGGATATTATATGTTTTTTTTTGTACGAAAAATCGTACTGCCAAATATAATTAATGTAAACCAATATTTTCAGTGAATGAGGAAATATTAGTCCTACTTGGGGTGAAATTAGACTCAACATTGCCATTGCAAATTTGAGTCTAATTTCACCCCATTGGTCCTCATATTAAAAAGTAATCCACCAAATTACATTCGGCTCCCTATTGTATTGAAAACTAGCGGCCCGGTACGTGCTTCGCTACGTATAAGGCATAGTAATAAAAAAATGATTATTAAGTTAATTTATTCAAACAAAAAATATTTTAAATTGCTAGCTAGTAAAAACTACGATTTTACACTTTGTCAAGACTTTTTTTTAATTTTCTCTACGTACAAACCTTCCCTGGACTTCCACGAATAATTCAAGACCAAAATTAGCCAAATCGATAAAGGCGTTGTTGTGTTATAACATTACAACAAAAAGTGGCATTGATTTTTACAGATATAGATAAGGCAATTGTTTGAAGAAACAACTGTATGATTGACGTACATATTTTTACAACGTTATTTTCCATAGCTTCACAGCACAGCATTATATCCTATGGAGGGGGCTAAGCTAACTTTAAAGGTACTAATTTCATATTTCAAATGAAATGAAATGAAATTTATTCAGCACTTGGGTATTAACATACACTTGTACTTGTCAAGGTCACAATGCAGTACATAAACATAGTGGATAGTATAAAATTTACAAAAAAAAAATTAGTCCGTCCGTGCGGTTTGTTTTATCGCATATATTTTCTGAAATCCTTAAATAAATAACAAATTACTAATCTATTATTTTGAAATTTAGTTCTACTATATTAAAATTAAAGAATGGAAGACTAAAGTAAAAAGACGAAATTCTAAATGAGGGTGTGATCACGTGCACCCGTGCAATCACCGATCACGCGTTAATGGGCCAAAGCGATCCTCGCCGCTGAGGAACCTATCCTAGCTAGCCTGCGGCTTTCTCTAGCTACCTAGGTGGACGACCCGGAGAAGAAAGCCACAAAGAAACGTTTTCTTTGTGACTTTTTTCGTCTTCTTTTGCTTTCAGTTTACGATTTTTTTTTAATGTCGTGTATTTTACTTACATTGTGATTGGTTGTTATGTAGGCCAATGCACGCACAGAACCGTTGTCATCCAGTGAATCATAATAAAATAAATAGTAAAAGCATTCAATATCAAAGAAGCAGTCAGAGCTATTTTTAATCTAGATAATCGTGATTCCCTGCAAGTGCTGTTTAAAAATAATTAATAACACTAAAATATCATTTTTAAAAGATTAAAAATAATACTTAATTAAAAGTTCCATCTGCTCATAATGGTCCAATCTCATTACGGTAGCTAAAGTTTATAGAACTACACACTACACCCGCACTAAATTTTTTTGTCACTCATTTTGAAAATGTCTCAACCTCTTTCATCGTTTTCGTCTTTCATTTCATTCTGTATCGTAGGTAGATTGCGCTTCTTAAATTTACTGCATTACCTATTATTCAGTAATTTTACTCGCAAACCTCTTACAAATAGTTACTCGTAAGCGTCGCATATCACGTAAAAAGTAGCCTTGCGTATCAAGGGTCAAACAAGGGGAACTCAATGGCCCTGGAACTGTATACATTTTAAAATTACAGCCACATTTGTGTTTTGCGCCAGTTAGAAGGAATACCTCAAACTTTTCTCATCGTTGCCCACTGGCATGGTAATGAGTCAAAGTTTGAATATTATTAAATCTCATTCGTCTCCGTGACAAGATTCACGGCAGAGCAAAGCTGTGACGAAAAAAGCAAATTCACTTTTACCTCATTTTTAAGCAATCTTTTACGTAGCAAAGCCAAAATATTGGATTCCAAAGATTGATGGCCGTAATGCTATATAGATAATTAGATATTCCATTTACTTTCTACCTCTGTATACGAAAATGTTGTTACTACCGAAACGTAAAATAAACTGATGGAGGTAGAGTTGTTTCATATTTGATACAAACGTTGCTCCGACCGACGATTTGAACTACGCAATATATTTTATGCCTGGTTTATTTTTGGATATTACGAGAGAATCGTTACTTTTATATTTTTAGCAACTTCATGAGAAGGAGATTATCAATTTGGCTGCTTGGTTTTATTATTATTCCTCCGTTGTTTGTAAACCTAATTTGATAATTCTTTATTCGTACGGGAATCGTTTTGGATGGTTTCCATATATATTTCGTACTTCGGTATCTGATCTGTGTGTTGGTTGTAGTTTTTAAAGCAGTATGGAATTCCGCCTTCATTCGCTATCAGCTTTTATTAATATTGAGGTATTGCCGCCTCGGATCCTCAATCGGACAAGCGGCCCCCATCTTAGCTTATCAAAGTAAATCAACAGTTGCAAAAAAGTTCTAAAATTCGTTCCTGTCATTCATCTCTACGTCAGTTACCGCCCATGTTTAAATCCCAAATGTGTGCTCTGGGTTACTTGGTTTCCAATATTTTGCTAGACGGCTTGAGGTTCGGCTCACTTCTATAGTCCAGTGTAGTATTAAAAGCTAACTGTAAATGTCAGCTAAAAATACTCTATACATTTAGTGATTTGGGGAAATGAGATGTGTATTAATATATACATACATCCGGGTTACGGGTTAAGTTGACCTAGATCCCCTAAGGGCGAATAGTTTCCATTTTTTCTGCCTGATTTGATTATGTGTCCTGTATTAATTAATAAATAATATCCTGGGACATTATTCACACACAGCCATCTGAACCCAAACTACGCAGAGCTTGTACTATGGAAACCAGATAACTGATATACTACCTATACCTACTACTTTTCTTTTGTAAATACATCCAATTACACCCAAATTCAGGACAAACAGATATGTTCATGCACATAAATATCTGTCCTGGGTGCGAATTGAACCCACGACCTGCGGCGTGAAAGGCAAGCATTTACTAGGCACGCTTACCAGCCTATTAAATATTATAAGGTTTATTTTTCTTAAAGAGATATCTTAGAAATATAATATCATTAACGACGCAAACTACAAACCCTTAACGGGTCTCGGTTGACTTAGCCTGTGACCCTGCCATGTAACCATCATTATATACTGGTTAAATAAATTATAATAGTAAGTATATATAGATATTGTCGAGGGTCGCAGCAAGCCGCTGGGTGTGGGTAGCGCAAAACCGGCAATTGTGAAGATCTTTGGTGAGGCATTTGTCCAGCAGTGAGCGTCTTTCGGCTGATATGATGATGATGATGATAAATGGCATGATACGTGCGCGATTTGAAGATTTTTAATCTATTACTAGAAGCGCCAGAAAAATATTATTTGAAGAGGGTGCCAATAATAACGATTGAAATCCTGCGATTAGAAATCAGTAGGTAGGATATTGAACCTGATTTATTTTTGGTCGCATACTCGTTCGTTTTATAGTTTGGACAATACTATTCACATTTTGTGAATTGGGAAAATGCGAATGCATATGCAAGGTTTTAAGTAATTAGTGTTAAACTTCTAAAACAACTGTAAACTGTAATATGCAACTATACAGATTGTTCGTAATGGTTGCAAAATAAATGGATAATTTGTTTTAGTAAACATAGGAGTTAAAGTAAGAAGTCAGTCTGAAAGACTACATTTGGTTAAATGAATTGGATAATGTCGGTGGTTGCTGTGTGGTGACGGCGGCGAATATCAGAATATCATCACCCCACCTCATCTCGTGGGGGGCGTAGAGGTCAAACCGAGGGAATATCTGCCATAGGACGGGGAGCAGCTTCCTTCTGAGTACTATGACCATCATACTGCGATCGCCACCCCATCTGCTAAGCGTGGCGATTATGGCATATCCTTGGGGGTTAATTTCTGGGGTGGCTTCTCCATCAGTGGAATTCTTCCAGCTGTAATGATGATGATGATGTGTTATGGTTAAAATGTACTAGATCTTTAGGAACTTTGATGTGTGTATTCATTCTAAGAAAGTCCAATCAAATACGTGCGGAACTTAGTTTATGCGCAAATTTCTGCAATTTTATTAGACAGGTTCAATGTCTCATATTGATTAGATTTAAATCATACTGCGATCGCCACCCCATCTGCTAAGCGTGGCGATTATGGCATATCCTTGGGGGTTAATTTCTGGGGTGGCTTCTCCATCAGTGGAATTCTTCCAGCTGTAATGATGATGATGATGTGTTATGGTTAAAATGTACTAGATCTTTAGGAACTTTGATGTGTGTATTCATTCTAAGAAAGTCCAATCAAATACGTGCGGAACTTAGTTTATGCGCAAATTTCTGCAATTTTATTAGACAGGTTCAATGTCTCATATTGATTAGATTTAAATCCTAGAGTTTTGTTATTCTGTGCCTTTATTGCCCTATCTGAAGGGTGGAAACCAAACTCTGTCCCCATTTCTACAGAATAATACAAAAACAATAATAATGATGTCAAATGCAGTACGTAACAGTGCACGCCAAGTATTTTCATCTTGTCAGATGCAAATACTTGGCGTGCACTGTTACTAACTATTACTATGTCTAGCAGCCATGTCGGAGGAGCCAAATATGGCTCCATTTATGTTACATCTATTGGACCGCGTAGGTTTTACTGAATTTATATTGTTCAAGATACGAACATTAAAACACTTACGACATTATTTTAAGGGCAGATTTCAGCAATTTTATTAGACACGTTCGGCTACTCAAATTGATTGGTTTTAAATCCATGAGCTATATAAACTGAATCGTTATTTCTCTATGTTAAGGGTGGGAATTGAAGTGAGACTTCATTCGAAGAGTGACATACATCGGACAAATCGGCCGAGCTGATGGAGCCAAATGTGATTCCAGTTTTCTTGATTGGAGTGCGTGTCTTCTACTGGTATATATATTCTGAGATAAGGACATTAAAATACGTGTGGCTTTTAGTTTATGTACCGATTTCAGTAATTTTATTAGAAACGTTCAGATACTCAGATTGATTCAATTTAAATCCGTGAGATTTACTGCTACTACAAAAAATGGGCTTTTATTTTCCTATGCGAAGTGTGACAATCGAAATTTTTATCGTATTAACTAGAGAAATCTCTTTAGAGCACAAACGAATGAGTTATTTTCTTTGAGACAGCTAGTGCATTATCAGATTATAAAGATCATACGAGTATTCTCGTATAACTGTGCGCATATATATATATATATATATATATATATATATATATATATATATATATATATATATATATATATATATATATATATATATATCTTTTTCGCCTCTGGTAGACTTCGTTTGACTTGTTAATTTTGTAAATGTACGCGGATGCACCCACCGTTTTTTCGTCTAGCAAGAGGATATTCTAAGTGCTTGAGTGAAATTGAATGCTATTGCTTATTTATTTTATTATGATTCACTGAATAACAACGGTTCTGTGCGTGCATTAGCCTACATAACAACCAATCACAATGTAAGTAAAATACATGACATTTAAAAAATAAAAATCGTAAACTGAAAGCAAAAGAAGAAGAAAAAAGCAAGCCCGGAGTTTCTTTGTGGCTTTCTTCTCCGGGTCGTCCACCTAGGCAGCTAGAGAAAGCCGCAGGCTAGCTAGGGTAGGTTCCTCAGCGGCGAGGATCGCTTTGGCCCATTAATGCGTGATCGGTGATCCCGTGCATGTGATCACACCCTCACTTAGAATTCCGTCTTTTGCTTTAGTCTTCAATTCTTTAATTTTAATATAGTAGAACTAAACTTCAAAATAATAGATTAGTACATTGTTATTTATTTAAGGATTTCAGAAAATATATGCGATAAAACAAACCGCACGGACTGACAGATTAATTTTTTTTGTAACTTTTTACTATCCACTTTGTTTATGTACTGCATTGTGACCTTGACAAGTACAAGTGTATGTTAATACCCAAGTGCTGAATAAATATTTCATTTCATTTCATTATATAATGTGTAGGTACCTATGCCGTAATGCTTAAATAACGTAAAGTTTATGTGGAAAAATATAAGTTCCTAACTAGTATAAAATATCGCCGAACAGTGGGGCTAATGGCAGTAAAATAAATAAATAATAATAATATCAAGCTTGGCGACGAAAACTCATGTATCTCTACAGAGATCGACCAAATAAATACCAAATTATTTTTTTTTTTGTGAAAGGGAGCCTAGGAATTGCCAAATTAATGCCGTGGAGACACATCAGTTTTTATCACCAAGCTGGGTACGCTGTGTGTAAGTGTATTACATTTTAAATGTCTATAAAAAGGACTTATAAGAATTCCGTATACAAATGTATTGCTTCTGAACACGAATTTATGCATTGAGATTTGAGTTAATATGTTTACGCCGGCTATCATCGGCACGGTTAACTAATCCAACTGAGGAATGTGTGAACATACAGTAAGGCAGGGTGGTTACTGAGGCGTTTATCTGATGATCCCTTATTACGAGCCCTTCCGACCCCTGGACGCTCTAAAATTAGTTGAGGCATTTTACGTCAAACAATACGGTTCGTTTAAGTGCACTTTCGAAAAACAGTACTAACGAAGGTTACCTTCTGATCTTTTGAAGGTCTTAGTTTGCTGTTGGGCCTTGTGTACTTAATATTTCTTCTTAATATCCGTCAAGTAATAACCTTCAATTTGGCTTTCGTGCCAATTTACAAAAAAATATACTGTAAAAAGTTCTAGTAGATGCTATTTACGACGTCGACATTTAAATTTATGGCATCGTAACCAAAAATCAAATGCATAAAAAATGCAATTACATATGAATTATCGCGCGTGCTAATCCGCATTCGCCCTAGCGCGCATGCCATCTTGAGGATACGTATGTAATTTGTTTCCTTATTTACTTACTGTTACCCTGGTGTCAGAGTTGTTCAAGTCGCCCAGTAGGCCTCTGACATGGCTTAACAACTATCGCCTAACGGTGGCTGCAGGGACCGACAGGTTCTCGTGCCCTCCGAAGCATGGAAATGCTCAGAAATGTAACCACTTTGGCGGTCACCCATTGATTGACCGCATGAACAAAACACCCAATGAACGGTGAGGGCAATTGGCTATGAGTGACTGATGTATTTTACTTTGTATTAATCGTTTTAAAGATTCTCTATAAAATAAAAAAATAAAATTAACAAATATATATATTGCATCAGGTAAATTTTATATTAGTTGCACATCACATTACACATCTGCTGAACAAAAAGTTAATATAACCATATATCTCTTCAAATAAATAATAAGTATGAACACAACCGAAGGAAAAACCAGTACTGGTTTATATTACACTGTAATATTTAGATATATTTAAGAATATTTGTGTATTTTAAATAAATAAATAAAAACATATCAAACTACAAATTTCCAGTATAAGCTGATCTCGCGTTGTATAGGATTTCCATACAATGAGAGGCCAGCTTATATTGGAAATGTATAGCTTGATATGTAGCCGTGTGTACATACATACATTTCTATATTTCACTGGCAGATTCTGATGATAAGGGGTAATATAGTATATTAGCTTTTCCCGCTGCTTACCCACGTAAATTTTGCAGCCGTCTGGAACTAAATTTTCCATGCCTTGTGAATAGTACTTTTACCCTCCTTCTCCTTCTTTTATTAAACTTTTCTGTACCTCCATCAATGTGACTGCAAAGATTCATGACGGTTGAGTAGTTAAGGCGCGACACAAACAAATTAAGTTGACCTATTGTTACACCTATCTACCCTATTTTCCCTTTCCTTCCTCTATCTACTCTATAATTAGTTGTCTGGAAGAAATCGCAGTAGCGAAAAGACCCCCCTTTGTACATAATTTATGTATGCTCATTTTAATTTTAAGTTATGGTGTACAATAAAGGGTATTTTACTTTACTTTACTTACTGACACACATTCCTATTTAAGTGGACGAAGTAATAGGTGGCAGCTAGTCGTAGCTAAATGTAAACAGGCTATTACAGATGTATAAATCATAACCAACACTGAGGGAGAGTCAAATGTAAATTGGAGAGTAGGTAATACTTGAACTGTGGCAACCAAAGTCACTTAATAATTAAAATTAGTATGGTACATAGGGATCCCTGTAGACCGCACCGCACTCGGATGTTAGAACCTGTTCGTCAATTGAGTTCGCTCTAGTTGAATATTAGATTCAATAAGCCATTAACTGTACCAAAACTTCCGCCAAAGATATTTGAGTTGGTGGCGAAGAGCAAGATATTTTTTCAGTGAAGCAGATTGAGCCATGTATCGGTGATAATATATATACTACTCTGTTAAGAAAGTACCGGGAAAAGATCAATACTATACAAATGTTTGTTATTCATCCAAATTTATTTTATCACCTTCAAAGTATGCTCCTTCAGAAACGATACACTTACTTTGGTCAAAAATTCGTTCAAAATTATGGCTTTTTGCGAAGGCGCATTATCGTGGTGCAAAATCCAAGTATTTTCTTTCCACAAATGTGGCCTTTTTCGTCGAATTTGCTCTCTTAAACACCGCATAACGCTCAAATAATATTCTTTATTTACCGTTCGACCTTCCGGTAAGAATTCAGAGTGCACAACACCGCGATAGTCAAAGAAAACAGTCAACGTGACTTTGACTTTTGATCGACTTTGGTTTTTTCGGTTTCGGTTCAGTTGGAAGGCGCTACTCCGAAGCTTGTTGACTAGTTTGCATGTCAAACTCGTAAACCCACATCTCGTCACCAGTAACAATGCGTTTCATGAATGTTGGGCCGGAATTGACTCGTTCTACCATGTCCCTAGCGACTTTCATGCGATTGAGTTTTTGGAGAAAATTCAGATCTTTTGGGACTAGTCGAGCGGCAACATGTTTCATACCCAAATGATTAGTTAAAATGGTAAGAATCGACTCGTGAGATACAGAAAGTTCGGCGGCTATCTCTCTCATAGTTGAATGAGGATTTTCTGTCACTATTTCCTTCATTTTTGCGATGTTAACTTCAGTTGCAGACGTTGATGGCCTACCAGAGCGAGGCAAATCTTTCATCACATCTCGACCGCTTTTGAACGCTTTGAACCACTGATAAGCACGAGTTTTTGATAAAGTCGATTCACCGTAAGCCTTCTGTAACATTTTCAGTGACTCCGAACACGTAATTCCATTAGCGATGCAAAATTTAAGACAAACTCTTTGTTCGATATTTTTGTCCATTATGAAATTCGCAATACACACTATATAATTATGATATTACTAAAACCAGCACTGTATTTAATATAAATAACAGATGCAACTCGAACTCCGCGCCAAAATGGAAAACAGTTGTGCCAATCTAACAACAACAAAAATTTGAATTTGGAACCATAAACAAATCATCCATTCCCGATACTTTTTTGACTGAATGTATATCAAGAACGTCATCATTTTGTCATTATCTCTTTAGATAATGACGTAATTATTATAGTTAAATAAAATAAAATTTAAATAGTACAGTTAATTTCCCAGGAATACCGTGGTACCTATGTAGGTACCTCCGATATTCCTGCGAACAACATTACATTAAACTTAAGTTATTAAAATCATTAAAATTATATTTTTCTGACTGGAAAAGGTTGCTGAGTTTTCTACTTATAGCAAGCAAATATTCGACTGAAGGGTGCATTGTAAGTAACTCGTGAACGAGTGGACATAACACAAATTGAGTAAGCCGATATGAGTCGTGTTATGATAATACTACGCCACTGGCAGGTAACGAATGTTCAACTCGTTATTAAAATTTGGGCGCAGAATATTAACGACCGCAGCGTAGTTCAATGATAAATGGTTTATTTTTAAGATGCTGTCATATTTTTGAAGCGAAGCCCTTTGAGGGACTTTTGGAATGATAAACTTAATGAGAAAAAATACAAAGGGTGACGGGAATAAAGATGGAAGCAGGTCTTTTGTAACGGGGTCATGATGTCACTGTCTTCCCATGTTGTGTGTCGTAGTGTTTGATCATATTTAAGCCTCAATTTTAAGAAAAACATACGTTAGTATTCATTAAATATAGGTATTATATTACTTTTTTTATGAGGTATTTTCTAGATTTTTTTACTTATCATAAATCTCAAAAACAAATGAATTCCCAAGCTTTTAACTAACGCGATAGATAGTAAGCATTGTAAAAAATTTTCAAGAATATCTTATATTGAGTTTAACATAGGTATTATGTAACAATAGTTAAAGAACTATCAAAGTTACCGTATTTCTTCAAAAGGTTTTAAGGAAAACCCTTTAAAGAAATACGCCGAATTTGATAATTTAATTTAGTACTCATCATCATCATATCAGACGAAAGACGCTCACTGCTGGACAAAGGGCTCCCCAAATACCTTCACAATTGCTGGTCTTGCGCTATCCGCATCCAGCACCCTCACAAAATCATTATTTAATAGTCATTTGTTGCTAATCGATGTCTAAACATTATAAAACAAATTCAGTCGATATATTTATCTATACTAATTTATTTTATTCTAACAGCAATTCACTCCGGTTAGCTCGGTAATATACATCTTACAATTGCCTGCTCCCTCTCTCTAACAATAGGGGCTCATCAAAGTATCTACGTACTAAAACTGCTTATAACAAATACGATTGAAACGCAATCACTCAGCAGTCGAACTCCTATTCTCAACAAAATATATTTATGATACTAAAATTTATATATATATTTCGGTATCGGATACATTATTTTTACGTATAAAATCATAAGCTAATCTTATAATAACAATTTTACTCCGAAACCACAGTAATGTTCAAAAACTATAATAAATTAAAACGGACGGCAACATGAACTGAGACGAAATATTAATCTTCTTGTTATTTGGGATCAGCTGATGCCGTGATAATAAGCCCTTAATTGGACCGAAAGCTTTAATAAAATAGAAACTGGACCGGCGCGGACGGAAACGAAGGGATTCAGCAGTAGATATGGTATTCAATTAAATACCATAAGGAAAATTCTGGTTAATGGAGTGTGTTCTAAAAATACTTCCATTTGTCGATGACCTTAAGTGTTCAAAATAATTCTGATATTCTATGTATCTTAGTTCAACAAAATAAAGAAACAAGAATGGACACGTCTTTTCTCATTTTACTAAAGTAAAATTATAACAGTTTTCAATGTATAAGCAAACATTAATGCTCGCTGGCGCCAGTAAAAAAACCAGCCATCGTTGCGTGCCATCATAGTAGTTAGATTGGCATTTATCGAGCAGAAAACATGGAAATTTCACGTTACTTCTATGGTCCACAAGTACCTTTTATTTTTTAATTGTTATAGCGGCAATAGTAATTAGGTACACACACTATTGAAATATTAACCATCCACCTATTACGATTCAGTCCGCTAATAGACATATAGACACTGGCGGCTTAGTAATAAGGTTCCGTTGGCACCCTTCGGGTAGTATGTACAGAGCAGCCAGCACATCAAGCTACCCCAATCTGTCAAATTTCCTCCATTAAAAGTGAACCTTATGCTGATGTGATAACGTTCAAAATCTATTAAAGAAATTTTACAGATTGGGGTAGCTGGTGCTGGCGTCTGTACCTCTAAAAAGACAACAAACAATCAACATTTGTCAGGTAACCGAATGGCAGCCATGACTTAACATATATTATTATTATACGAGTATACTATTTGGTCATGTCGCCTATGATATATAAAATCATGCGCACCCTACCATAATGCTTAAATATAATTTTCCATTTTAGATTGATTATGTACATACGCCATCACATCAAGCTACCCCAATCTATCAAATTTCCCCAATTGAAAGTGATTCTAATGCTTATGTGTTAAAGTTGAAATTCGATAAAAGAAATTTGACAGATGGGGGTAGCTGGATGTGCTGGTGTCTGTACCTACTATTAGTTCTATAGAAAGTAAAAAGAAGTAACCTTCTAAGTTTAAAATAAAGCGTGATTATCACTCTAATTGAACCTAGAAAAAAACCTAGAAATATGAAAAGTAAATGAGATGATATTTTTTGCCCTCACAGCAGCAAAAATAATAAAGGTAGCACCCAATTGAGAGGGATATGATGTAATTTGCAAAAGTGTACGGTCTGATGAAACTGAAGAAAATTTTATAATGAAGGCAGTAAGGGTAATTTCCGTTGTGCGACTCTTTCAAGGTGTTGATTGTACCTAATGTACTTGGTACTTGAATATTATACTCGATGTTCCTTAACTGGTCTGTTGGTCTAGTGGTTAGTGACCCTAACTCTTAAGCCAGAGGTCGTCGGTTCGATATCAACCCAGAACAAAACTTTGTGTGATGAACACGTTTTTTTTTGTGTTTGGGTATAATGTATCTATTATACGTATTTATTTAGAAATAAGTTACATATACATATCCATAGTACCCATACATACAAATTGCATATAATTGAATTGCACGCAGCAGTATTCAATCGAGGTTACACGCGCCGCAACGTTGCACCACACTTACACATGCCGCACCGTCAGCAGCCTTCATAGCGGTCGAGCCGGAGGTTACACGCGCAGCATTGTCAGCACTCCCAACCCGGCGCCACCGTGACGACACCGACTCAGCATTTTTTATAATGTTAATGATATAAGTTCACTTCTGTTCTAGCATCAAACAAGAGCACACACTTTTAATTGTAATTAGTAATAGTAATATTTTAATTAAATTAGTTTAAATATAATTTCGTTTTTTTTAAGTCTTACGGCTGTAGTCTACGTAATTGGCGCAGTCGGTAGGATACTCGAAGCAGTGCGCGGCGCGATATTAAAGGAATCTAGTATCGAATCCTGTCGGCTCCGCATAGCCGCTGCTTGCGTTTTCAAACCTTCATCGAGTATCCAGAATCTACGAGTTCTACAGCCAGCGACTGTATCCAGACATCGATACGCAGAGAAAATGAAATTGTGAGTTGCACAGAATCTTTCTTGTGTTGCTTTCCTTTTACCTTGTAACCTTTTAGTCTTTACATAAGCTTAGTACTCGTATTCCAAAATTTTTTGTCAAAGTAATTTAGGACCCAGTGATTCTGCAATCCGGCAGTCTCGCCGTCGTAGCCAGTTAGATAGGAATAGAGAAATAGATTTATTAGATTTAAATTTAGAGTTAAATAGTTTATATAAAATTAATAAAAATGCCTTACGACCCAGATACTATTTTTAAAGCACTCAGGCCAGTTCCCGATTTTGATGGAAACCCAAATGTACTCACGCAATTTATTAGGATATGTGATCAAATAGTAATAGCGTATATGAGCACAGAAGCAGACAGTGCCTTAACCAATTTATGCCTGATAAATGGCATATTAAATAAAATCACGGGGCCTGCCGCCAGTATTATCAATTCGAACGGCATCCCCGATAACTGGTTGGAAATTCGTAACGCGTTAATAAATAAATTTGCTGATCAAAGGGATGAGACTGCCCTCTATAATGATCTATCGCTAGCCACCCAAGGTCAGAGAACCCCACAAGAATTTTACGACCATTGCCAATCATTATTCAGTACCATTATGACATATGTTAGTTTTCACGAGAAAATAGAGACTACCATAGAAGCTAAACGCGCGTTGTACAAAAAATCAGCAATGCAGGCTTTTGTTAGAGGTTTAAATGAACCATTGGGATCCCGCATTAGATGCATGAGACCCCCTACGATTGAGAAGGCTTTAGAATATGTACAGGAGGAGCTGAACACTATATATCTTCAGCAGCGAAATGAATCGCTAACTAAACCATATCACGCCCCTAAGGCTATTCAGTCAGGACCCGTACACATCCCGAAACCTTCTCATATGCTAGCAGCAGCCTGGCCAACGCCCGGTATACAGCGGCCATTACCGCCAGCACCGCAACCATTCAGATTTGCGCCTCCACCACATCAAGCCTTCAGGCCTAACCCCGCGCAGATTCACCAACCACAGGTACGTATGCCAACACGGACACAACAGATGCTAGGTGCTAGACCCCCCAACTATAACCCCCAGAGCAATGTATTCCGACTTCCACCGCGTAATCAGTACGGAAATTATAACTCACAGCAATCCAAACCTATGAGTGGCGTATCAAACTTTGTTCCCAAAGTCTTACCACCCTCAGGAGGACTTAGAGGACATGACTGGCGTATACATGGCAATCCGCCCCCGACGAATTACTTTAAATCCCGCGAAGTTAATATGAATGAGTGTTACGACATGAATTATTACCCTGACTATGACTACCATCCTGACGTTGACTATGACTATTACCCATACTACGACGACAGCTATAACTATTACGAGCAACCACAGTTCGACTACACAGAACCATCTTGTTCTAATTACGACCACACCCCCAGCTTACCAGATAACTTAGAGGAAAACGATTCTGTACCTAATGTGAAGGATAACCAGCAAAATTTTCAGAAAAGTCATTCATCAAAAAGCTTAACATAGAAATAAATATACAGACCCAAAGACAGTTACCCTATATTCAGATAGCAGACCCACCTTTAAAATTTCTAATCGATACTGGTGCCAATCAATCATTTATAAGTCCACAAGCCGTTCAAGATTATTTTTATGACAGACCCCTAGACTATGACCCCTTTGAAATTACTAATGTTCATGCAACCACAAGAGAAAATTACTCTATTACGTTGCCAAACTTCCCTGAATTCTGTAATGACGAAAACATAAAACTTTTCATATATAAATTTCATGACTATTTTGATGGACTAATAGGACTTGACTTGTTGACTAATTGGGAAGCTAAGATTGACTTAAAAGACCAGACACTGACTACCCGATCCTCTGTGAACCCCATCTTAATGTATAACCTACGAAATGTCAATTTATACGAGGAAGTTATACCTGCAAATAGTTCCAAATTAATCCGAGTACCGATCAACGCTTCAGACGGCGACGTTTATATTCCTAGACAAATAGTTTGTAACTGTATAGTTTCGGATTGTCTCACAAAAGTCACTAATAGTCGTGGTATATTACAAATTACAAACCCGAGTAGTAACGACATCATACTATCACTAGATCAAGCCGTTCAGGCCGAAATATGTAATATTGAGTCTGCCCATACCCAATCATCAAGGGTACAAGAAGTGATATCCCGACTTCGCACTGGTCACTTGAACCAAGAGGAGTTAGCTAATTTAACTACACTTTGCACCAAGTATGCAGATGTTTTCTACATAGATAATGAGCCATTGACATTCACGAACAAAATTAAACATCGTATTAACACCACCGATGAAACTCCCATATATACAAAGAGCTATCGCTACCCATTTGTACATCGCCAAGAGGTAAAAGACCAGATAGCCAAAATGCTCTCCCAGGGTATTATTAGACCATCAGAGTCTGCGTGGAGCTCGCCTATTTGGGTAGTTCCAAAGAAAGCCGATGCCTCAGGCAAACAAAAGTGGCGTCTCGTAATTGACTTCCGAAAGTTAAATGACAAGACCGTTGACGACAAATACCCAATCCCCAACATAGCTGACGTATTAGACAAGTTAGGGAAGTGCCAATACTTCTCTACTCTAGATTTAGCAAGTGGATTTTGGCAGGTAGAAATGGACCAAAACAATATCCACAAAACTGCCTTTACAGTTGAACATGGGCATTTTGAATTTCTTAGAATGCCTATGGGCCTAAAGAATGCACCATCTACATTCCAACGGGTAATGGACAACCTGTTGCGAGGACTGCAGAACGACATATGTTTAGTCTATCTCGATGATATTATAGTTTTCAGCACTAGTTTACAAGAACATATAATAAACCTTGAAAAAGTATTCCAGAGACTTCGAGAGTCCAATTTTAAAATCCAAATGGATAAATCAGAATTCTTGAAATTAGAAACTGACTTTTTAGGACACGTTATAACTAGAGACGGTGTCAAACCAAACCCCGACAAAATAGCTACCATAGAAAAGTATCCCCTACCAAAAACCACGAAACAGATAAAACTGTTTTGAAAAATGTAAAAAATTACTGACTAACGATCCAATATTGCAATACCCAGACCTCAGTAAAGAATTTATATTGACTACTGACGCATCCAACTTCGCTCTAGGTGCCGTCTTATCCCAAGGACCCATCGGATCCGATAAACCCATATCCTTTGCCTCTCGTACCCTAAACGAAAGTGAGATAAATTACAGCACCATTGAAAAGGAACTCCTTGCAATAGTGTGGGCAACAAAATACTTCCGGCCCTATCTTTTTGGTAGAAAGTTTAAAATAGTTACGGATCACAAACTACTTCAGTGGATTATGAATCTTAAAGAGCCCAACTCCAGATTAACCAGATGGAGATTGAAGCTCAGTGAATACGATTTTTCCGTAGTATACAAAAAAGGCAAAAATAATACAAACGCTGACGCTTTATCCCGAATTGAAATCCATAATGAAGAAATAAGCTCCATAACCGCAAATCCCTCCGAGAAAGCACCCAGTATAGATAACTCAGCAACCAATACCGCTCACACCAGTCAAGAAAATCCTATCCTAGAAGTCCCTATCACAGATGAACCCCTTAACAAGTTTCATAAGCAGTTATGTTTAAATGTAGTTGATGTTATCACCAGACGCCCCGTGGTATCCAAACCCTTTGAGTCCCATACCAGAGTCGTAGTGCAAGTATCCGATTCCGATTTAGAAACCGATTTAGTCAATGCTATTAGAGAATATGTAAATCCTAAAGTTAAAACCGCTTTATTAATTAACCCTCAGTTAGCTATGTACAGAATCATACCCATTATTCAGGATAAATTTAAAAGCTCTGCAATGAAACTTGTCCTCACTAAAATAGAGTTAGAAAATATTAAAGAATATCTTAAGCAACAAGAGATAATTAGGCTGTACCACGATGGTAAAACAAACCACAGGGGAATCAACGAATGTTACTTAGCGTTATCGCGCAGATACTATTGGCCTAAGATGAAAGACCACATTAATAAATACATAAATGAATGCAGTATTTGTGGGCAGAATAAATACGACAGACACCCAGTAAGACCACAATTAAACCTTGTTCCACCCGCAACCAAACCACTAGAAATCGTTCATGCCGATTTATTCTCCGTACAATCTGAAAAATATATAACGTTCATTGACCTCTTTTCGAAATATGGCCAAGCCTACCATTTAAAAGATAGTACCGCAATTAGTGTTTTACAAGCCTTATTGACCTTTTGTACACATCATGGATTACCATTGACCATTATAACAGACAATGGGACTGAATTCACAAACCAACTCTTCTCTGAATTCCTCAAACTTCGCAAAATTACTCACCATAAAACACTTCCTCATTCCCCTAATGACAACGGTAACATAAAGCGATTTCATTCCACTATCTTGGAACACCTTAGAATACTAAAATTACAACAAAAGAACGAATCAGTTTCGAACCTCATGCCCTACGCCATTATTGCCTACAACAGTTCAATCCATAGCCTGACCAGATGCCGACCTTATGACATACTAAAAGGACACTTTGACCCCAGAGATCCTGTAGACATTGATGTGACTCAACACCTATTGCAGCTGTACATACAGACTCACCGCGACCAGATGAAAGTAGTTTATGACTTAGTAAATGATATATCTCTTGCTAACCGGACTGCTCTTATAGACAAACATAATAAGACGAGAGAGCCTGAAATCGACAACCAACCTGAACAGCAAGTATTCATTAAAAATCCAGTAGCCAGTAGACAGAAAATTGCACCCCGTTACACTCAAGATAAAGTTCTCGCTCATCTTCCAATACATATCTATACCTCTAAGAAACGAGGACCCGTAGCAAAAGCCCGCCTTAAGCGACCAACCAAGCATACAAAATTGTTACAGGACAACACTGCTGGTGACGATACTACAGCTGGCGCGAACACAGGAGATACGACTTGATAACTTAGACGAAGGACCAGGACTTTTGCCATTTAAACTTGGACCCACAAGAATGACGACACACCACCACACATTCCTGCAATACATAGACCTAGATAGAATCGAACGTGAAGTATCTGAGTTGAAAGCACAGCTAACTAACTTTGAACATAGAGTTTTTAATACCACTTACCCAGTATTTTAATTACAAATTAACTATCTAATTAATAAAACGAATCACATATTGGACCATTTGCAGACTTTAGAACCGACTCGAACAAAACGAGGCCTCATAGACGGTTTAGGATCAATAATTAAGAGTATAACTGGAAATTTAGACTATCAGGATGCTGTTAAGTATACTAAGGCTCTTAAAGTTTTAGAAAACAACCAGAATAAAATTAGTACAGAACTGAATAACCGCGCTAGCTTGAATAATGATTGGATGAAAGAATATAGTAACACTTTAGATAAACTTATATACAACCAGAAAGAAATTAATAATACCTTACAAATGTGGTCCAGTAGAGAGGACCATAAGGAAAGTAGTTTTCTTAAATTCGGAAAATTTACCCAGATTTTAACAATAATTGCAGAAAATGCAAATGATTTACTAGATGAAATAATTAATATAGAGAATATTTTAGCTTTTACTCGAACTACTCCGACCCATCATTCGATGATTAGTTTTAAAGTCCTTAAATTAATGTTAGTTAAGTTAAAGTTAATTTACGGTACAGAACAAATGGTAGACTTAGAGTTAAGAGATTATTATAATATAATAAAATCAGGGTCATACTTCGCTAATAAACAAATTGTAATATTTTTTAAGTTCCCTATAGTTTCGGAGAGTACTTACGATTTGTATAGACTATCCTTGGCCCCTAATAAACTCCATCAAGTAATTATTCCACCACTCCCATTCCTAGCAACTAATAGAAAAGATTTTGTCTACATAGAGGCTGAATGCCTGAAATACAACCACCAGTATCTCTGCGATGATTATATCCACCAGAAGACACAGAGCAAACCTGACTGCATACAGGGAATCATCCTGAAACAAACCATCGACACAACGTGCAACTATTCAACAGTCCACCTAATCCAAGAAACAGTAGAACAATTAGACGACCGAAGCTACATACTATCCTTTCCTCAAGCTACGAAGGTACAACTACACTGCGGAACAGAAACCTACAACATCCTGAATGGCAGCTTCCTTGTGACACTTCCGCTACAATGTTCCCTAAGAGCTCCTGAATACACAATATTAAATACCGATGACATCATTAAAGGCCAACCTCTTAAAATTTTAAGAATAGATCAACCATTGGACATGCCATCACAGAAGACCCCAGAGCTGCACCTGAAATCAATTGATTTGAAAACTCTACGCAATATCCAAGAGAGAATATCATATCAAAACCCATTACAATTAGAACCTGTAGATCAATCTTATTACTATCATACAACTATACCCTTCTACGCTGTACTGATCGGGGCAATTACATTCATAGCAACCATACTTATCCGCCGCCACAAGATATCTAAACCTGCAAATATTATAACCACACCGTGCACTGAAAAGGAGAAGAACCAAGATGAAGTTAGAGATCACATCTACAGTAAACCATCCCAGCCAACTATTTTCTCTCACAGGATTTGAAAATAGTCGCTGATCTGAAGGGGGAGGAGTTACATATACATATCCATAGTACCCATACATAGAAATTGCATATAATTGAATTGCACCACGCTTGCACGTGCCGCCCTGTCAGCAGTATTCAATCGAGGTTACACGCGCCGCAACGTTGCACCACACTTACACATGCCGCACCGTCAGCAGCCTTCATAGCGGTCGAGCTGGAGGTTACACGCGCAGCATTGTCAGCACCCCCAACCCGGCGCCACCGTGACGACACCGACTCAGCATTTTTTATAATGTTAATGATATAAGTTCACTTCTGTTCTAGCATCGAACAAGAGCACACCATTTTAATTGTAATTAGTAATAGTAATATTTTAATTAAATTAGTTTAAATATAATTTCGTTTTTTTTAAGTCTTACGGCTGGGTGTGTGGGTAGTTGTAACATCAACACAAAAGTTTAATAGCTCTATATTTAAAATTAAAATTTAATTATTTATATATCATTTAAATAGTATTTAATGCTTAAAATCAATAGTTGATACTGTCTACCTACCGGATTAGTGTTATCTCCCACAAGTTCAAGAAGAATAAATACATCACAAATCACATCAACTCAGTCTCACTAATCACTATGGAGTCAATTGTACAATCCATTGATGGGATGAGAGAGCTTTTCA
Organism: Pseudoips prasinana; assembly: GCA_951640165.1. Classification (NCBI taxonomy): domain Eukaryota; kingdom Metazoa; phylum Arthropoda; class Insecta; order Lepidoptera; family Nolidae; genus Pseudoips; species Pseudoips prasinana. The sequence goes on along the minus strand of OX621236.1, from coordinate 27,680,347 downwards.
AAACTAAGATGGCAGATATGGAAGCACAAATTCAGCAGTCCAGCAACCTTCAGCCCACTGGTCTAGCAGCAGAATTTGGTACATTTCGGAACCTTATGTGCCAGCTGCTCAACAGTCTTCAGCAACAGGTACAAATATTAACACATGCAACTGATCGCCTTGAGATGCATAGTAGACGCAAGATCTTGTTACTACATGGAGTTCCGGAAAGCAAGGATGAAGCTGTGGAGACTGTAGTTAACATCATAACAAGCCGTCTAGAGATTCAGGAGTTCGCTGCTAGTAACATTAGACGGTGCCATAGATTGGGTCGGACAGCTAAGCCGGATAAGCCGCGTCCTATCCTTCTTAAATTCCAGGATATGGGTATCCGGGACAAGGTATGGGGGGCCAAAACCAAACTGAAGAGCTCTGGCATCACAATGTCTGAATTTCTAACCAAGGCCAGACACGCGGTATTTCTCGCTTGTCGTCAACGTTATGGCATTCATAGATCGTTCACGAATCGGGGCGTTATTTACGTTGTTGGCCAAGATAATACACGGCATATAATACATTCAATGTTGGACTTAAACAACATCGGGCATCAAAACACAGCTGAAGACAACGAATCTGCTGTCAGATGTGTGGTGTGAAGAACACCACAAGGTCCAAGCGAGCCGTCACTAAAAAGTGATATTTTCATTTGTGATCGCAGTCTGGGTAGTAAGTCCCTTATTTTAAGCTTTACCCCTTTTTCGCTTTTACTTTAGCATGCCATTCGATGTTTGCTTTTCTCGTGGATGTCACACTGATGTTATGAGATGACATTAGACCCAAAGAGAATATAAAAATCAATGATTAGACTAACAATAGTGTTGTCAAATATTCCACGGGCAGATTTGGGCGGATATTCTCGCTCGATTTATCGTTTTTTCTTTAGTTAAGTTTTCTTTTGTGTTGCCATTCTGTTTAACCATTACTATAATTAAAATACCCCGACTGCGATAACATTTCCATAAAAATCATAGGATTTTATAAATTTATTAACCATTTTTAGTGTGTAGTGTTATTTTATTATGTTTTAAGACTGTCGTGTTACGAGTATAGTGTTTGAGTTATTTTTATCTTTTATATTTGTATTTATTTTTTTTATATTATTGTTGTACCTTAATCAACACATAACCGGTGGGTGGACAATATAAAGCAAATTTCATTAGTATATTATAGGTTAGTTTTAGTAATTATTGTATATCTATATTATTTTATTTATCTATTATTTTCTATTTATGTTACAATCAAGCTCGAATAGTGATGATGAAGACTTTGTTTCATTGACAAGCAATGAAACAAGTTTTGCCAGTATACCCTCCTTGACAGAAACTTTAGATTCTCAGTTCTCTGATGTTCCCAGGAACTTTAATGTTATTCACATCAACGCCCAGAGTATTCCGGCACATTATTCTGATATGCTGGCCAGTTTTGACTGTAAGAATATCCATGCAATCCTTGTGTCTGAATCATGGCTTAAACCATGTTTGCTCTCTACTTCATATTCTCTGCCCGGTTTCCATCTGATTAGGAACGATCGTATTAATGGTAATGGCGGGGGCGTAGCTGTATATCTTCGATCACATATACCTTATCGTATTGTTAATATGTCATCGCAGCCTCCCCCATCAAATGCCGGCGAGCATCTTTTCCTAGAAGTAGAGATGCATCATACAAAAGTCCTTCTTGGTGTTTACTACTGTCCTTCTTTGCGTATAAACTACTTCTCCTCTTTGGATATCCTTCTAGAAAACTTAGTTCCAGCTTACAGTCATGTAATAGTCATGGGTGATTTCAACACTTGCCTCCTTAAAAATGATTCTCGTTCATCTACTTTTCAGTCGATAATTCAGTCGCATAATCTTTCTCTATTACCTCTTAATGCTACACATAACTTCCCTAACTGTACACCTTCTCTCTTAGACTTAGTAATTGTTTCTTCCAAAGGGCATGTGGATCATTATGGTCAATGCCCTGCGGACTCTTTTTCATATCATGACCTTATTTTCCTGTGGTATAAAATTCGTCCACCTAAAGCCAAATCAAAAATTCTTTTGCAGCGCAATTTTAGTGGCATGAACACTGACAATCTTCTGAGAGATGCTAGTAATATTGACTGGTGTTCACTAACTTCTTCGAACTCCATTGCTACTAAGGTGTATTTGTTTGAAACTTCTATAACTCAACTCTATGATGTCCACGCACCTATTAAAAGGGTCAAACTAAAGCATCTTCCTGCTCCATGGCTTACTCAAGATATTAGGAAATTGATCGATAGGAAAGCAAAATAATAATAATAATAATAATTTATTTAACTCAAGTAACATGACTCATATTTGTTAGTAACAATAATTCTTACATCTATATTAGTATTCCTATAACAACACACACACACACACACACACAATCACTGCCACTCTCCCAACACTGAGGTGGACAGCTTGCAGCAGCGACTCACATAAACACAATCGAGTCTGCTGGCCACACCGCTCATGATAATGTTGGGGCTGACCCGTACGCGGCGCACCAGGGAAGCGCATCGTTTTCTCATAGTTGTATAAAAACAATCAACTCGAGCATCCGCAAACATCCCTGATGCACTACAAAAGCGGGGCAACCCCATCAATATCCTGAACGCATTATTATATTGTACGCGAAGGGCGCTGTACGATTTCTGCGTATAATGAGCCCACAGACTGCACGTGTAAAACGAAGTGCAGTATGCACGAAACAGGGTTTTTTTAACACCCGGTGAACAACGTGCAAATCTGCGAGCTATCATATTTGCCCTAACCGACAGCGCCCTTCGCTCACGCTCAATATCCTCATCGTCTTTCATGCCTGCGGTCAAGACGTGTCCAAGGTATTTTATCTTATATACCCGTGTGAGCGGAGTTCCATTAATTCTGGAGGACCTAGTCCACCGCCGGAACCAAAGACCATGAGCTCACTCTTACACGCACCACCACCAATCCATGAAATTTGGCATAGGCTTCACAAATGCTCACTAACCTCCTAAGGCCACAAACAGAGGCGCTCAATAGAGTCATATCATCAGCGTAGGTAATGTTGTTCATACACACCCCATCTATGTAACAACCAGCGCGCTCTCTACTGAGCGCCTCGATCAGTTCATTGACGTAAACATTGAAGAGCGTAGGCGAGGTTAACCCCCCCTGCCTCACCCCGCACTCCAATCCATACGGCTCCGACAAGGCCCCAGCCCATCGAACCTGATTGATCTGGCCTCCATACCAGCACTTGAAAGTGCTTATAATTTCAGAAGGAACTCCGGCTTTCTGAAGCTTACCCCAAAGAGTACTGTAGGAGACCAGATCAAAGGCTTTGGAAAGATCGAGGAAGCACGCATACACAGGTGTTTTCCGGTCAGTGTAGTACTTGACAGCCCACTTTAGACATAGAATGGCACTCTCAGTAGACAGCCCAGCTCGGAACCCGAACTGGTTGTCGTGCAGTTTAATATGATTGCTAAGCTGTCTATTAAGCAGGCTGTCAAGCACTTTCGATATCACCGTCGCCAGGGAAATAGGCCTATAGTTTTTTATATCCGCGATATCACCTGTTTTGTTTTTTACTATAGGCACTACAATCGTCCTAGTCATCTGACTGGGTAAGTACTCATGACTTATACAAAAGTTGAATAACATTGCCAACACTCTTGGTAAATGAGGACCCGCGTACCTTAGGTGCTCAATGCTCAGACCATCATGACCTGGAGACTTTCCTCTCGACATAGCGGTGATGACACCCTTGATGTCCTTGGCTGTAAACCTAGTTTCAAGATCATGATGGTCCGGCGCATCAGGCATAAACACGCTGGATCCCAATGGTGACTTTAAAAGCTAAGTCACGATACAAATCTGATCCATCAGAAAAAAATAAATCAAAGTATAATTCGGCCAGGAATCACTGTAACAAGGTGTGTAGGAATGCTCAACGCCAACACATTCATAGCTCAGTCCAAAATGGTGACCCAGCAAAAGTCTGGAGATACTTAAGATCTTTGGGTATAGGGAAATCACGTCAAAACAACATTTCTAAAGATTTAGATATTAATTCACTAAATCTTCATTTCTCAACGTCGTCCAATTTTGATAGGACTACTAAAAATAACACACTACGGCGTCTTTCATTGCTTCCCAGCCCTAACTATTCACAATTTAATTTTAATCAATTCTCTGCTTGTGATGTTAAGAAAAGCGTACTATCAATCACATCCAATTCTATTGGAAGTGATTGTATCAGTCGTAATATGATCATCCCAATACTGGATGAGATCCTACCTGTCCTTGTTCATATCCTTAATTTCTCAATTTCCAGCGGTACTTTTCCCTCGACTTGGAAAACTGCACAAATTACTCCACTACCTAAAAAACATAATCCTTCTTCCTTTTCTGACTACCGGCCCATATCCATATTACCTTTCCTCTCCAAAGTCCTAGAGCGTCTTATCCATTCCCTATTGAGTTCATTCCTGTGTAAAAATTGTCTCCTTAATCCGTGTCAGTCCGGGTTCCGTCCCGGCCACAGTACAACCACAGCCTTGGTCAATATTACGGATGATATACGACTGGGCATGGAGTGTGGAAAGTTGACGGTGCTTGCGCTGCTAGACTTTAGCAACGCATTCAACACCGCGGACTTTGACATTCTGCTTGGCATACTACGCTCTCTTAACATATCTCCAACGGCAATTGATTGGTTTCGTAGTTACCTGTTTGGTCGTCGGCAACGTATCCGCATCGAAGAGTCTTATTCTTCTTGGTGCCATACTAGTGCAGGCGTGCCACAGGGTGGCGTTTTATCTCCATTACTGTTCACGATATTTATAAATTGTATTTCCTTTAATTTAACTTCTTCCTACCACCTTTACGCAGATGATCTACAAATTTTTACTCAGGCACCTGTAGAACGACTTAGTGAAGCCATTGGTATCATCAATAATGACTTAGGCCGGATAAGTCAATGGAGTGCGGAACATGGTCTTACGGTGAACCCCATTAAAACCCAGGCTATTGTCATTGGTAGTTCACGCATGGTATCCAAGGTCGACTGGTCACAGATCCCCCAGATTATCTTTAATAATACCCTAATACCTTTTAGTGATAATGTAAGAAATCTGGGGGTTTACTTCGACAAAACATTTTCATGGGGTCCACAGCTTGAGCAAACTAGTCACAAATTATATGCGGCAGCAGGTTCTTTGCGAAGAATGCGTAATTTCCTTCCAACCGCCACTAAAATTGCACTAGCTCAATCTCTTCTTTTTCCCATCCTTGACTATGCTGCTGCCAGCTATCTTGACCTTACAGAGGACAAACTTGATAAACTCGAGCGCCTCCAAAATTTCTGTATTAGATTCGTATTTGGACTCCGCAAATACGATCACGTCACCGAATTTCGTAAAAAACTCGAGTGGTTACCAATCCGACTTCGCCGTAATTCTCACATACTTTGTCTCCTTTACAATATTTTGTTTAATCCAACAGCTCCTATTTACCTTAAGCAACGGTTTGAATTCGTTTGTGATACACATTCTAGGTCTTTGAGATCATCAGAGAACTTAAAACTAAATATTCCAGTGCACTCTACAGATTTTTATGATAAATCTTTTTCTGTCCAAGCAGCTCGACTATGGAATCTACTTCCTATCGAAATAAGACGTGCACAAACTCTGACCTCATTCAAAATTTCTTTAAAAAAACACTTTTTATCTCTTTAAATTATCTTCATAATTTATGTTTTTTATCTCTTAACTGCTTTTCGTAACCTCCTTTTTCAAAACTCCTCAATTGAATAGATGTAGAATATTTTGTATGTATAGTATATTATTATAGTATAGTATTATTAGTATTTAAAATATAAGTATGTTTATGTAAATTGTATATAAGAACATAACGTTGAATATTTGACTGTACACTTACAGCTACTGCCTTTTCTAACTTACTGTTTTCCTTGTCCACCCAACGGTTGTCTGGAAGAGATTGCTACAAAGCAATAAGACTGCCGATTGTACCTGTATTTGCTTATTTGTAAGACATGTATTGTTTCTTTTGGTGCAATAAAGTGTACTCTATCTATCTATCTAACTACGGCTGTAGTCTACGTAATTAATATATAAGTTTGCTTATCAGTTGTCTTGATGCTATAGAACAGGTTCTTCTTATATAGTTTGTGTTTTTGTGCTCAGTACAAAAATATTCAAATGTAAGTGTATTTGATTCATGTCAAAGTAAATAAGTATCTCGGGGAAAATATAATTAACATTTTATACTCTGTAATGTAATATTTTAATAATACCTTATGCCTCGCAAACAAAACCACGATTGATACACTTAGGTCTAACCATTTTGAATACTGCTTGCCTAAGGGTTCCAAGGAAATCCCTCATGTCATTTTAGTATCTAACCGTATAACGTCAAACTGGAAGTCGACCTCAAGAGTATCGGACAAAAAAGGCAACGCAAATGAAATTATACCTATTTTCAAACATTCCCAAAATGTAATTTATCATAAGCAGAGTAAAAATAATATTTATCATAACCAGAGAGACTTCACTCTGTATCAATCACAAAAAGATAGACATATTCCATTACTCAAATCTCAGTGGCTTCCTCAGATACCAAAACGTTCATTTTGCGAAACTATTTACTGCTGAAGGACATTTTCTAATATTTCAGACCGTATGCGTGGGTATATTGTATATTATGTATTTACTGGTAAAGTTTTTAAATAAATAAATCGTGACTAATAAATAACTCAATGATTGCTAAAGAACCCTTATATAGCGCAATTCATCAAAATTATAAAAATATATTGCAGAAATTAATTAAATAAGCATGAATTATTTCATACACATTAGGTGGATTATTAATTAAGATTTAATAATTGAAATTTAAGATCGAATCAGCAATGTTGAGATGAGCATGAGCATGCGAAGCAAAGTAACCGACTTAGACGGCCACTGGAGCAGAAAGATTTTCAGAGGTGTGGCGACCACGAAACGGATGACGCTGCGTGGGCAGGCCCCCTACAAGATAGACCGATGATCTTGTAAGGGTCGGTGGAAGTCGTTGGAAGTCGCTGGATGAGGATTGCGCAAGACCGGCAACTGTAGAAATCATTTCAGCTGATATGATGATGATGTATTATTATTATAGCACAGGTACAGCTGAGCTACGCCTTTTTGTCAGCATCGTGGCAGAAGATACACTTGCATTACGAACACCGCCTTTCCCGCTTAACATAATAAATTCGTAGTCAATGCCAAAGTGATACGCGCTGACTTGTGGCGTTTACTGAACGATCTCCTCTTAAATGATACGGCAGTAAAATTCATACTTACATACAATCTAATCAAGGTAAGGGATTCAAATATTCCACAGTAGCACTTATTGCCACTCTTGCTTACGCTTACATCCTTAATTTATTGATATTACCTATTCGAGGTATCCCGAATACGAGCACGTATTTACCCGTGAACCAATAAGTACTTTATCAGATTATAATAGGTACAGTCGATGCTACTTCGTAAAGTATCGTCAGTGAATGTATGGTAATTTAAACAACATCTTTATTATTTGGAAGGTAGAGGCTGTTTTTGTACAGCAAATGTATCTACCGACGTAGCGTCGAATCTTCGAATCCTTTAACCATGTGATTTACTTATAAAGTACTAGCTGTTCCCCGCGGTTTCACTCGCGTTAAACTTTATTAATTATGACCTATGTGTTATTAGAATATATAAGCTATATTACTACCAATTTTCATCATAATCCGTTCGGTAGCTTTTGCGTGAGAGAGTAACAAACATCCAGACATGACAATACTTACAAACTTTCGTATTTATAATATTAATAGGAAGAGTATCTAGAAGAAATATTCAATACTAGCTGTGACCCACGGTATCACCCACTTTAAGCTTTATAAATTATAGTCTATGTGTTATTCGGATATATATACTATATTACTACAAAGTTTTATCAAAATACGTTCGGTAGTTTTTGCGTAAAAGAGTAAAAAACATCCAAATTTCTCATTTATAATATTAGTAGGAAGAAGGATCAAAAATTCAAACTTTCCGATTTTCATACCCTAGACTAATTTGTACGGCTCGCACTGACTACAAGTCGACTGGACAACTACAGGAGCACAAGACAACTGTAGTCTTCATCGGTGACAATCCTAACCCAGCTATCATCTGGATCTTGTTGTGTGATGGTAATTAACTATTATTTGGGAGTCATTGTAGCTAATATCTGTATGATAAATTAGTTCTTTTGGTTTTAACGTTACGTTTATATTTAACCTTGGAGGCTGTCACTTCATCGGACTATAAAGACGGGCGAGTTCACAAGCCGCCAAGGACAAACAATTACAAACTAAGTACCAGCCCCGCGCCTCCCTTACCGCCCTATATCACAGAATAAAAAGTACTGCTTGTAAATGATTAATTACCATTTTCCTCGTATAAATTATAAAATTGAGGTTGATTAGTAACAGTAAACATATTTGGAATATACTCATATGTAATTACTAGCTGGTACCCGCGACTTTGTCCGCGACAATTTTGAATGATGACCAATGTAACTACTTACTTCTAGCTTAATCTAAAAACTATAACTTTTAAAACAAATAAGCAATATAAATTGAATAAAACCTAACCTATAAATAACCTTACTAAGAAATAAATGAAAGACTACTTTGCTACTGTTATTTACAAAAAGAACCCGATATCATCAAGCAAAAATCAAAGAATACATATCAATTGTCCTTAAGTATAGTCAGTAAGTCAAATAAAGTAAAATAATAATCAACGATGCATTAATCACAAAGGTAACTCCCATTAGATTAGGTTGCGACATTTTGTGAACAAAACCATAGCGCGATCTAAAACGATGATTACGCCATCTACTAACAAAAATATAAACTTTTAAAGCGGTAAAATTAAGATGTGTGCATATATTTTGGGTGAGATTTAGGCGATCATCTATTGATTCAGTTTTGGACTACCTTTTATTTCAAGCATTTATTTATTTTAACCGATATGCCAATTAAGTTCCGCGATCTGAAACGATATTAACGCCATCTGGTTCCAAAATTGTGAACTTGTAGATCAGTAATTAAGATGATGTTTTTTGGGTGCGATCATCTCGACACCAACAATTTATACTACGCTAACTCGAATTTTTGATAAATTAATTTTTTATCCCAATTTGATTAAAATGTCGTTTTTTTTAATTTGTTATAAAATTTACCAAAAAAAAGAAGTTACAAATCTTATAAAACGCTAAATCTTTACTTAGATGACAACGACCACGACATTTTAAGCTACGTGGCATAAGAAACTTATTTTTTAAAATTTGAGTTTGCTTAGATTGTTGGTCGCGATCTATTGAATAAGTTTTGGATTACCTTTTTTTAACAACAAATTATTCCCTGGATTGCTTTATTTTTAACTGAAAGACCAAATAACAATTTACATGCATTTAACTCAAAAAATACAGACTTTCATACAAACTTACATCGCCTATTCTAGTCGTCCGAGTCGAATTTCCAAAAATCCTGAAATATATATTTCTAATTTTTAAATGAAAGACCATATACCAATTTTCATGCGTTCAACTTAAAACTTTTCACATTTTTCATACAAACTTACATCCCCAATTTTACGCCCTTGGGAGTGGAATTTTCAAAAACCCTTCTATAGTGGATGCCTACGTCATAAAAGGTACCTTCTGTTAAAATTTCAAGTCTTTAACTCCAGCCGTTTAGGCTATGCGTTGATATGTCAGTCAGTCAGTATAAACTTACATCACCTATTTTATGCCCTTCGGGGTAGAATTTTCAAGAATCCTGGAATACAAATTGTTATTTTTAACTGAAATGCCAAATACCAATTTTCATGGGTTTAACTTCAAAAAAGTCGCATTTTTCATACAAACTTACATGCCCTATTTTACGCCCTAAGGGATGGAATTCCCAAAAATCCTGAAATATATATTTTTTATTTTTAACTAAAAGGCCAAATACCAATTTTCATGCGTTTAACTTAAAAATTGTCACATTTTCCATACAAACTTACATCCTGTATTTTTCGCCCTTGGGGATGGAATTTCCAAAAACCCTGAAATACGTGATTTTTTATTTTTAACTGGAAGGCCAAATACCAATTTTTATGCCTTAAACTTCAAAAACGGCAAAGTTTCATACTAACTTAGCGCCCCTGTTTTACCCCCTTAGGGGTTGAATTTCGAAAAATCCTTCCTTATTCCTTGTCTACATTATAAAGCAAACATTTGTGCAAAATTTCAGCTTTCTAGGTCCAAGGGTTTGGGCTGGGCGTTGATGAGTCAGTCAGTCAGTCAGGACTTGTCTTTTTATTTATATAGATTAAAAAAATGAAGCACTGTTGCTTTCAACAATTTTGAATTTCTACCCATTGTAAAAGTTGTTATTTTATATAGATATTGCGTTTAAAATGCATAGAAAATACAGATGCAGAGCCTAAGTGTTAAATTTATTATTAAATTTACAGTAATAATAATAAGTCGAGTGTATAGGAACATAATTACGCTAAAATAATGGCGGGTAGACATTGTCTTCTTTCATCATCATCATTATATCAGCCGCTAAACGTCAATTGCTAGACATAGGCCTTCACCATTTGCCACGATTACCGGTCTTTCGCTCCCTCTATCATCAGGTTATATCTGCTATAATGAGGTTAAATATCTATACCCGTAAATTAATCATCCGCAATGAGAAAAATATAACACAGCAATACGATCTTTAGAACCTAGAAAGACAAACGAAATATCAAAAATATAAATAATACTTAATTAAAGCATTTCTTTTATAAAACTTGTAATAAAGACAAAGGCATATTTCTAACAATAAATGCTTCAAAGCGAACATCTTTTAGTGAAAGGGCTAAAATATTTTTTGTTAATGAGGTTTCCGAAACGTTGGCTAAAGAACGTCTCGAACCTTTTGCTTACAAAACTGCTAATTGCTTTGTCGCCTTCACTAAAAAAACTGTCTTGACTGTTCATTAGAGACATTTTGTTTCCTAATGGGGCAAAGTAGTTTCACTTAGTGCTCCAAGATGGGTGTCTGAAATCTGTTCTCCGAGCTCATTTGCATCCACCCTGTGGAGTTACTTGACTTAAATATTTTTAGTAATTAACACTCGTATCCTGAAAGTATTTTATCATTAAATGTTGAGATTTTAGTATATTCTTACAGCGTAAAATGAAAATGAATGAAAAATGTTTATTGTTACTCAAATGGTTACATCAGCAAATGTGAATGAAACAGCCCCAGTAAGTAATTAATAACACTTGTGTTGGGGTTGTCTCGCTCCTTCCCTTATTCCATACTTAACAATATTTGAGAAAGATGAATATAACTATTACATAAAAAAATAAAAAATAAGATAAAATTAACAAACAGAATCTTAGAAATTAAAAGTAAAAATAGAAGGGAAACAATAATAACTTCAACTAGTTTGCAGCTCTGAGTATTGTTTGATTGTGAGTGGATGTATGTATGTGTGATTATAGTAGTGTGCGAGGTTGAGTTTGTGTTATTGTATGTGTTTACCTGTTTTCTGGTGGAACGTTATAGGAAATAAGTGTTTATGTAAGTCTATCTAGAATATGCTCTGTTTCTTCGTAAGTTAGAGATTTTAACCACTCGGTTATCACTTTTTTGCATTTGTGCGAGACCTCGTAGTGGAACTTTAGCTCACCGTTAATTTTATTGTATATGTAGGCTGATTGGCATACATACTGGCGCCTTGCAAACATTGTGCGTACCCGTGGCGAATGAGCTACAATATTATTTCGCCTCCTAGCTAAGTTTTCTGGGTTAAATGGGATGTGTTTGTGTAAATAAAGTAAAATTGTTAAAATGTACAGTTTTCTTACAGATAAAAAGCGTTTAGTATTCTCAAAACTAATTTACTGAACAATGCCCATATCTCAACAATTTATCAAATTTTCAGATTTAGGTCACAGTTTACCTGATGTCGTGTATGATATTCTAAATAGTTCAAATACTTAGTGTGTACCTTGGAAGTCATGAAGTTATAGTATTTTCAAGGAAGTTTAGAGTAAGGAAATTACGAAGACTTAACTAGGCGAACCTAGACAATATAGAATAGAATAGAATTTTTCTTTATTCGAGTAGCCATTATTGTTGGTTAAACCTATTGAGACCGCGAAGTGCCCCATTCCCCATCGATAGGATAGGGCGATGGCCGGGCCCCACGCGAGGTCAGGTCGCTGGCCGTTCCCCAAAGCTGAACACCGTGACCCGAAACACATTGAGAAAGGCTGGATGATTGTATCGTGATCGCATCCGAGCTCTGCATCCTTCCCAGGTGTTTGGCGCGGGGTGGTAGTTTTGGTAGTTCAACAAGTGCTTCCAGGCTCGAACGGGGGTGCCGCAGTTATGAGGGCAGCCAGGGGCACGGCTGCTCGGGTGGTTATCGCAGACGGGGCCTCTCTCAATGTGGTGAAAAATCAAGTTTCTAATTTATAAAATAAACAAATGTACAACGCACAGAATATTCAAAGTACAATAAAACTCAATTACGTACAAAAATATACGTCCTTATTTTTTATTCAACAAAAAATACAAGAGCCATATATAACACAGATATTGGACAAAGGATGTTAATCATTCCAATGCTCACTTTGGCCAATTTCTGAAGCTTTACCGTGCCTTTTCGTCAGCACCCTTGAGCACGGGCTTAATATCCAAACGTCCAATTTTTACCCTTGCCTCGGGCAAAAGAATAATTTCGCCTGTCATGTGTTCCAGCGTCCGTCTAGCCAAATAAAAAGAAGTGTTTGAGGCTTGGAAATATTAAACAAGTACTTTTCCAATTTTCTCGTCATAACACAGAATTGTTATTGGGTAAACAGTAGAACAACTGTATACGCGAACACGAAATATTAACGTCTGTATTATTTGAACATAATGTTCTAACTAATGCAATAAATTTCGATACAAGAAGTCACGTACAATCGCTGGTCCAAATGGCTATGACGCGCAACCAAAACGTTCAGCATAATTTTACCCCATTTTCTCGATTACCAAACTTTCCCCACGATTGTTAATCGAGAAAATTAACAACTAACAAATACTTTCCTATTGGTATTTTCTTAACCGTACGTAGAAGATACCCGTTGAAAAGTGAAACAAGTGAATCAAGGTTGTTTCATAGCAAAATAAACTGAAGTTAGATAGTAACGTAATCCGGTTGGTAGGCGTGGTTGGTAGATTGGTTGGTAGCATTTCACGCCGCAGGTCATGTGTTGGTTTCCCACCCAGGACAGATATTTTATATTTTATTCGTAAATTAAATAAGGATATTACAGAAAAACGATGCGAAATGATGTTGAGTATGAGTTTCGAGTTTCTGTCGGTAAAATTAATGTAACTGAGTTCTTTTTTTTTTCAAATATTTTGGTGTATTTATAACATGTATATTGATTACATTTCTCCCCATTTGCTTGATTAAAAGCAGATACGTCTGTAAATAGAGAAAATGTTGGTCTACAACCAACATGTCCTTTTTAGGGTTACGTAGCCAAAGGCAAAAAACGGAACCCTTATAGATTCGTCATGTCTGTCTGTCCGTCCGTATGTCACAGCCCCTTTTTTCCGAAACTTTAAGAGCTGTACTGTTAAACTTGGTAAGTAGATGTATTACCGCATTAAGATTTTCTCACAAAAATAGAAAAAAAGAACAATAAAATTCGGGGGTACCCCATACTTAGAACTGAGACTCGATTTTTTTTTTCATTGATCCCATACATGTGGGTTATCTATGGATAGCTTTACAAAAATGATATTGAAGTTTCTAACATCATTTTATTCTAAACTGAATAGATTGCGCGAGAGACACTTCCAAAGGGGTAAAATGACTGTCCCCCCAGTCATTTTACCCCTTTGGAATATCCTTGGAATCCCCCTCATATATAACGTACCTTACCATGCAAACTTCCAACTAAAATTGGTTTGAACGAGACCTAGTAAGTAGTCTATTGTTAATACGTCATAAATCGAAAACCGCAATTTACCTTTGATTCAATCAACTCAAATACCTGCCGCTACGGAACCCTCCATGGGCGATTCCGACTCGAACTTGGCCGCTTTTTCATTTCTTCTCAACCGTATGTCAAAGATGCCCGACGAAAAGTGGAACACGATAAAAGTTGTTGCATAGCGAAATAAACTGAAAATAGTAACGGAATAAAAGGAAGCCAGCGAAACGATTCGAAATGTTATGAGTTTCAAGTTACTGTCAAGAAATATAAAATAACCACTTGGTTACTTTCATATATATTGTATTTTATAATATGAAATAGGCTTTCAATTATAATTAATGTTTAAAGGAAATATAACCAACTTCAACTTTTCTTTACAGTCAGGAAATTTAAAGTAACCACTTGATTACTTTCATATATTTTGTATTTTATTATATGAGATATGCTTTTAATTATAATTAATGTTAGAGGAAATAGAACCACCTTCACGTTTTCTTTACAGCAACCAATTTTAGCAAATTTATGTATATGGGGCTATACAGAAAGCATTTCCCATCGAATAATTACCGAAAACGGTTCTCAAACGACGAAGAATTGCATAACATGCATACAAAATCATACGGCCGAATTCATAGGCACTTCTTTTTGAAGTCGGTTCAAAAGAGCAATATTTGAATGTGTAATTTAAACAAATCTGTAGGAAAAGGTTTCCGGGGACGAAAAATTAGTTTGTGTATGTATACTCATCTCTAAAGGTCATGAAGTATTAATTTATTGACATACCTAAAATATTTGTTTATTTTAAGATTCTGGAGCAAATTAATTATATCACCGTGGCCTAGTTGGTAGTGCTCCTGCCTACGAAGCTGGTGGTCCCGGGTTCGAATCCCGGCAAGTGCAAATATTTGTGTGATGAGCACAAATGTTTGTTTCTGAGTCATGGATGTTTTCTATGTATATAAGTATTTATCTATCTATGTTTTTTGTAAACATTAGCTACATATTCTGTTTTTATAAAGAGAACCTACAATATATTTTTAATATTCCCGGTTACGTTTTTACTTACACACGGCTTCATATCAAGCTTTACATTTCCAATATTTGCAGTGAATGAGGAAATATTAGTCCTACTTGGGGTGAAATTAGACTCAACTTTGCCATTGCAAATTTGAGACTAATTTCACCCCATTGGTCCTCATATTAAAAAGTAATCCACCAAATTACATTCGGCTCCCTATTGTATTGAAAATAAGGCAATTGTTTGACGAAACAACTGCATGATTGACGTACATATTTTTACTATGTTATTTCCCATAGCTTCACAGCACAGCATTATATCCTATGGAGGGGGCTAAACTAACTTTAAAGGTACTAATTTCATATTTCAAAGGAGCAGTCAGAGCTATTTTTAATCTAGATAATCGCGATTCCCTGCAAGAGCTGTTTAAAAATAATTATTAACACTAAAATAACATTTTTAAAAGATTAAAAATAATACTTAATTACAAGTTCCATCAGCTTATAATGGTCCAATCTCATTACGGTAGCTAAAGTTTATACAACTACACACTACACCCGCACTTAAATGTTTTGTCACTCATTTTGAAAATGTCTCAACCTCTTTCATCGTTTTCGTCTTTCATTTCATTCTGTATCGTAGGTAGATTGCGCTTCTTAAATTTACTGCATTACCTATTATTCAGTAATTTTACTCGCAAACGTCTTACAAATAGTTACTCGTAAGCGTCGCATATCAGGTAAAAAGTAGCCTTGCGTATCAAGGGTCAAACAAGGGGAACTCAATGACCCTGAAACTGTATACATTTTAAAATTACAGCCAGAGTTTTGTGTTTTGCGCCAGTTAGAAGGCATACCTCAAACTTTTCTCATCGTTGCCCACTGGCATGGTAATGAGTCAAAGTTTGAATATTATTAAATCTCATTCGTCTCCGTGACAAGATTCACGGCAGAGCAAAACTGTGACGAAAAAAGCAAATTCACTTTTACCTCATTTTTAAGCAATCTTTTACGTAGCAACGCCAAAATATTGGATTCCAAAGATTGATGGCCGTAATGCTATATAGATAATTAGATATTCCATTTACTTTCTACTTTTATATACGAAAATGTTGTTACAACCGAAACGTAAAATAAACTGATGTAGGCAGAGTTGTTTCATATTTGATACAAACGTTGCTCCGACCGACGATTTGAACTACGCAATATATTTTATGCCTGGTTTATTTTTGGATATTACGAGAGAATCGTTACTTTTATATTTTTAGCAACTTCATGAGAAGGAGATTATCAATTTGGCTGCTTGGTTTTATTATTATTCCTCCGTTGTTTGTAAACCTAATTTGATAATTCTTTATTCGTACGGGAATCGTTTTGGATGGTTTCCATATATATTTCGTACTTAGGTATCTGATCTGTGTGTTGGTTGTAGTTTTTAAAGCAGTATGGAATTCCGCCTTCATTCGCTATCAGTTTTTATTAATATTGATGTATTGCCGCCTCGGATCCCCAACCGGACAAGCGGCCCCCATCTTAGCTTATCAAAGTAAATCAACAGTTGCAAAAAAGTTCTTAAATTCGTTCCTGTCATTCATCTCCACGTCAGTTACCCATGCCCATGTTTAAATCCCAAATGTGTGCTCTGGGTTACTTGGTTTCCAATATTTTTTGCTAGATGGCTTGAGGTTCGGCTTCTATAGTCCAGTGTAGTACTAAAAGCTTACTATAAATGTCGGCTAAAAATACTCTATACATTTAGTGATTTGGGGAAATGAGATGTGTATTAATATATACATACATCCGGGTTACGGGTTAAGTTGACCTAGATCCGCTAAGGGCGGATAGTTTGTATTTTTTCTGCCTGATTTGATTATGTGTCCTGTATTAATTAATAAACAATATCCTGGAACATTATTCACACACGGCCATCTGAACCCAAACTAAGCAGAGCTTGTACTATGGAAACCAGATAACTGATATACTACCTATACCTACCACTTTTCTTTTGTAAATACAGCCAATTACACCCAAATTCAGGACAAACAGATATGTTCATGCACACAAATATCTGTCCTGGGTGCGAATTGAACCCACGACCTGCGGCGTGAAAGGCAAGCATTTACCAGCACGCTAACCGGCCCGTTAAATATTTAGAAAGTTTATTTTTCTTAAAGAGATATCTTAGAAATATAATATCATTAACGACGCAAACTACAAACCCTTAACGGGTCTCGGTGGACTTAGTCTGTGACCCAGTCATGTAACCATCATATATACTACTTCAATAAATTATAATAGTAAGTATATATGTTGTCGAGGGTCGCAGGAAGCCGCTGGGTGTGGGTAGCGCAAAACCGGCATTTGTGAAGATCTGTGGTGAGGCCTTTGTCCAGCAGTGAGCGTCTTTCGGCTGATATGATGATGATGATGATGATAAATGGCATGGTACGTGCGCGATTTGAAGATTTTTAATCTATTACTAGAAGCGCCAGAAAAATATTATTTGAAGTGGGTGCCAATAATAACGATTGAAATCCTGCGATTAGAAATCAGTAGGTAGGATATTGAACCTGATTTATTTTTGGTCGCATAGTCGTTCGTTTTATAGTTTGGACAATACTATTCACATTTTGTGAATTGGGAAATTGCGAATGCATATGCAAGGTTTTAAGTAATTACAGTTAAACTTCTAAAACTGTAAACTGTAATATGCAACTATCAAGATATTTCGTAATTGTTGCAAAATAAATGGATAATTTGTTTTAGTAAACATAGGAGTTAAAGTAAGAAGTCAATCTGAAAGACTACATTTGGTTAAATGAATTGGATAATGTCGGTGGTTGCTGTGTGGTGACGGCGGCGAATATCAGAATATCATCACCCCACCTCATCTCGTGGGGGGCGTAGAGGTCAAACCGAGGGAATATTTACCATAGGACGGGGAGCAGCTTCCTTCTGAGCACTATGACCATCATACTGCGATCGCCACCCCATCTGCTAAGCGTGGCGATTATGGCATATCCTTGGGGGTTAATTTCTGGGGTGGCTTCTCCATCAGTGGAATTCTTCCAGCTATAATGATGATGATGATGTGTTATGGTTAAAATGTACTAGATCTTTAGGAACTTTCATGTGTGTATTCATTCTAAGAAAGTCCAATCAAATACGTGCGGAACTTAGTTTATGCGCAAATTTCTGCAATTTTATTAGACAGGTTCAATGTCTCATATTGATTAGATTTAAATCCTAGAGTTTTGTTATTCTGTGCCTTTATTGCCCTATCTGAAGGGTGGAAACCAAACTCTGTCCCCATTTCTACAGAATAATACAAAAACAATAATAATGATGTCAAATGCAGTACGTAACAGTGCACGCCAAGTATTTTCATCTTGTCAGATGCAAATACTTGGCGTGCACTGTTACTATTACTATGTCTAGCAGCCATGTCGGAGGAGCCAAATATGGCTCCATTTATGTTACGTCTATTGGACCGCGTAGGTTTTACTGATATTTATATTGTTCAAGATACGAACATTAAAACACTTACGACATTATTTTAAGGGCAGATTTCAGTAATTTTATTAGACACGTTCGGCTACTCAAAATTATTGGTTTTAAATCCATGAGCTATATAACTTAATCGTTATTTCTCTATGTTAAGGGTGGGAATTGAAGTGAGACTTCATTCGAAGAGTGACATACATCGGACAAATCGGCCGAGCCGATGGAGCCAAATGTGACTCCAGTTTTCTTGATGGAGTGCGAGGCTTCTACTGGTATATGTATTTTAAGTCCATTAAAATACGTACGGCCTTTAGTTTATGGAGAGATTTCAGTAATTTTATTAGAAACGTTCAGATACTCAGATTGATTCAATTTAAATCCATGAGCTTTACTGCTACTTCATAAAATGAGCTTTTATTTTCCTATGCGAAGTGTGAAAATCGAAATTTTTGTCGTATTAACTAGAGAAACCTCTTCAGAGCACAACCGAAGGAGTTATTTTCTTTAAGACAGCTAGTGCATTATCAGAGTATAAAGACAATACGAGTATTCTCGTGTAACTGTGCGTATGTATAATGTGTATGCATTAATGCTTAAATAACGGAAAAATATGGAAAATACCTATATATTCTTAACTAGTATAAAATATTTCCGCTCAGTGGGGCTAATGGCAATTAAATAAATAAATAAAAATAATATAAACCTTGGCAACAAAAACCCATGTCTCTCTACAGAGGTTGACCAAGGAAATACCATTTTTTTTTGTGAGAGGGAACATGAAAATTGTTCAAATGCCGTAGAGAGACATCCGTTTTAAACGGCTTAGTAGCGGTTTCGCCTTAATTGGGCGAATGAACTACTTTCAATTTTAAATATTTTTTAGGGCCGGTTTCGCCCGAGGAAAATTTAATGGCGAGCGAATCAGGTCAAGCAAAATGTAGTAATTAACAATTCACCCAAATAACCAATACTCAAAAAATAAGCCTTTATTTAATAATAAAGTGTGAAATTTTATAAAAAAGTACAGTTGCGTAAACAATTGTTACTTATAATAAATGCCTACACATAATTTTATGTATGCACTTTATGCAGTTATGTTGTTATACTGTCAGTATTTAAGACACACTAAACCAAATGATGTGAAACACGCCGCACAATTTGCAAATGAGTGACAGAGACAGCATTATACTACTATCTTTTGTGTTCCTATGGGTGCATTTATTTGCTGGGTCTTCTATCGCTGAGGAACAAAAGTCATTGTGCATATTATCTAATTAAATCTAATACGTTACTTACTATTATCGAGTAACACATGTGCCTAAGTAAATCCTCTTTGAAAATATTTGTACATGGTGAGCTCGACTGTACTACTTATCTTTTCTGAGGTATAATAGTATTTGGGCGAATAGTACATAACTAAATTTTACTGAACCTGATTCGCCCGCTATTAAATGTGTCTCGGGCGAAACCGGCCCTAAAAAATATTTCTAAATCGAAAGTAGTTCATTCGCCTGATTCGGGCGAGCAAAATTAGGGCGAAACCGCTACTAAGCCTTTTTATCACAGGCTGGATGCTGGCTATGCTGTGTGAAAGTGTATTATATTTTAAATGTATATTAAAAGCGATTATGAGAATTCTGAATACAAATATATTGCTTCTGAACACTAATTTACGCATTGAGATTTGAGTTAATATGATTACGCCGGCTATCATCAGCACGGTTAACTAAGCAAACTGAGGTATGTGTGAACATACAGTACGGCAGGGTGGTTACTGAGGCGTTTATCTGATGATCCCTTATTACGAGCCCTTCCGACCCCTGGACGCTCTAAAATTAGTTGAGGCATTTTATGTCAAACAATACGGTTCGTTTAAGCGCACCTTCGAAAAACAGTACTAACGAAGGATACCTTCTAATCTTTTGAAGGTCTTAGTTTGCTGTTGGGCCTTGTTTACTTAATATTTCTTCTTAATATCCGTCAAGTAATAACCTTCAATTTGGCTTTGCTGCCAATTTACCAAAAAATATACTGTAAAAAGTGCTAGTAGATGCTATTTACGACGTAGACTTTTAAATTTATGGCATCGTAACCAAAAATGAAATGCATAAAAAAATCAATTACATATGAATTATCCCGCGTGCTAATCCGCATTCGCCCTAGCGCGCATGTCATCTTGAGGATACGTATGTAATTTGTTTCCTTATTTACGTACTGTTACCCTGGTGTCAGAGTTGTTCAAGTCGCCCAGTAGGCCTCTGACATGGCTTAACAACTATCGCCTAACGGCGGCTGCAGGGCCCGACAGCTTCACGAGGGCACATGAAATTGTCGGTAGCACGGAGTTGCTCAGACATGTAACCACTTTGGCGGTCACCCATTGATTGACCGCGATCCTAGATGTTTAATCTCGCCAATCCCTTAATGAACGGCTATGAGTGACTGATGTAATTTACTTTTTATTAATCGTTTTAAAGATTCTCTATAAAATAAAAATAAAATTAACAGATATATATATTACATCAGGTAAATTTTATATTAGTTGCACATCACATTACACATCTGCTGAACAAAAAGTTAATATAACTATATATCTTTTCAAATAAATAATAAGTATGTACACATATCAAGCTATACATTTCCAGTATAAGCTGATCTCGCGTTGTATAGGATTTCCATACAATGAGAGGTCAGCTTATATTGGAAAAATATAGCTTAATATGTAGCCGTGTTATAAGGGTATATGGCTGATGTTATAAGGGTTAATATAGTATATTTGCTTTTACCCGCCGCATTGCCTACGTAGAGTTTTCAGCCATCTGAAATAAAATGTTCTATGCCGTACGATTTTTTTACCCTCCTTCTCCATCTTTTACTATCCTTTTCTGTACCTCCAACAACGTGATTGCAAAGATTCATAACGGTTGAGTAGTGGGTGGTAGCTAGTCGTAACTAAATGTAAACAGGTTATAACTGATGTAAAAATCATAACCAACACTGAGGGAGAGTCAAATGTAAATTGGAGAGTAGGTAATACTTGAACTGTGGCAACCAAAGTCACTTAATAAAATTAGTATGGTACATAGGAATCCCTGTAGACCGCACCGCACTCGGATTTTAGAACCTGTTCGTCAATTGAGTTCGCTCTAGTTGAATATTAGATTCAATAAGGCATTAACTGTACAAAAACTTCCGCCAAAGTTATTTGTGTTGGTGGCGAAGAGCAATATATTTTTCCAGTGAAGCAGAATGGGCCATATATTGTTCATATAATTATATAATATCGTCAGCATTTCGTCATTATCTAAAGAGTAATAATTATATTAGTGAGAGAAAGATCCCGGGACTACCGTGGTACCTATGTAGGTACCACTGATATTCCTGCGAACAACATTACATTAAACTCAAGTAGGTACCTAAGTTATTAAAATCATTAAAATTGTATTTTTCTGACTGTGAAAGGTAGAAAGTCGCTGAGTTTTCTTCGTATAGCAAGCAAATATTCAACTGAAGCGTGCATTGTAAGTAACTCGTGAACGCGTAGAAATAACACAAATTGAGTAAGCCGACAGGAGTCGAGTTATGATAATACTACGCCACTGTCAGGCAACGAATGTTCAACTCGTTATTAAAATTTGCGCGCAGAATATTAACGACCGCAGCGCAGTTCAATGATAAATGGTTTATTTTTAAGATGCTGTCATATTTTTGAAGCGAAGCCCTTTCAGGGACTTTTGGAATGATAAACTTAATGAGAAAAATACAAAGGGTGACGGGAATAAAGATGGAAGCAGGTCTTTTGTAACGGGGTCATGATGTCTTCCCATGTTGTGTTTCGTAGTGTTTGATCATATTTAGGCCTTCATTTTTAAGAAAACATTACGTCAGTATTGATTAAATATAGGTATTATACCTATATTAAAGTGCTGTATACAAACTGAGAAGTTTTAAAAGACATTTCAGGATTAGTCTACTTATCAAAAAATCATAAATACAAATAAATTCACAAGATTTCAACTAACGCGATAGTAAGCATTGTAAAACTTGTATAAGAATAGCTTCTATTTAGTAAAAGATATTATGTAACAATAGTTAAATAACTATCAAAGTTGCCGTATTTCTTCAAAAGGTTTTAAGGAAAACCTTTTTATGAAATACGCCGAATTTGATCATCTAATTTAGTACTCATCATCATCATATCCGCCGAAAAACCGACCGGTAAGATGTATATTACCGAGCTAACTGGAGTGAATTTTAGTTAGAATATAAGTATATAGTTAGAATAAAAGAAAATAATATAGATAAGTATATCGACTGAATTTGTAATATAATGGTTAATCAAATCAATTAGCAACAAATGGGAACTAAATAATGATCTTGTAAGGGTCGCTGGAAGTCGCTGGATGCGGATAGCGCAAGACCGGTAATTGTGGACAGCGGGAAGGCCTTTGTCCAGCAGTGGGCGCTGGACAAAGGCCTTCCCTAACGCTGTCAATACAAATTCAGTCGATATATTTATCTATATTATTTTCTTTTATTCTAACTAAAATTCACTCCAGTTAGCTCGGTAATATACATCTTACAATTGCCTGCTCTCTCTCTCTCTCTAAGAATAGGGCATACTAATAAAAAGCAAAGTAGGTACTAAAACTGCTTATAACAAATACGATTGAAACTCAATCACTCAGCAGTCGAACTCCTATTTTCAACAAAATATATTTATGATACTAAAATTTACATATCTATTTCGGTATCGGATACATTATTTTTACGTATAAATTCATAAGCTAATCTTATAATAACAATTTATACTCCGAAACCGCAGTAATGTTCAAAAACAATAATAAATAAACAAAGGCAACATGAACTGAGACGAAATATTAATCTTCTTGTTTTTTGGGATCTGTAGCTGATGCCGATAATAAGCCCTTAATTGGACCCACAGCTTTAATAAAATAGAAACTGGACCGGCGCGGACGGAAACGAAGGGATTCAGCAGTAGATATGGTATTCAATTAAATACCATAAGGAAAATGTTGGTTAATGGAGTGTGTTGTGAAAATACTGCCTTTTGTTGATGACCTTAAGTGTTCAATAAAATTCTGATATTCTATGTATCTTAGTTACCCATACTTCAACAAAATAAAGAAACAAGAATGGACACGTCTTTTCTTATTTTACTAAAGTACCTACCGTGGGGGGCGTAGAAGTCGACCCGAGGGAATATCTACCAGAGGACGGGAAGCAGCTTCTTTCTGAGTACTACGACCATCATACTGCGATCGCCAACCCGCTCGCCAAGCGTGGCGATTATGGCATATCCCCTCAAGATGATTCTTGAGGGAGGCTTGTCCAGCAGTGGACTTATTTTAGCTGTAATGATGATGATGATGAAATTATAACAGTTTTCAATGAATAAGCAAACATTGCCTGATTAATGCTCGCTGGCGCCAGTAAGAAAAACCAGCCATCGTTGCGTGCCATCATAGTAGTTAGATTGGCATTTATCGAGCAGAAAACATGGAAATTTCAAGTTACTCCTATGGTCCACAAGTTTTATTTTTTAATTGTTATAACGGCAATAGTAATTAGGTACACACACTATTGAAATATTTACCATCCACCTATTACGATTCAGTCCGCTAATAGACATATAGACAATGGCGGCTTAGTAATAAGGTTCCGTTGGCACCCTTCGGGTGGTATGCCCGGTTTACATTATTCCAGTCCAGCGATCTAGTCCAGTACTGGATTGCTTACTGGAAAAATGTAAACCGGCACTGGAATGAACTGAATCCAGTAAGCATTCCAGTCCAGTAACTGGATTCGCGGTCTACTTTTGAATCCAGTGCGACCAATCCAGTGCAACTGGAATGATGTAGACCGCCAATCCAGTGCCATTCCAGTGCTGACGGAGTACACACGTGTTGGTTGTTTTTGCGGACTTTTTTGCAAAGAAAAAGGATTTAACAATGGTGAAGAAGTTATCTGAAGACGAAACTGTAAAGGTTGTCACTATATACAGAGAAAATCCGTGTTAATGGGATATAACATCAGAACATTATAAAAACAAACCTATGCGCCAAACTGCTTTGCAAAATCTGTGCATTGGTATGGAAATTGAAGGATTCACACCGGAAGATGTGAAAAACAAAATAAAAAAAAATTCGTTCGACATACTACCTTGAACTAGCCAAGATTAAGAAATCATCCACATCTGGTGCTAGTGGCAATGTTTACCAACCCAAAGTGAAATGGTTCGCCGAATTCAATTCATTTATTAAAAATGTGATAGTGAAGCGTATAACACAGGTATTTATTTTAAGATTTTTATTTATTTTTGTAGCATATTATTTATCATAACACACAAATTTATCAATGTATCATATGATTTTGCCATGGTACTTTTCCTTCGTTCACAAAATAATTCGTAAATTGAGTTCTTTTTTCCCTGGCATGTGTTGCTGAGTTGTTACTGCCCTGCTGTATGATACTATCTAAAGAGGTTATTTCGGATCTCCATGTTCCATTAATCAAATGATGGTCGTTGTGATCGTCATGGTCTAGACAAGAAGTAGTCATATAATTGCTTGACTTTTTTCTCAACCAATTGTGTAGAGAGCGAGCTGCATACACAATGTGATCCACAGTATGTAACTTAGTTGAAATAGCTTTTTCGAAAATTCTGAATCGACTTACTAATATTCCAAAAGCGTTTTCTACAATGCGTCTAGCACGGGACAGCCTGTAATTATATATTTTTTGTTCAAAAGTTAAATTAGCCCCAGGATATGGTTTCATTAAGTATGTTTTTAGTGGAAATGCTGCATCAGTCACAATCACTCCATCTTCTGGAATAAAACTGCCATTTTCTAATTCAGTAACAGTTTTTGAAAATACCACCATCCGAAGCGCTTCCATTTGCGCCCACATTGATATACGTAAAACAGTAATCATGGTCAACAAGAGCCATCAATACTATGCTGTTTTCTTTTTTATAATTAAAGTTCGTACTTCCATATTCATAGGAGCCAGTAATTTTTATGTGTTTTCCGTCTAACGCTCCGTAGCACAAAGGAAAGTTCCAGTTATTCCAAAAGCCTTCCTCGACTTGTTTCCATTGTTCCGCAGTGGGTATCTGCAAAAATAAAGTAAAAATATTTTTTTTTTCAGGAAAATACTGATGATGCTCAAAATAAAGAAAATACTGACAATACTCAACCTAGTGACCAATGTGGGACCAACCCTACCCATACAAACCCAGAAGTAAGTCTATCAGAACCGCGAAAGAAAAGAAGTAAAATTTCACAGCTGTCGTCAATAGTCAGTAGCATGAAAGATATGCAATACGATTTATCCAAATCAGAAACAGTGGAAGATAAATTCGACATCTTCGGGAAACACATTGCGAAGCAATTAAGAACCCTTTCTACAGAACAGGCTATCCTATGCCAAGAAGAAATACAGAGTGTGATAACAAGATGTCGACTACACGATTTGAATAGTCCTATAAAACCGAATAGACCAAATTACAATTATGCGTCAAGACCAAGCACGAGTAGTAGTACTTATATGCCATTGAATAGTCCAGCGTCTGTAGATACACAAACCACCGAGGACTCGTTAAATGTAGTAAGCGATGACCCAGAATACATTAATGTAATCGTGAATGCTTTCAATAATTTCAATTTGTCATAGATATGATACTTAATAAAAAAAATATTACCTTGATGTGGTCTTTTAGTGCCCTTTTAATTTATTGACAGACTTCTGGTATAATTTTTGAAATAGTTGGTTTTGGCAATCGAAACATACGACTGAGGCTTCTGTAACTATCTCCAGTACTTAAAAAAGAAAGAGTGACTCCTAATTTTAATTTTGCGGGTATAGCATCTCTGAACAACGTATTCTTACGCTGGATATTAATCGAAACTAATGATAACAGTTCTTCAAAGTTTTCTGCTGTCATTCTCAGTGCCAGTCTATATTCATTGGGATCTTCTATCTTCAGTTGTTGCAAAAGTATTGCTGACCCTCCTTTTTGATCTCTTTCGCTGATCCAATTTCTCACCCAAATCCGTTCCTTTTTTTTTAGTTCCTTATCAACCTCATTAATAACTTCTTGTAGCAAGAGTGATTGAGCGCGTTTGAAACATTTTCGAAACTGATCTCTTCTTGAAATCATTGTCACTATAGTGTTCACACTTCAACGGCTTCTAAATAACTGGAATAATGTAGACGTTACAGATCCAGTCCAGCACTGGAATGGAATCTCGCTAGATCACTGGACTGGAATAATGTAAACCGGGCATTATGTATAGACGCCAGCACATCAAGCTACCCCAATTTGTCAAATTTCCCCAATTAATAGTGAACCTTAGGCTTATATGATAACGTTGAAAATCTATGAAAGAAATTTTACAGATTGGGGTAGCTGGATGTGCTGGCGTCTGTAAAGACAGTCTCTAAAAAGACAACAAACAATCAACATTTGTCAGGTAACCGAATGGCAGCCATGTCTTAACGTAGTGCTTATACGAGTATACTATTTGATCATGTCGCCTATGATATATAATATCATGCGCATCTTACCATAATGCTTAAATATAATTTTCCATTTTAGATTGATTATGTACATACGCCATTTGACCGATGGGGGTAGCTGGATGTGCTGGTGTCTGTACTTACTATTAGTTCTATAAAAAATAAAAAGAAGTTACCTTCTAAGTTTTAAATAAAGCGTGATTATCACTCTAATTGAACCTAGAAAACGAAGCCCTAAGGACTCTTGGCAGTTGTAATGAAAAATAAATGAGATGATATTTTTTCGCCGTCACAGCAGCAAAAATAATAAAGGTAGCACCCAATTGAGAGCGATATGATGTAATTTGCTAAAGTGTACGGTCTGATGAAACTGAAGAAAATTTTATAAGGAAGGCAGTAAGGGTCATTTCCGTTGTGCGACTCAGTCAAGGTGTTGATTGTACCTAACTACTGGGTGTTCCTTAACTGGTCAGTTGGTCTAGTGGCTAGTGACTGTTTAGCCAAAGGTCGTCGGTTCGATATCAACCCAGGACAAATCTTTGTGTGATGAACACGATTTTTTATTTTGTGTCTGGGTGTAATGTATCTAATATAATATGTATATAGACGGTACTCCTGTGTTTGCGCACACACTTGTGCACTATATATTATAGTGCACAAGTGTGTCCCGCATAGATGGGTAATCTCTATTGAGACTGGCCGCCGTGGCCGAAATTTGGCTAGGAGTTCATTATTATATGTAAATATTTAAAGATATTAAAGTGTGCTTATAAATTGTCTGAGTATAAGCAGAGCCTGTACTATGGTACAGGCTCTGCTTATATAGTTTGGGATCAAATGACAGCGTGTAAGTTGTCCCAGGCTATTTCCAAAATTAATAATATCCTAAATATCCTAGGACATTTATTCACACACGGTCATCTAATACCAAAATAAACAAAGTTTGTACTATGGAAACCAGATAACTTATATACCTACTACTTTTTTTGTTGTAAATACATCTATATATATAAAAATCAATGTCACTTTTCGATGTAATGTTATAACTCAACAACGCCTTTACCGATTTGGCTAAATTTGGTCTTGAATTATTCGTGGAAGTCCAGGGAAGGTTTGTACGTAGAGAAAAATTTAAAAAGTCTTGAAAAAGTGTAAATACATCTTTTAGCAATTTAAAATATTTTTTATTTGAATTAATTAACTTAATAATAATTATTTTTTTTATTACTATGCCTTCTAATAAGCGAAGCACGTACCGGGCCGCTAGTACTGATATAGAAAATTACACCCAGACTCAGGACAAACAGACGTATTTTTGCACAAAAATGTCTGGGTGGGTATCAAACCCACGTTCTGCTGCAAGCAAGGCAAGTATTTAGTACTTTTCTCACCAAATATCATAAGAAACAGAAGTATAAAAATGGGGAATGTTACACCCCCGCGCCTCGTTTGCGTACATACCCGTGCTATTAATATGTTCTGCGTAGTAATGTCCATTACCATTGGGCGTTTCCGCCGTAGCCCAAATTAGGCCAGGTACTCTTGTACAATATAAATTGTGTCATAGGTAGACATCCAACTAAAATAATATATAACTATTTAAAATTTTGATAATTAAACCTACACATGATCCTTGACAATAACTTAATTTAAGTTAGTTAAATATCGTTACTGTTATAAAATAAATTTTATTGTAAATTATTTCCTACAATCCGTGTACCTAAATATCTATATGTACCTAGAAATAATTATAAATTAATCATATATTACTACGAACATGTTCTGACTATTTACAAGCGCTTTTTAAAGTCTACGTGAATAAAAACATTTTTTATTTATTTATATAATTTTTAGATAGTCATTCCATAAGTATAGAACTGAAGACATAATAAAATAAATATAACATTTTAATATGTGAAACTGAGACGAAAAAATGCAAACGACGTATCCAGTTAAAAAACGACGATAAAGATCGAAAATTCGAAAATGTTATCGTCCGGCGGGTCACCAACTAGCCTGAAAATATCAATCCGTTGTAGGGGCTCTGCGTTAAGTTTTGCAGGATGTACAGACGCCAGCACATCAAGCTACCCTAATCTTTCAAATTTCCGTAGTGAACCTTATGCTTATGTGATAAAGTTTAAAATCTGTAAAAGAAATTAAACAGATTGGGGTAGCTGGATGTGCTGGCGTCTGTACGTGCTTTACATCGGCTTTGTTTTCTGTAAACATGGCAAAAAAAATGAGTATGAACTGTAAATTAAAACTCATGAATACTCAATTAGAACTCAATAAAAAAATAAAACCTCACCGTCACAAAAACCATACATATGAAAAACAATAAAATCCGTTAAGACGAAAATAAACCGTTATCAAAATTAGGGCCAAAATCTCATATATTATACAGATGTATTTTTATTTGTCACTTTGCAAATTGATTTTCTCAAATTATAATATTTAAAGAAAATATAAATAAAAGTGTTTCATCTTTTAGTATCACTCAGTACTAAAATATTCTTATGTATATTTGATTCATGTCAAAGTATACGTTTCTCGGGGAAAAATATAATTAACATTTTATTCTCTGTAATGTACCTTATGGCTCGCAAACAAAGAACAAAACCACGATTACTACACTTAGGTCTAACCATTTTGAATACTGCTTGCCTAAGGGTTGCAAGGAAATCACTCATGTCATTTTAGTATCTAACCGTATTACGTCAAACTGGAAGTCGACCTCAAGAGCATCGGACAAAAAAGGCAACGCAAGCGAAATTATACCTACTTTCAAACATTCCCAAAATGTAATTTACCATAAGCAGAGTAAAAATAATATTTATCATAAGTAGAGAGACTTCACTCTGTATCAATCACAAAAAGATAGACATATTGCATTACTCAAATCTCAGTGGCTTTCTCAGATACCAAAACGTTCAGTTTTGCAAAACTATTTACTGCTGAAGGACTTTTTCTAATATTTCAGACCGTCTGCGTGGGTATCATGTATATAACTATTTACTGGTAAAGTCTTTAAATAAATAAATCGTGACCTATAAAGAACTCAGTGATAGCTAGCAGAACTTAAGAACCTAAATATAGCGAAATACATCAAATACTATAAAAATAACGTTACGGAAAGTAATTAAATTAGTACGAAGTGTTTTATTTCTCCCATTCTAGACTAGAATATATATAGTAATATAGCAATATACGATATCAGAATTAAAATGTAAACATTCAATTTACATTCAATAAATAGAATATTAATGAACCTTAACCAAATTAAACTGGCCGAGTTCCAGTTGGTTTCTCACACCGAGCATTCCGTGCCTTCCGTAAATGGTAAAATTAATATCATTAAAATAATTTCGTAAAAAAGCGGAAACGGTATTATTTTGTATTACGGTTTCATTGAAACAATGACAGAGTTTCATTTAAGAAGTAAAAATACGCAAATAAAACTGTACCAGATCCATTGCGTGGACCCGGTTTCCACACGGTATTATTAATAAAATAATAATTGTTCAATGGAAACAAAACCTATATCCGAGCCAATAGGTGCCGTTCCTAAAAAAAAAATACATTGAACAGAACAGAAAAGTGTGTTCTCGATATGGTGCGCGTCGTTATGATCTTTATACATTTATATTTAATTCTGGCTCCCGGTCCCCAACAGCCCCAACTTCTCCGTCACAAAACTCGCAAATATTAAATCGCTATTAATGGTACTGTGAAACACTTAAAATAACAAAACATTTGCAGTAAGTGCAGTTTTTTAGAAATTTCTAGTAATTGATTTAAAATTTTGAAACTAATGCAAAGGATTTTTTTCTGCAAGATAAGCAATTGTTTAACTTATGCTTATTTGAAATTGCTTAGAAGATGACCCGTGACACAGGGATGGACGGATGAACTTATGATTGATATCATAAGTTTATCATTTTGGCACTTTGACACAGAAGGAACCTTGTTATAAATATCCACTTCTACAAGTCTTTCTGATACATACATACTGAATTGTTTTTCCTGTCGCTTTTTGTCTTAGAGTAAGATCTAACATTTTTCAAATAATGTAGGAACGAAGAAGTGGAATAAATAAGTCCATCATATTGATTTATGCCACTGATGACAAAATCTCTTATAAGAATAATAAATCCCTTTTTATGATTTCTGCGTAAGTGAATAAAAATATCACTCGTTTTACCGCGCCTCGCCTTTTCCAAATTATTGACATTTTCTTTTACGCTGCTCATAAAAACTTAATTCCTAAGCTTCCAAAGTTCCATCGAATGAGACAAACAACTAAATTACATTTATTTCACTCTAGTTAAATAATCTAATAAATGTACACTTAATAATACTTTTATGTAATGGATTTATTCATTGGGTGAAAGAATAATCCCTGAATATCGTTTCTCTCAATAGGTATCTATTTCATAACGTCCACATCAATATGACAACAAAACAGACATGTTATCGTTAACATATTATATAACTTTACGTTACTAAATGTATGATATAAAGAAGCAAGATTAAGGTAATGAATACACCTACTTTATTACACTGAACTAATCACTGATATAATGAAGGCAATATTTTTCTTCTTGCCGGTTATGTTATTTCTTCTTCTTCTCTTTCGTTACACTCTTGACTCGTGGTCACAGCGAGGCATCCACATCGGTGGTAAAGGTGGACACAGCTTTCCGCACGATCTCCCGCCATCTCTCTCTGTTGGAGGACTATCTGGCACTGTCAGATACGCAGCTTCATTTGCAGTAGTGTAGTAGGTACCCTTTTTATGAAGAGGTGTGAAGACTGTATGAGCCCATTCAGACGGCCATTTGCCTGTGAGCCATATCTTGTTGCATATGATGTGAAAAATATGAACACCACGCTCTCCCAATGCTCGTATAGTTTCGATTGGGATCTCATCTTTCCCTGTGGCTTTCCTGTTCTTAAGGTGTTGTATAGCAGCTCTTACTTCTGACACAAGTATATCCGGCTCAAGCATGTCATTCGTTTTATATGTTATTTACTTACCCACGAATAATTTTTTCATAAGAATATTGTTTTTGTTAATTTGTATACGTACCTTTGTGCGCCATAATTATTAATCTTAAGTCTAAAAAATGTTTCTCAGTAAGTAAATTATGTATACAATTCTTTATGATAAATTAATTTGTTCTTAACCGTAACCGTAGTCGAATTAATAGTAAAAATAAAGTTTGGACTATTTACGAGCTTTTACTGGGTCTATGTGAATAATAACGTTTTGTTTTTGATCATAAAATAATATAATTATATATTCAGATCTCAACTACCTGCTTTATATTTAACTTAACAATAGGTGCCGTAATAACTCAAAAGTTGTAAATATTCATGAGTCATCCTTTTGTTTACTTACAATCCGTTAAACTTGACAATGTTGAAATGTATCTGAAATACTATTAAAATATATTAAATTACATTTAAACAAAAACAAACTCTGTGGATGACTTTCTGGCTATACAATACTGTGCCGAGGAGACGGAGCATCGAGATAAATACATTTGTTTTAGCTTGGGAGACTTGTTACGTGGATTGATTAGTATACCTCGGTAAGCATTATGTCACCAAACTCATTAGTCATGAGAACATCTTTGACAATCGTTACAAGTAGTCAGTAGCCAATTAGAATATGATACTCGATCCCACCGGCAGCGCCTCGGCGCTATTAATTACCCACTGTTTGCTTGAAGGCTTCGAGGTAAGGCATCAGATGTTGCTACCCATAATTTTAGTAGCCAGTCGGCGTCATGGTAGATTGGAAGTCGACCCCAAATTATGTTTTATTTCATGCTCATAGCCTGATGCTTTCATCGGTCGGTAAGTGATTAGCTAGGTCAAGCAACTAGACTCTCGATCTGTCCATAGCTGGGTAACTGCCAAAGTTTAATATCTGAGTATCTCCGTACTTCGGAGGGCACGTTAAGCTCGTTAAGTCATTTCAGAGGCCCAATGGGCGGCTTGAACAACTCCGACATTAGGTTAACCACTGCCCATACGATAAGCAAGCAAGCAAGGTAGAGGTTACTTGTTTAGAAACAGTCTATTGTTTATGAATCGCTGAAGGCGGTAATATAATAGAGCTTATATTCCGTACTCGTATTCTGCATATAGGTATATGTACCTACTTGTAGGAGGTACCTTCATCTTATATCCTTTTCTAAACTTCATGTACTAAGCTAAGATAGGACAATTAGATGCCTCCCAAGGGTTCTGTATGTTCCACCAAACTTTATTAATTAAGGGGTAGGTAATACTAACTTTAAATCGCTAAAATATAAAATATAAGTAGTAGAAGTTGAGATTTTACAGGGCCTCTATTCTGTAAGCACCTATTTTATATGCTATACCTACTATTTATATGGATACTTCTAAAACGCCTACAACAAAGTGTCTCAAACTAAGCAGAGTTTATACTATGGAATACAGTTAACTGATATATATTCTACTTTACTTTTTTAATTAAATACTTATATAGATAACTATACCCAGACGTAGGACAATCAGACATGTTCCTGAATCGAACACACGACCTGCGACGTTAAAGGCAATTAAATAACTTACAACCACGACAACCGGCCTGACAATTTGCTCACTGATTTAATTAAATCTTATTACAGAATGCCTCGTTGGTCTAGCGGTAGCGTGTTCAACCGCAGATAGTGAGGTCCTGGGTTCAAATCCCGGGCCGGTCCAAAAAGTGATTTGGGGATTTTTCCGTAAAAAGAAATTTCTCAGTATCAGCCCGAAGTCTGGAAGTTGGCGGTATTACACCCCCGTGCCTCGGAGAGCACGTAAAGCGGTCGGTCCTATACCTGAACTCTTTCCGGTCGTGTCGCTAGGCGTCCCATCGGATCATGGGAGTGATGGAATAGAAAGTGCCCCTGTGTTTGCGCACACACTTGTGCACTATAATATGTCCTGCGCAATTGGCTAGTCTCCATTAAGACTGGCCGCCGTGGCCGAAATTCGGTCGGGAGGTCATCATTACAGAATATGTATTTGACGAATACATATTCTGCCATTCTGCTTACTGTAATATAAGGTACACAATTGAGGACAATTAAATGTTTCCAAAGATGGTGTATGTTTCACCAAACTTTGTAATTAACGGGCGGGTAGTTCGCAGGTATCAGATAATTGTCTGGAAACCGATCAGATGTTGGTTTAGGATGTACGTCGTTGTTCCTATCTCATGTGACCCTGGACGTTCCAGAAATTGATACCGGTGACTTATTGCTTTATTTATGGAGCCAAACAAATTCCTCGTGGACTAAAACGGTCGCGTTATTAACATACTTTTATTAATTTACTATGAAGTCCTTGCAAATGAGAGTCAACGATGTTAACGTTATATGCGTACTTATGCCATCTAAATTAAAATAAAGATGGTAATAACGACCACCATATCTGTCTTCAGACGGTAGTTAGCAATACATCTTGGTACAGACGCCCAATCTGTCAAATATCCCCAATTGATAGTGAACCTTATGCATATGTGATAAAGTTGAAAATCTATAAAAGGAATTTGTCAGATAGGGGTAGCTGAATGTCTGTCTGTACTTATATTTTATTTACGTTCGAATAATTTAGTTTTTACGGGCCGGTTGGCGTGGTTGATAGATACTTGCCTTTCACGTCGCAGGTCGTGGGTTCGATTGCCACCCAGGACAGATGTTAGTGCCCATGAACATGTCTATTTGTCCTGAGTCTGGGTGTAATCAGCTATATAATATTTATATGTAATATATCAGTTATCACAGTACAAGATCTGCTTGATTGGCGATCAGATGGCCGTGTGTGAATATTCTCCTAGGATATTATATCATTATTATTATATATTATTATTATGTTATTACTAACGGTGCCGACAATGTACATACTCGCAGCATCGCAACAATAGTACCAAGTGTGTCTGGGCTGACCCTGTATTATTGTGATGTTACGCTCACTTATTTGAATTGACCTGTG
Source organism: Pseudoips prasinana (assembly GCA_951640165.1). Classification (NCBI taxonomy): domain Eukaryota; kingdom Metazoa; phylum Arthropoda; class Insecta; order Lepidoptera; family Nolidae; genus Pseudoips; species Pseudoips prasinana. The sequence continues at coordinate 27,645,155 of OX621236.1, read as the reverse complement.
CCTCTAGCACGAGTTCCTGCAGTTTACTTACTCGATCACACGTACAGTTTCCTCCCATACATTGAGCACCAGCGCCTCTCGCGGAAACTATTAAGAACTAAAACTCTGGTGCTCAATGTATGGGACGAAACTGTATGTGTGATCGAGTAAGTAAACTGCAGGAACTCGTGCTAGGGGCACTGCAAGTCTAGCAGAGATTAAGGAGTGCGAACTGAGCATTTTATTTTTTTCCTATACAACCTTTTGCGTGACTATTTAGGACCTAACGATTGTACTCAATAAAAGCAGTGGTTTGTATTAACTTAGTAGGTATATTACGAATAGTTGCTGTGTGGTTGCGGCAACGAAAATAACAGAATATCATCACCTCCATCTCATTCCGTGGGGGGCGTAGAAGTCGACCCGAGGGAATATTTAACAGAGGACAGGTATCAGCTTCTTTCTGAGTACTATGTCCATCATACTGCGATCGCCAACCCGTCTGCCAAGCGTGGTGATTATGGCATATCCCCCCAAGATGATTCTTGGGGGAGGCTTTAGTCCAGCAGTGGACTTCTTACAGCTGTTAGATTACAATTAGAAAACTAAAACAAAAACTTTAGATGATTACTAATACTAGGTCGAGTATTATACACAACAAAGACGTGCCCGTTCCCTTCTAGTTCTTAATACAAGAGCGAAACCGAATTGATAACGTTTACAATGTAAGATACTTAAATCAACTTGTCTTACCCATTTCAAACGTTACGTTACCTACTCGAATAATCCTTGTTGTATTTTCTGCAAACAAAAGATGCCAATATCCATTTCAGTCGCAAGTCACCCATGGGGCCATTTTTCAGCGCACCCTTCAGACCATCAGTCAACGCAACGATCATCGAGAAACCCATAACATGTATTTACCGTTCCATTAGACCCTATAAATCAAATATCCCATAGGCGGCGCTTATCTAAATCACTTTTCCATACTCGAAAACGATTCACATTGTTTCAGTAAGACCGTATTTTCTATGTTTCATCTAAATCTGGAGTATTACGTATATGTTGGTATAGGTTGAACCTTGATTTCACTTTCGAGACAGTACTTAGAAATTATGTAGCAGTTAGTTCCAAGAAGAAAAACTCATTTGGCAGTACCAGTTATATAAGAACCAGCCAGTATCCAATTAAAGTCATGATTTTTAGACATTACATAATTTTTGTAATTTAATTATATTTACAACTGTACTCTATAAATCAAAAATCCCATAGACTGCGTTAGGGACTGGGACTGGTAATTATAAAAGAGCTGGTTCAGTTATAGTGCGTTATATTATCTCTTCACATAGCCAACTCTTTCATAATTACTAGTCCCACATTTGGTCCTTCGAGCCGGATGTGGAGCTTAAAGTTGACTGCGGCGCATGTAGGCCTAGAAGATGAAGCTGCGCCTTCCACGTCGGGTAAATGTAAGGTACTGGATCTGGTAATTATAAAAGAGCAGGTTCAGGTATAGTATTATCTCTTCACATAGCTAACTTTTTTATAAATACTGTAGGTGTGGCACAGCGGCTAAGACAGTCGCTTCGCCGTTTCGTGTCGCGGGTTCGAATCCCGCGCCAGACAACTATTTGTGTGACCCATAAATAGTTGTTCTGAGACTGGATTTAAATTGTGTCCGTCTATTATATGTTTGTAAAGTATCCCGCGATACAGGGATTTGAAACCTTAGTTCGGACGTTGTCCTTAAAAAAAATGAAAAAGAATACCAGTCCCTTTATAACTATTGTAACCGATACCAAGACCTATTCGGAGATTTTTAACATTCAGGAAAACAATTAGATTACACAAATAATGCCATCAGTATTGTTTTCGATCAAATGATATGAGATTTCGCTATGTTGTTCCTTATACGCCGTCATTTTTATAAACAAGATATATAGAGATATAAATTTGCTAGCCGTGTGGATTCCGGCCGGGAAAGACTAACAGGGCCACCCCATATCGTCCCGTGGGTGTCGTAAAAGGCGACTAAGGGTTTCACTAGGAAGTCGGGCAGCAGCGTCACCTGTTTACTAACGACCACTTAACTGCGGTCACCAACTCGCATGCCGAGCGCGGTTACAAATCTCTCCAAATGGCAAGGTTTTAGAAACCGTTGGGGGAGGCCTATGTCCAGCTGTGGACGATATGAGGCTGATGATGATGAAATTTATAAAATAATACGTGTTGACTACATAATAACTTAATCTAATTAACTGTAACAAATTGAATAACTAGTTAAATCATATTGAGAAAAATTTATATGTAAGATGGTTGGATGATGGTCAACAAGTTTATGAATAAGAAATATGATGTCATTTATAAGAAATTAAGTCTATTATTTATTCTGCACTCGGGTATTCATAAAGACTTCTGCTTGTCAGAATCACAACGCAGTAATTTGATTTAAGCAATAAACATATTTTTCATTTCGTTTGGCGGCCATCATGTTACACAAAATGACATATAAAAATGAACAACTAATACTAAATGTGTGTACGTAAAAAAGATTTACTTCTCATACAAGAAAAACGAACAGCTGTTGCTATTTGTATTTCTAAAACTATCTTTTCTATTTTTTCAGTATCATGGTAGGTGGAGCTCCATAAGTGTCCTACATTAGTGTTATACGTAACTATAACCGCAGCCTAATGTCGTCTCTTAAGTGCTCGCCCACTGTGGAGCGCAGGCGGTCGAGAGCGGTCAAAAGTTTCTTTTGTTTCCGTACCAAATTTGACGTTTGGCCGCACACTAGCTACCCCTCCCCACTCACCGCAGTGTAGCCTCAGTATAAAAATAGACAGTACGGAAACTACCTACTAACGGGCGAAACGGCACACTCACACAAACATGCGCCCCCCTAGACCGCCTAGACCCCTAAGCGGTTGTCGTGGTGCTGTAAGTAGTGAGTGAGTAGCGCGTCAAAACGAGTGGTCGCGTATAAGTTCATCCCCGCAATCTTTTTAAAAATCCACGTGCGAATTGCATAGTATACGGCTGTTTGAACTCGGCTTCATCAAAGCGGAAGTTTTCGTATTTTTAACCGATATGCTGATTTATAAAACAAATATGTTTTAAAAAATAATAATAATAGGTATCTAAAACATTAAAAGTTACAACCCTACAGCTTCAATAGAGCGTAAGTAATTATTTCATCAACTAGGCTTAGTTACCTTACTGTCCATATTTATTCTGTGGTGTAGCTCAGTAACTTTAATACTTCGTTTCTAGAACATTCTATATCGTTATGTTGTTAACTAAGACCGTTAATAGAAACGGAGCCTGTTTAAATTGAAAAATAGTCCCATCCGTAATTGATTTGGCAAGCATCCAGCATTCGTGGTCGGTTATCTAACATTTCCCACTCTAAATTCAGACTCCTGGATATAAGCTATCTCCAAAATTATATTCAAACCAATTTCCGTTTTTATGAATATCTACTACGGCTGTTCTTTCGCATTTTGGAGACTTGGTATTTCACTTTACATAAATATGAGTCTGTCGAGTTCTTAGCTCCTTGGTGTTAACATAAGAATCCCTTCTATTATTTCTGATAAACAAAATCATAAAAGGTTGTCTATTTGGTCACGCGATAGGATGATTCCGTGCTTTCATGGGTCAAACGTAGATATTAAAGGTACATTAGCCTAAACAACCAGACTCCGAAACAAAATTAGTTCTTACAAAAAACTTGTATTGTGAGGGAGTCGAACCAACGAACTTCTAAGAGGTAAGGCTCGACCGGATGGCTTAGGAGTTGTCCTGACTGGGGATCGTACCCATGACTTGTGGCTTAACAGCCAGAGTCACTAACCCCTAAACCAACAGACTAGTGAAAGGTGAAGTAAACAATTTTCAATAATTAATTTGACGTTTAATGTTATTTAATAACAATTGTGATAAAGCAGTTTGAAGGGTGAGCAATATTAACGAAAATAGATATAGATGATGGTGCTCCTGGCCAATTTCTGTTACGGAGGCAGATATTACCAGTCTCTATCTGACTACGTAGTATATATTGTATTGTTCGAGTGTGAGCACAAACACAGCTCCCCTTTCAATCCTCTAACACTCATAACCTAATGAGACAATGATCCAACACGATCGGGAAAAGGTCAGACGCAGGACCCTATTGACGCTGATCCCTAGTCTAGTGTTAGCATTTTCAGATTTTGAGGCCCTGGTGTCAAATCCGGGGTCGGGACAAAACGGTGATGTTATTTTTCTGCTACGAACAATTCTCAGTATCAGCCTATAGTTTGGAAGTTGTTGACGTTACACCCCCGTGACTGGGAGAACACGTAAAACCATCTAGCTAGCTGTATTCACCATCAGCCTGATATTGTCCACTGCTGGATATAAGCCTTCACCAAAGGTTTCTAAAACGTTGCCATGGCACCATGCCAAGCGCGGTGACTACGGCAAACCGGAGGAGTTTATATAGGCTGATTGGTGACCGCAGATAGGTGGTAGCTAGTACACAGGAGGCGTTGCTACCCGACTCCCTGGTGTATTCATTAGTCGCCTTTTACGACACCCACGGGATGATATGGGGTGGCCCTGTTATTCTTTCTGGGCCGGAAACCACAGATCATTAAAGTGATGGAATAAAAAGTGCACCTCTTTTTCCGCATACACTTGTGCAATATAGTATGTCCAGCATTGAATACTCCATTGAGACTGGCTGACTGGCCGAAATTCGACCAGGAGGACACTACCATATATTCGATACAGTAATAACATAGAATATCTTAGGACATTATTCACACACGGTCTTATGATCCCAAACTAAGCAGAGCTTGTACTATGGAAACCATATAACACTACATATACTACTTTTATTTTGTAAATACATACTTATGTAGATAATCACAGCCAGACAGAATATCTGTCCTGGTTGGGAATTAAACTCACGACCTGTGGCGTGCAAAGCAAGTATTCTCCAACCACGCCACACACCGACACTGACTTCATTACACGCTGTACACCGGCTACTGTGCTGCTGAAAAACTATTCAAAAAAAAAAAAACTTTACTGCAAACTAATTACGTCAGTGCGGCAGACGGGTTGCAAAAAAAACCGATATTATTTCAACAGATTTTAATATTTAAAAATTACTAAGTTATATAAATTCTAAACTAGTGACAATCGTTCGATGTAAGAAACAAGAGTGAGCAGTAACTGGAAGACGATACCGCCGCCCGATGCGCCGCGCGGGTCACGTTGAGCCTTGTCAGCGTTTCCACGGTGGTCGTTGGGGTGATGCAACATTTACATTGTGTTACAATTAGTTTCCTTAATCTGCACATTCCAAGTAAATCTGGTACTTGAAAAGCTTTTAAATATTAGTAATCCAAAACAAATGCACAGAAAACTTTAAAGAACAACAATAGGTTTCCAGAAAGTTGTACATCTAGGTTATACGTGATTCGACTATTGCGCTTTGTGTTTGACGACGGCATCCTTGTCGTGATCAAATTGAATAGACAAGAACACAGAGAGCACTATCATACATGGTCCGCGGAGCGAACGGATTATTTGCTGTAAGCCGGTTCGACAGAGTACGCAATTCAGTTGAAAGATATGGTATTGGAAACGTCATGTAACTGAAGTGTTCATCTACCGTGTTAAAATTATATGGGTACTAGGTTAGAGAGTTTCTGAAAGTGTCTGAATTTACGAGAGTGTGAAATCGGTAGCAACTGGAAAATTGAAAATCTTAGGTACCCTCGTTATGTGTTCTAGACAGTTGATGTAGCAAGCACAGGACTAGATAATAGTAGAAATTCCTTTAAAACTTTATCAATTCAAATGTTTGCTTTTTTATACATGTGTGTATGTTACGAGATCTTTCGTTACTTGTGAAACGATTTTGATATTTTTTCTTCGATGAATAACTATAAGATGGGATTCTAATTTAAATATTATTAGGTACAATCCGGTAATACTGTGGAAGTCGGTATTGACCACAGATATCTAAAAAAGGTAGATAGGCCGTGCTACTAATATCTTATGCAGTCAAAGTCTCGCCAATTGAATTTACGCACACAATGATTCAGTAAATAAAACCAAAAACACGCACACGTTGCTTCGCTGTCAACACATTTAAAAAATTCTACAGTGGGTTCAATGGGTAGTGGATAGAATGTTATCGATATACGGTAATTCTGTCATAATTCACATTAGCTGATCTGTGGCGGTTCTGCCTCATGTTTTCCATTTTCCAATATTAATTATATCCTATATATTGCCCAGAACTACACAAAAAAAATCTTCCCATAATTCTGCAGCGGATCCCAAGGGTACACTGAATTAACAATAATATTGCAAAAAACGCTGAGAACAAACGATGTACTAGTAAAAGTATAGAGACGAAGCCGCACATTACTATATTTCAAACAGTATGGCTCGCACCAAGAACATGAGCAGCGGCCGTACTGCGCAAAAATACGTTGTAGATAATATCATTCTATGTATTATTCATAGCAGCGTACACCACACAGCTGATTTCTACTGGACAGATTGAAAAACTCGGACACTAGAGCAACCACTGTCCAAGAATAAAGTCTAGTGAAAAATTTGTAAAATGCCACGACACTAGGGTTGCCATCGTGGTCAGTCCTAAATTGCGCTGAACCCGTACTGTAGAACAAAAATGATAGAAAAAAAATAATATGTATCCAAATATGTTTAGCTATTTAATATCTCCGTCCAACGCATGTGGTGAAATTACAAAATAAAGAAAAATATGCTGGGCAGTCTTTGGCGATTGCCGATAGAAGTGAAAACTATTTTTCAATATTTCATACTCGGAAAGTAGTGTTTATTTGATCCGAGATATTACTTCCCACCGTTGGGCGTTAAAGACTTATAGTAATTGCTTCCCCATAGGAATACATTTTAAAATAGAACTATGTATATTTAGTTAGGCAGTCGGCTGTAAAAAATGTTACACAATTATGGAAAAAATGCTCAACACCGCTAAGAAATTTCACTTCAACAAAGGTGCGGTCATGTGAATGTATAAACGGTCAGTGTGAATTAAAAAAAGACCCTGCGTCTTACGTCGTCGAACAGGTCACGTGTCCTGACCTTCGAGCATTTAGGTCTTGACGCGAGTTTAACATTTTTTACCCATTCCAAAAAAAAAACTGAAAAATCACTGTCCATGCAATAAAGTAAGGTAGTCGTAATAAATGTCTATTTGTACCTACACACTGAATGGCCATTACCAGTAACGCCCTAAACTTTGCTTCCGCGTTCCAAGAGGCCTCGGAGGCGATTTATCAATAAGTTATACGCAGCGGCGCGGCGGGATCGAATGTTGTCAAAACTTGTTTTCTTAGTATGGAGCGAAAAAGGTAACCTTTTTGTGAATTGTAGTGTTTGGTATAGTTACAAAAAGTATACGATACATACAATTTTATTGCACACACATTTAAATAAAGGCACAATAGGCGGTTTTATCGCTTCCATGCAACCTTTAGTTGGGCTATTTTGTATAGAATTAGGATATGTTACCTATAAGTACACGTTTTTCCATGTTTTATTAGCATGTATTCACGTATTAAAGTCTCTCAGTTGGACATAACTTCCCTTAAAAGCAATGATCCTCTCACGCAATTCCCCGTCAGTAACCGCCTAGATTTGAACCCCAAAGATGGTGCCCTCCGGCGCGGGTGCTTATTTTGTAGTTTTATTTGCGGCTTGAATCTACGCCTCTATTCGTCTGGTGAAGCAGTGAAAGCCTCGGATAACTGACCAATGTGAAGAATGGCAGATGACAGGGCTTATCGAAAGTATAGCTTATAGAACCGACAGCGGCCTTCGGTTCTATAAGCTATACTTTCTATAAGCCCTGTCATCTGCAGAAACGTTCTCGAGTGGCGACTACGAACCGTAATACGCAGCGTATACAGGCCCCCTACAAGATAGACCGCTGATCTTGTGATGGTCGCTGGATGCCGCTAGATGCGGGTAGTGTAAGACCAGCAATTCTGGAGATATTTGGGGAAAGCCTTCGTTCAGCAGAAAGAGCGGCTGATATGATGATGATGATGATGAACGCGGGTAAAACCGCGAGGCACACCTAGTATTATCTAAATTAGTAACGAATTAAACAAAAAATAGTTGCTGCTATTATATATTCCATTAAAATGAATTTATTTTATTTGCTTTAAGGTAAGAAATCCAATAAAACGGAATTTTCAGTTTCCTCCAACCAGTGGTTCGTGTAGAACAAGCTAGCTGGACAATATTATTTGTTTCGATTTTTATTTATAAATGAGGTTATTAAGCAAAGATATAAGGGTCATAATACTATTTGAGGTCCATTGGTCGTTTGAGCAGGTATAGTGAAATAAAAACACAATATTTTTTTAAACAATTTTATAAATAAATTTAACTATAAATGTAACTATAAAATCTAATATCAGATACATAAAATACCTACTTAAAAACTAAATCGATCACTCATCATCACTATCATCAGATGAATCATCCATTGAATAGTCATGATCATGAGTGGCAGAACTATGAAAACTAGAAACTATATTAACATTTTGTTCCTTAAAGCTAGGTTGAACTAATAAATCTAGGACTTCGATAGGGAATGAACCTATTTTCTTCCGGGGAATTTCTCTTAAACCATTTATTACAGGGTCAGATGTTATCAATAACATATTAAGTAAATCTCTATTCGTAGCTATTCGCGATCGTTTTCGTGTGTTGTGTTCACGAAATCTTCTGCAGTCCTTATTCCGAGCTTCCTGTGCTTCCTCGGAAAGCTGGCCTATAGGCAGAAGTGACGATTTAATTACCTCGCCACTGTGCAGAAGTATTTTGTGAACAGTCGCGGGCATATAATACCATGGATAGAGATTTACGTAAAGTTGTCTGGTTTCTTGAGCTAAGGTTACAAATTTTTCAATATTTATGTCATATCCTGATGATAAAGTACGAAGTAGTATGCTAAATTTTTGTATAAGTGAAACATCTAACCCTGTAATATCGGCACTTGCCGTTTAAAGAAAAAAAAAGAAAAAAATTAGTTGTGCAAATAATTCGCAATATTTTTTTCTACTAATTACTACTAGATACTTGTGAGAATCATATAAAATAGATTTTACAGAGTGGACATGAGTGGACATGTAATATTTTGACTATTGAATTCAAAAATATGGGTGAAAAAGTCCACTTTTATCGAAACATTTAATTTAATAAAATTAAATAATGAAGATCCTGTGATAAAAATTAACTAAAACAAAACTACTTACCCTTATGTACACAATCCATCACAAAAACACTATCACAAATTTCTTTTAGTGACTTAAAATAATGTTAACAATATGGTGTAAAAATGCAAATGAATGCACTTTGAATTATCAACACTTTATATACTTACCTTAATGACGGGCCTAATGAGGGTAATTACGAAAATTAATAGATGTATTCCTTAATGTATAGGGCTAATGAGTTCATCTTAATAATTAACTATTAGGAATTGAAGAGTTGTTTTTGTCCAGCTAGTTTGTTCTACGCGAATAACAGTGCAACAGGTACATTTATAATCTCCGAATTGTATTTAAACTAAATTGTGTCCGAGGGATTTCCCTTGGGATTAACGAAAAGGTAGCAAAGTAGGAAGGTCTTATCAATAACGAACTTTGTTCTTTGTATACTTTGCAAGTTCTTATGAAGACTACAATACGAATATGCTACAACAAGAATAGTCATTTATCTACAACAGTAGAAACAGTATATAAGTAACAAAAAAATATATATTAGTCCGTCCGTGCGGTCTGTCTTATCACATTTTATTAAATCTTTCAATAAATAACAAGTTTCTAAGCTATTATTTTTAAATTTAGTAAAATTAAAGAATTGAAGACAATGAGCAGTTGGCTAGCGCAGAAGGCTCTCAACCAGTAGCTTAATTTAAGCGACTAATACCTGAGGGCACCCTTATGTGGTTCGGGCCACAGCTCAGGGTGCCGCTGAAGTGAAAAGACGGAATTCTAAATCAATGGATCAACGATCACGTATTAAGGGGATTGTCGTGATGGGGTGAGCTTTTACTTATATACAAGTTTGTACGGAACCCTCAGCGCGTGGGTCCAACTTGTACTTGAGCGGTTATTTAGATTTACTCTTCTCAGGATTGCAGCTGGTTTTTGCTAATACACTGTAATAATATCCAAAATATAATCCACTGCAATAAGCCACTGTCCTGGCCAATCCGTAAATCTCCGTGGTTTCAAGGTTGTGTTTAAGTGTCGGTCCTGGTTGAAGTCTTAAGCCATATTAAAGGTCTACAGGTGGCTTAGACCACTCTGCTGCAATAGTACTTGACTAAAATTCATCTTCTTTTTTTATTTATTAAAGACTAGAGAAATGAATTCCGGTATGGCGGGAATCTTTGTAAATATCCATTTTACGGACACAAAGCAAACCTTATTCCATACAGAAAAAAATGAGTCATCGTGCCGTATGCGGGAATCGAACACCGAACACGACGTTGCCTAGGTTGAAGCGCGACAACTACCGTTACCACTTTACACGCGACACGTGATGTCAAAAACATTATTATTATATGATTACATATGAAAACGTTTTTACACACTTTTTATGGATGAATTAACTTTTAATATTTAGCCTTGAAAGAAAAACTTTTTGATACAGCACTTTTTAAAGAATTAAACATATCAAAGACCTGTTTTTAATACTTTTTATAATGTATCTGTATATAATATAAATAACTTAGTGGCAGAGATTGAATAAAATTATTTATTACTGGTTGTGCCCCGCGGTTTCACCCACGTTTTAACGCGGGTGAAACCGCGTAAGTTTATAAATTACAGCCTATGTTTATTTGGGTATCTAAGCTATTGTATATTACTTCAAAGTCTCATCGAAATCCATTAGCTAGTTTTTGCGTGAAAGAGTAACAAACATTCATACTCATACATCCATACTTGAAACGTTCGCATTTATAATATTAATGAGCATATAGTAAGATAAAAAAAATATTATAATTATTTATTTATTACATTTTATAGATACGTTTTGCATGATATATTTATTATTGATTTATAAATAATCATAAATAAATCCGCTTGTCTCGAATAATATTCTTTATGCCTAGCGAAAAATTAAATTATTAACATTTTACTAAAACACAAGATTTCATTACAGTAGCCGCCCGGTCATGTCCGACCTATAAATGTCACCGAATTTATTACAAACATCGAAAATATATACATCAAAACGTAAATCTACCCCCATTTTTCGTCGATTAATAATTGAACAAGTGTCGGACGCCGCTTTATGAAGCTAACTCTTTCCCCGTTCCTAGTAATAACGCGGGGTGTTGTTAAGTGTTTCGCCTCCAATGAGCGCCAAATGGCACACTTTATCACTGGCCTGCAGGCGTACAATTTGCTGAGAAATTGGTATTGTACAAAATATACTTCCTCCAGTGGTCAGATGATACTACTACCAGGACGTGATCCACTTATACGGGATACATAATCCGATTTTTACTCCTGACGTTGATTTATGCAGTCTTTCTGGATCCCATTTATCTTTCAATGGTTTTGTTTGTTTGCACAAGAACTAAGCAATGGTTGAATATAATCTGGTATTACTTAATCTTATGAACACCGTATCACTAACTTGCAAATTAACAGTAATAGATAAATCGTACTATAAAAAAACCGGCCAAATGGGAGTTGGACTCGCTCATGAAGGGTTCCGTAGCAGCAAGTATTTCAGTTGATTAAATGAAAGATTGTGGTTTACGATTTATGACGTATTAAAAAAACTAATTACTAGATCTCGTTCAAACCAATTTTCGTTGTTAGTTTGCATGTTAATGTACATCATATATTTTTTTTAGTCTTATCATTCTCTTATTTCAGAAGTTACAGGGGGGGACACTCATTTTACCACTTTGGAAGTGTCTCACGCGCTAACTATTCCGTTAAGAAAAAAATTATATTAGAAACCTTAATATAATTTTTGAAGACCTATCCATAGATACCCCACATGTAGGAGTACGATGAAAAAAACAGTTTTGAGTTTCAGTTCGAATACAAAAGAAAAGTAGTATATTAGTGTATCAGTTATTTGATTTCCATAGTACAAGCTCTGCTTAATTTGGGATCAGATGGCCGTGTGTGAATAATGTAAAAATATTTATTTTAGTAAATGAGCTTAAAATTTTTGCTTAAAACTCACAGTGTGGAATAATTCAACTGCTGACTTCATAAGTAGTCCGACCATAACGCCCATAATTTATCAAGCCAGTTTTTGGTTACTTAATACTTAGGTATCATCACAAAAAATACTAAAGTCTTTTAATGAGGGTAGTGAAATTCGCTGTACACTGACACTGTAGGCCCAAAATTAATAGTCTGCAAACTTTTAGTAGTCGGATTTACTGAACTCGCTCGGATTAAACTTTTTAGACTTCGTTGACGGAAGACTAATGGAATCCCATCACTTTGTTTGTTAAAACCTAATTATAGTTATAATAATTATTGTTTGTTGTTTACTCCCTCGTGGGTCTAGCGGTAGAGTGTTCAACACTCCTGAGTTCAAATCCTGGGTTGGGCCAAATGTGATTTTGGGAATTTCTGTAGAAAGAAAAATTTCTTAGTATCAGCCCGAAGACTGGAGTTACTTGTATTATATCCCGGTGCCTTGGAGTGCACGTAAAGTCGTCGTTCCTGAACCTGACCTCTTTCCAGTCGTGTCGCTAATTGTGCCCCTGTGGTTGCGCACACACTTGTGCACCATAAATGTCCCGCGCAGATAGCTCCCTTGAGCTAGGAGCTTCAGCTAGGAGGGCATTATTATTATTATTATTATAGTTTGAACTTGTTAACATAGATGTACCATTAAGTACAATTCAGTTTGTGATAATATTATATACTAACTGTGCCCCGCGGTTTTACCCGCGTTAAATTTTATACATTATCACAGCTCCTCCCTCGTAGGTGATAGCGTGATAATATGTACCCGACCTCTTAGTAAAATTCATGCAAAATTTGAAGTAAATCCATGCAGTACTTTTTGAGTTTAGCCCGGACATTCATACAGACAAACAAACAAACAGACAAAATTTCTAAAAACTATATTTTTGGCTTTGATGTCCATTGTAGATCACGCCCCAAGTAATCTTAAAATAAAAAATAAATCTTAAAAAATATTCAATGTTCAGTTTTGACTTTCCTACGATTTTATTATATGTATAGATTCTTAATCATAACAGTTATTGGATACTACAAAGTACAATGTAACTACACATTAAGAGAAATAGAAAATAGAGAATTTTTGCTCCATAAGCATTTCGATAGGTACCTTTACCTTATAGAATCGGCGTGTTGGCGTGGTTGGTAAATGCTTCCCAGGATATTATTATGGCGAGCGGTGGGTCAGAGGTTTGGAAAATATTGTTTTCGAGGGAACTTTATTGGCGTCTACAGTGACAGTTGGTTCACCACTAAGATCACGGAACACCATGTACTTAGAGTCCCAGCGTTAGGGTCGTAGCACACATATCAAAACCGTATCAACTCGAGCCGTTCAGTATTATTTGTATAAAACTCCTTACTGCAACGCACACTGATCGGAATCGTAACGTAATCGCATCGCCTCGGGCAAGCTCACAAACCGCGGTGTAGTTCACGGTCGACTTGCTGTCGGCTTTCCGTACCCTCGCTTACGGCTCTCCGTACGCTAGCTTACGTATCTTCGTCCACTCTCCGCCCGCGCGGCCTGCGTTGCCGCACGTGTTGTACGATTCACGAGAGAGGCGACCGTCACCGCCTTTGCGAACATTCGCGCATGTACACTCGTAAAAAAAAGTCTTATTCATTTTATTTTAAACCAAAATACGATTAAAAAAATGATTGAACTAACAACGTCTAGCCGTCAACCAGCGGTTGGCGAGTCGTAAGCGTGGCGTCGCCTAGCTGTAGCCGAGTCGACGCGACGGGGTGGAGCTACTAATCCGCTTACGTTACGTGGTTATGTAAAGTGGACGACTGTTTGACGCCGAGGAGAAAGGCGAGGCGGTGACGAACCCTTTCCGTTTCGATATGTGTGCTACGACCCTTACTCTCTGTTAGAGTCCATACGTAGCGCACCTCAGAGTTCCCGTGACGAGCACTGCCAAAGCTAAAGTCCCGACGTACGCGGCACACTTTTCACTGTGTAGGGAACACTTGGTACTGTTTACTGTCACTGATCAGCGTTTCTCTTAATTCACCTTCGATTTTATTTTAATTAAAACTCACCGTTCTGCTTTAACATTCTGCTTATATACCCCTACATTGTTCCAAATTTTAAACATTTCGTGAGTCATATTTTGCTTTCGAGAAATTTCACCTATTTGACATATATACGACATATCTCTTTCTTTGTATTCATAAAACTCGTAATATTTCTTTTTAATTATTCTGGAAACATCTATAATGTCAAAGGAGACGGGGATTTCTGTGCCTGACGTTATAAAACAGCGTTATATTTTTCTATTTCAAACTGTAAAATATTGACCCAATTTACAATCTGGGAAACGTGAAATCTCAAAATAAGTTTAAGTCACGAATGTATTTTTTTTTTTTGATATCTTTTTTATTTATTTATTTATCAAACAACAATAGAAAACACATAGATTAATTGAGTTATTACAATATACACAAAAAAGTTAGTATTGTTCGATGACGACTAAATGGCGGCGCCTACCTGTCAGCAGTACTATTGCTTTGCGTCGTTCTAGCGTGGCACCGAGGATATTCTCGTTTTTAAGAAAAATAGTACTACCGACATGCTGGCGCCGCTATGATTCCGCAGACATCGCTCCGCGAACAAACGGCTTCTCAATTTTACAAAAGAGCTATATGTAATCTCACTATTAAAGTAATTAATTATGTACCTATATTTTACACATTACTTTTTATTTACGAAAAACATATCTTTTAGCACTAAAACGTTACATTGTGGTTACACTACAGTAACGGACCATTTTTCACAGACTCGAAATCCCGCCAGTATTCACAAATTAATCTCATTCCGGAACTAAGTTAACTGCATATTTTAGATGCGGATAAGCCAATGAGTTCATCAAACGATCAATTTTAACTCAGAGGATCTTTGATCTGACATTCGCTTGTAAATACCGCCCTACGGTTTGTACAATATTATGTCGGTGAGGGTGTGTACACACAATGTGCTTTGAAGTTACTTAACTTGAAATTTAAATACAAGAAAATATTTTAATCAGATAGAATATAGAATTAAATTGGTTGTTGATTACTACACTCGCGAGCAACCAAATCGACTCAAGCCTTGTCGGCGCACACATACATTGATACAACTAAAATCATGAATGGAAATTATTAAAATGATATGTCATTCGAAAGCTTAAGATGTCAGCTTTAATTTGATATCATTATCATTGAAATCCATCCATCATTTTTGAAATAAATGATGTCTGAATGCAAGAGTAGGAAAAACGGGAATTTAGGAAAAAGGGTATGTGTCTCGTATTTGACAAATTAAACAAAAAAAATTAAAAATAAAATTATTTTATTTAAATCAGTATTTCGTATTGCCCCCTCTAGCCCTAATTACATCCCGCAGTCTGTTTTTCATGGACCTTATCAATTTTTTGACATTTTCTTGAGGAATGCCGTCCCACTCCTCTAATAATGCTGTCTTTAGCTCGTCTACGCTTGAAGGGACTGGATTTCTGGCCCGAACTCTTCTTTTAAGCTCGTCCCATAAGTGCTCGATGGGATTCATGTCAGGACTGAGCGCAGGCCAGTCCATCGTGCGTAATTCGACCTCTTGCAGAAACTGTCGAGTGACTCGTGCCGTGTGGCAGCGGGCATTGTCGTGCATTAACACGAAGTCTTCACCGACAAACCCTGCGTAGGGCACAACATGATCCAGTAGAATGTCGGTGATGTACCGATCAGCTGTTAGCCCGCCTCCTCGGCCGCCCCCAGGCACGAAAACAAGTTCGGTTTTTCCCTCTAAAGAGATACCAGCCCACATCATGCAGGAACCGCCGCCATATGCCACTGTTTCAGCGAAACAACATTGGGCAAATCGTTCTCCCGGACGCCTGTAGACTCGGCCTCTCCTGTCACTGCCATGCAGACACATTCTGCACTCATCAGTAAACAGGACCGATCGCCATTGCGCAACGCTCCAATTGAGATGCTCTCGAGCAAATTGAAGGCGCGCTTGTCGGTGGCCTGCAGTCAACTTAGGGCCCGTCGCAGGTCTTTTTGGCGTCAAGTTGGCTTCCTTCAAGCGTCTTCTCACTGTCCACTCGCTGACAGCCACTTGTCGTACACGTCTCAGTTCTTGCTGCACATCAACGCCCGTAAGGTGTCGATTGCGCAGCGAGGTTGAGACAATGAAGCGGTCGTCTCTCTCTGAAGTGCACCGGTGGCGGCTCGTTCTTGGTCTCCGATTGAAGGCACCAGTCTCTTGGAACCGTCTGTATACTCGGGATACAGAAGACTGGCTCAAGTGGAGCTGGGCAGCGATTGCTCGCTGACTTAACCCTTGTTGCAACAAGGCAACAACTTGAGCGGCTTCTTCTGGTGTGGTATCCATGGGTTAGCGAAAACAAGGAATGCAATTTACGGAGATGTGTACCGGTCAACCTGTAACAAGCAACTGATAAGATAAACCGGAAGTGGGGGGTTTTATAGCGGGAGCAGGTAGCGCAAGTCGTGGATTCCTAAAGAGGTAATTTCCGCTGACGGCCAATTAAAATGTGTCAATAAATCAGCGCTTAGTTTTTTTTAAGGTATTGATGTTAATTGAAAGCCTAATTCTTCAGCTTTCGAATGACATATCACTTTTGTAATTACCATTTATCGTTTTAGGAAAATCAATGTATATGTGCGCCGTCTAGGCTTGAGTCGATTTGGTTGCTCGCGAGTGTATAATCGATTAACGTTAATGAGTTCAAACAATGTAATATAAATCATCTTGCACCAGACACCAGGTAACCGATTTAATCATAATAATTATTAAATACATTAACATAATGTCAACAGTCAAAATTAAATATCAACAAAATAAATATAAATCATAATATCGGTCATCGTTCAAATCGATTTATTAGTAATTGGCAACTATATTTTTAATCTATGACATGGGTGACAGTTTTTGAATCCTAATCTATGATCGGTCACTCGTTTCTCGTATCGTTTGTGTGATGTGCTTGTGTGATTTGAGTATTTTTTATTGTTTTGTTTATATATCCCTCGACAACTGCATTCTCTCTACGGACTTCTGATATTGCTAAACGTGTACGACTTTTGCTAACATACTGGACACGGATAACTATTAAATAGCAATCGCCCTTAAAATCAGCTGTTTAGTATAGGTTGGTACATAACCTCTCTATTAAGACTAAATCTTTTATAACTCTGCTCATAGATTGAATAAATCCATGGATTTTTTAGTGATTGGCTGATAATTTATAGACCCATTAATTGACACCACTTTTATCTTTGTACATCCGGGCCCAATATTGTATGAAAACGTATCCGTCTCCTTTTACATAAAGAATTTTGTATGTCTATCTCTATCCTTTTTCGTCGCCTCACTACTACTTCTTGTTTCCGTGAATTGTATATCTGTAAAATCCCCGAGATATAGGAATTGAATATCCTAGTGCGGTCGATGTGTTATAAAAAAATTGATTAAATAAATATGAGTAAGGTCGTCAAAGCTTAACCGAGAGGTGGAAAGTGTCATGAAAACAGGAGGAATTACACGTCACAAGCGATAATATACATTGGTAACAATTTACCAACGAGCGTATCATATTTATCGTTGTCCAATTGGCATATAAAAAAATCATTTTAAATATTTTTCGCAACAATTCCAAACGCATTTCTGGGAGTTGCAAATTGCTATCTCATAGTTTATGACATCTCGAATAGCACTCGGTGTGCCGAGAGTTGGACAATAAGACCCGCCAGATAGGATAATTGCCTTGTAGTTTATCATATTTCGCAGACAATTTTGTGAAAATGTTCATCATGTTGATAGCTAGAAAATCTGCCGTAAATTTAATGTACCTATAAGGTTTTTTAAAGATAGATATAATAAATAGACGCGCTCAAAAAGGATAATTGAATATTGGGTGATAATTTTCATCATGTTGATATGAATGAGCTCTGCTGTTAATATATTGTATAAGGTTATTTATAAATCGACCTATCCTTAGAATAAAGTTACTCCTGCATAATCGTTGCTTTAGAGGAGAGTGATTTGAAATTAGTCTGGTACTCAATCAGCTATAAAATTTTACATCATGTTCTAGCAATTTGATCATTTACATATTTTGCGTAAATTTATTATTTTGCATAAATAATCAAATTGGAGTGAGAATGAGAGAGTGGGAGCAAACAGCCGTTCGACGACCAGTATTGATGAAAACTTTGAGGAGAATCGCCGCTCGGAACTAGATGCTCAACGCGATGAACTGAAGGCACGCCCATCTTGTGCTATCACTTATAACTACGGCAATGGTGTGTTGACTTTCCCGCACTGTGCGAGGACTTTTATCAATAAAATCGGCCACACACGAACACATCAACGCCAGCTAGAACGGAGTTGAAGAAGTCGCCGTGGCCGAAATCGGTCGACGAGATTATTATTATTATGCAGAAGTAACTTTATTCTACATATAGGTCGAAATATATATTTAATATACAACGATTGCCGGGACAGCTAGTATCTAAGTAGTTGTTATTAGTTTTCCAATGCGCATGGGAATTCTCGAGAAGAACAAAAACTACATATAAATAAGTCAATCCGTTTTCGCGATATCATAAAAATTGTTACGGTATTTACCGATGTTCTCATAAACATCGAAACGGCTTACTCGATATTATGTAGATACTTTGACTTCTTGAGTTAAAACTAAATCTTCAAATGAAGATTTACTTTCACTCATAGTAATGCGGTGGAGGTTGGGAGAAATCTAAGACTATCTTGAAATCCAATCTGATGGTCACTGGTTAGCACTCTGATATTGAGTTCGTACTTGAGAGAGCCCAAATTGACTATCCGAATTATACGTTGTAGTATAATCATACGTTGGTTTTGGGTGATATGAATATAGATCTTAAAAAATTGTTTTTTATCAATAAGGTATTTTAACTGATCCGTAGGTCTCGCGACACGTATTTATGATTCGATTCTAGGGCCATTGAATAATTATTGCATTTTTTATTGGAAACCAAATTTCAGCATATCAGAAAGTTGCCGGTGTTATTCTCCTGGGGAAAATAAAATTTAAGATGTGGGTAGTTTTATAAAGTTTCATTTAAGGGTAAGCATGCAACGCCTTGAGTGCTTAATATGGAGTCGATAAATTAAAACAGTTGCAAATTCCATTAAGTAAAGATAACAGTTTCCTATTCTCGCAAATCAAATTATTATCTGGGAACATAAAACAATTAACGTTTTGTAGTTTATTAATAAAATATATCGCTATGATTATTTGGAATCGATAGTGTAAGTGTAGTGCAAGGTATGTATATTTCCATGATGTATACTTAACTATAATTATTGAATTATTCCTTATGGAGGATTTCACCTATGTACATCCTACTATTATTTTAAACACGAAAGTTTGTAAGTATGGATGGATGGATGGATGTTTGTTACTCTTTCACGTAAAAAATACTTAATGGATTTTAATGAAACTTTATAATAATATAGCTTATCAGAATAGCACTATAAATAGGCTATCATTTATTAAGTTTAACGCGGGTAAAACCACGGGGCACAGCGAATTCTTCATAAGTGTGTTAGCAAGAAAACTCGTAAAATATGTGTGTATGTGTGTGTTAAAATATACATCAAGTATACATCATGTTATTTGCACAACTAAACATAGTTTTGCGTATCTACATCGTGTGCGGTTTACGATAGGAACTTGATAGCCATTTACATAACTTTTTAGATTTGACTATTAAATATCTGACCAGCTCGAGTCTGTGGTAAGTGACCAAAAGAACTGAAGCGAATCGCTTGATCAATAACTCGAGTTTATCCTCCGCTCATCAGAAAAATCAATTACCACAAACAAAGCTATTTTATGTGGACTAAGAAAATTATTGCTAGTTGAAAAAATATCGCGAACTATTCGTATCACTTGGTCACCTCTCTAAAATCCAAATTAATTACAACACAATCATGCCCTACGAGATTAAATGGTTTACAGCGAAATTCAATGATACGGTTACATGTTGATTTACGGTTACATGGATGTAATACATACTTATTACGTAATAACTTTCTACGACGTCATTGAATACTACGCCTCGTAGTGCTATGAAATTACTACTCGATCGTTTGCTACACAATTTAATGCTACGCCTATGTGAATAATCCATACAAGAGTGAAACGCATTAAAGTCTTCATTATATAAACTTACTGTAACTACATGACTAATCTGAATTAAAATAGCACGTGATAATGATTAAAAACGTTCTTAATTATTCTTATAGAATTGTTGTCTTGGCACGTCACTTTAAAATGAAAAATGATCGTTAAAATTTAATGAACAATCTTGCTGGAAGGGGTGTCTCAGTACAATTAGGAACTTGATTCTGTTTGGAAAACATTTTACCATACCACAGATTTTTGATTGCGATACCGGATAACCGTAATCAGTACACCATTAATTAGCTCCAGTTTCAGCATTAGCAACAAATAGGGAATATCTGCAGCTTAGCGTTCTATTCTATATAACAAAGTTAGAAGTTGATTCTCGATGATCCTCGTTTTCAATCAAAACCTCACCTTTGGTAAGTTTTTAATTAAAACGATACTTGGTTCGAATATTGCATCAACTCATTATCCCACAACGTAATTTTGTAATAAGAGGGAATAGACTTATATTGACTTTATACTTCAAAAATAATGGGAAAAAACAAACTTGGAGAAAAGGAACACAAAAATTTTAGTGTAGTTGAGTTTTCTGACTCCCAAATTAGATAAAATACTATGGCACGGAAACAGTTGTCCGTCTTACGACAAAGTTTAATTGTATGTAGCGAAGCAGGGTATGTATGATGTATAAATTAAATCGAATTACGATGTTTTAAATATAAATAATACCGGCAGTGGGCGCCTTTATCCGACATTTTATTTATTTTAATTTATTACATCAGATACATCATCATCTTAACACGAAACATTAAAGAAGAGAGACTAAGATAAGTTATTGAAATAAACTAAGCGTTAAATATCTACACAATATTCATGAGCAAACAAGAGTCACTGAATATACTAAATTAAAGAAAACAATATCCGAAAATTAATAGTGCAAATTAAATTTAAAACCTAAGAATAATCATAGAAAGTTGAATAAAATTAAAATAAAGAAAAATTCATCTATACATGAAACATAAAATTTCAAACAAAACAAAAAAAAATTAAATGAGGTAGCCATCATATTTATAAATTGCATATTTATTTAGTTGAATTTTGCTTAATTGAGTCAATACATCTCTTAGCAAACTGGCGAATGTTTTGTAATAAAAAAATTATGTTTATCGTTATGTTTATTGCAGATAATGTTCCGCTAATATAATACCACCATGAATAAGTCTGTATAGAGTGGAAATATCGCAAATTGTGTGCCTATTTTTATGCGATGCTATATTAAAGTGCCTTGTAAGCATGATACAATTTGAAGAATATTTATGCAAACAATTGACCGCACAACCACTTCATTATTCCATGTATTTACACAAATTTAAGTGTAATAAATAACTAATGCTGCGATTATTATCATCAGCCATTCATCCGCAATTGAACGACAACTTAGATTCGAATCGCACGGTAGGAAGTTTGTTCGTGCTGCCGAGCGACAAGATGAACACTAATGTATTTCCTCCAATGCTAATGGCGCTAATGGCTGGGGCACAGTTTATTTCAAGCTAATGTTAACTTAAGAACACTATTTGTATATAAATGTTTCAATGAAGATTTTAATTCGATTGCGGTTATTTAATCTGAGTGCTATATTAAGAACAAGCACTATGAGTACTAAATGCACCAAAGCTCTCTGGATTCTGCGCCGAGCATAAGATTTAGATCAGAATAATAAAGTTGAATAACGTTCGCATTGATATTTGAATATACAACATAAAGTCGTAACTAGGCGTAAGTCGTAAACAATTAAAACAATATTGTGTTTATAAGTAAAGTAAGCAATAATCTAGGGATTAAATATCATGTGACCGCGTAGTAACTTATATTATGCTTCCTAATAAATATTTGTTGACACATACAACAAACAATTTTTATATACAAGAGTAAAACGCATTAAAGTCTATAGTAATGTTTTTGAAAATGCATTATTTGTATGTTTTAAACATGTATCTGTCTTTTAAAAAAAATATATTTAATCATTCCTTTAGGTACATAAATTAATTCATGTTTGTTGTTTAAGAATATTGATCCTAATCTGCTTTTAATCGTATCAGCCGTACCAAAGATACAGCTCTTTTTAACAAAACTATAAAAAGAGTTAAAGACGGTAAACTTTTGCATGTTTTTAAAACAATAATTATATTATTTTAAGAAATAAAACGGGAGAAAATTTAGTTTACTTTCTTAAAATCTGCAGCTTAGCGTTCTATTCTATATAACAAAGTTAGAAGTTGATTCTCGATGATCCTCGTTTTCAATCAAAACCTCACCTTTGGTAAGTTTTTAATTAAAACGATACTTGGTTCGAATATTGCATCAACTCATTATCCCACAACGTAATGTTTTTGAAAATGCATTATTTGTATGTTTTAAACATGTATCTGTCTTTTAAAAAAAATATATTTAATCATTCCTTTAGGTACATAAATTAATTCATGTTTGTTGTTTAAGAATATTGATCCTAATCTGCTTTTAATCGTATCAGCCGTACCAAAGATACAGCTCTTTTTAACAAAACTATAAAAAGAGTTAAAGACGGTAAACTTTTGCATGTTTTTAAAACAATAATTATATTATTTTAAGAAATAAAACGGGAGAAAATTTAGTTTACTTTCTTAAAATCCTCATAATTATCGTTAGAAATATAACAATTGTTAACACGAATAAGGTAGAACATAAGTAGGTATAATTCTGTTCTAACAATTTCCTTTGTTAAGAAATAAAATGATGTCCTAAAAATAGACGGGAATAAAACGTTGGAGTTTGTTCGACAATAAACACGTAGCGATATCGGTGCTCGGCGGGGCTCTCGGCCTCGCCACTCGAACCGTAAAATGAGGTTGCTGCCATCCCACCAAAACAGCTCAAATATTTCATTGTCTATCTGAGCAGAATCCACAACTGCAAAGGATTAACTTACGTAACTGTTAGCAGTCCTTCCCCGTCTGGTTTTAATACGGCTTCAGAACATAACTCCCTTTGTAGATGTTCCAGTAAGGTGTAATTGCATTTTCATCGAGGTCAATTTCAAATAGGGCTCCAGTGGCACAGTAAAATCCTTTGTTTTCTCTGTTTCATTCTGTTTATTTAAATATAACATTCCTTATCCTACTTTCCACTCAAATAAATTGTTCTAACAAACCTTTGCTTTTTATAATGGACATATTTCATTACAGACAATGGCTGTCAAATAAAACAACAAGTAGCTACTTCGTCATTCAAATTATTTGCTTTTCGGTTATTATTGTTTTAGTTCCCTTTATCAAACTGAATGTAAATATTAATAGATTGCGACAATGTTTGCAACTTTTAAGCCCACAAAAAGATAGGTAGGTAAATGTTTGAAGATTTATCTGTAGGCCTGTCTGAACGAACGGGCGTTTATGCGCGCTTGTTTGTGTGTGTGTGTTTGTGGGGCTACGTACCCGTAGGACCTCCTAGTTTGGACCTCGTCTACAAAGATGACCCTTTGGACCCCTTTGTACCGTTTGGACCTTCGAACTTGGATGTTGTCTATACTTGATTACCTATTAGACCATCTATTAAGCAACGTGTTCTATTGGACCTCATTCACATGTCTTCGTATAAAAAGCTAAAATACACTCGCGCACAAAAGTGACACACCTTATCAAAAATATAACACTACAATATAAATCAATGTTTTAATCAAAAATATTAAAGATCACAACGTTATGTAACAAGTAAAATCACATATTCCAGTTACATTTTTCTAATTTGACAGATCTTCAAGACCGTATCCATAAAAATGCATGCAATATATTAATTTAGAATGTTTATATCACATTTTGAAAGAAAGAAACACTGATATAATAATGTAAGTAAATCTAAATCTAAATTGTAGGCCGTAGCAACTGAATTGGTGAAGATTGGTTTTACAGGCAGCAACTTGATTAAATTTGTAAATATAAGATATCTTTGAATTTTACCTACATATTTGTAAATCACCTTTAAAGTAATCACAGTCTTACTCTCGTAGATTTTTTGTAAATTTAAAATAATGTATATAAGTAAAATTAAGTATATAAATAAATAATAAATATATTATAATTTTGTAAATCACTGATCAAATGTTAAAATCAGTCTTATTTTACCCATGTAAACTAAGTACACTTAATAAAATTATCATATTTTATTATCATAAATCTCGCAGATAATTATAATAAAGTATCGTTTTGCCTTACATTAAGATAAGCTTTTCAAAAACAAAAATGTTATTAGCTATAAATACAGATCAATCATTAAAATCACAGTATTATCGTACAATTTAACTACACAAAATTTGTTACTAAAACCTAAGAAAACTGATCCTATTTGTACATGGGGTTTTTTAAAATATTTATCCATTACACACCTGTAAATTTTCAAGAAACATAGTTTTCACTATAATTTCTTGTGTTTCTTCTACTGACCACGGATTGCTGTTTGTTGTTAGTGTGCCTGTATTCGCTTATGCTATTTCGCCTAATTATTAGAATTCTAGTTAAACATTTTCAACACAACTGTATCTTTTTTTACTAAAATAACGCCCGGCAAATACTAAATAAAAACATATTTTATTAAGGTCCAACAGGTATTAGAATAGAGGTCCAACAGGTTCATCTTTATTAGTTTTAATTTTGAAGGTCCAAAGGGTACTAAAAGAGGTCCAATGGGCGCATTGTTTATTATATTTTAAAGAAGGTCCAAAGGGACTTAAAATGAGGTCGAACGGGTACTTTTGCGATAGAGGGTCTAATCTTGTAGGTCCAATGGGTACGCAGCCGTTTGTGGGCGAGCGCAGACTCGCGGCATTGTAGTGTTCAAACGGTTCTATCGATTTCAATGCGTTTTACTTAAACAAACTAGCGATTTTTATCATGTATGTGCGTTTAAGTAAATCTATGCAGCCGTACACATGTCATACATAGGTCTTTATTTTATGAGAAGTCAGATAATTAGACACTATGATATTTAAAGTAATAATGTAGTTACTGCATATAAGAAAATCCTTTAGATTAAAGTACAGAAATCCCATTTCCAATACCCTTTCCCCTTGATTTTATCATGGTATAAAACGTCACATTCCTATCACAGTCCACTCAGATAGAATACTATTTGAAAACATGAATGCGGAATGGTCTTCAATTATCAGATGTCGGGCGTAGTGGAACAAATGCCACTTGTGATTCAATTGGACCGCCTGCTGTTATAGCTACAATGGCATTTCAATTTTGTGCTCACTTGACTCATTTTTATTAAGAAATTTCCAATCGTAATTGTACATCATCATATTTAAGAGTTTTGCTCTTGTCGGTGGAGCTTCTTCCAATCGTCTCAGCTTTCGGCGAGCGTTTTGACTTCTTGATACGACATTACATTTAAGTTTTCTTTTATCTGATCCATATAGGTCCTTCTTGGCCTTCCTCGTCCTCTCCTTGCCTCTATTTTGCCTTCAATAATATTCCTCATAAAGGTGTCATGACGTATCAAGTGCCCTAACATCTTTCCTCTTCTATTTTTTATGGTTCTTAATATGAATCGTAATTATACACGCGGCTACACATCAAGCTATACATTTCCAATATAAGCTGACCTCGAATTGTATGGAAGTCCTATACAACGCGAGATCAGCTTATACTGGAAATGTATAGCTTGATGTGTAGGCGTGTGTACTACAGTCTAGTAGTACTAAATCTGATGAAGCAATGAAATGTTCAAACTAACTGTAAACGATAAAAAAAGCAAAACAGAGTCAATAATCGATAATGTGGCGTCTGACTTTTGTTAGAATGCTCGAAGTTTAAGTGGTATTAAAAAGTAATCTTCTTATTCTTTCGAATCAATGTTTCATCAGAAATGATTAATTAAAGTTATTATTAACTAAAACGACCTAGACCAGTAAGTGGCTGCATTTACTGCATTGGGGGAGGCCATCATGAGATCTTCCAAAGTGCAAGTATCGGGACATGAAGAACACGCAAGAGCATGCGGCATCGACTGTACCAGTATCACTATAGTGACATTGAGTCTCATTCGTCTCAAAAGTAATAAATAATAATAATAATAATAAATAATAAATTTTTATTCAAGAAATAATGTGTACAAAATTATATTTACTTAATTTAAAAATAATTAATACTAAGCTATTGACAAATATTCTCTTTAATCGTAAACTGACATTGGTATAATAGTAACCACCGAATTTAAAACTCTATTAAGTTGTAATAAGAGCTAAAATGAATTATGTACACACGCTATGACTGATTAAGGTTAATTAGGTACATTTAAATTTTGCCCACATCATATCACATTGATATCCCCCGATTGTAAGGAATACCTACTTAATACGAATTCTAATATTTCCCGCTAACATAGTTGGTTTGGGCGCGAATAGGTAACTCAGAGAAAATAAGCGACTCGTTAGAACCTGACGGCCAATTGACGCGTATGATGTGCAGTTTTGGTAGTTTGACTGTTGAGATAATGAATTTATTCAGCACTCGGGTGTTAACATACACTTGTAGTTGTCAAGTTGAGATAAAATGACATTTTAAAATAGGTATATATAAAAACGACATACAGTCTAGTCCAGAATATATGTATAAAAACATATAGATAACCTTTCCCTATCCGTAGTCGGTTAAAAGTAAACTTTCGCGTTCAAATACTCGATACATGGACAACATATTTTTTTTATTTTAATCTCTACTATACTACTGTACTGTTTCAAAACAAAATATTTGATTTTAAAATATAACTTACAAATTCGATGAGTCTTGTTGATGATTTTTTTTATACATACAGTCTATTCTTACAGGAAAAGTATCGTATAATTTATGTTCAAATTTAAAGCGAGTTGTATCTTTTTTTTAAATAGGTTACGGTACAGTCCTTTTAACTATCTAGAACATTATTATGTTAGAATAATAATGGCAAACTCTGCCCTCCTTAGATAAAAAAATATATAAATTATAATAACAAATTTGGACCGATAGTATAATTTTTAATATACGACAAAATTAATTCATTATTAGGCAAATATTGCGGAGGTATTGGTGATCCATGGGCGGCGGTGATCACTTACTATCAGGTGACCTACATGCTCGTTTGCCATACTATTACATAAAATAAATTGACACCTTGGTACTTTTATTTTTAATTTGAAATCTGCAACACCCCAACATAAATTTTCTGTTAATATTAACTGAGACCCCTTGTTATCAATTTGTACCTTTCTGTACTTTCCAAACCATTTATATAAGAAGGTTCAATTTATTTTCCTAAATTAGGTAAGTAAGCCTTTTTTACATTTACGTTACCACGTTAGTATAACGACCTACAATTTAAAAACATGTTTCTAACTTAAATTACTAAACACCTCTATACAATACAATACAAATATGATTTATTTCATCTCCACAAATTACATGATATTAACATGAAACAAATAAAGTTAACAAAATGTATGAAGTTGCAATTTGTGAGGAATCTGGAGTCCAAACTACGCCAAGGCCTGTATTTTGGCACTCCGGGCCCCCCGAAACCTAGTACATTATACTAATTTGTCAGCAAGATACTTTTATATTACTTATTTAGCTATATATAAATAAGTTAATAAGCCTCAGTAAGCGTGTGTGTGTGTGTGTGTGTGTGTGTGTGTGTGTGTAAGTGTGTGTCCAAGCAGTGTATTCCAGGCTTGGATTTGAGTTCGGGAATATTCAAAAATATTTATATACTGCATTGTGAGCTTGACAAGTATAAGTGTATGTGATAACTCAATTACGGAATGTATTTCATTATTTTAATTTCATAATTTCTCGATAATCTTCATATAAGTTGGTCAAGTACTATCAAACCTTAGTAAGTTACATTTTACTAGGTCTGCAAGGCATTCTGCTGCTTGTAAATATTGAGCTGCGTGTAGTTAAGCAGTTGTCTATACTTTTGCATGGATTTCAATGGGACATTTGTATTTATCACTAGCCGTACCCGCGGTTTTACCCGCGTTAAAATTTATAAATTATAGCTTATGTGTTATTTGGATGTATAAGCTATATTATTACAAAGCTTCATCAAAATCCGTTGGGTAGGTTTTGCGTGAAAGAGTAACTAACATCCTTACATCCCTCCATACTTACAAACTTTCGCATTTATAATACTAGTAAGATTTTAACATGGCGTGTCCGATTTTTATAAGTACAGATATATACACTTCGGAATATACTATACCACTGTGTCAAATTTGAAGATGATCAGTTCTGCCGTCCAGGTGTAGTACGATCAGGAACGAACCATATTAGTCTCCGTAGAAAGAGCTTCGTTTATACTCAGCTCAAAAACTGCTCTCCATTGTAACCCTAAAATTATATTCATATTTATCATTTGTACAAATACGAACGAACGTAGGTAATTCACATTGCAACACCTACTTAAACAATAATACATTTCATATTCATTATTGACTTGAGTACTTTACAAGAATTGTTGTTATTCTGTTATACTATTACGTTCATACTTGTTTTTATAAATATACAGCTCAAACCTTTTTGGAATGTGAAGTATATTTCAAATTTTATTCGGAGAAGTAGTTCCTCAAGGTGGTCCCACGATGTTGTGAGGGTCGCGGGAACATACTGCATGCGGGTAAGTATTTAGTAGACAAGCCGAGCCATTGAGGAGCTCCTCGGGGATGTCTTTGTCCAGCAGTGCACATCTTCCGGCTAAAATGATGATTGGCCTTGGCTTGCAACCTATATCTGGAGTTTATTGTACAAAATTTTGTAGCGAATTTTCGTATGATCAAACGCTTTTGGCATTCCTACTATTGAAACCGAATAAAACGCTCACTTGATCGCCCTCAAAATATACCCTAGGGGCTTTTGCAGCTGGATTTTCTAGTAGCAATTCTCTCAATTTATGAAGATCTTAATGTATAAATAAAATAAAAATGGCTTTTAATCATGTAGACTACAAAAACGCATTGACTTATGAATAGTGAGCATGTTAGTAGTAATATAGTTAATATACTTCTTTCAATTACAACAGATTATCTCTTGGTACATGTACAGACGCCAGCACATCAAGCTACCCCCAATCTGTCAAATTTCCCCAATCGAAACTGAACCTTATGCTTTTGTGATAAAATTGAAAATCTATAAAATAAATTTTACTGATCGGGGTAGCTGGATGTGCTGGCGTCTGTACATATTTGCGGTTTATATCAAATCATTTATAATTAACATTTAAATTGCAATAGTAATGACATTTAATAACATTTAAATGATAATATTTTGAAGTTATGGTCAAATGGATACAAATTGTAGGTTTAAATCATTTTAACCGTAAAAATTAATAGTTTTAGATATATTTTACTAAATCGTGTCTGAATTATTCTATAAATATTACGGTAAGTATTCGACATTATTATGGCGGCCTTGGGTTTATGACGACAGTCCGCTTTAATGCTGCCACGGGAACGCGGGTATGCTGCTCCGGTGCCCCCTTTTGCGCCGTGTCCAAGATGGTCGGGACACGTACCCTGGGAGGGCTCGTGATTGCCCTCGCCTATTGCAGACTCCTGCCAGTCCGGCACAGCGACTGTGCTACAAACAGATTTCTGTCTTCCCGCAGCTGCTTGTTCGTGGTGGCAGTGAAGGACACTTCTCACACTGCCGCCGCAGCCCCGAGGGGGGCAGCATCGCATACATGACTGATGGCGACGAAAGATCCCGTCTAATCACAGCAACTAGGCTTCGTCTCTCGGCCTCGCAGGCCGGGCGCTCCTCCAGCGTATGCTGGGCAGAGTCCAGGTCGCTCCTACAATGGTGACAATGTGTCGTCACTTCTCACTATTTGGCTCAGATACTCACCTAAACACCCATGTCTGATGAGTATCTGAGTCCGACTGTAGGTGACGTTACCGCCCTTCAGTCCCACCCAGGCCTCAAGGTGAGCCAGGATAGCACCGATGGCACGTTGGCGCGCCTTCTGGCGCAACTCAAACCGTACACGCCACTGTGTTAGTACGCGCCGGTGTGCATCCCGTCTATACTCAATGAGCGTCCGGTCTGGTGTTTTAATCCGGATTACGTATTAGACATTATTATAAAAAAGATGATTAACCACAATCATTAAATCTACCTAGAACAGATAAAAAATAATACTTACCTAAAGCGTGATTGTATATTCATATAACGAATGTAAATAACTGATATGAAATTTAAGGTGAGTTCGCGAATAGAGCGTAGTCCGTGAACATGTTTGGTGGAATCGTGCAGTTATTGCTCGCGTTTGTGCTGTTGTGTTTATTCCTATTATATTTATTCACAAACCGCAACTATGGTTACTGGAAGCAACGTGGGATACCCTACGAAAAACCGACAACATTTTTTGGCAACCTCACCTTTGCGATGAGAAAAAGTAACTGGGATTACTTCAAGGAAATACAAGAGAAATACAAGAAGTACGACTATTTGGGAATTTTTCTAGCGTGGAAGCCCACCCTTTTAATACAATCAAAAGAGCTTGCTAAAAATATTTTAGTAACAGACTATGAATATTTTCGAGACAGACACATTTACGCAAGTTTGGAAACTGACCCAATGGGCTCTCTGAACTTATTTATGGTCAAGGTACGTAAATTGTATAAAGTTTTCATTATTTTTCTTACGTATTTAATTATGATTTATTAGATTGAAAAGAACATATGTATAACATAGCCGTTTAAGTTCTGAATCATATTTATTATTCCATATAATAATAGAGATGGTTGAGGGTACATATCGCTGAAATGCTGGCTTTTATTATTATTTTTCTCTACTAATAAGCCATTAGATAGAAATATATTATTGAGATAATTAGCCAAAATGCTCGAAGGCCATAATACTACCAATAGCAATTAGAGGAACGCAAAAAAAGGTTAAATATTTTCTGTTGTAATTATCGTACATACTGGTCACGAATATTATTAAATCTTAAAAAACCAATGTCTTGGAGTTTATGATTTTCGAATTTCATTTGTTTTTCATACTGGGCAAAAATTTCTTACTTCGAATATTTAACTTTAAATTTAGGTTTTGTTTTCATTTTTACTTTGAGTTTTTTGTTTTTGGTGTTAAGTGTGAGTTGTTGCCAGATCTAAACGCCACCCAAGTTGCTAGGACTCTTACTTTAATTGAAACTGGGCACACCTTCAAATATGTGGCCCAAATATTAGGAATATCAAAATATAGTACACCGAGTTGTCAAGAGGTATCGACAGACCGGACATTATACGAGACTGGCAGGACGAGGACAGAAAAGAAACTCCACAATTGCCGGTCTTGCGCTATTCGCATCTAGCAGTTTCCAGCGACCCGCACAAGATCATCGGTCCATCTTGTAGGACGCCTACCCACGCTGCGTCTTCCCGTTCGTGGTCGCCACCCGAGAGCCTTTCTGCCCAAATGACCGTCGACTGATGTATAATTGATTATTTTATTTTTTATTTTAATAGAGTCCACTGTGGAATCAAATGAGGACGGAAATATCACCACTGTTTACGAGTTTCCGGCTTAAAGGTCTGACTGAGCTGATGAACATTAACTCCACAGAGCTAGTGGACAGGATACGAAGAGACCACGTGGAGGACCAAAAACCTGTAAATCTGAAGGTAGTGTAAATAATCAATCCTACAAATATTATAAAGGCGAAATGTTGTGAGTGTGTGCGTGTGTAAGTGTGTATATTTGTTACTTCTTCACGTCTAAACGGCTAGAGTGATTTAATAAAATTTGTGTATGGAGTTTAGCTGACACCCTGGATTAACACATAGGCTATCATTTATAACGTTTAATGGGGGTAAAACTGCGGTACACAGCTAGTTATAAATAATATAATTTCAATCAATCTTCTTCCATAGCTTTAGGGCAGAGGGCGAAAGATTTTCATAGGTCATCTTTTTCGCTCTTTATAACGCATCTCTATATATGTACCTATATATTGTAAATTAAACTTAATATTTAGTTACTGTATTATTTTTCGCAATCTACCAATACCAAGCAATTAATTAAGCTCACACCTCGAAGACAGGTTGTCGAATGATTAAATAATTCTCTGCAGCCCATCAACTTCTTGATTCCATTTTATTATTATACTATACCCCAGGGTGCTGACAGTCTACTAACTATAATAAGTCCAAGAAATGTGCATATATAACAACCAAATGCGTTTTTTTAACTTATTCGCTACATTTGTAGTTTGTATGTAACTACAAATATGCAACATTTGCAGTTAAGTGCAAACTTTTTGATTGTACTGTTAATTCCTTCTCAATATACGATTAGTAATATTTCAAATTTGATTCGATTTTGATTCGAAGTAAAGAATAAGAATAAAAAAACAGTATATAAAAAAACGACAATTATTTCCGTTTATTTAATTATTTTAAAGCTCATTTCGTAACATAATTTAATAGAAAACGGACCCTATAAATAATTATGGCGGTGGCCTTGCCAGAGATTTTCCGATACTTATTTGTCCGGTTATGCGTAAAGAATTTTTAGGTAAGGGCCTCCTCTCACAATCTCACAAAACAGGTTGGCAGACTTCGCATGCTATCAAAAACATTGTGAAGAACTCTTTGCACGTTGAACAATAACATTGATTGTTACTGTTCAACGTGCAAAGAGTTCAACCATTGTTGATCAACGGTTGAACTGCAGGTTGACTCATGATGTTGTTCTTCACCGTTTTAAGTACGAGGCAAGGCAAGCCAAGGCAAGGTTTGAACTTGAGACCACTAAGTCCAATATTCTTACCATGGCACAATGTCGCATCGGCTAGCTCGTATCGAATGTTAAAACATAAAAGTCAGACAGGAAATTCAATGCAAAAACAGAGAGACTCCGTCACTAATGACACCAGAAGCGTAAAGAAAATAAATAATGATAAGTCAACGTCAGAACTCTATTAAAAGTTGTATGAGTTATTTTCTATTGTGAAAACTGTTTAACGATCGAACAACTTGTTTTTATCTACTACTAATGCCGCGGTCTATCTTTTAGTACAAATCACCTTTACTAGACACAGATTACTAATAGTTACACACTTATTATTATTTATCGTATGGGCAGTGGTTACCCTAGTGTCAGTGTAGTTCAAACCGCCCATTAGGCCTCTGACATGGCTTAATGACTGTTGCCTAATGGCTAGAATTGGGACCGACAGCCGTGCCCTCCGAAGCACGGAAATGCTCAGAAATTTAACCATTTTGACAGTCCCATCTATGGACTGACCGCGAGGCTAGTTGCTTGACCTCGCCGATCAATTACGTACCGGTAAGAGCAGATGCTCTCACCGGCCAGATCGCTATGAGTGCCAGCGCATAGTTACACACTTTAGGTTACACTCAAATATATACGCTGTATTCACATACCCGAGGCTATTTACCTGGTATTACCTGGTAGCCTAATCAAATCAAAACCTAAAAAAACTATGATGATGATAACCGTTGCTATATAACAGCAAGTAAAACTATTTAAAACCACTATTGGGTAAGATGATAGACGGAAGTATGAATCCTGATATTTTAGCGCAAGTAGAATCAGAGCAACGTATTTTACAGATCATTAACAATACGTCGGAAATCTATTGAGAGTATAACGTTGGTTCAATTGCACTGGAGTTTGACGATAATGACGTAGAAGATCTGGATGATAATGTACTTCTGGACCAAACCCTCGTGTTCTACGATGCTTGTTCTAAGTTATCTTATAAAAGATTATAGTATAGTCACCGTTATCAAAGACTTCTTCATCGGCGAAACAAAAAGCAGATGAAAAGAACATTAACAGCTCACATATCAGGTTCTCCACCAGACTGTACGAATATAGAGGCTGGCCAAGGACTTGACGTTCAAACGCAAAATTTAGATACTTAATGATGAGGAGTATCCGAATCACCCCCATGTATGTTCTACGATTTTGCCTAGTTTTCGAGACATTTTTTTAATGATCTTTTTTGTAATTTTCACCTAACATTAGTTTTCGATTTTATCTCGTTCTATTGAACATTTCTGGTTCAGTTTTTTGTGATAGCTAATTCGCATAGTTTAACCTAACACCCTAAAATATATGGTAGAACTAATCATTGCAGAACTGAGTTAGAATTTATTCGAAAGTTCAAAATTAGGTTTTGAACACAGGACTCATAAATTTTCAAAGTATCAAAAAAAAATGCAAAGTCGTAGAACACACATAGATACTTTGTGATTCGGATAATCCTCATCATAAAGTATCGTAATTTTGCGTTTGAACGTCAACTCTTCGGCCACCCTGTATATTATGCCGAGCCTTCAACTAGTAAAAATACGTTTAGATAAAGACATGAACAACCGTCAACCACCTGTGAATTTTGAGGTATCAGACGTTGAACTGAGTGATGCTGATCCGTCTTATAATGATTCATCGCTACGACCCCCTCTAAGGATATCAACCATCAAGTCTGACAGTGCGAAAGATGTTAACGTTACAATTGTTTTCTCTGAATGACTTCCACAGTATAAAAAATCTGGTCAGCGTCTGCGGAATCCAAACCAATGGAAACAAAATATCGTTAAATCACTTCAGAATAGCGGAAAAGCCTACTTTACTTTATTGCACCGGTGAGAACCGTATCAAGAGCGACGCTGTAAAGATTATACAACGTACGTGGGAGGAAGTTTCGCTGAAAGCGAACCGTACGTGATCGAAAAGGTTCGAGGATGTGAGGATGAACTCCCTGTCTGTGGCGAGAGGAGCGATAATAGAAGATAGCCGTAGGCATCCAATCAAATAATTCCTCTGAACACATCCCATTATATAGACGATAGAACACAGAGAGAGAGGCAAAGTCTCTGTTAGACTTAAGGGTTCAATGTGTCTATATAGCTTAGGATCGTCGATAATACTCACAGGGCGTCTTTGGACTGAGTCAAGAGGCCCAAGCTGGTAAGCTGGTGCCCCCGCCCACAGATTACAACAGTACTCCATATGGGGCCGAACTTGTGCTTTATACAGCAATAGCCTTTGCCTTGGAGTGAAATACTGTTTCGCCCTGTTAAGCACACCAAGCTTCTTTCCTGCCAGTTTGGCCTTTGTCCTCAAGGTGGCCACGGAATTGTACGTGTCTAGAGATATCGACACCAAGGATCCCAAGCTTCGCAGAGATGGTCAGGGCTGCGTTTTGAAATTGTGGGGCTACAGCAAATAGGGTTTTCTTAGCGGTGAACACGCAAACTTGTGTCTTGGAGGGGTTAAATTGGACTAAATTCAGTCGTCCCCAATCGCAAACTCTGTTAAGAGCGCATTCGATTTCAGACACATGTTTTCGTCCGCATAGCAATAAATGTTTCCTATGAATAACATGTCATTGATATGCAGCAAAAACAGCGTCGGGGACAGCACAGAGCTCTGTGGAACGCCAGCGTTGATGTCCATGCTATCCGAGCAGCTGCCATCTACAAGGGCTTTTATGCTTCTGTTGGACAAAAAGTTGGCAATCCATATGCATAATCCCTCGGCAAGACCGTATGCTGGCAACTGCGATAGAAGACTCCGGTGCCAGACCCGATCAAACGCCTTCGCCATGTCTAGGCTGATAGCCAGTACCTCACTTTGACTCTCAACGGCCAACGCCCATCGGTGTTTGAGATACGCTAGAAGATCACCAGTTGAGCGACCGTGGCGAAATCCATATTGGCGGTCGCTAACCAGATAGCGTTAACACCACCGCCGGCATGCCGTCTGGCCCGCTCGACTTATGAATGTCTAGGGACCGCAATGCCCGCCGTACATCCCGTCGAGTAATGGAGATTTCCGGCATAGCGGTACCACACCATGGTAGAGTGGGTGGTACGGCGTCACCTTCATTCAAAGTCGAGTTCGAGGCAAAGAGACTTCCCAGGAGATCTTTCTCTTTAGCACTATAGGCCAAGTTACCATCCGGCTTCTGGAGTGGTGGCAAAGATGACTGACAAAAGTTTTTCTCGGCAGCTTTGGCAAGTGATCAGAAGGCTCTACTCCCGAGCGATATTGGGATCTTTAGTAGCACGAGCCGTGGTCCAAGCCTCATATGCAGAGAGCTTTGTTTTTCTAGCCTCTCTGCTAGATTTATTAAACCCCGGCCGCTTTTTAATCCCCACATTGGCCACTAGCCGATTAGGGATCTAACATTCCATCCCCAACACAATCGCTTCGACCACTGCAGTTGTGGAGGATTCTACGTCTATTGATGTGAAACATAGCTGTCACCATTTCACGCAATCCATCCCAGTCTGCTGACTTGTAGTGCCACACATGGCGCCAACCAGTTTCACGGAGAGAGTATGGCCGTTTACTTGGCACACAGGTCCGGACGATGCAGTGGTCAGAAGAACCTAATGGTGCATTCACTGTGATCGAATAACCGTCCGGACCTGTGTGCCAAGCAGTAGGTCTAGCAGGGAGCTTGTATGGTTCTCGGTGTCGGGAATTCTCGTAGGAGCATCGACTAACTGTGAGAATTCATACGCTAGAGCAAATTCGTGAGCAGACCTTCCTGTGTAGTCGGTGGATCGAGACCCGAGCCACTCAATGTGGTGTGCATTAAAGTCTCCTAGAATCACCAGCTCCGCGGAAGGGTACTGCTCAATGACTTTGTCGGTTGTTTGTTGCAGGTGCTCTAAAAGCCTGCCTATGTCCAAGTCACCGCTATGAGACCTGTAAAGGCACGCATAGACCCGGATGAGGTTACCGGAATCTACTCGCACCCAAATAAGGGACAGGTCCCTCTCTTCAAGGCCATTGAGATGACGACAGCAAATATCCTCCCGGACGTACATACATACCCCGGCACGTCGTATAAAGACGTGCTCTAGCTTGTAGCCAGGGTAATGTAAGTAGGATGTGTCGACTGGATATTTACGTCTCCGTAAGGTAAGGGTCGGCTGCGCAGTCTCAAGATGGTGGTGGACTGCGTTGAGGTTGGAGTGAAGTCCCCTTATGTTACAATAGTCCACTTTCAGTGTGGATGGAGATGTCGCTGTAAATCGTCTTTTCCTTTTATTTATAGCCTTTTATTTATATGTATATTTAAAGTTGTGGGGTTTCATGAAAGAAGTCACTGTGCTGACAGCTCAAGGGGCAAAACACGATATTCGACCGGTTGATAGCTGATGTCGGTTCTGCAGTGTATCGGTGCGGCGGAGGGAAGGGCCCCCAGTCCCCCCTGATGCAATAGCCGTGTCCATCCCGGTCTCCTTCTCCGGCACGACTACCATACCAGGGACTTTACACAGGCGGCGGTTCAGCCTCCCAGGGCGGAGATTAAGTGCTCCCTGGGTTCGGGAACTGTACAACCCGCGGGCGGCCAGTAGACAACCGTTTCACTGGGTCTCCCTGGCCGCTGCACCCACACTCCGCTACCGCAAATGCCACAATCGGTTCTACAAACGCCGGTTCCCCACACTG
This sequence comes from Pseudoips prasinana, assembly GCA_951640165.1. NCBI lineage: Eukaryota > Metazoa > Arthropoda > Insecta > Lepidoptera > Nolidae > Pseudoips > Pseudoips prasinana. Next base: position 27,607,181 of record OX621236.1, on the reverse strand, counting down.
CCAAGACTCTCTAGAATTTGCTGCCTAAGATTTGTCATAGAAATTATATTATCCCGCAGTTAAGTTAACTATTTCTTTCATTTTCACGGACTTCTTGATTTGTTTACATAGTTTTCTACACACTAATAAACCCATACTGATTATTAAATGCTAATACAGGCAGGTTTGGCATAATTCGATATAATCGAATGTCGCTTCTTAAAGAATAAAATAATCCCCACTTATACCAGATTTTGAATATGTTCTGTTTAAAATTGGATCTAATGTGGCTACACACGAATGTGGCTACACACGAAAGCCTACCCACGCTGCGACTTCCGGTTTGGGGTCGGTACTTGCTAAGCTTAACCGTAAACAATAATATTTCGTTTTTATTTAAAAAAAACATGTTTTTCTGATTAATTAATTTCAGGAGTTATTTTCAATGTACACATCTGACACGGTTGGATATACCGTATTCGGGTTGAGAGTGAGCGCACTGAAAGACCTTACATCACCCCTTTGGTACATTACTCAACATATGGTCAAGTGGAATTTTTGGAGAGGCCTTGAGTTCACCACAATCTTCTTTGCACCAGATCTAGGCAAATTTTTTAAGTAAGTAAAATATACATTTATTACAATATAAGAATTATTTATTGCTTTTTTTGCTGTCTGGTGACGGCACCCCCCATCTCATCCCGTGGGGCGCGTAGAACTCGTCCGAAGGAACACCTACCAGAGAACGGGCAGCAGCGTTTTTCTGTGGACTATAACCATCAAACTGCGATCGGCAACCCGTCCGCCAAGCGTAGCGATTATGGCATATCCCCCCATTCTTTGGGAAGGCTTTGGTCCAGCAGTGGACGTACTTTGGCTGACATGATGAAGAATTACCAAGGCACCGAAAGGTAAGAGCTATTCAGGCTAGATCATTTATGTAATTATCATTTCAGACAGGTATCGCTCAGTTCGCATTGGTCATCAACATTCTGTTTTCTCGTTTTTGACGATCGTAAAAAAATTGTTGTTAAAATTGGGAGCCTTATTTTATTTTAACAATTATCTCACCAATCAAGCATAAAACTCGCCTGATCATACGGGGCTGCAGTATTGTGTAAGGTGGAGGTACTTTCCCAGCAGACTGCTCTTTGAGCGAACCTTACCTGTCTGTCTCTCATTGCTGACCTTTAAGCACCACCCAGGATTTCTGCCGACGTCATCTGCCTTCTCTTCCCGACTCTATTATAAAAACTCGATATTAAGGCACTGACTGCTTTTTGCGCCAGTTTTTAGCCAAAGTTTTTAGTGTATATAACTCAATAAATGTCAATTTAGTTAGCCTATACAGATATTTTTGAATTATTGAATTATGACTATATTTGCTACGTAGATTTTTTGTATGTTAAATGGTTGCTTTCCTTAATGGGCGCACCCGCACGTAGTATAATTACGTAATAAAGCCATCTCACAAGACGCGTCCAAAAGGTCACTACTATTATTTTATTTATTTACATTATACCCTCTCAGATCACAGACTGAAACATGTCCCTCAATCTTCGAGGTAAGCCCGTTACTTCTTTTGATAGTTTTATATCCTCTCTTTTTTGACCCACACGATTCCACTAGTATAGGCTAAAGCGAAGAAACGAATAAATTGGGTCATGGCAGACAGAATATTAAGTACTTACTATTAGATTAGACATTTCAGACGGCTATGGCAAACAAAGAGTATCATCCGACAATTTACTCCTTTCAAACAGACTCCTAATAACAACACGTCTCTTTCAGTTTCCAGTTTTTCTCAAAGCCCGCTACAGATTTCATTAAGAAGATCTTTATAGACGTCGTGGAGGAACGTAAGAAAACCAACACTAGTAGTGAGAAAGATCTCGTTAACCATATGCTGAAATTTAAAGATAGGCTCCAACTACCTGCTAACTCTGGACCAGGTATATCATTACAATTATATATAACATTATTGCAATTTTCATTTCGATATCTAATTCTTTTGTAAATAAAATGCATCTCACGTTGCCCTCTGGTATTATAGCTTTTGTTATTTTTTATCAAGAGATTATTTGTATCAAATAAATAGTTTTTAGTTTACCCATTACAATCATACAAAAATGTAATCCCTATGTCGCGGGGTACTTTACAAACATATAATAGACGGACACAAATTATATCCAGACTCAGAACAACTATTTATGCGTCACACAACTATTTGTCCGGCGTTGGACTCGAACCCGCGACACGTAGAGGCGGGGCCTCTGTCTTAGCCACACGTGCAGTCAAAATTTTTGACAACAATGATTTTCGGTACTTGTAAATAGAAGTAGTACCTGAGCCGAAGTTCGCATCCGATTAGGGTTCTTACGCGGGTTACTTAGATTGTAGTGTGAGTTGCTAGACGGCTTGATCCCCCGCCCTCCTCTATTGTCCCCTAATGTTGCAGTCAAAGGCTAATTGTAAAAGTCATGTTAAACTAAAATTAACACTAGGGCGCGTGTATTCTGTAAGGTCTTTTATCTATATTTGTTATTGTTTTCAGAATTTGCTGATGATTTAATGTATGCCCAAGCCGCAGTTTTCATATTGGGATCGATAGAAACATCATCCACTACGCTGATAAACTGCCTACATGAGTTAGCATATCATCCTGAAGAACAGGTAATGAATTGGCCACTGTATAGATCATCAGACCCCAAATTTGAATATATTTAGCAATGTACAAAACCCATCAAACCTCAAGAATAGAGTTGACCTGAGATTTCCACATTTTGACAAATGTATACCAAAACCGATTGTTGAAAAAAATTCAATTATATTTCCAAAATCGACTTCAATATTATGTCACATCACAGAAAAACTTTTAAATTTTGTCTGTACCTATCTGGTCGGAAGTATTTTTGTACGTTAATTAAGTGCAACTTTATACTTGTTAGTCCTACAAATATATCAATAACTTCTGTTCAATAGTATTTAAATAAGATATGACTGATTTCTTGCTGTCGATTCCTTCTGTTTGTTTGGGTTCCTTCTCTCTTTTAAACTTAAGTACATGCGAGATGGGTCTGCCATAAGGAAATCAGCAGTATGGAAATGCACGCAGTGCTAATTTATTATGTTCCAATACATTTTTCATAGAATTCGCGATAATGACAGAAAGTCATAAAAATGATTAAAATACAAACTGTTTTAATAAAGACCTTATACCATAAAAGTATTTAATAATATAAGCCCATCGAGTGCGGCGTGGCCCGCCGCCAATTTGCAGAAGTAGTTCCTTAAAGGGATGTCTCTTTAAGGAACTACTTCTCAGACAGACTTCACAGACACCAGCACATTCAGCTACTCCAATCTGTCAAATTTATTTTATAGATTTTCAACTTTATTACAAAAGCATAAGGTTCACTTTACAATTGGGGAAATTTGTCAGGTTGGGGTAGCTCGATATGCTGGCGTCTGTAGCGTACCGTCGGAGTTTCTGCACTCGCGGGCTTACTTTTCAAGCAGCTTATAGTTATATCTGTCACCCAAAATCGACTAGAGCATTAAAATTTTCCAGAATGTGTTCCTAGATTTATTGGTATTAAAGAAGGCTGTAATCTTTAGTAATGTGAGTTGACTTTGGTAATAATAAGGCCAGAAGACCTTGTAATGTCTCGGAGCAAATTAAATTTTACTCGAACGTGGCCTAAAAATCCTCCGGCCTGTAACGAGATCCCAGAGACGGTCCATAGATAACATATTGTTACTATTTTCTTAAAGTCGAAAGACACACAAAATTGTACCTAAATAACATCGTTTTCCTGCCTCTAGCACCTGTATCTTGCAAAAGTATATTCAAATAATTAATTTCATAGCTCTCATTATTTTATAGAAAATATACAATTTGGTTCTTATGTACTTAGGTGGTTTGTTATTTAAAAAAGATTATTCACATATATTTGTGTACAGGAGCGGCTGCATGAAGAAATTACGGAATTAATGACGAGGACTGGAAAAGATGTATTAGACTTTGATAATCTATTAGAACTTAAATATCTTACTGCTTGTATTCACGGTGAGTATATTAGTATTATTAGGTGAAAAACTTGTTAAATACAATGTGCCGTCTTATTTTAATATAAATATGTGCGCCAAAAGTAGGGTTCCAAGTCACCTAGTTAGTAGGAAATGTTGAAACTACACGTCTCCCAACTCCATCTTGCATCTTGGATTATCATTTCACTAGCTGTGCCCCGCGGTTTTACCAGCGTTATATTTTATAAATTATCACAGATCTTCCCCCGTAGGTAATAGCGTAATAATATGTTTAGCCTACATGTTGACCCGACCTCTTAGTGATATTCATTCTTGAAGTAAATATATGCAGTACTTTTTGAGTTTAGCCCGGACATACATACAAAAATTCTAAAAACTATATTTTTGACTACGATATCGATTGTAGTTTACGCCCCAAGTATCCTTTTTGCTAAATATTCAATGTACAGTTTTTCCTTTCCTACAATTTGTTATATTTATAGATAATTGTTATTCGAGCAGTGCATTTACTTTTTACAATCACTTGTAATTTTTTTAATATCTAAAATCGCTGGAAATTTTTCTATTAACTCATAATTCATTCAACAAACTCTCTTGGTAGTGCCTGGTCAATAGACTTCAGTTTTTGACTTTTCAGCAACACTCTTACAAAGGGAATTGTGTTGTCGACGAATGTACGCCTAGAGTTTTTAAGATAACTAATAAATTGGAATTGCAAAATTTAGTGCGCCTGAATTTTTATTATTAAGCTTTTAATAATTATTGCGCTCAAATCAGTATCCTGTCCATTTTTCTACGAGATTACCGCACAGAGGTTCCAAAACATTTTTAGAACGAAGTTCTCACGAAAAGTTGTCACGACACTTTTTGCAGCTGTGCGGCGTGCGCATGTTTCTCTGTCTGTCTCTCTCTTATAGAAAGCAAGCCAAATATTTTCATTTCTATTTCGCATTGAACAGTGTGGTGTCGCGAAGATTATTTTTGTTGAGTGTATACAGGTTTTTAATAATGAGAAATAACTTCGTTCCATCCGGGTGTCCCTTGACACCTCTCAAGTTTTTATTTTTAAAATAATGCCTGTCCTTGAGAACTTGTTGCTGTATCGTACTTCATAACCGGATTTTTTAACTGGTTCGGTATATTTTTATTTTGTTGAGACCCTAACTATTGGACGTCGTCTTAAAAAAATATTCGATAAGGCGAATCTGCATAAATATGGAATATTTTTTAAATTATCTTTTGTATTAAGCTGCGTGTATAGAGTTTCGAACTCAATGACTATTCAACGAATGATGCTGAATATAAACAAATTACTCAAATTATTAATATTTCAGAGACATTAAGAAAGCATCCTCCTAAAGCGTACTTGGACAGACTATGCTCCAAACGGTACAAATTAAATGACGAGGTGGTGATAGAACCGGGTACCCCAGTTTTTGTGAACGTGATGGCCTTACACTACAATGAGGAGTATTACCCCGAACCGGAGCAATGGCGACCTGAGAGGTTCAATAACTCATCAGACAGTAATAACAAGGACTTCACGTTCCTACCATTTGGAGAAGGACCACGATTTTGTATAGGTAGATATTCTTTTTCTTAATCTAATAACTCGCCTAACAAACATAAGGTTACCGTAGCCAGTCCGGCTTACGCTAAAGTGGCTCACGCTGACCAGACTTCCACGGAATTCTATAAAGTGTGTATCTCAAAAATGTTACCCGAAGTGATATAATGAGAACCTTAAAAAACTATAAGTAGAATGTAATAATACCGTCGCAAGGACTAGGATGCATTTTATTTACCGCTTATCTTCTGCAAGTTACATATCTTCCCGAACGTATTCAGACCGGTAATGGCATCTGTCTATAAGCTTCACTGAATATTTTAGAGACCTTGGAGGAGAAGCGTAACAAGGGTGTCGGACGTAGGCACCCTGTGGATTTTGATAAGCGCATTCATGAATATTTTAAGTTTAGTATAAACCTACGGGATTAGTAACTATTAGGTGTAAATTTTCAATTGAAGTTTATAGCATTATTCTTCACAGAAAATAAATTAAAACTACTAAAACTAAAGAGATCAGTTAGTTAAAGATATACTGTAATGGATGTAATTTGTGTCCGTCTTTTATATGTTTATAAAGTACCCCGCAACACATGGACTATTTCCCTAATGAGGGCGGTATATTTAAAAAATAAAACAAAAAGACAAGTAGCAAAAACATTAAGTACCTCAGTAAAAGATATACGATAAACGAAAACAGAATGGTTATGGTGTAATATAAATATTGAATAAAGTTAGAAAACGCCAATAAATTGATGAACTGCTGCCTAGATGAAATGTTAATGAAAAGGTCACATACTTAAAACGCCATTCTAGATAAATTTCATTTTATGAAATAGTTAAACTAAACATATATTTAACAAGATATATTGACTCACGCCTATTTCCCAGAGTAGTAGGCAGAGACAACGGATTTCCATTTGTCACGATCCTTGAACCCTTTTTTGCCTCGTTAACTCTCATTATATTCTTCATACATACTTACAGATATTTTATTACAGGTAAACGGTTAGGTATGATGCAGATCCGCGCAGCTATGGCTCAAATGGTGTCGAAGTACAGGTTCGAGCCGGCAGAACCCTACGTCTTGAAAGCTGACCCTTACGCCGTGCTCTTAGCCCCGAAAAGTGGTGGAAAAGTTAAATTCATTCCGCGCTCAAAGAAATGACACGTATTGGTATTAAAAAAATACAATAAAATTAATAGTAGGTACTTATACTGTTTCTTTTTGTTTTATTGCAACAGTTTTAGTAGATACTTAAATGAAATATCAAAATCATATTTGGAATTCTGCTGTTTTGTGAATTCTCTTAGACCATCTATTTTTAACTTCCAAACTAGCAATCCATCCTGAATAGGCAGATAAAATATTATTAAAATTTGTTACAATTGTCCCAAATATTCCATGCTCGTGGAGAGATCCTGTGAAGCCAAACAATGTCAACCTATTGTATTAATTTCCCGTGCATGCACTTAAAATAAAACTGTATCATTATCGGGTCTGGATTCTGAATGAATCTTTCTCATTCTATACGACAAACGAATTCAAATTTATTGTGATACTCAGAAAGATTTTACCAAATGAATACCCATTTGGTCTACACTATTATTCGGAACTGTTTTGTTTCCAAATTTATTAATGTTCTACGTTTCTGCCAACTATTAAAAGGTGGGGCACAGCGTTCATTAGCTCAAAGAGAAGGCCGACTGGGGGAGTACCTCAGACAGAGAGAAGACATACCTTAATAACTTTAATTTTGTGTTTCCGCGTGTGAATAAGGTTGCCAGAGCTCATAGTGGTGGGGGCTTCCCAAAACCCCTATGAGCTCTGGCAACCTGTTCCATTCCAGTAAACAAGTGTTCAGCAACACTTGTTTCCTGGTCTTTTAAAGACTGGCAACGCATCCGCTACTCCTCTGGTGTTGCGAGTGTCCATGGGCGGTGGTGATCACTTACCATCATGGTGACCCGCTTGCTCCTTTATCGCCACATGACATTAAAAAAGTACGGAAACAGGCGGCTGTTTTAGCTAAAATAGACAGAATTATACGAACACACTAACAAATATTGGAACTAAGTTCCTTATCGCGCGTTGTGAAAGGGGGCTAGATGGAAAAAATTCTTACGAAAAGTTGTCACGACACTTTTTGCAGCTGTGCGGCGTGCGCATGTTTCTCTGTCTGTCTCTCTTTCTCTTTCTTATAGAAACCAAGCCAGATATTTACATTTCTATTTCGCATTGAACAGTGTGGTGTCGCGACGTTTATTTTTGTTGAGTGTATACAGGTTTTTTGTACATAATAAATAATAAGAAATAACTTCGTTCCACCCGGGTGTCCCTTGACACCTCTCAAGTTTTCTTAATTTAGATCTGGATGGCCGAGCATGGCTCCAAGTACTCTTCCTGTACGCCTGGGCGGGCTCAGTATGCGCAAAATCTAATACATATGGCATTGCCGACACTTTTCACCCTCTTCGATGTACTCTAGTGACCTTAAACACGTTTAGGACCACAACACATTCAAAGGAACTGCAATCACAAAGGTATCCTCCTAATCCAATGACACATAAGATGGGTATCCTTAAGTGACCCTCACATTCTATTCATGAAGAAAAAGTCACATACAACCTCGCCCAACCCCACTTACAATAAAACGCCCGTATTTTTGTTACGAGCAAATTGAAAAATATGTAAGTATAGCTACAAACATCACGTAATGGAATTATAACAACGAATTCTTACCTTCGTATACCTGTATAATGGAAGTCGATGCTATAACAATGGACACAGTTACACTGCAAAAACTGCCCTTACCACGTACGTAATAAAGACCCTGTCAAGGCGAAAGTAATAAATAATACGAACAACTAACACACTGCCATCTACCCCAAAAAAGGCAAAGTCTATACTATGGCAATCAGACAACTGATAAACATACTTATTAATTTCTAAATATATAGTAAAGATTAATTACACCTAGACCAATACGGGCCAGTAGGAGTGTTTGGTAGATACTTGCCTTTCACGCCGAAGGTCGTGGGTTCGATTCCCATCAAAGTCATATATTTGTGTGCATGAACATGTATGTTCGCCCTGAATCTGAGTGTAATCTACTATATAAAAATAAGTCGGGTTTTCCTTCCTGACGCTATAACTCCAGAACGCACGAACCGATTTCCACGGTTTTGCATTCGTTGGAAAGGTCTTGGGCTCCGTGAGGTTTATAGCGAAGAAAATTTATAAAATTTAACGCGGGTAACACCGCGGGGCACAGCTAGTCTTCTACTATATAAAAATAAGTCGAGTTTTCCTTCCTGACGCTATAACTCCAAAACGCACGAACCGATTTCCACGGTTTTGCATTCGTTGGAAAGGTCTCGGGCTCCGTGAGGTTTATAGCAAAGAAAATTTATAAAATTTAACGCGGGTAACACCGCGGGGCACAGCTAGTCTACTATATAAAAATAAGTCGGGTTTTCCTTCCTGACGCTATAACTCCAGAAGGCACGAACCGATTTCCACGGTTTTGCATTCGTTGGAAAGGCCTCGGGCTCCGTGAGGTTTATAGCAAAGACAATTTATAAAATTTAACGCGGGTAACACCGCGGGGCACAGCTAGTTATCTATATAACTAAAGTAGTATATCAGTTATCTGGTTTCCATAGTACAAGCTCTGCTTAGTTTGGGATAAGATGGCCTTGTGTATGTATTCGTAATTTCACAGGATATTGTTGTTATTATAACTAGCAGATTTTTTTTCTCATTATGGTTAGGAGCTTTTGACAATTGCTCTTTCAAATATTCAAATTTCGTTGTTTTTACTTTCGTACAATAAAATTATAGATAGACATTGTTATGTTATTGATATTTATCTAACATTAAATTTATATTTCATTCACGTTACATATTTAGCATTTAAATTCTTTTAACAATTCAACATTATCCAAATTATGAAAACCCAAGGCGCCATACACCCCGTTATTGTATCTTATACCTACCTTTCAGTCTACACGTAAGAAATGCGTTGAATATATTTATAGACTTATAAATATTTCAATCAAGATATCCATAAATAAGCGTGTTATAAAAAGCATGGAATTGGTTTCGCAATATACGAGAACGCTGCGAAACTCAGTAGAGGAATAAACTACCGTCATAAACCACAACTCCATTTATTAAAACATCTGCGGATCAATAGATTTTCATGAAAAATAAGCACCTAGCTATTAACATTAGTAATATTTCGGGAGCTTCGATGTCGGAAACACAGATAGATACCTTGATATACAAAAAGCAACGAAATTATAACTCTCTGGTGTTAAAGGGAGGAATTGAATCGAACATCAATAAGTGTCAACATCGGTACCATTTTCTATTGTGAACCCTATTTTCTATTATGAACCCTTTTCGGGATATTTTTGTCATAGTTACATGAAAATGACATTATTGTGGTATTTTATTATTGTTGAAGACGAGAATTTCATAAGAGTTATTTAAAGTTCCGGGGTCCGATAGATATAAGTGGTTGATAGATAAATGTACTATGGGTAGTTTATAAGTATTTCGTGATTAGAGAATGTTGAGTTTCAAATTCAGAATCGTCGGACCTGCTCAGATGTGTGCAGTTTAGGCGATTCGAAGTTTAACTCGTCCTTTCCTTCTTTTTGAAAAAACGACTTCATGCATCAAGGGCCACACACTGCGTATCTTACAGGTATACCTATAACTTATAGGTATGTACCTATAATTTATAGGTATACCTACTTGCCGTGCTAGGTCGGAAAACCTCCTCGCGAGCCCAAGACTACTGGTCCCATTCGAATATTCATATTCGGTGGGAACAGAAGTTTATGAGACGGTGCACGCCGGGCGCAGGTAGTAATCGTTTCTCGGAATGGGATTAGTCCCACGTGAAAGGGTTACTGCTTGTGGCTAATATTCCGACACAGGGGGGGGGGGGGGGCGGAATCTGCCAAGATCCTGTGGTCGTATCTTAGCGACCTTCCATACGTCATCCATGTATGGTCGGAATTCCGCGACGACCACCCGCGTGTTTGTGCCGTGCGCGGGGACCCGTACGGGGGGATGAAGGAGTCCTGGAGGTTGAGTTGGTGAGGGGTCGGGCAGTAGTTATCCCTCACCCGCAACACGCCTCTTTGGTCCGGATTTCCCCTTACACGGGCGGTCGGGGTCTAGCCGGGCCCCGATCAAACGGCTGCGACGTCCGGTCGGACGGCCGTCAAGGCTAGCCATGGGTAGGCGTATCTGCAGGTGGCGTCTGGGCTGGCGCCGTGTGCCGGTCTGCAAATGAAGGCGCGCGCCGTGCTGGACGTTGGGCTGTCCAGTATCGGTTCGCGTTGGAGGTCTCGCAGATTGGCATAATCCCATGGCTATACCGCCCAATAACCCTGGTGCTTGTAAAGCATCCCCTTTGAGGGCTCGGTGTAGGGTGGGGAATTGGGTTGGTGAACGCTGTATTGCTACTTATGGAAGGAAAAAAGTGTAAAGAAATTGCCCAAACAACAGTTAAGGTAATAGCCTTAACTCCTGAGGAGATAGCGGGTGTGCCAGGTATGGTGCACCCCATAGCAGATGTGGAGATGGTAGCGAAGGCTACTACTAAGAAGAAGGCCGCTAGGAAGGTCAGGGAGACCTTTTCCCGCCCGGCCACTCCGGTTCCAGGAACATCGCGGTAAGAAGCCGCGGGCACGGAGAGTGATGGCTCCGTTAGGTCCGCGGTTTCCATGGAGTCCCTGGATAGTAGGGCGGATACTCCGGGGGGGAAACGCCGGATCACTGCGGTACAGGGTGGGCGCGTCCGGTCAAGGCCGCCAAATTAATTGACGATGCAGACGACGAGGCGGATCTCGCCTTCATTCTGGACTCGTCTCAGGGCCCAACAGAGAGCAAGGCGAAAAGCACACTGCACCGGGTCGAGGACCTCGTTGAGGAACTGCGCCACCAGCCGACTGCCGACCTGGGTGCGGTCATTCTGGACTCGTTGGCGAGGGTGGAAAAGGTTGCCGATACATCGCGCAACCTCAAGGGCAACTTTGTGCGGGTCCTGAGACTTGCGGCCCGGAAGGCCCAGGCTGCCGCCACCGAGCTGCATGGGAGAACCGAAGGGAGCTTACTGGAGCTGGAAAACCAGCGGCTTCGCTCTAGGTTGGCCTCCCTGGAGTCCCGTGTGGCCGCCATGACGGCGGAGTTGTCGGAGCTTCGCCGGGGCGAGGTCACAGTCTTTCCGCCTCTGCCGTCGCCATCCCGGCCGTCGTCGCCTCCTTCGCGGCCGCCGCCTTCGCCTCCTTCGCGACCGCCTCCATCACTCCCGCTGTCTCCACCATTGACGCCGGAGAGACGCACACCGGGATCACCGCATCCAGCCTTGGCATCGCAGGGGACCAATGGGGGCGCTGCTTTTTCTGCTCCACCTCGGGAAGCTACGTCGTTAGTCGACAAGTTTGCGGCCCTTCTGGACCGCAAAATAGGGGAAATGGGGCGCATCTGGGATCAGCGCTTGGTCCAGATGCGCCAAGACTTAATTTCGGAGATTTTCCCGGGGAGGGCCATCCGCCCGCCGCTCGCTGGGAGCGCAGCGCCGCCCCAGGTGCCACCCACCGCGAAGCGGGGTGGCCGGCGGAATCAACGGGCTGCCGCTGCGGAAGCTGCTGCGGCTCGGGCTACGGCAATGCCGGCGCCGACTGCGCCGCCACCACCCGCCGAGGGCACATGGGCCCAGGTGGTTGGCCGAAAGGCCAGGGCCAAGGCCGCCCGCCTTAATCGGCCAACACCACCTCCGCCTCCAAAGAAGACGATCGCCCTGCCACGACCTCCACCGTCCGCGGCAGTGACCATAAACTTGCCGTCAACTTCGGCCACTACCATGGCCCAGGTCATGAAGATGGCAAGGACCAAGGTCCAATTGAAGGACCTTGGCCTGGAGGCGGGCCTGCTCCCTAAGAGGGCCTTGACCGGGGGCCTCATTTTGAGGATCCCTGGTCCAGAGGGGTCCGCGAAGGCGGAAACCCTCACTACTCGGCTAAGGGAAGCCTTAGCCGAGACGGATGCGGTGGTGGCGCACCCAGTCGCAACGGGAGAGCTCCGGGTGATGGACCTGGACGACTCCGCCGACCCCACCGAAGTGGCAGAAACTTTAGCCACGGCGGGGGGATGTGCCGTCGCCGACGTAAAAGTCGGCAAAATTCGGTTCTCCCCGTCGGGCTTAGGATCGGTGTGGGTTCGGTGCCCACTAGTGGCCGCCCGCAAATTAGCGGCAATCGGCCGGGTACTAGTGGGCTGGATGTCCGTCCGGGTGATAGCACTTCCACCCAGAGCTCTCCAATGTTACCGCTGCCTGGAGAGGGGCCACGTCAGGGCTCGGTGCACGGGGTGCGACCGGAGCGCATCGTGCTTCGTCTGTGGCCAACAGGGCCACAAGGCGAAGGAATGCACGGCTCGCGCCCCTCACTGCGTTGTGTGTGCCGACCTTGGCAGGCCGGCAAACCATCGCCTGGGCAGCGGTAGGTGTACGCCACCGAAAAGAAAGGGAGCAGGACGTCCTGCCACGTCCGCTCCAACATCGTCGCGGTCCAACGATCCGGGCTCTGGCCCCGGTGGGGTGTCCATGGAGGTCTAAAATTCTTTCCCCCCCAACTTATTTTGCAGGGCAACTTGAACCACTGCATCGCTGCGCAAGCTCTTCTTGCGCAGACGATTGCTGAGCGTTCGGTTGCCCTAGCGATAGTGGCGGAGCCTCACTCCGTTCCCGACCACCCTCGTTGGTTCGGGGCGGATGGGGGCCTCGTCGCCATTTACTGGGCAGGGGGGGAACGAGACCCCCATTGCGCACTCCTGGCCAAGGGGCCCGGATTCGTCGTCGTGGAGTGGGGACCAGCAGTCGTGGTGGGCTGCTACATCTCCCCGAATTGCGGCCTCGCAAATTTTGAGGCGTACCTGGACGGGCTAACGAGCCATATTAGCTCTTACCAGTCCCGTCCGGTACTCGTCCTGGGCGATTTTAACGCCCACTCTAGTGTGTGGGGCGATGCCCGGGACGACGTTCGAGGGGAGTCACTGCTGGAATGGGCCGCCGGACTGGACCTCCGTCTTTTAAATCGGGGTTCAGTCAGCACCTGTGTGCGGTGGCAGGGGGAGTCGATCGTCGACTTGACGTGGGCGACTCCCTCGGCCATGCACCGGGTCTCGGGGTGGAGAGTTGCGGAAGAAATTGCCACGCTGTCGGATCCCCGTCACATCCTTTTCAGCGTGGCCTTCCGTCCGCCCCGAGGCGGCCCTGACCGCAGTAGTGTTGTCCCACCGCGGCGCTGGTGCATACGCCGCTTGGACCGCGACATGCTGACGGCTGCCGCCGTCGCCATCGCCTGGGGGGCGAGTGAGGGTGGAGAGAGGATCCCGTCCGATCCCAATTCGCAAGCGGGCTGGTTCCGGGGCATCATGTCTCGCATCTGCGACACCTCGATGCCCCGGATCCGTCCGGGTGACAGACGAGGCTCGCAGTATTGGTGGTCGGCCGAAATCGCGCGACTCCGTTCGGAGTATGTCGCAGCGCGTCGCCGACACCAGCGGGCCCGTCGGAGGAGGCGAGCCAATGCCGAAGTGGCTGCCGGAGCGCACAGGGCGTACCGAGTCGCCGTCAAGGCTCTATCCATCGCGATAGCGGAAGCCAAAGCTCGGTCCTGGAACGAGCTCATCGAGGGACTGGATAGGGACCCATGGGGGCGCCCGTACAAAATGGTACTGGGCAAGCTCAGACCGTGGGTCCCTCCGTTGACGAGTACCCTGGACCCGGATTTCCTGAGGAGGGTGGTGGACACCCTCTTCCCTAGGGTCCAGGACAGTCCCTCGGACCCTCCGTCACCGTCGTACCATGATTGGGACGACCAGTTGGAGGTGACGGAGGGGGAGTTGGACCGAGCAGTACGGCGACTTGCGGCCCGAAATACCGCCCCTGGCCCGGATGGGATACCGGGCAGGGCGTGGGTTTGCGCCCTGACAGTCCTGGGGGACCGGTTGAGGCAACTGTTCACCAGTTGCCTCCGTAGTGCCGTGTTCCCCACCTGCTGGAAAGAGGCAAGGCTTGTGCTTCTCCAGAAGCCGGGTAGGACCGCCGATTCTCCCTCGGCGTTCCGACCAATCTGCTTGCTGGACGAGGCGGGCAAGCTCTTTGAGCGTGTCATAGCCGCCCGTCTCAGCGAGCATCTGTCGCGCGTTGGCCCCGACTTATCGGACAGCCAGTTCGGATTCCGGCAGGGACATTCGACGCTGGACGCGATCAACCGCGTCCGCGCCCTGTCGGAGCCAGCCGTTCGGGCGGGATGAGTGGCGTTGGCGGTGAGCTTAGACATCGTCAACGCCTTCAACTCCGTTCCCTGGCGGGCGATACGGGAGGCACTGGTCCATCATAACGTGCCTCCCTATCTCCGTGGTATAGTCGGGGCATATTTGCGCGACAGGACGATTAAATTCGTCGGTCGGAACGGGATTGAGATCCAGAGGGAGCTCTCCTGCGGGGTTCCTCAGGGGTCCGTGTTAGGACCCCTGCTATGGAGCCTCGCGTACGATGCGGTCCTGCGGATAAGCCTCCCTCCCGGGGTGAGCGTCGTCTGCTATGCGGACGACACGCTCGTCATAGCCCGGGAGGTAAGTTTCCAGCGGGCGGTACGGCTCGCCGAACTCGGTGTCGCGTGTGTCGTCGCGGCCATAACGAGACTGGGCCTTCGGGTAGCGCCTCACAAGACCGAGGCGCTATGGTTCCACGGCTTACGCCGTAGGGTGGAACCACCCAGTACGTCGATGCGTGTAGGTGACGCAGAGGTCAGGGTGGGGCGGTACATGAAGTACCTGGGCCTCACCCTAGACAGCCGATGGGGCTTCGAGGAGCACTTCGAGCGTCTGGCCCCCCGAGTGCGCCGGGTAACCGGAGCGTTACACCGGCTTTTGCCGAACCTCGGGGGTCCCAGGGAAGAAGTTCGCTGCCTCTACGGAGGTGTCGTGCGATCCATGGTCCTTTATGGGGCGCCCGTCTGGTCTGAATGCCTGACGGGCGCCTCCCGCTGCAGAGCTATTTTGAACAGTCTGCAGCATGTGGTGGCCATACGGATCGCACGAGGATACCGGACGGTATCCTTTGATGCGGCGACACTCCTGGCGCGCCTCCCGCCGTTTGATCTCCTGGCGGCAGTCGACGCGATGGTTTACACCGAGATCCGCGTCCGCCGGGAGAGCGGTGAGGCGCCAGAGCAGACGCTCGTTGCCTATAGGCGGGATGCACACCGGCGCGTACTAACTCAGTGGCGCGCACGGCTTGAGTTGCGCCTGAACGCGCGCCAACGTGCCGTCAGTGCTATTCTGCCTTACCTCGAGGCCTGGGTGGGAAGGAAGGGCGGCTACGTCACCTACAGACTGACTCAGATACTCACCGGACACGGGTGTTTCGGTGAGTATCTGTGCCGGATCGGCCGAGAAGCGACGACACATTGTCACCATTGCGGGAGCGACCTGGACTCTGCCCAGCATACGCTGGAGGAGTGCCCGGCCTGGGAGGCCGAGAGACGAGTCCTGGTCGCTGAGATCGGACGGGATCTTTCGCCGCCAGCAGTCGTGTATGCGATGCTGGCTGGCGACTCCACCAAATGGGACGCCGTGGTCTCCTTCTGCGAAGCAGTCATGCTCCAGAAGGAGGCCGCTGAGCGGGATCGGGAGCGAGCCGACCCCACTCGTAGACGGAGGAGGCGTCGGGGCGGCGGCGGCAGCCGTTAGCCCTACTCCCCTCGGGGCTGCGGTGGCAGTATGAGAAGTGTCCTCTACTGCCGCCACGTGCAAGCAGCCCCGGGAAGACAGCGAACTGTTTGTGGCGCAGTCGCTGTGCCGTACTGGCAGGAGTTGGCAAATGGGGAGGGCAACCCACAGCTCTCCCCGGGTGCGTGTCCCGACCATCCGGGACACGGCGCAAAAGGGGGGCACCGGAGCAGCTTACCCGCGTTCCCGGGGCTCCCCCTATCAGGCGCCAGCAGAAGTCCACGGCAGGTTAGGTTTAGTCGGTGCGAGTCCGACATACGCACCCGCAGACACTTTTTGCGGGTGGCATGCATTAGCATTTCCCCTGCCTTATTCAAAAAAAAAAAAGGTATACCTACTAAGTATATTTGCCAGAATGTTTACTGGAATTTTTTACGGTACATCTACTGGCCTATAAACTGGCATATTTACAGTTATATTTAAATATTTACAAGCATATTGAATTATTTAATAGTCGCCCGGGTTTGTTCCGAGTTCGCCTCGCGAAGTTTTGCCCCACATAAAAAATTCCGCATTCGCCATACATTTAGTTCCTTTTTAGCCCCAAAACTAATATTTAATTTAAATTTAATATTTTTTTCCTGTTTCGTCCTATTTTCCTTTCCTTTTTCGCCTCGAATACTTTTTGTGTGCAAATTAATAGAATTTTAGTACAGACAGCATGCAAAGTTTTAAAGGCAATAATTATTCAATCATAAACTAGGTAGGATACTATGGTAGACTTAGTGGTGGCCTACTTGGTATTGGAGAAACAGAGGTTGAAAACTATGATAAATAGTATGATTAAAAAATTGAGAAAGATACTTATACATTTCTAACTTCCTGCATATAATAGATCAGTTCCACCCGTACAACAAAATACCGCCTTACCCATTTAAGATTTGACTTGAATGGAAACTAAAACCACATATTTTGGCCTAGCTTAACGTTTGTATATTATCTAACCAAAGCACCAACAGCTCTTTCATAATAATATTATAGCACGTTTTAATTTGCTAACCATACTTTGGTTGGTACTATAAAGTAGGGCGAAACAGGTATCAAATTTAATATGGGGCAAAAGAAGAATTCTTTGGAATGTAGGACGAAAAAGTGAGGCAAATGTGGAACAAACCGTCGCCCGTAGTATGTAAATAATTTGCATGTATGCTGTATTTAAAGTATATAGGCTTTTAACAGTTTAAACTAAACATCAAACTATACGTATACATTACTTAATTATTAATTTTATAGATAAAATTAATATTTTATAAATTATACTTAATGACGTCCAAAAATTCCTCCGCATCGTGGTCAGGGAACATGACCAGAAGGCTGGCAGCATTGCCACGCTGGATGACAATGATTCTTTGGCCAAAATAAAGGCCAGTCTTCTGGTCACGTCATTAATTTATTAACTTTTACTTGTGTATATTATGGTTATAGTTTTTAGTAATAATTAATAAGTTATTTATATCTTAATTAATGAGTACCTACTATGAGTTCAATTAAAGATAAATTGTTTTCCATAACTAATAAAGATTTGAGAACATAAATACTATTAAATCATCATACAGATACCCACAGAATCCTTAACGAAATAAAATAATACTAATCACACCATTTATGTTCAAAAGCGATTCCTTGCCATGCTGCTTTCGAGAGTTGTAAATGGAATGGACTGCACGAAAAAGGAGGAATAATTAAGTCAGTACAGACGCCAGCACATCCAGCTACCCCAATCAGTCAAATTTCTTATATAGATTTTCAACTTTATCACAATAGCACAAGGTTCACTTTAAATTAGGTAAATTTGACTGATAGCTTGTTGTGCTGGCGTCTGTACTCTGCGGTGGGCATGAACCACTTTCCTTTATTATCGACCTTACAATACAAAACCTGCATTGAACAAAATATTTGTTCTTATACTCCATATTCTTGTGCCATTCTCGGAAATAAAAGTTCGGCACCATTTCAAAAAATCGATTTCGTTCTCGTGCAAGATTAATTGGGTCACCACTACTCTGCATTTCTGTCCAATATTTGATGTAGGCGAAAAGTTCATTAGAAGTGCCAGCATAAAATGATTGTCGTCCATTGATGAATATTTCCAGTGGAGCTCTGTTCGGAAACTACAACTTGTATTATGACGAATACAGACTTTTTAGGGTTCCGTACCCAAAGGGTAAAACGGGACCCTATTACTAAGACTTCGCTGTCTGTCTGTCTGTCCGTCTGTCACCAGGCTGTATCTCATGAACCGTGATAGTTAGACAGTTGAAATTTTCACAAATGATGTATTTCTGTTGCTGCTATAACAACAAATACTAAAAAATAAAATAAAATAAATATTTTAGGGGGCTCCCATGCAACAATTGTGATGAAAGTTTTGTTCACTTTTATAGATAATGATACGGAACCCTTCGTACGCGAGTCCGACTCGCACTTGGCCGGTTTTTATAACACGATGTTTACAGTAAGCCGAGGTGATTTTCGCCATTTAATAAAGGCGTTCGAGAGCGGAAGTAGACTAGGAAAATAAATCCATTTTGTAGTTTTATTCTGATAGACGGCTCGAACCTGTCTCTTGATTAGAGCTCGTCGTTAATTCTAGGAGACGGAGAATGATGAGGGTATTTTATAGATACGCACGCCAATTAAAGAGTTTTGGAAGTGTTTGGTAACCATGGGCACGACATGGAACATTGTGAACTGTATCACGAAAGTGTCTAAAAGTCATAGGCACTCAAAGCCAGATGCTCTAGCGCTTCCGTAAGCCGTGATCTTAGCTACCGCTTCTATATACCTACGTCTGATTAGATGTGCATTAATGAAATATGTAATGAGAGTGAAGGAAGAAAAATGTACAAACATCGAAGCATTGCAAAACCGTTGCCTCTGCATACCCCTCGAGTATAAGGCCGTGAGTCTATGTATACGTATAGGCAGTCAGGTGACCCTAGCAAGCTGCTCAATGTGTAACTGACATAGTTTAACAACTGCTATATGATTACTACCGCTGAGACGGACAGCTTTACGTCACTCATCGGATGACTGACCGCACAAATAGGAACTTAACTTGTTAGATCGATAGCGGCAACAGCTAAAAGGTCCTTACTGCCACAGATAACCGCAAAACCGTTAATACGTATTTACAATGTTCACCTACCTAATATGTAAATCGGACTACCTCGTTGGTCTAGCGGTAGCGTAGCCCGCAGAGAACGAGGTCCTGGGTTCAAATCCCGGATCGGGCGATAAGTGATTTTGGGACTTTTCTTAAAAAAGAAAAATTTCTCAGCATCAGCCCGAAGTCTGTGAATTGGCGGTATTATACCCCCGTGCCTCGGAGAGCACGTAAAGCCGTCGGTCCTGCTCCTGACCTCTTTCCGATTCTCTCCGGTCGTGTCGCTGTGCATCCCATCGGATCATGAGAGTGATGGAATAGAAAGTGCTCCTGTGTTTGCGCACACACTTGAGCACTATAATATGTCCCGCGCAGATGGCTAATCTCTGTTGAGACTAGCCGCCGGGGCCGAAATTCGGCTAGGAGGACATTATTTTATTATGTAAAGCGACCCAATCACCCATTACAATGATATCTATACATTCTAAGGAATAAGACCAGAAGTAGCTTTTTTAAAACAAATTTTAATACAACTTACGACAACAATAATCACAAAAATATTAACAGACAAATAATTTTAATACAAACAAAGAAAACGAACAAAAGAAGTATAATCACCCGCACTACACTAGGCTAACAATTATAAACAAAGACTATACGAATCGATCCGCAATCGGGCAGAGTAACAGCCTCGACAACTGTGGGACGCAAAAGAGAGCGATGCCGGCGAGGCATCGCCTTTTTATAGAAAATCCCCACTGCTGTGGTTTCCGCTTCTACACGGCCCTTTCTGACAGGAGGCCGTCCACGGGCTCCATCTTTCAACTCTGGCGACCAATCTCCAGGCTTGGCAACGACATCCTCAAGCTTTCAGCAGCACGTGTTGCGGACGTGCTGCGTTGTGGCTCATCAACTTCATCAGGCATCTCGACTCCTGAAGGCTGCGTGACACTCGGAGTGGTAGACTCCTCTGTGTCATTGTCAGACTCTGTAATGACACAAAACTACAGCACAAAAACATGTCAATAAATGATAAGAGATAGCTTCAAAACATAATCTTTGTGTCGCACCAAAATCAAACAACAATTCGACACATATGTAGGCTTATCACACTTAACTCAGCCTAACCACAAGAGTATAAAATAAACTGATATCTGTACGTTCACTCGGGGCAGTTCCCGTCGGGGGAGTGCCCCCTCACGACTCGCTAGAGATCTACGCGCACTTACGTGAGACATAACTTTGCGTGTGTTAATCAGTTCCAGATAAAAGCGTATTTCAACCCAAATTATCAATAAAACACAGTCAATATTTAACACAAACATATCTCACACCACGTCTCGTCAGCGGCCAACCCGTGGCATGACCCTACTTGTAACACACAGTACCACGTCTCGTCAGTGGCCAACCCGTGGCATGACCCTACGTGTAACACACAGCACCACGTCTCATCAGCGGCCAACCCGTGGCATGACCCTACGTGTAACACAGCTCCAGGACCACACGTCCGAGCATAAAGGAAGGGACACAAAACCACACCAGGCATGTCCCATATACTAGGATCGCATGCCCGAGCGCACTCCAAGACAGCATCCAATAACATGAAACCCTACCTTACTTGAAGTGTATCCGTCAGCCAGGATAGCATATCCGAGTACAAGGACCTCCAAGACAGAGACTATCCCAACCGCAAGATAGAACTTCCCTTAATGTGTTTGCCCTTTGCGAAAAACACTTTGCACAAATAGAGAATCATGAAATCAATTTTTAATTCTCAAAACAACACACAATGCTCGGCACACAAGCATGTCCACAAAAACTTTACAAAATTAGTTTAAGCAAAATATCAAAGTGCCTAAATAATTAAAGTCACACACCATGGAAAGTGACTCCACACACATCGGGAGTCCACTCACCACGCCACGGGATCGTGTACTCAACTGCGTTTAAGCTCCCATAGCAGCCGGACACGCGCGCAGGCGCACACCCGCCAGACCAGGCTCCTCAGGTTCTCAGCCCCGAAGGTAGCCACCGGTCACGCCGACAGCCTGCTCCAAACAGCAAGTGACACACTCGCCTTTTCTCTCCAACACCACTCGCTTGACAAACCTTGCCACGCAAGCCATGTACTGGCCGCAGTCTGCGCCCATAGTTTGCTTAACACCTTCTAGGATCCACGCATATCCTGGGCACTAAGAGAATTCAATTACAAAGAGAACATCACCAAACGATCACCAAACGTGAACTCTTTTAATTAGCCTTATTCAAAATAAAGGCGACGGATTTTTTTTTTTTACTCATACACATTATACGTAACAATTATACGAAACGTATTTCTACGTAAAATCCTGAAAGACTCAACAGAGGTCCCTTCATGTAACATCAGAACCACCTGGGTTCTTTACTTACCGAATTGTATAAGAAATACAAAAATCATTGTCTTACGTAGCTAATTGCATCCAAACTACCATTCTGAGGCGATTGAATTACTTCGTTCGCTGCCTGGCTTATTAGTGTCCAATTAAAAGGTTTAGAAATCTGATGGACCCTAATTGGTACAACATCAAAATCATCAGCATGTGGCATCATTATCCTCTTTCTAAAACAAAATCCTGAAAACAATGCACTAACGCGCAACACGCATATTAGATCACATTAACGCTCGGTATATTTTAGAGCAATACAAAATAACTTCTATGAGATAATGGAGACAGAGACTAAATATTTGTCATTTCCGTAAAATTTTTTGTGGCGGAGAAATGTGTACCATACCGCCTTTCTCCGACTCGGCTACACCTGACAATAACTCACTTGATTTGAGATTGCTAACATGACTGATCTCACTTTGGTGTAACCTTTGTCCTTTAATATGACCAAGTCTTTTACATAACATCATTACATATGACGAAACATATAATCGTCCGACAGAAAGTACATCCACACTCAGAACATCTTCTCATGGTTCACACAAATAGTTTACGCAATTTACGGGAATCGAACCCGGGTCATTGAATGACAACGCGATGATCTTAACCACTGCGCCACACGTGCAGTCAAACTTCAGAGGATGACTTCAAACTTATGTTGATAACTCCGCTGCTAAGAAGTAGCTTGAGAACGTGCACTGTTATTACACTTACTAGGTTTTAAATAACAACTCATTTACATTGTAGAATGCAAATAACACATTGAGTATTAAATTGAAAAAATGATCGAAAGACTATCAAGTGTTACCCAGTAAGCTTTGTCAATACCTTGTAGCCTAGGCTTTTCAGCTCCTCACTCAATCCTCTCACTACCATTAGGCGCTAAACAACGGCATGACATTTTATACAACACCGTGATGTCAACCGTTTGAGGTTACATTCCTCAGCGGTGGTCAATACCTACAGCTATATACCATGGCTATCATGCAATGCACACGATACTGAGCGGCGCTGGCGACAGCTATCAACACTACGACGTCTACTGATCGAGCTTAGTTCGTAATGCGTAACACACATCGCAAACTACCTTTTATTTTCACATGACGAATCGGTTAGCCTAAGAGGCTTTCACTGCTTCACCGGAATATCGCAAACTACCGTGCGACAAACTAAATAAATGGTTTCACGCCCTGATATGGGATTCACCTTTCAAGAAAGGTCTTGATCGGCCACGTGAAATACATCGCGGTATCTCACAAACAAAACAATAAAATTGTATTTACTTACGTAAATCACACCACACAAAATTTTACCAAACAAAACACATTTATGTACACTTCGTAGGCTGCGCTCACAGTTAATACACTCGGCAACGGTTAACACACAATAGTGATTAGAACAAATCTAAACAAAACGAACGACTAGAAATATCGACTGATCACGTCAACAATTGCCCGAGTAGCCGAACTACCCACAGTTTTAGTTCATTTTACAGATCTAAAATTACTTTCGATAATTCCTAAACTAATCATGATAATATGCAATGTACAACGGTGTTGATTTTCTTGAGCCCTGGATGACACTTCAGGTTCACACTTATGTGATCTTATACTGCTATCACTCAAGGAACGTAAACGGAAATCAACAAATTTTTTTTTTTTTTTTTTTTGATAAGGCAGGGGGAATGCTAATGCATGCCACCCGCAAAAAGTGTCTGCGGGTGGGTATGTCGGACTCGCACCGACTAAACCTAACCTGCCGTGGACTTCGTCTGGCGCCTGATGGGGGGAGCCCCGGGAACGCGGGTATGCTGCTCCGGTGCCCCCCTTTTGCGCCGTGTCCCAGATGGTCGGGACACGCACCCGGGGAGGACTGTGAGTTGCCCTCCCCATTTGCCGACTCCTGCCAGTACGGCACAGCGACTGTGCCACAAACAGTTCGCTGTCTTCCCGGGGCTGCTTGCGCATGGCAGCAGTAGAGGACACTTCTCATACTGCCACCGCAACCCCGAGGGGAGTAGGGCTAACGGCTGCCGCCGCCGCCCCGACGCCTCCTCCGTCTACAAGCGGGGTCGGCTCGCTCCCGATCCCGCTCGGCGGCCTCCTTCTGGAGCATGACTGCTTCGCAGAAGGAGACCACGGCGAAGCACGTGGTACTTACTTTTTAAAAGCAACCGATATCAAAATACAAATAAATTTTGCTTACAGGAACACTGTCGACACTATACAAAAGTAAAACACACAAACGAGGTACTCAAAATCACTCCAATTATTTAAAGATTCTGCACGGTCTACCTCAGCATACCAATTATCGAAAATATGTAAATTTGAGTCAAAATTGGAAATGTAAAATGTTCATTCAGGCAAACACGACTGTGAAATGCTCTGGGACGCTGCTACAAGTGGGTTCCGAACCACGTGGCGGTGATCGAGACCGAGTGCATGGACGTTGTCTGTGATTAAGTCGTAGGCGACAATAACTGATCTCTCGGTCGCGGCACTATATTAAGCGTCGAGACACTAACCTCCGTGTTCATACATGAGCGACGCGCATCACGCGAATCTGCTTGAACCGGCGATCGCATGATATTGCGCTTAGGTGTACGCGAAACATGCTCAACTCGAGATAGCGACTCAACACGGCTTGGGTTTCCCTCCGACACTCTCGTATCACAAACACCCGAACGCCCCGGCCTAGGTGAAGTCCGAGACACATCTTCTAATGCCTTAAGACGAGTAAGCATTGCCTGCATGCATTCTACAACATATAATAAAATCGTAGCAACGCCAAAACTGTACATTGAATATTTTTTTTAAAGGATACTTGGGACGTGATCTACAATCGATATCGAAGCCAAAAATATAGTTTTTAGAATTTTTGTCTGTTTATCTGTTTGTCTGTATGTATGTCCGGGCTAAACTCAAAAAGTACTGCATGCATTTACTTCAAATTTTGCATGAATATTACGAAGAGGTCGGGTCAACATATCTATACATATAATAAAATCGTAGCAACGTCAAAACTGTACATTGAATATTTTTTTTAAAGGATACTTGGGACGTGATCTACAATCGATATCGAAGCCAAAAATATAGTTTTTAGAATTTTTGTCTGTTTATCTGTTTGTCTGTATGTATGTCCGGGCTAAACTCAAAAAGTACTGCAGGCATTTACTTCAAATAGAATGAATATTACGAAGAGGTCGGGTCAACATATAGGCTACATATTATCACGCTATCACCTACGGGGGAGGAGCTGTGATAATTTATAAATTTTAACGCGGATAAAAGCGCGGGTATAGCTAGTTCACTATAAACCACTCAAAACAAATGTAGGTACCGACTTTAACGTTTCCATTACAAGTAAAAATTGGTTTTCTCCAGAAATGTTCATACTTACTTTTTTAATTACGAGAGGAATTTTCAGAATGGATGGAATACTTGAAGCTAATATAACAGAGAGGAATTTATTAACTGAAGCTCAGTAAAACAGAAGAGACATGTGTACGATATGCTACATACATGTAATATCTTTATATTACATGTATGCCCTTTGGGAATATGTCATATGTATGTAGGTTGTGCATTAGGGTAATGTCTTCATCCTCCATTCAAAGAAACAGCGTATGGATCCATTATTGAAACATTTTGTATAGACCTCCTTGTTTTGTACAAACAACACTCGGCCTTTAGAAACCTTTGTAAGTTTGAAGTGCTATTAGTGTTATATAGGCATACTACATTGAGCTCTCTAGAGAGCATTTTTCTTTAAAATGAGTATATGTGTAACGCTCTGAAAACCTTTTTTTTTAATTATAGTGTGTGCCAGAGCTTATATAATGTTTGATTTGTGCCTGTAGTCGTTATCCAGGTATGTGAAAAAGAAGAAAAATAACGAATGTTGCTTATTGGGGTACGTTAAACCTAAATGGGTATTCTGACAAAAACCGAAGATTAATTAGCTTCGTATCTACTCAAAAGCTCTGAAATATATGTTGAATTACTACCAACAGAGGTACTAAATTGTGGAGATCCTTGGGGAGGCCTTTGTCCAGCTGTGGAAGTCTTTCGAATGATATGATGATGATGAGGTACGAAAACTAGCTTACCAATGTGCAATAAAACTTAACTAGAAAAATATTCCCCCTAGCTAGCTTAAAAATAATATGGCTGGGCCTGACTGGTTTAATAATTTTATGGAAAAAAATTCTCAACTGTCGCTAAGAACACCAGAGGCTACATCTTTGAGTCGACCAACGTCGTTTAACAGAACCAACGTTAAAGATTTTATTGACATACTGCAAGGGTTACTCCAAAAATATGAATTCACTGCTTCGCGCTTATGGAACATTGACGAAACGGTACAAAAGCCTAAAAAGATAGTTACTGCCCGCGGTCAAAAGCAGGTAGGTGCGGTTACATCTGCCGAAAGAGGAACACTTGCGACGCTCACATGTGCCATAAATGCAGCTTATTATTTAAATAGTAGTGAGCGCCTTAATAAGGTTATCCAAATCCAAAGATTTTTAGTTTAATAAAAGTGCCATGTTGATTAAAATAACTAAACGTTATTTATTATATACAGAAAGTTGACTATTCATTTTAATTTTAGTAAAAAGAATGTTAATTTGCTATCATTGAAGAAACTTACTGTCAAAGTAATTTGATTTTATTGTTAAATAGTTTTAAAATTGAGAAATAGATAATTTGATTACTGATTATTATCATAAGGTTGGTTAAAATGTTATTTCTTTTATGACGTTTATAGATAAAGATTACATTTTTATTTATATTTGATGGTATTATTTATTACCATAACAACGTGCCCCTAAGGTGTAACAACTGGCCCCGAACCGGGAGCAATTTGTTACAATTGGCTTTTGTTGGTCAATTGCTCACAGTGAAAAAATTAAGTAATTTATAAAAATAAATTAGTTTTTAGTAGCTGAATAGTTGAATTGCTGTGTGGTGACGGCTTGCTGTGTGGTGACGGCCTAAGAATATCACCACCCCCTCTCATCCCGTGGGGGGACGTAAAAGTCGTCCCGAGAGAATATATACCAGAGAACGGGCAGCAGCGTTCTCCTGAGTACCATGTCCACCTTACTGCGATCGCCAACCCGTCTGCCAAGCGTGGCGATTATGGCAAATCCCCTCAAATGATGGACACAACCAAACCGCGGCCCCCAGTCCCCGGCAGCCCTGCTATTCCCAGCCGTGGTAACAGCCGTGGTTACGGCAGGGCAGGGGGTGCTAAGAATCCCCGGCAGATTCCGCGTTACCAACACCGACGACCTCTGGCCCTGGCAACATATAACACACGTACACTGCGGTCTGACCAGAAGATAACCGAACTGGAGGAAGAATTGAGCAGGTTACATTGGGATATTGTAGGATTATCTGAAGTCCGAAGAGAGGGGGAGGACTCGATAATACTGAAATCCGGAAACCTGCTCTATTACCGGGAGGGTGACCAAATATCCCAAGGTGGTGTCGGGTTCACAGTCCACAAGTCCCTCGTGAACAACCTAGTGAAAATCGAGAGTGTGTCGACGAGGGTTGCATACCTTATACTCAGAATCACCAAGCGGTATTCGCTGAAGGTTATACAGGTATACGCACCCACTTCGACACACTCCGACGATGAAGTCGAGGTTATGTATGAGGACATATCCAGAGCCATACATACCTCTAACTCCTATTTCACTGTGGTCATGGGGGACTTTA
This sequence comes from Pseudoips prasinana, assembly GCA_951640165.1. Lineage (NCBI taxonomy): Eukaryota > Metazoa > Arthropoda > Insecta > Lepidoptera > Nolidae > Pseudoips > Pseudoips prasinana. The sequence continues at coordinate 27,579,509 of OX621236.1, read as the reverse complement.
ACGCTAAGCTGGGCAAACGATTCGGCAATGAGCTGAGAGTGGGGCAATTTGGAACTGGTGACCGGAACCCCCGGGGCCAAATGTTGGCCGACTTCATGGAGAAGGAGGGACTCTTTATGATGAATTCCTTCTTCAGGAAACCGGATCACCGCAAATGGACCTGGGTGAGCCCCGATGGTAAAACTAAGAATGAGATAGACTTTATCTTGTCGACGAGACGACAGATGTTCAATGATGTCTCCGTGATCTATGCGGTTAAAACCGGGAGCGATCACAGACTGGTCAGAGGCTCATTGAACCTTAATGTCAAACTCCAGAGGTCCCGACTGATAAAGTCTACGCTCTGACCCTTACCTATCCACGTCCAAAACCCCGAACCATTTCAGCTCGAACTGCAAAACCGTTTCGAATGCCTAGCAGACTGCGAGGAAGTGGACTCATACTATGACAGGCTCGTAGAAGCTGTCCATACGGCTGGGTCTAAGGTCTTCAAGGCCCGTCGTACAAACAGAACTAAAAAGATCTCTGACTTTACCCTGCAACTTATGGAAGATAGACGGAAAATGGTTCTGACATCCTCAGATGATGCTACCAGATATCGGCAGCTCAACAGACAGATCTCAAAGTCTTTGACTCGCGACACGCGGCAATTTAATACAATTAGTATTATAGAGGCGATCGAGCGGAACAAAGGCTCCAAAGTGTTCGCAAGAGCTCTGTCTGTTGGACAGAGCCAACTGACGAAGCTGAAGACTGAGGATGGTAGAATCGTCACGTCTAAACCTGAGTTGCTGGGAGAGATCGAGAAGTTCTACGGACAGTTATATATGACAACACAGCCACCTGTCAAAAGTCATGCCTCAGATCCCAGAGCACGACTAACCCGACATTACACCGAAGACATCCCGGACGTCAGCCTGTACGAGATTAGAATGGCTCTCAAACAACTCAAGAACAACAAGGCGCCTGGTGATGATGGAGTTACAACAGAGCTTCTGAAGGCGGGTGGTACACCAATCCTACGGGCCCTTCAGAAGTTATTTAACTCCGTCATACTAGATGGTCAAACGCCACAAGCATGGCACAGAAGTGTGGTGGTGCTCTTCTTCAAAAAGGGCGACAAAACCCTATTGAAGAATTATAGACCCATCACACTGCTGAGCCATGTTTACAAGTTGTTTTCGAGGGTCGTTACGAACCGTCTCGCGCGCAGGTTTGACGACTTCCAGCCTCCCGAACAAGCCGGTTTCCGAAAAGGCTTTAGCACCATAGACCATAATTGAGCTGCGGCAAGTTATACAGAAGACCGAAGAGTATAACAAGCCACTGTGCTTAGCGTTTGTGGACTATGAGAAAGCCTTTGATTCTATCGAAACATGGGCCGTGCTGAGGTCTCTCATAAGGTGCCAAATTGACTACCGGTATATCGAGGTGATAAAGTGTTTGTATGAAAACGCCACTATGTCAGTGCGACTCCAGGACCAGATCTCGAAACCTATCCACTTGCAGCGAGGCGTGAGACAGGGAGATGTTATATCTCCGAAACTGTTCACCGCTGCATTGGAAGACGTCTTCAAGCTTCTGGACTGGAAAGGCTTTGGCATCAATGTCAATGGCGAGTACATCGACACAAGAAGGAGTCGATTTGCCGATGATATCGTAGTCATGGCTGAGACCATGGAAGACCTCGGTACAATGCTCGATGACCTCAGCAGAGTCTCTCAACAAGTGGGTCTGAAAATGAACATGGATAAGACGAAAATCATGTCAAACGTCCATGTTGCATCCAGTTAATTGAAAGTTGGTGACTCTGCACTCGAAGTTGTAGAGAACTATATTTACCTAGGACAGACCATCCAACTAGGTAGGTCCAACTTCGAGAAGGAGGTCAATCGTAGAATCCAACTCGGATGGGCAGCGTTCGGGAAGCTACGTAACATCTTCTCGTCCAAAATACCGCAGTGTCTCAAGTCGAAAGTCTTCGAGCAGTGTGTGTTGCCAGTGATGACATACGGAACAGAGACGTGGTCGCTCACTATGGGCCTTATTAGAAGGCTCAAGGTCACCCAAAGAGCAATGGAGAGGGCTATGCTCGGAGTTTCCCTGCGGGATCGCATCAGAAATGTCGAAATCCGCAGGCGAACCAAAGTCACCGACATAGCCCGAAGAATTGCCAAGCTGAAGTGGCAGTGGGCAGGGCACATAGCTCGTAGAGCCGACGGCCGTTGGGGCAGAAAGGTTCTCGAGTGGCGACCACGAACCGGAAGACGCAGCGTGGGCAGGCCCCCTACAAGATGGACCGATGATCTTGTGCGGGTCGCTCGAAACTGCTGGATGCGAATAGCACAAGACCGGCAATTGTGGAGATCTTTGGGGGAGGCCTTTGTCCAGCAGTGGACGTCTTTCGGCTGATATGATGATGATGATGATGATGAGCTGAATAGTTATATTATCGATAAAAATAATCAAAAGTATAAATTATGCGATAGGTTTTGTAATTTTTACTACTACTTAAAATTGTAACAACGTGGCCCTTCCTCCCCAACATAAATGTCTCACACGATTTACGCCTTGTATATCGTGCCATTCGAATTCCTTATATTCGAATATACAAGGAATTTTCGAAATAATGAGAGATTTTCTACGAACATACACAAATTACATTCCAATTCATGTTAGGTATTAAAGGCATTGGATAGGCTGAAAAGTGTGCAAACACATTTTTCTTATTAATAGCAATATTAATAACGTAAACAATAGTAAGGTTGTGTAATAAATTGCACGACGTAACAGATATAAACTAAGTACGGTTGAAATAAATATACTCATAATCAACTACATACTTACTTTACAAAAACCGATTTAAATAAAAATGTACATATATGGGATTATATATAATATAATATACATATATTGCAAAAGAAGATAATCTTTATGATAAAATTGCAAAAAAATTTTGCTAATCACAAATTATAATAAGAATTTAAATTGAGTTAAAATATTTCGAGATCATTTTGTTTTTCAGAGGTGACATTGTTCAAGGTAAGAAAAGGACAATTGCAATAAACGAAAGTTTGTGAGTGTGTATGTTTGTTATTCATTCACGCAAAAACTAACGGACGGATTTTGATGAAACTTTGTAGTAATATAGCTTATATATCCGAGTAACACATAGGCCACGATTTATAAAGTTTAATTTGGGTCACACCGCGGTGCACAGCTAGTTTTGAATAAGTTCGAAATAGCATACCAAAATATTTGAAGATGTTCATACAGTTTGCAATCAAAGTTAACTCGTTTGAGTACTTTTACTCCTACTTTTGATATTTTATTGTTCTGTAGTTTTGAAAAATAAAAATTTACAATATAAATCATAATAAAAATAATATATGTGTTCCCGTAGCTAATGCTGAGATAGGCTCTTTTTTTAACTCTCCACCAAATTTTTGTTTTATTTTTGTTATCTATGATAAGATTTTTTTTGTCGAAAATAAAGATATTTTTCATTTAATTTGCACCATCATATAAACTAAATAAATAAATAATTTGATTTATTATTGAATTCAAACAAAATAACTATGTCGATCCTGAAGTACCAAATCCATTCAACACCGATAAGTTCTTACAGAGAGCCGAAGAAATGAGATCAGGAAAAGTTGCTGAACAGGAATCCGTAGTTAATCTGAGCATAGAACTTCAATGTGGATTTGGAAAGCGTGGAAACCACCAGGTACCCTTATTTTACTTTTACAGGAATACGGGAAGCTCCAGTACGGTGAGGAAGTTGAAGCCATCTATATGTGTATAGTGTACAAGTTTCTACGCAAATACAGGTGCATTTTCTATCGTTGTATTGATTTTTAAAGGATTTGAACCTAGGATCTCATTATCTACGGTTATACACACTAGCGCTAGACAAACAAGGCAATATTTCGATATGTAGATAACATTGATTCGTCAAATCAAAAGTAGTTTTGAAATAAATAAATTATATGTATTGTTCCACATAATTCCAAATTTATGCCGATAACACGGTCGAGCGGCTTTAATCCGGTCGATTATGCTATCTAAACTAACTAATCTCATAAATCGCATAAAGAATGGTGCTAGCGAAGAAATTAATTGGAAACAGGCACACCCTCTTCGTGTTAGTAGGGCGTATTCATACCATTCAACACATTTTTCACGTGGCATTTTACGAGTATAGGTGAAATCACCCATTTATTTACAATGTTTGGACCAAATTTAGTACACCGTATACCGTTTAGTAGTAGACCACAATAGTGAACACTGTTGCAATACAAAATCAACCTTTATTAGGTACCTATGTCATAAAGACGCCGTCAATGTGAAAGTCTATCCAGATAGCGTCGCCATCTCGCACGTCAGAACGCACGGATTTGTTTCGTGGGCTCCCGCCTGATTCGACTTTTGCGTGCGCTCGTAATAGCGTCTTTTTCAAGACAGCGCTTTTCCAATTATTGTTACTTAGACATCAGTGCCTCACTAGTTCTGTTCTGTTCTAGTGGTCCTCGGTGAACGCGTAATTGTACCAACTAAGTCGCCCATCCAGTTTTGCTCCTTCGGAGCAGCACTAGTTAATTGGACGCACTTTGAACCACCGGCCTTGCGGGAGCTCCTAGTCGACACTAACTGATCCTAACTCTCACCCTACTAAGCCCTCCTTCTAGTGTTCCCCCTCTGCACTAGAGCTGCTAGGAACCCAAACGACCTTAAGACTGGCGAAGGGATTACAAGCTTAGGGTTCACCGTAGGTAGTCATACCTCCTCGCCGGGTATAGGCGATGTGTCGCACAACAAAAGCAATGGGTGTTGGGTAGGCGCGACTGCCGAGTTTCTTGTTAGCTCTTCTTCTCGGATCGCTTCGCGTGCGAACCTACTTAAACAGCGTTAGCGTGTTAGGTCCATAAAATTAATCACTTAGAATTTACCTTTTTAATTAGTAACGATAAGTTCAAATAAACATAATTACCTTGCTGTTCGTTATAATAATGATATTTAATGGCAAGCCATTTCGTCGTGGCCATATGTCCACGTGTTCCTCAAAAACTGCTCAGAGTTTGAAGTTGAAGTACCTATAGGGGTAAAATTCAGTCTAGTAGATTTCCAGTTATGTAAAACCACGTTCATGCTAGTCCAAATATTATAAATGCGAAAGTTTGTGAGTGTGTGAGTGTGTATCGATGTTACTTCTTTACGTCTAAACGGCTGCAGCTATTTTAATAAAATTTGGTATGGATGGAGCTGACACCCTGGATAAACACATAGGCTATAAATTATAAAATTTAACGCGGGTAAAACCGCGGGTCAGGTAAAACTAGTGATAAAATAAAAACGGTTGTTAAAGGTGATTTCATATTTTAATTTAATATTAATCCACTTACAAATCTTATTAATTTAATACTAATCCACTTTATCCGCGCATGATTTGTCAATGTCAAGTGACAATTGATATTCTGAACAATATTTTTATAGATTTATTGAAATATTAGATATAAATAAATTACACGTGGATAATGACACAACTACTCACTGCAGAATAGATTAGCGTCAACTCCATTTATATCATCCTTATTTGAAGATATGGAGGAACTAGCAGTACCCTGCGGTTTCACACGCGTTAAACTTTATAATAAGCTATATTACCTGCTACAAAGTTTCATAAAAATCCGTTCCGTAGTTTTTGCATGAAAGAGGAACAAACATCCATACTCACTCTCTTTCGCATTAATATTAGTAGGATTTTCGACGCCCGATAGCCTAGTTATAGAAGTAATTAGCTTAGTTAATATTTTGCTTTTAAATTTCCTTATATTATTTTTAATTTTGTTATTATAGTCACAGTGCTAACATTAACATTTTAACAAAATGTTAAAGCCTTGCTATTCAACGAGGTAATGTTGCCTGCTTTCTGGGCACCTCGTCCGCAGGCGTTAAATCGTCGCCTTCAGTTTTTCAGTTCAGAGTCAGTCATTCACTTTTTTATTTATAGGTATTTAATATTAATAGTATGTAAGTTTTAGTTATATTTTAGTATATACCATTTTGTGACAATAACCAAATTTTATTTATAAAAATGTAATAATAAAAAAAATTAAATTAAATCTATAATAACTTATGAAACTCGATCGTAAAGAGAAGCCCCGTTACTCAAACTACGCCAATAAGTGCGACAACCGTCTATATATTTTTGTTATTGTCTATTTCTACGAGTATTACAGTCTGATTTAGCTAGCAAATTGAGGAACCGATTTAAAAATAAATAGTTTTATTCATTAATGCTTTAAAAAGCGCTATTATAAATCGTCAGTTTTCTATATATATTCTCTTTTAATTCTTAGTACAAATAGATCATTTAAAAATTAATATCCTGGGACATTGTTGGCAGTACCAGAATGAGAATATAATGTTTGACAATGCAATTATACCTTTAAGTGATCAAGTGAAAATTTTGGGGATATACATTGACAAGGATCTCTCTTGGGTTCCTCAGTTACTGGGGGTTAGCCGCAGAGTCTTTGCATCTGCAGGATCTCTGAGAAGGCTTCGAAATTTTTTACCAGTAACCACTAAAATTGCGCTTGCTCAATCCATCCTACTTCCTATTCTTGACTATGCTGATGCCAGTTATCTCGATTTGACCCAAGAGATATTTGACAAGCTTGAGCGACTACAAAATGTTGTATTAGATTCATATTTGGGCTCTGCAAGTATGACCACATATCTGAATTTCGTACAAAACTCAAGTGACCCAATATACCTACGCCTTCGCCGGAATGCACATATTTTGTCTCTTTTATATAACATTATCTTTAATCCTGCGACCCCCTATTATCTTAAAAAACGATTTCAATACCACCCATGCGAGATCATTGAGATCATCAGAAAATCTAAACCTCTCTTTACCAACACATTCCACTAACTTTTTTTGTAAATCTTTTATTGTTGCGGCAGCTCGCCTCTGGAATGCGTTGCCTTTAACAATTAGACGTGCTCAATCCCTTGGTTTGTTCAAAACGCTAGTGAAAAACTACTATTTGTCACTATGAATGCATTTCCACTGTCCTTCCGGATTATATTGTTTATTATGTATTATTATGTATGTAAATATATATAAACATAATAATACATGTTTATGTAATTAAGTATGTATTATATCTAATGACATGGTAGTATTACTAGGTAAATGCCATTATTAGTTTGTAAGTATTTCGATTCCTACTGAAATTATTTTATCTTGCACTACCCTTATCGTATTGTCTTTCTTTATTTCTGTTTCTTATCCCTCCAAAGGTTGTCTGGAAGAGATCGCTGACTGCGATAAGACCACCTATTGTACAATTTGCTTTCAATGTTTTCTATATTTTTTTATCTGTTATTGGTGTGCAATATCTAAGGTTAAGGGCGGATAGTTTGCATTTTTTCTGCCTGATTTGATTATGTGTCCTGTATTAATTAATAAATAATATCCAGGGCCATTATTCACACACGGCCATCTGATATCAAACTAAGCAGAGCTTGTACTATGGAAACTAACTGATATACTGCTTTTGTAAATACATACTTATATAGATCATTACTGAAATAATACTATGAATTACACCCAGACTCAAGACAAACAGACATGTTCATGCACACAAATATGTGTCCTGGTTGGCAATCGAACCCACGAACTGCGGCGTGAAAGGCAAGTATCTACCAACCACGCTTTTTATTACTATCTACTAGAATACGCCTTTAAAAGTTACGATATAATTCATAGTATATGGGTAAAAATAAAATACTTTTTAAGCTATTGCATAGCTTCTATCGCAGGCCTTGAGCGTGGGGACCGAATCCAGAAATTCCGTAACGAAAAAAACCTAACACTCCCCACTCCGACCGCCATCTATCGATAAATACCAGAACTTTTAATGACTTTTTAAAATATCACGCTTGTCTCTTCAGTTCAGCAACCCGCCTTTAGATGGCATTGGTTGTATTGGAAAACTACCGTAATCAGCTGTTTGTGAGAAAGTATATATAGTATATATAGGTGTATAGGTATTTATCATCTACGTACAACAGTGAATATCTGTACTCGTATAATTTGTGTATAAAGTGTTTTAAATATGAATAAACAAAGTGCATTTATTAATGAAGAAAGTCACGAAAAAATAGTGAAAGAAAATGAGTTAGTACTCTATATACATTCATTTTATTATTATTATTATCACAAATGCAGTATTATAAAATAAATAAATAATTATAATTGCATAAGTTGAAAAAAAATGCTATGCAATAGCTTTACCGCGGCAGTCTTCGAGTGCCACACGTCTTTTGTTAATATGTTTGTGGAGAAAACAAATGGAACAATTTTCAGAACAACCTCCAGGAGTAGAATATTTATCTGGTTAGACTAATGTGTTGATTTAATCGTAAATGCAATTCAAAATAAGCGGACCGGTCACACAGGTACTGAAATACATAAATGCAATATATAGCAAATTGATAGGAAGGCTGGTGCTTAGAATAATAAAAATACACACCTACTTAAAATGTTGGCAGGTAATTAGTAAGGGTAATTACTGAACATAGCGGAAGTTTACAAAGGACTGCTGCCGCGGGGCACAAACCAATTAAGCTATAAAAACTCGTGGTGGAAACTTAAAATAACGAAACATTTAAAGAATTCATACTTTGTAAACAAAGTTCTATAAGTAAAATAATTTGAAATTCTTTCATAAGAAGCAGTTTTTTGAGCATAGATCTGAAAGCTTTCCTATCTGTGTATTCTTACTTTTCGTTATAGAGGTACCTTACTACTAATAGCTTCTATACACTTTGTTTTGCGCATGTGCAATGTAATCAGTAATGTTTTAAGGTGGGAAAGTATAAAACAAAACATTTAAACAATCACATCAACGGCTTGATACCGCTGATATCAGCCTCTGCTGGACATTGGCCACCACCAAAGGTTTCTATAAAGTTGCCATTTGGGGGGGTTTGCCGTAGTCACCGCGCTTGGCATGTGAGTGCGCAACCGCAGTTGGTTGGTAGCACACAGGTGGCGCTGCCCGACTACCTAGTATATCCCTTAGTACCTATAGGATGGTACGGGATGGTCCTGTTATTGTTTCTACGACGGAAGTCAGACCGTGTAGTGCTAGTTACGATTTCGGCGGACTTATGTTTAATTTATTATAAATAGCGGCCTTAATATCGTATGTTAATCTTTTTTGATATGAACGTTTAATGTTCTTGGGGGGGTAAATAAGGAGGTACTATCCCGTTGGCGCAATACGTCTGATAGTATCAAGATTCAATGCCTTGACTACAAGTGACGTCATACGTTAGTAAAGCGCGTTCTTTATCTAACATTATATTTAATACTTACTTCGTTATTTTTAATAAATAATAAATAAATTCATTTATTTCAGGCATCAGACAAAACCCATAGTATAAGTATCTATTAAAATAAAAACTATAATGACAATATGGAAAACATAATAATATTAAATAAAATAACAGAAAATTATGCTTATATGAAATAAAAAAAAATTAACACAATAATATAACATTTTAAGGCAATTTGAATTTTGATTTTATGGTTAGTCCTACTTATTTGTGGCCAGTTTTAATATTGATAAATAAAAAAGTTATTTCGTGCCCCTGTTGGAACTAAAATAGACCTAATTAGAAGAGAAATATTCATTTATACACACTTAAATCGAATAAAACTGCCTAAAATGTGAAAGTTTAGTTATAAGTGAATTTTAAGGACTAGTAACAATGGACATACTGAGCGTACATGTATTATAGAGATTTCAACAAAGAAGATACATATTTTAATTTATCAATCGGAATAATCCCATATCCAGACACGCTGTAGCGTATCAAGCCAAGTCCAAGTAACATAACTGGCGGGCAGCACCGTGTGTAATATTATATATTTTGTCCAAATCGGTTGTCATACGGACAAGTTAACGTTAGTTTAATGTTTTTAAACAAGTAATATATATATGCATTTAAACATAATATAAAATCATCGTTTTTAATGCGTCAAATCAGCCAACATGGCTTAACTTGTCACAAACGTAATTTGAATACATTTATCAACATCAAAATATGATAATTGAGAAAGTTTAAGTCAGTTCTGTAAAACATAAAATATGGCCATCACAGTTTTAATAAGTTAACTTAGTACTAACTTTATTCTTTGCCTAAATGTTCTGATGTACAAAATTCAAACCATGCCGATATTTCGTTATCCTTATACCTAGTTAAAACTATTTGGTTTAGTATTACTACTAACATTCAAGTCAATACTGTACAAAGGTGAGTGGAAAGTTCTTGAACCATATTTGTAAAAACAAATAATAGTTAATAATGTACTTGTCAAGAAAGAAAGAGTTATCAAATTTTCTTTCTGAAAGGCCGCCAAGTAGCAGCCCCTCTGGAGTTAGAGCCTATTGGCGGTGGTGAATACTTACCATTAGGTGACCCGCATGCTCGTTTGCATTGCAAAAAAAAAGGAATATTGTTGCAACTGGATGTAATTTTTGTCCTTCTATTATATGTTTGTAAAGTCCTACCCCACGACACAGGGATTAGATTAAAAAACTGGTTTACAAACTACTTCACCTAAGTCTATGAAATATTTGTTGGGCAAAGACAAGTTTATGTTATAAAGAATTAAAATAAACAAGTAAATCGGTTTCGAAATGCAATCGGTATATCCACATGATAAAAAAGTAATATGCGCATAAAATATACATAATTATACTCTTCCTCCTTTGTGAACTCTGAAAAAATATGCAAAACTTCGCTCCAAGTTATTTTCACAGTTACAATCAATCAATCAATCAATAATTTATTGCTGAACACAGTAATTACAATATATAGTACATTTCAAGATGTCAGGTAAATGTAGGTGTGGTCAATACACGGAGCGACAAATGTTATCTTAATTATTCAAATGTAATCTTATTCAAGCGAATGAGACCAAACACTTCTGACCACCACCTATTATTTTAGTAACAAAATACGGTCAACTTTGAATCGTTTGTTGGTCAAGTTTGAACTTCAAATCATACTCCAATAAAAAATATACAAGGCTTGTTTCGTACTACAATGAACAATATCCCCAACACGAAAACTGTCCTCCGTCAGCCACAGCTGACGCTGACTTAGATTCGCTTGCCTACCTGACAAGCGGATCTAATAAATCGGCTTGTTTGAGTCACGCGTTACAAGAAGGATCCGACATTCTCATCGTTTTCAATCCCTACTCATGACTAAAACCAGTGTTACATTTACCTACTACATGTAAGAGGAATAGACAGAAAAATCTACTTTAAGAGCACCTAACTCGTAAAATGAACACCTTCCTGGATATAATTGAATGAATATCCAGGGCATATCGGGGAATATAGGGATATAAAGGAGACCCCTATGTAAGACAAATAATAATTGTAGTAGTATAAGATACCGCAATAAACTACTTTTTAAAAGTAAAGAAAAAAATCACACAGCACCATCTAGCCTAACTTAGCAAAGAGACTAGAAAACGAACTTATATAATTATGTAAAAACATTGAAATAATATATATTACATTTCACTTTCTTGTTGGAGTCGGGAATCGTTGACAAGGTTAGTGTCAAATATTTTATTTAATAAGAGATTAATTTTCTAAATGCGAAAGGTTGTTAAAGCTAATGGGAGTGACGGGAACGTTAATGCTATTGTGCATGTAACAACATCACTAGACTACGGTAACCACTTAGTATCAGGTGTACTGTATGTTCGTTAGCCAACTAAGTAGTAAAAAACAAAAAAAAATTAAACTACCACTATTAACTAGGCAACAAATCTATTAATTAAATATCTTAAAAACTAAAATGCTATTCTGATCCTAAACTAGGCAGAACCAGAGAACTGATAAACATACTTAGGTATATATTTTCTGTATACAGACATGTTATAGATAAATTACACAACGAATAATTTTATTGTGCTCATTACACAAATATTTGTCCTAGGGATGGAACCCACGACCTGTAACTTAGCAGTCAGGGTGACTAACCACTACACCAACAGGCCAGTGAAGTTGGTTATTATTAAGCAGATAGTAATTTTTTGGGACTTTAATATTTTATTTGAATTGTTCTACAACGCATTAGTAAAACTGAAAGTACACGTCCAATGTTGCTATTGGGATGCCGTTATGTACCGACGCCAGCACATCCAGTTACTCCAATCTGTCAATTTTTTTTTATAGATTTTCAACCTCATCACATAAGAATAAGGTTTACTTTCAATTAGGGAAATTTGACAGCTTGGGGTAGCTTGATGTACTGGCGTATGTACTAGGTGACCTTCATTAAGAAAATCACGTCTAACAAGTGTTGTATAAACACAATTAATTCCTTTAGTATACGTAGTTAAGTAGGTTAACTATGTACATCCTCCACAATTTACGTGTACATTTAAAATAACATATAATACGCGCTATTTTCTTAGTAGGTACATTTATTTTTTACGTATTTGGACAGAAACATGCCGTAGTTGAAGGAGAAAAATCTTTGATAAAGAATAACCTTTCTGTTTGTAACCTATAAGAAAAGATAACTTATAATAAGGCTTTGTTGTTTATAAAAGTAAGACTACTTATAAACAAGTTCTTATTAATAAGGTTTCAGTAGAAGAAATATCTTCGTACACGTGAAGAGGTATGTACGAGAGTACAAACTTTAGATGTTCAAAAATTGATATAGGAGAAATGGAAACGTGAGTAAACAACGACAAAACTCCACTTTTATTGCCATAGGATTTTAAGTCATGATAGCCGGATTTAAAGAACAAAATTAGATAGCTCAAATGGGTAAATATGGCCTTAATTTATAGGAGGCTGCGTCTACACCAATGTATCACATTAGTAATGTATCATATGTTAGCGAGCTACATACTGAATACACTAGAAAGTGGCGTAAAAGAAAATTACTATACACACACATCCATAACGTTAAACCTACACTTACCTTGAAGGATTTTAGAGACTTAGGTATAGCTTGTCAGTGAATGTCTAATGAATATTGGAATACGTTCCCGAAAAATTCTAATTATAATCGTTTATATATCCATCCGAACCTTATACTTACATTAATTAAAAGCTTACATTAATAAAATTTCTATTCAATTTCTATGAATTCAATTTCTATCCTCAGGGGCTAGGATCGCGTAGCCCCCTTAACACGTGATCGGTAATCCCGTGCAAGTGATCTGACCCCCATTTCGAATTCCATCTTTTTACTTCAGCTGCCGCCTGAACTATGGCCCGAACCCTATAAGGGTGTCCTCGGGTATTAGTCGCTTAAATTAAGCTACTGGCTGAGAACCTTTTGCGCTAGCCAACTGCAGCTCGTTGTTTCCAATTCTTTAATTTTAATATACTATTGCTAAATGTAACAAAAATTGCTTAGTAACTTGCCATTTATTATTTATTTAAGGATATTATATATGTGACGAAACAGACCGCACGGACGGACTAATACAAAATATTCTGTTGCTTTAATTACTGTTTTTAAACTGTGTTTATGTAATACATTGAGAGCTTGACAAGTACAAGTGTATGTAAATACTTAAATGATGAATACATTTTATTATTTCATTATAAATCAATAAAAATACAATCCTATAGTGGTAACTAAAACCATCATCATGTCAGCTCAAAGTTGCCCACTGCCACTATTCAAATATCTACCCTCAAAGATACTTGACAACCAATTACTGCTATTGGGCTCCCCGCAGTTCCATTGGCGTTCCGTTCATCAAGTGGCTTTCAGCCCTTACAAGATCATTGGTCCATATTGTAGGTGGCCCGTCCATGCTGCGTCTCTAAACTCGTGGTCCCCACTCGATAACCTTTCTACCCAGCAGCAAGTCTTCGGGCTATCTCGGCTTCTTTGGTTCACTTTCTGATTTGAGCATTTCGATTCGATCTCGCACAGAAATTCCGAGCATAGCTGTGTCCATTGCTCTTTGGATGACCATGAGCCTTCTTATAAGCGACCACACGTAAGTCATCACTGGTAACACACACTGGTCACTTACGACTTGGGACACTATTATTAATAATGATGACACTGGTGACTGAAATACGATATCCAAAATAAACTTCAAGAATGGCTGTAACATTTTACAGCATAAAATACCTCTCGATCCAGACATTGTATTCAAAACTACGACATTATATATATATATATATATATATATATATATATATATATATATATATATATATATATATATATATATATATATATATATATATATTATCGGGACTAGTCCCTCCCTCTTACCCATCATTACATATTACTAGCTGTGCTGTAAACTTTATAAATGATAGCCTATGTGTTATATTACTACAAAGTTTCATCAAAATCCACTCGCTTGTTTTAGCGTGAAAGAGTAATAAACATCCATACATTCAAACATCTATACTCACAAACTTTCAAATTTATAATATTAGTAGGATTTTATACAGTTAATTTATTTAGTATTATATCACTTAGAACTTTGACAATTGTATCTTTATTAAAATGTCCCAACTTTTTCTAGCTTCCCCATCTTTTGCTTTAGCTAGCATGTTTAATGCAAAATCAGCGAAACCTCTCTGATCCGTGTAGATAAATTGTAAATTAGGAGATTCATTAAAATACGTGTATTTAACATTTTTGTTCTCTTAATAAACAGTACCTAAAATAATGCTTCCACAATCCGAAAATTTAAAGGGATGATACAATAAACATGACGTTTATTTTTAAGGGTATATATACCTTTTCTTTTGATTATTATAAAACTCGTCTATTCTGATAAATGGTTAGAAGGCTGCCGTCCATTAACAAGAAAGGCGTTAACCCTCAGAGAGGCGATTTTGAGGTTTCAGCGTCATCGAACGTAGAAAAAAATCTCTATCGATCTGTCTAAGTATCATATTTCTAATATTTATACTTTTTGAAATATTTTTAACGAAAAGGTCGCTAAGCACTAAAAAGTAATAGTTTACGCAACTTAAAGAACGTTAACCATGCATATTTAACGAAAAGGTCTCTTGTAACCGTTAACGCCATAATTTTTCATATTTTTCCTAAGTTTTGCTTGGCAAAAAGACGCTGTTTTGACACTGCTATACTAAAAAGTCCTAAAGATACTTAAATTACTTTCAAGCCAAGAAGTATTTTAGTAGTTTGCATGAATAATCTAGGCTAAAAAGGCGTCTCATAAAAATACTACACTAGAAAGACGTTAAAATCTGCTAACGACTTTTATCGTAGGACCCGTACAATAATAATCAAGAAGTACTTTTCTATAATTTCTAACCGCCTTTAGTTACTCATTTTATGGTATAAATCCTCCGCTTAAAAGACACTAAGCCACAATAATCTACCTGCTCTCGCCTCTCAGCCCCACGCAGTTGTGTCATGGCTTAGATGGGTTTACCAGAAGGCCGCAGCTTTTGGCCCAATTGCTCATGTTACCAAGATCACTATTGATGGCGGCTATGGCTAAACTAAAATCATCCACTGTAAATGAAGATAATGTGCTAGCTAGTAAAGATGGTAATTGGAAGAGATAATTTTGGTAATAGCATTGATAAATACCGAGAAGAGAAGAGGTGAGAGTATGTCACCTTGAGGAACACCTTTTCTTTTTATGTGATGGAAATGCTCAAATCACACGTCGTGTAGGGCCAACCCACTAAAACCATCACGGTAGCCAGCCTCAAAGTGCTTGTAGCGGAGGTTCTGGGTACTCGTGAACGATGTCGCCAGTACCCCCACTGTACACTGCAGCCTCCACGAGGCTCTCACCCGGGGAGGTGAGGCAGCACCGAATGCCTCCCCCCCTCCCAAGCACGTACAAGCGTGATTAGGTAACCTGAGCTACAGCAAGCTACCTCCTCCCGGGACCGCTTATACAAGACGAGTGGAATTCCTCCTCCAAAAGCCAGCGGTCCCAGGGGCGGCGCGCGGCGCCCAGCCGGGGAGAAGACAGCCGGGCGCCGCATACTCTCTCGCTTTCGGATTGGCTCCCTGAGCCAGCGCCGATGAAGTGGACATTAGTGTCAATGTCCGGTTCATCGGCGCCGTCTCGTTCTTCTGCGAGAGGGATCTTTGCGCTCCCTCTCGCGCTCGGCGACCTCCTTCATGAGCATAACCGCTTCACAGAAGGAGGCCGCCGCGTTCCATCCGCTCGTCGCCGCCAGCATAGCCGAAACCACTGCTGGTGGCGAGAGGTCTAACCCTATTTCAGCAACCAGGACTCGCCTTTTGGGGGCCCATGCTGGGCACTCCTCGAGTGTATGTTGAGCCGAGTCCGGGTCGCCGCCACAGTGATGACCTTGAGTAACACCTTCAGTAAGATTACACCACTCGGAGGTAGCCTCGTTGTGACGGACTGACTGCGAGCACCCTCGAAGATAACAGTCAAACCACACAATTACTGAAGACGAGATATTTAGAGAGGACAGGATACCGAGAAAGATGTCAAAGTCAACTGTATTAAAAGTGCTGCTGAAATCCAGTAACACCATAACCATTAGTTATTTCCGCTCCATGGCCAATCGGATGTCATCTGATATTTTGACCAGAGCTATAGCAGTGTTATGGCCAGGGCGGAAACCTGATTGGAAGGGACTGAGCAGGCTTTCGGAAGAGAGATACAGAGAGTTGCTGGTTCACAACACTTTCAAGGACTTTGGATAGGATAGAAATTGGTCGGTACTGAGATAAGGAAGAAGGATTGGCAGATTTAGGAAGCGGTAGAATAACGGCTTTTTTCCAGATAGAAGGAAAGGACCTTGTCTCTAGAGAGAAGTTAATAAGGTGAGTTATGATAGAAGCAAGCTCCTCTAGGATAAGGGAGATCATCTGTAGCTGGAGCCCGTCAACTCCTACAGCTTTGGTGGATATAGATCGGAAGGAGTTTTTGATATCTTGCTCAGTAACTGCTGTTAAAGTGAAAGAAGTACAATCTGGCATGAAAGGTTAGAGATGTATCTACGATTTGAAGATTTGGTGGTAGCACTCAAAGCCACTTGGTGGCTGTGAAAAGTGAGTGTTGAGGGCATTGAGATCGACAGTTGTAACACTGCCATTTTTACTTTTGCCAACACCACGTGATTTTAGAAATTGCCATCCTTTTGTAGTGCTGAGATTATCGACACATGCGACTGCAGCGATTTCGGAGCCTTTTATATACGTCCCAATTGTCATTCGATCTACTATGTATATCGCTATGGTCTTTGGACTTTGTCACGCTTAGACATAAGTTTTTTTATTTCATCGGATAGCCATGGTGCAGGGATATGTTTAACTCTCCCTTTTTGTCGGAGCATGGCAATTATATAAGTTTAAAATTAACTGTGTAAATGTAGCAATTTTTTGTCCTAGTCGTTACAGTTGTAAACAGGAGACCAGTCAATACTGCCCGCATTCTCTCTCAAACGGTCCAGGACAATAATTTTGAAGCTGCGTATGAAGATAAATTGAGACTTACGTCGAGGGCAGCGAATTTTGTATGATAGATATACAAGATCATGATAGGAAAAGGAAGCTGGGAACTGGCCATGAGAAGATACTTTCGATAGGTCTGAAACAATTATTAAATCTAAAAGAGAATAATAATAATAAAAAAAATTTTTTTCAATTTTATCAATATTTATTGTTTAAATTATTATCTCTCGCATTATATTACTTACAAACTTAAAATTACTGTGTAAAATCTATTTTAAATTTTAACATACAACAAAATACAAGAAATAATTAAAATATGCAACGACGTTGGTACTACATACAGTTTGACATGAGTGAAAGTGACAGCTATCACAATGAAAATCCATATCCATACAGACAATAATGTTGTAAACAACCAAAATGCTGACCAGACGGAGAGCACGAGCAAGACCCCCGGACTCATCGCCGCGTCGCTCCACCACCCAAGCGTTTGATACCGCCCCAGTGGTGGTTTCGCCAAACTCCAGTGCGAACAACGATGACGATGAATATTTTTCTCCGCCGACGTCGTCTCCACCAATATGGCGGCGAAGAGCCCGGCCACCGCGAGAATTGGGACTTACGGGGCAACCAGCCCCGAGCAGGGTCCCCGCTCCCGGTGGTAATGTGCAGCGCATGCGATGGACTAACTCCATTAATGAAAATGTGATGCGCGCATATTTTGAGGCTTCAGATGGGGGTACTCAACTTACTGCATATCGTGCTCGAATGCTGTCTTTTTTCCAGAAACTTGAACCAACTGTCAACGTATCGGCACAGCGACTTTCGGATCAGGTACGGGTTATTCAGCGTAATCATATGTTGAACGATACCGTGCTTGATCAGCTGCGCTCGGAGGCCCTCAATAGCCGTATTGTTCCCGTCCCGCCCGTGGCCCAAACATCCACCATGGCCCCACCGCATTCTGTCGCTAGTGCGGGCGACGATGGGGATGATATGACTACTGACGTAAGTAGTATGTACAATGAAATAAGAAGCACCTTTGAGGTTGTGGTTCGAGAATATCGGTCCACGGCAAACCATCCCAAACCACGGTTGCCGCGCTTGCCCATGCATAATAAAAATAAAACATTAGTGTGCACCCTAGATTCGATAATGGCGGAATACTTTGCCACTAGTGAAGACCTAACGGATATGCATTCTCTCCTGTATTGCGGGGCTATTACCGCATGTCGTGTAGCACGAGTCAAGTTCCCTGATTATGACGGAGCTACACGACCGAGATCTGCTGTACCGACCTGGCAGTGCAGGATTGAACGGCGTATCCGTGAGGCTAGGGTGCTCATTGACAAGCTTCGATCCTTTCAAGAGGGTAACACCCGTCCTCGAGTCATGCGCTTTGTAAAGTAGGTGTTTATGGGGACTGATATCAGTCCCCGCGATTATATATCACATGTTACAGAGCGCATAGATTTCTTAAAACAAAAAATTTATGCATGGGCTAGTCGTATTCGGAGATATAAAAAACGCGTGGATCGATATTCCCAAAACCACAAATTCCAAAAGGACCAGAGATGGGTATATAAATTGTGGGAGCAGTCTGAACAACGGACTAACGGCGATGGGCCCCGGCCAGATAGTGACGCCATGATATCTTTCTGGCGTAATATCTGGTCGGTACCCATCGCTCACTCCGAGGGCGATTGGATGGCGGTCGTTAAACGTGTGTGTGAGCCTATTGAAGAAATGAATAGTACTTCTATCACACCCGACGACGTAGCTAGTGCAGTCTACCGTTTGTCTAACTGGAAATCTCCAGGGCCAGATGGACTGCACAATTTTTGGTTAAAATGGCTACGTAGCTCGCACGAATATTTGGCTATCAAATTCCAGTCGGCTTTAGAGTCAGGTTCGCTCCCACAATTTATGACCACAGGTGTAACCCACTTGATCCATAAGTCAGGTAGTACCGCGGAACCCAAGAACTATAGACCAATTACATGTCTTCCAACCATGTACAAAATTTTAACATCAATATTAAAAACCAAAATCTGTAATCACATTGACAGAAATGCAATTATATCTACAGCTCAAAATTGATGTAGGAAAGGGTCCCGCGGTACTAAGGAATTGCTTCTTATTGACACGGCCATTTGCCAGCAGGCACGCCGAAACCGAAAAGATCTGTCGACATGCTGGATAGATTACAAGAAGGCCTATGACTCCGTGCCCCATACTTGGCTTATGAGAGTGCTAGAATTGTATAAAATAAATACAATTTTACGTACCTTCCTGAGGACATGTATGGAGCAGTGGAGTACAGTCCTTCTTTATCCAGGATCTCGCCAGACCTTGGGGAACGGTGAGCCTATAAGGATAGAACGGGGAATCTTTCAGGGCGACAGTTTGAGCCCATTGTGGTTTTGCCTGACTCTGAACCCTCTGAGCACACTACTAGAGGATTCTGGGTTAGGTTATCGACTGCGGAGAGGAGGACAAGTAATATCACACCTCCTTTACATGGATGACTTAAAGTTATTTGCCTCTAGCAATCTTCACTTGTCAGCGTTACTGAAGCTCACAGAAAACTTCAGTAACTCTATCAGAATGGAGTTTGGTATTGACAAATGTGCAGTCATGCATGCAAAACGAGGGAAGATAGTGGAATCTGAGAGCACCCAACTCTCAGCTTCCATTAACTTAGTAACCCTCTCTGCAACCGAAACCTACAAGTACTTGGGTATGTCACAGGCATTAGGCATCAAAGAGGCTGACATGAAGGAGTCATTGCGGGGGCGCTTCTTGGGCCGCTTGACAAAAGTGCTGAAAAGCCTATTGTCGGGAGGGAACAAGGTGCGTGCTTACAATGGCTGGGTCATGCCAGTCTTGTTGTACTCCTTTGGAATACTCAAGTGGACTCAAACTGAGCTAGACGCCCTGGACCGAACAGTCCGAACGCGGCTGACATCACATCGGATGCATCACCCCCGCTCTTCTGTGATGAGATTGTACATCCCACGGAAATGTGGTGGTCGTGGCTTTTTAAATGCTAAAACTCTGCATAACCGTGAGCTGTATAATCTTAGAAACTATTTCCTACATAATAGTGTGGGTATACACGCGGACGTCATCGCCGTGGACAATGGACTCACCGCTCTATCCTTAGCCAAAACTAACTGGCGTCAACCTGCGGTACTTAGTACCAGTGACCGCAAGGAAGTATGGCAGAGCAAAGAACTTCATGGCAGATTTTACAAGGCCCTGCACGGGCCAGATGTAGACTTAACAGCATCAGTAGCCTGGCTACGGTTTGGTGACCTTTTTGCGGAAACCGAGGCTTTTGTCTGTGCAATTACTGACGAAGTAGTAATGACGAATAACTACCGGAGATTTATACTGAGGGATGGTACTGTTGACATTTGCCGGGCATGTCACCACCCTGGGGAATCCCTCAGACATATAATTTCTGGTTGCTCCCGTCTTGCTAATGGTGAGTATTTGCACAGGCACAATCAAGTAGCCAGGATAATCCACCAGCAACTTGCTCTGCGATACAACCTTGTGACGCCGGAGGTGCCGTACTACAGATACGTTCCAGAGACAATACTGGAGAATGGCCGTGTCACATTGTACTGGGACAGATCCATCATCACAGATAGGACTATTGTTGCCAATAAGCCTGATATTGTGATGGTGGATCGCCAAGAGCGCCGGGCAGTGATCGTCTAATTTGCTGTCCCACATGATGACAACCTTGTGAAAGCTGAAAAAGACAAGGAAATTAAATACCTTGACCTAGCACGCGAGGTTGTTGACATGTGGGACGTCGACTCGGCGATCATTGTACCGATTGTCGTTTCTGCCCATGGTTTGATTGCCAAAAGCTTCGACCGTCACCTTAAGAAGCTCGCGTTAGGCAGTTGGGTCAAGGGTCAGGTTCAGAAGGCAGTTATTTTGGAGACGGCGCGTATTGTGAGGAGGTTCCTCTCTGTGGAGCCTTGACCATCGGTAGCATGGACCCTGCTCCCGTTGCCGATTGGATGTCTATTTTTTATATTTATAAATATATATTTTTTTTGTAACTATATATTTGTAAATGTATAAAATAAGAATAACATGGAATAAAGGACATAATAAAAAAATAATAATAATAAAAATAATATAAAAATATAATAATATAAAATATAATAATAAAATATAATAATAAAAAATATAATAATAAAATAATATAATAATATAAAATAATAATAAAAATAATTATAATAAAAAAAAAAAAAAAAAAAAAAAGAAGTGTCAGCAGTGACGGTTGTTATTTTTACAATTTTATTAATATTTATTGTTTAAATTATTATCTCTCGTATTATATTACTTGCAAACTTGAAATTATTGTGTATAATCTATTTTAAATTAACATACGACTACGGCTGATTAGAAATACAAGAAATAATTAAAATATGCATCGACGTTGGTACTACATACAGTTTGACATGAGTGAAAGTGACAGGTATCACAATGAAAATCATATCCATACAGACAATAATGTTATAAACAACCAAAATGCTGACCAGACGGAGAGCACGAGCAAGACCCCCGGACTCATCGCCGCGTCGCTCCACCACCCAAGCGTTTGATACCGTCCCAGTGGTGGTTTCGCCAAACTCCTCCGCGAACAACTATGACGGTGAATATTTTTCTCCGCCGACGTCGTCTCCACCAATACGGCGGCGAAGAGCCCGGCCACCGCGAGAATTGGGACTTACGAGGCAACCAGCCCCGAGCAGGGTCCCCGCTCCCGGTGGTAATGTGCAGCGCATGCGATGGACTAACTCCATTAATAAAAATGTGATGCGCGCATATTTTGAGGCTACAGAGGGGGGTACTCAACTTACTGCATATCGTGCTCAAATGCTGTCTTTTTTCCAGGTACTTGAACCAACTGTGAACGTATCGACACAGCGACTTTCGGATCAGGTACGGGTTATTCAGCGTAATCATATGTTGAACGATACCGTGCTTGATCAGCTTCGCTCGGAGGCCCTCAATAGCCGTATTATTCCCGTCCCGCCCGTGGCCCAAACATCCACCATGGCCCCACCGCATTCTGTCGCTAGTGCGGGAGACGATGGGGATGATATGACTACTGACGTAAGTATTACATTGTACAATGAAATAAGAAGCAACTTAGAGGTTGTGGTTCGAGAATATCGGTCCATGGCAAATCATCTCAAACCACGGTTGCCGCGCTTGCCCATGCATAATAAAAATAAAACATTAGTGTGCACCCTAGATTCGATCATGGCAGAATACTTTGCCACTAGTGAAGACCTCACGGATATACATTCTCTCCTGTATTGCGCGGCTATTACCGCATGTCGTGTAGCACGAGTCAAGTTCCCTGATTATGATGGAGCTACACGACCGAGATCTGCTGTACCAATCTGGCAGTGCAGGATTGAACGGCGTATCCGTGAGGCTAGGGTGCTCATTGACAAGCTTCGATCCTTTCAAGAGGGTAACACCCGTCCTCGAGTCATGCGCTTTGTAAAGAAGGTATTTATGGGGACTGATATTAGTCCCCGCGACTACATATCAAATGTTCCAGAGCGCATAGATTTCTTAAAACAAAAAATTTATGCATGGGCTAGTCGTATTCGGAGATATAAAAAACGCGTGGATCGATATTCCCAAAACCACAAATTCCAAAAGGACCAGAGATGGGTATATAAATTGTGGGAGCAGACTGAACAACGGACTAACGGCGATGGGCCCCGGCCAGATAGTGACGCCATGATATCTTTCTGGCGTAATATCTGGTCGGTACCCATCGCTCACTCCGAGGGCGATTGGATGGCGGTCGTTAAACGTGTGTGTGAGCCTATTGAAGAAATGTATAGTACTTCTTTCACACCCGACGACGTAGCTAGTGCAGTCTACCGTTTGTCTAACTGGAAATCTCCAGGGCCAGATGGACTGCACAATTTTTGGTTAAAATGGCTACGTAGCTCGCACGAATATTTGGCTATCAATTTCCAGTCGGCTTTAGAGTCAGGTTCGCTCCCACAATTTATGACCACAGGTGTAACCCACTTGATCCATAAGTCAGGTAGTACCGCGGAACCCAAGAACTATAGACCAATTACATGTCTTCCAACCATGTACAAAATTTTAACATCAATATTAAAAACCAAAATCTGTAATCACATTGACAGAAATGCAATTATATCTACAGCTCAAAATTGATGTAGGAAAGGGTCCCGCGGTACTAAGGAATTGCTTCTTATTGACACGGCCATTTGCCAGCAGGCACGCCGAAACCGAAAAGATCTGTCGACATGCTGGATAGATTACAAGAAGGCCTATGACTCCGTGCCCCATAAGCTTGGCTTATGAGAGTGCTAGAATTGTATAAAATAAATACAATTTTACGTACCTTCCTGAGGACATGTATGGAGCAGTGGAGTACAGTCCTTCTTTATCCAGGATCTCGCCAGACCTTGGGGAACGGTGAGCCTATAAGGATAGAACGGGGAATCTTTCAGGGCGACAGTTTGAGCCCATTGTGGTTTTGCCTGACTCTGAACCCTCTGAGCACACTACTAGAGGATTCTGGGTTAGGTTATCGACTGCGGAGAGGAGGACAAGTAATATCACACCTCCTTTACATGGATGACTTAAAGTTATTTGCCTCTAGCAATCTTCACTTGTCAGCGTTACTGAAGCTCACAGAAAACTTCAGTAACTCTATCAGAATGGAGTTTGGTATTGACAAATGTGCAGTCATGCATGCAAAACGAGGGAAGATAGTGGAATCTGAGAGCACCCAACTCTCAGCTTCCATTAACTTAGTAACCCTCTCTGCAACCGAAACCTACAAGTACTTGGGTATGTCACAGGCATTAGGCATCAAAGAGGCTGACATGAAGGAGTCATTGCGGGGGCGCTTCTTGGGCCGCTTGACAAAAGTGCTGAAAAGCCTATTGTCGGGAGGGAACAAGGTGCGTGCTTACAATGGCTGGGTCATGCCAGTCTTGTTGTACTCCTTTGGAATACTCAAGTGGACTCAAACTGAGCTAGACGCCCTGGACCGAACAGTCCGATCGCGGCTGACATCACATCGGATGCATCACCCCCGCTCTTCTGTGATGAGATTGTACATCCCGCGGAAATGTGGTGGTCGTGGCTTTTTAAATGCTAAAACTCTGCATAACCGTGAGCTGTATAATCTTAGAAACTATTTCCTACATAATAGTGTGGGTATGCATGCGGACGTGATCGCCGTGGACAATGGATTCACCGCTCTATCCTTAGCCAAAACTAACTGGCGTCAACCTGCGGTACTTAGTACCAATGACCGCAAGGAGGTATGGCAGAGCAAGGAACTTCATGGCAGATTTTACAAGGCCCTGCACGGGCCAGATGTAGACTTAACAGCCTCAGTAGCCTGGCTACGTTTCGGTGACCTTTTTGCGGAAACCGAGGGTTTTGTCTGTGCAATTACTGACGAAGTAGTAATGACGAATAACTACCGGAGATTCATACTGAGGGATGGTACTGTTGACATTTTTCGGGCATGTCACCGCCCTGGGGAATCCCTCAGACATATAATTTCTGGTTGCTCCCGTCTTGCTAATGGTGAGTATTTGCACAGGCACAATCAAGTAGCCAGGATAATCCACCAGCAACTTGCTTTGCGGTACAACCTTGTGACGTCGGAGGTGCCGTACTACAGATACCTTCCAGAGACAATACTGGAGAATGGCCGTGTCACATTGTACTGGGACAGATCCATCATCACAGATAGGACTATTGTAGCCAATAAGCCTGATATTGTGATGGTGGATCGCAAAGAGCGCCGGGCAGTGATCGTTGATGTTGCTGTCCCACATGATGACAACCTTGTGAAAGCTGAAAAAGACAAGGAAATTAAATACCTTGACCTAGCACGCGAAGTTGTTGACATGTGGGACGTCGACTCGGCGATCATTGTACCGATTGTCGTTTCTGCCCACGGTTTGATTGCCAAGAGCCTCGACCGTCACCTTAAGAGGCTCGCGTTAGGCAGTTGGGTCAAGGGTCAGGTTCAGAAGGCAGTACTTTTGGAGACGGCGCGTATTGTGAGGAGGTTCCTCTCTCTGGAGCCTTGACCATCGGTAGCATGGACCCTGCTCCCGTTGCCGATTGGATAACTATTTTTTTATATTTATAAATATATATTTTTTGTTACTATATATTTGTAAATGTATCAAATAAGAAAGACACGAAATAAAAGAAATAATAATAATAATTCTTTATTTGCAATAAAAAGTGTCTATACTATAATAAATTAGTTTCTACTGCATAGTGGTACAATCGAAAGTCAGAGAGAACAAACACCTCTCTCCCGTGCTAGGAATTAACCTGTGCTACGAGCAGAGAGGGGCTCACCCCGACTCGGTTCTGTACCTAAAGGCATGATGTACAAATATGTGATGGTGGAGCAGTAGATAACTTAAACCATCTGATCGCTAAACTAGGCAAGCCTGTTTATTTAGGGATCAGTTGAGTTTCTTACAATCTAGAAGACTGTGCCACAAGGTGCAAGTTGTGTATTTGTGTGCGATGTTTAGGAGTGTTAAACTTAAATTTAGAGTGTTACTTATAACTTTGTAATGCCTCTCATCTAGTGTCGTTTTATGTCTCACAGGAGATCACACTTTCTCAAATATAATAAAAGACATAAAAATGACAGATTTTGTTAAGTCTAAGTAACTTTTTAAACTTTTAATAATTGTTTTGAAAGATTTAGTAAATTTTTATTCAGATGTTTTAATTTTTCAAGAATTTTGTTTTAATTTTTCAGTACTCTGAAGTTTTATTGTTATATTTTTAAGTTCTCTGATAAACGAATTAGATATATTTGCTTTGCTTTTCGAATATTCAGTCCTAAATGCATAACTAAAAAACGTTAAAAATAAAAGTTTTAACGCCTTTAAGTGTAGTAAGTATGAAATAAAATATTCTTAAAAACGACACTAAATTCAAAAACTTACCTATAAAGACACTTAAACACTATTGTGTTAATATAGCTAAGAATTGATGTTAAATGGAAATCGGAAATACATAAGTATAAAGCCGCTAATTAACTAAATGCCTTTTTAGCTAAGTAATTTTGATAAGTTTTTGTACACAATAACAAAACACTTCATTTATATTAAAATCATATGCTATAAATTCGCTAAGGTGGACTTAGGGACTTTTTAGGCAAGTGTTTGTTTTAAAATAACCAACTTATGCACTGCTCAAAGGAAAAGAGGTGTATTTTTCTTCTTAAAATAATCAATCAATCAAGGTTATCGCTATTAGTTTGTAAATTTAACAAGCTATCTTTGAACGTTTAATTCTATGTTGTACCTATGGTTTTAAAGTGGCATATTTTTCAAATATTTACCGCGTTTTTCGCTCATAGCTCAAAATTAGATTTATTGGCTTTGCGCCCTTTAAGTTAACGGACGGCAGAAGGTAAGTCACGTCAGAAACAGCATATCTGTCAGATATTTCTAAACTCAAGATACGTACGCACGACTACATATCAAGCTATACATTTTCAATGTAAACTGACCTGTCATTGTATGGATATAATATTCAACGCGAGATCAGCTTATAATGGAAATGTCAAGCTTAATGTGAAGGCGTGTGTACAATGTGTTGCCGACTTACCTTCCATGCCTTCCCAACTACGTAACGGTAGTGAACAATTCTCCACTTTAATAATCAATTTATATTCCATTCATTATTCAGGATTTTCACTCCTGCTACTAGACTGAAGTGACAAAAACAAATGTAGCCTCTAGCTAACTACGGAGAGACACTATATTTCTCTAAGAAATGGTAACACGCAAATTCCGAGTGGAATTATTCCTCTTTTGTGTCCAGATACTTAACTACGAAATTGTAAAATGTAAAACCATTTTACAACTTCGTTTTTTAGTGGTATTCTGTAATATCTCTAAATATGACAATATTCTTACTAAGTAACAGTTGAATCCATCAAACCATTATTTACATGACGTTTGTAGTTGGACCTTTGGTGTTCGAACCTCCACCCTGGGCGATTACTGACGAGGAGAAGCGGAAGAAAGTCATTTAATTTTAGGGACGTTTTGAGCAACAACCAACAACAACCGATTGCGGATCGGAGAGAGCATTTCATGCACTCGAATACTAACTGAGGGCCATGGAGGACGTTGGTGATCGCGGCGCGTTTGCGGTTGTACTCTCGTCCAGCGAGTAAGATAGATCGGTTAGTGTGTAGTGATACGAAGGTCTCTAATGGTCTTGACTTGCTCTAAGTCCAAGACGTTCCTGGGACGTAGCCGTGAGATGTGAAATGGGGTATAATTAACTGCCTTTACCGCCTAATACGTTGGAAACTTGGATGGTAAGTGGCAGACAAGCAGTATCAAATAATCGTTTGGACGCTTGCTTCATCCAATGCTCTATGGTAAGCAATTGGAGATCGGCGTGAATGCTTCTACTGCGGACGTATCATGGTGCGCCTACGGCACGTCTAAGGAACCGATTCTGAAGCGTTTGGAGTAGATGGATGAAACTAGGCGTGGCGTGTGCTAACACCGGGCTTACGTAGGTCACCATTCAAATTCAAAGAGTCAAATTTCATGCACGTCTTGTAGAGCTTGCTTTTACTGCACGCATTTAGGAGGCAGTGTAGTCGATCCATGTAATCATCAGTAACTATTAGTTTTTTTTTATACTCGGGAGCGCTTGGAACACATTTTTCTACTACTTTAACATTAACAAAGTTCCTGCATCAATCATAATAACGGTTATGAACCGAGTGTGGTCACTTGAGTGAGTTTCGGCTATCGAGTTGGAATTCGACTAGCGATTTGAACGTTCCTAAACAATAGCCTAACCGTAAGTGGATAAACTATTTTGTAACGGTAGCTTTAGGTGGTACCACGTGCTGGACAATAGCATAATTACATAGTCTTAAGTTTTCATACATTGCTTTCATGGCCAATAACTCGTATTGGGCCGGAAACTATCGGGGAAGTTATGCACATACATGAGTAACTTTCCAAGTACCTACTTAATTTCTAAACGTCTCCGAGCTTTTACGAAGCTGGGACCGACAGCTTAACGAACACTCTGGGCCATTGAATTGGCTGAATGGATTCAAAATTTATTTTTATTTTTGAACCAGAATCGACAACTTTAATTCTATTTTAACTTAATTTTACTTTTTTAAGTTAAAAGTTAAGTTAAGTACATACTTATATAGATAATTTCACCCAGACTCAGGACAAACAGACATGTTCATGCTCATAAATATCTGTCCTAGGTGGGAATAGAATAGAATATAGAATATAGAACCCACGGCCTGCGGCGTGAAAGGCACGCATTTACTAACCACGCCAATCGGCCCGTCGAAGGGGGAACTGGGAGCTAAGTCTCTTTGATGATGAGTGTCTAATTCTTATATTGACCTCACTCTATTGTTCTTTATTGTGATATTTAATCTGTCTATTATTAAAATGAATAAATTAAAATAAAATATGTACAGACGCCAGCACATCTAGCTACCCCAATCTGTCAAATTTCTTATATAGATCTTCAACTTTATCACACAAGCATAAGGTTTACTTTCCATTGGGGAAATTTGACAGATTGGGGTAGCTTGATGTGCTGGCGTCTGTACTTAGTAACATGTACACATTATCTACCTTTATTCATATACGCATGACAACCTTTGCGTTTTGCGTGGTAATACGGCTGATGTATTCTGTTTGTTGTTTAATCAGTCATAATCCGAAAATAAGCACCTTACATAAATGATAGTATTTGTATAGGATTTTGTCATAATCTGTATAAACCTTTAGACAGATATAATATTTTAATAAGCCAATTTATTTGGCGTTTTAGTACCTTCACCGTACAGGCAGTTCATACTCACACCCTCTATGCAATCTATAGGTTTCTGTGGAATATTCTCCCACGAACGCAGAGGCTGTGGAATGAATTCCTTCCCACGGTTGTCTCAAAAAACTACAGCATTAAGCAATACAGGATTTTGGAGGCCTCCATTGGGACGCGGACGGTGGCCGCTTCCTATGAAGTGGTCCGTATACTAGCTGATCAGTTACTGCGTGGATCTTGTATTCACTTATCGTATAGGCAATAGTTACCCTAGTGTCAGAGTTGTTCAAACCGCCTAGTCGGCCTCTGACATGGCTTAACAACAGTTGTCTAATAACTACAACCGGTACCGACAGCTTAACGTGCCCCGCTCATAGCATCATAAATGTTTTTTATTACACATGAAATATAGAATTTTCAAATGCATTTCATGTAAACAAATTTTAACTCTGTACTTTTAAAGTCGATCGAAAATATGAATTAGTTCATTGCTAATCTCGGATATCTAAACAAACTATCAAATATAATTCACGCCTTTAATCTCAAAGACAAATAAACATTATTTCTCAGAATAAAGCTTTATTACGGCATTCACTTTGGTTTATAACTGAATACACACACTTTATCTTTGGTCGTTTGTTCGTGACGTTCGTATGATAACAGACATTCTACATTCAGCCCCAGAGGAAAAACGGAATATTTTGCCAAGAAATCATTATCATACATACCAAAGGAGACAAAAAGCAATTTTTATGTGTTCGGAAATGAAAATAATAAAAATGTGATCGAATGGGCCAGTGTCAATGGAGACTGGCCATCCAAGCAGGTCATATTATAGTGAACATTGGTGCACTCTATATTACCTTACTCTGAAGAACCGATGGCATGGGCTAGCCGCAGAGTGGCAAGATTCGGGACCGGCCGATGGCTTTATGCTCTCTCCGAAACACGGGGGTGAGACACTGCTAACTTCCTTACTTTTTACTCCTCTATTTCTTTAATATTTATCAAAATAAGACTTTTTTGGGCAACCTGTTATTTGAACTAATGACCTCATTTTTACGGTTGTACAAGCTACGGCTAGACGAATGTGGCAGTAAATTGAGTATATTTTAGAAGTAATAAGTAAATGAAACAAGATTTAACAAATTGCCATGTCTTATTGTTGCCATTGCATGGAAGGGAAAATATTGGGTGCTGATTACCGACGTGGAGATAGAACAGAATGAAAGCATGGGGAACTCTAATTTCTTTACTAATATTATTTAACGACAAGATACAAAAAATGCATTTAGTTACCGACATAGCCCGAAGAATTGCAATACTGAAGTGGAAGTAGGTGAGGCACATAGCTCGTAGAACCGACCGTCGTTAGGGCAAGAAGGTTCTTGAGCGGCGATCACGAACCGGAAGACGCAGCGTAGGCAGATCCTCTACAAGATATACCTAGTGAGGTTCGTTGGAAACTGCTGGATGCGGATAGCGTAAGACAGGCTATTGTGGAGATCTTTGGGGAGGCCTATATCCAGCAGTAGACGTCTTTCGGCTATATATGATAGTTATGATGATGAGATCATCAATGCTAAAACAGCTTTACTATAGTATCTTGGACTACAAACAAAGTAAACTAATTCATTCCGTTTAAAAAAACAACGCCCGTACTAGAGCAATAGACAACAGTATCACGGGGGATTTTACAAACATTCAATGAGGGAATAAAACTCATCTACACTCCTACATCTATATATTTCTTGGTCACACAAATTTCGTCACCGCCATGGACCATCGTGCCCAAAATGCTGGCCACATTGCGACGCTGGGTGGCAATGCTTAAACGCTCTCCAAAATATTGCCCAGCCCTATGGACATATGAAGCGTCGACCAAGCGTTTAGATATTGCGCGGAAAAAATCCCGTGCTCTCGGACCCCATGGCCCAAGCGTGTTCACTCCAAACGGCTCAAATACGTAATCCCTTTCTAGGTTTGTATTTTTGCCGCTTACTAGTCTCAGCCAATGCAGCGGCAGTGCCGGCGAATACCTTTGTCCTTAGAAGGTGGAACGGCGCAAGGATGTCGATGCATGTCGCAACTCACACCAAAGGAAAAAATTATAAACGTAAGGAATAATACTAACCCCTGTATCTACAGGCAGGAAAAAATAATAAACGTAAGGAATAATACGTTTATTATTTTTTCCTTTGGTGTGAGTTGCGACATGCATCGACATCCTTGCGCCGTTCCACCTTCTTCAGAGTTGATGACGTAGATACGTCATCAACTCTGAACATTCGAATAATTCAAATTTACCAAGCAAATCCGTAAGCAAGTCTTACTCAACGACATTTTAGTCGGTTTAATAAATAAAGTAATATTTGCGTGTATAAAATGCCGTTATTACTCTAATTAAGTAACACATTAAATGAGTTTGAGCTATGAAATATTGGTACCATACGATAATTGCTTTCATTAAACATGAAAATTCCCCAAAACTCATTTCTTGTATAATTAACATTAAGTTCGCATAGTGCTTTAGCTGTCACTTAATTAAAAGAAACCGCTAAGTAAGAATTATTTTATACTTAAGGACTTAGGTAGGTAAATAATGTTGAATTTATATGTAGCTACGTTGACTGAACGTGTGGCGCAGCGGCTACGACAGTCGCCTCGCCGCTTAGTGTTCGCCGGTTCGAATCCCGCGCAGGACAATTTATAATAATATTTGTGAGACCCATAAATAGTTGTTCTGAGTCTGGATGTCTTTGTGTCCGTCTATTATGTGTTAATAAAGTACCCCGCGTCACATTCATTAAATTCCCTAGTGCGGACGTTGTCTTTAAAAAAAGGCATATACAACTGACAACGGCCTAGTACGGCCGTTGTCAGTTGTCAATAATTCGCGTTTTTACAATAGTAACAAAACACATTTAGACTCAGAACAATTACATATGGGTCATACGGATAGCTGAATGTGAGGAGATCAAAGCCAAAACACGTCGGCGCCAAAATAATAACGATGTTACCATAAACACGGAGGCACACGTTCTCTAAAAACAAATGAACGTGGACAAATAATAAAATAAAGAAGGCGACTACACTAATCACTGTACAGTCAAAGGCAAGTAAGTCAAGTTTAAGAAATACCGGTACCCACGGAATTTGTACTAAATTTATTATTTACCTAAACTCTATATCATACATGATATCGTCCACTTCTGGACATAAGCCTAAAGGTTTCTATAATGTTGCCTTTTGGAAGGATTTGCCTGAGTCACCATGCTTAGCATGCGAGTTGATCTCCGCAGTTAGGTGGTAGCTAGTACATATAGGTAGGTGACGCTGCTGCCCGACTACCTGGTGAATCCCTCAGTCGCCTTTTACGACACCCACGGGATGGTATGGGGTGGCCCTGTTATTCTTTCTGCCGGAAACCACTGCAAAAGAATCTATACCTATACCATATAATCTATATATATTACATCATTGAAATAATTTAGCGCATATCGTACAAGTATTTCTTTAAGTACCTTTTTTTTTTTTTTTGGTAAGGCAGGGGGAATGCCTTCGCATGCCACCCGCAAAAAGTGATGCACCGACTAAACCTACCTGCCGTGGACTTCTCTTGGCGCCTGATGGGGGAGTCCCGGGAACGCGGGTATGCTGCTCCGGTACCCCCCTTTTGCGCCATGTCCCAGATGGTCGGGACACGTACCCTGGGAGGGCTCCTTTGGATTGCCCTCCCCTATTGCCGACTCCTGCCAGTACGGCACAGCGACTGCGCCACGACCAGATCGCTGTCATCCCGGAGCCGCTTGTACGTGGCGGCAGTTGAGGACACTTCTCATACTGCCACCGCGGCTTCTTTAAGTACCTACATGTGGGATTCTACTCCCACGATATTTTTAATGGCATTAAAACCATCCAAAAAGTAGTACGGGAAAGCTAACCCTCAAACTAAGAATGCACGTGTGGCGCAGCGGCTAATAGTTCCAGTCCCGCGCCGGACAACTATTTGTGTGACCCATAAATAGTTGTTCAGAGTCTGGTTGTAATTTGTGTCAGTCTATTGTAATAATATGTTTGTAAAGTACCCCGCTACGCAGGGATTATTTCGCTATGCGGGTGTTCTTTAAAAAAAAATACAGTAAGTCTTTTTCTCTCGGGGTTTGTCGGACTGACTCATCACCCAATTTACGATCGTTTTAGGGTTAGGTTAGCGCGAGAAACGTCACACGACATTACGTCACCAGGGATAAACTACATAACAAATGTTAGACGCGGCATTGGCGAAATTGTGGTGGTTATCCCACAAGTGCCACAATTATAGAGTTGAAGTTTATTTATTTAGGACAACTTACAAAACATACACATTGATTACATACATGTTATAAAATTACGTGCTAAATGTTGCTTTACTTACAAGTCGCCACGGCATAACTGTCCTTTAGGACAGTTATTTTTTTTATTTACTTACTAAACTTAAGATTACTACAAATTCAAAGAGTATCTACTAAACTAAACTAACATGTTTTAACGAAACTAAGTCGAATCGTAGCAATAGACCATTAGGTATACCTAACACAACACCTAAACACGATCGAGACCACCGGACCATATTGATATATTTTAGATATCTATATATATAAAAATCAATGCCACTTTTCGTTGTAATGTTATAACTCAACAATGCCTTTACCGATTTGGCTAATTTTGATCTTGAATTATTCGTGAAAGTCCAGGGATGGTTTGTACGTAGAGAAAATTTTAAAAAAGTCTTGAAAAAGTCAACATCTTTTAGCAATTTCAAATATTTTTTTGTTTGAATAAATGAACTTAATAATTACTTTTTTATTACTATGCCTTATACGTCGCGAAGCACGTACCGGGTCGCTAGTATATTATGAACAAATGTTAGGCGGACTTGGCAACCGAGAGTTCCAAGCTTCTTTGGTTGTGTATTAAGTCTTTTGTTAATTAATCTTCCACCAAAACTGGATTTCAGATGATAATTATTTAATATGTTTCCTTCACAAAGTTTGGAAACAAGTTACGAACAATTTAGATTTTCAAATATTTCGTACGTTTGAAACGTACGAAATATTTGAAAATCTTGAAAGTTAGTGTGAAAAATTATGTTTAGGGGCGATTGAAAGTTTGAATTTCATTAATTCTATTAATGTAATTTAATTGATTCTTTGGTTTTATTTAAAGTTATCTGTAACATTTTCATGAACATTTACCAAATGTTATCATTTCATATATTTCCTTCACAAACGTTTAAAAGTCTTGAAAGTTTATGTGCGTTCGAAAGTTTGAATTTCATTAATTCTTGTAATGAAATTCAAACTTTCAAACGCCCTTAAATATAATTTCGCACATTAACTAGCGCTATGCAATTTAGACATCCGCTTTTCGGTGTATACGCAAAGAAAATAAAAATGTTTTTTATCTATTTTTCATTGGCAATAGGATCTGATTGACTTTATTCTAATTAGTAGTTTCTTAAGTATAATGCCGTAACAGATAGAAAGAAACAGTTGGTCCATATGGAACCTAATAAGGAATCCTAATGATACATTTGTAGCAATGTGTAGCCTAAAATAAAAATTCAACCTTTTACCTAGAGATTAATTTCTGCAAAATTACAAAAGCAATTAATTCCCTTGAGCTGTACCTAAATAATATTTCATTTCCGACTTCCTCGATCCAACAAAGTGTTGTTGAAAATGTTTATTTTATACCAAGAGTCCGAGAGTAAGTAATGGAGGAAACTGTTCATGAATTCTTAAGCGTGGGCACATTAACGCCTTCAAATGTATCACTATAGAATTGAGTGTACGTTATTTATCTTTTTGAATAATTAATACCTACAACACTTTCCCGTACAAAACTTTTATCAGTTTGACCGTCGGGAGTGGAAAGCTTCGCCAAGTTTTGTTTGAATTTAAGGAATTGTCTGGAACCAGCGCTAGTGAAGTGCCGCCGGGATCCGGGTCGTCGCACCGCATGCACCCGCGAGTCCCTAATATTTCAGTTCCAGTCGTGTTCCAGTTCAACGGCGGGAGAGCTCCGGAGCGCCCGCTCGCCGCTCGCTCCCGAAACCACTCCGCGAAAACCTACCGATATCGTATATACTACAACTATGTTCGTAAAAATATAGCAACCTCGCGGATGGACTTTAAATTTTATTAAATATATTGTAAAGTGTTTTAATATAGGCTAGTAGAATGGGTTCAACGAGTGCCTAAGAACAGATTGCGGTGAGTGCAGAATGACATGTGTTCTAGCTCAGTAGATTCAGATTAGAACATCGTTTTAGTTACCTAGGTATTTAGTTAATCGCTACGTCAGGAACGGAAAGTTAAAGTACGGAAGTTATGTTTGGCAAATGTTTATGATTTCTGCATAAAACTATTAAAAGTTTGTCCTGAATCTAGTGAAGTTTCAATGTATGTACCTAACTTAAAAGATATTTGGAGATTTATTAAGATCGAATGGCTCCTGTAATAAACTATAGAAATCAAGCTTTATACCCAATGTTTGGTATTGAGTCCTTTCATTTGGGTTCTTGGGTTATTGGATTCTTTATTTCGATAAATATATTTTTTTAGTCGTTCGCCGTTTCGAAAAAAGGTTCTCAATTCGAATGTGTGTAGGTATTATTTTGCTATAGTTGTATGTTTTTAAAATAAAGTTCAATAGGACTAAATTTCTAATAATCAATTCTTTCGTTATTCGTATTCCCGAATATTCCGATAACCTCAATATCAGAATGTGATTATCATATTTGATGTAATCAATTTTTTTATGATTCCGTACCGAAGTGGTAAAAAGGAACCCTTGTGATCAATAACTACTTATACGATCTGTTTAAAATTTAGAAAAGCTCCATATGCAAATTTATTGCAATGTACATTATTAAATAATATATTGAAAAAACTATATTATTTTCTTTGTAAAATAATATTCTTTAGTAAAACGTTAAAAGTAGTAGGTACTTAGTCGTGCTGCTTACCCCATGAGGGTAGGTGTCACGTAATAGTACAAAACTACCGGTTATACATTCCCTGTTCCGTCCAGTTCTGTTGATCTCTCAGGATAATTATAATAAAAATCTAATTCTGTGTTATTAGTTATAATAACATATTAAGCGAGCCTATTCTTTTCTCAAAGACCAGCAATGTACTTGCAGCCTGTCTGGTGCTGCAGGTGTCCATGGGCGGCGGTGATTACTCACCATCAGCCATCAAGCCAGCACTTGCCGTTATTATTATATATCCCTATAAAAATATATATTATGTTAGCTATGTACTAGACATCGCACTTGTTCGAAATTCGAATAGGTTTGATTGTCAAGACTATAGACATTAAAGAAAAATCTACTATATAAAAATAAGTCGGGTTTTCCTTCCTGACGCTATAACTCCAGAACGCACGAACCGATTTCCACGGTTTTGCATTCGTTGGAAAGGTCTCGGGCTCCGTGAGGTTTATAGCAAAGAAAATTTATAAAATTTAACGCGGGTAACACCTCGGGGCACAGCTAGTATTTTATAATTACTTGAAACTGCGAACGTGCGAGCCATTGCTCCATATAGGAGACGAAAGAAAAAAAAAATAGTAATCTGTTCTCAGATTTTGCACTCAATTTGTCATCTCTTTTCAGTTTGTCAGTGTGTCAAAAGCGTGGTAGTGAGTGTACTGATTTTTTATTAACTTCTAATTTTCTGTTTACTTACTTCTAATGCCTATTATATCAAAATATTAGCTTTCTGCACTCCTTTTCCATATGAACTTAAAGTGCGTCCTCCGTCCGCGCAATTTTCGTAAAAAGGGGTACAAAGTCTTTGCTACACGTTATCCTGCAATGTTTATTTGTTAGTATTATTTTTTATGTTGATTATTTCGATATTTACGATATTATGTTGATTTTGACATTTACTAAAGTATGTGATACCCACATGCTAAATAGATTTCATTCATCGATTTTAGAAATATCGTCTGTTGTTCTCCGACAAAATAAGCTTTATTTATGTTAATTCCCGCTGGGTATGCCGTTGGATGCGGGCAGTAAGATCTTTGGGATAGGCCTTTGTCCAGCAGTAGACGTCTTTCAGCTGCTAAGATGATGATGATATTAAATCATTTCAAATATAGTCCCAGCCTGGATGTATTATAAAATTGAACCATAATTATAACAACTGAAGCGCTTTCTTTGCTCTTGTCAGTAATTTTCAGTGCTCTCTATCTAGTGGCATATCCTTCATTTCTTTGTATATTGTTGCATTCATAACGTCTCTTAGTTAATCTAGTTCTTGGTGCAATATAAATAAATATATTTTAGAACTTTTAACTTAAGTATTATTAAAATTTAATTACTTTCTGTAAAAACATTTCAAATCTTATGCTATACATATAATAAAATCGTAAGAAAGTCAAAACTTTACATTGAATTTTTTATTTAAATGGATACTTGGGGCGTGACTTACAATCATACATAATAACAAAACGGGTACACCACCATTTTGTCCCAAGTAGTAGGTAGCTGTATTTCTTAAATTTTTTATTTAACTTTAGGATGGCTAGATTGCCCCTAATACATCACTAAAACGATACGACCCTCTCACGCATCTCACCGTCAGTAACCGCCCTGAATCGAGGTTCAAACCCCAAAGCCTTCGGCGCGGGTACTTTATAGTTTTATGTGGTAGACGGCTTGAGCCATCGCTCGCCTCTATTATCGACATCGAGGTCAAACATATAGTTTTTCTAATTTTTGTCTGTTTGTCTGTATGTATGTCTGGGCTAAACTCAAAAAGTACTTACTGCATGGATTTACTTAATTTTTTTTATGAATATTTCTAAGAGGTCGGGTTAACATACAAACTACATATTATCACGCTATCACGTATGGTGTGATAATTTATAAAATTTAACGCGGGTAAAACCGCGGGGCACACCTAGTATAATAATAAGAAATAGTCCTCTTTAACAAAGGCGTTCAATTCGCGTAGTTCATTAGGTACTACACAATATGAAAGTGACCCAATTAGAAGCCTTGAGACCCAATTGCCTGATATTAATGAATTTATATTTACGAAGAGCTCTTGATTTCACTTTAAATAGTCGTAATAATATCTCTGGCATCCGTTAAGTGTAGTTAGAACTGTAATGTAAAACAATTTCGTAAACTGGTGAACTGATGACAGAAAATTATAAAGAGTATGTAACTAATATTATGTTGGTCTGTGCTTAGTGCCTCTAACTGCTAAGTCAGAGTGGGTTCGCTCCCCACCCAGGACATATATTTGTGTACTGAGCATGACTATTTATTTTGTGTCTGGGTGCAATTTATGTTTTACAGTTCTGCCTAGTTTTTCCATCAGATGTCAGTGTGTTAGTAGTCCAAGACATTTATTTATTACTAGCTGTGCCCCGAGGTTTTACCCGCGTTATACTTTATAAATTATAGCCTATGTATTAATCTAAGGTGTCAGCTAACTCCATGCGATATTTTTTTAAATCGCTCCAGCCTTTTAGACGTGATGAAGTACAAACAAACACACTCACAAACTTTCGCCTTTATAATATTAGTGTGATATTCATTATCTGCGGTTGGACACGATACTGTTAATCCAAATAGGCTGGTAATGGAATCTTTGTACTGAAAAGTGAATTTACAAAGAGATTTTTCTATAAATAAAATTATAGGCCTCGCTTCAAACTAATTCTCAGATGTTCGCTAAACTGATCAAATAAATTAATGAAACAAATTGTAAACATCTGCCGAAACGTCTGGTTAAATCCATTTGAAAATTCTGGTGGAATCTGTGTCTTCGTAAATAACATAATTATAGATAAGTAGTGAACTGATATTCTGGGTGAAATAATTGCGGCTCCATTTTTTATTCTGGTACATCAGCTTATAGACTTCTTGGTTTATATGGAGTTCCTTTTTTATTTGTGTTTACCTTCATGTTGGACAAGGAATCATTTAATTTAAAATAGACTTGAATATAAGTTGTAATTATTAATTTTTACTAATAGCTACAGCATTTATAGGGAAATAGTGAAAAACCTTAATTGATTACCAAACAACCTGATGGCTAGCGATTCACGTACCCATACTTGCAACTAGTATAGAATCACTCACGCACCTCGTTTTTGGTCTTTAGACAACAGTCGTTAATTCATGTCAGAATAAAGGCTAGTAAATATCTAATATTAAGGTAAATATTGCCTTCAAGGTTCATCATATCAGCCGAAAGACGCCCACTGCTAGACGAAGGCCTCCCCCAATGATTTACACAAAGGCCGGTCCTGCGCTCGCATTCAACGACTTCCAGCACCCTCACAAGATCATCGGTCCACCTTGTAGGCCTTATTGGATAAATACAATTATTTATAATCCAAGTAAGTGCATGTACTTACATATGACCTTATTCAGACCCTGGACCACAACATTAACACATAATGCCTGTAGTGTACCGGAAAGTACTTCCCCATCACGCTGCTCATAGAGCCAAACACGTTGTTGAAGCTGTAGGTAGTAGAGTACCTACAGCTTAAACAACGTGTTAAGCGTTTTTAAAGTTTAGCCCTATTCAACGATCAATTATAGGGTTACTAGAGCATAAAACTTGTCAAAAGCATACCATAAACTACAGAAAAACGACCTTGGATTGATTTCAGAAACAAAAAGATTTATTTGAATATGTCTAGCTTTGTCATCGTATTGAATCAAAGCGTATATTCAGAGTACACATTTTTATCGCTCATACATAATTGTAGACTATACCACGTACACATTGGAGGACATAATTTCCGTACCCTAACTTGGGGTAAAAGCCTTCCTATACAAAACGTATAACATGGGTAGCTTGAGATACTTGAGGCGCTCAATACCTATACACACGAAAGTGCATGACTTCTAGAACCTCTACCAAATATGCAAAAAACGGTTTCCACTTCTCATATATTTATGTCGATGGCATTTAACTCTCCATTCAAAATGCGTCACATGATTTTCCTCTCCATTCAAAATGCGTCACAATCCGAATGGAGAGGAAAATCTTTTTATTTGTTGTTTATTTCGATCTGTAAGTGACTAGCGAGATTAAGCAAATAGGCTCGCGGCTAGTCCATAGATGGGTGACGGCCGAAGTGGTTTAATTTCTGAGCGTCTCCGTACTTCGGAGGGCACGTTAAGCTGTCGGTCCCGGTTGTAGCCATTAGGTAACAGCCGTTAAGCCATGTCAGAAGCCTAATGGGCGCCTTGAACAACCCTTACACGAGGGTAACCACTGCCCATACAATAAGGAAGTAATTATCCAGGACCCACGAGGCAGCGAGGCAATTAAATTGTGAAAAGTGTATGTGAATGTAGTGCCGGCTATACATGTTACGTTCTGTCAAGCATAAGTAGGTCAAAAAATTTAAGTCAAATAATAAACCAGCCTAATGCTAGTCGATGTCTCGCACCTACATACTTTCCTTGGATGCGTTAAAAATATTTTTATATTTTTATTTATCATAATCCTACTAATATTATAAATGTGAAAGTTTGTAAGTATATGGATGGATAGATGTTTATTACTTGTTATCATAAAAAACACTGAATGGATTTTAATGAAACTTTACAATAATATAGACTATACATCAGAATAACACATATGTGTAGCCTATCTATTTATTTATAAAAATATTGTATGAATTGTCCAAAATATGACGATAAGTGTCAAGTAAGTAGAAAAAAATCTACCATTTGCGAACTATTCCGGCGCTGCGTGCCGCTACTGCTACAGGTACACACCCTACTAATATTATAAATGCGAAAGTTTGTGAGTATAGATGTATGTTTGTTACTCTTTTACGCCAAAACTACTATAACCACGGGGCCTAGCTAGTGCTGTATAAATTAGTGTGGCGATGAGTTTTAACGTTTGCCAAAAAAACTAGATAGAGACGTTTCTCTAATAATATTTATACATTTTTTATTCTTTGTGTTATTATGCTTTAATTGTGAAAAAAGGAAAATGTTTTCGTAACCTTTTAAAAAAATTCTTTGCTGATATCGAAAATTACCATCTAAAATTTCTACCTTAGTTTACGTACAATAAAAGTACCTTTATGATTTTTTGGGTCATCATAATTTATTAATTTTAAAAGTTTGATTGATAAAATATACCTAACGACTAAATACGAATCCAACTGTGGTACCGACGCAGGTAGGCAATTTGCGATATAACAACTACAGTTTTAGGATTTTTTCCTTAACTTGTTCTATAGTACATTGTTTCTTGTTAAATAACATAATTCTGGGACAAAGTTAAGTTCTCTTTAGGCTTCAACTTAACAGCGAGTGTTAAAATATACTGCATAAACTGCCATCATTTAAAAGCGTTGCTTAGACTTTACATTTTCAACCGACCTGAATATTTCATATAAATTTTAACTTAAACCCTAAAAAGGTATCCTTTATATTTATGCTGATTGAATGACACCACGAAATATTGCTTGCTATCGGCTTGAAGACGTTGAACCAGTAAACTTCCTGTAGTATTTTGCTTGACACACCTTTATAGGCGCTGAACAAAATAGTAACTTGACACACAATAGATACAGTCGAAACCACAATACTATACATGATGCTATGCATAACAAAAGTCGACCTTACTGCCTAAGTAATAAAGGCGTTGTCGAGGTCAAAGTATATAAACCGACCCGAGGTTAGGTAAGGCTGTAGTTCTTTAGTCTAGACTAAGATATTTGTCTGAACTAATGTATGAAGTATCTTGAAATGGCATATTTGCGTGATATTCGCAAATTGGCGAGAATCTACATGGAAAAGACGTAAAGTAGGTAGCATTTTATCGGAATAGATGTAAGTTGTAGCCATTTAGCAAACACCGAGTGTGTTGGTGATTTCTATTGGTGGCGTCTTTTACTCTGGAATTAATATCTATTGTATATGGCATATAGTAAAATCGTACGGAACGAAAAACTGTAGGTACATTAAATATTTTAAGTAATTCCTACAAGTTTTGGAAGACATACGGATTTACGCTTTATACCCATTTGGTGTGCATGTTTGAGCAGGACGCCAATAGTATTGGACAGATTCAGTTATCACTCAGCTATCAGTTGCACTGGAGACCAGGTTATAAGGTATAATTTGTGACGCCAATACTTACTTATCGTATGGGCAGTGGATACCCTAGTGTCAGAGTTGTTCAAGCCGTCCAGTAGGCTACGACTGTTGCCTAGTGACTACAACAGTAAAATTATAACATTTTCTCTGAACATTAACATGTCCTCCGAAGCGCCGAGACTCTCAGAAATTCAACTACTTTGGCGGTCACACTTCTATGACCTTAACGCGAACCTAGTTGCTTAAGCTCGTCGATCCCTTACGGATCGATGAGGGGTACACTATATTAATACGAAAAACTATTCCGACAGTCACAAATACTAATTTCAAAATGCCGATTTCCATAATTCTGAATGGTTAAAAATGTTAAAACTTCGATTTATCATTACTCCTATTTTTATAATTCCTAAATTTCAATATTCCTTACGTTTATAATTACTCTTCTCAAAACACCGAGCTTCAATAGATCGAATAACAAAAAGTCCGACTAATGATAATTCGAAATATCAACAATACGAATAAAAATATTTTGTTTACCTGGTCACAATTTTAACCTTTTTTTTACGTGGGGAAATCCTTATGGACTCATACTGACTAAAACCCCACGGTGGCCGCCCTCAGCACATAATGGAGGAACCCCGGGATCTCCAGTGGAACGCACC
Organism: Pseudoips prasinana; assembly: GCA_951640165.1. Taxonomy (NCBI): domain Eukaryota; kingdom Metazoa; phylum Arthropoda; class Insecta; order Lepidoptera; family Nolidae; genus Pseudoips; species Pseudoips prasinana. Next base: position 27,536,267 of record OX621236.1, on the reverse strand, counting down.
GGGATCCCTCCGTGCGTTGCCGAAGCTCGTCTCGGAAGGAAACTTGTCTCCTCCAGAGTCCTCACTGTATCCGACAGTGCGTGGCCACCACACACTGTCGCCTTCCCGGGGGTCGTTTGATGAATGCATAAAGTCCCCATTTCATACATTCACGACCCCCAACGGCCCATTCAGGGCCCCCCTATTTTTCTGTAAGATTACAGAGAGGGGGGCAAGGCACGTAATCCAGCTATGTGCCGGCGAATACCTCTTCGGCGCCTTGTCTCCGAGTGGGATTGGCGCTTTCTCGATCTCGCTCAGCTGCCACCTTCTGGATTAACACAGTCTCGCAGAACGAGGTAACGGCCCTCCTAGCGGAAGTCTCCGCCAACATGGCCGATACCACTGCCGGCAAAGATAGATCTTCTCCGATCTGGCTGACTAAAAGATGCCCCTCGGAGTTCCGGGCACTCTTCGGGCGTGTGTTGTGCGGTCTCCCGATCACCTCCGCAATTGTGGCAATTAGCCGTGGCCTCTCGTCCAGTCCTACTCAGATATTCATCAAAGCAGCCGTGCCCGGTGAACATCTGAGTAAGGCGGTAGGTGACGCGCTCACTCCTCGCTAGCCACTCGTCGAAGCACAGCAGAATGCCTTCAACAATACGTTTCCGTGCATAATTTGGCCTCTGCAGCCGCTCGTGCCACCGTTCAAGGGCACATCGCCGTTCCTGCCGACGGACCAGTTCAAACGCCCCTGAAAGCGCACCTTCGTCACTCTCACGATGGACGCGAATTCGGTCATAGACCTTCGCGTCCATATCCGCCAGGATGTCTAAGGGCGGCAATCGCGCCAAGAGAGTTGCCGCCTCAAATGAAACAGTCCGGTATGCTCTAGCGATTCTGATGGCCACTTTACGCTGCAGACTATTGAATTTAGCTCGCAGCGACGGACGCCCGACAACCTGTGTGACCACACAGGCGCCCCGTAAAGCGCCACCGATCGAACAACCCCAGCATAAAGGCGGCGTACCTCCTCCCGGCATAATTTTAAAACCTAACCTAACCAAAATTATACACCAACATTAGAGGGGATCTGACACTCGGCGGCTGCATGTAGCATGCAAGCAGACAGACAACATGCAAGCAGGCATGCAGCATGCAAGCAGGCATGCAGCAGGCATTGTTTCTGTCACGGCTCCGGCGCTGCGAGGTTTAGGCGGCCCCACGCGAGCTTATCGTCGCAGATGGTTTTAACGCACACCACCTTTACCACATAACGTTTCTGAAAACGTTATAGGCAACAACTTAAATGTTTTGCAATGATCGTGTGTTACTTTGTACCTACACAGCAAGGCAAATATTTAAAAAACAAATTAAAGTGGTTTAAACAAAAGCAATACGAACTTTTAAGAGTACAATGTTTAAGCATGTTAGCAAAGCATAAAAGGTTAAAAATTGTTTGTGAAACCGCTAGATAGCAAAGCTAATCCTATTAACTTAAAAAGTGCTTAGCCATTATTTTAAATGTTTGCGGCGAAACTATTATGTAGCTTTTTCTTTGTCTTAAAAAAATGTTTATTCATCAACTTATAAGTGCATTGTGGCTGTTCTATTATTCATTTTCATATTTTCAAATTTATGTTCCAGAATGGAATCAGTAAAAAAATTAAAATTTTAACGGTCTTTTTCATATGAATCGGTAAGAGACATTTCATGATAATAAGTCCAATGTTTAGTTTTCAGCAGAAATTTCTAAAGCCTTTTGATATTAACTTTTTGATAAAGTTAGTTTTTTAACGTAGCAACACAATTATCAAATTGTGAAGAATTACGTAAGGTTTTACTGGAACGATTTTATTGTGGTTATGTATGTGCAGCTGTAGCGTTTTTATGCAAATTAATTTATTCAAATAAAATCCGAGCATTCACGCAAATTGGTTTTAACTAATTGTGATTATTATTTTATATAATATATATGTACTGTGTAGCTGATGGCATAGAATAAAGTCTTTATTTATTCGCGTGAGAAGCTAAGAAGTCGACCTGAGGGAATATCTCCCAGAGAACGCGGCGGACAGCAACCACTATGCCCATCATTCGTTGATCGCCAAATAAAAAACCGACCAAGTGCGAGTCGGACTCGCGCACGAAGGGTTCCGTAGCAGCAAGTATTTCAGTTGATTAAATGAAAGCAAATGGTGGTTTACGATTTATAACGTATTAAAAACTACTTGCTAGATCTCGTTCAAACCAATTTTCGTTGTTAGTTTGCATGGTAATGTACATCACATATTTTTTTTAGTTTTATCATTATCTTATTTTAGAAGTTACAGGGGGGGCACTCATTTTACCACTTTGGAAGTGTATCACGCGCAAACTATTCAGTTTAGAAAAAAAATATTTTAGAAACCTCAATATAATTTTTGAAGACCTATCCATAAACACCATGTAGATATGGGTGAGGTGAAAAAAATTTTTTTGAGTTTCAGTTCTATGTATGGTAACCCCCCAAAATCATAGTTCTTTTTCTATTTTTGTGTAAAATTCTTAATGCAGTTCACCGAATACGTCATGTACTTACCAAGTTTCAGCAGTACAGCTCTTATAGTTTCAGAAAAAAGTGGCTGTGACATACGGACGGACAGACAGTCAGCCCAACTGGGGAAGTAAAGGTACTTCCCCAGTTGGGCTGACTGTCTGTCCGTCCGTATGTCACAGCCACTTTTTTCAGGGAAGGCCCTACCTACCTTACAGAAGACACTCCTTAATAATAACATTAATAATTTTAATGTTGTGTTTCCGAGTGTGAGTAAGGTCGCCAGAGCTCATTGGGGTGGGGGGAAGGGTCAGCAACACTTGTTTGCTGACTTTTAAAGGCCGGCAACGCACCAGCGACATCTCTGGTGTTGCGAGTGTCCATGGGCGGTGGTGATCACTTACCATTAAATGACCCACTTGCTCGTTTGTCGCCCTCTGATATAAAAAAAAATAGCCCGGACATACATACAGACAAACAGACTAAAATTGTAAAAACTATATAGATAATCTAGGATACTTACTGCATGTATTGATTTTAATTTCTAGTGGTATTACCAGCCTTTTACATATTAGTGGTTCATAGTTCCAACAAAGTGCTGAAAATGATCGCGGTCAGGATTGACTGTCCATTTATAAGAAGATGCTGCGACATGCATATCGTAGCGGCGGAATGCAAATAATATTATATTTTATTACTAACACCTAGGCTAAGTTTTACTAACAATTAAGAGTTTAAAAAAAAACTTGAATTAAACGTTTTATTATTATTATTATGTTTGTGAACATTAATACTTCCATGGTTTGTACACAAGATTAATGAAACGAGAAGCCGACTTTTAATACATTTTAGCTAAACCTTGTATTACTACGGGTACTGACTGGTCAAATATTAATTAAGAACGCTTACAGCTATTTAATTCTAATTTGAATAAAGAACAATCGCAATTTAGTGTTGCATAAGTTTAATAAAACCGGCCAAGTGTGAGTCGGACTCGCGCACGAACGGTTCCGTACCACCATCTATAAAAAGCAATAAATTCACGTTTATTGTAAGGGAGCGCCCTTAATTATTTAATTTATTTTGTTTTTTAGTATTTGTTGTTATAGCTGCAACAGAAATACATCATCTGTGAAAATTTAAACTGTCTAACTATTCGGTATACGATACTATACGGTTCATGAGATACAGCCTGGTGACAGACGGACAGATGGACAGACGGACAGACAGACAGACAGCGAAGTCTTAGTAATAGAGTCCCGTTTAACCCTTTGGGTACGGAACCCTAAAAAGGAATTAAATGAAAAAAATAAAAATTCTGTCATAAATCTACAAGGGAAGTAAAACTTATATAAGAATTATCATTTGCAATGCTTGTAAACTGAGGTGATCCTTCTTAATACTTATCAAACGACTTTAAATATACTGCAGGTACTGAGAAAGACCAATATAATATGTAGTGATAATCGAAATATTATTGTATTCGCACAACAAAATCCTTTTAAAGGGTCTAACGAGAAAGAAAAACATTATTACGGTGAAAACAACCCTTCAGCAATCTCGGCACGTACTATTCAAGGCGTTTGTTTTATAACAAGTTTCATGAAAGAATGGCACGGCAGATACGGAACCCTTTCCATACGGAACCCCGTATCGCAATTACAAGAAGAAAACTGAGTATAGAACCGACGGCCGTTGGGGCAGAAAGGTTCTCAAATGGTGACCACGAACCTATAGCGCAAGACTTTGGGGAGGCCTTCGTCCAGTAGTTGACGTCTTTCGGCTGATATGATGACTATGATGATAAAAACTGAGTCATCAAACAAGGAAAATTTGTTCCTTTTCTGACTAAACATAAACAAACACAAAATCAGTGAACCAAAAAAGGGCTCTAAAGGAAAACGACCGGTAAGACGCCATCCGAATAAAGCAATAGACTTAATATGCATAATTGATTTTATGTCGTAACTTTTTAGAAAATTGTGGAGATCTTTGGGGGAGGCCTTGTCCAGCAGTGGACGTCTTTCGGCTAATATGATGACAATGGAAAAATAAATACATAAAAACTGAATCAAACAATGGAATTTTGCTCCATTTCTGACTAAACAAAAACAGAGACAAAAGGGCTCTAAAGGAAAACGACCGGTAAGACGCCCTCGGAATAAAGCAATAGACTAAATATGCATAATTGATTTGATGTCGTAACTTTTTTGAAAGAGAATGAAATAATGAATGACCACTTTTGGGGAAAACGCGTGGAAAAATTTCCTGTCGATGCTTTCCTTCACCTTTCCGTCACCGAAATTCGAATAGTAGTAGGTTTTGGTTTTGAATGCAAAACAACTGTCTCTACAATACCATGGCCCAACCAAAATATTATCTCGTATAAAATAACAATTGTTGGGTATAATTTTATGTGTAGTGTCTTTTACGATTAGTAAACTCTTATCCAAAAATGGGAAATCAGTAATTTAATCGTCCGGCGGGTCTCGAACCTGCACCATCTCCGCCACCAATCCGGGGTAGGCGCTCCGCGGTAAGCTACGAACGATTCATACTGGCAGATCAAAAGAGAATGGCAGAATTCGTATCGCATACTTCTGTTGTTGTTCAGCTATATAATTTGTACCACTTGTTAAGACAACTAAGGTATTGATTTTAATGTAAGTATAATATTTTTAGAACTTGGAATTAATTAATAAAATCAAAAAGAATATTTCAATTATTTTCAATAAATAAACGTAATAAAATCGTAAACTAAACGCAGTTACGTTTACAAAAATTGCCATGTGTAAAATAATATAAATGTCGAAATTATAATTAATTATTTATAAATGGGAACAACATTACATATAAATCATATAATAATATACTTATTTATTATACCTAAGAAAGCACAGTAGTTGCATTAAATCGTAATAATTAATGATTTAGAATAGGAACGATTTTCGTCGTCAGTATTTTTTTTGTTCATGGTAATTATTTATTGACAGGCAAAGACAATCTGTCAGGTATTTATTGCTGTTGTTTTGATACATGTCATCAATTTAGCAAATAATCTTGCCGATATTACGTGAGTTCAGCATCAGTTCCTCCGTGCTATAATATATATCTGTTGACAGTGGATTCACGAAAGGACGCTTTATCATTTAATTAAAATGACGAGTTTGCAATGTGTTAATTGCAACATTCGTTTGCCCCGTCAGAAGACAAACATTATCCGAAGAGAGTGAAGTTCTCAATAAACCCAATGTTGCTTTGTGCTATGTGATAATTATTGTTTGGTACTTATATGAAGATATTCTTAGATGAAGTAATACTTAGGATAAATTAATAATAATATCAATAAGATTAATGTAGTTACAAAAAACAAAGAATCTATTGTTTTATTAATTACCTCCACACAAAACCACATATATAACCCCTCGCAACCTCACACTATGTAATTAATGGCAATAAGGACCTTTTCATTATTTCAACAAATAATAGCTTTTTGCATCTTCCTAACCTAACTCGCGACCCGTTTAGGGTTTTCAGGGCAGGTTCGGAATAAATCAATGTAAAAAACTATAAAAAGAGCTACAACATTTACTTTATCACCATAACAATGTTTATGTAATAATAATAAAAATATCTAGGGGCAATGTCACACAGATTATCCTAGCCCCAAACTAAGCAAAGCTTGTACTATGGGTACCAGGCGACGATATACATAGGTACTTATATAGATAGATATATACTTAAATACATAGAAAACATCCATGACTCAGAAAAAAATATTCGTGCTCATCACACAAATATTTACCGGGATTCGAACCCAGGACAACCAGCTTCGTGGGCAGGAGCACTACCAACTAGGCTACGGTGGCTACGGTGTAAATATAATACGTAACAATCTTCATTGGTACACTAGTTAACACTAGCATTTCATTGCCACATCAGTAGACACACTTTGATATTTACAGTATCTTTATTACTTAGGCAGTAAGAGTGATTTTTGAACTGCAATGTTTCCACGGTCATGGGGTTGACCCACAGATTACCAAACGTAACCTTAAAATAAAACTGGCTATAACTTTTATATCCCAACTTCTAAAAATCTAAGAAATTAAAAATGCCTTTTCTATCGCATTAACCACCAATTAAAACATAAAATATCCCGAAACACGAAATTTTACTAGCGGTACAAAATTCTCAGACATTCTTGCCGTTTACCTTTACCTTGCTAACACCGTTCCGGAGGATGTAGGTATTATCTATCGGCTTTGTTTTCTAGAAACATGGCCGACTGATATGTTCACAGTTATGCAACTGTGAACATATCCTTACCTAATAATATAATACCTTCAAAATTATTCAATTTGAATTTTTAAAGCATTATTCGCAAAATGGGAAATCATACATTTAATTTTAAAGATTAGATAAACGCTTTGCATTGCGAATAATGCATTAAAAATTCAAATTTAATAGTAAACTCTTGTTTTTCTTTGATTAGTGCTCAAAGTGAATGCTTAAAATAGGAACCAAGTTTGGCTTCAAAGTTTCAACGCCTCTCTGACAGCTTCACGGATTTTCAAAGTGCGGCGCTCACAATTAGTTTTGTTTTGACTTAACGAACCCGTTATATGCTATTGTTCTTGTATTTACTCCCAAGAAAATGGTTATACTTTTTCCATCATCCTATTCAATGTATTCATACATAGATTCTTTGTGATGTAATCTCCAGTATTCAGCAGCCGCTGCTGAAGACTCATATGAATAGAAATCCAATATGCACATTCAATATTCATCCAATACTGAAACTCAAGCCATAGTACCTACTCGCACAAATTCTCTAGACTATATTGTAGAACTTACACATTGGCTGCAATTCTAAGAAACATATTCTAGTTTTGAGTACCATGTCCGCGTCATATATTCATGTGTCAGACGATCACGTACCTACATAACACAATACTATACAATCAACCCAGTCTCAGTGGATACACGTTCACCTTAAAAACATCTTTATTTCGTAGGCATTAAGGGTAGCATTTGTAGTGCATAGCATTATTCATATCAATCCGTGAACTTTAGAATTTATACCATAATCTTATAACCAGGCTTCTGGTACCACCATGTGTTGAGAGATTCAAAATAAGCTCCACTTTGTATTATTTATTAGGTCAAATAAAAATTAATTTGTAATTCAAATTGTAAGAGTGTACTACCCACAAGAAAATTATTTCCGTGTAACTTCCCACGTAGCTTACTTTACTTTATCGAATAGCCATTGGGTAGGGTAGTAACTGAATTACTCAAGCCACCCAGCCAGTAGGCATCTGACATGGCAAATCAAAAGTTAGTGAAACTCCGCAAACACCACTGAGCCTTGTTTTAAACTAGTTAGAAATTATAACGGAAATCTATTTCAATATTCAAACCAACCTTGGAACAGTTATAAGTTAAATACTCAGTGGCTATTTTGGCAAAAGTTATTAACCATGAATACACAAAGTGACTATTAATAATTTACAAACGTCGACCGACCAACCAATACGACATACTTATTTTCCTAAATATTGAAATTGGCAACAAAATTGTATTGCCGTACGTTTATTTCACTTTAAACTGACTGGACGAGACGACTTTCCTCGCTCTACGGGTTAGATTCGCAAACAGGACAACTATTTGTGTGACCCATATGTGAGTTTGGGTAAGCTTGCTGTTTTAAACGGAACTCTTTTAAAAAAAACAATAGTTTGGAAATAGGCCACAGTTAACAATAGTCAGGATTTGCCATATTATGCTTTTGAGGACAAACCTTCTGTCTTCTCTTTTTCATTCTTAAAAAAAAAAGACAACTCCGACACTAGAGAAATAAATGTCAACATCGCGGTGGACGTGAGACGCTACCTAACATCGAAGCAAACGGGTCAAGTGACCACCGCCGCCCATCGACACTTGCAACCAGAGGGGCATTAAGTGCGTTTGCGGCCTTTAAGAAAGGAATAGGCTAGCTTCTTGAAGGTCATAACCAGACATAACTCCGCAAGTAATTAGTTTCACAGTGAATATGTGCATTAAAAAGTTTTTGTAAAACGCATGGTAGACGACCATTTATCCAGGTAATATTTCATGAATCTATTGCATAGTAAGGAACCGCGTCATTTTTAAGCACCACACATTACAGAAATAATGGTGAAATAATAGCCTTGGCCTCTGCCGGCTAAGTCGCCGAACATCTATTTCTTAAATGGCGTTCAAATAAATAAAGGTTAAAAATTACTTAATCAATCGTTAAATCGGCTTCAACGTTGACAATCGATTCCGGACCATTTATGACGTCACATGTGGTCATGGAAGCCGATATAACGATTGATTAAGTCATTTTTGACCTTTATTTATTTGAGCGCCATTTAAGAAATCGATGTTCGGCGACTTAGCCGGTAGAGGCCAAGGCTATTATTTCACCATTATTTCTGTAATGTGTGGGGCTTAAAAATGACGCGGTTCCTTACTATGCAGCTAAGCTAAGTCCCGCCTAAGTCGCCGAACATCGTTTTCGAGAATGGCGTTCAAATAAATAAAGGTTAAAAATTACTTAATCAATCGTTATATCGGCTTCCATGACCACATGTGACGTCATGAATGGTCCGGAATCGATTGTCAACGTTGAAGCCGATTTAACGATTGATTAAGTAATTTTTAACCTTTATTTATTTGAACGCCATTTAGGAAATCCATGTTCGGCGACTTAGCCGGTAGAGCCCCTGACCTGACATTGACTGGCTTGATGGTCTAATGTGCAGTGACCCTGACTGCTAAGCCAGGGTTCATGGGTGCGATCATCACCCACGATAAATTGTTCTGTGTCTGGGTGTAAGTTCTAGTGCAGCGTCTACGTTTTATTGCCATGTTTTTTCCATCTATTAAGCCTAAGGATGCTGGCGGCGATAAACTCATAGTTTTGTAACTACTATAAATTTTCCGGACACTTTCAATGTTGAAACTGATTGACGTTAATAACTGCTCACAGAAACTTTATATTAACGCTTGTATAATGCCCGTAATATTGTTTCAGCTCTCCTGATAGACGCTATTAATCACGGGGATAAGGTGCAGACGCCAGCACATCAAGCTACCCCAATCTGTCAAATTGGGCACTTGAAAGTGAACCTTATGCTCTTGGGATAATGTTGAAAATCTATAAAATAAATTTGACAGATTTGGTAGCTGGATGTGCTGGCGTCTGTACCAACACACTCATAGTAGTAGGTAGGTAGTTACATACAGGCTACATTTCCAAATAAAATTACGAGCCTGATATTTGCGTGCCTACCGCTGTACTGATTAATGAAATGAAAATCCCTAGGTATATTTTCTAATTCGTATGTCAATTCCATTTTTTATTCCATGCTGCTTCTGTTCTACTTAATAATATATCAATGTTTTAGGCCTCCATTCACCATATATTTGGCTGTGTAATATAGCTAATTGTAGCAGTTTATATTTTATACTTTTTTATATGATTTTTACAATTAGCCTAAGAAGCTTTCACTGCTTCACTGGATAATAGAATCGAGCGAGGGCTCACGCAGTCTTTTTTTTTCTTGTTTTTTTTTTTTTTAATTTTAAGTAATTTTTTTTTATTTTGAAATATATTTTAAATGTTTATGCATATGTCCCACAAAACCGTGTTATCGATTTGACTGTAGGATCGAGTAGAGAGTCCATCCTACAGTCAAGAAAAAATAGTCGTTAAGACACCTCGCAGGCTAACCGTTCGGAATACGAATACATAATCGATCACGACTAGGGTACTTTATTGTATCGATTACAATGTTATCTCGCCTACACCTACAATGTACAAGATACCAATACCGATAGGTAGCACATAACACTTATCGGAGGGGTAGGTCAGTGAAGCGGTATGTAGATTATAGGCAATACTGAGGTTCACCCTCACGTGCGTCGATAGCATTAAGCTTCGAAATAATTAAGGGCGCCCCCTTATCGGCCGTATTTTCCACATCGGGAGGTTTTCGGTCGAGATTTCATTTCGGAAAAAATCAATTAGGGATTTGGTTTTTCGACGTGCCTCTGGAAATCTAGCGATGCGGAATGGCGGAGAGGGAATGGAATGCCCTCGGAAGTTGTTTTTATAACTATTTCGAAGTATTTTAGTAGAGAGAAGTTGACTATTATAGGACACTCGATACGATATAACAATAGGAAGTAAAAAGATATAAAGAAGAAAAGAAGGATATTTAATAACTAGGAATCGATATAAATAAAAATTCGATGGAAAGATACTTTAAAAATACTTAAATACTATAGTATATAAAAGGCCACGTTTCAGCATTGTGCTATAAATAACTGTAGTGCTGCTGTTCAACTAGAGCCAGAGGTATAAAAAAAAACAGTAGAAATGAGGACCGCCTCCTTTATTTGAAGTCGGTTGAAAATAGATGAAGTTACAGTAGGTATAAAAATAATTACAATAATATAATTCATTTAAATGATTCGATTTATATAATACTAGCAGTGCCCGCGGACTTCGTTCCGCGTTATAAATATTTATTTCCCTGCCCGTTTGTCCCGCGTAATACTTCAGGTGAAGAGTTCGGGATAAATAATAATTATGATGATAAATCATAGCCTATGACACTCCACAATAACGTTGCTTTCTATTGGTGATATTATTTTGAAAATCGGTGAAGTAGATCCAGAGATTACCCCTTACAGCGTCACAATCTCACAAACGTTACCTCTTTATAATATTAGTATAGACATCAAATTAGCATATTGCCAGAGGATATTGGTTGCCATATTGATTTTGTTTTAGATAGTTAACTGTAGACAGAAAGGGGTGTCGTTTCAAGCATTTGGGTGTGTATCTGTGTCTCCATAACTCTAAATCCCTCGCAATGAAATTGAACATGGACAGTTCAATGGTTGTTCAGTATGGTTCGTAGCAGTGGCGAACGGTCCATCTATCACGATCCTCTTCGCGTTATCTTTTGAACTTGTAACCAGAAACGTGATCCCTCGCCATCTGTTACAAGTATCAAATTTAAGAAAACTATTTGTCACTTCGTATTGACATTTGGCAATAATAGTTTCTGTTTCATGCCAATCTAAGCAACGATCTAAAAGTCAGTGCTCTATGAATATACAATGTAACTTTTTGAAAAGTTAGGCTTTACGATATTAAGTCGAATGTTGTTACTTAGGACGTCTTTATTTAAAAACAAGACGTCACAACTATGGATATTCATTTTTGTATCGGGGCCCTATAATTTGGAGCTTCACCATTAAATGTAGGTCCAATCCCAAATGTAATCTATTATTTAAATTAGGAATTCAGCTAAAATTACAAATTCATACATATCCAACAAGTAAATCATTATTCAAATTAATAGTTACACATCGCAACCATAATTTCCAGCTGGGAGCAGTTCCATTTTCAGAAATAATTCATTCACTCACGAGTGCAGAAACAATATCGGTATAACAGCTGTGGAGTTAACTGACTGTCATAAATCGCAGTGAGATGCCTCGAGTCTCGTCTGCATTTACTGACTGCGGTAAAGCTATCAGTAAAATTTGAGTAAATCTACGTACTCGGTTTATAGATATACGAGCCTTGAATAGTGATAGTTTAAGACGTAGTTGAAGAGTTACTGCGTTGAGTAATTTGAACGGAATAAAATGCGGACTAGCTTCATATGCAGTAGGAGATAAAATGAATTTAATGAAATTCGGTAACCGTTTTATTTTTACGAGTAGCTACGGACTCAATTTCATTTTAAAACTTAATCTACCTACTTATATCACAAGCGAACAAAACAAAACTATATTGCGGTTTAGTCACTTTTTCTTTGTAGTGTACATAATACATGTTAATCAAAAGCTTAGTTGTAAAAAAAACAGAGTAAGTATAATCTATGTCCAGCACCAAATTGTACCAAAATCCGTTCAGCCGTTTTTGCGAGATTGAGCTAGAAACTTTTAAACATCCACTCATTAAAATTTTTACATTAATAATACTTGTAGAATCAAGAAGAGAAGCCAAACAGCGAACACAAAACTAAAAGTGCTTTACAAATAACATGTAGCATATTAGCAATTGTATGAGACCGGGTAAGCACCATACTTTGTTGTGACGTCATATGCTTGTAGCATATTAGCAATTATGTTAGACAAGGTAAGCACTATACTTTGTTGTGACGTCACAACAGTACTATAAAAGTTCCATGGTAAAAAACACCCACACCCACAAGCAACAGACAGGACTTCTTAACTGATGACAAACCACAAACTTTTTAAAATTGTTTTGGTCGGTTTTAACCGATCCAGAAACATTTGACGTTCTATTTACACATTATATAGTATAGTTTTAATTTTACTTCAGTCCAATATTGAATTCTGTTACAATCAGTGTAGGTTACATTGCTTAACCCTACCTCGGGCAGTGGGAATACGCAACTGTATTCCCGTATTCATCGTATTGATTCGCTTTACGAGGTACTGCAGCATCTCACTCAGAGGGCACCGAAATGTTCCAAAAAGCCGCCGTGAAGTCCGTTAGAATCCAACATAACTCGTTATTCTTCCTAAGGGAAGAGGTGTCCGGGAATAAACCAAAAAAATAAAGTATCGTTGTTCATTTTTTATTGCGAATTGTGTGTATATAAACAATATAAACCAGAATTATATGTTGACGATAAAATGAAATGGAGTAGGCTCACGTTACATGAAGAACCCGCAAGTTTAGAAGCTAAAGACTGTTTTTGAACATTGATCCCCAAGCTAGGAGTCTAGTGTCTAAGACTAGTACCTAATAAAAAGGTCTATTTGGTGCTTTCTTCCATAAAATTATCGCAGCACGCATGAATAAGCATGGGATAGGTAATACCTCTGATCACAGGTGATTCACTAAAATTAGTCAGCCCAGCTGCGCAGGAATACCTATAATGTATCAATTTAGTAATTATATGATAACGAAATATCTTTAATCAATTTGCGTAAAACAAAATAAGCTTATCTAAACCTTAATTGAATTATATAAAAAATAAAAGTTAATTATAAGTACTAAAATAAATATTTTCTGTGTAAAATAATAGAACACGTATTTGTTTTTAAGTATCATTTGATATTAAAATATAAATATGATTTTTTAATTGATTCAATTGATACCAAGCATTCCAATGAAGTTTAGCTCACTAATTTAATTTGGCCTATAAACTTTCTCGAGATATCAAACCATCCTTCGTATCCCCTGTAACGGCTCGTACAACGGTCGTGAAAACTCTTTGTAAGCCAGACTTAGACATAAAAATGTATGGTACGATAAATTGGTGTCCTTTTAACATAAAGTACAGACGCCAGCACATCAAGCTACCTCAATCTGTCAAACTTCCCCAATTGAAAGTGAACCTTATGCTTTTGTGATAAAGTTGAAAATCTATAAAAGAAATTTGACAGATTGGGGTAGCTGGATGTGTTCGCGTCTGTACATTCCCTTTGGCACCTCTTCCAATTCCGTTATTGGCTTAAGGCAATCTGCGCTCGCCACTTGGTCGGTATACTAGGCAACATTAACTGGCTAATGAAAAAGAAATCTATGTTTAAGCCACGTTTCGCTTAGAATCTTCGAGAATTAGAACATCTATACATATAATAAAATCGTAGAAAAGTCAAAACTGTACATTGAATATTTTTTTAAAAAGATACTTGAGGCGTGATCTACAATAGATATCGAAACCAAAAATATAGGATTTGGAATTTTTGTCTGTGTGTCTGTATGCTTTGTTTGTATGTATGTCCGAGCTAAACCCAAAAGGTTCTGCATGGATTTAATTAAAATTTTGCATGAATATTACTAAGAGGCCGGGTCAACATATAGGCTACATATTATCACGCAATCACTTACGGGGGAGGAGCTGTGGTAAATTATAAAGTTTAACGCGGGTAAAACCACGGGGTACAGCTAGTTTTTAATAAGTTTTTACTTTTATACACAAATAAGTGTTGAATATTTATTTATTGTATAGATCTCCACGTCAATAACCACCCTGAGCCGAAGAAGGAGGTGCTTTCTGGCGCAGGTTATTTTTTATTTTCCAAAAGATAACGCCCGCACATGGTAAATTAATCCATGTGTAGCGGGGTACTTTACAAACATATCATTGTACATCCAGACTCGACTTATGGGTCGCACAAATAGATGTCGAACCCGGAACATGAAGTAGCGAGGCGACTGCCTTAACCACTGCACCGCACGTGCAGTCAGATTTAGTTGGTAGTCTTATTTGCTAGAAGACCTGCGCTCGCTTTTATTGCTGATGAAGCAGAGAAATCCATTAAAGGCCATTTCAAAACGTAATATAATGTTAGACCGCCTGTATTGAGGAAAAATCCAGAAAACGGCCGTAAAGTGTTATTGGGATTTTTCTAACAAGTAAAACTCACAGCGCGGAGTTAGGAATTTGGCGGTGCCTCAGAGAACATTCCTGCCCGCGTCTAATTGCCATCTCAACATGCGCTATATAGTTGAAATAGCTATGGCCCGCGGTTTTACCCGCGTTAAAATTTATAAATTATAGCCTATGTGTTAATCCAGAGTGTTATTTAACTCCATACCAAATTTTATTAAAATCGCTCCAGTCGTTTAGACGTGAAGAAGTAACAAACATACACACTCTCACAGTCACACACTCACAAACTTTCGCTTTTATAATATTAGTTTGATAGCCTCTGTTGCCCTGAGCGATATTCTGTCGGTCGCACTATTGTTATTACTCTGCAACTAAGCAATTTTGTAAATCTCCAGGTCTAAGCAACAATGACTCGGTCGACGACTCCTCCGCTGCGGCTGCTGGAGCGGTTCGCGAACAGCACCCCAGCACCGTCTACCACCACGCCCGCCTCCAACGTGGGCGCTGCGGTGCCCAAGCCCAGCCCCAATAACAAGAGACCAACACCCATAATCATATACCCTACAGGTAATATTAGATCTAAGTACCACCAGGAGAGCTTATCGAGTCGTTCTACCATGTTGTCTGTACCCTTTAAAAAGAACGGTGAAACCTCCGTTAAAGGTTAGGTATGGAGCAAATCATAAGTCGCTACCGACGATACGGTATAGGCCAAGTCATTTGATATAAATCTCGAATGTTTTTTTTGTGAACTCAACTATAGTGTAAACTATGGTTAAGTTCCCAAAAAAAATACCATAGTGCTATATTCTTTATTTCCGAACTTCAGATTTATTGCATCAAGTAATAGTTTATAAGAATATACTTCAAATTAAACAATATACTTACAGGATACCAATAAACTTGACTTATAATAATCAGATCAGTAACAACCTAAAGCCGATGTCCGAACCCTGTGGCGCGGGTTCCTTAGTCTGCCGTCTTATTTGCTAGATAGTTCACTAACTCGCCCCTGTTGACGGATAAACCAGCAAAAAACTCCTATTGAAAACTGTAAACCTAATGGGAAATATAACTAATATTATACGTAATATGAGTTCACGTATGGCTCAGCCGCCTCGCAACTTCGTGCCCTGGGTTCAATTCACGCGCAGACAGCTATTTGTGTGTCCTATAAATAGTTGTTCTGGGTCTGGATGTACTTTGTGTCTGTGAATTATGTTTCTAAGTAACACGCGACACATAATTCATATGCCAAGTGGCGAGCGTTGTCGTTTATAAAACAAAGAAATATAAAATATTCTAATGCCCCAAAGTTCAAAATAATAATAACTAACTTGACGTCGGGCAATTAGGGTTTTCTGTGGGTACTAACTAAATGTTTACGCGAACTGAGATGAAGGTTATACTTATAATAGTTTCAGTACATCTACAGAGTGTTCAATAATATATTTTTATTAAAGCTACTGTTCCTAAGAGGTTTAGGTACTCCCAAAGCAAGGCAATGGAGCAGTGAAACTACATCTAATATTACGATTTATTTGAGTTCGGTGCTACATTCCCGGCATTTTGCAGAGCACTTTTCAACGTTTATTGCCCCAGTTCTTTATTACTACGAATACCTACCGGGTTATAGTAGACAGCTAATGGATTGAATTTGTTATGTCATGACGTTCATGCCTTCCATCTATCCACTACACAACAACTAACATAAAACGTTTGTGCACGCCAAATTCAAATTCAAATAATTCAAATTCAAATAATTTTATTTTCCATTCACAAAATTTGTACTACAGCTAGTGTTTGAAGTGACCTTTTAGGCAAAAATTGCCTGTGTTAGGGCACTTCGCTCTTCCAAAACTTAAAATTAAGCGTTGAACCTACTAACAATTTAAATAAAATCTTAATAGTTACTTAAAAGTCTTAAAGTTTTAATAATTTACATAAGAAAATATAAATATGCAAGATTAATGTTGACAAAAATTTACAAAGCAAAAATGATAATAAAAAAAATTGACGATAAAATAAAAAATAAAAATAACGTCTTCTATTATAGTTTATAAAGAGCAATAGAAATTGGGTGAAAATAGAATGCGTATTTCAGATGCGAGTGAGTGTGGGGTGTATGAGTGACGTGTGTTAGTGAGTGATTAGGTGTGGGGTGTATGCGTGATGTATGTGAGTGAATATGGAGAATATGGAGTGTATGTTTTTGTGAGTGAGTGTTAGTATGGATGGCAGGGTCAAATTGCTTGTTGTAAGAGGGCTTCAGTGTCCTCATATGTGAGTCCTTTAATCCAGTTAGTTATAAGTTTTTTACATTCGTAATACTTTTTAGTGTATAATTGTAGATTTTTGTTTAATTTATTGTATAGGTAGGATGCTCGTCTGTCATATTGCATACTACAAAAACTGGTTTTAGTTTGTGGGACAAGCGCCACATGATAGTTTCTTCTTTTTTTTAGATGATCAGAATCATAAGGTAGCGTCTTGTGCTTTTTTAAGACAATTTGGACAACATATAATTTTCTCACAGAGAGTAGTTTACTAATTTGATAAAGACCATGTGTGGGGTACTGTTGTCTCTTAAAGAGCATTACTTTGATCAGAGCTCTTTGAGCCCGTTCCACTTCGATAAATTTAGTCTTAGCTGCTCCTCCCCATGCACCAAGGCGATATATATTTCCTTCAAGATATTTCTAGAGGTGTCCTTACTTATAGTAGCCCTAGATGGAACAATATGTCTCAGTGTCTTGAATATCCAACTCAGTTTTCTAAGTCTTTTTACAACTTGTTCAAGTTGGGGGTGCCAGGATAACCTGTGGTCAAGAATAACACCTAAGTATTTAACTTGTGAGAGTTCGGTTATAGAGGAACATGTACAGTTTTGATTTTGAGAGTCCCCATATACATGAACTTTAATGCTAAAGTCATATTTCGGTTGAGTACGATTATTTATACTGAAGCATATAAAATTTGTTTTTGATGTGTTCAAAGTAAGCAAGTTGTCTTAAAACCATTTAGCAACTAGAACTATCCCTGTGGAAGTACTTTGCTTAACATCGTCCCAGGATTTTCCATAGAATACAATGGCTGTATCATCAGCATAAGAGAAGACTTAAGCGTTATATAAATTCATGTTACATAAATCGTTAATGTATATAAGGTAAAGGCTGGGACCCAAAACGCTACCCTGTGGCACACCGTAAGATACCACCGTATTATCACTACAGTGATGCCCTAGCCTAACCCTCTGCTTCCTATTTGAAAGATAATCTGTTCTAGAAATCATAGAATCGTATTCAACGAACAAAATTTATATAGGACTATTCCGAAAGCTTTCCCTATCGTATAAATCATAATTAACACAGTCGGTTCAGAAACAACGGATTAATGGCGTAAAATATATCATCAGACGAACGACACCCACTGCTGTACAAAGGCCACCCCCAAAAATCGCAATAATAGCCAGTTTTGCGCTAAAATACATACAAAAATATGTTTAGAATTGATAACCTCCTACTTGTGTAGAGGTTAGATACATTAAGACTTGTCTTTATTATAAAATGTACAGACGCCAGCACATCAAACTACACCAATCTCTCAAATTTCCCCAATTGAAAGTAAACCTTATGCTTATGCGATAAAGTTGAAAATCTATAAAAGAAATTTGACAGACCAGTAATTGACAGTTTGGGGTAGCTGGATGTGCTGGCGTCTGTACAAAATACAGATGCAATAATTAATTTTTAGTCATCCAATGTTCTATTTAATAAATACTAGTAAAAAAACCTGGAATCAACGTCAGATTTTGTTGTCAACGATCAATTTAAACAAATTCTATTTAAAACCGTTCCGAAGCCATCCCCTACCGTACAAAAACCGAATGTTTAAAATCGGTTATGTTACGAACAAAGCAAAAAAGAAACATACCGTCGAATATGATTACAGCCTCTTTGTTTTGAAGTCGTTTAAAAGACAGATTTTCCGATTTTCCCACATTCTAAGTGTGTCGGAAGATATAATGTGTGGAAGTCGAATTATTTTTCGATTAGAAAATTTCTCTGCATAATTTAGTGAGTACAACATAACTGAAATGTTAGGCATCGATATCAAATATTTAATTCGCAAAGAGCTAGATAAAATCGTGTGTTAACTAGTGTAGAACAAAATTAAAAATATGTTCAGTAGTCTACTAAGAATTTCAGCCCGTAACTACCCAATTTTATGTGTTAAACTCCTCTGTATTACACCGTCTCATCCAATTTCGCCCGACAAAATATTTTATATCTCTCTACTTTTATGCTTCTATGTGTAATCTAGTATCAATAACTAGTATGCAACAACTTTGACTGCCTCGTTGGTCTAGCTGTAGCGTGTTCACCCGCAGAGAACGAGGTCCTGGGTTCAAATCCCGGGTCGGGCCAAAAGTGATATTGGGACTTTTCTGTCAAAAGAACAATTTCTTAGCATCTGCCCAAAGTCTGGGAGTTGGTGGTATTATACCCCCGTGCCTCGGTGAGCATGTAAAGCCGTCGGTCCTGTACCTGACCTCTTTCCGGTCGTGTCGTTAGGCGTCCCATCGGATCATGAGAGTGATGGAATAGAAAGTGCTCCTGTGTTTGCGCACTCATTTGAGCACTATAATATGTCCCGCGCAGATGGCTAATCTCTATTGAGACTGGCCGCCGTGGCCGAAATTCGGCTAGGAGGACATTATTATTATTATACTTGCAAAGTTATAATTGTAGTAGGCATTGATATAATTTGTATATGTAGTAGGTATTTATTAAAAATAAAAGATAATTACTTTTAGATATACCCATGCTCCAAAAAAAAGCAGAATACTCAATTGGATTCTATGAAGAATACGAACGTATAATCTCTCCTTCTACCATAAAAAATTATATACAATGTGGAGCAGGACGATTGACATTCCTCTTAACCACGTAAAGAATGGCATGCTCTTTACCCGTATACAAAAAATCAATCAAATCCAATGAATACTTTAGCCACAGGAAATTATTTTTCATTTTCATAATTTTCAACATGATGTAGATCGGAGTCCGTAATAATAGGTAAACGGCCGCCGCCCGTTGCACGCCGCACCACGCCGCGCACTAGGTCAGTGACTTTTCGTAGATAAAGCGTGTTTACTTTTTATGCAGTTGATTCTGCTATTTATTTTGTTTGAAAATTGCAATTGTTAAGTTTTCCATTAACTACTAATCTTCGTGTCTTAAAATGTTTTGATGGACTAGTACTGTGCTCGTTTTAATTTAATGTCGTAGTTCCAGATCCACATTGTATAATAGTTGTCCTGTGCGGGGACCAAACTCGAAACATGAAGGTGCTGAGGTAGTAACGAGTTACCTACATAAATTAAACACTATGCTACACCACTAAAATTATTCTTGCTCTGCTTACAATCTTTCTTAACCAAAAACTTCAAACAAACACTAGAAACACTACTTACAAATGAACTGTCAATAACACCAGGACGCTACATCAGATTGGGGTCCGATTTCAAACACTGATTTTCATACAATGAATTTCTCCGTGTGAATTGGCTCGTTGTGTAGGCGCGACCTTTCAACTTCGTGAGAGTGCCTCCGAGCCCTCTGTAGCGCCCTAACTATTAACTTAGTTACGTAAAAAGGACCCGACAGTTACAGTTATTGGTCAAAGAAAGATAAAATGGCATTGACAGTAGTAACCCTTAAGGCGCTGCGTAATATAAAATTATTAATATTACTGTTTTAAGAAACATAGAAGAAGCATTCCCTACAAATAATATTAAAATCGATTCACTAACAACGTGGAAGTCGCAGAACATAAAAAAGAATACACTCAGACGAATTGATAAAATTCGTGAAATGAATTAATCAAATTGCATTTCTGTCTGCCATAAAGAAATGACAAAAATGATACGGTGTTTTGGATACTATTAACAGTAGTACCCAAAACGAGCTAAGTTTTTACAGAAGAATGTAATAAAAGGGATACATATTAAAATAATATATATTCTTTCATTACCTGTGAAACACCGTACTGCTGTGTGGTGACGGCATAGAATATCATCACCCCATCTCATCCCGTGGGAGGCGTAGAATACGCCCAAGGGAATACCTACCAGAGAACGGACAGCAGCGTTTTTCTGTGAACTATGACAAACTGCGATCGCAACCCGTCTGCCTAGCGAGGCGATTATGGCATATCCCCCTATTCTTTAGGGAGGCTTTTGTCCAGCAGTGGATGTACTTTGGCTGACATAATGATGATGATGAAACACCGTAATATTGATACCACAATAACGTCAAATCATCGTGATTAAAAAGATCTTCAGGCACTGCAGAAATCTGAACTTGCCAAATAATAGAATCTCCTGTGACGTAACCAAAATTAATAATAAATGTAAATTTCTTCTGAAAATTTCAAAATTCCCGCTCGTAACAACTTTCTATGAATTTTTGATGAAATTTTACGGATACTCCTTACACGCTTACACGATTTATTTAAGAATAAAATACTAAAGCGTTATAATACATTTTCAAACTGTTTTTTATACCATTTATCTTACTCAAGAGTTCAGGTTCAAATTGACACTAATTGTGCCAATTTAAGGTAGTTCCGACCAGATATGAATTAATATAAATAACACGCATATAATTATGAACATCTTCAAATATGATACGCTATTTTCAACCTTATTTCACTAAAGAAAAGTCAGGAACTTACCTCACCTTAACAATACACGGATATTTACATAGGTACATTTTATAACTTGAAATCCCGATGGAATGTATAAAGGTATACCATAAAAACCGATAGAATACCCAATGTGATATGAATAAAATACAAATGTTAGAGCAACACAATGTTTCAATACCTTTCCTGAGAAAACCTACATATTTTTTATTACATGTATACCTTTTTATACGCAAATAGTTCAGTTGTACGAGGAGCACCACGTGGAACGTTATGTAAACAAGTCGCAGATATTCTAGAAAAAGGGCAGGTCAGAAGTAACCCTAGCCGACGTGCATGAATAATGTAATGAGAGTGAAAGAGTTCTAAGTGCTGCGCAAGTACCTAGGTACTCGTAGCAACTAGAAATTCATTATCTGCCTATTTCTCTAGGGAACATACGTGAGCTTAACTTCTGCCTTCATAATGTTGGAAAGGAAAGTAGTCATTAAAGTCCACCCTCCAAAGCATTCCAAATATTTCTGTGGATAAAATTATTTGGAAGCCAATCAATAGTTCACATTTCTTTGCTCACAACTAATGTGTAAAAATATGTTTAAACTAGAAATAGGGGTTTTGGTAACTCCAATAATATTTGATCCAATTACACTACAGATATATTTTGAGTGTGAAACTCGACTTACGAGAATAAGTGTAATTTGCAAGGCATCTTTAATTTATGATAAATTTCTGCTTCCCATAAGAGCCATAAATAATAAAGAAACAGTTTCCAAACGCACTTAATAGTTTTCTTGCAAGAAAGCATACTACGAAAATGATGAAGTTTAAATGATAAACTGTAAAAATTTAAGATTTATGTTTTAGTAGTTGTCAATTATAGTCATTAATATTGATTCATTATATTATTCTAATCATTTTATTATTGTTGATATTATGTTATGTTCATTTCTTCAAATTAAATTTTGTTATGTATGACATATTTAAATTACATATTTACATTTACATATTTATTTTTTACCGGAAGACGCAGCGTGGGCAGGCCTCTACAAGATGGACCGATGATCTTGTGCGGGTTTTTTTTTTATTGCCTTAGTAAGCAGACGAGCTAGCGGCCCACCTGATGGTAAGTGGTAGCCGCTGCTCATGGACATTCGCAGTGCCAGGGGGCACAGCAAACCGCTGCCTACCGTGATATTAGTACTCTTTTTAAACCTCGTTTGAAGAAGGACATGTCGTAGCGCTGGGGAAACACCGCAGCAGGTAATTCATTCCAGAGCCGGCACGTACGTGGGATGTATGAACGCTGAAAGCGAACCGTGCTTGACGAGATCGCTTCCAGGTGATACGGATGAACCTTACTGCGAGTGCGCGTGGTCCGATGATAAAAAAAGCTCAAACAGTTCCTCAGAGCATTCCCCGTGAAAGAGACGGTAGAACACGCAGAGAGATACGAAGTCTCTCCGCTGCTCTAGCGACTCCAATCTGTCCGTAAGATTGGAATCCCCAACGATTCTAATAGCACGCCTTTGGAGGGAGTCAAGTGGGTCGAGCTGGTATTTAGGGGCTCCTGCCCAGATATGTGAGCAATACTCCATGTGCGGGCGGACTTGTGCTTTATATAGCGCAAGCCGCTGTCTTGGAGTGAAGTACCGCCTAGCTCTATTCAGGACGCCCAACTTCTTACTTGCCAGTTTGGCTTTGTCCTCCAAATGACCCCTAAATTGGCAGGTGCTCGAAATTTCGATTCCGAGGATCCCAATACTCTCGGATACACGGAGATCAACCCCTTGGAATCGGGGCGCTACGACAAATGGGTCCTTCTTAGCAGTGAACGCGCACACTTGTGTCTTATTGGGGTTAAACTGGGCTAGGTTCTCTACACCCCATTCATAGGCCCGCCCGAGAGAACCCTCGACTTCAGACACAAGTTGCAACCGTTTCTCTTGTACCGAGCTGCGAGAGACATTCTGGTGGCCGCTATACTGCGCATCACCCGTGCTGTCATCCGCATAGCAATGCATGTTTTCTATAGATAACATGTCATTGATATGCAGAATGAATAGCGTAGGGGAGAGCACCGAGCCTTGTGGTACGCCAGCGTTAATGGTTTTGGTGTCGGAGCAAGAACCGTCTGCTACGACTTTAATGCTCCGACCGTCCAAAAAGCTGGTGATCCAACTGCAGAGTCCCTCGGGGATTCCATATGATGGTAGCTTCGATAGAAGAGCCTTATGCCAGACACTATCGAATGCCTTGGCGATGTCAAGACTACAGGCTAGAGCCTCACCCTTGCTTTCCAAGGTTTGTGCCCAACGATGTGTAAAATACACTAGAAGATCACCAGCTGAACGACCGTGACGGAAGCCATACTGACGATCGCTTATCAGCTGGTGTTTCTCTAGGTATTGTAGGAGCTTAGAGTTGATGACTCTCTCCATGACCTTGGATAGCAAGGATGTTACCGCTATAGGCCTGTAGTTCGTAGGGTCCGACCGGTCACCCTTTTTGGGAATAGGGTGGACGTTGGCTACCTTCCACGAAGATGGAACCCTTTTAGCGCTGTAAGAGAGACGGTAAAGGCGCGTTAAAACCGGGGTCAACTCAGGGGCGCACGTCTTTAGCACCACTGAAGGGATGCCGTCCGGCCCGCTCGACTTATGGACGTCTAGGAGCTTAAGCTCCCGCCTAACCGCACGTTGCGTTATGCGGATTTCGGGCAGAGAGCAATCACACCGTGCGATGGAAGGAGGTATGGCACCGGCATCGTCCAAAGTCGAGTTTGAGGCAAAAGTTTGGCAAAGAAGATCTGCCTTCTCCTTAGCACTATGGGCCAGACTGCCATCTTGCTTGTGCAGTGGTGGGAGATTGGACTGGCAGAAGTTACGTTGAGCAGCTTTGGCGAGCGCCCAGAAAGCGCGACTCCCGGAGGGATACTTACCTAGTCGCTCGCCAACTCTGGCAACATGTTCTGCCTTGGCCTCGGCAATAACTCTCTTGTAGGACCTAGAAGCGGCATTGAACTTCCGCTTCTCCACCTTGACTTCCGGATCTTGATTTTTCCGGGTCTTATCCCACACCAGATATGCAGACTGCTTGCGGCGCGCGGCATCCCTACTGGCTTTGTTGAACCAGGGGCGACTGCGGCCGCCAACGGGAATTTTGCCACAAGGGATGAAAAGTTCCATCCCCTGTAGCACCGTCTCCGTGATGCAGTCAGCACATGTGTCAGGATCTTCGGTGGAAAAGCAGAGCCGCTTCCAAGGATAGGACGCAAAAAACCCACGCAGTCCATCCCAATCTGCTAACTCATATTGCCAGACTCTGCGGGACCCGACGGCAGGAGTGCGGTCAGGGCGCGCAACAGGGGCGGAGCTTCGGATAAGGCAGTGGTCAGATGATCCTAAGGGAGCATTGACCACCACCCTATAACCGTGCGGATGAGTTGTCAGCAGAAGATCCAACAAGGAGGGCTCATGGTTCTCTATGTCTGGAATACGGGTGGGCTGTATTACCAGTTGGGAGAGACCGTAGGCCGAGGCCATATTAAAAACTGTACGACCAGGAAGGTCAGTGGTCCGGGATCCCAACGACTCTTTGTGGTGGACGTTGAAATCTCCAAGGACCACCACCTCCGCGGACGGACACTGTTCCAATATTAGGTCAATCCCCTTTTGGACGTTCTCGATGAGTTGAATCGACCCCGGATCACTGCCATGGGACCTGTACAGACACGCGTAGATTTGGGTGAGCCCTCCATGGTCTACACGTAGCCATAAAATGGACAGGTCACCCAGTTCGAGGCCCCGAAGTCGGCGACAACAAATATCGCCCCGTATAAAAACGCACACCCCGGCTTTCCGAATGAACGTGTGTTCGACTTCGTATCCGGGGTATCTTAGGTACGATATATCGTCCGGGGCAGATATTTGAGTCTCCGTCAAAAAGAGTAAGGCAGGCCGCGCCATCTCGAGGTGGTAATGGACGGCGTCGAGATTGCTGTGAAGTCCCCTGACATTGCAAAAGTCCACATTAAATGTGGAATGGGTGTCCGCCGTAGAATACCTTTTCTTTTTTATCCTTCGTTTCATTTTTTTTTTAAAAAGAGTGTTAGGGAAAGAGTTCTCCGAGGGGTAGGGTTAAGGCGACACCTAAAGAAAGTATGCGGGGTTTAAAACTCTGCGGGCCCAATTGTTATGTGAGAAACTGACACGGAGCACGGAAGGGCCCCCGATGCCCCCCGCATGCAGCCGCTGGGTTCCACTCCGTTCTCCCAATCCGGCACAACGGCTACATAACGGGATTTTCGCCGGATGGCGGGACAGCCTCCTGGACGGGATATACCCAGGTTCGGGTCCCCTACTGTCCGGCAGGTGGCCGACGGAACCATTCCCACCGGGTCTCCCTGAACTCCGCGTCAGCTTGCCACGTTCAATGAGCCTATCAGGTCCCTGACTCACCGCTCGCCTCGGGAGCCGCCCGAACCTCACCCCTCACAAAGGGTAGGGAATATGGGAGGACAGGAACGGCTATCTCTACCCTTCAGCCGGAACACATTGCTGCTATTCGACCGAAATAGATAGAGTCGTGGTACCTACCCGATCGAGTCCATCACTAGTCGGTATTCCTTGACTGCTACGTTAGCGTTCCGAAAATCCAATCCAGTAGTGGACTCTACCACGAGTCGGGAGAGGTATGGAAAAGATGGGGACACCAATGTTGCGGAAATAAGGGGATGCTGCATTGATGGCTCGAGAAGCCGGGGTCGCATACCCGTGTTACCAGGAAAGCAACCGGAACAGTAACAATCAAGGTAATCTCTGACTAATAGGTCGCTGGAAATCGCTGGATGCGGATAGCGCAAGACCGGCAATTGTGGAGATCTTTGGGGGAGGCTTTTGTCCAGCAGTGGACGTCTTTCGGCTGATATGATGATGATGATTACATATTTTATTAATGTATTTTTTAAAGAGCATCAAATGGCCAAAACTAAGACATGGCGCCCATCAATACTAATGTACAACTTCCACTGTAATAAGAGTACTTACCCATGTTTGTAAACAATAAAGGAATTAAAAATA
Organism: Pseudoips prasinana; assembly: GCA_951640165.1. Lineage (NCBI taxonomy): Eukaryota > Metazoa > Arthropoda > Insecta > Lepidoptera > Nolidae > Pseudoips > Pseudoips prasinana. Next base: position 27,509,544 of record OX621236.1, on the reverse strand, counting down.
CATAGCAGAGCACTATTCGTACACTTTTCACAATGCAAAAACAGTCTTCAATTCTTCTTTTATAAAACATTGGCAAAACCTGAGTTTTACTACGTTTTATATTCATTTCACAGATGATAATTTAATGAAGTCTTAAAAGTGTTTAAATAGGTATCCAAGGGACTAAATCCGAAGTTTCTTTACAAGAGTGATCAAAATATCATTAGCATTAATTTCAGCCATAGACCTTGCGAAGAAAAAGAATCACAATTAATTGTTCTTTGGTCCCCTAGGTACCAATTAGTTACCTTTATCGATAATAGTCGTGTTCCACACCATTTGGTAAAGGATGATAGGGAGGATTGTTTATTGATCTAGTACCAATATTAAGTACAGTTTCTTTATTAAACTCCAACGCCAAGCAGTTTCATTAGATGTATGACAGAGTCCAGTACTTGAAAGAGTATTAACTTGATTTGTCATATTCCATCTTGGACAATATCTGTGTTTACTACCAGGCTTCACGATAGGTATGGCTAGATGATTTCAAATCTTAACAAAAAATATGATTTTTAATCATTTTAATTAAATTAATATTGGAACTAAAATCTAAATGGTTACTGGACGTGACCACCATTCGCCCTTCTCATCTATTTATTTAGTTCACCCACAGCAAATACACCAATAACCCGTGTGATTTGCGACCGAGAAAGAATAATAGGGCCACCCCATTCCATCCAGTGGGTGTAGTAAAAGGCGGCTAATAGGTACACCAGGTAGTCGGGCAGCAGCGGCACCTGTGTACTAACTAGCGTTGAAAATGACTAAAGTGACTGAATTAGATTGACTGTCATTTACGGTCAAATTGGTCAAAATTGGTCATTAACTGTCAAAAATAGTCATTTTCGGTCAATTTGATTTCAGTACTACTTTAGTACCTTTTAAGTTCTTGTCGTTGATAAAAGTCTACAACTTCTAAATTGAAACAAAAAAGTGGTTTTTATGACTTATAGTATAATTATATAGTGTTAATCGTTTTACTTTTCTAATCATGCGTGCATTTAAGACAAAATGGCAACGTCGCATCGACTCGCGCATCGACTTTGATGTCGTCTTATCCTCTCATGACTTAATACAAAATAAAACGTTGCTTCATTTAAACTTGCATATAAATTGGGTACCTAAATAAATAAATAATTGGGTGGTAGTCGAGAATAGACAATAATATTTGAGTCAAATTGGCTGAATTTGACAGTAAATGACCGGTTATTTAAGGTTTATGACAATTGTGACTAGTCATATTCAGTCATTTTACATCTCTAGTACTAACTACCGTCTAACTGCCGACTCGCTTGGCAAGCGCGGTAGCTACGGCAAATCCCCCTATAATGGCGACGTAATAGAAACCAAGAAGGCCTATGTCTAGTAGTGGACGATATCAAGTTTATGATCAAATACATTTATGATCAGCATATCATATCAGCCGAAAGACGTCCAGTGCTGGACAAAGGCCTCCCCTAAGCATCTCTACAATACCTGCGCTGCCCGCATCCAGCGGCGAAACACGACCCGCACAAGATCGTCGGTCCACCGTGTAGGAGGCCATTTATGATACAATAAATTTATTAAGTAATTAATTAATTATGTACCTACAGTTTTCATGTTTACATATAATTTACGGGCTGATAGAAAAGCTACACTAAAAACCATATTAATACATATAAATATTAAATTCTTATTTAATAATTTTCCCCTCTTGTAAGAAACTTTCAAGTATAGCCAAAGCGGTTGCGGGTAGGCGAAACGAGAATATAGTTCGTACGTCTGGAGTTAAATAGTGCCTGCAAGAGTGTTTCAAGACTTTCGTACTACTGTTATTAAACACTCAGCTCAGTAATTTGGAGCTTGTAACGAGCGTTTCTACAGTATTTAACTCTATGTAACGATTTTGAGTAGGAATACTGAGTTAATATGGTAGCTTGAAGTGAGTATTAGAATTATATTAGTTGTACAATGTAATGAAGTCGAGATAGCCTTTTTATTTATATATAAATAATAATAATGTCCTCCTAGCCGAATTTCGGCCACGGCGGCGAGTCTCAACAGAGATTAGCCATCTGGGCGGGACATATTATAGTGCTCAAGTGTGTGCACAAACACACGAGCACTTTCTATTCCATCACTCTCATGATTCGATGGGACGCTCAGCTCAGCGACAGGACCGGAAGGAGGTCAGGTACAGGACCGACGGCTTTATGTGCTCTCCGAGGCACGGGGGTATAATACCGCCAACTCCCAGACCTCGGTCTGATGCTGAGAAATTTTTCTTTTTACTGATAAGTCCCAAAATCACTTTTGGCCCGACCCGGGATTTGAACCCAGGACCTCGTTCTCTGCGGGTGAACACGCTACCGCTAGACCAACGAGGCAGTAATGATATTACTGAGTAACGAAAGCCAGGCAGAAAATTATTCGATCCTCACTGGATGACGAAATTAATGTTTTCCAAATCAAAATTTCAATGCCGTTTTTCATATACTTACCTAATAGCAACCCTAGTACTCCCAGTCCATCCCCAGCTAAAGAACCCGCTCCCATAACCAGCTCTATATCGGGTCTAGATTTGTCATGGTCGGTGGAGTGCTTAGTATGAACGAAGGCTAAGCCAGTAGCTCCACCAGGCAGGGTCAGGGGCCCACGCCCCATCATATACGCAGCTGCAGCAAACGGCGAAGCAGCTGAAAACTGTAGAATTAATTCACTGTTTATACCAGCAGAGAAAAAAACTAGACCTAGAAACAAATCTTACTTAGGCAGGTTGGCTTTAAGTGTTTACCATACCAAGGCAAAATTTACATTTAAGTGAGGGAGAGGAAGAGAGCGGTTCATCAGGATGATCTGAGCCTTTTAAATATAGTATAAAACTAGCTGTGCCCGGTGGTTTTACCCCCTTTAAACTTTATATATAATCACAGCTCCTCCCACGTAGGTGACAGCGTGATAATATGTAGCCTATATGTTGACCCAATCTCTTAGTAATATTCATGCAAAATTTGAGGTAAATCCATGCAGTACTTTTTGAGTTTAGCCCGGACATACATACAGACAAACAGATAAACAGACAAAAATTCTAAAAACTATATTTTTGGCTTCGGTATACATTGTAGAACACGCCCCAGGTCTACTTTAAAAAAAAATGTTCAATGTACAGTTTCGACTTTCCTAAGATTTTATTATATGTATAGATTACTAAAACCAGCACTGTATTTAATATAAATAACAGATGCAACTCAAACTCCGCGCCAAATTGGAAAACAGTTGTGCCAATCTAACAACAACAAAAAAATACAAAAATTTGAATTTGGAACCATAAACAAATCATCCATTCCCGATACTTTTTTGACTGAATGTAGACTACCTTTACCAATGTGCCTCACTAACATTAAAACATGTTGCGCTATTCTGATCTTTTATCAATGAGAAAATGTGCTTTGCGATTTGTGTTTAACTAACAAACACTTACAAAACACTACTTCTACTGACGGTCACCGTAGCCTAGTTGGTAGTCCTCCTGCCTACGAAGCTGGTGGTCCTGGGTTCAAATCCCGGTAAGTGCAAATATTTGTGCGATGAGCACGAATATTTGTTTCTGAGTCATGGATGTTTTTTATTTATTTAAGTATTTATCTATCTATATAAGTATGTATATCGTCGCTGGTACCCATAGTACAAGCTTTGCTTAGTTTGGGGCTAGGATGATCTGTGTGACATTGTCGCTAGATATTATTATTATGTTATATTACTTGCATTTGTTAGCGACCGAACGTCTGATTGAGCATCGGAGAGATCATTTCATTAATATGAATCCAAACTAAGGTCACGAGAGTATCTAATAACCTTGCATTGTCATAATCGTCATCCAGATCACGATAAAAACAATAATAAAACTCTCTATTACCTGTCCATATTCCTTTGAATATACAGTTATCGTATTCCTATTTCACTGTACTATATCGTAATAAAGTAAATAAATGTATTGCAAAAATTTCTATACAACATAAAATTAAATTAAATTAGAAATACATAAATATTTCTTTGGAATGAACATAACCCAACCTTTACTAGGTAACCCTGTGTTTAAGGCAAGAAGTGGTTCCTAATATTAACTAAAAATAGTCACCTGCTTAATATCAAACTAAACTTAATATTATAAAGGCGAAAGTTTGTGAGTGTGTATGTTTGTTACTTCTTCAGGAGCGATTTTAATACAATTTGGTATGGAGTTAGCTGACACACTGGATTCACACTGGGTCAGCAACACTTGTTTGCTAACTCTTTTAAGGGCCGGCTACGCACTCGTGACTCTTCTGGTGTTGCGATTGTACATGGGCACTTACCACCAGGTGACCCGCTAGTTCGCTATTTTTATTTTTAGAAGACAACGCCCGTACTAGGGAATTTTATCCATGTGTCGCGGGGTACTTTACAAACATATAATTGACGGACACAAAGTACATCCAGACTCAGAACAACTATTTATGGGTCACACAAATATTCGCGCGGGATTCGAAGCGGAGAGGCGACTATCTTAGCCGCTGCGCCACACATGCAGTTTGTCGCCCTATGACATGAAACAAAAAATCTATCTCAGTATGAAACCACATGGCTCAATACGAATCAGCACATGGTCGTCAGCAAGAATCGTAGTAGCGATAAGAACGCCCTTCGTACCTAATTTATGTACTTAAGTACCTCAATTTAAATTGTAGGTTATGGTGTACAATAAAGAGTATTTTACCTCATACCCTACATGGTACGTTATTAATTTTAGGTAGAACATTGATTATAACCGCCTATAAGAATATCCAATACAACCTTTACCTACCTTTTCCCTAATATCCTGCGGCTTAAAATTGGTCTGATTATTATCTTGAGGGAGGGAGGCCGGTTTATAGCCAACGTCATTATGACCGAGCCGGTTTTGGGCAGTAAGTGGAAAAATTGAAAAAGTAATTAGAATGAAATGAAGAGCTGTTTACTTTACGAAAAATACCATGAAAATCGGCGGGTGTGATTTAATTAAGCATTGAGATAGCTGAGGCAAGCTCTATTTTTAACTTTGTTTACGAAAAAAATATCAATAGCCTTCTGTAGAAAATTTGTAGACTCTTATTTTATTCTTGTTTTATGGCAGGAAACAGGACCTCTTTACGAGGTAGTTTCCTGTAGATAACAACATAAAATTGTGTCGTTCATGTATTGCCAAAACAAATGTATAAGATGAGGATTGTAGGTGAAAGTAACCATAACACACGATTGCACGTATGGCACAGTGGTTAGGCTACAATCCCCTACGTTAGAATTCAATTCCTGCATAGGAGAACGTTGTGTGATGACGGTGAAGAATATCATCACCCCATCTCATCCCGTGGGAGGCGTAGAAATCGTACCAGATGACATGCAGGAGCATTTTTCTGTGAACTATGACCATCAAACAGCGGTCGCCAACCCGTCTGCCAAGCGTGGCGATTATAGCATATCTAAAATCTAGCCTAGCATATCCAATCTCAAAAATTGTAATTGAGCCTTTTGGGGTCGAAACGCTAGGGCCGTGGGGACCTAACGCACGTTTATTGTTTCGGGACATTTCGAAACGTTTGATTGACGCTTCCCGTGACCAGAGAGCTGGCCTTTTTTTGGGTCAAAGAATCAGCATTGCCATACAGCGTGGCAATACGGCCAGCCTTCTGGGCACGTTACCTCCCGACGATGCGGAGGAATTCTACGACGCCCTATAACTTAGTTATAGTAGTTAGTTATTTTAGTTAATTTAGCTGATATTTTTCTGTTTCTTATAAGTTAAGTTAATTATTTAAATATGTATTTCTTTACTCTCGTGTCAATTTATATTATCTCAAAAATGGGAAATTATAGCATATCCTCCATTTTTTGGGGTGGCCTACGTCCAGCAGTGGACGTCATTCAACTGACATGATGATGATAGGAGAACTATTTATATGACCTATTTTGAAAAGATATATTACATAAATACGGGCGTCGTCTATGGAAAAAAAATTATCTAAAGCTAAAGAGATAATGTTCATCAAAATATTACTAACATACTCAACTTTATACTTTAAATTTCTACTTCGTAAATGGTAAAAAAACCAGACTGCTTGGCATACAATGCCTGTCCTTATTTCTGTGCATGCAAGCTTGGCGGAAACAGCCGGTGTCTTATTTAATATTGGTCTCATTTGTCGTAGACATCGCGACGCGTCGCTTGGGGAACGTGCGAGCATGCCTTCACAAGCGCTACATAGACTGACACATTGTAAAACGGGGTCTTCCGCCGTTTTAAGTTAATAAGTTTCTTAGAAACAAAGCAGCCTTTATACACGATGCAAAACTTTATGCAAATACCTAGTTAAATTAAAAATACCAGTGACGTAATAGGAATCTGGTTGCGGTGGAAATGTTTTTCAACGGCAGGCCGTTTATGCGACGTATTTAAAAGATTTTATGCATAACATAATATAATATATGACGGGCCTGTTGTCGTGGTTTGAAAATGCTTGCTTTTCACGCCGGAGATCGTCGGTTCGATTCCCACCCAGAACAGATATTTGTGGGCATGAACATGTCTGTTTGTCCTGAGTCTGGGTGTAATTATATATAATTATCTATATAAATATGTATTTACAAAAGAAAAGTAGTATATGTAGTATCAGTTATCTGGTTTCCATAGCACAAGCTCTGCTTAGTATGGGGTCAGATGGCCGTGTGTAAATAATTGACGTTTTAACGAAAAAAATAACTAATGATATAAATGACATCTCGTTACAAAAAGTGTGATAAGACGAGGAGTTGAGAGGGAGGTATAAGTTAGTGAAGATAGATAAAGCTAAACTTAATAAATTAATAAGCTATATGAAACCAAGCATAAGTTACAACTTCGATCAGCAGCATGTATGGCTATCGAATAATACTGAAACGTAAAAAGAGAAGAATAAACCAGAAGGTTAGTGTCCAACATTTTTCAGCCTTACAAAAGTATTACTGTGGTATTACCCACATGTAACACATCAAGGTGTTCTCTTGGCTATGGCTTGTCACAGTTACTGATTCTGTATCACACTAAAGATCCTATTGCTGGCGCATCTTTAAGTATTCAAGTAAGCATATTGGGCAAAACGTTGTTTAACAATGGGTGTTCTTTACCACTGATAACCTGACAGTAGATAAGAAGTAATATTTTAACAGTCTAGTCAGTTAGGATATTTAACAACGATTGATTAGTAATCATTGAATACAAATAGTATATCGGCCAATTATGCAGTATCATTTAAATCTACCACGTGGCAACACTGAATTTATTTTGCCACGTCTAGCCCCGATTATCTGATGTGTGGTACGTTAAATTCTTTAAACAAACTTTCGCTTGCTTGCTGTCAAATATCTCCACAATTGCGGGTCTTGTGCTACCAAGATGAATAATCTGAACATCGTCATACAAAACAGAGTTTAGCTCATAAATTGCGTCAGCAGGCCAAGTCAGACTCTTTATCCCACATTTGTTCCAATGCCTCCATTTCATTTTTAGATAATTGGTCATAGTTCCCATGGTTGGAGATGGCTGACTTAGGAAAGCTGGTTTAACCATTTAAGTTTGTTTTCCATTTCGGAGCAGTCTACTAGCGCTATGCACATTCTTAAAATACTGTTTAGTTTCACTCAATAGATACCAAAAGTCATATGGTACGTGGGGTTACTCACGCACCATATTCCACAGCTGAAGATGGCTGGAGTAGGAGTGCTGACTTAGCCATTGAACTTTGTGTTTTCATGTTGGAACAGTCTATTGGCTATGCACATTCTTATAATACTTTTGAGCTTCACTCAATAGATACGAAAAGTCGTATGGTACGTGAGATTAGGTACTCGCGTACCATATTACACGCCTGAAGATGGCTGAAGTAGGAGTGCTGGCTTAGCCAATCAACTTTGTGTTTCATTTTGGAGCAGTCTACTGGCGCTATGCATATTATTACAGCTTCACTCAATAGACACCAAAACTCGACTCAGCAAATATTTATACATAGTTAATACTAGGAATTATTTTTGAAATGCATAAAAATAACATGGCTGCAGTCATTACCGTGTGACGGTTTGGAAAAGAGCCAAGAATGTGCCTTCCATAAAATATTAGCACCTTACAACATATTAAGCACGGTTATAAATATTACTGTTCTGACTCAACTCGAGGAATTTAAACAAACTGCATTTTTCTGTTTGCTTTTCAGTTCGTTTTTATAATATCCTTTTTCGAGGCATTCTCCAACTTTCTGGCTTCAGCATACTTTACTATAGCATTTTTTAATGTAAAGGGTGTTACCATATTACCCGTTTGTTACATAAACTACTGATTTACTTAGTCATAGACAATTTTTAACATTAAACTTGGAATTAAACTTTCTAAATAGTTTGAATCTAGAACACACTGAAATAGAATACTACTGCATTAGTATCGTAACCGACTTCACAAAATGAGATGCGACGGTACGTTTTTTTGATATAGTGTACGTTGTGCTATTTCTGCGTTGTTTATGAAGTTCGATATGCAAGCATTCGGAATGGTCGCTTAAAAATTTTGGTCAAATCAGTTGTAATACAGAAAAAAATAAGTTTATGTTCTCAAAAATGGAAAACAATATTTTAATCGTCACCATCTACCAGTCCGGGGTAGCCGCTCCGCGTTAAGCTACGAACAATACACACTGACACATCAAATTTAGGATTCCCTTGCTAACACTCTTCCGGAGGATATAGGTATTATCCATAGGCTATGTTTTCTAGAAACTTGGCCGATTGATATGTCACAGTTGCATGTGAAAGATCTTCCAAACATACACCTTCCAAATTATTAAATTTGAATTTATAGCATTATTCGCAATGAAAAGCTTTATACTAATCTAAAAAATGGGAAATCATAAATTTAATCGTCCAGCGGGTCTCGAACTAACACCACCTGCCCCGGATTGGTAGTTACTTTTGCAACTGTCTTCTGTAGTTGCCATTCATTTGTTTAGAAGATCATTATTCTGTCTCCTGCTTTTCTCCAAAGGGAAGTGGAACTACGGTTCCCTAACACCTCCCTGTTTCGTTATAGTTAAATTCATTGCAGCATCCAAGACAACGAATTCCCCGGGACGTCCGTGGGCCGCACCTAATGTGTGCCCCTGTTGATCCTGGCTTACAGGAGTTGCAGTGGGGAGTAACAGGGTGAGACCAATCCCTATAAAAGAAATAAGTAAACTATCGAAGTATTGGTGCAATAAAATGTAATTTTATTTAAGGCTAACTGTTTCGGATCCCACTACGAATTCGATTAGATTATTTTAATTTATTTGCTAAATTCAAATCATTATTATAGGAGGATTTGGAAAAGTTTATTCCACATAACTTGAACTAATGAGGTAATTAACTTTAGATAATACTGCCATTTGTAAAGCGCTACCCCACGGAATTACTAATTTTTTTTTAATAATCATGTTAGCCGACTCAATTGAACGATCATTGGGGGACGCCTTTGTCTATCTGTGGACGTCCAGAGATAGACAAAGGCCTCCCCCAATGATCATTCAATTGAGTAGGATATACCATAATCGATCAAGCGACCACAGGCTATCGCAGTATGATAGTCATAGTACGCAGAGAGCCGTTGCTGCCTTTTCTCTGGTAGATATATCCGTAGCTGGGCATTAACTCGTTAATCCGCTAATCGTTAATTAACGAAATTAACATTTTGATTAATGGATTAACTGGTAAAAATGTTATAGGACGCGTTAACTTCCGTTAATATGCAGAAGTCCGTTAATTGTTAACCCTAGAAAGATAACCTTATTTAAACTGCCATTAAAGATAACCATACGCTTCTGAGGCGCATAATACATTTATATTTTTTTTATTATTAAATACCTTTTTATCGTATTTATTAACCTGATAGTTTTAATGTGTGGGTATTGAACTTATAATGAATAAAACTTTAATAGTTAATTTATTTATATATTTAAAACATTAAACTTAAATCTAAAAACCTCAAATAAAACAATAAAATTCGGAATCTTCCATTTACAGCAAATTAAAATCACAAAATAATTAATTTTTTCTCTAAAAGTAATTAAATTATTCCTTATGAACTAGTTAATCAACTAAAAAATAATCAGAGAAAATTATAATTATTTGGCTCCTTATTTGGTTTCATAGACATAGAAAGCCATTTTTTTGTATTCGCCGTAAACTCCAGTTGGCGCATGTTATCTTAGTTAGACAATCTTTTTTTTATTCCTGCAAAAAGTACGAGTACGATACCGTCTTTTCTCGGCTGGAGATTCTTCTTCATCATCTGTAGAGGTCTACACAACTGATTTTGGAATAACATTATGATAGTTTCTCGCACATAATCGTCCCCGGGCGCAATGGAACATTTATGACGGACTAGGACATAATTAAGCAATCAACATCGCTCGCCCAGCCTAACCATACTCTACTCATCGTTTAGTTTTACTATACTACGGCTCTAAATAAGAACGTCAAAGCCTCAGGCTCAACGTCTCGCACAAAAGTACACCTCCTTAACCATTGACGTAAGGTCATATTCATGATCATCTTAAGGCTAGACAAATTCGTCTCCTCTACCAGCCCGCGAAGGCAAGAACAACCGAACAACACCTGTTCTGCTATTAACCCTACTTATTCCAACTCTGGCCCGAACAAATGCGTCCTTTCGACCAGCCCACAATGGCATGGACCGGACAACACCGACCCTTCAACCAGCTTCACTATCTCAACTTTTGGACCTGACAAATGCGTCCTTTCGACCAGCCCACAATGGCATGGACCGAACAATACCATCCCTTCGACCAGCTTCACTACCTTCACTTCTGGACCGGACAAATGCGTCCCTTCGACCAGCCCACAATGGCATGGACCGGACAACACCGACCCTTCAACCAGCTTCACTATCTCTACTTTTGGACTTGACAAATGCGTCCTTTCGACCAGCCCACAATGGCATGGACCGAACAATACCATCCCTTCGACCAGCTTCACTACCTTCACTTCTGGACCGGACAAATGCGTCCCTTCGACCAGCCCACTATGGCATGGACCGGACAACACCTTCCCTTCCACATATCATTTCCATCTCTGAACCGAACAACGTCTTAGTGCCCTTCCATTTGTCAGGCGTCCTTTCAACCAGCCGTTATCATATATGACGACGTGGACCGGACAACCCTTCAATCACCACACAACTAGTAGTTATCTAGGCAATAGTTGTCGTACGATTAGTTGACTAGCGTATAGCTATCTAGGCAATAGCTGTTGTACGATTAGCTGCCTAGCTAGTAGCTATCTAGGCAATAGCTGTCGCACTATTAACTGGCTGCCTAGCGTAGTTATCTAGGCAATAGCTGTCGTACGATTAGTTGACTAGCTAGTAGCTATCTAGGCAATAGCTGTCTTTTGAGTAGCTGTCTAGCGAGTAGCTGTCTTTCAATTAGCTTTCTTTTAGCACAGTTACAGTTTCACGGGCTGCCCGGCCGGTTGGTTTGATTTCCACCCAGGACAGATATACATACATATGTGTGCATAAACATGTCTGTTAGTTTGTATTTACAAATAAAAGTAGTAGGTATATGTAGTATTTCAATCATCTGGTTTCCATAGTACAAGCTCTGTTCGTGCATCATCGTCGGCTGGCATCGGCTGGGGTGCGCGGACGCAGGTGCTCGCCCGGTCTGACGGGCACTTTCGGCGGACGAACCGCACCGACGACACGCGCGTTTACTTGTTCTTATATATGTAGTCCATGTTTTAATTATATTATCTTGTACTGCATAAACTAGTATTACAGTCAACTAGTCTTTCATTTACAAGCTCTGCTTAGTTTGGGATCAGAATGCTCAGAATCAGAATACTATGTTAATGCGTAAATGCATTACTACATTATTACTGCATTGTGAGCTTGTCAATTACAAGTATATGTATACCCATGTGCTGAATAAATATCATTACTAGCTAGCTAGTATCTGTCTAGCCAGTAGCTGCAACAGCTGTCTTAAGATTTGCCTAGAGCCAATAGCTGCCTAGCCAGTAGCTGTCTAGCCAGTAGCTGTCTAGCCAGTAGCTGTCTAGCCAGTAGCTGTCTAGCCAGTAGCTGTCTCACCAGTAGCTATCTAGCCAGTAGCTGCCTAGCCAGTAGCTGTCTAGCCAGTAGCTGTCTCACCAGTAGCTGTCAAGCCAGTAGCTGTCTAGCCAGTAGCTGTCTAGCCAGTAGCTGTCTAGCCAGTAGCTGTCTAGCCAGTAGCTGCCTAGCCAGTAGGGGTCTAGTCAGTAGCTATCTAGCCAGTAGCTGTCTAGCCAGTAGCTGTCTCACCAGTAGCTGCCAAGCCAGTAGCTGTCTAGCCAGTAGCTGTCTAGCCAGTAGCTGTCTAGCCAGTAGCTGTCTAACCAGTAGCTGTCTAGCCAGTAGCTGCCCAGCCAGTAGGGGTCTAGTCAGTAGCTATCTAGCCAGTAGCTGTCTAGCCAGTAGCTGTAAAAGAAATAAGTAAACTATCGAAGTATTGGTGCAATAAAATGTAATTTTATTTAAGGCTAACTGTTTCGGATCCCACTACGAATTCGATTAGATTATTTTAATTTATTTGCTAAATTCAAATCATTATTATAGGAGGATTTGGAAAAGTTTATTCCACATAACTTGAACTAATGAGGTAATTAACTTTAGATAATACTGCCATTTGTAAAGCGCTACCCCACGGAATTACATATTTTTTTTTAATAATCATGTTAGCCGACTCAATTGAACGATCATTGGGGGACGCCTTTGTCTATCTGTGGACGTCCAGAGATAGACAAAGGCCTCCCCCAATGATCATTCAATTGAGTAGGATATACCATAATCGATCAAGCGACCACAGGCTATCGCAGTATGATAGTCATAGTACGCAGAGAGCCGTTGCTGCCTTTTCTCTGGTAGATATATCCGTAGCTGGGCATTAACTCGTTAATCCGCTAGCTGTCTAGCCAGTAGCTGTCTAGCCAGTAGCTGTCTAGCCAGTAGCTGTCTAGCCAGTAGCTGTCTAGTGAGTAATTGTACTATAGGCAATTATAGTTGACTTGGGACTAATTTTGTAACTTTTATACTGCATTCTACTATGTTTATGCGTAACTGCATTACTACATTATTACTGCATTGTGAGCTTGTCAATTACAAGTATATGTATACCCATGTGCTGAATAAATATCATTACTAGCTAGCCAGTATCTGTCTAGCCAGTAGCTGCCACAGCTGTCTTAAGATTTGCCTTCAGCCAATAGCTGTCTAGCCAGTAGCTGCCTAGCCAGTAGGGGTCTAGTCAGTAGCTGCCTAGCCAGTAGCTGTCTAGCCAGTAGCTGTCTAGTGAGTAACTGTACTATAGGCAATTATAGTTGACTTGGGACTAATTTTGTTACTTTTATACTGTATTCTACTATGTGTATGCGTAACTGTATAACTACATTATTATTGCATTGTGAGCTTGTCAATTACAAGTATATGTATACCCATGTGCTGAATAAATATCATTACTAGCTAGCTAGTATCTGTCTAGTCAGTAGCTGCAACAGCTGTCTTAAGATTTGCCTAGAGCCAATAGCTGCCTAGCCAGTAGCTGCCTAGCCAGTAGCTGCCTAGCCAGTAGCTATCTAGCTAGGAGCTGTCTAGCCAGTAGCTGTCTAGCTAGTAGCTGTCTAGCCAGTAGCTTGTCTAGCCAGTAGCTGTCTAGCCAGTAGCTGTCTAGCCAGTAGCTGCCTACCCAGTAGCTGTCTAGCCAGTAGCTGCCTACCCAGTAGCTGTCTAGCCAGTAGCTGTCTCACCAGTAGCTCTCTAGCCAGTAGCTGTCTAGCCAGTAGCTGTCTAGCCAGTAGCTGTCTAGCGAGTAACTGTACTATAGGCAATTAGAGTTGACTTGGGACTAATTTTGTTACTTTTATACTGTATTCTACTATGTTTATGCGTAGCTGTATTACTACATTATTACTGCATTGTGAGTTTGTCAATTACAAGTATATGTATACCCATGTGCTGAATAAATATCATTACTAGCTAGCTAGTATCTGTCTAGCCAGTAGCTGCAACACACTCTAGGCAAATCTTAGCTGTCTTAAGATTTGCCTAGAGCCAATAGCTGCCTAGCCAGTAGCTGCCTAGCCAGTAGCTGCCTAGCCAGTAGCTATCTAGCTAGGAGCTGTCTAGCCAGTAGCTGTCTAGCCAGTAGCTGTCTAGCTAGTAGCTGTCTAGCCGGAAGCTTGTCTAGCCAGTAGCTGTCTAGCCAGTAGCTGCCTACCCAGTAGCTGTCTAGCCAGTAGCTGTCTCACTAGTAGCTGTCTAGCCAGTAGCTGTCTAGCCAGTAGCTGTCTAGCCAGTAGCTGTCTAGCCAGTAGCTGTCTAGCCAGTAGCTGTCTAGCCAGTAGCTGTCTAGCGAGTAACTGTACTATAGGCAATTATATTTGACTTGGGACTAATTTTGTTACTTTTATACTGTATTCTATTATGTTTATGCGTAACTGCATTACTAAATTATTACAGCATTGTGAGCTTGTCAATTACAAGTATATATATATACCCATGTGCTGAATAAATATCATTACTAGCTAGCCAGTATCTGTCTAGCCAGTAGCTGCAACAGCTGTCTTAAGATTTGCCTTGAGCCAATAGCTGCCTAGCCAGTAGCTGCCTAGCCAGTAGCTGCCTAGCCAGTAGCTGCCTAGCCAGTAGCTGCCTAGCCAGTAGCTGCCTAGCCAGTAGCTGCCTAGCCAGTAGCTGTCTAGCCAGTAGCTGCCTAGCCAGTAGCTATCTAGCCAGTAGCTGACTCACCAGTAGCTGTCTAGCCAGTCGCTGTCTAGCCAGTAGCTGTCTAGCCAGTAGCTGTCTCACCAGTAGCTGTCTAGTCAGTAGCTGTCTCACCAGTAGCTGTCTAGTCAGTAGCTGTCCAGCCAGTAGCTGCCTAGCCAGTAGCTGTCTAGTCAGTAGCTGTCTAGCCAGTAGCTGTCTAGCCAGTAGCTGTCTCACCAGTAGCTGTCTAGCCAGTAAATGTCTCACCAGTAGCTGTCTAGCCAGTAGCTGCCTAGCCAGTAGCTGCCTAGCCAGTAGCTGCCTAGCCAGTAGCTATCTAGCCAGTAGCTGTCTCACCAGTAGCTGTCTAGCCAGTCGCTGTCTAGCCAGTAGCTGTCTAGCCAGTAGCTGTCTCACCAGTAGCTGTCTAGCCAGTAGCTGTCTCACCAGTAGCTGTCTAGCCAGTAGCTGTCTAGCCAGTAGCTGCCTAGCCAGTAGCTGTCTAGCCAGTAGCTGTCTAGCTAGTAGCTGTCTAGCCAGAAGCTTGTCTAGCCAGTAGCTGTCTAGCCAGTAGCTGTCTCACCAGTAGCTATCTAGCCAGTAGCTGTCTAGCCAGTAGCTGTCTAGCCAGTAGCTGTCTAGCCAGTAGCTGTCTAGCCAGTAGCTGTCTAGCCAGTAGCTGTCTAGCGAGTAACTGTACTATAGGCAATTATATTTGACTTGGGACTAATTTTGTTACTTTTATACTGTATTCTATTATGTTTATGCGTAACTGCATTACTAAATTATTACAGCATTGTGAGCTTGTCAATTACAAGTATATATATATACCCATGTGCTGAATAAATATCATTACTAGCTAGCCAGTATCTGTCTAGCCAGTAGCTGCAACAGCTGTCTTAAGATTTGCCTTGAGCCAATAGCTGCCTAGCCAGTAGCTGCCTAGCCAGTAGCTGCCTAGCCAGTAGCTATCTAGCCAGTAGCTGTCTCACCAGTAGCTGTCTAGTCAGTAGCTGTCTCACCAGTAGCTGTCTAGTCAGTAGCTGTCCAGCCAGTAGCTGTCTAGCCAGTAGCTGCCTAGCCAGTAGCTGTCTAGTCAGTAGCTGTCTAGCCAGTAGCTGTCTAGCCAGTAGCTGTCTCACCAGTAGCTGTCTAGCCAGTAGCTGTCTCACCAGTAGCTGTCTAGCCAGTAGCTGCCTAGCCAGTAGCTGCCTAGCCAGTAGCTGCCTAGCCAGTAGCTATCTAGCCAGTAGCTGTCTCACCAGTAGCTGTCTAGCCAGTCGCTGTCTAGCCAGTAGCTGTCTAGCCAGTAGCTGTCTCACCAGTAGCTGTCTAGTCAGTAGCTGTCTCACCAGTAGCTGTCTAGTCAGTAGCTGTCCAGCCAGTAGCTGTCTAGCCAGTAGCTGCCTAGCCAGTAGCTGTCTAGTAAGTAGCTGTCTAGCCAGTAGCTGCCTAGCCAGTAGCTGCCTAGCCAGTAGCTGCAACAGCTGTGTTAAGATTTGCCTTGAGCCAATAGCTGCCTAGCCAGTAGCTGTCTAGCCAGTAGCTGCCTAGCCAGTAGCTGCCTAGCCAGTAGCTGCCTAGCCAGTAGCTGCCTAGCCAGTAGCTGCCTAGCCAGTAGCTGTCTAGCCAGTAGCTGCCTAGCCAGTAGCTGTCTAGTCAGTAGCTGTCTAGCCAGTAGCTGTCTAGCCACTAGCTGTCTAGCCAGTAGCTGTCTAGCCAGTAGCTGTCTAGCCAGTAGCTGTCTAGCCAGTAGCTGTCTAGCAAGTAGTTGTCTCGCGAGTAATACCGTCAACTCCGTCAAATGATAGTGAGAAATTTTCTTAACAGAAAAATAAATCTTAATCAATTTTGGTCTTGATCTGGGCTATTTTGTTTTTTGTTTCTCGGTGGCTGAAGGCTGACCTTACCAGCGAGTATTCTCTGTGGTGGTCAGGTCCTCAATTTTCTACTATGTTTATGCGTAACTGTATTACTACATTATTACTGCATTGTGAGCTTGTCAATTACAAGTATATGTATACCCATGTGCTGAATAAATATCATTACTAGCTAGCTAGTATCTGTCTAGCCAGTAGCTGTCTAGCCAGTAGCTGTCTAGCCAGTAGTTTGTGTAGCCAGTAGCTGTCTAGCCACTACCTGCCTAGCCAGTACCTGCCTAGCCAGTAGCTGTCTAGCCAGTAGCTGTCGCACCAGTAGCTGTCTAGCCAGTAGTTATCTAGCCAGTAGCTGTCTAGCCAGTAGCTGTCTAGCCAGTAGCTGTCTAGCCAGTAGCTGTCTTGCCAGTAGCTGTCTAGCCAGTACCTGCCAGCCAGTAGCTGTCTAGTCAGTAGCTGTCTAGCCAGTAGCTGTCTAGCCAGTACATTATTATTATAACAGAAAAAAAAATCTAAATCAATTTTGGTCTTGAGTATTCTCTGTGGTGGTCAGGTCCTCAATTTTTGTCAAAAGATGAAATGTACAGGCCAAATATGCCCAATAAATGCGTGAGACAGGATCTAACAGAAATTGTATATTTCATGTCATAGATAATAACTTAATTTAATTTCATCAATCACATGATCAGTCATTTCATAAACTAATTCATAATTTCATTACTTAATTATTTTCCGATTTTAATATGTTACATTAATCACTTGCATATTGGTCTTCAGTTGTATTGGCCTCGTGGTGGCAGAGACTTGGCTAAAATCATAGTAAAAAAATTTATGTTTCAAAAATTGATCAAGCTATTTAAATGGGTCAAATTACCTACATCAAGGATTCATTTAAAATTACCCATTTTATTGCAGCGTAGCTTATGCCAGGCCAGTATTGTTAGCTGTTCGCAAGGGGAGGGGGTATAAGCTTATAAATGCCTACCTGTGTATATTTGTTTGCCTCACCGTCAAGGCCGTTCATGTCGAGCTTGTTACAGATCTAACAACTTTCTCTGCTTGAGGCCCTCTGCTAGATCGGCGGCAGCACCCGCTATCCTAGAAGTAGTTTGGACGTGCGAAGGGGCTAGTGTATCTACGCACGTAGTATCCCAAACCAACGGCCGTTCACGACTCCAAGGCACCAATGTCAAGCCGTCGGGTCTCTTACCATCGCTACGTGAAATACCGTTCGGCTCCAAAGTAGCCGGCACGTTAACAGTGGCAAGGACCCGATGGATGATATCATTTAGGGCAGCGTGATGAGAAAACCGCCCTGCACTGCGGCGGCAAGAGAGGCCATGGTGACCTAAACGGTCTACCTCCATTCCGCAATGGTAGGTGTGTGGTTCAGTTCTGCAGATGCCGAGACGCAAACCGATGGCGATAGAGAAGCTGTTGTTGTCCATTAATGTTCCCAAGTTGGCTGATGGTATTGCCTGAAGCCAGGAGCCCGCCTCACGTTCACTAGTGGCAAGGAGACGAGCCCGAGTTTTAAAATCGCTACTATTATTGATAAGCTTGCTCTTAATGACTTCACAAAGCGGCTCATCCCATTGCCTCTGCGAACTGAGATTTATGCAATCTAGGCAA
This sequence comes from Pseudoips prasinana, assembly GCA_951640165.1. Lineage (NCBI taxonomy): Eukaryota > Metazoa > Arthropoda > Insecta > Lepidoptera > Nolidae > Pseudoips > Pseudoips prasinana. The sequence goes on along the minus strand of OX621236.1, from coordinate 27,491,178 downwards.
CAGCTGTCTTACGTTAGCTTCCTAGCGAGTAGCTTTCTACTCAATAGCTGTTGTACGAGTAGCTGTCTAGTGAGTAGCTGTCTAGCGAGTAATTCTATATGTAATTCTATATATTCTACTATGTTTATGCGTAACTGCATTACTACATTATTACTGCATTGTGAGCTTGTCAATTACAAGTATATGTATACCCATTCTCTAATATCATTGGGAAGAAATATACCCATGTGCTGAATAAATATCATTACTAGCTAGCTAGTATCTGTCTAGCCAGTAGCTGCAACAGCTGTCTTAAGATTTGCCTAGAGTGTGTTGCAGCTACTGGATAGACAGATACTAGCTAGCTAGTAATGATATTTATTCAGAACATGGGTATACAAATACTTGTAATTGACAAGCTCACAATGCAGTAATAATGTAGTAATGCAGTTACGCATAAACATAGTAGAATACAGTATAAAAGTAGTACTGTAAATAAGTACAGTACTGGCTAGGCAGCTACTGGTTAGACAGCTACTGGCTAGACAGCTACTGGCTAGACAGCTACTGGCTAGACAGCTACTGGCTACGCAGCTTCTGGCTAGGCAGCTACTGGCTAGGTAGCTACTGGCTAGGCAGCTACTGGCTAGGCAGCTACTGGCTAGACAGCTACTGGCTAGACAGCTACTGGCTAGACAGCTACTGGCTAGACAAGCTACTGGCTAGGCAGCTACTGGCTAGACAGCTACTGGCTAGACAGCTACTGGCTAGGCAGCTACTGGCTAGGCAGCTACTGGCTAGGCAGCTACTGGCTAGGCAGCTACTGGCTAGGCAGCTACTGGCTAGGCAGCTACTGGCTAGGCAGCTACTGGCTAGGCAGCTACTGGCTAGGCAGCTACTGGCTAGACAGCTACTGGCTAGACAGCTACTTGCTAGACAAGCTACTGGCTAGGCAGCTACTGGCTTGCAGCTACTGGCTAGGCAGCTACTGGCTAGACAGCTACTGGCTAGGCTACTGTTGTACGAGTAGCTGTCTAGTGAGTAGCTGTCTAGCGAGTAACTGTACTATAGGCAATTATACTCGTAGTTGACTTGGGACTAATTTTGTTACTTCTATACTGTATTCTACTATGTTTATGCGTAACTGCATTACTACATTATTACTGCATTGTGAGCTTGTCAATTACAAGTATATGTATACCCATTCTCTAATATCATTGGGAAGTTTGTTATAGAATCTTATACATTGCCCCATAAAAGAGTTACTTATTTTGTGGAAACCGGTAGTAGTTATGTAATATGAGATTATTCTTATATCTAGTATTCACATTATGTGTATCGCTCCTTTTACAGAAGGAATCGATATTTTTATGCACATATAGTAAGTTTTCATATATATACTGAGATGGTATATTGCACAGATAACACAAGAAATTGTTTCACAGTTTATAGTTTAAAACACTGCCATCTAGTGGATAAAATTTTTAACCAACAGCAATAGATGCAGCTGTGCGTTAACACTATGTTTTTGTTTTTTCTCCACATAAGTTTTACATTCTTAACATCTTGAGATCATGGAAACATTGTATGATTGGATACTATAACCAAAGGCCACGTCTCACAGTTTTTTCCCTGTGTTCGCGAATGCCTGGAGAAAATTCAATGGCAATACTTGCCATCCGACTGTGTACAAGATATATATAAACTTCCATGTGGTTTAACGGTCTCGGCATTCCTTTTGCTGAAAACTATTGAGTCATATGCTGTGTGGTGACGACATCTAATATCACCAGTAAATGTAATCCTGGAGATAGTGAGCGCAGAAGTCGACCAGAGGATATATCCATAGCTGGGCACCGTTAATCAAATAGTTAACTTCGTTAATCATTAATCCGCTACAAAAATAGTTAGCTTCGTTAAACGTTAAAGCGTTACATTTCGGAAGAATTAACGCAAGTTAACGTTAAACGTTAATCCGTTAATATGTGTAAAATTGCATTTTTATATCTTTGCATTAGTGCCAAAGCATGTGCGAGAAACTATCATAATGTTATTCCAAAATCACTTGTGTAGACCTCTACAGATGATGAAGAAGAATCTCCAGCCGAGAAAAGACGGTATCGTACTCGTACTTTTTGCAGGAATAAAAAAAAGATTGTCTAACTAAGATAACATGCGCCAACTGGAGTTTACGACGAATACAAAAAAATGGTTTCTATGTCTATGAAACTAAATAAGCCAAATAATTATAATTTTCTCTGATTATTTTTTTGTTGATTAAAAGTAATTAAATTATTTCTTATGAACTAGTTAGTAGTTCATAAGAAATAATTTAATTACTTTTAGAGAAAAAATAAATTATTTTGTGTTTTTAATTTGCTGTAAACGGAAAATTCCGAATTTTGTTGTTTTTTTTTTTGAGGTTTTTAGATTTAAGTTTAATGTTTCAAATATTAAAAAATTACTCATAAAGTTTTATTCATTATAAGTTCAATACCCGCACATTAAAACTATCAGGTTAATAAATACGATAAGAAGGTATTTAATAATAAAAAAATATAAATATATTATGCGCCTCAGAAGCGTATGGTTCGGCGTGGCGTTATGGTTATCTTTAATGGCAGTTTAAATAAGGTTATCTTTCTAGGGTTAACAATTAACGGACTTCTGCATATTAACGGAAGTTAACGTGTCCGATAACATTTTTACCAGTTAATCCGTTAATCAAAATGTTAACTTCGTTAATTAACGATTAGCGGATTAACGAGTTAATGCCCAGCTATGTATATAAGGGTAGTAGTTGTATTTCCATCTAAATAGAACTCTAAGGTAGGCATATACCAAGGAGTGGTCTATCGGTAGCATGTTCAAGATCGTGGGTTCATATTCCCGTGCATGTGATCAGACCCCTATTTCGAATTCCATCTTTTAACTTCGGCGGCCGCCTGAGCTATAGCCCCATAAGGGTGCCCTCAGGTATTAGTCGCCTAAATTAAGCTACTGGTTGAGAGCCTTTTGCGCTAGCCAACTGCTCGTTGTTTTCAATTCTTTAATTTTAATATACTATTGCTACATGTAACAATAATAGCTTAGTAACTTGCTATTTATTTAAGGATTCTATAGATATATGTGACGAAACAGACCGCACGGACGGGCTAAGGTGGCCTCCTTCTGTGAAGCTGTTATGCTCAAGAAGGAGGCCGCCGAGCGTGAGAGGGAGCGCAACGATCCCTCCCGTAGGAGAACGAGACGGCGCTGAACTGGACATTGACGCTAATGTCCGCTTCATCGGCGCCGGCGATGGGAGCTAATCTCAGCGCGAGAGAGTACGCGGCGTCCGGCCGGCTTCTCCCTGGCTAGGCGCCGCCCCTGGGATCGCTAGACAGCTACTGGCTAGACAGCTACTGGCTAGGCAGCTACTGGCTAGGCAGCTACTGGCTAGGCAGCTACTGGCTAGGCAGCTACTGGCTAGACAGCTACTGGCTAGACAAGCTACTGGCTAGACCGGTACTACCCGACGATTAAATTACACATTTGGATTATAGAAGTACCTATTTTGTTTTGTTTCTATCCTGTTAACTTTCAGAACCTAAACCAACAGGTTTTATAAGTTCACTAATGCAAAGATATAAAAATGCAATTTTACACATATTAACGGATTAACGTTTAACGTTAACTTGCGTTAATTCTTCCGAAATGTAACGCTTTAACGTTTAACGAATCTATCTTTTTTTGTAGCGGATTAATGATTAACGAAGTTAACTATTTGATTAACGGTGCCCAGCTATGGATATATCCTCGGGTCGACTTCTGCGCTCACTATCTCCAGGATTACATTTACTGGTGATATTAGATGTCGTCACCACCCAGCATATGACTCAATAGTTTTCAGCAAAAGGAATGCCGAGACCGTTAAACCACATGGAAGTTTATATATATCTTGTACACAGTCGGATGGCAAGTATTGCCATTGATTTTTCTCCAGGCATTCGCGAACACAGGGAAAATAACTGTGAAACGTGGCCTTTGGTTGTAGTATCCAATCATACAATGTTTCCATGATCTCTAGATGTTAAGAATGTAAAACTTAAGTGGAGAAAAAACATGAAACATAGTGTTAACGCACAGCGGCATCTATTGCTGTTGGTTAAAAATGTTATCCACTAGATGGCAGTGTTTAAACTATAAACTGTGAAACAATTTTTTGTGTTACCTGTGCAATGTACCATCTCAGTATATATTTATGAAAACTTACTATATGTGCATAAAAATATCGATTCCTTCTGTAAAAGGAGCGATACACATAATGTAAATACTAGATATAAGAATAATCTCATATTACATACTACCCGTCTCCACAAAATAGGTAACTCTTTTATGGGGCAATGTATAAGATTCTATAACAAACTTCCCAATGATATTAGAGAATTGTCTACGAATAAGTTTAAAAGAATTATTAAAGCCAAATTGTGTAGCATATTACAAAATTTCTGATTATTTAAGTGATAAAAGTGCTTGGGATTGAGTTGTTCTGAGTCAACACACATGATTGTAATTAATCTTAAGTATATTTTATTTTAAAAAAGGATTCCTACTGAGTTTTCTGGCAGTGTTTTTCAATAGCTGCCACGTCATGCACTGCACGGTAGGTTAAAAAAATATGACGATTCCACTTTACGGAATAAATGATTTTTGACTTTGACTTTGACAATACTTTTTTATTTTAAGCATTTAAAAAAAATAAAAGTTGTCTAATTTCAAAAACGTAGACAAAACAATTCTTCCTGCGCATTATTGTTGGTTCTGCTATGTAATTCAATTTTTTATACGAAATACACATGTTCAGATTTCTGGGAGGCTACCGGCTTAGTCACCGAACATCGGTATAGTGAACGGCGTTCAAATAAATTATGGTTAAAAATGACTTAATCAATCGTCGCTTCGACGTAGAAAATCGATTCCGGACCATTTATGACATCACATGTGCTCATGGAACCCGATTTAACGATTGATTAAGTCATTTTTAACCTTTATTTATTTGAACGCCATTTAAGAAATCGATGTTCGGCGACTTAGCCGGTAGAGCCCCTGTGCAGAAATATACAGAAGATATTTATACCTTTCATATTTTCTACTTCAAACCTTAAACCCGATGCTAATGTTGCAATGAAAAGCTATCTAACCTGCCAATCCAAGGCAGTCTATAAATACATTACTCAATGAATTTAAAACTTTTAAAATCATCTGACTACTTTTGAAAACAATCGAAATACGCATGTGGCCCTGACTGACCTCACGCACGATGGCCCAATAAGGAGGCTAAGTGCGGAAACCAAGCAACCAACTAACATATTATTAATAATAATAATTTTACTAAGGTTAATACAAAACAAGAAATAACACTCATTTTTTATATGGCTTTTTCGCAATGCAAAACGTTTTGAGATTAGAACACTTTTATTTAATGAGAATGAAAATAAAACTGTTCTTGTAGTAAAAACTGGTCCTTTTCTGAACGAAGCATAACGGGCAGCCCTCAATGGGCAACCACTAATTTGAACAAGTTGAGGACATTAAAAATAACCGACGCTTTGTACTCCATGTTTATGTTGCATCTACACGTTATTTCCCACAGGTGTGTATTTACACCAGCTTCCGTAAATAAGAACAACATTTGGTATAATTGCGTTTTTAACTTGGAACCACGTTTAACATGCAGATGAATTTGTGCTGGAATTTTATATTTCCAGCTTTCGGGACAACAAGCCTACACCTACGTACTAATTAAATGAGCAGTCGCAACTATAAGGGTAATTCATCATTCCACGGATTTCTACGTCTTATTTCATTTGGGGTGGACGTAATATGCCCTTGAGATGGTAGATATTTGTATTTCTATTGATTGTAATAATAATGTTTTCGTTTGCTGAATAACTATAAATAATTTATTAATTAAGGACCATAAACGTGAACATTTACACATTATAATTAGAAATAAGTTTAGATAATTAAAATCATTGCAAAAAATAAAAGTAGCCGACATAGCCCAAATAATTGCCAAACTGTAGTGGCAGAGGGCGGGACACATATAGCTCATAGAACCGACGGTCGATGGGACAGAAAGGTACTCGAGTGGCGTACACAAACCGGAAGACGCAGCGTGGGCAGGCCTCCTACAAGGTGGACCGGCGATCTTGCAAGGGTCGCGGGAAGCCGCTGGATGCGGGCAGCGCAGGACTGGCCATTGTGGAGATCCTTGGGGTAGGCCTTTGTCCAGCAGTGGACGTCTATCGGCTGTTTTGATGATGATGACTAATACACTGCCATCTGATCCTAAACTAGGCAGAACTTTGGTAATCAGACAACTGATAAACATACTTATACATGCTATCGATCTGCCTGGTTTGGGATCAGCTGACACTGAGTTAGAGTTCAAAAGATTTGCTATATGAGGCATACAAATACTCATCATATACAGGGATCAATATCGATCCAGTAACACATGAAATGCACTGGTATTAGTAAAGCTCTTCCTTCACCGAGCTATCAGTAATCTTGAATTCGTAAAAAAATACATCAGAATAGTACATTGCTACTGTAATACGGTATTCGTTTGCAGTAAGATTTTATTTCATATACTTAGGTAGCTATTGTTACCCCGTCACTTTACAGTAGTTTTCTCATTGTTTCAGTGACCCCGGAATCAATAGTGGTGCCTATTGTCTCGTGCATATTCGGCTTCCCACTGTTGGCCCTCACCGTCATCTGCTGTTTGAGAAGACGGGCTAAATTGGCCAGGTATGTTGGTACCCTAAGAAGTATTATAGAGGTTTTACTCGGCAAGTAGTAAATATGCTACATGTTGGTGGTAAAAAATCATTATATGATAAACTGTTTTTTTTTAATATCTTTTGATACACGCGCGCCGTTCCCAACTAATATCTTTGTATTTCTTTTGGTCTAGGTGTTTCGGTATCGGTATGTTTAAACTTACAGAAAGAGTACATAAGTATTTCTATCCCTAGTCTAGTATCCATAGTATAAGCTTTGCTTAGTTTGATCTAGATGGCACTGTGTAATATGCGCTGGATACTGTGTAACTAATGAATGTATAATGTAAGGCAAAAATAATAATATAATATATTCGATTGTTTCCAAACGGTTTGAGGCGAGGAAGGTCAACTTTCGTTGACTTTTTAGTCATTAATATGTTATTCATTTTGTTTTTAGTTTATTTGTGCTTTTGTGTTTAGTTTATTTGTGCTTAAAGTGGACCAATGACAAATCAACAATAAAGAGGTATATGGTATATTATTCACATTAAGAATAAGGCTAATATCACCAATGTGAACGTATTATTAGTAGTCTATTTTGTGAGGAAACGGAAATATTTCAGTTGATTTCATTAAATACTAGTTCCGCGCTTCGCTTACGGGTTTGCTCACATTATCCCTCGGAAACAGCACTTTTTTCGGTATCTAACCTATGTCATGTTCTGTACCCCTGGAAACGTGTGTGCAAAATGGTATTCATGATCTATGGAGTAGTTATGGCGTGAAATTGTAACGCATAAATTCTCATTCGCATTTATACTACTACTTAGAAGTAGAGAAATCAATAAATTTTAAAAAATACGATGGCGAAAATTAGACGTACTAATTATGATACCTATTATCATCATCGATTTGCCATAAATTTCGTCTGATACGGACCGTACCGTTGGCGTTACTACCGTGGCCTCAGTCGTTAAACCATGTCAGAGGCCTAATGGGCAGCTTGAACATCTCTGACACTAAGATAACCACTGCCCATACGACAAGGAAGTAAGTATTACCAACGCCTCCGTATGTATTTCTGTCTATGTCTCTTTCTCTCTCTTTCTATTTTTTAAAGCTATATATGTGCGTGTGAGTATCGAGATACGAACGTAAAAATTTCTTTAAACGTTTATTTCTTTTGTTTTAAAGATTTATAACTATTCAAATCCCCGTATCAAATTACATTCAAATTTAAAAATCGGATCGATCTTCCCTCCTCACAAAGGTCCTTGACACGTTTATTCATATTTATTTATTATAGACACACCAACAGTATACATACGCAACATTTAAATCTTAGCTCACTATATAATTCAGTTCTTATATGTACACCTATTAAAGGCTTGCACAACACACACTAAACATAGACAACGTTGACATACAATACAAGATATTTTAAATAAAAAACAAACAAAAATACTATAACTAACACAGATTAAAATGCATTAAAGACAATTAAAAAAGTTCCTATTGGCCTAAGAAAAATAAAAATATATGCATTTGATAACATTACGTATGAAATATAATTTGGGCCGATTGGCTTTTTCGGTCACCGCACCGACCCATTGGATTAAACGAATTGAATTATGAATTCTGCAGGATAGCTATAATTCATTAATTGGGCCAGCACACGAAATGTAAAGCGAACAGAGCCGTCATTTTAATAATAAATGTTACAATTTAATAAATGTTTCATTTAATAAACATTTTTGTATTTTCCATGGTTAAACGTTAAGACTTAATAAATATACCCGTTAAATATTTCAGCTGTAACTTTACCTGACTTTATTAACTGTCTTTACCACTAATGCTGCGGGTTTAAGTTGATTCTGGAAACAATGTATTGACTTTAAAACTCGGTAGAATCCCATTTTATAAACTGCCTGTCTTAAATTTCTTCTCAACAAAACCGTATTAAATATTTAAACATCGATAAAGCTTTACCAATTTACATACAAAGGAGTTAACGAAGTATGTGATTTTGGTAAATGATGTCACCCTACCACCACCCCATACAGTATAGGGTGACGTTAATATCGCAATAACGCTCCGTAAGGGAAGCAGTCTCCAGTAATGCGCTTGATAATGATGATTGATTCGACTCAGTATGAGACCGGTTCTAAATGCTGCTCCAGTGTTTTTGATAAATTATTGCAATAAATTTTACGCGCTTCACAAGAATTTTTAATTTTTAATTCAACGAAGTCAGCAAATAAGTAAGATACGCAGTTACTGGAGCCTAGAACATTCAATTACTAGTTAGCTGGTCTAAAATATCATCGTCTCCTAGTATTTTGTGACTGGGAATAGTATCAGCCGGCAACTAATATACTAAATAACACTTGCGGTACTGTGTCTCCTTCTCTCTTCATAATTAGACAAGCCATTAACTCGCTATCACCACATTAGGATTTTGTGTGACTAGTATTTATGGGGGTGGCGAGTATTGGAAAACTAAAAGATTTGAGTCATTAGTGCAATACTGAAGGGCTAGTTCTCAATTTGCCGGTCATTGTCGCCTAGACCCTATTTGGCTTACGAAGAGCTCGACTCTATGGTTCAATGCTGAGCACATCAATTCACGCGTTATTAAGGCTTCTCCCATCGCCATCCCCAATGTGCCGTGTCAGTGCTCGAGAGGAGATTACGGCGTATCCTCGCATTCCCGTGGGAGTGCCTTGTCCAGCCGTGAACGTCATTCGGCTGACATGATAATTAGTCATACATACAGTTTCACAACAATAGTTTGTTATGACTGCATGGATTCAGTTAGGTGGCAGTTCTTCTCCAGTTAAGCTTCACTTATATCAACGTAAATGTATTGTTACATAAGTACATACATAATAAAAATAGCTAGGCATATGAGTGCAGCGGATATAGTTGAATTTTTATAACATGCGTTTTATCGAATACCTTCCGTCTCCGAGCTATGTAAACCATCCGGTCATCCTTTTACGTCCGTGGATTAAACAAATGCTTGAGATAAAATGATGAAGTGGTTCGGTGTCTAATATTTTGAGGGACTCCTTGTCTTGGAGAAAATCATTGGGTAGTCATGTGACAATCGTTATAGGTAGGCATCTGACACCTTATCTATTTTCATTACTGATTCTCTATGAGTTTCGCAATCAGATAATAGTCACTTATTTATTCAGGCTACTAGGCGCAGCAGATTAGACTGGGAATCCAACTAATCAGAAATGGGAAAAGAGGAAAGAAGAAGTTTCTCCCAACGGGCATTGTGGTAGTTAGTATACGTGTATTACATTCTCCCCGACTTATACATTTTAATATTTTATCATACAATAACGAAAAAAGCAAGTCGTGGTAATACCTGGTAGGTTGACGAAAATAAATGCCTTTAATATTGAAGAAGTATGAAGGCAGGTAATGTATAGCTACTTTTATGAGACTATAGTAAGTGTAGTTATATATCACTCTTTAAGCTTTGGAGGCGTGAAAAGTATCTCTAGACATTGTTTGGCATTAAGTAGGTCGGAGTTACGCCTGACTCACTCATTAGTGCAAAGACGTTGCTGGCACGTTGCTACTAAATAAAAATGCACTAACGTGATTTTGATTTTAGCAGCTGGGGTTTCAAATTTAAATAGCATAAGCTGTTTATAAACAATATATATAACATAGATGCGCCTGCATCTTCTACTGCTTAGTGAGAAAATGAAAAATGCTATTGTATTCTTATTGTTTTAAAATAATATATCTGTTTTTCTGAAAGTTAAGATACCTTGGCTTCAAAATTTTTCAGAAAGTTTTAAATTCGCCTGGCGTTAATACATGGAAAACCAATTATGTAACAAAAAGACTTCTTGCCAGTCAAACCCTCTTTTAAACATCAAAGACCACCAAGTTTCGGTTACACCTTATTATGGTCACTTGAAGCATTTGATTGAAAAAGTTGATTCGTGTCTGTTGATGAAATTGAAGTATTTTCTAGGATTCGTAATATATGGATGCAATTAATGAGTTTAACGAAAAAGAAGCCGAGACAAAACATATTTTACTATCAACCAGAAGCGTTGGCTCCGTATAACACGATTCCTTTCGGCGGCCTTTGGACTTAAAATGGTAAATCAATGATCGAGATCAAGCATTTCTGCCGTCATAGTAAAAAACTATGACAGGCGACTGACATAATTAATTTCATGTTGGATTCAGTAACAATTTTAATTTCTTCAGGAGAATTAAGCAACGCCGTGCAGGTCGCATTTTCAAATTACGTGATTTTTCAGACATCTTTAAAGTGAATTGTATAAATTTAAGTGCAAGCGGGAATCGAACTCACGACCACGGGGTATCCGGCCCCATGTGCGTTAACCGCTCCGTCACCACACCCTAATTCTGACACTCGAATTTATACCATCCATTCGATATTTCTTAACGCACTTAAGACGCTTTTAACACCATCTTACCGAAACCTACACGGCTAACGACGGCTGGAATGACAATATTTAAGTCGGACAATTCCAACAGATGGCGTTTTTTTTTAATTATTATTAGGAATTTAAACATGTTAAACTGAAAACTATTTTTCAGACATCTTAAAAGTGAATTGTATAAATTACGTAAGTTACCCCTTACTTTTACAGGGAACTGACGTGATTATTTTTATGTTGGATTCGGCAACAGTTTCAATGTCTTCAGAATTAAGACTATATATAATTCTCGCAGTGCGCTAGTGGACTTTACGCTAGCGCAAAGTCGTGCAGGTAGCATTCTTCCTGAAAATAATCACTTAAAGTGATTGAAACTTTTGGCTGAATCCAGTATACATTTAATTACCGGAGTTACACATTAGAGTTGCTCTGTTAACTCCTCACGTCAATTTTAATTATAAAAGTTATGCTTGGTATTACTTAACTAACCAACAAACTACTTTCTATTCCATTTCATTAGCTTTACCACAGTCTAAAACAATTTCATTAATACTATAGGTAGGTACTCTATACCTATCGGCGCAAAAATTATAACGTAATAAAAGCACGAGTCATCCGATTGCGACATCTGTTTATCCAACATCTGTTTGGTTTGAATCGTGAAACAACACGTGGCGCTACTACTATAAAAGAGGTGCGGAACGACAACCGCATTCATTCGTTGTTCGACACTCGAGCCAGACGGACCTCTGATGTTATTATTACGAAAAGTTATTATTGATTTGTTGTTTCTTTTATTTAAATTATTATTAATTTATTCAAGTACGTGTCACACATTGTGTATAATAAATTACCGAATAAAGAGCTATGGAAAGTGAAGACAGTATTATCAATAAAGACACCCCACCTCTTACATCAGAAGAGGGGACGAACCAGCGCCATCAACCGGTACCTGGGAATTCTGCAACCATGGCACTCATGGCCAATACATTCAAGGATACAATGTGTGAGATGATGGTACAAATGTCACATGAAAATCGTGCTGTCCTTTCTTGGATATACAAGTAGAGCTAACGGCGGTCAAGTGGAAAGGGTTATGAGTAATAAAAATGGATTGACATCAGCCATTGGATGAAATCATTGGGTTCCTTACAGTTAGCCATCAATTGTACTTTTTCTAAAACTACAGGCCAAACGCCAATAGAATTACTAACCGGTAAAAAAGGAAGTGTTCCTCCAGAAGACTTGGAACTAAACTAAGCCAAAAATACGACGGACCGTTTGAAATAAGAAAGGAGAACATCAGGAGCGTGGTTGGTCAGCTCTCTCATCTGCCCTCATATGACTGCGGTTGGCAATCTTCGTTTTAAGAATGCGCACAGCGGCTGCACATCGGGACACCGTTTACGTAATTGTACTGTTTCGCCAAAGATGGTTGAGATTTTGGAGCGTCACGTCTGACTCACTCCGTCTCCCGTCCTCAAAGTCGGAAACGTTCTAATGTGCAAGGCGTCTCCATTCAAGCAGTTTTTGTGCCTGAGTTTCCCATCTGGCTGGATCTATGCCACGCCACTTCATGTGACGCTTTTGCACATCCTTAAAACGGAAAAACTGGCCGCCATGCTTTCGCTTGCCTGCCTGCAACTCTGAAAAGGGGATGCGCTTGGCTATTCTCGCTTCGGGCATTCTTGAGAGATGTCCAAGCCACCGCGGCTGCCGCCTCATTAAATGGATCTCAATCGCGCAGACATTGGCACGTCGTGGTGTGTCAATGTTCCGAACACGATCGGACCACTTGATGTTCATGATATCACGAAGACACTTGAGGTGGAAGCGATCTAGCGTGCGGATGTGCTTGCGGTACGAGACCCACGATTTTGAGGAGTTTAAAAGGTTTGGGAGTGCAACAGATATGTACTCAGAAACTTTAGTGGCCAGTTTGATATCACGGCTGCGGAAGGCTCTGGAACGGAGCTTGCCAAAGGCAGCGGCTGCCGTACCTGTTTGGTGGTTGATTTCCGTCTCAGGGTCGCATCGAGATGTTGCGAAGTTGCCCAGATATCTGAACTTCTGCAGCTCAGAGGTGTTGCCTGAGACGGTCGTCATCACTTCGGTTTTGCTGACGCTTATTTTAGGGCCAATACGTCGACAATTCTCATCGAAACGGTTCGTCAGGTACTGAGGTTCAGCAGAGCTATTTATTGGCCATGAGGGGTCGTCGGCATACATTATTTCTGCGATCACGGCGTGCGAAACCTTGGTGATCGCTCTGGGTCGGGCCAAATTAAGAACACTACCGTCGGTGCGGAGGCGAATGTGTATGCCCACAGAAATCTGCTGTGGAGTCTCTTGGATTACAACGGTGAAATATATGGCAAGTGGAGTGGGCGCAAGAACGCAACCCTGTTTTGCACCACAAGTCGCAGGAAATGGCTCTGTTTGCTCGCCGTTGGCTGTGACACGGCTTTTCATACCATCGTGTAGGAGTCAAATCATCCGCACAGACTTTTCGGAGCGGCCCACCTTCGTCAGAGCCGTCCGGAGCGCTTCACGAGGGAAGCTGTCGGGAGCTTTTTCGAAGTCAACAAAGCAAGGAAATGGGGGCTGACATTGTTCTCTGCTTTTCGACTGGAGCTGTCTTATGGAGAGAGTGGCTTCACAAGTGCCTCGTTCGGGCCGAGAACCTAGCTGTGATCCCGGTAAGATGTTTTCTGATAACGGTGGTAAGCGGTTGAGGAGGACTCTTGCAAATACTTTCGCTGGCACTGACAGCAGTGATATACCCCGATAAGAGTTACAATCGGAGCGGTCACCTTTGTTTTTATATAGAGAGCGGATTCGGGAAGCTGTAAAATCTGAAGGTAGCCGTTCTTTATGCCACATCTGTACAAACAGTTTCCATATGGAATTATTTAGCTGCTCTCCACCGTGATTAAGTGGTTCCCCAGAAATGTTATCCATACCAACCGCTCTCTTATTTTGTTGTTGTTTAATTGCTGTAATGATTTCTATTAGTGTGGGTGGCTCGTTTGTACTCGTAGCTTCTGGTCGCTCGGGGGGTGCATTAATGTGTGTGCAGGATCGGCTGAGCGATCTGCGTTGAGCGGGGAATTGGAATATTCGGCCCAGCGTTTTGGCACCTCTTCCTTAGTTGTTGGGTGCCGCGAACCATCATGCGTCTTTGGTGCTATGCGACTCCGGCTAGAGGTGCGTATTAGTTTGCGCACTTCTGCGTGGAACGCTCTCAACTGGTTGGTGTCAGCAAGCCACTGCATTTGTTTCGCCTTTTCTGGCCACCATTTGTCCATCACGCCACGAGTGAGCTTTTTTAATTCTGAGGTGCTTTTCTTGATTATATGTATGTGTAAATTGGGTGTACGGGAGGGCTTTTTTAGGGGTTCTAGATGTTTACTTAGTGCTGCAGCTAATGTTATGTCGTTTTGATTGAACCAATCTTCAGTTAGGTATATTGGTTTTTAAGCCGAGTATGCTGGAGGCACTTTTGGTAGCTATTGTTGACAGAGTCTGCCACGTAGCACATGAATCGCTATCGTCAGTATTTGGATCTGCCATTTCGTTGTTCAGCGTCAGTTTATATTTCTCGCGTACTTCAGGGTCTTTCAGTTTTTCTGAGTCCAGACATGGTAATAGTTTTCAGTGAGATCTGCAGGGCGCTCGGAGACGGATTTTAATTTTTGTGACTATTGGATTGTGGTCCGTCCAACATTTGGCACCGCGCATGGCTCGTGTTAATGTCACTTGTGAGATGGCTTGTTGTCGGATAATGGCGTAATCAATTAAGTGCCGATGCTTGGACCTCGGATGCATCCAGGTGGTTTTATATTTTGCGGGTGGTCTAAATAGGGTGTTAGTTATAGTTGGACTAAACTGTGCACAGGGACCTAGTAACGGATGACCGTTGCTGTTCATATTCCCTGTACCATGTCGCCCCAAAGCTTGGGGCCGTGCTTCGGAGTCTCGGCCAACCCTTGCATTGAAGTCGCCGAGTGGTGGTATTTGCTGCCGCGGTCCAACATTGCTGACGCATTTACTGACTTCTTCGTAAAGTTTGTCTTTTAAACTATCGTCGGAGTCCATCGTTGGTGCATAAACACTAAGAATATTGAAGAAGTTGTTGTTTTCCAAATGTAGACGCGGTGAGATGACGCGATCTGATGTGTACACTGGAAATTCCTCCATGCCACGAGCAACTAAGAAGTGAAGTTCAGAGTGATGTGGCCGTATCGGCTATGAATAGCGACGCTGAAGATGAGATGATGCATTAAATATTACAGGTGTATTGTAAGTAATGTGTTGTTGAGGTGAAATTTAACCAAAATTAGCACTGAGGCTATGAGGTTAACGAATTGTCATTCAAACCAAAATTAGCGCTCAGGCTATGAGGTTAACAAATTGTTATTCAATCCAAAATTAGCGCTGAGGATATGAGGTTAAAGAATTGTCATTCAAACCAAAATTAGCGCTGAGGCTATGAGGTTAACGAAATGTGGTTCTAACCAAAATTAGCGCTGAGGCTATGAGGTTGACGTGTTGTGATTTTTTTGAACCAAAATTAGCGCCGAGGCTATGAGGTTTACATTATTGCGATTAAGGATCTAACCAAAATTAGCGCTGAGGCTATGAGGTTGACGTGTTGTGATTTTATTGAACCAAAATTAGCGCCGAGGCTATGAGGTTTACATTATTGCGATTAAGGATCTAACCAAAATTAGCGCTGAGGCTATGAGGTTGACGTGTTGTGATTTTATTGAACCAAAATTAGCGCCGAGGCTATGAGGTTTACATTATTGCAATTAAGGATCTAACCAAAATTAGTGTTGAGACTATGAGGTTGATTCTCGCGCAATTTGCATTAGCTACAAGTAACAATCAATTTAATTTTTTTAGAATTTACCTGATATAGACGCAGGGACGCGCCTGTTATCAGAATGGCCGTATCGGCGCAAAAATTATAACGTAATAAAAGCACGAGTCATCCGATTGCGACATCTGTTTATCCAACATCTGTTTGGTTTGCATCGTGAAACAACACGTGGCGCTACTACTATAAAAGAGGTGCGGAACGACAACCGCATTCATTCGTTGTTCGACACTCGAGCCAGACGGACCTCTGATGTTATTATTACGAAAAGTTATTATTGATTTGTTGTTTCTTTTATTTAAATTATTATTAATTTATTCAAGTACGTGTCACACATTGTGTATAATAAATTACCGAATAAAGAGCTATGGAAAGTGAAGACAGTATTATCAATAAAGACACCCCACCTCTTACATACCTTCACATAAAGATTATGGTAACAGCACCTCTAGTAGAACATGTTATCGAACATTTTCCTCATTAACAAAAGACCGCAATAAAAATTCGAATGGCAAGATTGTACTTAGAAAATATTTTAGGGAACGCGCGAGGCGAAGAAACTGCGAATTGGACCGTGGGGAGCTGTCAGTGGTGAAGCTGTCCCCGGTGAAGAGTAAGCTGCGAGCGGTGAGCCTGGTGCGATCTCCGCGCGCGCCACCGACACTGGAACTGGACACCGTGCTGGAGGAGCGCTCCGACCCCGAGCAGACAACGCTCTCACAAGTACCCACCTCTTGCATACCTACATGGACGACCGTCGTGACTCAGTTGCAAGTGAATCTGCCTTCTGATCCAAGAATTGCGGGTTCGACCCTCGCACAAGACAAGTATTTGTGTTCATGAACATGCCTATTTACCTTGTACTGGTTGATTTCTGTGTATTTTATGTATGGCCTGTTGGCTTAGTGGTTAGAGACCCTGACTGTTAAACGAGGTCGGTGGTTCCATCCCCACCCAGGACAAACCTATGATATACATATATGTATTTAGAAATGTATTTAAGTATGTTTAGATGGCGGTATGTTATTTGTTATTTTTATCATCATATCTGCAAAACCAAAGTAAATACGTATTTCTATCCATTGTCTAGTATCATGCTTTCGTTAGTTTGAGCTAGATGGCGCCGTGTCCCGGAAATAGTTTACTTATATAATTATATAAGTAACTTAGCTGACGGGTTAAGCCTGGTATGATCTGCGCAATTCAATCGAGGGAATACCGCTGCAACCCTGAGATACCAATCAATGAATTACAATTACAGAGCAAAACCTACATCCTGCCTAATCAAAATAATCATAAAAATTTATAACAGCTTATAATCTATGCTGTTATATGTATTTTCTTTATATCATTCCTACAGTAAATAATGTAAATATTGGTGTAGTAAACTACCCTGCTGGCAGCCTAAGAAATAAATAAATAGTAATTGAAGTTGTACCAGAAATGCTTTGTAAGTCACATAAGTATATTAGAAAAACATAGCTATAACATACATATGTATGTGCTATGGGAACATAAACAGAAATGTTTCTTTGACATAACAGTTTATAAGTTTATCGTAGTCGACAGTTTAAGTTTCTGTCGATGGTTTCTAGCATGTATTTTCCGGGTCGAGAATCACTAGGATGTGTTTTTTCCGGCTCGAGGGTCGCAGCTCCGCTCCCGCTATTTGAGTATTTTTGTTATATAACTTTGCGAAAAAATCAGATATTATTTATTCAAAGTACACTGTTGTGTAATATAGCGAAATAGAAAGCATTTGTGAACATTTTACATGTAATCTACCAACAAATTCTACATATTTTTATACTTTAGTTTAAAAACTATTGATTTAAGTTAATTTGTTTAAAATATGCTATCGCCTACTTTATAATTTCGATCGGTATCTAAAAGATATGGACTTGCAGAAAATAATTTTCCTTTCATACAGACTAAATATCAAATATTTAGAAATAAAATGTCGTGTTACAGGGAATACCGCAGATTGGAAAGGGCTAGATAATATCGGAACATGCCTCATATCAGTCACTTAAAACTTATTTTGGTAGTCAGTCGTTTTACTATAAAATATACCTACTTCATTAATTGGCTTGTTCTCGTGATATTATTGATTTTATTCAAATATACTTTATAAAGACTCAGGCGCATTGTTTGGGGTTATGTTATTCTTTTATTAGTTCCTAATGATTCCAAGGGTGGCGTTTGTTTAATTAAATGTTAGAGAGCTGTTCTTAAATAAAAGGGTTAATTATGTTCAACGAGAGTATTTTAGTTGGTTTAAATGACATGATTTAATAAATGTTATATTTAACGTGACATGATCTATGTTACAACATGTGGCACAGTGGTTAAAGCCCCCTCGTGTTACGGGTTCGATCCCCGTACAGGACGACAATATATGTGATTCGTTGTTATGGGTCTAGGTAGGTGTATTGACCGAGAATTACATCTTAATAGAGTTGCCCTTGATACAGAGTATTATTTTTCTAGTGCGCCCTTTAGTATTTATACTAAAAACAATACAGTACATATTCACAGTTTGATTTATATGGAGAAGGATCTTAGTCAAAGTAGTAGCTAAACGAGTTAGAGGCCGTTGTTGGAATTAACTTAACGGCCTTGACATTATATGTATACCTACGGCCATTGTTTTGCAACAAATTACTTAGTAATTTTAACTAGTTTGACCACTACCAACGCACTTTTACTGCCCCATCGGGGCTCAATTTATCTCCGTAACAAATTTCATAAAAAATTCATTACATATAATTATTAAGTATGTAAGTATGAATAAACTGTTTGCATGACATTATAATAATTAGTAAATTTAATAGTAGTTAGTGAAGAAATTAATTTCAAATACTTTTATGAAACCAGAAAACGAACTAAAAATATTGTGATTTTAATAAAAATTGATACATTGCAGGATTTATTTCAATTATAGCCTATGATATCGATATGATGACTGCAATCCCCTGATAGGCGATAATATCAAAAGTACTTAATCACTAAGGGATGGACATTACAGCAACCGCATTACCTTAGTTATAATGAATTTGAGCTATGACTGTCTTAAGTGCTCTAAATCGTAGTAATTCTGGTAATACAGACTCTTGTTTATTCGTCAGGTGGAGGTAACCCCGGACCGTGAAGTAGGAACCATTCTATTCGGGGCAGTGGGCGCCATGGGTACGGCGGCAGCGGCAGCCGTGTGCCGGGAGAGCTAGCGACGCGGCTCGGGCCTGCCCGGGGCACGCTCTCCGCTCTGGGCCGCGCTCACGAGCCAACCACTCGACGAAGACGAGGCAGATGACGACGAGGTCACCGCAGATGACAGCTAACAGCTCGACGAGCGCTCCATCGTTGACATTGGCGAGCGCATGAAACTTTTCCTGGACATTCCTCTTAGATTCTAAAGTGTTCATCCTATCATGATCCTCCTAGTGTAACGAACTTAAACAAAATCTCCCTACCTACAGACTATTTTCATTGTGATGGCTTAGTCGCTGCTTCTGAAACAAATATTCCGTACTAATTAAAAACTTTTGTTCACTACGTGTCCGTTTGACAGGTCACATATTAAATCAGCTAAGTTTTATTTAGTTGTATAACTATTCCCTTTACTTACTAAAATACATATGGAAATATATGAATATAACAAAACGTTACGAAACTAAATAAGAACTAGGCTAGTTTAATAATAGATTTCTTGAAATGGAATATCTGTATCGAACTAATGTCAACTTCTTAGCTGAACAGGGCCTTTAGCTATAAGCCCCTTCTATTACTTTGGAGCATATCTAATTATTAAAGAATATATCTAAGCCCAGGCCTTTATATTCATCATCATCATCAAGCTGGCCAAAAGATATTCAATGCTGGCCAAAAGCCTCCTCCTCTTTATGGGATATGCTATAAATGCCACTCTTGGCAAATGGGCTGGCAATCGCAGAATGTTGGTCATAGTACTCGAGAGACGCCTCTAAGAGATAAGAGTGGTGACGATATGCGTCAGACTTGCCACATGGCATTTTATATTTGATCAAAGGTCTATTAGCGATTCGAACTTCGAAGGTAACAGGAGGCAATCATATGTTAGGCACTGTTCATCTAACTTAGCACACATTTAAAGAACTTTAAACCTTTCGTATATGTCGGGATAGATTACGGCATGACGTAAACGCATTCAAATAGATATTGAAATTCTATGCAAATAGAATCGATTTCACTTATTCAATGCGTTCGAATATGCACACATCTGTACCTGGCATTTAAACTGAAGTAGCCTACAATGTGCTGGTCACATCTGCTCTGCAAATAAACTAAATCTTCATTGTGTAGGCAACGAACAATGAAAATTGGAATGGGTCGTCTTGTGACCCGAAGTTAGAGGTTTCCTACAGGAGTTAAAAAATTAAATTTTAAGATTAGGAGAGGCCTAGGTAAGTTTTGACCATCAATTAATTACAGCGAACTGACAAGGGTTTCACAAATTATTGTAACTAAAGATGTATTTCTTTACAAAACTCTGAAAATTCTGATAAGTCAAGGCGATAAACTCGTCTTAATGAAAATATTTTCCCCACATGTATTGATACAGACAAGATTTTAACAAGTTTCTCTTGCATAAGTACGTTAGTAGTTATTGACGAAGAATTAATCCGCCCACGGGCCAAGCGATTCAATTCTGCTATGTAATGCACTATTTCCAATGACAAGAAAGATAGCTACAGCAATTCTATTAGGACCGTTCGGCCACTTAGATAAAGTCCCTAACAATTTGTTATTGATTTATTTAAACGTGTCTGCTTCAAGCTTTAAACAGTCTTTTAAAGAAAGAACTTATCAATTCAACTGTTTTTTTTTTGTTTATGTATGTTACACGATATCTTCTTTGTTTGACAATCGATTATGCATTGGTTCTATTTTCTTTTAAAGCAGTAATTTTCATTCAACTAGCTTTTGTCTACCTGATACATACCCCGTACTAAGTAATAATTAGACTCATTTTTCACTTTATAATAATTATAATTAATGTAATCTTTTGTATGTAACGAGAGAATAACTATGTAAAAGATTGTACATACAACTAACATGTTAGCGTGCAATTATTATCACACGGCTCCTAAAATGGAGACCATCTGTGCATAGCACAATATCACATTAAAAATTTTACTTAGATATTAACGTAAACTGATATGAATTACTAGACAAATGAATTTATAATTAAAACAAAGGTTTGCCTAATACGAATTAGATATGTACATTGTTAACGCTAAAATAGGCAGTGTACGATACGAGAATCAATTCACAATCAATCATCAATATGAACCTTATCACTTTGGAATAAGGTCCGAAAACAATGAAACAAAAAATAGCAAACCCATTTAAGGGTTAAACTAAACCTTAGACGATAAACACTTTTCTTGAATTATCATTAAAGTAATGGCACTTATGTTTTCGAACTGATTTCATGTTGTAATTCATTCTTGGTACAGTCGACGCCACGTTATTTGATACACATTTAAGGGCGTTGGCTAGGCTGAATGTGTCCACACATGTGTTCTTTTTGTTCCAGAATTGGAAACATTAATTCAAAATGTAATCAATCTAAAATGTATGCATTATAATTACTTATGACGAACCTATAAGTCAGATAATGAAAACCGATAGACTGTTCAACTTTAGCTATCTAAAAAAAATTTGACACCCGGCACTGGTCTCGAATAACGAAATACAATTTAGAAAGTAAAAGAGTATATAATAACAGTAAAGGCACCTCATAAGTTATCCAGTTTTTAAATACGGGACGTTGTTATTATAGAAATCCATAGACAACTAGCTCCGAAAACAATAAAAGTAATTACTAGGAAATGCACCTAGAGTAGGCGTAAGATGACCAAAATGGGAATTGAAACAATGTATAGTAACATAATGACAGGATACAAATCTTGGATGTGATCTACTACTGAGATAGTGACGTTCTGCATAGGAAGGTTCTATTAAAAAACCAATGATAAAGGCCTACAAATATATTATAATGGCCAACTGAAACATACAAAATAAATATTTTATAATATTAATATCACATTCTCTGAAAGTGCTTATAATAATTTTAATTCCATTTAGTTTTATGATTATTAGCTTGTATCTGCGACCCAATGCTGAGTAAAGACCTTTGCCTTATTTTTCCAGGTGGCCGTAACATTAATTAGTTTTACAGTTTTATAAAAGTCTAAGTCCGAGAGGAATTGACCTAGATGAAGCTTTTACTCCTGCAAGTCGTGAAATTATTTTTAAGAGCATTGAATAGGTGAAGGTGTACACAACACATTTTTTACCGAAATCGAAAACATTAATGTAAATGATAAAGGCGTTAAATTTTATTGATTATAACCTATGTGTTATTCGGATATATAAGCTATATTACTACAAAAGTTTCATCACCATCCATTCGGTAGTTTTTGTGTGAAGAAGTAACAAACATACACACTCACAAACTTTCGTCTTTATAATATTAGTGTGATATAAAACCTGTGGAATAGATTTGCTTACTTTTATTGTTTACATATTTCATTAATATTGCCGATTTTAATATAAAAGTAAAAAAGTGTTTTAAACACATTCAAACTGTCGAGTGCCCTTAAACAAAACAAAATCTATGTAGCACGTCTCTACCTATATCAATAGCGGATCACTTAGTTCATAATATTGTATATAATTTTAATTCAGATTTAAAAATTTCTACGATGGAAACCGAATTTTTATCCGTAGTTTGAGCTTTGGTAGCAAATGTAAATATATAGTTAGAATTTTAATGAATCTGTATCTTTTTTCGTACTGTATGCTTGTGTCAACCACTTCTCTTGTGAAAGTCTGAAATTTGTAACCTATTTACTGATCGTCGTCCCCAGGTTATTCAAAATTGTTATTAGATCATTATCATAAACATAAAAAAACGATAACATTGTTTTTTTTTATTCTGTAACAACGTTTACCTTTGTAGTTTTATTTCTGTTTTAGTATTATTGCTTTGCATTTTATCTGTTGTTAAGTAAATATTCGCCTTTTGTGTCTCAGGCCTTATCTTCGTTATTAATTAATGGGACTATTTGGTCTTATTTTTATATTATATTATCATCGTTACTCTTATATTATATGTTTTGTTAATGACTGTATGTTTCCTAAATAAATAAATAAATTATAATAAAATATTTAGGTTCGTTAACTCGCACGTTGATCATTTTTTATTATTTATCGTGATATTTTAAAGATTCTGAACAACAAATTTAGATGGTGTAACTATTTATGTATATAGGACAACACCTAATTGGTTAGCACTTACCTATCCTGTGAATTAATTAATTAGCACGGTTTCCAATGAGACATTATGTCATTAAACTTTGTCACACCTACTCGTTTAATTTTATTATATACCTATATATTTATATAAGGCACTGTGATTGTTTAAATGAGTGTAAGTATCTAACAAGAAATGAATAACATTTTGTTTTTATTCTAATGACGTTGTTTTTCTTTCCTTACCTTTGTAGTCAGTGGTAACGCTTACTTGTCAAACAGGCCTTTGACATAGCGTCACGACTGCACACAGAACCCTCCAGGGCACAGAGAATATCTGCCACAATATCCAAAGATAAAGCCTAAATGAACACATGTCTATAGACAACTCACAGATTTTTT
Organism: Pseudoips prasinana; assembly: GCA_951640165.1. Lineage (NCBI taxonomy): Eukaryota > Metazoa > Arthropoda > Insecta > Lepidoptera > Nolidae > Pseudoips > Pseudoips prasinana. The sequence goes on along the minus strand of OX621236.1, from coordinate 27,467,404 downwards.
TATCAGCGTAATGTGGCCATCAAAATACATATTGGCATGATTTTTAACTTCAGATTTCATCCGTAATAAAGTTTTACAATTTGTACTGCCGCAGAACGTTTACTTCTGTATGTGGGTTTTCTCGCGAAAGCTTTAGTATATTATGGCTGTTAATGTAGACATAGCCTTAACGCTGAGTATTATTGGTATATAAACTTTAAGGTAATATAAGCGTTTATTAACGTAGGGTGTAACATTCCATTATTTAAATTAAGCATAGATCGAACGGCTCATGACTGCTATAGGACTAAGTTGACTAAGTGACGGTCACCGTAGCCAGTTGGTAGTGCTCTTGCCTATGAAGCTGGTGGTCCTGGGTTCGAATCCCGGTAAGTGCAAATATTTGTGTGATGAGCACGAATATTTGTTTCTGAGTCATGGATGTTTTCTATGTATATAAGTATTTATCTATCTGTATAAGTATGTATATCGTCGCCTGATACCCATAGTACAAGCTTTGCTTAGTTTGGGGCTAGGATGATCTGTGTGACATTGTCCCAAGATATTATATTATTATTAAGTTGAATTTCTTACTTTGGAAATAAAATAACATAACCGTTAGAACACCTCCGACTCCAACTATAATTACATCATTTTGGAAGAGAGCTGATACTCTTAGACTACTGGATCGATATTAATAACGAACTACCGCAAGGAAACCGGCTTTCAAATGAAAAACTCCGCATCGAAATCGGTCCATCCGTTTAAGAGCTACGATGCCACCGACAGACACACACAGACAGACAGCCATCGACATCATACTTATATCACCGCTCTTATTGCGTCGGGGGCTAAAACGTATCGGTTTATATGTCGCAGGGATATGATGAAAATAGGGATTTGGCCAAATCCCTAAGAGATTTGATTAAATCACGGAGGATGTTAAAATAACAACACTATTTTATCATTTCCCTAAGCAAATCTGGTGATTTGTTAAAAACCTAAATTGATTCAGTGAAATGATAATAATAATAAAAGCGAAGAAGATATGGTTCGGGAGTTCTATGCTTATTATGCCAAAAAGAAGAGAACATTAAAAAGCAAAGGGAAGATTCTTCACAAAATTTAAAAAGATCTGTTGATAAAATTAAAGAAACTTGTTCGAAGAAATTCAAGGATGTATTAGTTGTGTGATGTACCAAAAGTAGACAGAGGTCCACTAGATGCAAATAGTATTACAGGCATTGTATTCGATACGAAAAAGAATTTATTTCAAATTGGTCCTTTAGTTGGCATCATAAGAGATTAGCTTCCTAGCAACGCTCTTCAATTGTCTACAGTTACTTTAACCGATTCAGTTCCATCGACTAAGCTGAGTTTGCGTGAAATTGCACGAATAAATGTGTCTGTAAGAAAAATAATGTTCTATGTAAGTAATTCACGTCGCCACAAATCTGCTACGTGTTTTAATAAATGATCATTACAAATAAGCATATCATAGGTAAAATTTTTCAATTTTTAAAATATATTTTAATTTTTTTTTCAAATCATTATGTTCTAGTGGTGATTTTTGAGATCAATATTGGATTGTACTGCCCCTGATTATTATAATTATGTAGGTAATCTTACAAAATAAACGTTTAAAATACCACAGAAAAGTTATTTTGTCATTTCACTAAACCAATTTTGGGATTTGTTCAAATCACTAGATTTCTTTGGTGGGATTTGTCAAATCACCAGATTTGCTTAGGGAAATGATAAAATCGTGTTGTTATTTTAACATCCTCCGTGATTTGATGAAATCCCTTAGGGATTTGGCCAAATCCCTGTTTTTATCATATCCCTGCGACATATACACATTTTTGTCGGATGGATAAGGTAGGTATAGAATACAATTCATTCCAATTCGATTTTCATGTATTGTTAATTTCTATTTACTCCTATAGAATATTATCCTATAACAATATGCAATAGTACTAAGTACGACATAGCCTTAGTGACGGGTGGTTAGAATGTTAGACGGCGGAATCAATGGTCTCAAACTCAAAACTAAGGCGCACACTAGGTACTGATTTTTCAATTTCATGTATTACATATTAGTTATATAGTACTCGAAACGGTGAAGGAAAACATCGTTCTCCTAAATATAGTTGATGGTAAGTAAAGTCTGCCAACCCGCACTAGGCTAGCGTCAAGCCTGGTGGACTGTGGCCTATTTCCTCTCTTTGTGGGAGGAGGGCCTTACCCTGCAGTGGGACAGTAATGGACTTATTACTGTCGTAAAACGTACTATATATTAGGTACAGGCGCCAGCACATACAGCTACCCCAATCTGTCAATATCTTTTCTCGATTTTCAACTTTATCTCAAAAGCTTTTCAATTGGGGAAATTTGACAGATTGGGGTATTGATGTGCTGGCGTCTTTACCGCAGTATATATAGACACTAAATATAAGATGCTCTCACCGGTCCGTGAGCGATTGGCGAGGTATCAAGGTAAGCTAGGTAGCAACTATATAGGCTAGAGGTTAGTCCATAGATGGGTGACCGCCAAAGTGGTTTAATTTCTCAGCGTCTCCGTGCTTCGGCACGTTAAGCTGTCGGTCTCAGCTGTAGCCATTAGGCAACAGTCGCTAAGCCATGTCAGATGCCTACTGGGCGGCTTGAACAACTCTGACACCAGGGTAACCACCGCCCATACGATAAGTAAGTAAGTAAGATATACATATACTGTGGAACCTAATATACGGTATGGCTACCTAATCTCAAGTTGTCCGTTGGCCCTAAGTTTACATAGGCTTACTAAACAAATAAACTGCATATAACTGTTATGTGATAGAATATATTTGTTATATCAAGGTAAAGACTAAATCTAAAACCCGCAGTATTCCCATTAGTCACAATACTACTTGACATTTATAATTAAAATGTCAAAGTGAACATTCTTGGCGCACCCACCTCGTAAACTGCCTCGTTACGGCTGCAGATAATCAAACTAGTAAAAGTGTTGAGTGTGACATTTTCCTGCCAAAAGCACAGTCAAGCCTGAAGGTTGAAATTAAGCCAGGAGCACTGGCACTAACACATGGATCATTCTTATCGTCATATCAGCTAAAAGACGCCCACTGTTGGACAAAGGGAGGCGTTTGTCGTGGGCGTCGTTCGGCGTTAAAAAATCACACAAAGAGCAATTGCCAGCCTTGTGTTATCTGCATCAAGCGGCTTCCCGCGACCCTTGCAAGATCATCGGTCCACCTTGTAGGGAGCCTGCCCACGCTGGGTTTTCCGGTTCGTGATCGCCACTAGATAACTTTTCTACCCCAGCGGCCGACCCACAGGCAGATCAAATTTAGGATTCCCTTGCTAACATCCTTCCGGAGGATGTGGACGTTATTCATCAGCTTTGTTTTTTTTTAGAAACATGTAAAAATTATGATTTCCCATTTTTGAGGTTGTATATATACATGTCTATCTATTATATTTCAGTGAAATTAGCGTTATTTGTTCGAATTAGTCAATAAATATTTCTATCTATCTACCCGCACACCAGGGTAAAACCAGGGTGGATCGCTAATAAATACATAATTTTACGAGAATAATTATAAAGATCTGTATGAAGACAATAAATCTGCGACATTTATATTAAGCTTGTAAATTGGATTTTGTCGTTGTATATTGCTTTAAACTCGCTTTGATTACGCCTAGCAACCGTATCGGTGACGTCTGATAATTGACTTATAAGAAAAGAGAAGATTAGATCATTCATTATTGCTTTTCAATCAAGGCCAAGAGCACAATCGGTACCAACATATCGTGAGCCGTAACAAAAATCTTAATCCATGGCTATAATGTTAATTTTATTCATTTATTAATTTTTCCCATATATTTAAATTTTATTAAGCGTCCGATAGGTACACATGCGCATAATATATCAAAATATAATAAGCCGCCGAATTTTGAAGAGACGGAATAGAATATTACCCGTAAATGCAATACTAAAATTGTTTTAATGAAATTAAAACAGTGCGTTTTGGCTGAGGAATGAACGTAAGTAAACCGTCACGATCCGTTGGTGACGCTAATTCGGGTTTACCCGGCTTCACTGCTCCAGTGGTCAACAGCCAAATTTACTATCCGATAAAAAGCCATTCGTTTATTTTTATTTGTGGAACAATAAATTTTATTTTATTTTTTATGCTTTCAATGTATCGTGTAGCAATAAACATAAATTCAAATAAGAATATGAATACATTTGTAACGAATAACATTACTTTCTAATGTTACAAAAAAATCCGGATGTTTTTTCCTAAAATTAGATAGGGGAAAACATTATAACTTTCCTACCTCATTTCCTACTTGAAGAAAAGTGATTCAGTGGCAAATAGTCTCTTCGCTTGTGTTCGTGGTCGCCGGACACATTTATAGCAGCCGCATAAGAATATTTCTCAATATCATAAATTGTAGAGTCCATGAACTCTATCCATAAATTACAATTTTTTTTTGTTGCAATGGCGTTTTTAATTTAGATAACTATTCTAAACAATCTGAAGGTTCTACGATTATGTGACAACATATTAGCACAATCAAAATATAAAAGGTTTTAGTACATTCACAATAATTAATCGTTCTTTATGTAACGATGACTAGTATTTTTTTTGTCGGCGCCATATTGTTTTGATTAGCACCTCGTACGGTTTGTGTGTGTAAAATTATTAAAACGTTTTAACCTATATGCTAAAGTTGTTTCAGGTGAAATTAGGTCAACACCATGTGATCGGTGTTAATCCGGTTTTAATAGCGGCCTGGCTTTATTTTCACATGAACGAGGTTTAATAGGCTTGATTTTGCCTTTCAGTACTACACGTAATATTTATACCTGCCTGTAATAGATAGATAACAGTGACGTGTTGGGATTGCAAGTTTATCCTTCACCGTGTCCATAAATGTTTTTGCGTCGTAACGTTCGATGCAGGTAAGGTTTGTTACAAATCATTGTGAGTTTCCAAATCTAAGAGGATTTTTCGCGTATTATTCACAGTGGAGTGTAGATATTTAGAACTTTCTACGAATAAGTTTAAAAGAATTATTAAAGCCAAATGGTGTAGCAGGGCATATTACAAAATCTGATTGTTTAAGTGGTAAAAGTGCTTGGGATTGAGTTGTTCTGAGTCAACACACATAATTGTAAATAATTACAAGTATATTTAAAAAAAAAAGGATTCCTACTGAGTTTTCTGGCAGTGTTTCTCAGTAGCTGCCAGGTAGGGTAAAAAAATGACGATTTCACATAAATGTAAAATCTATACGGAATAAATGATTTTGACTTTGACTTTGATAGTTATTCAGTTCAACTATCTATTTGAAACTGCAATTTTACGTCGGTCGCTGCTCGATAACAAATGAATGAGAACACAAAAGCTTGATTTAAACGTCGTATTTGCATGGTTGTGAATTAGCATGAGGTGTTAGTTAAAATAAATGAACAAAAGTGTTATCCATCTTACTCCAGAATATATAATACCGGTCAAGTGCGAGTTGCACTCGCACCAGAAGGGTTCCGTACCAATGAGAGATATTTTATTTTACTTCATATTTCTATTTTTTTAAGTTATATCCGCAATAAAAATACAAGCTCTGTGAACATTTCAACTAACTATAACGGTTCATGAGATATGGTTCGCTGTCAGATAGACATACGGAAAGATGGACTGTCAGTGAAGGCTTAGTTGTAGAGTTCTGATGGTACTCTTTGGGTAAGGTATCGTAAAAAGGAAGATTCGTGCAAATTGTATACTTTAATTGTATACCACCTACCTCTACTACATCTCTCTTACCCACCACTGCAACTCCTGTAAGTCAGCGTCAACAGTGGCACACAATGAAATGACGCTGAGTGATGAACATGCATGTTCCAGGTTCTTAAACTACCTTTTTTATAAATACAATACCCGCATCTCTACGTAAATACTGTTCACATGGACAAAGGCTTATTCTCCAAACATCTCCAAAATTGCCGGTCTTGCGCTACCCGCATTTAGCAGCTACCGGCCACCCTCACATATTGTGATGATCTTGCAAGATCATCTACATCAAAGAAATCTAGAAACTGCCTCTCCAGTCCTTCAGATAATAATTTTCCAGATTTCTTAAATGAGTAAGAACAGTTGTAGATAAATTTTCTTATTTGTCTGAAATGAATTTGAAAAACCAAATTTCATCTAAATATTGCTTATATAAAGTACTCATGAGAATTATTAATTGACAGTTTATTTAATTAATACCGGTCCGTAAGTGATCGGCCAGATCAATCTGGCCGAACTGGAACTGGCGAAACATACTCACTGGGGCTCAAGGCCCAGTGAGTATGTTTCGCCAGAGCGTCTCAACTGGGCCGTGTTGAAACCGGTAGTAGAGACACCCGCGGAGTTTGTATCGCTGGGTCTTCTCAGTTGGGGCGCATTGGATCCGGTGGTAGCATTAAAGCCGACCGACCGTCGTTATAAACACAAGGTCCGCCATAATAATAACATTTAATTCGTACCTTAATATAGACAGAACCATTCAGACAATATGTAGTAAAAATATAGCTAAAATTTTGATAATTAAACCTACACATGATCCTTGACAATAACTTAATTTAAGTTAGTTAAATATCGTTACTGTTATAAAATAAATCTTATTGTAAATTATTTCCTACAATCCGTGTACCTAAATATCTATATTATGTACCTAGAAATAATTATAAATTAATTATATATTACTACGAACATGTTCTGACTATTTACAAGCGCCTTTTTAAAGTCTACGTGAATGAAAAGCTTTTTTATTTATTTATTTTATTTATAAGCAACTAGGCTCGCGGTCAGTCCATAGATATGTGATCGCCAAAGTGGTTTAATTTCTGAGCGTCCCCGTGCTTCGGAGGGTACGTTAAGCTGTCGGTCCCGGTTGTAGTTAGACAACAGTCGTTAGGCGATGTCAGAGGCCTACTGGGCGGCTTGAACAACTCCGACACTAGGGTAACCGCTGCCCATACAATAAGTAAGGCCCTATAAGTGTTGGTTCTAAGGATATCGTATATAATTACAAATTTAAAATATTAAAGGACTTACTCGAAATTTTGTTCACATTGGGGAAAAAGTCCAGTCCAACAGTAAGCTCCTGTATGAAGTATGATTAATTTAAGCCCAGCTGCTATTTAATGACAACATCCCTTTCTGGAATGGTCATAAAAGACCTTCGTATTCCTGCCGCGTCAAATTAGCTTAAAGGCTACATGTGTTAAAAAAGACTTGGCAGTATGTATTGAAAAATGTTACCTTCACTTGATTTGTATAACGTGCAAAGCTACAAGCCAACATGTTGCAACGAACAATGCGCTCCGTTCCTGGCAATATCATCAACATCGCGTAGGTCATCCTTAATCCAATTACCCATTTAAATGAATTATGTTAAATTTTGAGCCCCATTGAAATATCATAAACTCGAAGCGAGTTTAGTAGGTAGTCGTGGCACCGGTTAGCGTGGTTGGTAAATGCTTGCCTTTCACGCGTCGTGGGTTTGGTTGCAACCCAGGACAGGTATTTGTGTGCATGAACATGTCTGTTTGTCCTGAGTCTTGGTGTAATCATTAAGTTCGTATTTACAGAAAAGAAAAGTAGTATATATAGATAGATAGACAGATAGATAAACTCTTTATTGTACACCAAAGAATTACAAAATAAAAATAAAAACAATTAAAAACGCTACTTAAATTTAAGCCGGCCGCTCAACCATGGTTTATCAAATTTTTCATTTAAAAACACGATTTAACTTTGACCCGCGGTTAAGCCATGTCAAAATTTAAACCACGTCGGCCCCTGGTTCAAACCTTGCTCAAATATGGCGGATTTTATTTGCATCAGCTGACGTTTGGTTTGACGTTTGTTTGTGAATGGAGGTTTTATTGAAGTTACTAACCGTTTTAATTTTTAAATAAATACTGAATTCCAGTTGGAATCTTATCACAAACTTCAAAATCCACCGAATAAAATCAATAGTCGTTGAAAATGCACTGTTACGATCATAAATCTATCATTCCATGTCTACCATAGAGCAAAAATCATAAAGTTTTGATACATAATCCGATTAAGTCGATTAATTTTGGTCAAGCTCTATACCAGTCCCAGAAATTTTGACAGTGTAAAATAAAATGACGTTACTTAGCTGAGAAACCTTTAAGTAGGGTTTTTAAATAAAGAAATAGTTGAGCGGGCTTTAAGTGGTTGAGCAGGGTTTAGCTGAGACATGGTTAAGCGGCGGATCACGGAATTATTTTAAATAAGAGTGTAAAAGTATACAATGGGCGGTCTTATCATAAAATGTATAGTATATAAGTTGTCTGCACAAGTAAGTGGTGAATGATAACCAGGATATTATTTATTTATTTATTTTTATTTTATTTATTTTGATAAGAAACAAACGGTCATACAGAAGAACTTAAATATTTCATTTTTTACTTAAAGACCTATAGTTTCCTCATAGATTAACAAAGTATTAGTTGATGAGCTAAGTTCTAAGTTACTTATGAAATTTAAAAAGGTTATACTAAAGACAAAAACATTTTTTCAATGATGTTACTGTACAACAGAAAACATCAATGCCTGCTAGTTTTTCGCTATTATTATAAAGTTCACAGGCACGCCTTACAAACATATTCTTACAATAACAGGTTCTACTTTTGGGGATAGAAAATAAATCTTTTTTACGGCATTGACGCTCTTGTCCACGAGGTACTCTAAAAGAAATGCTATGCAGAAGCGAAGGGGCATCCACTATATTATGAATAATTTTATAAAGCATAATAGAATCAACACAGTCACGACGAAGTTTCAGGGTAGTGATTCCGTGACGCTTCAGTGAATTCTCATAATCAATGTCGACTTGACAAACTCTATAATTAAGTGTTTTAACAAATTTCCTTTGAACGTTCTCGATCCGGTTAATATGTACATCATAGTTTGGGTGCCATACAGCGCACGCGAATTCAAGTCTACTCAAAACAAAGCTGTTGTACAATATTTTGTAGGTTAATGCATTCTTGAAAGGCTTACCAACTCTTAATATAAAACCTAATTGTTTGTATGACTTTTCCACAATTGTATTAATATGAGGGATAAATGTCATCCCCGAATCCATAATAATGCCCAGATCACGTATTTGTGTTACTCTTTCGAGACTTCTGCCACCCAGTTTATAATCAAAGTTCAGAGTATTTTGCTTTCTAGTAAAACTAATAACGTAACATTTATTGTAATTCAAGAATAAGTTATTATCGATCTAAATAATTTCGAAAAATTCGAAATTATTTAGATCATCTTGAAGTGCTTGACAATCTGAACTGTCACGAATTATCTTGTAAATTTTTGTGTCATCAGCATATAATAATATTTTTGAATGTGAAACGACTTTATCAATGTTATTGATATATAACGTAAACAGCAAAGGTCCCAAATGAGATCCTTGGGGAACACCTGAGCTGGCAATTTTTTTTTGTGACATGAATCCCGCAAGGACAACACACTGATTCCTGTTCTCGACATAAGACTTGATCCAACGGAATAGATCTCCATGCACTCCGAGCCGCCAAAGCTTGAGCAAAAGAGTTCAAATTTTATCAAAAGCTTTGGCAAAATCGGCATACACAGCATCAATACTGAACCCGTGATCCATGGCGTTGAGAATATCGGAGGTAAATATCAACAAGTTACTATCAACTGAACGTCCCCTGTAAAAACCATGTTGATTTAATGTAATATGACGCCGCACTTCGTCAAATAACTGTTCAGTAACAATTTTCTCAAAAATCTTACCGAACTGAGAGAGCTTAGATATGGGACGGTATTTTTCAATATCTTTAGTGATTGGGCCCTTAGGTATAGGAGTTATCCACGCCTCTTTCCAGATTACAGGGAAACAACCCTCCCTCATCGATTTAATAAAAAGTTTTGTGATAGGTACCGTGAGAGAAGGTGCACATTTTTTTATCAATAAAGGATGGACGCCGTCCGGCCCCGCACCTTTATGTATATTTATAGACTTAAGATGGTTATATACCATCTTTTCGTTGATTTCAACTGAGTGCATATCAATCAGATAGTCATTAGGAGGTGTAAGGTTCCCAGAGTCAAAAGAATCTAGGGATGACTTCTCGAAGACGCTATGAAAATGTGAATTAAATAAGTCGCAAATGTCTTCTCCTTCACAACTCACTTGATCTTTATAATGCATGGTTTCTGGTACACCGTTTGTAGCAAAAATATTTTTAATATAGGACCAGAAAAATCTAGGATTACTTTTAATTTTAGATTCGACTCTAATTATGACTAATATCATAAGACTAACTGTACTTACATTTAATTTTAACAAAAATCCCAAAATTGGTTTTTGCCCTACCCGAGATTAAAACCCAGAACCTCATTATCTGCGGTTCAACACGCTATCACTAGACTCACAAGTCAGAAGCGCTATCTAGTCATGAATCTGAATAGCATAAAGAACATATTACCACTAGACCTATGAGGAAGTCGATGAAATATATTCACCCATCGACACTGGTATCGTGTCAGCGTAATCAATTACCTTAATCGATTTACACGTTCACTTATATTACTGCTGTGAATTGAACATGACACTTCCGTCACACAAAAAACCCCGTATCATATGTATTCGACTAGCTAAACATACTTACGTATGCGTTATTTTGGGAAGCCATATGTACCTATGTATTTTAGGATACTAATAGAGATTACTTTAAAGTACAGTATGTTTAAAAGAAGCGATATTTTATTATATCTATTTATTTTTCATTTAAAAAACGCAACCCCCGAAAAACACAACACTATGTCGCAGGGTACTTTACAAACATATTATTGACGGACACAAACCACCCACGGACGCAGAACAACTAATTATAGATCACACAAATATTTTTCTTTTCCTTTAATCGAACCCGGGACACGAAGTGATGAAGCGATTTTCTTAACCGCTGCACCACACGTGTAATTGAGTAATATTATTAGTCTATAGGCGAACCAAAGTCACCTACATAGCCTGAAGAATTGCAAAACTGAAGTGGCAGTGGGCGGGGCACATAGCTCGTAGAACCGACGGCCGTTGGGGCAGAAAGGTTCTCGAGTGGCGACCACGAACCGGAAGACGCAGCGTGGGCAGGCCCCCTACAAGATGGACCGATGATCTTGTGCGGGTCGCTGGAAACTGCTCGATGCGAATAGCGCAAGACCGGCAATTGTAGAGATCTTTGGGTGAGGACTTTGTCCAGCAGTGGACGTCTTTTGGATGATATGATGATTATTCTATAAGTCGATAGTTCAGTTTAACTATGTGAAGTGTTGTAAACAGATTATGATGATGATGATGACTATACAAGTACAGAAATTTTACTCTTGTTTTACTGTGGCCATATTAATTAAGCCGATACGCAGGAGTACAGCACACGGATCACGTGATCGAGCGCGGAGATGCTGCGTGAACAATATTATTCGTGAGACGTAGGCATAGTTCAAAATACGCGCCCGCTTAGGGTTACCAGATGAAAAATCTAACGTCCGGAGAAAAGACCTGATCAGCGGCGCCAAGGCACTGCGCAACTTCGACTTGGATCAGATTGCTTTCTCAATTCAATCTCTGAATGGGAAAGGAATACAATAATTCATATCAAATCAGTACATAAATAGACTTAACACAGAAATAACAGCGATGGATGCATTATTTCCGGAAGGACTACATCTAAATGTTAATCAATTAGTGGACGTGGGCGGTATTTTTCAGTTGTTGCCCCGCCTAAATTCGGGGATGAATCGAATGATCCGGGGCTGAAAAGACAAGACTAGACGGAAGAATATTATGATATGACGGTAGGCTATCATATTGATAGCCTACCCTCATATCATAACTATGTTACCCATATGTCACGGATTGGTTGAACTCTATTTTAGCTAGTCTTCTGTCCCTTACACAGTGCTTTTATAACAAGATGATTCGAGCTAACTATCTATGGATAGCGACAGCCTATCCTCTTATTATAATAATAATATCCTAAGACATTAACATACGTATTTATATATATACTTATTTTATATTATATAATTGCATGTAATTTGTTTCATTTTAATATAAGTGAATACTATGTAGAAGTAGAGATATTTTAAGATTGTAATTTAAGTTTATAGCTTTAAGTTTATAAAACTATTATTTAAATTCTCTAGAAATCCAGACACGGATTCCACGATACAGGCTTGCCTAGTGTGGGTCCACAGGCAATGTGTAACTTGTACAATTTTTATGAAATAAAGATTTTATATTATTATTATTATTCACACACGGACATCAGATCCCAAACTAAGCTGAGCTTGTACTATGGAAACTAGATAACTGATATTACATATACTACTTTTATTTTGTAAATACATACTTAAGTAGATAATTACACCCAGACTCAGAACAAACAAATATATTCAAGCACACAAATATCTGTCTTAGGTGGGAATCGAAAGGCAAGCATATACCAACCACGCAACCGGCTCGGCCAGTTTTAGCCATTAAGATATAATGTAATTAAGACATCATGTAGTACGTACGTAATACAGACGCCAGCACATCAAGCTACCCGAAACTGTCAGATTTCCTAAATTGAAAGTGAACCTTATGCTTTTGTGATAAAGTTGAAAATCTATAAAAGAAATTTGACAGATTGGGGTAGCTTGATGTGCTGGCGTCTGTACATTATATCTCAATGGTTTTAGCTAGTCTACTTACTGCCCCTTCTATACAACATGTAATTTAATTAACGCACTTCCTGAAAATAGTTTGTTCAGAATCGTTCACTGAATCAATTTATCATTTTTAATATCGGTAATTTTTTATTCCAAAATAATTAATACTACCGAAATTATTGTCATATTAACCTTGTACATTAAAAACAAATTGAAATGGACCGTAAGTCAAAGTAATAAGACTTTAAAAATCTCAGTTTTATTTGTATTCATACAAAGTCCATAATCCAATACAAAATAAAGAAAATAAACTTTATTCCAAGAAACTAATTTAGTAAATAACATACATGTTAAATTAAAAATTCAGTGTATGTATTATGATTACAACATTGTATTCTAATTGGGGTGTTTGAGGGTGGGCGTTAATTATGTTACATGTTGTATAGAGCGATAACCTTCCTCGTGTTACATAACCCATATAGTAAGTGCGGAATGAGGTCTTTTTAAGTTGTCTACAGAGAACGACAATCTGCCCCGATATTGAACTCACTCTAAGTTACATAATTACGGACAGCTGAGCTCGGTTTTAGCTAAGCCGCTGACCCTTATAAAGTAGGTAAAGTAATAAAAAGTGAAGGAAGCTAATTGCTGTGAGAAAGGAAATGTACAAATTGTGAAACTGTGACACTGTTTCCACCAGAGATTGCAGGAACGAAATAAACGTGTTCATTTGAAAGGCAAAAAAATGTTGAATAAAGTCTGATTTAAACAACCAGCTTCACTGTTCGTTGAATGAGCTGTGTTAATAACCCCAAAATACGGGGCACAACAAAATTATTCTTATAATTTTATGATTGAGGAATGTACTGAATTAATATTCAAAGGACATTATGAAGATTTTTTTGTCTTAAACTTACTGCCAACTTATATTGAAGGCTCAACTGAACTGTATTTTCACACTACATTCATGTCTATGTACGAGTATATTATTAAGACATAAAATAGCAAATTCCTATAGCCTCATTGTACAGGTGTTTTCCAACAGATATAAAGGCCGAAAGTACAAATAAGGACAACACTGAGCCCCGACTTTTACGTTACAACAAACAAAAGTGAAACTCGGGGCCGTTGATTGATTGAGGATCATGTCACATGTCACCAACCACCCCTCAATTCCCGGGGTTATTCGGAACGCGGTCATTGGCGGCAATTTTTTTTAGAAAATTTAATTGTGAAATATATGTCGGAGAAATTAAGTAAAAGGCCTATTTATTTACTAGTAACGCCATCTATTAGCGTTTGGAAAACACTACTCACTGAGTCAGTAGTTCGAGTCGAGGTTGTCTATGAACTGTCGCATGTGACGTTTTTGACGTCTGTCAGTTGTCTAAGTGACATTAGTGTGTTAGCGACACGACACAATTGGCATCCAGAGCTCGACTGCGCCGGGTGTGCGCACTGATTCTTTTAACCACGTGCATGATGGCGGACACCGACGATGTTTCGGAGTTAAATCCGTCAGAATCTCCGACAGCAGCGGTGGGATCGATTCCAAAATCATCCTACGTGTCTACCGCAATGCCTGCTACTCAAAATCAAGAATATTTTCGTGATTCGGTTCCACCACGTAGCGAAAATAGTGTTTGAAATTTGAAAAATTACGATGAAAATACAACCCCGCTGATTGTGAATTTACGGCTGTATCGCAAACTCGTGAACCGATTACGAAACTCGATACGTTACATTGGCACATCTTCGATGTCGAGCTCGCAAACTCGGACTTCGAAGTCGTACCCGTTGTGCAAAACGTTAGACGAAGCAAAGGAACGTGTATCAAGACAGTTTGCGGCGACCGAGAGATTGATGACCTTTTTCAAGATATGATGCCGTATGGTGCAGTGACCGTGCGAGAACTTACATACGTGGAGTACTCGACTTACAAGCTTGCCTTGATTAACTGGTTGAAGCCTGCTAGGAGCGAAGGTAACAAAATCGAAGTTGTTATCGCAGGTATCTCGGATACTCAGGTATGTTCATACTTGTTTAAAACACGACTACTGATTTCGTGTTTCGACGTGGTTACTCGCGATAAGCGGAGTCTCTCGGCCAGTTCGTGTTTATCGTTGAAGAGTAGTTTTTGGTGCATCAGTGAACGTGGAAGAAGTTTTTATTTAACAATGAAAAGAGTACGGGCTCTGATAGTTAGGCTGCCTTTCTGTCGGTCGACTCTTTGAGTTAAAATAATTAGTTTGTTCTTTTCGAGGCGAAGTTGATCGTGCTGTCTCTTTGCAAATAAGGAGACGGCATTGGCGATTCTGGATTGGGGAGAAGTCACCAGTTTGTATTAGAGTAAATTTAAAGTAACCTCTAAAGTAAAAGTGCCTCGTGTCGAGTGTAAGTGGTGAATCTTTATTTTATGAGAAAAAACCTGTAAGTACTTTTATTATATTGTTTAAAAGGCACTTGATGACCTAATGCTGCACTGAAGAATTTTTGATATCTGTGAAATTCATAACACGTGTTGTTTTGTGTGGTTTATACTTTTTAGATGTTGAAAATACGCCCAACGTTTGTTATATTTAATTTTTATGGTGACAATATGCGCGTTTTGAAGGTTAAATAGTTTGAACGGTTTATTTCGAAGTCTATGGATGTAGGGGCAAGTTAGGTCACATACACGCTCTTGTGGACAGTGGTTGGTAACAGACAGATTGTTCCCTAATTCGTAAATGATTTGTTGATAACTATACAGGTATTGGGTCGAACATTACATTTTCTTTTTCCCGTATTAGTCTGCCTGTCAATCAAAATAGGAGTCTCCTTTGAGCACTCGACGAGTTAGCAGCCCTTGAGAATGGTCCGTGGAGGCCTGAAACACGTGTTGGGTATCGTACTGGTGACAATTAGCGGAATTAACACTACATATTGATTTTGTATTTTGATTGTTATGGATTTCCGCAAAGTGACGCCTGATTCCATTACTTATCTGCCTGTCAAGGTCAACGAAGTACTCGTGTGTGAGAAGTGACTTTTGTAATTGTAGATTCACATATTTTGCCTCATGATGTTATGATAGGTAGAGATGTTTTTACTTAACCGGGATTGAGCTTGACTATTAGTAACAAAGTCATCCGCATCACTCGCGAGGTCCATGCTAAAGTTTGTTTATTACAGAATCTTGACACTTGTACTAGCTATGGCGTATTGATTTGATCGACTGTAAAGACGTTTCTCAATTACTGACAAGTGGAAAGATTCCTGTCTGTTCTAGTAATAATTCATCATCATTATGTTAGCCGAAGGACGTCCACTGGGCGGAGGCCTCCCCCGGGAATCTCCGCAGTGGTCGGCCCTCCTTGTGGGGGGCCTGCCCGCGCTGTGTCTTCCGGTGCGTGGTCCCCGGTCGGGAGCCTGTCTGATCCAGCGGCCGTCGGTGTTGGGAGCTGTGTGCTCCACCCACTGCCGTTTCGTTTTGGCAATTCTTTGGTTATAATCATAATATCTTTATTTGTGTAAATGTGGTGAATACAGGTGTTATTGTTTACATCATTTAAGTTTCACGCATTTGCCATATTGTACATGGTAAACAAATGTTGTACTTACTTACAAACTAGGTATATTGAACTCAAAATACTAACTTACTGATTTGTGACACAATTTTTATGTCGGCTGCTTTGTTTCGCATGCGGATTGCGACGTTTTTGTTCGGTCGCGCGGGAATGCTCCGGGCGTGGCCCTCTCCGTTGCTCTTTGGGTTGCCTTGAGCCTTCTTATGAGACCAATAGTAAGCGACCACGTGAAAGACTTTAGACTTGAAACACTGCGTTATTTGTGATGGGAAGATGTTGCGTAGCTTCCCGAACTATTCTAATTAATTGCTTCACTATAACCGAGAACCACGAGCGTAGGTTCTGGAAGACAGCTTCAGGTGAAATCCAAATCGCGCTAAATTGTACCATAGTTAGAAGTACAGTTAGCAGTCCGCTTCAATTGTTGATGGGTTGTAATAAAAGTTCTCCTCCAAAATTAATACCCTTGTCCAAAAATATGGTAAGGTTAACCTCTACGAACTTGGATGTGAGGCAAAATGCAGGATGGACTAGCTAGCTCATGCTGATAAGGTGCGTTATGGCAATACCAAAGTTAAAATTCGTCCATTTAAAACAGGAGACGTTGTTTTTGTCGGAAAGAACCCTAACAAATTGTGTTATTTGTTTTGTCTTCTATGTAATTATTCTGTTTGAGTGTGTACAATAAAGAGTATTCTATTCTATTCCAACAATAAACAAATGAAGTGAAAAGTTTTCAAATCCTTGTAAGATAATAGAGGTCTATGACAACTATAGATACAAGGAACAGCCAATAGCTGGTGGACGCGTTAAGTACCTACGTATGTTACGAAAAACTTGAATTTGACAGTTCTAGTCAGAAATAACAGTGTAGTTAATGCCGATGGTTGAGTTAAATTCTAACGTTTAAAATGATTATTGGAGTTCATTGTAAGACACATTTACGTGTTACATTATGAGTAATAAAGCTGGTTGATTTGAAATAAATTGTGTGACAAGGGAAATACCCTACTTCGAGTTCCTGAAACTTGAGCATTGAAAGCTCCGCGCTTTGTGCTTGTAGCAGTTGAGCACTGAAAGCAGCTCCGCGCTTTGTGCTTGTGGTGGTTGAGCATTGGAAGCTCCGCGCTTTGTGCTTGTGGCGGTTGAGCATTGAAAGCTCCGCGCTTTATGCTTGTGACAATTGACTATCGCAAGCTTCGTGCTTTGAGTTCGTGACGCTGCATTACGCACTAACCTATAATATTCTAGGGTGGAGAACAACATTTTTGAACTTGTAGCAAGACCTCTAAGGAGTATGTGGTAGTCATCGTAGATGCTTTTACGAAATTTTGTCAATTAATGTGTGTCAAAGATTTAACATCACGATCTGCTTGCGAAGCACTACGTAGCTTTGTCCACATATTTAGAACCCTGAAACGAATTATCTCTGATCAAGGTACATCTTTTACTGGTCAAGACTTTCAGGATTTATGCCGAGGTTGGGTCATTGAGTTCCACGAGGTTGCTTGTGGTGTTAGCCGAGCTAATGGTCAGGTGGAGCGAATGATGTCCACCTTAACAAATTGTTTTACAGTGGCCGAAACTTATAAAAATGAATCCTGGAAGTCTGTCTTAGGCGAAGTAAAACTCGTTTTGAATTGCACTGTAAGTAAGAGTATAGAGAAAAGCCCCTTACATGATAGCTAAAGTGTGTTCCAATGAGCGTTATATGGTGGAACCAGTATCTGGGGGACGGGCCCAATATGTGTGCCATGAACGACTACGTAAATATCCAGCTATTTTACCTGAATTATCAGAATGTCTAGATTCTGTAGAACCCATAATTGAATTGTTTTATTTAATTATGGAACAAATTGTATTGATTAATTTGGTATTCTAATTTGGTGTAATTAGTAATTTGGATTGAATTACTGTATTGAGTCATGATCATTGTTTGAGTTGAAACGATAATTACATTGTTTTGTTGAACGTAAACCTGTGTTGATAAAAGACTTATGTTCATTGCTGATTGATAAAATGTTTTATTTAAACTGAAAGCTACTACGCTTTATTGAAGGGTGGATTGAAAGCGTAATCGCTTTGTCCTGATGTCCTGCTGAAAGCCATCACGCTTTGCAGTAAGGTTGGGCTCATCTGTCGTGACCCAAGATTGATGCTGAAAGCTGCAACGTTTTGCAGCGTGTTTTAAGTGCTGCCTCTGAGCAATGATGGAAGCTGTAACGCTTTGCCGAGTAATTAAACTTTTGCTGAAAGCTTCAACGCTTTGCTGTGTGTTGCAGTTTATGTTGAAAGCTTCAACGCTTTGCTGTGTGTTGCAGTTTATGTTGAAAGCTTCAACGCTTTGCTGTGGGTTGCAGTTTATGCTGAAAGCTTCAACGCTTTGCTATGCTTTGCATTTTATGCTGAAAGTTTCAACGCTTTGCATTGTGTGAGTGGTACGCCCTCTAACTAATGATGAAAGCTTTTACGCTTTATGGTAAATGCTGAAGGCCTTTACGCTTTGCTTTGTGTAACATTGAAAGCCGCTTGTAACGCTTTATCTCCTTGCCAAACTGAAGAGCTGTAATTCATGTTGATTATGTCAGCGAGTAACAACGCGAGAGCGCGTTGGTTGTCAGAATGGCCGTGTCGGAGAAATTAAGTAAAAGGCCTATTTATTTACTAGTAACGCCATCTATTAGCGTTTGGAAAACACTACTCACTGAGTCAGTAGTTCGAGTCGAGGTTGTCTATGAACTGTCGCATGTGACGTTTTTGACGTCTGTCAGTTGTCTAAGTGACATTAGTGTGTTAGCGACACGACACAATTGGCATCCAGAGCTCGACTGCGCCGGGTGTGCGCACTGATTCTTTTAACCACGTGCATGATGGCGGACACCGACGATGTTTCGGAGTTAAATCCGTCAGAATCTCCGACATATATTTATTGTTTTAAAAAAAGACAGGCACTAGGGAATCTAATCCCTGTGTCACGGGGTACTTTACAAACATATAATAGACTGACACAAATTACATCCAGACTCAGAACAACTATTTATGGATCACACAGATAGTTCTCCTGCGCGGGACTCGAACCCGCGATACGAAGCGGCAAGGTAACTGTCTTAGACGCTGCGCCACACGTGCAGTCGAAAATTCATTTTGTACTATAATGTACAATGGGTGGTCTTATTGTCTGATGATATTTTTATTTATATTGACAATACTAAAACAAAGTTTTCATTGGGTAATACTTGTCAGTAAGCAATAATTTTAATCTGCAAATTTACTCCCTTACAATGTGTACGGTAAATTAATCTATTGTATTGTAAATGGAGTCCGCCAACACGAGTGGTTTGACCACGTTGAATCAATAAATTATTGGTTCCCACCCAGAATTTAATTCGATGTAATTTAATTAAGCACGAAGTACGAACTGGCGTGTCATTATACCCTAGTTAATTCTATAACCGGGTTGAATAAGACTTTAGTCATTAATAACGTTCATGTATAGAATAGCAAAAGGCATATAAACTAGTACTCTTGAATACAACCTGGTTGATAGGCATGAATAACGACCAATAATAATGACAACTTCCAAATTAGGTTAGCAATTAATGTGTCTAGAATATTCAACAAGGACGGAAAGTATAATTTGATATTGATTTTGAAATTACTCCTAAATCAACAGTTTTTTTTAAAGATTGGATAAAATGTTGATTTAGTGGTTCCCTGATATTTATAGGTTATATATATTTCTGTGTTAGGTAATTAATGTTCAATCTACAATTTTTTTTATTCTGAATTATAATTAGTTAAGAACTGTTATTATAGTATGTATGTTTACAACATATATTTACATACATTTTTTCATGATTTGGTCTTAAAACCAACATGTGGGTAAAATAATGACATCTAGTCTCAAAGAGGGTTCAGGCTGCTAAAAACTTTTTTTTTAATTTAATGTGAATACATTTCTACTAGTATTATAAACATTATTTTAGGATCTGTCAAATAAATAAAATTTTATTGAGTTAATTGAAAAGTGATCAGTTTACGAGAGCCATATATAGTTTTAAATATACACATTGTTTATTTGTCGTATAAAAGCCTCAGAACATGCAACCTATTAGGTACTAATATATCGTAGACCTGCAAAGTAATGTACACATTTTTGTAATGACAAATGTCTCCTAAAATCGAATTATACATGTAATTGCATGCTGCAACAATTAAAACAATTAATTTGGGTTAAATTAATTTAGTGTTTGGAATCATCCGGTTACTATCCGGCAAATGTGGAGATCTTTGGGCAGGCCTTTATCCACCAATGGGCATCTTTCGGCTGATATGATGATGATGACGATGATGAATCGTTATGAATCTAATAATGCCATAAATTCTGCCCCAATAGAAATTGTTCTATAGTAGATATAGATGTAAAAGACGTGAAATGAACAAAATGTATTTTAGAGGTAAATATATGGCTTATTGGAATTGTCCATTGGAATTGGCATTGAAATAGCCTACTACATATTTTTGGCGGTGTCGATTCGCACACCAATAAATTAACTTCGTGCGAATCGCCTACAGAAAAAATAATATTATTTAAAGAAGTTGATTCCCACGTTTCTTTCGAGTTCAATTCGTGCGAATCGTCCAATAAGCCAAATATAGGCCCAAATATTAAAATTTTATACATTTCTGTAAACCTTCTGGGCCAAAAATATTTTCCAAAGGACTCCAAAGGCTTTGCGAGAGCAAAGCCTGATCCAAATCTTATATAGACCAATCCAATAGGAGATGAATCCTGTAAAATTTACGTCTAGCCAGCTGAGTGAGTTTTATTGAAATATCCAGAATCTACCGGAGAACATATCATTACTTAGTGGCTTAACTACCTTCTCTAAAATATCCCGTGGCTCGTGTTTTCATTCCATGTTCACATAAATCTTTGTCATATCTACGAAGGACACAGGGTTTCGTAGGCACCAAACCGTCACAGATGCTATGTGATGGGACCCTTGCAATTAAGTAACTTTATGGAAGCTATGTCCTGACTTATTCGTATTAAGGATGAAACTTCGAATAATAGTAAAATCAATAATCCATGATGTATGAATTTGTTAATAGCTCTCAAGAAGCTACTAAAAGTAAATTATCCACAAACATGTATTATATCTAAAAGCATATGAATGCAGCAGTAATGTCTTCAGATCTTGTACCAATAGTTCAATATTTGTTAATACATATGTACATATAAATATGTATTATTTGTGCAGACGCCAGCACATCACACTACCCCAATCTGTCAAATTTCCCCAATTGAAAGTGAACCTTACGCTTTCGTGATAAAGTTGAAAATTTATAAAAGAAATTTGACAGATTGGGGTAGCTGGATGTGCTG
Source organism: Pseudoips prasinana (assembly GCA_951640165.1). Classification (NCBI taxonomy): domain Eukaryota; kingdom Metazoa; phylum Arthropoda; class Insecta; order Lepidoptera; family Nolidae; genus Pseudoips; species Pseudoips prasinana. The sequence goes on along the minus strand of OX621236.1, from coordinate 27,445,694 downwards.
GCGTCTGTACTTAATATGGCACTGTGCTTCTAGTGTTATTGTTAGCAAGATTAGATATTTAGCGTTTAAACACACCAATCAACAATAATAAAATATTGTATACAATTTTCTTATGCTAAACCATTGTGGATTTTAGCTAAGAATTAAAATCATTTGCACCTGCTTATCAACGCAGACACACGGCTTCAGTTAACGACTTTACACATTATTTAAACTACGATTAGTAAGTTCTGCTCAAGATTTATTTCAAGGGGCCGGATAAAGTTGGGAATCAATGATAGGTCAAACTTGTTCTTGACGGTTATTTGACCGAGTTTTATTCAACTAAGCGGGCAAAGTAGTAGAATAATTTAATTTAGGTACTTATAGGTGATCCCCTCTTCGTAGATATACAGAGGTTTAAGTAATTATTGTTTACTGATAACGTGCGTGTTTAGATATTAACGATATTTCTATTATTGGGTATGATTATCATAAATTAAATAAGTTACTTGACTTAGTTCGTTGCGATCCACGATTTTACAAATAAAATTAAATAAACTGCAAATGGCGTCGTCAACAGTAATGACATGTATTACATAAAAAAACAGAAAATAATAATAATAAGGAATCTAAAATATTATTTTATTTCAAACATAATTAATACCTAGGTAAGTAACGATACTATGCTCATAATTCTTATTAGTTACAGCACACGACGTACAGCAAGTAATAGCTTAAAAAAAACACAAAAATAATCGAAATAAATCAAGACACGCTTCGCTTTTTATCAGAAAATCTGTACCGCAAGCCTTGTCTTCAAGTTAGTATTTCGATCCAGATATACTTTTTAACTGCAGAATGTTACATAACAAATCTTTCATAATAATGTAGGTACTGCTTTCGTTCGCAGCGCAAGGTTTCAAAATAATGCCATAAGTACCTAGACCGACCAGGTAGGAAGCCTGTAGCACGTCACACCCTATAAATAGGGTTTCCATACGGGACGTATATACGGGACTGTCACCGTATGAAAGTATCACGTCCCGTATCGTTACTTGTCCCGTTCTTGTCCCGTTAATTAATATTTTAATATATAAGTACTAAAGGCTCGAAGCTAACTGCATGGAAACGCGCGGGGGCGCGGTTTTCCATTGATTTTTCAGTATACTAAACCGTTACTATTATTATTATTTTCAGTTTTTATTTGCCACTAATAACTCCCGTATCAGTCCTTAACAATAATGGCAATCCTACATATAAAATTAAAATAAGCTGTTATTTTTATCGTTTTCTAACGCCAACATTACCTATTTGTTTACATTTCGAAATCAATAAAAATATTCAACATTGATTTTACATGAATCAAATCTAATGTAGGTAGTATCATGGCCAAATATTATGTAAGTTTCAAGTTTTTGATAGTATTTTGAAGGTCAGATCTAAATAAACAATTTAGATTACATCGGCACGGTTGAATTGTTGATGATGACGCAAGGTGAACTTGGACCTCAATGGCAACATTGGTGGCAAAATATATCGATCGGAATGGTTGAGATATCACATTTCTTGGTCCAGTGGCAAGGTCGCTTGACCATACTTCTGCGGCAGTTCTGCTATAGCTTCGATTGTGTGGCGTGCGCGTGCGCGTTTATACTCAACTGGTATTCGTGCATACTGTGCGTGCACGCTGCATCCTACAGTACGGATGGCCTATCATTATAAGAGCATACTATTACAAACAATTAACAAGTGCAGTCATTAAGTTTGATGATGTGAACTCTATTGTTTCAGTGTTGTGGTTTCGAATTGCATACATGAATAAAGCGCAAACTAACTTTTTGAATGGGGTAAGTTGAGATATTTTTACAAAAATACTTCTTGATAGCTAACTAAATAAAATATTTTTCAACTCTTTAAATAAAGTTTTTTTTTTAAATAACATAAGAGTAATAATATTTTGACAAAATTTTAAATGATAAATAATAATCTACTATTATATTGTTGTGCAAAAAGGAGCCTTAATATTATCATTCATCATATTGCCACATACGTTAAAAATGACTTTTCGGACTATATTTATTGGGTAAACTATGTGTTTAGAATAATATAATATAAATTAAGTATTGTAACCAATAATATATTAAGGACCTTGTAAACCGACAGTTTAACCAATAAATATAGTACGAAGAGTCCTTTTTTGTTAAGTATAATGCAATTCAAAACATATTACAAATGATAAAACAAAAACATATGATGATACGTATATTTAATGATAAGATTTAAAACAGATACAAATAAGAATTTTAAAAAACATACTAATTACAAATGTTATTAGTATGACTTGATTACGTTTGGAGTTGGCTTTTGTTCTTTATTATTTTATTTCTTTTATTACATTTTACCTTTTTGATGATTATATAATATATCAAGTCCTACCTACCCCATTTTTTTAAGTAACACTATATTTTACAACGGTTCCTGACCTTTTTAAACTATTTGTGTCTTTAACAATCCCAAGATCATCATTTGATCTGAACCTGAATTTTAATAGCTGCCATTAAAATTAAGGTTTGTCATACTTAGAATCATCAATAGAATCAATAAAATTAGCGCACTAACATCAATCGGATGTTAGTGCGCTAATTTTTTAATTGGTGTATGCGGAAAAAACGTACAGCATTGCGAACCTGAGTCGGAGGTTTAATCTTCTTGGAAGTCAGTAAAATACAAAAAGTCATATAAAGGATGTTTAGGTACCATTTTTTTAACAATTGCTGGAAGAAAATACACTAAGAAAATATGAAAATATTAAATTTTATTTTTATAATATTACCCGCTATGCTAAGCGTACCTAAATCTAATCTCAAAAATAATATTAACGTTACCTAGTGATACTTGCAGGGTATTTTAGTTATGTAAATAACACAATAAACGTCATCTTGGACCCATAGCAGACATATAAAACTAATAATAATAAAAATCGTATAAAATCAAAGTACGTGTGTGGCGCATCGGTTAAGGTAGTCACCTTGTCACGTGTCATGTCCCGGGTTCGATTCCCGCGCTGCACAACTATGCAACGTACAGTAACGTCTATTATATGTTTGTAAAGGGCTAGCCCACGACACAGAGATTAATTAATTTAATTAGCGCGGTATTTGTCTTATAAAAAAATTACGAGTAAAATCCCACTAGTCTGCTGTGCCTTATAAAATGCTTCAGTAAGAAACGGGTTAACTAAAGTGTCTGTAATTATGAGTGACTTGAACTGCCTCTATTTTAAATAACCTAAATACAACGAGCTAGAAAATGTGACCTTTCATTCCTCTGCTGCTAAAGTGCTATGGTACAAGTGGGTTAATGGACCACTACTTATCCGATTATTTTTTGTTTGAATTTAATTTTACCGTAAACTATATGCCTGCTGCATGTTGCATGCCTACTTGCATGGTGCATGCCTGGTGCAAGCTGCATACCTGCTGCAGCGGCTAAGTGTATCATCGGTAAAAGTTTTTCGACCAAATGAAACGTCGAGGTAACAATAAAAACGAATTGATAATAGGTCAACTGATACAGTGGCAGACGTGACTTCGATGAAATTAAAAGCAACTAAACTATAAACGTTGAAAAGTTTTAGATGAAATGAAATACGGTCAAATATTTTTCGAACTTATAGGTAACCACTACTAGCGCAATATGTGACGTGAAAACATCCAAATTCGTACCTATATTTTTAAACAGTAAGATTCCTTGCAAACTGCAAAAACAAACATATTAGAATATGTTAGTTTGTTTGTATATCAGATATGATTCTAGATATTCATAAGTTTCATCTGGGACATGACGCAAAAGGGGGGCACCTGAGCCGCATACCCGCGTTCCCGGGGCTCGACTAATCAGGTCCCAAGAGAAGTCCGCGGCAGGTTAGGATTAGTCGGTGCGACTCCGACGTACTCAACTGCAGACACTTTTTGCGGGTGGCGTGCATGGCATTTCCCCTGCCTCTAAATAAAAGAAAGAAAAGGTTTTGTAAGTTTGAATCCCACCATATATTCCACATAACGACAAAATATAGGTAACCATTGTACGCAAATCTTATTTCGTAAGTAAATCTACGTAAACAGTCTGCATACAGAGTTTGAAGTACTTAGTCCCTACTTTGTTAGATCACGATGAGTTTTGAGTACTTGCGGTAGCATGTTGGGCCACGCTTGTCAATTGTTGCCAATGTTGTGTAATCTTGTGTAGCCAATCTTTGGCAAAATATCTGAACTTAGGTACATACATACATAGACTCACGCCTGTTTCCCAGAGGGGTAGGCAGAGACAACGAATTTCCATTTGTCACGATCTTTGCATACTTCTTTTGCCTCGATTACTGTCATTATATTCTTCATACATGCTCGCCGGTTTAGGGTACTTCTGACCTGCCCTTTCTTGAGAACATCTCCAATTTGGTCAGAGAATGTTCGACGTGGTCTTCCCCTTCCGGTTGTCCCATTCACACAGGCCAGGTATACTTCTTTTGTCAATCTTCTTTCATTCATGAACTTAGGTGATATAAAATAAATACACATAATCATATATAACGGTATCTAAACAATCATTATTATTATTATTTATTATGTAATTTTAATTTTATTATTATTTATTATGTAATAAAAAAAATGAAAAGCCATAATTAGTCGTGCGGCGGGTCTCGAACCAGCAACCAATCCGGGGTAGGCGCTCCGTATTAATGATACACACTGGCAGACCAAATTCAGGATTCACTTGCTAACATCCCTTTGAGTTTTCCGTCATCCAACACATAAGTCAGCCATGTTTCTAGTAAACAAAGCCGATGCCTTTGCCAGTTCCATACAATAGAATAACCTAAGCTACGGTGAAATGGTGTATGAGCATATTGAGCTAAATTATCATTTCTCCTTGCTGGATTTCGGTTGCGGCGGCCTAAATCTCAACAAAAATTTGACGAACTATTTGTGGCGCAGTCGCTGTGCCGGTGGGTAGGAGCCGGTTATCCAGGAGGACAAGTAATTGTCCTCACAGGGTACGAATACCACGTCACTTGCAACATCATGAAGCAGCATATACGCCAAGAGAAGACCACCGCAGGTCAGGTTTAGGCAATGCGAACCGGATACCCATCCGTAGTCACCTTTTACGGGTGGCATGCTTAGGAATTCCTCCTGCCTCATCAAAAACAAAAAGAAAAGGTTAATTTAACAAATTATTGTGATGCAACTAGATGCAATATAAATATAATTGCGGCTGCTAAAACCATCCAGAACAATTTCTGAAATCTGAACCTAGTTAACTGCGGTTGAGCACGTTATCGAAATATCGATTATAATTACCATTCAGAGAAACTTATTTGGACACTATTATAATTGCCTCAAGCCCTGTATTTAGTGCTAGAATGAAAATAAAAACTTCAGACTACGCAAATTAGTTTTCATTAATATAACTTAAGTGTTTATTTATATTACCAATAAAAGCAATCCAATTTAAAATATAATTAAAGTAGGTTGGTAAGCCTAGTTGCGTAACGTCTCTACATTTAAAACCCACTGGCAAGTACCTTTAAGTTTGACACATACCGACCTGGTTGTTATCGTAGGAAGGTAATAACTCATAACTTTCTTATGTGGGTATGATCATATACATATTTCATAACACTGGGAAAACTTAAACCTTCGACTATAAGGATCATTTTACAATAAAATGTGCCGTGTGCGTTACGTCTATATCTAAATTAGTTATTAACACGTTCAAATCTTGTTAATTATAACTATAATTAGAAAGTACACGAAGTGGCCAGGCGACTCTCTTAACTGCTGCACCGCACGTACAGTATTAAGGTGAACGAGCCGTCTCACAAATTTTAATTCCCAGTAACTACTGGGAATTAAAATTTGTGAGACGGCTCAATGAATTTGTTATGACGCCCAGAAAATGTGCAAAATAAACTATCGTTCACCTTAATACTGTACGTGCGGTGCAGCAGTTAAGAGAGTCGCCTGGCCACTTCGTGTACTTTCGATTCTTGCGAAGAATAACTGTGTGTGTGACCCATAAACAGTTGTTTTTAGTCTAGATGTATTTTGTGTCCGTCAGTTATGTTTGTGAAGTATGATGTATAGTTATGATAGTGGAAGACGTCTTTAAAAAAATAAAATATAACATTCTTAAGCATAAATACGGCGGAGGAGGTCCAAGTTTGCATTTATAAAGACTTCCACCACTATTTATATGAAACAATATTGCTTCACTAATCTACTTTAAAATCTAACTACCACTTAAAAATTCGATTGTCGTGTGAAATTTCATTTTCCCACGACGCTACGCTATGATGATGCCCTCTGGCATCCAGTCGATAGATTAAGAAATAAGGCTCGCCCATAAAATAAATGCCTACTTGAATCTAAAATAGCCTCAATGTCCTTGCCATTTTACTTGAGATGGCCGACTGGCAGTTGCTACAAGACCCTAGTTCTACTTCATGTCAAAAAAGACCTTTCACAATTACACTGTGGAGATTTTGGGGAGGACTTTCTTCAGCTGTGGACGTCTTTTGGCAATTTATTTCTTTTGTTATTTTTTGTTTATTAGGTTAACCAACAATTGCTTACACATTAAATTTGAGTTTGGTATATCTTAACTTACACAATACATTTTCTTGTGTAGCAACCAGTTACAGGTTAACACCAAATTAAAGATTGGCGGGTATAAATTACATTAATTAAAAATAAAATTATAAATTCTCTAACTTAAAAATAAAAGTGAAATTAAATTGTGACTGAATGACATAATATTAAAGTAAGAATTTAAACAAAACATTATTAACAATTTATAAAATTTGGTAAGATTCAAATTAAGTACATAATAATAAAATAATATAAATTGCATTGCATTAAATAATACTATGAATTAATTACAACATACAAAAATATATATAACAAATCGCTTTACGTGTCATGGCTATAATGGTGCACGGAAACAATACTTATATATATAAAGGTGATGATGATGACTTTAAAGATCAGAAGAATTATAAGAATATGTAGTATCGTTATACAGTTTCCACTTAAACAACTTATTAATTAAACCTAAGACCCAAAATACAATTTCTTCTTCACAATTTGTTTCAGATGTAAATAATAAAAGGAGACAGGTCTACATGTCGAATACCTATGTTTTATACCCCAGGGGCAGATGAACAGTTTTGTCGGCGAATCGTTCGCCGTTGAAATGTTCTATCGGTGAAATAATGAAATATGAATCGTTGTGTCGGCGAAACGATCGTCATCGAAACCTCCTATCGGTGAAAAAATTACAAGGGAATCGTTCTGTCGGTGAACCGTTCAGCGGCGAAACATTTCAGAATCTTTTAATTTTTGGACGGACCAAGACGGTTTTAAATATTTGTACCTATACAAAAATATTTAAATTAAAACTTGTTCTGCATATACCAAGTGATATTATAGTAACTGAAACTTGTTGCACCTTGTATGTCTTATGTGCAATCACAAAAGTAACAGACACATTTAGAAGAGTGTGAATGAAAGAGATTCCTAAAGAAAAGTGGACTAACTGCTTCAATAAATTAAAAAAAACAACCGTGCTTGAAAAGAAATTGTAACTATTTCCAAACATATCACATGTTTCTAATTTATATAGGCTTTTTTCTAAAGGCTTTCTGTGCACAAAGTAATGCCACGGTGCAATAGGTTTCTTGATCATAAACTTCCAGTAGGTACAACAGTAAAATATTCAAGTAATGGAATCAGGCGTTACTTTGCGGAAATCCATAACAATCAAAATACAAAATCAATATTTAGTGTTAATTCCGCTAATTGTCAGTTTAATCATGCTGGGATGCAATTTGCACCGCCCTCCCGCCCGCAAAAATGTGCACATGCAAGAAGGACAATATAAAAAGCAAATTACATGCGCCAGTACGATACCCAACAAGTGTTTCGGTCCTCCACGGACCATTCTCAAGGGCTGCTAACTCGTCGAGTGCTCGAAGGAGACTAAAAGCCAACGAGGCGAGCGCTCTTTTATATACTACCAACCGCATGGACAATTATTTCTAACTACCCCCAAATATTCGTAGTAAAGGAGATGAAACTAAATTTGTTTGGTCATTCAACAATGCAAAACTATTACTGCTATGTTTTAATATTTCTAATTGTTCCAACACACATAACCGGAAACTTTTATCACAACTATGTAAAATATTATACGTATTATTGTCGCCCAAGGAATGGCCAGTTTCAATTAAATGTTTGGCGTAATGAGATTTATCAGGATGGCCATTCCTATAAGCAGCTACATGCTCTTTATACCGTATTTCAAAATTTCGGCCTGACTGACCTATATACTATACCGCGTCACAATCATCGCAGACCAACCTATACACGCCGGATTTCTTGCAATTTTCCAAATTATCTTTTCCATTACAAAGACGTCGTATAGTTTGGTCCGTCCGAAATGCAACGTGAATATTATTTTTACGCAGTAAATTGGCAATTCTATCTGAAATTGGTCCCATATAGGTCAGACTACCAACATATTTGTTAATACGGTCAGGGGGGCATGCATACAGTAAAGAGCGAACCCTACATCTCTGATTATTTTTAATCAAATTATCAATAATAGATTTTGGATAACCGTTTGATAACGCGATTTCATAAAGAATATTAAGTTCTTTTATGTAATTCTCATTAGACACGGGGACCGACATTATCCAGCTTCATCATGTCACCCCAATCAACATAAACTAGCTGCCTTCCGCAGCTATGTTCATAGGTTAATGTCAATTGCATCCCAGCATGATTAAACTGACAATTAGCGGAATTAACACTAAATATTGATTTTGTATTTTGATCGTAAAATATTCAATTTATTATGCGTAGAGTACTCATGTAAAAAGTATTGTTTTATTTTATATCCAAACTCTAGCTCATAAATTGTCTCGAATGAGAAATTAAAGCCATTAAGCATTCATGAACGGTAAATAAGTACGCATTTCAAAAGATTTTTTTAGCTTCTGAATCAGAGCCACTTGTTTAATTTAAATACATTCAACGTTGGGTTTCCTATAGAAATGTTCAGCTTTGTATAAAAATCCCGGCTAAGCGTTAATTCTATTTCATTTATTTAGATTTTCCTGATAACTTGAAGTTTTCAATTATAGTCGATATATTACAAATTACCTTTAAAGCACAGATCCTACTAATATTAGAAAGGCGAAATTTTATGAGTGTGTATGTTTGTTACTTCTTCACATCTAAACGGCAGGAGCGATTTCAATAAAACTTGGCATGGAGTTAGCTGACATCCTGGATTAACACATAGGCTATAATTTATAAAGTTTAATGCGGGTAAAACAGCGGGGCACAGCTAGTAGTTCTATATTTTTTGTCTGTACATATCGTAGCTTTTCTGTATTGCCGCTCACCAGCCCGTGCGCTGATGTGGTTAAGCATATTAAGTAAGGATTGATGATTGAGTAGTGTGATTGATTTATTTTTAAACGTATTATTGACCTGTTGTAAATAATGTCAAAATTAAATATGTTTTTTTTACGTTAATCGGATTCATATAGTAAAAACACTATTTTGTTTTTAAATATGCTAGGCAGCCTTTGGGGACTGCTGATAGAAGTGAAAACTATTTTTACTCTTCTAATCTAAATAATCTACAGTATAATAGTTGACAATTCAATTCTTCGAATATACATATATTATGTATACTAATAACGCACGGAGGTATATCTTTGTACACATATATACATATAGCTCATGGGAAGCATGCGGTGACGAAGACGTGAGTTAAACGCTTTTTGTTCACCCACAAAGTACACATATATACACGGTATACATATAGCTCAAAGGAAAGCGTTCAGTGAAGATGACGTGAATTCCATTTTTTTGTTCACCCAAAAAGTGCTTAACGCACCTAGAAAGGTTTTACTTCAAAAATTATATATAAGGGCCTTCACTTAACAAAATATAGCATAGCTTAGTTTACTATTGCAGTATGTTCCTACATTTCATTTTAATTCTCTCGTAAATTGTAGGCAGGTACACGCAAAAAGCGAGCCTCAATCTGGCACAATGCCACAGAAGCCCTGCAGCTGCTCATTAAGCGATGCTAGTCTCAAGATTCATTAAATATGTCCTGTTACGAAGCTAGACGTGCTTCACTGGTAATAGGTAGATTACTACATTTATGTAAAGGCGAATAAATGAAAAGACAACCGGTCAGTTTAACGTATGAAAGTATATTATTAAAATAAATGATCTTATGAGCTAGGTACAAATACAATAATTAGGTTGCACGCGTACACCATATACGGAAAGTTCAATATACACTTAGTCATACATCACATCATCCCCTGATTTTGAGAAAAAAAAATAATGGCATTACAATAACATTTTTTTTTTCTTAAAATTAATACACGCATACATATTGCATCATCACTCTAACAACTAGTTTCTGAGTACATAAAGACCTAAAGATATTTGATACTCTATTTATATAATAACACATTGTCTTAATCTTAGCATGAATAACATAGCAACTTTAAACATAATAATAGATATGCATAACTACTTATAAATGTACACTCTTCACAATAATATTATAACTCGTTACATATAAAATGGAATAGTTCTGTTTTTGTGAACAACATTTTCCTTTCCCTTTTGCATTATTTTAACATTTACGCCTAATTCTTCTATAACCGTAAAAGGACCTAAATATACTTGATCTAATTTTTCCCTATTTTCATTTCTTAAAAGTAACAAATCTCCAGTATTATAGTTAACTGAATTACATTGTCTGTCATATTTTGTTTTTCTACAAATTTTGGATTGAATTAAATTATTTCGTGCATCTTCACATGATTTTTGTAGTCTAAATTTTAATTCTTTGGGATAGTCATCAAAATTATATACTGGGTCTACATTTTTCAAAAGGTTGTTTGGAATGTTACATAATTTGCCAAAAACAAGTTCGAAGGGTGTATATCTAGTTTCAGAATGCACTGTTGTGTTGTACGAAAAACACCAATATTGTAACCAGTTGCTCCACATATGAGCCTGGTTATCTGTTTGTATCCTTAAGAAAGCTCCCAAGGCCTTGTGAGAATTTTCTAAAGAACCAATCGACTCATGGTGATATGCTGTTGACTGAATACAGTTAATACCCAATAATTGACATGTATCTTTCATGGTTGATGAGATGAATTCACTACCTCTGTCTGTCGCGATTTCGCGTGGAATACCGTAACGCAGTATAAAATTGTCAACAAAAGCTCGGGCAACTGTTTGAGTTTCTTTATTTATTAACGGGTAAGCTTCTACATATTTTGTAAGTTCACATTGAAGAGTCAATATGTAACAATAGTCATTACAATCTTTACTAAGCGGTCCAACCAAATCCAAATATATTTTATCGAATGCTGACGTCGCTGTTGTAGTTATACACATTGGCTCTCGGGTGTGCTTATGGAACTTTTGTTTTTGACACTGTTCGCACTTTCTAACAAAATTAGCTATGTCACGGTCCATTCCTGTCCAGTAATAAAGTCTTTTAATGTTATTAGTCATCCTTCGAATACCAGCATGGCCACTGCTGGGTAAAATATGGTAATCATTCAAAATAACTTTACGATCGTCTTTATTTTCTACTCTACTCACTCCTTTAATAATACATAATCGTGGACCTTCCCACTTTTTCATTTTCGTAATAATACGTGCTAACTCGGTAATTATTTCTTTATTGTCATTATTTCTAATTATGCATAATTCTTTTATATCATTTTGTTTACATATCTGCTCTAACTCTCTCACGAACAAATCTCGTTTGAAACATGATCGAGAGCTTCGATTTACCGATATTAATGACAATGACGGTGAATATATTAGGTACCTATTTCTACTATAACAATTATCGGTTTGTTTATTATGTATGTGTAAACATTTTTCATCAAAGTTTAACTCTGTAAAATGATATGGTTTTTTAAAAATTTCCGCTACTCTTGGTTGATCAGACCGATCATTGCCGGAACTCTTATCAGTCAATACATTTTCATTTTTCTCTTCTTCCATTCTTCTATATTGCGCTCTAGTCATGACCCCTATCACACACTCATACATGCTCTTCAACTCTTCACTCGTCAATTCAATCCTAGATAGTGCATCTGCAGCTGCATTATCTTTTCCTTTCATATATTCTACTACAAAATCATATTCCTCCAGACATAATCGAAACTTTGTTAACCTACTGGAAGGGTCGCGCATGTTAAATAAATATATCAGCGGTTTATGATCCGTGATAACCCTAAACCGGCGTCCATATAAATAAGGGCGAAAGTACTTAACAGCCCAAACTATCGCCAAAAGCTCTTTCTCAATTATCGGATAGTTACGCTCCGCTTTGTTTAGTGGGCGACTAGCATATGCTATCGGGTTTTTGTCTCCATTTGCTAGCACACACCCAATCGAAAACCCCGATGAATCGGTATTCAAAATAAATTCATTTTCCTTTGAAAAATTTGGATATTGTAATAATGGAGGACTAATTAACGCTTTTTTCAATGTCTCGAACGCATGTAAACATTCCTTACTCCAATTAAATTCTATATATTTTTTTGTCAAGTTCGTTAAAGGTAATGTAATTTTAGCAAAATTCGGAATAAATTTCCGATAATAATTTGCAAATGCAACGAATCTACGGACCTCGTCTGCATTTTTCGGAATCGGATAATTTTGTAAAACTTTAACTTTATTTTCATCTGGCTTTATACCCTCTGGTGTTACCACGTGACCTAAATACAAAAGTTCCTTCTTCAAAAATGTACACTTTAATGGATTTAACTTCAAATTTACGTCTCGAAGCCTTGTAAAAACGTCAATTAGGTTTTTATTATGTGTTTGCAAATTTCTACCCATTATTATTATGTCATCTAAATAAACAATGCACTTTTCGTAATTTAAACCCGATAGTGCTACAGTCATCGCTCTAGTAAACGCACTCGGACTTAATTTTAAGCCCATAGGAAGGCGTTTCATTTGATATACCTTGTCAGCTAAAAATGCAGTGTATTTACGACTCTCTGGGTCTAATTTAATTTGGTAATAGCCTTGATTAAGGTCTAAATGGCTGAAATACATAGCCCCTGACAAAGAATCCAAAATTTCGGTTATGTTTGGTAGTGGAAAATTATCATTTTGTATGCACTCATTCAATCCCCTATAATCAATCACAACACGCCACTTTTTTTCACCCCTAGCATCAGTCTTTTTCGGAACAATCAGTAAAGGGCTCGACCATTCAGACGTCGACTCCTCTATAATGTCATTTTCCAACATTTGTTTTATTTGTTTATTTATTTCTGCTTTTTGAGAATGTGGAAGACGATAAGGTTTTTTATAAACGGGACTAATATTTTCTTTTAAATGAATTTTTTGTTCATACAAGTTTGTTGTATTTAATTTGTCCCCGGGTAAATGAAAAATATCCGCAAATTTTGCACAAATATTTGCTATAGAAGTCTCCTCTTCTTTAATCAAATAATTAAGATTAAGCAAAGAAAACAAAGATTTTACCCTATCCGCGTTATTTACTATTCTATTAAACGAATAACAATGATATTCTTTTAAATCACGAATTTCTGGTGTAAAACAACGTAAATTAACATCAGTTTCCCGTGTGTTCATAATACGCATGGTCACCCTACCGTTTTTACTCTTACATATCGAATTAGCTAAAAATACACCTTCGCAAATCTCATTTGAAATTACTACACAATCACCTGTCCTATTAGTTGGAATATCTACTTGAATTTCACATCGCGCGGGCAACTTTATACATGCGTTATCATTTGTATTTCCTATCGAATATAACTGTACAGGTAAAATAATCGGAATTCCCTCACTATTTTGTAACGTTAATGTTTGATTTTCAAAATTAATTATAGAATTAAATTTTGATAGAAAATCTTGTCCTATAATTCCGTCTACATTTAATGGCAAATCGTTAAAAATGTAGAAGTCATGTGTAAATGATTCATTATTTTCGTTACGTAATATCAACTCTATGCACCCAGTAGATGTAATTTGACCACCAATACCATTTATGTGTGTCGTCTTAGGGCGAATAAACTCGCTCGATGCGTGAATCACGCTTTGTTTCACAGCAGACAATGATGCTCCGGTATCAATGAGCCATGTACACATATAGTCATCGATATACAGATGTATAGAGTTCATATTCCGATAAGTTAATATGTAATTAGTCGCGAAAAAACTGAAACTTTTCGGTTTCCTCCGATTTAGAACTATCTTGCGATTCATGTGTCACATTGACATGATGTTTTTTCGAATTGAAATTTTGCTGGCTATTATATCCACGGGACCTACTACGGCCTGAAAAATTACCACGACCCCGACCGCTACTACGATAATACGACGAATCGTAAAATGCCCTATTATTATTTATGTTGTTCCTGAAAAATGGTTTTCCGCGAAACGGTGTAGTGGTACCGCGCCTCGAAACACTCTGCCCTCGGTATCCATTATTTGGGTAACCCCTATTATTATTAAACATCCTACCTCGAGCTGAAAATATCTGTCCTGATGTGGAAGGTTCGTGACGGTGCAAAGGAGGAAGCGCCGAATGCGAACCAACAAGAACCGCTGCGGCAACGCTCCTACGGAGCCCAACACGAGTCTGCGTGCCGCCAAGCCGAATACACCGGTGTATATCTCCCGCCTGCACTACACCACGAAGGCGGAGGACATCGTGGAGTACGTGCGCCAGAAGATCAAGTACACGCCGAGGGTGCAGTTACTGGAGTCGCGCCGGAACGTCAACTTTAAGGCGTTCGTGGTGCGAGTACCGAATTGCTTTCTGCCCCGCGTCATGGATGAGGACTTTTGGCCGCAGGACGTGGTGTTCCGTCGCTTCCGCGGACAAGTGCCACAGGACAGCACAAAGACAATAAGTGCAAAGTGAAGTGTTACTAACATAGTCTTAAGCCCTATATACTAACACTTTTTGTATATATTTTATATATGTTAGTCTGTAAGGTATATATCTATGGGCCATTAGATGCCTGATAATAAATGATTATTATTATTATTATATTTACCTCCTCATCTTTAGCACCTTGTATAGCTTCCTTTAATGAACTATAATTACGCGCAGCAATGACAGTACTAAGCCGCTCATTTCGCAACCCGTCGGCAAATTTTTGAATAGCCTGTTTTTCATTTAAGGGTTTTAATATCTTGTATGCTTCAGATTTGCCCTCGGCTTGTGAAATTGTTAGATCCACAAACAGTTGCTCTAAGTCTTTCCCATACTGATCTATAGACCTACCACCTTGATAAGCGGTATGCAACTTTTTTTGTAACGCGGTGTCCGATTTTTTTGTTAAAAGATGTGTTTTCATTTCAGCAACCATTTCGTCAACAGAACCATATGAATCTGCCAAACGCAATTTTGCACTATGTGATAGCCTAGTTTTTAAAACATATTTTATGAGAAGTGACGCATCCGTATCTAAAATCATAGTAGAATATAATTCTATTGCGTCAATTAATTGTAAAGTAACTTTTTCGGTGTCGTCCATTATTGGTAATAGACTAACCGCCACTCTCAAATCAAAATTGGGTTTGGTAGTCATGGTTTCGCTGCTATTTCTCATTTATCATTAAACTTTCTATATCAGCATAAATCGAGTCTATCTTATTTGACAAGTGTAAATCAACATCACTTAACGATATTTCGGCTTTTTCTACCTTATTAACATATATGTCAAATATTTCGGTATACTTCTTATAAATCTTTACTGCTTTTTGAAATTGTTTATTCGCAGCTTCACTATTCTGTCGCCGATGCGATCCAATTTTAATTAAATAAGTTCTTATATCTACCAACTGCACATATATATTTTGTAATTCTAACATTAGCTCTATATATTGAAAAACAGTAAAACATATTATAAAACAAAATATTACGTTTTGTAAAAACAATAACCATAACGGAAAGTATCCTAAATACTTAAAGATAATTAATATAAAGTTCACTTACAGAATTTATTTGTCACCATTTGCACTTATTCGACACTTGTCCAAAGGGAAATGTCCACTTGGTAAAGAAGGTTTGGCCAAGTAATGCCCAAGATAGAAACAAATGGTAGGCATTAGGGTTGACATCGTAGATAACGAAATAACTATTATTTTGCACCTAGAACTTAGTGGATCATCAGAAACTGTAAATGGAAATCAATGGTAAAAAAATATGCATAATTATAGTTTTCAGGTTTTTATTCATTTTCATTTAAATAAGTTATAAGTACATCGTCTAGGAATTGGGCTGGGGCATTTATATTTGACTGATACCTCGCCCAGCCAAAGACCACACAATTGTCATCACGTGGGCACAACACCCTACCGTCCTCCGCCCAGATATGCAATTACAGCAATATTGTCGTATGGACTCTAAACCAGATTCGTTAGTATTAACAATAATATATACGAAATACATTTTTCGCCTGATATGTCGGCTTTTAATTCGTCCTCTAACCAAAATCCTATTACTGGCCGAAGGAAATCCATCTAGAATTCTATTATTCATTTCTAGGCATAGTTCAATACTATAAGAACCTTGCGCTCTTATATGTTCTCCATAATAAGAGCGTGCCTGTTTTAATTGGTAAGTCCCACATGCAAATAATATTAAATCACTGTAAGTGAGTTGGGGAAACTCAGTTATATTATCTGTGTTTACATTTATATTCACGAATTGTGTACGCCTTCGATTTAAATGATTACCTTCTAAAATCAGCAAGATCATTGTTAAGTATCATATAAAATCAGACGTAGAGTTCGTGCCGGGGTTGTCGTGAAAAGCGGGAACGGAATCCATGTTAAGGCCTTGGTCATCAAGTTGATTACTCAAGTCAAAAGGAAAACAAACACACAAACGAAAACGAAAAAAAACAGAGGTTTGAATGTACCAGAATGTACCAAGATTTTCAGTTTGACAGCTAGCTGTCACTTTTTCATATTAATACTTTTGGTGTTGCAACCACGAAAATAGCACACAAAAAGTAATCGATAATCAGTTGATTGGTTCGTTGTACCTACTTCCAGAATAGCAGGTAAGTAGCGTTCGATACTCAAATGTGTTTCACCACACGCCTTTCAGACTTTTTTAATACCCTTGCTATTTAAAGTGTTATTTGCATTAATGGTCAAAACCATATAAAATCAAAATAGCGCGCTGTGTTCATTGCGTCATGTCAGCCGAACGACGTCTTATACTGGACAGAGGCCACCCTAAAAGATCCATAGTGAAGTTGTGTCCATCATTTGGAGGGATATGCCTTAATCACCACGCTTGTCAGACAACTTGGTAATCGCAGTATTATGGTCATAGTACACAGAGAGACTCTGCTGCCCGTACTCTGAGAGTAAGTGTATTCCCTCGGGACGACTTCTATGCCGATCACGGGATGATATGGAGGATATTCTTTGCCGTCAGCCACATAGCAGTATTTATTGCATGTACGACGCAAATTGCGCCTTGACAGTCATGATTGGCAGAATCACTCGAATGACGTGATTAGTAAAGCATTTTGGTTAAATATCCGGCTTAATTTCGATTTGTAACAGGGAATTAAAAAAAACCATTAGATGACACTACCAACTTGTTAGTATTTACAATTAACCTTCATAAATAATTTTAAATAACATCGCGTCCTATATGATTGATGATATTAAATCAACAATAAAATCAATCAATCAATGATATTTATATTAACATCAATGTTAAATCGATTTTGTGCGATTATAATAATTGTGAATATAAATAAAAATAAAGCTGGTAACACTCAAATATATATTTTAACGAGATTATAGTAATGGAATCGTTTAGCGACCTATTAAAATACTAAAATATTCCCAACTTTATGGGATAAATGAATATTATGAAAAATTATAAGAAATTACAACTTATTTTTTAAGTGAAACCAATTTGTTGGGCACTCTTTGGCCAAATCTGGGCATTTCCTTTTCTCCACATCGTTAGTTATTAGCCGGGTCCGCCGTCGCTTGCCTTTCGATCTTCTTGGTAAGGCATTTATGTACTTTTTTCCATAAGTTGTACGCCAAGAAAATAGCACACATTACAATAACTGCAACCATCATATATCGCATTTCCATAGAGTAATCGCTCTCAGACATACTGGATTTCGCTTTATTTCCTTGTCCCTGTTGGGCAATTATTACCTCCTCTTTGAATTCCTTGGATACTTGACTGCCCATTATAATTTTTAATTATTATATCCTGAAAAACTGAAACACTAAAGATCCTGGCATGGTCGCCATACGAAGCTAGACGTGCTTCACTGGTAATAGGTAGATTACTACATTTATGTAAAGGCGAATAAATGAAAAGACAACCGGTCAGTTTAACGTATGAAAGTATATTATTAAAATAAATGATCTTATGAGCTAGGTACAAATACAATAATTAGGTTGCACGCGTACACCATATACGGAAAGTTCAATATACACTTAGTCATACATCACACTGTCTCGTTTAACGTTGACTACGTAACTTGTGAAATAAACTGGCAATGTCGAAAAGAATAATTTAAAGTGTGCAGATATGTAGGTACCTAGATGTTTCCACTGGATTATACGGCATCAGATTGAGCATATTGGCTTATAGATGCAAACATCACAAAAAAAGGTTCACGTGAAAATTTACGACGGCGATGTCAATTGTAACGCATAAATCATTAATAAAAACTTTGTCATTATCCGACTCCAAAAAAAATAAGGTTATCGGTGTTTTTTGTATATATTTCTGTACATATGTTAAGCGATTTCTCCTTTGATTATGAACCGATTTTGATACCCCTAGGACGTTGTTCCTTGTTGTCTTGAGAACATCTAATACATCCGTTGCAGGTAGTCAAAAGCCTAAACCTAACGGTTTTCGATATTAGATGACAGTCGTTCGATTAATTCTGTTAGCTAGTCGTACACGTTAGATAAGGAGCCAACCCCACGAATAAGGCAACGAAGAAGAACAAGAATGAATACCTCAGTGAAAAAGCTTTTTAACGACATACAATATATATACTGATAAGTAAAATTAGGCTTTTTGGGTAGGTAGTATGAGTTGTTGGAATTGGTATGAGGCACCTACTTCAGGAACTCACTACATCCGTGGTAGTAGAGAACATCAGATCAACTCGTAGAAGATTCGATTACAAAATCCGGTTTACGACCCATGTTCCAATTCAAGGGCGGATTGAGCTGCATAACTACAACCTTATATAGGTTAAATATTATGCAGATTAAGCCGCCTTTTAGTGTTAGTTAGATAGTTAGCTTGACTGCTGAGCCAGGGGTCGTGGGTTCGATCCCAACCTAGGACAAATCTTTGTATGATGAGCAAGATTATTAATTCTGTGGCTGAGTGTAATTTATCTACAATATGTATTTATTTAGAAATATATAAGTATTTTTATCAATTGTCTCTTTACCAATTCGACAAATTGCGGCATCGCCGTAAATTTGCATTCGTATCGATGAAATGCCTCTTCAGTGCCTCTAGCACGAGTTCCTGCAGTTAACTTACTCGATCACACGTACAGTTTCGTCCCATACATTGAGCACCAGAGTTTTAGTTCTTAATAGTTTCCGTGAGAGGCGCTGGTGCTCAATGTATGGGAGGAAACTGTACGTGTGATCGAGTAAGTAAACTGCAGGAACTCGTGCTAGAGGCACAGACCCTCAATCGGACGAGCTGTCCGCGTTTTCTCCTGTCGACGTACCCTATCATGCTTATCCCCGTCATTAACCGCTCATAGTTGGGGTTCTAACCTCAAAAAGTATAAAGTTTAGCATTTTTTAATTTTTGTTTTTCAATAAGATTGTTTCATGCAGTGATCGAACCCGCGACCATCGGGTGCCAGGGCACAGAAGTGGGAGGAATATGCAAAGCTGTTTGTCTCATAAATAACATCGTGACCAGAGTATAAATACATAATACATTATACTCGATAGGATATCCTAAAACTGCGAGATTAACTAACACACGCATCAGTTTAAAGGCCGGTTTTTATACGAAATCGCATGAATATTTAATTAAAAATTACCTAGTTTTTAACACGACATAAAAAGACTTGGTTTTTGTTGGTGACAGGCTCTTTGATTCGCCGATATAAAAGGAAGTGTTATAAGTTTGAAGGCCACATATGGGGGTCATTATAGCTCGCAATCGGGTGGACTCAATTTCAATGTGGTATTTTTATGAAACAGTTAATCTTTCAAGACACCACGCGGTATCCGATCTCATGTGCGTTGACCGCTCCGCCACTGCACCGTGGTTATCAGCCCCGAATTTTTACAATCCATTCGATACTACACTAACTTTGCATAATCCATTCAGTAGAAAGCGATTTTTTTTCTATGAATAACCTAATAACCTCAAATCATAGTTTTTATAATTATTTTATTTACTTTTAGCATTTTAATTATATGAACCTGAAATTATTACATATTATTATTTAATATAACATTTTATTATTTTTACTTAACAAGATTTTAGAAAGAAAAAATGAAATTTATGTTATCAGCAAAATGCACAGTCTTCTCGTTTCCAGGTATTGGAGCACTTAACACGTCGTAAAGCCGTCGGTCTTGCACCCGCCCTTTCTTCGGCCTTGTCCGCTTACCTGTACTATCATAGCACTGCCTAATTTTCAAGAAATAGAGGGTACACGTGACGCGCACACACACAGTGGGTACCCAAGTGTCAGAGTTGTTTAAGCCGTCCAGTAGGCCTTTGGGCATGTAGCACATGGCTTAACGACTGCTGCCTAATGACTACAACCGGGACCAGCAGCTTGACGTGCCCTCCGAAGGACGGAGACGATCAGAAATTAAACCACTGTGGTGGTCACCCATCTATGGACTGACCGCGAGCCTAGTTGCTTAACCTCGCTGATCGTTTACGGACCGGTTAGAACATCTAGCTATGAGCACCTCAACTTACCATCCATTGAGACTGGCCAAGGTTGAAGTTGACCACGAAAGAGGACATTAATAAACTTATTTCACATTGCTTACAAAGTTGTTTACAGAAAAATGTCCAGTTACGTCTAAATGTAGTGCATTCTTTTGTTTTAATCAGACTTCGGCCAATGTGCTGTTGTATTTAGTTTCTAGTATGACAACTCGGTTTTGCAACTATTAAACCCGTTTGAATATACACTGCTAAATGCTCACACACAGTT
The DNA here is from genome assembly GCA_951640165.1 of Pseudoips prasinana. Classification (NCBI taxonomy): domain Eukaryota; kingdom Metazoa; phylum Arthropoda; class Insecta; order Lepidoptera; family Nolidae; genus Pseudoips; species Pseudoips prasinana. The sequence continues at coordinate 27,424,375 of OX621236.1, read as the reverse complement.
TTGTAACTGCTTTCATACAACACGCGATGTTCGCAGTTAGCGCCATTTACGTAGAGTTCATATGTATAATGGAGTCTACACTGACATTTAATTTACTTAGCTCTTAGCTAGTCACAACCTGCAACCTATATAAAAGCATTTACGACTTACCTTTCGAGTTTTAAGTTTAAGAAATAATTAAGTTAGTATGGGTAGTAATTTAAAAACTAGGCAAGAGTGTTATTAGCATTTTGATAGCAAGAAAAACACGCAGTAGCCCTAGTCCAGAGTCTGGAAGTTGGCGGTGTTATAACCTTGACATAATAAACTTCATCATCATCATCATATCAGCCGAAAGATGCCCACTGCTGGACAAAGGCCTCCCCCAAAGACTTCCACAATTGCCGGTCTTGCGCTATCCGCATCTAGCGACATCCAACGACCCTTAGGAAGTTTATTATGATCTTCATAATAAACTTCCCGTTCATTTTAATAATTTAGAATAGTCTCGAAGTAAAAACTATATATTTTAGAATATACAGGTATAGTTGTACTGTAATTATTCTAATTGCAATTCTATTTTTTTTAACGTCTTTTCAATTTCAATGTCAATATTAAGCGAGAATTTATATATTGGTCGGTATTTTTATAGATTTTTGAGATAATACATATGAATAAGGCTGTGTGGTGACGGCCTAAGAATATCACCACCCCCTCTCATCCCGTGGGGGGACGTAAAAGTCGTCCCGAGGGAATATATACCAGAGAACGGGCAGCAGCGTTCTCCTGAGTACCATGCCCACCTTACTGCGATCGCCAACCCGTCTGCCAAGCGTGGCGATTATGGCAAATCCCCTCAAATGATGGACACAACCAAACCGCGGCCCCCAGTCCCCGGCAGCCCTGCTATTCCCAGCCGTGGTAACAGCCGGGGTTACGGCAGGGCAGGGGGTGCTAAGAATCCCCGGCAGATTCCGCGTTACCAACACCGACGACCTCTGGCCCTGGCAACATATAACACACGTACACTGCGGTCCGACGAGAAGATAACCGAACTGGAGGAAGAATTGAGCAGGTTACATTGGGATATTGTAGGATTATCTGAAGTCCGAAGAGAGGGGGAGGACTCGATAATACTGAAATCCGGAAACCTGCTCTATTACCGGGAGGGTGACCAAATATCCCAAGGTGGTGTCGGGTTCATAGTCCACAAGTCCCTCGTGAACAACCTAGTGAAAATCGAGAGTGTGTCGACGAGGGTTGCGTACCTTATACTCAGAATCACCAAGCGGTATTCGTTGAAGGTTATACAGGTATACGCACCCACTTCGACGCACTCCGACGATGAAGTCGAGGTTATGTATGAGGACATATCAAGAGCCATACATACCTCTAACTCCTATTTCACTGTGGTTATGGGGGACTTTAACGCGAAGCTGGGCAAACGATTCGGTAATGAGCTGAGAGTGGGGCAATTTGGAACTGGTGACCGGAACCCCCGGGGCCAAATGTTGGCCGACTTCATGGAGAAGGAGGGACTCTTTATGATGAATTCCTTCTTCAGGAAGCCGGATCACCGCAAATGGACCTGGGTGAGCCCCGATGGTAAGACTAAAAATGAGATAGACTTTATCTTGTCGACGAGACGACAGATGTTCAATGATGTCTCCGTGATCAATGCGGTTAAAACCGGGAGCGATCACAGACTGGTCAGAGGCTCATTGAACCTTAATGTCAAACTCCAGAGGTCCCGACTGATAAAGTCTACGCTCCGACCCTTACCTATCCACGTCCAAAACCCCGAACCATTTCAGCTCGAACTGCAAAACCGTTTCGAATGCCTAGCAGACTGCGAGGAAGTGGACTCATACTATGACAGGCTCGTAGAAGCTGTCCATACGGCTGGGTCTAAGGACTTCAAGGCCCGTCGTACAAACAGAACTAAAAAGATCTCTGACTTTACCCTGCAACTTATGGAAGATAGACGGAAAATGGTTCTGACATCCTCAGATGATGCTACCAGATATCGGCAGCTCAACAGACAGATCTCAAAGTCTTTGACTCGCGACACGCGCCAATTTAATACAATTAGTATTAAAGAGGCCATCGAGCGGAACAAAGGCTCCAAAGTGTTTTCAAGAGCTCTGTCTGTTGGACAGAGCCAACTGACGAAGCTAAAGACTGAGGATGGTAGAATCGTCACGTCTAAGCCTGAGTTGCTGGGAGAGATCGAGAAGCCACCTGTCAAAAGTCATGCCTCAGATCCCAGAGCACGACTAACCCGACATTACACCGAAGACATCCCGGACGTCAGCCTGTACGAGATTAGAATGGCTCTCAAACAACTCAATAACAACAAGGCGCCTGGTGATGATGGAGTTACAGCAGAGCTTCTGAAGGCGGGTGGTACACCAATCCTACGGGCCCTTCAGAAGTTATTTAACTCCGTCATACTAGATGGTCAAACGCCACAAGCATGGCACAGAAGTGTGGTGGTGCTCTTCTTCAAAAAGGGCGACAAAACCCTATTGAAGAATTATAGACCCATCACACTGCTGAGCCATGTTTACAAGTTGTTTTCGAGGGTCGTTACGAACCGTCTCGCGCGCAGGTATGGCGACTTCCAGCCTCCCGAACAAGCCGGTTTCCGAAAAGGCTTTAGCACCATAGACCACATACATACGCTGCGGCAAGTTATACAGAAGACCGAAAAGTATAACAAGCCACTGTGCTTAGCGTTTGTGGACTATGAGAAAGCCTTTGATTCTATCGAAACATGGGCCGTGCTGAGGTCTCTCATAAGGTGCCAAATTGACTACCGGTATATCGAGGTGATAAAGTGTTTGTATGAAAACGCCACTATGTCAGTGCGACTCCAGGACCAGATCTCGAAACCTATCCACTTGCAGCGAGGCGTGAGACAGGGAGATGTTATATCTCCGAAACTGTTCACCGCTGCATTGGAAGACGTCTTCAAGCTTCTGGACTGGAAAGGCTTTGGCATCAATGTCAATGGCGAGTACATCACTCACCTTCGATTTGCCGATGATATCGTAGTCATGGCTGAGACCATGGAAGACCTCGGTACAATGCTCGATGACCTCAGCAGAGTCTCTCAACAAGTGGGTCTGAAAATGAACATGGATAAGACGAAAATCATGTCAAACGTCCATGTTGCATCCACTCAATTGAAAGTTGGTGACTCTGCACTCGAAGTTGTAGAGAACTATATTTACCTAGGACAGACCATCCAACTAGGTAGGTCCAACTTCGAGAAGGAGGTCAATCGTAGAATCCAACTCGGATGGGCAGCGTTCGGGAAGCTACGTAACATCTTCTCGTCCAAAATACCGCAGTGTCTCAAGTCGAAAGTCTTCGACCAGTGTGTGTTGCCAGTGATGACATACGGAACAGAGACGTGGTCGCTCACTATGGGCCTTATTAGAAGCCTCAAGGTCACCCAAAGAGCAATGGAGAGGGCTATGCTTGGAGTTTCTCTGCGGGATCGCATCAGAAATGTCGAAATCCGCAGGCGAACCAAAGTCACCGACATAGCCCGAAGAATTGCCAAGCTGAAGTGGCAGTGGGCAGGGCACATAGCTCGTAGAGCCGACGGCCGTTGGGGCAGAAAGGTTCTCGAGTGGCGACCACGAACCGGAAGACGCAGCGTGGGCAGGCCCCCTACAAGATGGACCGATGATCTTGTGCGGGTCGCTGGAAACTGCTGGATGCGAATAGCACAAGACCGGCAATTGTGGAGATCTTTGGGGGAGGCCTTTGTCCAGCAGTGGACGTCTTTCGGCTGATATGATGATGACATATGAATAAAAATGGTTGTGCATACGTAAACTGGGTGATTATGTGGGTATACGAGTATATGTCGCTGTTTGTACGTATGTGTAATCGTAGTTCTCAAACGGATGGAACGGTTTCAATTTGTTTCTTTTTATTCAATATTCAGTTTAGGATTTTTTGGGTTAAATTCATGCAGCAATAAAAATATTTAAAAAATAAACACTGCAGTATTATCTAATGTAAATCATACTGCAATTTGCACAAGGTTGACAACCTTGTAACATATACAAACGTCACACAATAAGATGAAAGATAAAAGTCACAATTAAACTGTTTCAAATCTCGCAGACTACACAATACACGATTGTTTTCTTTTAAAGCTTGCTCATTCCTGTTGTTTTACGTAAGTTGCCAGTCTCAAAGGGTTCGACGTATGTACGTACGTACCTACCAACAGTATGTATTATAGTGCTACAAACTTATCTGGCCCGGTGGCCAAAAGTAGAACTAACGACGCCAGTTTGAAATGGCTGTTGAATGAATGAATCGGCTGTTATTCCCTGACATTCCTGCCATTGATTGATTGTTGCGCGTATTTATTTTTCTTTTTGTGGTTTTTAATTGTGAAAAATGCCGAAAGCTTTAAAAATTGTTGCGAGGAACGTTATATTACAAGTATTGAATTATATGAATGAAGAAAAACACCTTCAGGCACCAATTATACCCTTCAATAACTTGTATGAATGCGTAGCTGCTGCTACAGATTAGTGTTGTCAGCTTCTGAAAAATACTTAACTTCCCCTCGCACTTTAAATTTAAATACATATTTTAAAATATTCATTATTTATTTAATTTTTGCTATATCCATTGTAGGTGTCGGGGAGTGATTTGTAAGAAAACTTGTGAAAGAAAAAGAGCAAGCAGATAGGTACAAAAATTTATAGCAGATCAGAATATTGGTAGGTCGAATTTTCGAAATGCCTACATTGATTGCAGAAACTTTTGATAAAATAACAGTCAATGAATGGCAAAAGCTTTGCAATCATGTAAAAAATATTGAAAATGAGTAACGAAAAGGGATGGATACTCAGACGAGCCTTTCATCAATCAATTACGTAGTGAAAGTGAAAGCAGTGATAATGATGATGATGAAGAGACTTCTGCATTAAACAATTCTGGTGACATAATAATACCTGGAGTATCCCCGTTAGAGGAAACTCAGCATACATTTTTTTGTAAATGCTCATAATTCTTGTATAAAAATATAAAGATTTGTAATGACAGTATTTGTTTGCTTTTTAGTCAAGTAATATTTACGTTACAATGTGCATATTATTTTTACCCACTTTATTGCAAAAAATAGTTACTAGCAACACTAAATAGCAACGATAACAGCGACGCTGCCAGCGGGTCAGATAAGTTTGCGGGACTGTACCTAGCTGTAACTTTTTACAATGACAATAGAGATATCATGAAGTCCCAGAATGTTTAGCTTTAGTTCGAAACAGGCGCCTGCTATAATTTATTGTGATGAAATTGTCTACATACAGGGTTGATATTGTCAATTAGTTTTTAATACAATTCTAATTGGAGCCTTCGTAAATCACCCAATTTTAAAATATCATGCCAATCCCGTCGGGATGATTATTCGGACGCTTAGTTTATTAGATTTAACAACAATAGAGAGAACAGAAAAATATAAGAATCGTTATAGAAAACAGGTTAAGATTGCATTGCCTTCATTATTATTATGACACACCTACAAGAATAAAACTTTTTTGAAATCCCAAAATATTATCCGTATGTTTGTCCTCTATGCGTCCCTAAACCACTTATCCGATTATGATGAAACTTCAGTAGGTTCTTATATGTTCGAGCGCGTAGGTTCTTTACGCTATGAAAATTTAAACAAAAATTTTATACATTTTTCTTTACGGGGCATTGCAACGCATGCTACAGCTAGTATAAAATAAAAGATGAAATGTACGTATTAAAATCTCGGTTGTCTGGAAGAGATCACATAGTTGTAAGGCCGCCAAAGATATAATTATGTGATGCATATTGCTTGTTCCGTGTTATTTACGTGTATAATAAAGAGTTATCTTATCACAAGTTGTATTTTAAAGTCCTTTATTTGTAACAAAAATTTTTAGAGGTGACATTGTGACTTTTTTATCGAGGTCAAGTTATTGAATCGTGTATTTTTACTTTCAGAAGTTCTTCGAGAAGGTAGATTTATTACAATTGGCTGAAAACTTGCGGAAAAAGCAAATTTGACAGTTTTCTTGGTTGAGAAATCTCTGAATGAGTTGCTTCGTGTTAGAAGCGATATAATAGTTAGGTACAATCATTACTCTTCGCAGCGAGCAAATCCTTGGGTAAAATCATCGAAGTACTTAGAGATCTATTTGGCTGGGAGATTACCCTCCATGCAATCAGTTTGTCCTTAAAAGTACTTACAACGTCTAAGACAATCGTTATCAGTTGTCAGAAATGTACTAAAATCTGGTGCACGTTCTAATCATTTCGGTTCATTAACGAGTATTAATTTCACCATACAGTGATATAGCTCAGCAGTAAGTGAAAACAAGTTAAACTATGAGTGTTTATTTCCACCAAAGCTAAGAAACTACTGAAATGGAGCTAAAATATGTAACGAACACTCGTACAAGATCTTTCAATGAGTATGAAAAACCTAGCTGCATCCTTTTCCATAATACCTAAATTGAACAAGGCCTCAATCTCACACGTAAACAAAGCAAAAGAAGTGTGAAAATATCGTGACAAATGGAAATCCGTTATCACTGCCAACTCCTTTGGGAAACAGGCATGAGTCTATGCATGTATGTAACAAGGCTAATGAGCCTGAACCTGAAGTAATTTATCACCGCCGCCCATGGACACTCGCAACGCAAAAGGGGCGTTCGTTGCCGGAATTTAAGAAGGAAATAGGCACACTTCTTGATGGGTCCATACAACATAGCAGAGTTGAGTTTGACAACGATGGTATTATGGACACACGATGGTATTATTTAGCACGAGCATTTTAAGTAAATATAATCAAAAGCTAGATTTAACTTAACTGCGTGGCAACGACAGTTACATAAAAGAACATAAAATAAACATTATATACTTAGCGACATCTATATTCTGTACGTGGGCTATGCCATGAAAATCAAATTATACTTTTGGTGGGTGTCGCGTACACCCGTCGATTCGCATGCTCGCACATCTCTAGAGGAAAGGTCTTATTTTCTTTGGTTTTATGCAGCCCTTGTTTTACGTGTAGGTATTGTTATTTTAGACAGCTTATGATTTATTTAGTTTTGTTTATAGGTTTGGTAAAAATAGCTTATACCAATACTAAACTAAGTGGAGATGAATAAGCTTTTTAATGTTTTACATTTAAGTAATGCTTAAATGTGCACATATGTTGAAAATTTGGTAAATATTATACAAAAATTAAATTTTAATTAATAATACATTATCAAAATAATCCTGGCACATTATTTAACATTCAGATCCATTATGATTAAATAAAAAACGAGCGGGCTTTACACTAGTCGCATATGATGTGTAACATCTGACTTGTTATGAATAAAATTGAGATGAAATGTACGGGAACCCAATTTATTCATAATGTAATTGTTCGAATATATCTTCATTCGTGTACATTATGTTGCCGGCAGGGCGTCATAGTACCAACCTTACGCAAAATGGGCAGGCACCATCTAACATGTGTCACCACCACAGCCAACTCTTCCCCAGTTTCATGTAACACATTTCCGTCCCTTTTTCAAGAAGACTCCCAAAAAAAATATCCAGCAACCGACGGGAGAAAGGTTAGACATCAAAAATAAATATAGAATTACTATCGCCAGTGAAACGATACAATATAATATTCTTAATCAACACAAATTTATATCTAACTAGCTGTGCCCGCGACTTCGTCCGCTTGTTAATAATTTTATTTCGTTGTTTGGTAAAATAAAAGACTTTTTCTAAAATAAAAGTAGCCTAAGTTACTCTTTATTACATCAGCTACCTGCCAATAAAAGTCCCGTCTAAATCGGACCAGCCATTTCAGAGATTAGCCGGAACAAACAGACAGACAAAAATTGTAAAAAATGATATTTTGGTGTATGTACCGTATATACAACATGTAACGTAATTAACGCACACCCTCAAACACCCCAATTAATATATTATGTTGTAATCATAATACATATACTGAATTTTTAACGTGTATAAGCATTGTTATTTACTAAATTAGTTTCTTGGAATAAAGTTTATTTTTCTTTATTTTGTATTGAATGATGGAATTTGTATGAATACAAATAAAACTGCGATTTTAAAAGTCTTATTACTTTGACTTACGGTCCATTTCAATTTGTTTTGACTGTACAGGGTTAATATTACAAAAACATCTGTAATTTTAATTATTATTAGAATAAAAAGTGATCTATATTAAAAATTGTATAAATCGATTCAGTAAACGATTCTGAACAAACTATTTTCAGGATGTGCGTTAATTAAGTTACATGTTGTATATTCATACTTATGTAGTAAAAACCGGCTATTTCAATATTACATACAGACACTCCAATTTTATTTATTTGTATAGATATAAAGTGAAATATTTTTGTTTTTAATAGATGTATACTGTCGTTCTAAGTGCAAAAGCGATATCTCATAAAAAATCTTCATAATCTTTTTTATACCATCGGATAGCGGAAAGCCAAATAGCAGTAACTAATTAAAAACATATAGAAAAACCTTTTAATCTAAACCTAACTAAACTCTAGAAAACAGAAAACAATATTTACAAAACATCAAACTCGCCTTTATTGAGATACCGCTTTTGCGTCTAGCACGGCAGTATATTTTATAAAAAAAAATATTAAGAAATATATATTTCAAGTCTTTCTTGAATAGGGAGAATTTTGTGTGTAAATAGATGTATTGTATACACGGGATCATAATTCTGATAACCGTACAACGTACTCGTATATCGCGTATTAATTTAACTTGATATTAGCGTGATTTCGCTAATATCAAGTTAAACTAATACGCGATGATATGGAAGCTTACCGTGTAAAAGGTGTATGTTATATGAATATATTACCGAATTTAATTTTCGTTACTATCCCACACACATATTTTATTTAAAACGTGTAATAAGCAAGAATGTAACACACATTATTAAATATGAATCGATTAACAGTCGCTGTATTAGTAAACACAGTGTTACCAAATAAATATCTAATTTTAGTAATTGTTGCGAAAGCCTATGGGCAAGGTACCGATACAAACATTAATAATTTTGCCAAGGACGATGCTGCCCAGCTTCGCTCTTATGAATACGTGAGTGTATATACCTATGTATGATACGTGATGGTTTTACAATCAGCTCGTTTTAAATGATAATCTTATTCTAGTTAACCATTTACAGTGTGCACGTGTATGGAATCGGATTTCCTTCTTTGTGTTTTTATTGGAGATCGTTAACTTATAAAGGCCTTCGATCGTGGCGTAAGAGATAGAGTCGGAATGTACACTATTATGTTGAACACTTTATTTGTATTCATATACATTGTTTTATTTTTGTCTTAAAAAGAAGGTTATTAATTTGAATATTTATTTTTATGTGTATTTGGCGATCTTTTCGTTGATTGCAATAACAGGGGCTCGAATAACTTTTCAGAGACTGATTAAAGTGAACAATACTATATATATACATACAAATAATTTATAATAGGGTATTTATATTTTTTAAATTATGTAAAAGTATTATTTAATTTAAATGTTTGTGTAAACTACAAGGCATAATGTAAACCGACTACACGTGTGGCGCAGCGGCTAAGACAGTCGCTTCGCCGCTTCGTGTCGCGGGTTCGAGTCCAGCGCCGGACACCTATATGTGTGATCCATAAATAGTTGTTCTGAATCTAGATGTAGTTTGTGTCCTTCTATTATATGTTTGTAAAGTAACCGCGAAACAGAGATAAGACTCCCTAGTGCGCGAACTGTCCTTAAAAAAATGCAAGACATTTTTAAAATGTTTCGTCAAGTTTTTGGGTCATTGGAACAAAAAAACTTATCAAAATCCGTAGAACTGACAATATAGTAGGAGAGCTGGCACGCATTTTTAGGTAGGTATTTGAGGCAAGCTGAAAACTTGTCTCTTGTATAATTCTTCAGACACACCCCAACACGGAACTGCAGACCTGGCAGGCGGGTAGCGGGTCTAAACCAACCTCTAAATTTTTTTTTTAAACCAAATTATGTATTTGAGGCAAGCTGAAATTTTGTTGTAGTTTAATGTTTATACAATACAAAAAAAAAGACAGGCGATTCTGTCGGGTCTTTAGCACTGCCAGGCGTGTGCAAAAATATTTTGCTAATAAATCGAAAAATGTATTTGGAGCAACTTGAAATTTTGACAGAATGTTATTTATGTATTGTATAAACATTAAACTACAACATATCAAAATTTCAGCTTGCCTCAAATACATTTTTTTGATAAAAAAAAAATCAAAAATTTAGGGGTTGGTTTAGACTCGCTACCCGCCAGCCAGGTCTGCAGTTCCGTGTTGGGGTGTGTCTGAAGAGCTATAGGACAAGTTTTCAGCTTGCCTCAAATACCTACCCAAAAATGCGTGCCACTGCCAGCTCTTGGACTGATAGTCAAATGCGAGATGATACGAAGTTTGTTTGTTTACTTGCATATTATGACGTCAGTCGTAAATATGTATTACATTTTATTTTTTTGTATAATTCATTTCACAAAAACACTTTAATTGGGCATATATACATTCTGTCTGTCATAATTTTTTTATTTTTCATGAGGCCTTCGATTATTTTCTAAGAGTAGTAGCATTTAAATATACAAACATCTATAAGGAAAATACTTATAAGAAGTCTATGGTAATAAAACTAACATAAACAATTTTCTCAACATTTGTGTGCATAAACTACATATTTTGCAGTCGAGCCACTTGACCTTTATTAAAAAGAAGGAGGTAATCAATTGGACGAATATATTTATCTTTTTGTATATATCGCATTTTTTTGTGAACTGATTTGGATAGTGCCCTTCTCTATGTTTTCCAAATTTCTGGTAATAAAGAAAATTTAAGTCGATTGTATATTATTTTAACCGGTCATCACAGTTTGTGACATATTGACCTCGATGTTTTTATTCAGATGCCAAGACTATCTCAAATGCAACAAAACTAGACCGGATATGAAACGCTTACAGAGATTGAAATAAAATGGGTTACGTCACACCCTCGAGAAAGACTTACTATAGCTGAAGAATAATTTAGGCCGCTCTAGATAAGATTTTCCTCATCATTTTAGATATCATATACAGGTGAGTAGGTACTGTGTTATATGACTGTTTAAAATTTGTTGATAGTAAATTTGGTACCTTTGAGGACGTCAGCACGGCCCATTTTGCGATCGAATCAAAGGCTTTCGCATAGTCCACAAACGCTAAGCATAATGGCTGGTTATACTCCACGGTCTTTCGTATAACTAGTCGCAGCGTATGTATGTAGTCTATCGTGCTATAGCCTTTTCGGAAACTAGTTTATTCGGGAGGCTGGAAGTCGTCAACGCTGCGCGCGAGGCGGTTTGTAATGACTCTAGAAAATAACTTGTACCCATAGCTCAGCAGTGCGATGGGCCTATAATTCCTCAATATGGTTTGATCGCCGCTTTTGAAGACAAGCACTACCACACTCATGTGCCATGCTTTTGGCGTTTGACCTTCGAGTATGACGGAGTTAAATTACTTCTGTAGGTACGTAGGGTCGGCATATCTCACGCCTTCAGACGTTTAGCTGTAACTCCGTCATCACCCGGCGCATCGTTGTTTTGAAGTTGTTTTTCGAGCCATGATCTCTTACAGGCTGACGTCCGAGATATCTTCAGTGTAAATTTATTTTACGAATGAGGATTTCTGTAATTAGCCCTTTTAACATCAAAATTATGCCATGTCTTCACAAATCTAAACTTTATCGGTAACGCTGCGATCAGAAGGAAGGCTGCGTCGGTGCGGGAAGAATTGAACAAACATGGTTGCAGCGTCTTCGGTCAGGTTCATTGAATGTTAAAGATACTATTTAAAATTAACGTACCAAACTACTCTTACTGACTCTGTATCGTTAGGTCCATAAACAGCGCAATTTATTTTGGCGGCTAATGTACAGACGCCAGCACATCAAGCTACCCCAATCTGTCAAATTTCCCCAATTGAAAGTGAACCTTATACTTTTGTGTTAAAGCTGCAAATTTATAAAAGTAATTAGACAGATTGGGGTAGCTGGATGTGCTGGCATCTGTACTAATTTATCCTTTAAGTATGTGATAAACAGTTACAGTGTTCATTTATTTTTCTGGACAGGAAACAATTTGAAATGGCTGTACCTCTTTTTCCACATTTCCCTTCTTTATTAATAAAGGTAAATACAAAATGCAAATAATTTTCCCCCTCATAGATATGTTTTAAAAACAAAATATTAATTTTGATTTTAATCAAATTTTCTTGCCATATTTAATGTGGAGTCAAGCAAAATGAGAATATTTTGAATTAAATTTAAAACAAATCAAAACTTATTCGACGACTATGAAGTCGCCGATGTTAAATAGAAAATACACACAATTTACAAGATCTGTGCCACTCGATTTTGCAATGCTGTTAAACGCATTTCAAAGGTTTGTTTGTCGCAGTGGCATCTTATTTGCATAGAGCCAGTACCATGAATGCACATTGCGCGGCCTCACCTGTGTTCTGCTAATGCAGTATGCACAAGCAATTAACGCCTTCACTACTGCTCTGCACCTCGAACCAAAGGCAGAGTAAACATACGGTATCTGGCATTCCATTATCTATGATTCACACAAAGGATTTTACTAGTCATTGACTACATGAATATGTTACCTTGTGACAATTTGATACGTGGACTACGTAGTTCTAGAAGTTGATAAAATTCAAAAACATATAAATATAATACAACAAAAAAATGCGGGGCAGTCTTTGGGGACTGCCAAAAGTGAAAACTATTTTAACCGACTTCAAAAGGGGGAGGTTATCAAGTTCAAGGGTTTTTTTTTTAATGTTTTAATTTCTCATACTCGGAAAGTAGTGTTTATTTTATACGAGTAGCGAGTGGAAGATGCTACTCCCCACATTTGAGCGGTAAATACTCATCGTAATTGCTTCCCTCCCTATAGTGGAAATCAATTTTAAAAATGGAACTAAAGGCTGTAAAAATGTTGCATGTGAGTGAATAAACGGCCGGAGTAAATTTAAAAAAAGACCCTCCGTCTTTCGCATTTTCGATCAGGTCACGTGTGCTGACATGAGTTTAACATTTTTTACCCATACCAACAAAGTGCTCACCGCCGGCCGCTTAAGAAATTTTCACATCAAAAATATTTATGATTCAATATAGAGCCAAAGAACGCTCAACCTCACACAAATGTTACAACCGCTTACAGCTTTCCAAGAGTCCAATGAGCAAAAAGGCAGTTACTGCAATGTAGCTCCGTTTTGCCCTTTTCGTACGGTACCCCAAACGGTACTTTGCTATGTAAATAACAACGTAATATTATTATTTTGTCGCATGCAATTTGATTTAACAATTGTGTAAATGGAATAAATAGTTCACACATATTTGATCATAATTCAGTGAGAATTTGGGACATCGGATGTGACCGATTACGTTGGCGTGACGGACAAATGAATCCTTCACATAAAGGGTGATGGTCACCAACCTCATTTGCAATTTGGGTCACTAATGGTCATTCTGTAGTTATAGCGATTATAATACACATGGTAAATATAATCTCAATCACAGATCTATGAAGAGATTAAATCCGAAGGTTATTAACGTAGCTATTAAATTGTTATAAGATAGTCGATATACCTACTTAGATTAGAATTTAAACAGGCCTGTTAATCTAGTGACCCTGTGTGTTAAGCCAGAGGACCCAGGACAATTCTGCCGCACAATTTATAAACGCAGTAACTTACATGTCGTTCACATGTACTTTACTGCATTTATAAATTGTGCGGCAGAATTTTTGTGTGATTAGCGCAATCATTTGATTTATGTATTGGTTAAATCACACTAATATTATAAAGGCGAAAGTTGGTGAGTGTGTATGTTTGTTACTTCTTCACGTCTAAACGGCTGGAGCGATTTTAATAAAATTTGGTATGGAGTTAGCTGACATGACCTATAATTTATAATGTTTAACGCGGGTAAAACCGCGGGGCACTGCTAGTTAACAATAATAATAATGTCCTCCTGGCCGAATCAATGGAGATTACCCAACAACGCGGGACAAATTATTATTAACGGGATAAATAACAAGTGCATGCACAGGAGCACTGTCTTCTCACTCCCATCACTCCCATTATATAATATAATAATAATAATATCTAGGGACAATGTCACACAGATCATCCTAGCTCCAAACTAAGCAAAGTTTGTACTATGGGTACCAGGCGACGATATATACTTATATAGATAGATAAATACTTAAATACATAGAAAACATCCATGGCTCAGAAACAAATATTCGTGCTCATCACACAAATATTTGCACATACCGGGATTCGAACCCAGGACCACTTGCTTCGTAGGCAGGAGCACAACCAACTAGGCTACGGTATTATCCGATGGGGCGACTAAAGACACGACCGGGAAGAGGTCATTCACAGAACCGATCGTTTTACATGTTCTCCGAGGCACGAGTATGTAAATACCGCCAACTCCTAGACTCCGGGCTGATACTGAGATTTTTTGCATTTACATAAAAATTCCATTGGTTTTACTTAAAAATTCCGATACCACTTTTTGTCCTGCCCCGGGCTATGAACCCAGGACCTAATTATCTGCTGTTGAACACAGTCCCGTTAAAACAACCTAGCAAACTATCTATACCTAATATGTTTGTATTTAGAATGATTTATATATTGACGGGCCGGTTGGCATGGTTGGTAAATGCTTGCCTTTCTCGCAGCAGGTCGTGGGTTCAATTCCCACCCGGGATAGATATTTGTGTGCATGAGCATGTCTGTTTGCCCTGACTCTGGGTGTATTTTTTTTTAAAGACAACGCCCTAAGTGCTTTAAATTATTTATATAAGTAGGTATATTCAAAAGAAAAGTAGTATACTCGTATCAGTTATCTGGTTTCCATAGTACACGCTCTGCTTAGTTAGGTTTCGGATGGCCCTGTGTGAATAATTTCCCAGGATAATATTATTATTATATTAATACGTTTATCAATTGTCTGGTTTCCGTAGTAAAGGCCTAGTTTAAGATCAGTGTGTTACTTGTTCCAAGAAATCACAGAGTTATTAATTTATATCTCGTGTAAAATAAATTAATTAAGCAGATAATAAATTACCTAGATAGTAAAACCTATATCTCTACTTCACGTCTTAATTCCCACGTCCAATATATTCTATTATACATTTATGTGGTACTTCTAAAGCAATGTAACTATAGTTAATATGTGTCTGACTGACTAATGATGTAAGCAAAGACGTTATTACAATCCACGAGTTATTTTAACTCACTCATTTGTATTCGCAAAATATACTGCATATGTACAGGATATTGAAACGTTAACCTTGAAATAATTCAACGTAGCTGTAGTTATCTTACATCTTCCCACGTGAAAACTGAATTCCAATGGGATTTGTAATCTAAAAATATTCGAGTACGTCTATTAAATCCAAATAATTGCTCTCTCCGGTGGTGCATGCCGGAAGGTTGACTGGCAGACAATGCCTAGGGCATTAAGTCCGCCTATATACAATTTACACACATACATAGACTCACGCCTGTCTCCCAGAGGGGTAGGCAGAGATAACGGTTCCATTTGTTACGATCTTTGCACACCTCTTTTGTCATAATATTCTTCATACATGCTCTCCAGTTTAGGGTACTTAAGCCTTGGCCTTTCTTGAGAACGTCTCCGATTTGGTCAGAGAATGTTCTACGAGGTCTTCGCCTTCCGGTTGTCCCATTCACACAGGCCAGGCATACTTTTTTTGTCAATCTTCTTTCATACAATTTCGTACAATTTATGGGTGATGCAGAGAGAGCATGGTAGGTGCACAGATCATAAACAAAAGATTAATAGTCAACAAAACTCTGACTATACAATATTTTACGATTCTATAGTTATAATTACAAGATAATAAATTTCTTACACGCACATCAATTTGAAAAGTCGGTGGTGAAAAAGGTTTTAAAAAAAGACTCCACAGTTCAACGATGTTACCACTAGGCTATGTCGTACTTTACTGCACTGCGTCGAATATTTGTACTTGTATTATATTAATATGCACTTAAAAGGGTCATCATAAGTTCGAAAAATATTTTACAAAATTTTATTTCACCTAAAACTTTTTAACTATTTCGTTTAGTTGATTTTTTATTTCACCGAAGTCACATCTGCCACTGTATCAGTTAACCTATTAATTCGTTCTTTTTCGTTACTCCGATGTTGATGATGCAGGTGGTTTTAACGCTCACAACCGCAGCTTCGGCTTGCTGGCCGGCTTAGTTATTTTACCCAACGGTGAAAAATTGTTAGGTAAAATAATACCTATGAGACATGACACTTCTTACTTATATTACTTATATTAAAATATGCCAAATAATGCATATAGCAAAAAAGACCTCAATAGTTTTCAGTAAAAAGAAAATCGAACAAAAATAAATCGGTAAAGTGATCGGTACCCACTTAAAAGACACAATAGTTTCATTGGCAAGCTTGCAGCTCAAGGGATAGTGACATTCTAATGTCTTTTGTTCCTGTGCATGAGTACGGTTGCCATAATAAGCATGTAAGGTGCATAGTAGTCTACGGTAACCACTTCCCACAGGATGTTATAAACCTATTGGTATCTTTACGATCTTCCTTTTATTAACATCCCACATTTTAATTTCCAGACTATTGTACCTAAACATAAAATAAATGATAAAACTTAAAATTAAATTAGTGGCGTAAATATAAAGTATATTGTAAAAGATTCAGCATAATTATCGAGTAGATTTGGTTAAACAAAATTATTGAGGTTATCTACTTAAGAAAATACCAAATCCTTTCGCTAATGTTCTAATCCTAACTATCAACAAGATCCTTAAGCTGAAGGGTCTTATTAACAAAAACTGTCTATAGATCCTTGGCAAAGTCGAGAAAAGTTAAATTAGCTAACAAAGC
Organism: Pseudoips prasinana; assembly: GCA_951640165.1. NCBI lineage: Eukaryota > Metazoa > Arthropoda > Insecta > Lepidoptera > Nolidae > Pseudoips > Pseudoips prasinana. Next base: position 27,407,348 of record OX621236.1, on the reverse strand, counting down.
TTTCATTAACTTTCGCATTGTGCTAATTGAGCACGTTCTTAATTATAAAGGATGTAGGTAGCTGTATAGTTTATAGCTAAACCCTCAAGATCAGGTTTTTTCTGGATATGGGTATAGTTTTCGGGGCTCCTGACAACGTGTGGGAAAAAAATCATAAGAATCGGTTGAGTAGATAAGGCATGACGGGGTAACAGACAAACTAACATTGACGTTTACAATAATAGTAGAAAGTTAGGGTACGAGAATCTACGCCAATTTGATAGTGCATAAGTTTTATTCGACAATCATTACAATATAATTCTCCACATCTTATATTCTAGATAGTACTGGCTTACAATAATAAAAACAATGGCAGGTATAGTTCATTTATTAAACTGTTATAAAGCTTTCAGCTCACTGACATGAGTTGTGCAAATTGTATGTTGAATTTCCATACCTGTTTTTATCGGTAGTTAATGTCATGATTATTATCTGCTTTAATAATTAATATGTTTTTGTTCCAGGAATGAGGAAGAAAGCGAAACAAAATGCAATGGTTTCTATCCTTATTTTGCATAACCGCAGTTACAGCATTCGATACTCGGCAGTTCCTTGATTACTGGATAGATTTATTCCGCCCGTTTCCACAGAATCCTAAAGAAGGTTTTATTCCTGATTACACGCCCCAAGATCAGGAAGAATTTGACTTCATTGTTGTAGGAGCCGGCTCGGCGGGTTGTGTTGTTGCTAACCGCTTAACTGAAGTCTCAAAATGGAAAGTCCTACTGATAGAAGCTGGAGGCAACGAAAATTTTTTCTCCGATATCCCAATAATTGCGCCATTTTTTTCCCTCACACCAATGAATTGGGGTTACAACTCAGCGCCGGAACCAAATGCGTGCAAAGACTTAAGGGGAAAAGTGTGTTTCCTGCCCCGAGGAAGAGTTCTCGGCGGGAGCAGCGTGCTCAACTTTTTAATATACCAAAGAGGACATCCCGAGGACTACAACGATTGGGCTAGAATGGGTAACGAGGGCTGGAGCTATGAGGAAGTGCTGCCATATTTCAAGAAATCAGAAAATATTGGAATAAAATGGTTAAGAAACTCCTCATATCACGGTATCGGCGGATACTTGGATATAGAATATGCCCCCTACCGTTCACCTCTAGACAATTCATTCAAACAAGCCGGTGAAGAATTAGGTTATAAATGGAGAGATCCCAATGGGGAAAAAGTAATCGGTTTCTCTAAACCACAAGCTACAATGAGGAATGGCAGAAGATGTAGTTCGTCCAAGGCATTTTTAGAGCCGATTCGTTTTAGGCCCAATTTAAAAGTTACCAAATACTCCACTGTAACAAAAATTTTAATTGACCCGCAGACGAAAAAGGCCTTAGGCGTAGAATTAATAAAAGGAAATACTAGGTATGTGTGAACTAATTTTATATATTAACTATGACTAGTTTGCTTTCAGGCATGACATGTTGAACTCATAGCTAATAATATTATGCCATAATAAAATAATTATCAGTTCTAATAACTACGATACAAATTACATTAAGTATTTGGAACGTAGTGATTAAAATTAAAAAACTGTTTTAGTTTATTTTATTTTAATAAAACAATTTTGAAGCAAGTTGTATACATTGGACCCAAATTCGTTTCTACAATAGTCTTCTTTAATCTATATAGATAAAAGATAGTTTAAAATTGATGTAGCCATTCTTGAGTCATATCTCAAGAATGGTAACACCTATGTTGATGATCATTGATTTCTAAAATCATCTTATTTAATTTTTGTAATGGGTAGATTCTATTCATATTTCAAATAGAAAAATATATGTAGGGCTTGTCCATATCAGCTAATGAACTGGGTAAGACTTACACGACTAAGGGCGTTTGTGCACCGAACGACAACACGACACGACAAAAAGGGGACGACATTACAGTATTACTAATTTAAAAAGTCGTAAGACTTATTCTCTATCTTATCGTCAATAGAAATCAGTCGACAGTCCTCAAACGCCCTGCGGAAACGCCATGCATAAGAATAATTGCTCACGTAATAGTAGGGTTAGAATTAGGGCGATAAAGATATGTCTTCCTACAGCTTTCAAACAATGAGAGCACGTAATCATTCTATCACGTGATTAAATAGACAGTCATTTTATTTATTAAGTTGTTAGAAAGAACTACCTAACCGTTGTTAAAACGTTAAATATGTTTTTAAGTGAAAGCTATGCGGTAAAATGCTCACGTCCACATCGCTCGAGCAAGCACTATTTACAGGCAAAATACTCTTCTGTTGCGAGCAAGTAACAAATTAAAACATGGTGTGTAAAAAGCATGCTATTACAGATATAAACAGCGAAAATTAAGACTCGGCGAGGAGGTTGCTGAGCCAAGACTTTTTAATGCTTTTAGTGTTATGTAATTTCTGTAATTGTACTACTGTGTAATGTGTTCGTTTATAAAGTTATTCTAGTGCCTATAAATCAGAACCTATAATTGGTTTTAACGCGCTCATAGCTAGGTGCTCTCACCGGTCCGAAAGCGATAGGCGAGGTTAAGCAACTAGGCTCGTGGTCAGCCCATACATGGGTTACCACCAAAGTGGTTTAATTTCTGAGGCTGTCGGTCGCGGTTTTAGTCATAAGACAACAGTCGTTAAGCCATTGACACTAGGGTAGCCACTGCCCATACCATGAGTAAGGAAGCATTGGCTTTCTGTAATATAGTTCTGTTTACTATTTCAAATCAATAATGCTGTTGGCATTTCATGCTGTAAATAAAATAAAATAAATTGAACATTTCAGAATACAAGTTCGTGCCCAACGTGAGGTAGTCCTCTCTGCAGGCACGATAGGCTCAGCTCAGCTCCTAATGGTGTCGGGGGTTGGACCTCGGAAGCATCTGAACGAGCTTAGCATCCCAGTCATCGCCAACCTTCCCGTGGGCTACAATCTACAGGATCACGTTACCTTTTCTGGGAATGCGTTCATCATCAATCAAACTGGGATGACTATGAATGATGTGAGTATGGATATTTGCTTCCACTGATCTATCCCTGGTCGTATAGAATTGCCATCCTATCGAATTATTAATGTAAAAGGTTAGAAAGCTAATTCGATAGGATGGCAATTCTATACGTTTGTGCAAACACTTGTATATCCTGCCTAGAAGGCTAGTCTCCGTTGAAATTGGCTACTCTTGCCAGAATTTTGCCAAGAGCACTTCCTTGCTTTTGGTTTTCATACAAAAGCTATTTCAATACTTTCACTACTGGTTTGAGTTTTTTTTCCTGTAAATGGACTAGGAATAAGCAATAGAATTCAAATCCGCTATTTCTAAAATTGTGTAGGTCTGTTTAATACAAAGGAAACTAAGATTATGATATGATGTATCTTTATCGATTTATTTATTTGGTTCACCTACGGCCACTTATACTAATACAATCACTGAGAAATCAAAATGTACAATAAATAAACCAAGTATAGCGACGACTTATAAGTAAGCACCACATCGATCCAGTGTATCTCACTATACCCCTCAACTGTATAAAAACACTTAGTATCTAGAGGTCTACGTTAAATTGGCAAGTACCTATGTCTATATTTTATTTGTAATTATGCTGATCAATCCCTTAAACAATTCTACTGAAAAGTAAAAAGAAATTCGATAAAAACGTAATGATTTATGTCTAAACGAATCAAGACGGTCGATATAATTAATCATGGATTATCATTATTTTTTTGTAATTTAACTGTAAGTAGGTATCTATCATTGTCTATTACCTGAATTGCTAACTGTACTTGCAGTCTTAATTCCTATACTATATTGTCTTTAAAAATTAATTAAGCAATTCATTTGATTGTAGTGAATATAGTTCCAACTGCCATATGATTACATTGCGTCTTATGATATGAATAGAAAATCCATGGCCTCTGCTCAGAGCGAGCGAACGAATAAACATTGACAAGCGGATTTGAAATCAAATGAAAAATAAATATCTCGTGATCTACATTGTTAGCAGGTTCCGGTAATTAAATTCTCCCACTAAATGCGAATTAAACATAAATTTCCTGAACACTTTAATTTAAAGCTAATTGCTCGTAGGTTTATAGGTGAGGTACGTACATTGGTTAACAACTAACACCTATTGTAGGAACCATTTTATGTTTGACTAGCTGTGCCCCGCGGTTTTACCCGCGGTAAATTTTATAAATTAGCATAGCTCTTCCCCCGTAGGTGATAGCGTGACAATACGTAACCTATATGCTGACCCTTAGTTTTATTCATGCAAAATTTGAGGTAAATCCATGCAGTACTTTTTGAGTTTAGCCCGGACATACATACAGATAAACAGACAGACAGACAAAAATTCTAAAAACTATATTTTTGACTTCGATATCGATTTTAGATCACGCCCCAATTATCTTTTTTAAAAAATATTCAATGTACAGTTTTGACTTTCCTACGATTTTATTATATGTATAGATACTAAGAATAACATATTTTGACCAGCCACAAATATATAAATATCTTATATATATCTTGGGACAATTAACACACTGCCATCTGATCTCAAACTAGGCAAAGCCTGTACTATGGCAACCAGACAACTGATAAACATACTTATATATTTCTAAATACATAGATAAATTATACCTAATCACGCCAAAAATAATCATGTTCATCACAGAAAGATTTGTCCTGGGTGGGAATCGAACCCACGACCTCTGGTGTAGCAGGCAGGGTCTCTAACCATAAGACCAACAGGTCAGTCTAATCAAATCAAATCAAAATTAAAATTCGTTTATTTTCTGTACACAAAAAACCTGGCTCTAATTAAAATAAATAAAGCTTAATTATGGTTGCATAAATTAAGTTTGTGAGAGACTGCTGCCTGTTCTAGGTTTTGGAGAAACCGTAATTACAGGTCACCAGGCTCGCCACGCGGTTAGCTTGCTAACATGACAACACTGAGTCCATAGAATCTTTACACTACATACAGAATTGCATATTTACTTAGGTTGATAAATAAAATACACTTTTTATTTTAAAATCCTTAATCCATATCCTTCCACTTTTTAATCCACAGGTTTGTGATTTTGGTTTATGTTTTACCAATTTAATCCTGTCATAACAGATGGGGATCCTCACATTATCTTAAATTTTATGTAAACTACAAAGTTGTATAGGTACCTACCCTGTATATCCGACGTAGCTAGATATATGTACACTATATTGTCTGCAAATAGCATTCTTAGACTTCCTTCCACTTCGTATGCTAATTTTATTCCTACTAAGCACTAGATTAGCTATTCAAATTGGAAACCTACTTTCAGGTACCAAAAAAGACGAAAATTTACGAAATATCTTTCAGAATATTAGTATAGTGGGATTTATTTTGTTAGTATGGAAGCACTAAACATGGACACTTTTACTTGTAAAAACGAATTAGCTTGAGAAATTTGTGTCTGCTTTTCGTATGTAAAACGTCAAAGACAAAATGAATAAGTAAGTTAAACCAATACGTTTTATAAATAAGGTCAGTCTTTAGACCTGTGAACATTTCGTTTGCTATTGAAATCATAGACTGAATTAATTTTGCACTAGCACCGTTGTTTTGTACCCTTTGCTAGACATTTACTTTATTGTTGTTTTTTACTTGTTTATATTTAAAAGGCTCAGATCAGCCTGAGAAAACGCTCTCTCTTACTCTCCTTCGCAAAATATAAATTTGCCTTTGTATGGTAAACACTTCAAGCCCACCTGCCCATCACCTGCCTAAGTAAGTTTAGTTTCTAGGTATACACTTTTAAACTTTCGCGTATCATAATTATATCTGAACATTGTTAACAGGTATTAACGCGACTAACCTTATTGTTATTTTCCCGACGTTTCAACCAAGTTGCATTGATCGTGACCACGATAATAATAATAATAATAAGGTTAGTCGCGTTAATACCTGTTAACAATGTTCATATATAGTTTCTAGGTGTTGTTTCTTTCTCTACTTGTATAAAAAGTGAATTAATTCCACAGTTTTCAGCTGCTTCGCCGTTTGCTGCAGCTGCGTATATGATGGGGCGAGGGCCCCTGACCCTGCCTGGTGGAGCTACTGGCTTAGCCTTCGTTCATACTAAGCACTCCACCGACCATGACAAATCTAGACCCGATATAGAGCTGGTTATGGGAGCTGGTTCTTTAGCTGGCGATGGATTGGGAGTACTACGGTCGCTTTTAGGTAAGTTTGTATGTGAAGAACGGCATTAAATAAATAAAATAAAAAGGTTTTTATTCACGTAGACTTACAGATATTTAGGTACACGGAATGTTAAAACATTTATACAATTTATTTTATAATGGTAGTTATATTTAGCTAGCTTGTATTAAGTTATTGTCAAGGATATTATGTTTAGGTTTAATAACTGAAATTTATGTTTTACTACATATTGTCTGAATGGTTCTGTCTATATTAAGGTATGAATTCAGTATTATTATTATAACGGACCTTGTGTTTAAAACGACGGTCGCGCTTTAACGCTCGCTACCACCGGATCCAATGCGCCCCAACTGAGAAGACCCAGCGAAACAAACTCAGCAGGTTCATCTACTACCGGTTTCAACACGGCCCAGTTGAGACGTTGGAACCATTGGAACTTTAGATTGGAAAACCTCCTATGAGGAGTGAATAATTGTCTTCTGCCTGGTGATCATATCGAATTTGAATTTATTCGAAAAGCCAGAGTTCAGGCTCATTATGGTCGAAAACAAAACAATCTATTTCTTAGTATTACCCAGGTGTATCGAACGGTAACTTCGAATATCGAATTTGTGAATCGGAGGCCAGGACAAACGCCTGAAACCAATCGTCCATGGATGATATACGGTTAACGATTTACGCAAAAAATTAAGTGAACGAAAACTTTAGGTTCAGAAGGCTTTAGGGCACAACATAGTTCATTTAACTTAATTTAACTATAAATCTTTGGCCTTTCCACTATAACTAGGCGACTAAAACGTCTAGGGCCTGTAGCCTCGGGCAAAGAGTTGGTCTACGGTATATCCCATCTGTCATACGAGGCGACTGAAATGATTATGGTGCGCAAGGGAAGGCGTCATTAATGCTAATGTGCCGGGGCCCCTGTGTGTTTTCGTAGCTATGGTTGTGTTGTGTGGGGGCTCAAAGCACTCAATAAACGGTTTTGGTGAGGTTTGCAGAATTTTGCGGTCGCCTACTGTGATTTAATCCATAGGTTAATGGGAACAAATTCTCTCTGCGAGGTGCTGGAATTGTCGGTATTCTACTAAATCTTTGAAACAGGTCACTGTGAGGATTAGTCGGTTAGAGTCCATAAGTCGTTGTTCTGCCCAAGGCCACGATTATCCATGATGGATTTTATTCAAAAGGAATAAAAAAAAACATACCTACCTGGCAGTCTTTGGGGACTACCGATAGAGGTAAAAACGATTTTTTCATTTCGGAAAATAGTGTCTATTTGATCCGAGTAGCGAGTGGAAGATGCTTTTAAAAATAGAACTAAATTAGGTTAGGCAGTCGGTTGTAAAAATCTAATATAATTAAGAAAAAAAGTGCAAAACGCCGCTAAAGAAGTTTTCATTTTAAAAACCACAACTGTTAGGGAGTGGGCTCTCACTTAAGTCAAGGTAATTCTAGCTAACAATATTGTAACTCGGTTCTGTTCTGAAAATAATTACCTATAGCCACATAGTACGTAAACATACGATAGAGCTGCCCGCCTACAGTATTTTAATTAAATCAATCTACTTAAGTTTCTTTCTAGTTTTGTGATGGTAAATATGAAATTGCCGTTTTGTATGAAAAAATTTAAACGAATTTTTTTCATGAATTTTTTTATTTGTATTAATCGAAGTAATCACCCATGCAATCAATGCATCTTTGCTATCGCAGTGGCAGTTTATTGATGCCCTTCTTAAAGAAATCAGCTGGACGGGAGGCAACAAATTCTTCAAAGGCATTTTGTACTGCCTCTCGGGTATTGAATTTTTTTCCCGCCAAGAAGTTATCCAAATTCTGGAAAAAGTAGTAGTCTGTAGGCGCAAGGTCTGGTGAGTAGGGCGGATGACGGAGAGCTTCCAACCCCAGTTCTTGCAACTTGGAGACCGTCTGCTGTGCAGTATGAGGTCGCGCGTTGTCGTGCAGGAGCAGCGGAGACGAGCGATTGACCAATGCTGGTTGGAGATGCGCCAGCTTCTCCATCATTGTGCTCAGTTCTTCACAGTACACATCTGCAGTAATGCTCACCCCGTTTGGTAAGAAGCTGTGATGAATCACACCGGCGCTAGACCACCAAACAGTGACCATCACTTTTCTAGGGGTAAGTTTTCGTTTAGGGCATTGTTTAGGTGCTGAACCAGGATCCAACCAACTTGCTGAGCGCTTGCGGTTATCAAACAGAATCCATTTTTCATCGCAGGTAACAATGCGGTTCAAAATTCCTTCATTTGTGTGTCTGTTGAGCAGTGCAAGGCACGTCTCGACGCGTACTTCGCGCTGGCGATCATTGAGTTCGTGGGGCACCCATTTGTCAAGCTTTTTTACCTTGCCAATTTGACGCAAATGGACCAATATTGTTTTGACGCTAACGTCGAAAGCTGCTGCTAATTCAGCCGTAGATTGTGTATCATCAGCTTCCACAACCGCCTTTAATTCGTCATTGTCGACCAAAGTCTTCGGACGACCGCGAGGTTCATTTTTCAGGTCGAAATTTCCAGAACGGAAGCGAGCAAACCAATAACAGGTGGTGCGTTGGTTTGTAGTGTTAGCTCCGTAAACGTCGTTGATGTTGCGTGCCGCTTGTGCCGCGTTGCTGCCACGACGGTACTCATATTCCATAATTACTCGAATTTTTAACGTATCCATGATGACGAAAAAGATTGAAATGCGATGAAAATGTAACACTAATCAATAAAGAAATGACTACTTTTGGAAAAAAGAATCCATGTTTTTAAAATAAAATTAATTTGAAATTAGAATTCTTAGCCAAACAAAAATTATTTTGATTTGAAATGGCCAGTACTGCAGAACGGCAATTTCATAGGTAAAGACCTAATATCATATTTACAATCACAAGACAATACAGCTTGAAACTATATAATACTAATTGCAAATGAAAGAATGATTGTACTTATTGGAAATATGATTTACCATGTTCTTTTTTGGCTTTATTTGAGTAGTTATTGCATATGTTTACAACACGGTACGCCATAATGGACGTATTAATCGGCGAATATACCTAAGTAGTAGTCCAATAGCTACAACTGGGACTGACAGAAACTAAACCACTGCCACTGCTCATACGATAATCAAGTAACTAAAGCATTCTCTATCGAATGATCAAAGTCGGGTCACAAGCTACGGAGAAATCGTGTTACAAAATAAGTGGACTTAAAAACCTCCTTCTTTTTAAGTCGGTTAAAAATAGAAGGCATTTGGACTAGTTAAATAAAAAATAACAATTGGATATTTTAATGCACCATTGCCGAAAGATGTACAGTCACTCTATATTATTAGCAGATCATATGAAGATTTTTAAGTAAACGACCTTTATAGACTAGGGCCCTTAGCTATATTTCTTTCGAAAAAGCTAGCTATAATACGTCGGCTTCAGTGAAAGAACTTGTGTTGTTATTTAGTAACACAACTTACTACCGAGTAAGGTCCTTATCAGTCTAATAACTTTGAAATAATTCACAAGATAGCCAGGAGCTAAGCTGTTTCAAACAGTTACAAAATCATTTATTACTTATTTGAATTATATACCTTAAGATTAGCTTCATCAATTTAATTAATTTTCTGTAATCAAGAACAGGAATAGAGCAATCTTAATTCTGTGTTTATATAATTTAAACTTTCATCAATTCCAATATTAACAAATATAATCGAACAGTAAATTAGAGTACCTAACTACCTAGGTATATTCCTGTCTATGTAATTCCCTTCTGAAAGACGTCCTGAATAAAAAGTGCATGGTTATTTATAGAAACAACTGAATTCTTCTCGCGATGGCGCCGCTATCCGCATGAATATTTATGGTTAAATCATTTATTTCTCATAAAGAATACATTCATTTATCTGAGAAATACAGGATACTTAATTTAAGCTTATTACTATACTAACAAGAATTCACAAAGCCGTATTGAGTAAGTAATAACAAAGAAAAGCGATTTTATACATTTGATTCAAAGTAATACATAATTGGTAAATTCGATAAAAAATAAAGACAATGTAGGTATAACGAGAACAAAATATTAGCAATGCCACAACCTAACACTATTGACGCAGGAATATTTAAAATAAGGTTCACTCGTATTCATCACCGTTGAAAGTAAAAAAAAACGCCTAAATTTCTCTCGGAGCCCATACCATCTATTGATTCAGAAGTGAAGTAGTTAATATGTGGGCACTTATATAAAAAATAACTTACTGTAATTGTGTGGGGACGTGGTCTTTTACTGAGAGAGGAATGGAGCGCTATGAACGATGACGGTCTTTAAAAATAAATAAAACAATATAAATTTTTATTCATTTTACTTTACTCGGTAATTAATCACACTAATATTAAAAGGCGCAAGTTTGTGAGTATGTGACAGTGTGAGTATGTACATATGTTTGTTACTTCTTCACGTCTAAACGGCTGGAGCGATTTCAATTAAATTTGGTATGGAGTTAGCTGACACCCTAGATTAACACATAGGCTATAATTTATAAAGTTTAACGCGGGTACAAGTGCGAGGCACAGCTAGTGATAAATAAAGAGAAGAGTTTAAATAACGGATCTTACGTTCCAGGTATAACAGATGAGTGGTATTGGAAAGTTTATGGCACACTTCCGCTAGGCCTCAGACTACGAACGTTCGCTATGAATCCGGTGCTAATCCGACCACGAAGCGTCGGCCGGCTGACCCTGCGAAGTCCTAACTTCAACGACCACCCTGAAATCCGTTTAAACTACTTTGCAGACTATAATGATTTAAAAACTATGGTCGAAGGCGTCCGCTTGGTAAAGTATTGATTTTATATATTTAAAATTAATCGTAAATAGTCTCCGAGTAGACAATGAACTGTAAGTTTAGAGATTTTGGTTTGATTTTAATGAGAGAAACTACGGACCATCCGGATAAATACATACCTACTGTGGCGAGCGGTGGGTCAGAGGATTGGAAAGGAAACTAGTGTTTGTAAAGGATTTTTTATTGGCGTCGACAGTGACAGTTGGTTCACCACTACGTTCACGTAACACATACGTACTCAGTCTCGGCGACCAGCTCTCTACTTAAATCCAAACGTGGCGCACTTCAGAGTTCCTGCGACGAGCACTGCCAAGCTAAAGTCCCGATACAATCAATACAATCAGACGGACAATCACAGCCCTCATACTCCCTTTTGTGTCGAAAATTAACAATTAAAATGCTTTCAGGTTCAAAAAGTTATTGATACCAAGGCGTTTCAGCGCTATGGTACAAAATTACACACCACACCTTTCCCAGGCTGTGAGTCGCTTCTATTCGACTCTGATGAATACTGGGAGTGTGCGATAATGCAGACTTCTATCACGTTAGACCACCAGGTAATTCAGGAAATACTTACAAAATAATTCTTGAATTATTCCTAAGTACCAAATTATTCCTTACTTAGTCCTGTATCCGAGCAGTAAACGCCGTCTAGGAGAGTCTTTTGTGTACAATAAATTCGATAATTGGAGAAACTACCCTTCATGCCTTTGAGAGAATGTTATTTTGCCAGCAAAGATTGTAATAGAAGTGTTTAAAGGGTGAACCCTTTGAACACTTCTGTTACAATCTTTACAGAGTCAGAACTATCAAAATCTGGCTACAAACAAGCTAAGAAATATTCTCAGTGTCGAATCGATAACAATTTGAAACTTTGCAAGTCACAGTATCTAAGAGCCCTATTCCAATACAATCTCAGCCAGACATAATAATATGTAATCAATAACTTTACCAGTTATTGCGGAAAACCATGGGAATTTAAAACCGGTCAAGTGCGAGTGGGATTCACAGACGAAGGGTTCCGTACCACCGACAGACATTTGGCAATAAAAATATACCTACGTATATAAGAATAGCAACTGTCTCCTGTTTCGACGCAGCAGACGAACAGAGGAGGCTTAGTAGGCCGAACCCTACTAAGCCTCCTCTGTTCGTCTGCTGTCTGAGAGCAGGCTGAGTCTCACGAAACAGGAGCGACAGTTGAAATTATTATAGAGGTACTTAGTGTATATTTTCATTGCCTATTAAATTTAACAATTATAAACTGCGCGCGGTGACAGTAAGGGATATGTCCTCTGCTGCCGCCACGCAGCTCCGGGAATACAGCGATCTGTTTGTGGCGCAATCGCTGTGCCGGACTGGCAGGAGTCGGCAATGGGGGAGGCAACAGCCTTCCCAGCCCGACCATCTGGAACATGGCGCAAAAGGCATATCCGCGTTCCCGGGGCTCCCCTATCAGGCGCCAGAAGAAATTGACGGCACGAATCTGACATACTGACTCACCCGCAGACACTTTTTGCGAGTGTCATGCTTAGGCATTCCTACTGCCTTATAAAAAAAATACCTTGTTTAATCTTAATTAGTGATAAAGCAGACATGTAATGTACAACAGGTGGGAACGTGCAAGATGGCTCCAGCTGGGGACCCAACCGGCGTCGTGTCTCCAAGGCTACTACTCCATGGCATAAAAGGGATACGCGTCGCAGATTCATCAATCATGCCTCGGATACCCGCAGCTCACACTCATGCGGCCGCCGTCATGATCGCCGAGAAAGCATCTGACTTAATAAAAGAAGATTGGGGTGTACCTATTGATACAAAGATGTAAATTCTTCCTTGAGATGTATAGCTGACCTTTTGAAACGAGTCGAGTGTAATGAAGTTCGATTCAAATTTCTGGGGCTCTACCGGCTAAGTCGCCGAACATCGTTTTCGTGAATGGCGTTCAAATAAATAAAGGTTAAAAATGACTTAAGAAATCGATGTTCGGCGCCGGTAGAGCCCCTGGTTTAGGTACTTGATAATACCTGATTTCTCCTCAATTACACTTCTTGGCCGTGCGAAAGTGTCATTGGCTCTACCAAAAAGCATATTTGAGGTAACAAATCGATATCATGGGTAAATTTTCAAATACTAAAAATAATTCAATACGTTTGTATAGAAAAGTAGGTATAGTAGTAGGCAGCTGCGCGATTAGAAGGTAGGTAGCTGTGTCTGGGTAGAAGTCACCATAATAGATTTTAAGAGTGTATGTAAGACGAATTGTCCCTGCGTCTGATGCGCCATGGGCTTGTCTAGTCAAAGGTATTACCAAAAATAATTATAACTTCTTAGATTTTAGTCACTTTCCAAGTGAATAACATCCAATGGTATTCAATAAATAACCCATTTCAGTAAGAGATTCCGTAATCTCAAGTGCAATACAACCTACCTACTTAGGTACTTAATTAATATGTACTTATTTATGTTATAGACTTCCTCGTTGGTCTAACGTTAGCGAGTTCAACTGCAAATATGAGGTCCTGGGTTCAAACCCTGGGACGGGCAAGAGTTTGGGATTTTTCTGTAAAGTAAAATTTCTCAGTATCAGTCCGAAGTCTGGAAGATGGCGGCATTTACGCCCCGTGCAACGTAAGCAAGTAAAGCCGTCGGTCCTGTACCTGCGCTGTTCCCGGTAGTGTCACTAGGTGGTGTCGTATCGGATCTTGAGTGATTAAATAAAAAGTGCCATTGTGTTTGCGCACACACTTGTGCACCGTAATATGTCCCACGCAAATGGCTTCTGAAATTCGGCTAGGAGGACATTATTATTATGTTAAATATAATGTGCGGACCATTTTCGTGAGACGAGAAGAAGAAGAAGAAGAAGAAGTACACTTTATTGCAAAAATAAGTAATACAAAATAATGGATACAACAAGAAAATTAGCTTATTTTAATGCAATTGGCGGCCTTATCGCTAAAAGCGATCTCTTCCAGGCAACCGATTTACTTTGAATGGACCAAAATTGACAGAATCTAATGAAGGTAGCAGAAGTAAGAGAATAGTTAAATTAATAAAATAAATAAATAAAATACGTCCAGATGTACATTCGCTTTTTTATTTTGCACCCATACTAGGTAAGTGCTTGTGGAACTTCGCAGGAACGCTGGTTTAGAGAATAGGCCAAGTTGGAATGTGAGCTCTTTCCTATTATATATATAATCTACATAGATGCCGATAAAACTGCGACATATCATAATTAAGACAAACATTTATTCCAGCCAGTAAGGGGCATGCATTCCAATTGAATTCTTATGCAGTTAGCCTATGAGGCGTTCACTGCTTCACCGGACTATAGAAGTGAGCTCGAACCGTCTAGCAAATCGTCGAACCTAGACTCTGTGCAGTTACTGGCGGGGAGATGCGAGAAGGCGTATCGTTTTAGGGATGTTTTGTGCAACTTTCGCTCTACGTTTATCCGCGACGCGGGCCTCTCTTCCGGTTTAGTTCCGGAGAGGGCATTTCATCGATTCGAATAAGAGAGTGCTATCTGCATTGAGTTACCCTTATATGTAACAGGTATGTACACAAGACTGTCTGCCAAGGCTGCCAAGCGTTGCAATAATTCCAATGTGGAAATCTTCTGGCGAGGCCTTTGTCCAGCAGTGAACGTCATTCGGCTGCCATGGCTTGGTTTAAGGGGTTTAATGACTAATGAAACACAAAGTATGCTACAATTTAATCTTACATCATCAAAGATTTCTTAGAAAAACTGCTCATTCTATAAACTAAGTATTGAGCTTATCAGCAGTACTTCCTTGGACCATTCTACATGTAACACTCCTGGCAGTATTTTAACAATCTACAAATTCATAGTCATAGTTAAAATAAACTGAATATAATTAAAATAAAAAGGCATATTTATAATATTCTTATATTCTACATTTCAAAGTAACTACTAGATAACAATGAGGAAATTAATCTGGAGACTGTCCTGTCTTTGTTTTTCTATTCAGCTTTCTGTACAAGAAGCTTAACCGTTTGTTCAGTTCTTTCCATTTAGTTGGTCTCACTACTGGTGAAGCTGTTTTACCCCATATCTTCTTTTTTCTAAGCAAAATCTGTAAATATAAAAAAACTATCAGGTAAGTCTTTGTCCAGGTCCTAAAATATGTCAACAATTAGAAAAATGTAACAATTATTTATGGGTTGCACAAATAGTATAATAATAATGACGGGCCTGCTGGTGTGGCGTGTCCTGAGTCTGGGTGTAAATTATCGATATAAGTATGTATTTACAAAAGAAAATTAGTATATGTAAGTATATCAGTTATCCCGTTTCTATAGTAAAAGCTCTGCTTAGTTTGTGATCAGATGGCCATGTGTGAAAATATCCCATGATAGATTAGAACTCAGAGCTTGTACTATGTTTTCTTTCGTAAATTCTTACTTATATAGATAATTACACATAGACTCAGGACCAACAGACATGTTTATGCGCACAAATATCTGTCCTGTGTGGGAATTGAACCCCCAACCTCCAGCGTGAAACGCAAGCATTTGCCAACCACACCACAGGCCTGTCCAAAATATTCGTGGTGTATATAGTTCAGGGGTAAGAAAATTAGATTTTATCATGTATACTGTATTAGCATGGTAGTGACAAGATACCTCAGTGGTCTAGTAGCAGTACATGCATCCACCAGTTAATGAGGTCCAGGTTTCAAATCCAAGGTCGCATCAAAGTGATTTTTTTCTGTAAACGGCAGTTCTCATTATCAGCCCAGAGTCTCAACATTTTACATCCCCATGCCTTGAAGAACATGTTAAGCCATGGTCCATGGCTATTTGCCATGTCAATTGATCACGAGGAGATAACTTCTTATAGTGTCAACATAAGACCCGCACAATATTATCAGGCCACCTTGTAGGAGGCTGCCCACTCTTTCGGTTTGTGATCTACCTAGTTGGATGGTCTGTCCTAGATAAATATAGTTCTTTAAAAAAGAATCCTACTCACTTTATACTCATGCCCACTGAAACCTCGTATCCATGCTGGAACATTGTACAATGTTTTGACTGGATGCAATTCACCTGAACCTAGTATATCAATGTAGTCATTCTGTCCATACAGGGCTTTACGCTCGGTCCATGCATTTGATGGCCTAAAAAAATATTAAAATATAGTTTAAAATTATCATTGTTCAATGCTCTCACCAGTCTGTATGTGATAGTGAGGTTACGTTATTACATTAAGGTGTTAGTTCCAGTTGTAGCCATTAGATTGTTGTTAATCCATGTCAGAGGCCTATGGGGCAGCTTGAACAACTCTGACACCATGGTAGCCCCTGCCCATATGATAAATAAGTAATCAGTTAAATAAGAAATTCATGGAAGGGGCCCTTCTTTTAAGCACATTAATTAGAATGCCATGTTAGGCAGCAAAAATTATAGGCAAAATAGTTAAATAGTACCATAAATCTTTTGTTGGTTGCAGCAGAAGGATTATTAAAAAGTGGAGTTGATTATGAATTATAATTTATTTGTTTAGATTTTAAATAATGTAAATATGGGTATCTGAACAAGCAATGTTTAACACAATAACTCTTGATGTTAACATGAGAAAGCATACTTTTCATTTGGGATAGTTTTTACCGTGGGGCTTTAGATTATTTTTATAGCAATTAAGATACATAAAAATTCCTCGAAATTGAGCACACAAGTACAGGTACTAGTTTGCTAGGTAGGAGCCGAATACAATACACAAGTTCTATATTCATAAAATAACAACTGAAATACGTAGGTACCTGTATTCAGGGATAGGCAGAGGTTTGCCTAAAGTCCTAGGTAGTAATCCTCCACTCCATATTTTTTCTTCATATCCGTATCGCCTTACCAGTCTAGTTTTATCAGCATGGTATCTCGTCCTGAAACAAAGCTTATTTAGGTTTACTTGTACCAACTAACTGTATGCTTATTCTATTTTCTTAAGCCCCCATAAAATTCTAACCTTACGATGTTTACAGTAGGTCGCCAAATATAATTAAACACGGATGATCCCAACCACGCCATTTCAATAAAACGGTCTCATTTATATCTTACACCTATGAACACAATATCAAGGAAGCAAATTACTGAAGATTGTGAGTAAATATAATTGCTTTTATTTTTTTGAAAAATCCGTACATATAGGTATTTTTTTTTAATTAGGTTATTTATTTATTGCTTAAATGCCAAAGAGTATTATAAGAATCTATTCTATACTCTCTGGCTAAGTGTGACCATCACCACACTCTAAGTGGGTGGACCGTAGACAGAGAAACCAAGTTAGTTAGTTTCTCTGTCTACGGGGTGGACGCTTCGAGCATAGACGTTATCGTTTTAAATAATGCGAATATTATTTTCTGCCCTCTTGTACGGGGGACGAGCTAAACACGCATAGCACGCGCAAAGTAAAATCTTATTCATATAAACGCAAACCATAAAAATCTCGCTCGCAAAATAAAAATTTGCGCACATGTATAAAATGGAGCGTAGCACGTATTGTTTAAACTCACGCTAAAATAATCTCTAGTGATTCGCTAAGAATAGATAAATGAGAATGATTTGCTGTGTGGTGACGGCATAGAATATCATCACCTCATCACATCACACGACTGAGGGAATACCTACCATCAAACTGCGATCGCCAACCCGTCTGCTAAGCAAGGCAATTATGGCATATCTCCCATTTTTGGGGAGGCTTTTGTCCAGCAGTGGACGTACTTTGGCTGACATGATGATGATGAGATAAATGAGTATCATCTTAGCTTTCACGAGTGGTTTTGCCTTAATGTAAAACATTGAATTAGATAGTAATATTATTTTATGTATTACTTATTTCGTATCTAATTTATAAATATATCACCTGAACAGACAGTATAAAAATAAAAGAACTGAATATAGTTGGTAAATATTATAATTTTAAGGAATTAAAATCAAGTCTGTATTGATAAAGTTATATTTCCAACTGCAGATACTAAGGTAATTGGCGACAAAATAAAATAATAAAGGTTTTTACTCACCTAGACTTATAAATCGCTTGTAAATAGTCAGAACATAATTGTAGTCATATAGCTAACTATAAGTTGGTCTTTGAATAACTTTGAAAATAAGGTAAATTTAGGAACAAAAAATATATAAAAATGTTTGAACAAAACTTCTTAAACAAAACTTAAATTTATCATTCGTTCTAAAATAAGAATCGAATATGTACAGACGCCAGCACAACAAGCTACTTCAATCTGTCAAATTTCCCCAATTGAAAGTGAACCTTATACTTTTGTAATAAAGTTGAAAATCTATAGAAGAAATTTGACAGATTGGGGTAGCTGGATGTGCTAGCTCTGTACTAACAACTAACACAGCATTTTAAAACAATGTTACGTTCATTCATTCAACCAAAAATTGCAGGCAGTTTGTCCCCGCACTACGCCTTCTACCATGATGACAATGGCGTCGTAGAATTGTCGTTAATCTGTCGCAAATGGTTAGTTCATTTGAATAAAAAATATAAAACATTACAAACACAATTGCCAAAAAATAACACTTGCTTGTGATAGGAAATACCGTGTTCCCGTAAGTTTGTCGTCGCTGATCGCCTTATACACGAAAATACCGCACCCATTTTTACGGAGCACTACTTCGCGACACAAAACAGTTTTATATAACGTGTATGGCCAAGGGGCACGTATGGCCGACAAAGGGGTTCGCCTTGCGTTAACGTCTCCTGTCTAAATGCTCGAAGACTGAATCCGTAGAAGTGTGACCGCATTACAATATGTTTTGACAATTTACTATCAAAAGCCTTTGATTCAAGCTCTGAAATGTGCATGTTAGGTACCTAGCTCAAAAAAAAAATGAAGACACCAAAGAGAGTGAAAGAAACTAATCAAACAAAATGGCGGATGTTCTGTAAAATAGTTCTATGAGAATATAGTGGATTTTATGGAAAGTCTTGTTAAAGTATGTATTAAGCAAACCTGACCTACAATTTATAAACTATTCTAGAATTTTCGTAAAATTTATATTCCCTCAGTTGTGTCATTCATAATAATCCAGAGTTAAATAATAACTCGTAACAGTGTCCCCTTGTTTGTTTATTCTTCAAGAAATACTGTATTGTTATTGCAGATCATGGATGTAAAAAGTGCTAATATTAAATCAGGTCCGATAAGAAATATAAAGTTTACTTATTCGTGAAGAATTTGCAGAATATTGCAGTTAAAAGTGAGAATAGTTGGGCGCGTAACTGCGTTGTTTGTTTACGTTTCATGATGTTGCAGTTTATCCATTACTTTTATGAAACACTTGTATTTCTATTCTTTTTCAGATATAGTTTAAAATAATGTCTAAACGAGACCAACTTGATCGAAATGAAAGAAAATTGGATTCGAACGATTACGAGAATATAATAGCCCATCACAGTGTATTCGAACGTACTAAGCATCAAGAACTACCTAGTTTCCCGGGATTTACGAATGCAGAAACACAAACAAAAACTGGGGATATAAAAGAGCAAGCAGCTGGAGTACACTCAGGGCTGGGAGCCTGGCACTACAATCCATGGTGGATGTTAGCCAGCACCTCGCGCAACTTGCCCTCACAAGATGATTTTTCTGAAAACAGTGACCAAACAAAAGTGAAACAAGAACCTCCTGGCGCCGGCACCCCAGATCGGGATCCATTACAAACGGAAATGGAACAGTTTCACACAGAAACTGTGACACCTCCAGTGGGTCTGGACTCATTCTGTGATGACTGCTCAGATCCATTCTGTGACTCAAGTCATGTGATTTGTCGCAAACTATTTCACTGTCCTCACTGTAGAAAAAGCTACCCTACAATTCTAGAATTTAATACACATTTAACAGGTGTACATCCAGCTCAAAAGCCTTTCAGATGTCAGATATGCTTGGAACCATTTTTCAAAAAATCTCATTTACGAAGACACCTCGATGCAAATCACACTAGAAAAGATGTGAACAAATGTTCAGTGTGCTCTAAGTATATTAAAGATAAAAGCAACTTACGTAAACATATGCAAGTACACACAGGCCGTGTACCTCAAAAACAGTTTAAGTGTGATCTTTGCAACAACAAACGTTACATGTCTTTAGACAGACTCAACAACCACAAAGTGGTGTGTACTGGAGAAAAAGTTTTAAAATATTGTGACATGTGTACAAAAGTTTTTGATAATTCAAGATCACTTAACAGCCACAAAAAGGTTCATGCAAGAGAATTGAAGTGTGACAATTGTGGAGAACAACTACGTTCATTGGAACAATTCTCAAATCATAAAATGCTTTGTCAAAGAAACACAACAGAGGCGGGTAGTAGTCACACTGGCTTAGCAAATCCCGGGGCCGCCCATATGAGCAGATGCTGCACAGAGCCAGGAATCTGTGAACATGACAAACCGGCCTACCTTAACATACCTGGATATGCAGCGAGCAGGGTACTCGATGCTACTCTGTCATCTTTAAAGTCAGAGCTAAATTGATAAAACATGCCTCAATGGCTTACAAAGTAACTAACTGATACATATAAATTAAACAGTTTCTTTTTTACAAGATTACCAAATAGATAAATAAATGACAGTAATAATTTTCACAATTGAGAATTTCACAAGACTGATGCAAATATCCCGCCTCACGACTTGCTTTATTATTACCATTTAAATTTAGGCTTTAGTTTGTAGGTTAATACAGTTAGAATAAGCAACATAGCTTTTTAAACATGTTCATTTTAGTGTGGAAAGAATCGAGGTGAATATGTTCAAAAAGTTGTGACCATGTTTAATTTTAAATATAAGACTGTTCAATATGAACAGTAATATAATAATAGAACCAGATCAGACATGTAACAATGATTGTATGTTCATCAGATATATTATTTTTATTATTTGATACCTTTTCTATAACAATGCTTTGACTGATTTAGAGTAAATGTGAAAGTGCAGTATTACATACATTAAAACAATTTTTATTTTTCTATTTTGGAGAAGTTATCAAGAGTATGTTATTTTTATAATTTTTAGATGGTAATATGTTAGTTTTAGATACTGTACCTAAGTTGTATGTTTTAACAGTTGGTGGGGATGTATGAGGAGCATATTATATTTTCCAGTGCTCTGATGTACTTCATTCTCCAAAGACAAATAAAGAATATATAGATGTGTGTAGTTTGGTATACATATATGAGCATGTATTTCGAATATTTTTTAAAGACAACTTTTATTATTATGAGACATTAGTTTCATGACAGAGCTGTAGAGTAAGTCAAACTTGGTCAAGTGCAATGTTCTACTGGCAAAGCCTTTTGCATGTTATGGTTCTTGGAAGTGTTTGTTGTGTTCTCCTTACCCATAATATTTATTCTTCAAGTGTCATACACTGAAAACCTATTGCTGCAATTTATAAAAATATTATATATGTAACTAAGTGTAACTTTTTATTGAATATTTTCACACAATAATGTGTACAGTACACACTCTTAATCTAAGATGCGAGGCTATATCTAAGTTAATATGCCTATATTATGCTAAATATGTAATAGAAGTTATTACTATACTCTCAAATTTTATCTTGTATACTTATATTTTTTAAACTTATTATTTCTAATTTTATTTATTTTGTTCATGTTATGTGGAAGGAAGAGTACTTCAATTTGGAGGCTTTTTATTCATAATCAGTTGTTGCTATTTACAATTGTTTTTAATACTAATAGCTTAGTTTATTATTAATTTTATGGCTTAGTTAAGTAGTTTATATTTTAAAGAGTTTTAATAATAATTTAAATTCCCTACAGGAATATTTCTCTTACAAGCCACCGAAAATTTATTGGGTTTATAATACCAAAATTGTTTTACGAAAAAATATAATAATGTTTAGTACCTGTTGATGGCGTTTCGAATAAACCTAGTTAAAAGTTCGGTTTTTAAATACATAACTTATGTTAATATTTCACTTGTAATCATAAATTATTCTTATGATTGCAACTGATAAAACTAATAATACTATAGATATATTGACATGAATGTTAACAGAAATAATCAAGTAGATAGCCCATATTTTATTATACATTATATATTTATTTATAACAGTATTATGATCACTATCTAACTAGCAGCAAAGTCGCGGCGGCGGCAAGCTATTGTTGAATCAAGTCACTCTTGCTGCAATAACATCTTGAATGGTCTCCAAATCTGATGCTGCGACTCGGCCGCAGTTAGGTATTGTTGCCTAATTATGTAAATAGTTGTCATGTAGCAAATTATTTGCTTTTAAAGAGGGGTACATTTCCGCCAAGCCATTAGAGTCTTATTAATTTTATGATATATTTTTTCATACATATTTTCTGAATTAAAGTGTACCAAATATTTTCTTCATAGTTGTCTATGCTCCCATTGAGATCACAGATAACAATATTAAGAATTCATCAGGTGAAGTATTATACTTTAGTTACTATATTATAGTATATAAAAAATTAAGATTTATACAAATATATTTTAAAATATCTTGGCGAAATGGGCCCAGCATGTACCTGCTGTATGTACAAAATAAGGTCCTTTCTCTCAAATGCAAGATCATTCTTGATTAGTAAGAATGATTTATACATTTGACTTTTGTAGAGTGACTTGTATACTAGATCAATTTGGTAATGGCTATAATTAAATGAAACATAAAAAGGTAGCCATATTTGAGAAGCCTACTGAGTAAGCCATTGATCTAAGCAATTTTATTTGCTGTTCATACAAAGTACTTCAGCGAGGGTTTTTCCCAAATTTCACCTTGCATATTCATTAAATATAGTTGGTTAAGTTACGCGAGTAGCTTGTTCTACACAAATATAACTACCTATTTATATTACGCGGTGTATGGTATGCTTGCATTGTTTATTTTAAGTGTAGAATTTAAATCAAAATGTAACCAAAATATTTATATTATATTTGTTCAATGCAACTTAAATACATTTGGTTTTGACAAACGTTGAATATTGTGATGCAAATGAACGTGCTTTTACCCTTAATACAAAACAAAGTTTAAAGTTGAATCATGGATTACAAACAGTTTAGTTTTTTATCTTCATATTATAATTTAATAATTTTTGGGGAAAATAATAAAATACGTGATTTTTGATAATTGTTTCGGAAGAATTATTGAAGTATAAATAATTAATATTCCTATTGCCCAGAAAAAAAATTAAGGAAGTAAAGTGTATACAAATTTTCAGTACGCTGTGTTGGCGACTTGCATACAAATGTGTCTTACAAAACTAAAATCTACGTTGGCAGCCGGCAGGCAAGGAGCTTAACCCCTAAAATGTCAGTGTTGTAACAGTTACCACCTCATTTTGAACTCTATGGTGTTGTAAAAAGAGTCACTTTAAACTTTGTATTGGGACAAGCGGTAATTGATAATTTTTCAAACACTCATGATAGATACATTATATATCACCCAGTGTATACTATATGAGTATAGTCTGAATGTTTGTATATCTATCGAAACGCCACAACGTTGTCAATCGTATCGTTATTGATAACCTGTAAGAAAAATAATGTAAAGAATATATTTTATTATGAAATATTCATAAGTAAAAGCTTAGTGTAGTGTTCAATTATCAATGGGTACCGAATTATATTCTAGTGGTGGACTGCGACAATAAAAAATAGTAATCTAACGTGCACAATAAATTCATATAAATTAATTTAAATATAACAAAACCTTCAGATTAGTTGTTTTAAAAGAAAATAAACATGTTTCAGACATCTTTAAAACCCTTCCAGTTTAGCAAGTTTAAAATACTAAAAGTAATAAATGAAATCTTAGTTAATTAGAGAAACTATGGTTTACCATAGTTTCTCTAATTAACTAAGATTTTTGATTAAATGAAGTAATAAAAAAATAGTCATTTTTTAAAGACGACGCCCGCATTAGGTAAATTAGACGATGTGTCGCGGGGTACTTTACAAACATATAATAGACGGACACAAATTACATCAGTCATGTTGTAAAAGTATTTAAGTTTATTAGCAGAATCAACGACAGTGCGATGTCTTTTTAAGTTTTTATTCATTCCAAACAATTAATTTGAAAGTTTTGCGTTGTTTAAATAACACGTTGTAAATTTGAAAATGAGCACGAAGCCGACTGATAATGCATGTAGAGGCGAGTCTTGTCTGCATAACTTATAGACAAGGAAATGGATGCCGTCCACCCAAAACTTTATAGATTTGGGAAAGCGGTAGAAGTAACAAACAACTACCGTCATTTACGGAACGGCTACATCACGATTACTCGCGAACGAATTTTCTGGCACGTTGACTTAACATAGTATATCAACATAGTTAACTTGTCTAAAGACTTAAGCATAACTATCACAATATTGCCGTGTAATATAAAGTTGTACGTACAAAAAACCGTATATAGTAATTATGATAATAAAGAGGATTACTTATTGTAAAATGATCTATCTTTACTAATTATAATTTGGTACCCAAAATATATTTAATATTGTTTTTAAAAATTTTACGTCCGAGGCTCTACTTCGGATTTAGTACCTACCTACCGAAATACCTGCGATGTAGCTAAAGGACAATGATTTTGTTGGATTGTTTCTGTCGGTTAAATATAACTTGTAATAATTAAATCAAGGCAAAACCTTCATTTCATAAAATTTTAGTCAGAAATTGAATAGTGTCAGCGCGTGCAGGCCATCATCGTTTTGAGATATTTTTAAATATTTATTCAGTTTGTTTTGCACAACCAATTTGGAGGTTTTGGGTTATTTTAATGACATGTTGTATAGTTACGATAACATATAATGGTACACACGGCCACATATCAAGCTATACATTTCCAGTATAAGCTGATCCCGCGTTGTATAGTATTTCCATACAATGAGAGGTTAGCTTATATTGGAAATGTATAGCTTGATATGTAGCCATATACACAGGCCGATTCAATAGCTATTATCTTTTCATTAAAAAAGTAGTTTAAGAAAGCTATTTCACTGGGGTACCAGGTACAACGCTGTCGCGCTTTCAGCAAAACTTATGAGACCTCATCTGGGGACTGATTTACAAATACATGTTGCCCAGATATTGTTAGAAAACCAGCGCTCAGATTAAGGAAGATAGTTAAATACAAGAACCATCCGATCTGTAGTTTCTACCCAGGCTTATATATCATTCGGATTTTGTTAATCGGGACCCGTATATCCTTTGATAGCACAATATTTAAATTTAGTATTTAATACTCCACGCTTGCACGACCGCGGTCTGCCAGTGAACAATTTACCTACTGGCTTCAGACCGTATTTTGCAATGAAACTAATCCCCGCATCGGACTTCAGTATCACGTCTTAAAATCTAATTGGTTATCACCTCATCAAGTAAGAAATACAGATTCATTTTAAATATGAACTTCTAAGTGGTGTTATTTAATCTGTGGCTCACTATAGATTATACATCTCTCTATTGCTACTCATACTTCTCAGTATTAACCATAGTTGAATAACCTCATTGATTTGTCCATGAAACTGGATTACCATAGATAAGTTTTGTTTTGTTATGGGGTTCCGGGGTCAGACTCAAATAATAGAAATGCTCTTTGTTCGTAAGCAAGCTTAAATTACAAAGTATAAGGAAGTTTTTTTTTTTAGTTTGATGATCATTCAAAGGTAATGAAGTACTTTGACTCGAATTAGGACGCACGACGCAATAATAATATGTACTACTTCCGATAGCTGCTTTTCATTCGCAAACTCTTGATATGTATCAGCAGTACCTACATCATGCGAATTTGCAAATGAAAAGCAGTTATAGTGGGAATCTTGCTGTTGTTTGGTTTCTCCTACATAATGTAAAGTTATGGTTTTGGTACTCAGTGTAGATACTATGTCGCCCTCTTTATATAGATATAATCCAGGTATTCAAACTATATTAGCGTACCTACTTACATAATTATCTACTACACCTACGTGAACGAGATATGGTCATAATATATTAAGACACTCCTGAGGACGGCATTGTAGAATGAGCTTTATTTGTACAGACGCCAGCACATCAAGCTACCGCAATCTGTCAAATTTCCCCAATTGAAAGTGAACCTAATGCTTATCTGATAAAGTTGAAAATCTATTAAAGAAATTTGACAGATTGGGGTAACTGGATGTGCTGGCGTCTGTACCATTTGGAATGAAACGATGTTGATTTTGTATTTGCAATTTTCTTCCACAAACCAAACACGTGATAATGGTGTACCAGGTTGTCGCAGTTCCTACCTACGTCAAAGTTCAGACTTATCGGCCTAAATTGGTTTGGCGAGCAAACTTCTAACATGCATGCGCTTCTGACGTGCGTTTAACATGAATTGAACAGTTTATCAATTTGGGGAGTGATCCAAACTTGAAACTTTCTAAATGTCAACTATCCTTGCGAAGTTTTTGTACCTGTAACTATGTCATTAAAGATTGTATGACTGATGACGACAGAATTCTTATACTGCCGTGCATATGCTAAAGTGCTGTTAAAAAATAAAATGTGTAATGGTAAATGCAACTCTATAGAACCGCCTTAAAGTGTAATTTACCTTAATAGCTGTTTTTCTGTTACGGCGATCTAGTAATTGCACGGCAGTAGGTATAGCTTGGGTGATCTAGAACAGTTGATACTTTAAGCCATTGATTAATCGCCGAATATATGACTGATTCAGCCGTTTGTTTGGATTGATATTATACAGAAAATTATACCATTAGGTACCTAAAGATTTGTCTTTGTAGTTATTTAGCATGGTGTGTAACTTTAAAAGCACCTAGGTTTAAGGAAAAATGTGTTCATATGAATTTAGTTAGGTACATAGTATATAGTTCATCTATTTGATTAGCAAAGTAGACTGTAAAACAGTGTAATGTGAATTACAACGTGACCGCATTATTTTCCCATTAAAAGCCTTCTATTGCGTATTACATATAATAAGTCAAATTCAATTTTATACGGTGTTTTTTTAGAAGCTATTGTAAGTACCTACGGTGGTACCTCTGTTGTCTTTGCCTCCATTGTTTTTGTAACCTATGTAGACGTTGGTTATTGAACGCAGTTTTTTTTTAATAGCGTACCGTTACTAATTATCACGAATAAAATGACATTTCCTTTCTGTTACTGATGTTTTTTTTATTTATCTCTTCTACCATAACTACTACATCTCTCTCTTTCTTCTCACCAAACCAGTACCGAAAATACTAAGAGATACGATGCTACAGCTGGCTTTTCAACTTACCAGTAAAATTAACACCGCTGCCAAGTTATCGAATAGATTGTTTCTAAGTGATAAAACGACTTAGGAATTAAAATAACATGCTAAGGATAAGGAGCAGCATTCTAATAGGCATTAATTTTTAACTTAACATTTACAGTTAGCCTACGACGCTTTTACTGCTTCATCGGACAATCGTATAGGCAGTGATTGTTTAAGCAAGTGATGTGGCTTAACGACTGTTGCCTAAGACCTACAGTTGGAACCAACGAAGGACGGAGTTAAACCCAGATACTACGATGATCAGGCTGATAGCTCACACTGTGCTTCCTCTACTTATAAGGTGCGCTAACGTAAGTGCCTATGATGGTGAGCGACTACAAATCCTCATATTGACCTAGCTATCTTCAACGTAACCCTGATACTTCGAACAA
The DNA here is from genome assembly GCA_951640165.1 of Pseudoips prasinana. NCBI lineage: Eukaryota > Metazoa > Arthropoda > Insecta > Lepidoptera > Nolidae > Pseudoips > Pseudoips prasinana. Next base: position 27,379,593 of record OX621236.1, on the reverse strand, counting down.
TAGGGTACAACCTATCACAGGTATGCTGCCCCTTATACCGGTAGGTTAATATACTAATGTCCTAATTTAAACTGCTTCGTTAAGTTTTAAAAATTGCTTAGTCATTTTATAAGTGATTCACTACCAACGACCGAGCCCTCAAGAGCGAGATGCAGCATCTGGCGTGCACAAAGATTCTTACCGTATCATCTTCTCACGCCTTCGGAAAGCCTCCCGTCTGGACATCAATTGCCGTAGCCGATCTGAAAGTCCCTATATAGACTCAGGTGGGCCGAAGCAAAGAAAACATTTCTAGTGGTGGGGCACTAGACATGTTTTCTTTCCTTCGGCCTACCTAAGTCTATATAGGGACTGTCGAACAACCCCAAAATAGACTATATTTGGGGAGCATCGGTCCAATCCATTGCCCACCTAACATCATGCCCAGCCTGCCCTGCCACATGTTCATGGAGGGATCTTAGGAATGCCACAAGCAGGGCAATCAGTGTGGCCACGTTTTGGGCCACAAATCGACATCTTGCCATCGACACGGTAAAAAAAAGTGCCTCATCAAACAAAATTAGCCAGTGCGAGTACAATTCATTTTTGGAGTGCTCATAGCCTGTAGCACTCACTGGCCCGAAGTGAATGGTGAGGTAAAGCACCTAGGCACGCGGCAGCCAATGGATGGGTAACCCTCAGTGTTTTAATTTCTGAGCGTTTCCGTGCTTCGGAGGGCACGTTAAGCTGTCGATCCTGGTTCTGGTCGTCACACAGTGACAACAGTCGTTAAGCCATGTCAGAGCCCTACTGGGCGGCTTGAAAAACTGTGACACCAGGGTATACCGAAAGTGTCACACTGCCGATATGATAAAGAATATAACTTGTCTAAAAACCAGTTTTTATCTTACTAATGCCATTAGACTATGAAACCCATTGAGAACCAGTACACCGAGATGTCTAGACCGTGGCTAAACTAGGCAAAGCCTGTACTATGGCAACCAGACCACTGATAAACATACTACTATAATAATATTATCTACTAAATACTATAGATAAGTTACACCCAGACACGGAAGAAATAATCAGGTTCGTCATACAAAGATTTGTTCTGGGCGGGGATCGAACCCACGACATCTGGCTTAGCCGTCAGGGTCACTAACCACAAGAACAATAAGCCAGTACCAGACCGTGTCATATTCTATTAAATTCCTGACTATCTACCAATTGAAAACATAAAAAAATTATCACAACCAGCTGGGTGGGAATCGAACCCAGGACCAGCAGCGTAAAAGCATTTAACAACCACGCCAAGATAGGTTTGAGATAAGTCCCGTACTAGCTTGTGACTTCAATGCTATTTGTAAGAGAAAAAGAATGCATTTAATCCGAAATAAGTTTAATATAGCACATATTTACAGACATGATTCAATTATATCACTACTCGTCCCCTCTTGACTGATGCTTTGACTATTTTAGACTTCTTCTCTTTTTTCTTCTTAGCAATATTTTCTTTCCTCTTTTTCTGTCTCTCATCCTTCTTCTGTTCAACATTTTGTATTCTGCTGTCCCATTGTTTCTTACTATGTTTCTTCTTTTGTTCCTGTAAATAAAAAAAACATAAGTGTAAGCTTATGGCCATAACATAAACAAACAACACGTTTGATCACAGTTGAAGGGCTACGACTTGTAGTTAAAATTGGTTCTAAAATATTAGTTTGCATAATTATAAATATTTCTCTACCTATTTCAATCACTGACTGATCTGAATCGTCATCCTTTTTTGCTTCTCAAATGTTCAACACTATTCATTCTCCACTTTGTATACGTACATAATATATGCCATGCATATCTGTGTAACCAGCATATTAAAAAACAGTTTTGGCTAGTTGAGCCCAATAAGTTTTTACTATGTACTGTATAAAAAATCGCCAATCACTTAATAGTTGCCTTAGCTTTATTGGTCAGGAAAATAAAATGGTCTGAGATGCCATACTCATTGGTATACTAATTTCGAACTTTCCTTACCAAATATTGTAAACTAGCTGTGCCTTGCGGATTTACCTAAGTTAAATTTAAAAAATTATTACCTATTTTATCCAACCAAAGTTTTATCAAAATCCGCTCGGTAGTTGTTACATGAAAGAGTAAGAAACATTCATTTCATACTGACATACTTTCGCATTTATAATATTAGTAGAATGTTAAATTATTTCATATGACACCAAAAACTAATAAATCAAATCAATAATAAATAATATAGGCATTATAAACAGAATGCATGCCTTGCAATTTGTATTTTATTTTTGTTCAGAATGCCTTTGGTATTAAATCCTCCTATGTACAGTAAGTTTAAATAAATAAAATGGAAAAATTGGCCATTAAATAAAATGTTTCAGTAAATACTATTTTGGAAATACCATGTATTTAAAATGAGGTTACTTGGGCCTTTCATTACTTAAATACACAATACACTTATCTACTCATAAACTTATTAAATTTTTGAAATGAAACTCTTTTAGAAAGGTTTATTTCATAGTAGTGAGATGACACAAAATGAGTTAAGTAAGTACACACCATAACAGTAACATCTAAAGAATACAAATCTATTATTGTAATCTTGATGATTACAATTATAGAAGATTTGAGAAAATAGTACACTTGTATAGAGGTCAAAAGAATACAGATACAGAATTTGAGGTCATTGTGACCTCAAATTCTGTATTTGACCTCTATACAAGTGTACTATTTCCCAAATCTTCTACTACTGTCTGTTGCAATTTGTTCAAAAGTATTAAGATCATGATTACTTTAAAACAAATTGTAATGAAATTGTGATTAAAAACTACTTTATCTACTACCTACACAATGGCAAATATGTACATATTTAAATTATATCTAAACAATGTCAACATAGGAGCATTTTTTTGGTAAAATCTCTTATTCATTAATCCTCATAAATTTTCTAGAAAAAAAATGGTGATCTTATACTGACCTAGTTTATGTAAAAGTTTATCCATACATTGACACTGAATAATTAATATCTCCTAACTGCATTAAGTAAAACACTCAAAATGGAGCCTTAAAGTACAGTTACTTTAAGGCCCATTGCATATTGAAGTGGTTTTTGTTTTAGGATCAGTAGGTTTTGACACTTTACTGTTGGTATGCCAATGGTATTTATTCTGGTGGCTATAATAAAGAAAAATATAACATTTCTTACCATTTTCTTTATTGATTTCTTCAATAGGACTGGATCATCCTTTACTTTTTGTCCTTCAGCTTTGTTAAGTACATTCTTCCATGCAATTTTTTCCTTTATTTCTTTAACTTTTCCAGTTTCTTCCTTTTCTTCTAGTTCTTTAAATTTAGTTTCTTGTTGCTTTAGATTTTCCAAAATTTTCTTAGGGTCCTTTTCTGCTTTGTTTCCTTTTTCTGTAAATATTAATTTAACATGTTAAATATGTTAGTAGTTGTCTATTATTTTTTAACAGTTAGTTACATGTTTAATTATTTTAATACAATGCATCAATATTAAGTATACAGAGATCTCAAATCTTTAGCGACTAATAGTTTTAATCGGGACTAGTCCCTCCCTCTTACCCACCACTGCAACTCCTGTAAGCCAGGATTAACAGTGGCACGCAATGAAATGACACTGAGCGGTGAAGCTCAGGCATGTCCTGGGGAATCGCTTTAACTGTCTTGGATCCCGCAACGAATTTAATCAGAAACAGAAAAAAGGAGGAGTTGCTAAGAAGCAACTTGTTAAGAAATACTTATTAACTTTTCCAGTTATTTAAATGTTTATTAGTAATTGCTTATAATAGGTGTCATTTAAGATGTGGCAAATGACCCCCTAAAATAAAATGTAATTGTTTTTATAGGAAATCAATAAAGGTAATGGTTTTGACTAACTGTATGATTATAATAAAGATTGTTAGAAAAGTCCTTTAGAAATCATATAAGTAAGTACATTCTGTTAAATGTTAGTATAGAATTTATACATCCTACATAATCGTTGATAATAGAAATGCAGGTGTTACTACTAACTTACCTTTTTTACCAACATTAGCAAAGTCAAATTTAGAGAACACAAGTTTCCCTTCATTATTAAAAACTGGTTTTGCCATATTCACATTTGGTTTGACATCAACAGATTTAACCATTTCTGAGAAGGGTGCATCCACTGTAGGTTTAACTTTTGTCTTATTAAGTCTTTCTGTTTTCTTTATATTCTTTTTCAGTTTACTGCTTAAACTTTTTTTCTGTAACTTGTTTTTGAAACTGAATTTATTTGTAGACTTAATTTTCTCAAGTTTTTCTTCAAGTTCAGCAATACTGCGAGCTCTCTTTGGCAATTCAGCAGCTTCCTGAGTTGGATTTTTATTCTCATTGACAATTTCAAAATCCATATTTTCTTCATTATCACCTGTAATAATTTAAGATTGCCATTAAATACTAAATTAGATGTCCATCATTTCTGATTATCATTCAAATTGATTTTATGTCTAGATGAATATTGGATTTGATATTGCCCAAATAATTGATGACCGTTAAGCATAATGTCAAACTGGCCAAACATGAATATATTTTAAGATTACACTTTACCATTCTGCCATGCAATACAAACATGCATCATAATTCACATGTGGATTATGATGACAAATTATGTGCAGAATGTCAATTCTAACTTGTCAGTATCAAAATTAGAAGTAGATGATGTGGAATACCATTTGCATAAATTATAATTTATTTTACAACCAAATCCAGTATTGTTACTGTTATAACTATAATATCCTGGGAAATTATTCACACATGGCCATCTGATCCCAAACTAAGCAGTGCTTATACTATGGAAACCAGATAACTCATATACTACAATACTATAGTTCTTTTGTAAATACATACTTATCTATAATTTATGGCTAGGGGTTATTACACCACTAAAGAGTACATCGATGACAAAGACGTCTGGCTCTCACTTCCTACCTGCACATTGCTCGCTGGAGATCTTGTAGCCATATAGACATGACTGATCTGCTGTGTTACGTGAACTATCTGTAAATGATTGCTATCATATACTTAATTTAAAATTATTGCCTCTGTCTCAAAATGAATAATGTTATTGTTTCGAAGTTTTTCTTTTGTATACCTAAATATAATCTAAAATAATAAGCATTCAGACAACCGATCGAGCATATATTGTGTTTGCCTACTAAATAATTACTCTAATTGGACCAAATCCCGTGTTCATGCCCGCTTGAGTATGTTTCGCCGGACCGTCTCAACTGGGTCGTGTTGAAACCGGTAGTAGATGAACCCACTGAGTTTGTTTCGCTGGGTCTTCTCAGTTGGGGCGCATTGGATCCGGTGGTAGCATTAAAGCGCGACCGTCGTTACTAACACAAGGTCCGTCATAATAATAATACCTTTAATATAGACAGAACCATTGACAATATGTAGTAAAAATATTAGACTTAAACTAGATAATTAAACATAATCTCTTGACAATAACTTGATACGAGCTAGCTAAATATCATTTCTGTAATAAAATAAATTTTATAAATGTTTTCATACAAGATGTACCTAAATATCTATGTTACTAGAAATAATATCTAATGTATACAACTATATTACTACAAACATGTTCTGACTATTTACAAGCGCTTTTTTAAAGTCTACGTGAATAAAAACCTTTTTTATTTATTTTTTTATTTTAATTTTTTTTTAAATTAAACCGAAGTACAGTGACATGTTGGAGCGCATCCAGAATCAATTTGTAAGGCATCTGTACTGCAAGTTGTATGGTGTATATCCGTTTTATCCGCTAATTTACCCTACACTATTTGTACTTGGTTGGTATGGTTGGGTACAATGAACTCAGGGTGAGACAGAACTTTGCTCTGGCTGCGTATATGGTAAAGCTATTGCGTGGTGAGGCACATAATCCAGGGGTTCTGTGTCACCTTAGACTACAGGTGCCGGACCATTATGTGTGAAAAGGGCGGTGTCCACAGCTGCTTGCCGTACTGGCTAGGACCAATCTACTGACAAAAACCTCACTCACCCAAGCAATTAGATTAACTAATGAAGTACACGAAAAAGTGGATATATTCTCATGTAGTTTGAGTGAATTCGTAAAGATCCTATTAAAGGTAGTTAGTTGCATGAATAATTAGTAAAAAAAATTAGTTCAATAAGTTGTTTATAATCTTAATACTAACACTATCGGTTTAGGTCAAGACCTGTAATGGTAGGTGTTAAGGAGAGAAATAAATGACACCCAGACTCAGGATTAAAAAACATGTTCATGCACATGAATATCTGTCCTGGGTGGGAACTCGCAACCTGCTCCATGAAAGGCAAGCATCTAACAACCACACCAATGGGCCCATCTGAACTATTGCCCACCTGGTTAGCCATCATTCTCACATGTTAGGTTGCTGCCAAGCAGCTACATAGAACATGTTTCCATTAACTGATTCAAGGTTTAAAATCTATTAAATAATAAACTAGTATTCTATTTTAAGCAATATAACATTTTTATCACCTTTCATTTGCAATGGCAAAGACATTACTGAGAATACATTTTTAAGGAATGTAAATTCTTTATTTAATTCGGCTTTTATCTTCTTTATTTTCAAAGGTTTTCTTTGTTGTGTCATGGTTGGGCCTTATCAATGGATCTGTAAATTAAAAAAACTGTTATAGGAATTGTAAATATAATATAATATATGCGATTTTGGCGATAAGGGACGCACAATGATTTTAAGTAGGTATATATTATTATAGTATTTTAATAAAAATATCAAGGATTTCATTCTTTCAAACATAAACTAAATTATAAAAATAATAATACAAAAACTTACATAAATAATATAAAATGTGGGAAGGTGATCGTAGGTATAACCAGATATTCAATTCAATTATTTCAACTCACTTTTAAACTTTTAATAACAGTCTTAACTCACGCAAACGACACCATGCAAAACACACGAGTAAACATAACCTTAAATCTAGCTTGACGTTTGTCCTGCGATCATAGTATCTTTTTTTGTTACCGTCTTTGGGCAGGCTAAGGTCTGTGACCATACCGCCTCGTCTTCAGTTGTAATATTCCTGTTTCAATGTCAGTCAGTCATGTCCGTCACGTCCGTCACAGTCAAGTCATAGTCCTACCCCAGTAAAGCAGTGGAGACTTTACTAGAGGCTTCTATTTTCAAAAACTGGTGTAAATTCTAGTTTTTATGTGTAAATATGGTGGATTTTTAGACATAACATCTTCGACAACGTACACAAGTGGAGGAAAGTGCGATATTGCCGTAAATTGTGATTTTCCGTGTTGAACCCAAAACTCCATAGAAGCCTCTAGTAAAGTCTCCACTGCTTTACTGGGGTAGGACTATGACTTGACTGTGACGGACGTGACGGACTGACTTTTAAATATAAATATTACAACTGAAGACGAGGCGGTATGGTCACAGATCTTAGCCTGCCCAAAGAGAGCGAATAAAAATAATATTTGACATGACCTAGTTTAAGTTGTCATTCATATTTGTCAACAATAGTTTTTTCTTCCTCAAACCTCAGGTTGATGAACTGTTCTAAATCTGTCTGTATTCTATTTTTTATAAAGACGGACTGGATAAAAATGCGTCCCTTAATTTTCTTATTAATCAGAAAGTGTTCTACGGCTGTGCCTAGAAGCAACAGTTTTATAGAAGAAATGAAAAAAAACTTCATTGAGACGACCACTTTCCAAAGGACCTTGTTATCATGCGGTTCGGCTGCTATCGCCCTACTTAATCCACATCGTGGTGATATGATCGCATGTTTAGGTGAAGTTACGGGAGAAAATGCAATCAAGTACATGCGACAAAAGATGTTGGACACAGAAGAGGGTACGCAAATACTAAAGGAAAAGCCGCGGATAAATTCTGGAACTGTTTCATTCGATAAACTTTCTCAGATGCCAGAGAACACTCTTGGCAGAGTATACGCAGATTTTATGACAGATAATAACATCACAGCCGATTCTCGATTGCCAGTACAGTTTATTGATGATCCAGACTTAGCTTATGTAATGCAGAGATATAGAGAAGTACATGACTTGGTGCACGCTTCCTTATTTATGAAAACAACCATGCTAGGAGAGGTAATACAAAATATACATTCTCTTACTCTTTCATCTCATCATGCATTTGTATTTCATCAATGAAGCATACAATACTGATTTAGATAAAAAAAAAAGAAAATCATAATAACTCTGTATGTAAAGTGTATTATATTGGATTTTTTAATATTTACAGGTTACAGTAAAATGGATTGAAGGCATTCAAACTAAGTTGCCAATGTGTGTTAGTGGTGGCATTTGGGGAGCTGGGAGATTGAAGCCTAAGCATCGCCAGTTGTACATGAAGTATTACCTACCTTGGGCCATAAGAACTGGAAATAATGCTAAGTTCTTACAAGGTATGCAGTATGTTTGAATTATATTACCTTACTTGTACATTTTAACCCTTTCTTGGGCAGTGGGAATTTGGTTACCACCATATTATGAACTCTAGCTGCTTGTATTAGAGTTCAAAACCAATGAATAGAATACATACGGTTTTTTTATTCATTGGTTGTTCAAAAATGTCTCTTTGGCATATATCCAACAAAAACTTGAGATGTCCTAAATTTTGGCTCTACTTAATCTTATCTCTAAGAATCAGTCATACTAATTAGCTAATTTTTATAGCTGCCATGACTTAGTTGGCATGGAACCTGCCTTTTGCACCAAAGGTTGTAAGTATGATCCTTGCAAAAGACAAATATTTGTGTTCATGAAGTCAAATATTTATCTTGATCTGGCTGTTTTCTATTTATTGTATGCATATAAGCAAATAAAGTAAAAAAAAGCATTCCTCTCTGTTGCATAGTATCCATAGTACATACTTTGCTTTAAATGGGCTTGATGGTGCAGTGTGATATGTCCTGGATATTGTGTATATTTTATTTATTAATTAAAAGGATCAGATAAAAGTCATGGAAAGTTCATATTTAACCAACAAACTTGCCCAAATATAGATAATTGGACAAATTCTTATATGTTTCATCACTACATTTGGACTATGATATAAAATTAAATATTCTTTAAATGTATTTGTAGTAAGTTACTATGTAGGAAGTGTATTTATGATATTTTGTATTACAGGTATATACTTTGAAAAGAGGTGGGACCAAGATATAGAAGACTTTCACAAAGAAATGAACATTGTGAGATTAATAAAAACCAAGTTGTAAAATCTTCAATTGAACACTATTTAAAAAACAAATTAATACAAATAATAGTGCAGTGTTAAAAACAACATAATTTAAAGTGATATTACAAAGGGTATACATGCTTCTGAACCCTTTCAGTACTTAAATTTTACAATAAAATTTAGGATATTAAATTTACTTTGATATATATATATTTTCATATACTTCAATTATACATTTTTTTTAAGTTGTCTATTTGGTGAAACTTTAGAATATAAAAGAAACAAAAGTTAATTTTACCAGCAGATTGCCTTAAGGAAAAAAAAAGTTAATTTTAAAGATTTGTTGTACAAAAATATTGACTAGTATTACTAAATTATTCTTCAGACTTTGTGTAAATAAATGAACATTTTGATCCATCAGCTAAGTTGGTCTGTATATATTAGGTCTTTACCTATGAAATTGCCGTTCTGCAGTACTGGCCATTTCAAATCAAAATAATTTTTGTTTGGCTAAGAATTCTAATTTCAATTTAATTTTATTTTAAAAACATGGATTCTTTTTTCCAAAAGTAGTCATTTCTTTATTGATTAGTGTTACATTTTCATCGCATTTCAATCTTTTCGTCATCATGGATACGTTAAAAATTCGAGTAATTATGGAATATGAGTACCGTCGTGGCAGCAACGCGGCACAAGCGGCACGCAACATCAACGACGTTTACGGAGCTAACACTACAAACCAACGCACCACCTGTTATTGGTTTGCTCGCTTCCGTTCTGGAAATTTCGACCTGAAAAATGAACCTCGCGGTCGTCCGAAGACTTTGGTCGACAATGACGAATTAAAGGCGGTTGTGGAAGCTGATGATACACAATCTACGGCTGAATTAGCAGCAGCTTTCGACGTTAGCGTCAAAACAATATTGGTCCATTTGCGTCAAATTGGCAAGGTAAAAAAGCTTGACAAATGGGTGCCCCACGAACTCAATGATCGCCAGCGCGAAGTACGCGTCGAGACGTGCCTTGCACTGCTCAACAGACACACAAATGAAGGAATTTTGAACCGCATTGTTACCTGCGATGAAAAATGGATTCTGTTTGATAACCGCAAGCGCTCAGCAAGTTGGTTGGATCCTGGTTCAGCACCTAAACAATGCCCTAAACGAAAACTTACCCCTAGAAAAGTGATGGTCACTGTTTGGTGGTCTAGCGCCGGTGTGATTCATCACAGCTTCTTACCAAACGGGGTGAGCATTACTGCAGATGTGTACTGTGAAGAACTGAGCACAATGATGGAGAAGCTGGCGCATCTCCAACCAGCATTGGTCAATCGCTCGTCTCCGCTGCTCCTGCACGACAACGCGCGACCTCATACTGCACAGCAGACGGTCTCCAAGTTGCAAGAACTGGGGTTGGAAGCTCTCCGTCATCCGCCCTACTCACCAGACCTTGCGCCTACAGACTACTACTTTTTCCAGAATTTGGATAACTTCTTGGCGGGAAAAAAATTCAATACCCGAGAGGCAGTACAAAATGCCTTTGAAGAATTTGTTGCCTCCCGTCCAGCTGATTTCTTTAAGAAGGGCATCAATAAACTGCCACTGCGATGGCAAAGATGCATTGATTGCATGGGTGATTACTTCGATTAATACAAATAAAAAAATTCATGAAAAAAATTCGTTTAAATTTTTTCATACAAAACGGCAATTTCATAGGTAAAGACCTATTAGTTTATTACATTTAATAAGTACAGTCAAATGTGCTAGGTTTATTTTCGATTTAGGTGATAAAATAAAAAAATACAAATTCAATTAGTAATTTTAATTGCCATTAGTCTTTATAAAAATAATTTACAGTAACATTTCGGAACTTCTTCCATTAGAATTATGGAGGGTAGTTGAGCGAGTTCCTACTTCCACTAGCCATTCATACCACACTCTTCGGGAGTCGACACAACGCCAAAACTTCGCTACGATAACTTCACCCTTGTGCACTCGTAAGGGTGTCTGAAAGAGAAAAAAGTATGTTATTTTATAAAAAGAAGAAATGCAAATAACTTTCACTATAAATTACATTGTTAATGAAGCTAAGTGTTCTCTATGATACCATATAAAAAAAATATTTTTATTTTTATATGAGGCTTGATTTTATATAATATTTAAAATTATTAATATGAGAATAATCCCACCCAGTTACCTAACACGGGCCTGTTAGCTTGGTTGGCAAATGCTTGCCTGGGTGGGAATCGGACCTCCGGCATGAAAAATGCCAGAGGTCCGATTCCCAACAAGGACAGATATTTGTGTGTTGGTCCTGTGTCTGGGTGCAAATCTGTATAAGTATGTATTTACAAAAAAAGAGAAGTAATATATGTTTCCATAGCACAAGCCCAGGATATTGTTATAACACCGGAACTCACTGTAAGCCACGATCAGTAGATGCACACAATGAATAGGCTTATGACTATGCCCATGGAAAATCATTAAACTGTCTAGGATCCCACAAATATTTAAATTTCCTACAAAAGTTTCACAATCAAAATGTCTTTATTTCCTAAATATGGGTACATATAAGTAGATGTTAAGTTATTACATATTTGTCCTAGACCACATTTTACCTTTAAAGGTGTGCAAATTGTTTCAAGACAGTTGTCACCTATCACATTTTGCATTGATATTATTACATATTTATTTAGGCAGCCTTACATTCAATTATATATTATTTACGCCAGTGTCACTCTACTACTCATATCATGACATTCACCACTATCCTTTAATTCACCACTATCCTTTAATTCACTTGACACAAAGGCCTAACAACTCCATTAAAATATATGAAATATTTTTATAATTTACATGAAATGAAATATTAAGAAAATGTCAAAAATAGTAAATATAAAATAAAAGAAACCAATGTCAGAAATATGTCAAAAAGAAAAAAATAATAAGGATCATGTCAAGATATTTACAATTTATAATAGAATATTATATTATAATTATATCACAAATTATCAGATAAGAACTCTTTTACATTATAATACGCTTTATCTAGTAATATATTTTTTAATGTTTTATTGAACAGCTTATTATGTCTAGACTCCAACAAACTTTTAGGTAAATGATTATAAATCCGTGGTCCCACGCAAAATATGCTTTTATTAAAGTATGTGGTTTCATGACGTAGACAGCAAATTTTATGCTTGTGTCGTTCACTTTTATAATTTTTGTACAAGTTCGAATTATTTCTAATGAAATTAACAACTTCATATAGGTAGAGGCAAGGCATTGTTAATATTTTGAGGCTTTTAAAATAAGGTCTGCAACTATCGGTTTGTTTCAGTTTACACATTGCCCTTACACATCTCTTCTGTGCCTTAAACACACGTTCGTAATTAGTAGAATTACCCCAGAACATGATTCCATAGCGTATTATGGATTCAGCGTATCCATGATAGGCGGTAAGTAAGGCAGTTTGGTTAGCCACCTTTGAAAGCATGTACAGCGCATATGATTGCTGATTAAGTTTCAAACATAGATCTTCAACATGCATTTTCCAATGTAAGCTACAGTCAATCTTTAAACCCAAAAACTTCGTAGCATTTACCGCTAGAATTTTTGTTCCCATGTAGCTGACATCAATGTCAGGGAATCGCGAAATTCTATTTTTAAATGTCATTAAATACGTTTTTCCTATATTAAGTCTTAAATTATTTGATGTCAACCATTGACTATGTCATGCAGTGTATTGCTAATATCAGTTTCTAAAGATAATTTATCATGTCCAGTGAAAACAATAGTACTGTCATCAGCAAACAAGATTATTGTGTGCCTCGTAACTTTTGGCAAATTGTTTATATACATATTAAACAAAAGAGGTCCTAGAACACTGCCTTGTGGAATACCTAGTTTAACTTCTCTATATTTTGATGTATATACTTTTTCTTGTCTAAGATATGGACACATTTTTGTAATTTGTGTACATTGGAATCTATTGGTAAGATATGATTTTATGAGCTTTAACACATTTCCTCTGACCCCATATGAATACAGCTTATTTATAAGTATTTTATGATCGACGCAGTCGAATGCTTTTGTGAGATCCATATAAAGCGTACATACTGGTATCTTTTTATCAACATTTTCGACAACCTTTTGGAGAAAATTATAAATTGCTACATTAATAGACATATTTTTCCGGAAACCGACCTGTTCTTTTGCAAAAATATTGGTCGTTTCAAAAAACTTGTATAATCTATCATTTATTACCCTCTCAAACATCTTCGAAATGGTTGGTATTAGTGCTATAGGCCGGTAACAGCTCATATTCTCTATGTCATCTTTTTTAAAGAGTGGTTTTATAACTGTAAACTTCAGTTTATCCGGAAAGATTCCATCAGTTATACAAAAATTTATTAGATGGCTCAGTATTTGCGATATTTTGAAAGGCAATTGTTTTAATATCATAGTGCAAATATGGTCATAACCGGTACTTCGTGTATTTTTTAAGTCTCTTATTATATTATATATTTCTTGAGGTGACGACGATGTCATAAACAAAGAATTAATAGTATTAGAGGGATAAATAATATTCATGTCAAGAGTTATTTTTTTTCACTTGGTCAATAAATAGATTATTAAATGAATCAGCTATACGTTGCGGATCATCCGTGACCGTTACGTCGTCAATTTTAATCTGTCCTATTTCATGTCTAGGCTCATTCAACCGCGTATTTTTAATTAACTGCCAGGTTGCTGTACATTTGTTTTGGGCGTTATGTATAAACTCATCATTTTGGGCTATTTGCGTCCATTTTATGATACGGTTTAATCTAGCAGACAACGATTTAAACTGCACCTTATATATATAGTAGTCTGCTTATTACGATATTGCCATAAAAGCTGTCGCTTCCGCTTGCAACACTTTTTTATACCACTACTTATCCACCTTGGTCGCTTATACGCACTTATCCGAATGCGAGTTATCGGAAAGCATAAGTAGTAAAATAAAGTAAATGTGTCATTAAATAATTCAAATGCTACTATAGAGTCGTTTGCTTCAAGTACTTCGTGATAAGTAAGCGGCTTGATGCAATTTTTAAATTTTTCGACATTTTCCTTACTATAGTCTCGTCTCTCAACATACCAATACTAAAAGGTATAGCTCTTTTTTACAGGGCAAGTTAGAGTGATCAGATAAGGCAAATTCTAATAATTTACTCTTACATCCACGAAACTAAAATTATACAAAATATTGTCTATGCATGAACCGCTTATTGGTCGCGTCGGCTCTTCAAACGCCCACCTCAAATTGTAACATGATAATGTGTCTAAGAACTCTAAACTTAATTTAGTTTTATGTAGTATGTTAATATTGAAATCACCGCATATTATGATTTTATTTTTCTTGTGGCAGAGTTTAGTGAGTAAAGATCTAAAGTTTGTGAAAAATATATTTATATCTTCATGAGCAACTTTGGGTGGCCTATAAATACACAGTACCATTATTTTATGATTAATAAGTTCTATACCTGATATCTCGATTATATTTTCAACACAATAGGTTTTGAGATGTTTTATTTCTTTAAACTTATGTGACTTACTCATAAAGACACAAGAGCCACCGTGACGACTTTTCCTCGTGAAACAAGAACCAAGAGTGTAGTTAGCAATTTTTATCAATTTAGAATCCCCTGATATCATATTGTGTTCCGTAACACACAAAACATCTATAAAAATTTTATCTTTTTCTAATGCGTTCATTGACAACATTAACAAATCAGACTTTGACATAAGCCCATTAATATTTTGATGCAAGATATTAATGTTGTTGTATACGAAAAAATTATTTTGTCTTGCCTGTAGTAAAAGGACAAAAGGAGGTTTTTGGTTGCGGCATTATTCAATGTACCGCTTATTTCATCGAGGGTGCATTTATGACAATTTTGAGAATTACGCAGTATTTCCCTGAAATAATATGGAATTGTCCCTTTTTTTACATACTCAGCTGATTTTTTTGGGTCACTCATAGTCGAGAAATAATAAGGTATCTGTCCTTATACGGGGGCTTTTTTATGGGTTTATTTATCCAGAAAGAAAATAAAATGGGTTAGAAAAATTCAGAACCTTACAGAGCAAAGTACTGACTGACACTATATTTAAGCGGTCTCTTCTTTGAACAAGAGAATTGAAATTAAGGAAGCATTAAACATGACCAATGTTAGTAAGGGTAGCAATTAAAGATTATCTATAATATATATACCTTGATTGGAATAAAAACTGGAAACCACGATATCATTCCAGGACTATGTGTAGAAGGCACTATGCTAATCATTTCTTTACCATATAATGTACAATCAAAATATCCACCAAAGCCATGCATGACATTGTCTTGTTGGACTTCCCATGATATGGTTTCAGATCTCCTGTTATCTGTTTGAGGCAATCCTCTGTAGTCTGTGATTTCTTGGCCTTCATGATCCTTTGCACCTTTCGCTGGATGCTCAAATGTGAACACAAGCTGTAAATATTATAACAAATTTAAAAATATAAGCAACAATACCAACTTCTTATTATATGACTAGAAACAGTGTGGGATATAGATAAGGAACTCAATATACACAGGAAATTAACAACTACTAGAATATCAGCTTGAAAATTTGCTATTTTTAAAAACTAACTGTTTTACTTCATAGACTTTATAAAGTGCTTATTTACAAGCACTTTAGAGCATGGATAGTTAGAAAAGTTAACTATACATATTTATTTCTAAATACAAACAAATGTTTAAATTGTCGATTTGTGTTTGATCTTTGAACATTATAATTTAATTTATGATAGTAATGGTTTATTTAATGACTTATTTATTTAAGTAATTGTTAACAATAGTTATTTAAAGTTTTTATTATCTTCTGTGTATATGGTAAAGTCCTTACTTTCCATACAAAGACATAATTATGTATCATTATATATTATAGGTTGATATATTTTGTTCAAGACAAACTGATATTCTAAAAGTTGTTGCATTGCATATATATCAAACCTTGGATAACTATGATTACAGAAAGAGAATAGAATTCAGCATATCATTCATACTCTTACAAAATAAGGTTTGTCTGAGATATTTAATGTATGACACATGGATAAAATCTTCATTCTTTCAAGGGCACATAATGTTGTCTGTCCTGTTTATAGTTATTAGAAATTAGCTGTTAAGACATGTCAGAAGCCTACTAGGAGGCTTGAACAACTCTTGCCATTTAGTTAAGCACTGCCCACTTGAGGAAAAGAAACAAAGATGAAGATAAAAGATGTAATTACCTTAGTCTCAGCAATATCATGTTTGTTTTGCATGTAAACAACCCACAAAGTCTCTAAATTCTTGTCTTTTGTGTTTGGTCCCACTGAGGTAGCTGTTTTAGCAGCAGCCCATAACCTCGGCGAAGATATTGGCGCGACGTAAGATCTATATTCACAGGGTATTGATATTCCTCCTGGCTTTAACAGACCAGCGGCTCCGTCTAAACATTCAGGAGACAATTCATTGTCACCCCATGAACCTGAAATAAAAGCGGAATATAAAATAAATAGGCAAACTGTTTAAATCTTTTAATAATCATGTTTCAACATCAATAAATAAATTTAGAGATTAACTCTCATGTTCGCTGCAAATAAGTGTCATATTTATGACATAATTGAGTTATGCAGTGCCTTGTTGAGGCATCACACCTCATGGATAACAAAGATAAAGTTCTAGTTGCCAGGATATAAGTAATCAAAAGCATATTATTGACTATCAGGAAAAAATATTGGAAATTTGACTACATAGAAAAATGGAGACAAGGCAACTCTTAACTACCTAACCCATTTCAAATTTCTGACTTCCGAAGTAGTTATGACTGCATCACTCAGATTAGTCCAAATTTTCAGGATGTAGGCAGACAGACTGCATACCCGCCAACTTCTCAGTTAGGAAATAAACCATGTGAATGAATTATTACCTAATAACTCTGAAACTATGATGTCTGCTTTGGGAGACAAGTTCAGTTGTCTCATGTCTCCAGGCACAACTATGACATCTCGATCCCGCCACACCTCACGAACTTGGGCTGCAAGCACTACCACTGCACATGGATTCTTTTCAACAGCCACTACCTGTTGTAAACGACAAAAGAATATTACTTTCAACTCTTACACAATTATTTTTATAATACTGTGGATGGCAAATGCTTGCTTTTCATGCCGGAGGTCGTGAGTTCGATTACCCACACAGGACAGATATTTATGTGCATGAATATGTCTGTTTGTCCTAAGTTAAGAGTTAAGGAGTCTGGGTGTAATTTATCTACATAAGTATGTATTTACAAAAAAAGAAGTAGTATATTAGTTATTTGGTTTCCATAGTACAAGCTCTGCGTACTTTGGGATCAAATGGCTGTGTAAAAATAATGTCCAGGATAATATTATATTACTAGCTGCTGCCCGCGACTTCGTACGCGGATCTTGTTGCTTATGCCAGCGACAATGGGGTCGTCAAAGTCGAAGATCTGTAACGTCTGATGTCGAATTATAAGTACCCGGGGACGGAAAACAACTGGATGTGCGATACGATTCGAGACGTTCCAGATGTTTCATTCTTGTAAGTCAACAGGAAATGCCCATCAGAATAAACAACTTTTGCTAATACGTCATTCCTATATATTATTATGTTATAGTAGCCTATATAATACGATGCAAAGTTTTGACTCTAGTACCGTTGCAAAGTTTGGGTGGCTTCAAGTTCCTCGGCAACATTATAGGAGTAACCCACACGCAACATACATCCCCTATTATACGCCCTTAGGGGTGGAATTTCCAAAAATCTTGAAATGATTTTTTTTTACTGAAAGACCAAATACCAATTTTCTTGCGTTTCACTTAAAAAATGACACACTTTTCATACAAACTTTCATCCCCTATTTAAGGCCCTTGGGGTGGAATTTCCAAAAATTCTAAATTTTTTTTTTATTTATAGCTGAAAGGCCAAAAACCAATTTCAATGCCTTTAACTTCATAAATGATGGATTTTCATACAATTTTCCATGCTCTATTTTACCCCCTTAGGGTTGGTTTTTCCAAAAACCCTTCCTTAGTGAATGCCTAGGTACGTCATAAAAAAGTACCTGCCGTGAATATTTCAAGTCTCTAACCCCGGCCGTTTAGGCTGTGCGTTGATATGTCAGTCAGTCAGGTTCCTTTTTTATATAGGTATATAGATTTGTGCTGAGAAAGAGACAGGGTTCATTTACTAACATTCAAATACATTCAATCGGACAGGCTCGATAAAATTTTACAAACGAATCAACAGCACAAACTTTCGATCGACTGATATTATAATATAAAATTAAATTTTAATAAATCCAACCTTGTATACACGGCTACATATCAAGCTATACATTTCTAATATAAGCTGACCTCTCATTGTATGGAAATCCTTTGCAGCACGGGATCAGTTTATACTGGAAATTTAAAGCTTGATATGTAACCGTGTGTACATCATTAAATTTTCCCAAAGAAAACAGGATTTTTAATATCCAATTTTAGACAACTACAAACTTCTAGACAACCAAGGCCTTATTCCGAAACAATTCAGAACATTCAAAACCCTAAGTAACTCATGCAATCAGCAAACACGGTAAAATCTTAACACCGATAATAAGAAGAAATGACGCCACATGCACAACGACATCTATCGAAATAAAAATCAACTATCAACAGAAAAGAGACGTCATATTATGCACAATGACATCTATCGAACATATAGGTATAATTACAAACACTAGTTCATCTTGAAGTAACTAAATGTGTTATTTTTCTTCTTGAATAGTTTAAAATCTAATATCTTTTGATAAACTGAACCGATTTTAATAAAACAAAAACTAAATGTTACCTCAATTTACGCTCAATCGTTGTGTATAAAAGTTATTGACATTCCTTGCGTATATTTTACGTGATACCCGAACATATAAACAGACAAACCGACAAAAATTCTAAAAATGCTAGAAATGGATTCTATTGGTTGTTCTTCAACACCCTGGCTATTTTTTTAGATTTTCCTTTGATGTCATCATCATCATCATCATCATCATATCAGCCGAAAGACGTCCACTGCTGGACAAAGGCCTCCCCCAAAGATCTCCACAATTGCCGGTATTGTGCTATTCGCATCCAGCATTTTCCAGCGACCCGCACAAGATCATCGGTCCATCTTGTAGGGGGCCTGCCCACGCTGCGTCTTCCGGTTCGTGGTCGCCACTCGAGAACCTTTCTGCCCCAACGGCCGTCGGCTCTACGAGCTATGTGCCCTGCCCACTGCCACTTCAACTTGGCAATTCTTCGGGCTATGTCGGTGACTTTGGTTCGCCTGCGGATTTCAACATTTCTGATGCGATCCCGCAGGGAAACTCCGAGCATAGCCCTCTCCATTGCTCTTTGGGTGACCTTGAGCCTTCTAATAAGGCCCATAGTGAGCGACCACGTCTCTGTTCCGTATGTCATCACTGGCAACACACACTGGTCGAAGACTTTCGACTTGAGACACTGCGGTATTTTGGACGAGAAGATGTTACGTAGCTTCCCGAACGCTGCCCAGCCGAGTTGGATTCTACAATTGACCTCCTTCTCGAAGTTGGACCTACCTAGTTGGATGGTCTGTCCTAGGTAAATATAGTTCTCTACAACTTCGAGTGCAGAGTCACCAACTTTCAATTGAGTGGGTGCAACATGGACGTTTGACATGATTTTCGTCTTATCCATGTTCATTTTCAGACCCACTTGTTGAGAGACTCTGCTGAGGTCATCGAGCATTGTACCGAGGTCTTCCATGGTCTCAGCCATGACTACGATATCATCGGCAAATCGAAGGTGAGTGATGTACTCGCCATTGACGTACAAAAATTAATTTTCTTTTGATGAACAAAAATTATTTTTCTACAGATTTATTATATGTATAGATAGATAATTCAATAAGTAAACAATTGAGAGAATAATACAAAATAACAAGATAATAATTCAAGTCAATAGTAGTTTAGTCTTATTATAAAAATTATAAGAATGAGAGAGATAAAAAAATGAAAACTTTGCTTCTGGTGTAGTATAATAGTAATGATTTATTAAATCAATTAAATATTAAACCAGGTTTTATAACAATTACCTTCACTTTACTATTAGTAATGTCTGCTGCATTAAATGTGGCTCTAACTAGAGGCCCCCTGCCAGCACCCAACACCATTACTGTGATAGTTTTCTTTTGTTGTTCAATGACATCTCTTGAGCCTTCTGTTGTGTCTCCTGGAGGTGCATCAGTTTTAATCTAAAAAATAATGGTTTACACTAACTACACTACAACTAAAATGCTATATAAATTAACATTAATTTGGTACTGACGATCACCGTAGCCTAGTTGGCAGTGCTCCTGCCTACGAAGCTGGTGGTCCTGGGTTCGAATCCCGGTAAGTGCAAATATTTGTGTGATGAGCACGAATATTTGTTTCTGAGTCATGGATGTTTTCTATCTACATAAGTATGTATATCGTCGCCTGGTACCCATAGTACAAGCTTTCCTTAGTTTGGGGCTAGGATGATCTGTGTGCCATTGTCCCCAGATATTATATTATTATTATCTATATTAGTATGTATTTACAAAAGAAAAGTAGTGTATTAGTTATATGGTTTCCGTAGTAAAAGTTCTGCTTAGTTTGGAATAAGATGGCTGTGTGCAAATTATTATATTAATATACATAGATGTATAAATACACAGTGTGTATGCCTTTGCATTTATACATCAAGAAAACAACAGACAAAACTATAAAAACAATTGTATCAAATATTCAATTTGTATTGAAACCATAACTTCTTACCAATTCAGTAGAGTCTTTCTGCAAATCCAATAATGCTTGTGCAATGGCTTTTTGATATTGGTCATATTTAACAGGATCTTTCTCAAACACATTGTATGTATGTGTGTCTAAATTGTCTGAAAGAGGCTGTAATGGAGTCTGCAGGTAGTCTTCCCACCTGAAAGCATAATTAATAGTTTTTTAACTGCTCATGCACTAGGGACATAAATCTCTAAATTGCAGCGACCTTAACAAAACAGTTATAGGACATAAAAATGGCTGCTCTTGACAGGTATCAAACACAATAAAAGTGCAGGGATAGTAATGAGTTGTCTAGACTAACAATTTTTTTTTTAACACAACGGCTTCCTTGGACCTCCAACTTATAATAGATCAATAAACATATCATACACAAATTGCATCCAGACTCAGAACAAGTATTTATGGGTCACACAAATAGTTGTCCAGCGCGGGACTCGAACCCACGACACGACGCGGCGAGATGACTGTCTTAGCCACTACGCCACACATGCAGTCCTGTACTGTACCACCTATGCCTTACATTTGTATGTATTTAATAGTGTTAAAATGTTGAAAATTTTATAGGTAATAAACTTGATTATAGACTAAGACAAGCTGTTAGCTTCAAGTGAGAGATTTAACTCATTACCAATCATGTTCCCTATGATACTACATGCATTATATCTTTTAAGACTTCTTATTTATGGCATATTATTGCAAATACATACCCTCTAGCATAACTCAACATGGGATCATCACCTAAATAGGGTTGCCTCTTCCAAATTCTAAACAGGTACTGTAAGTAAAACTCCACATTCGACCTCCTAGCTCCACTGACAATAACCTGGGACTCATGCTCCACCATACTAACTACCAGTTGTTGGTGAGCTCGAGATAGCACTGGATATCTGAAATTATACAACAGTATTTGTAAGATTGATTCATCATATTATAAAAAAACCTTTCTTTCGGACTTTTTCGGACTCGCGAAGGGTTCCAGGGTACCGTACCATTATCTATAAAAATGAGCAAAACATTCACATTTGTTGTATGGTAGCTCCCTTCAATATTTATTTTATTTAGTTTTTTAGTATTTGCTGTTATAGCAACCACAGAAATACATCATCTGTGAAAATTTCAAGTGTCTAACTATCATGGTTCATGAGATACAGTCTGGTGACAGATGGACAGACAGTGAAATCTTAGTAATAGGGTCCCGTTTTACCCTTTGGGTACAGAACCTTTAAAAGGTACTAGTTGTTTGAAATACTTTATATACTGATATTCAGTTGGCAATAGTTGACAATAGAGCATGATTTGATCCTCTTGGCAAACTCCCAACTCATATAAAATTCCTACACCAAGTTGTAACTATTATTATTACATTATTACTAAGTATACATAAATTTGTGGATTCATCCAGATAAGGCTCAGATAAACCTAATCTAACTGTAACACCACAGTACACCATGTTTAAATAGACTTTTCCTTTACATAGATAATTAAATACAATATAAGGACAGTTAATTTGACACATGATGATACTACGTCCACGTGATTTTCGACCTTGAAAATGCTACCTGACTATATGGATAAAAACACTTCGTATTAATGATTTACATGTCCTAACCTAAAAGAAAAAAATGTGCTATAAAGCTTAAAGTACATAGAACGTACTTATCTACCTCATTGTGAATCTATTTTCATTTAAAATTATGAAATTGTGGGTTAAACATGCGACATGTAATATTTTTCCGAGTTGAACACTCCTACAAATGAACATCGACTTTACATAAAAATTAGTTCTAATTGAAACATATTAACGTACATAACAAAAAACTAGATTAAATACCCTTTTAAATGATATATTAATATCTATAAATCCCATACATAATTACAAAGAAACATTCAAAAGAAATCTACAACTCTTGGCGCGAAATATGTCCATTTCAAAGAGCTGTCACTGGTAGGCGCCACTTTACGAATGTTTTTGTTCTATGACATTCCATTATGGCGGCCGCACTTATTTTTTTTAAATTCTATACTCTATCCCCTTGACTATGGCTCTTTGATTCAATACCAAGTAGTGCCGCAGTTTGCCACAGGATGGCATTGATTTCAACTTAGTGAATGCGCGGGCCGCGCTGGGACTTTAGTACCCGGGACATAGGACGGTCTACGTGCCGCGGGGACAAATGTACCCGCGGACGTTTTAGTCTATAAGAATACCTTGGATAGCACTATTATGTATAATGACAACAAATCTGTACTTGATTAAATGGTGTGAACATACCAACATTTTATTAGTTGGAAAGTGACTGCTTGATTAAAACTTCATAAAAATCTGGTGCAAGTAAGGAAGATAAATATATGTTATAGCATTATATTAGTTGTTCCATGAATAGTTAAATGAACTATGTCTGACATTTAATATAGTCAAAGTATGCTTCAAGTATTAAGTAATCTACTTGGATTGAAATAACACAAAACAGGATTTTCATGTTCTTGGACAAGAATATCATTAAAAATCACTGAGTATAATGTAGTTTTGCTATGCTTAAGTTAAAGCTCTATATAAAAATACTTACCCCTTTTTATTATTGTGGAAGATTGATGTAGGAATAATAATAGCTTTGACGGGTTCTCCCAGCCACCTGTTAATCAATTCTTTTGAAGGCAAGTCAGCAGAGATCTCTAAAACAACACCAACCCTTTTGTCCCACTCAAGACGCTCATGGAATTTAGACCACCAATGCCAAGTCTCATCCCAGTCTTCCTCACTGCTTTCTTCAGACTCTCCTCTGTCATAGTTCTGTGATGTTCTACTACATACCATAGGTACTCTAGCCCATAATAGAGATGGATGGTGACTGAAATCAAAAGTCAAATAATTAAAATATAAATCCCTACTCTTTCACACTTAAATACTTATTGCCACTTAATTGACTATATGCTTTAAAATAGACTAGTTAGAATTAGATAGAATAGTTTTATGACTGTTCAAATCGTAATTCCCACAAATTTGGCAAATTTAAATAGTATTTTGCCCAACACTAATGTTATGTAGCTAAATGGCCAAAACACCATCTATGCAACGCCAACATATATATATGAGCTGATACAGTTGCAACATGACATATCGTACAAATAAAGCTAGTGGCAATGCTCACCTGGTTTCATAATATGT
Organism: Pseudoips prasinana; assembly: GCA_951640165.1. Classification (NCBI taxonomy): domain Eukaryota; kingdom Metazoa; phylum Arthropoda; class Insecta; order Lepidoptera; family Nolidae; genus Pseudoips; species Pseudoips prasinana. Next base: position 27,355,283 of record OX621236.1, on the reverse strand, counting down.
GTGAATAATTCTAGTCAAATTATTGGTTTCTCTACCGTGTACTGATAACATAATGGCAGGGAGACCAAGGCCTCGACAATAATTTAGCTCTTGAGTCAAACAATCTTCGTGGCGCTGCCGGACGATGGATGACACAGAGTCAACGTTTAAGTAGGGAGATAGTCTTCCAACTATCCTAGTAGTCCAGTCCTGAGGTGATAACACCATATCTGATCTCGTAAAGCCTCCCACTTTACCGGCAGTTGTACATGGTCTTCGAAAACGTGGATGCACAATCGGCGCCACTATGAATGAGTAATTACAACGCATAGCCTCAGTAAGACATTGTTGTAAATCTGGCGTAGTCACATATTCCAAGCCGCAAGAAATCTCTAGCTGCGACATGGTAAATAGTTATATTTTACAAAAACGCTCGCCGAAAACCGATTTACAACAACCTCGTTTTAGATCTGTTCAAAGAGAATATAATAAACTAAGGATCTGTCTGTGCTTTTTGACATTTTGCCGCCAACCACAGGTAAAGAAAACAGAACGTAAGACGTAAAATATTAAACTTGTTACTAGTCATAAAAAACATTACAAAATAAGCGAGTTCAGTGCTTCACATGAAGTGTTACAACGATAAAAATAACAAAACGTGAGAGCTTCTATGCTGTTATTCAATAATATAATAATAATATATAGGGACAATGTCACACAGATCATCCTAGCCCCGAACTAAGCTAAGCTTGTACTATGGGTACCTGGTACCCATAGTACAAGCTTGTATACATACTATATACATACTTATATAGATAGATAAATACTTAAATACATCCATGACTCAGAAACAAATATTCGTGGAACTGATCCAATTGAGACCTGCCTCAACAATTACTATAGAAAATAAATAAAAAGGTCAAGTCTGTATCATGCTTAAGGTCAGTGCATAAGTATTGTGTACAAAATTGGCAAAATGTTAGCCAGCATCATAAAATATATTAGGATACCATAGTCGAATGGAATAATAATTAAATAAAAAAGGTTCCAATTTCATTAAATCGCCGACCCGAATTTTGATTCTCCTCAGGAACACACGTTCATGAGGAAGGGCATGATTTATAACAAAATACAATACACTTCATAAGCTTTAAATTAGCTTAAAAATAACCATCTATGGATAATATTAAAATAACGTTGTATATGTATATAACATGTGGCTGTTGTGTAAGCTGGCGCCAAAGAATATCATCACCACCCCATTTTATCCCATGGGGGTTGGTTTTATCCATGGGGTGGAGTGTGGTCTAGTTCACTGCTGATGTGGACTGAGACCTAGCTCTTAACTTAGTTATCTGTCCGATCAACTAAGGTGGCAAATGGTTTTGGGGGAGAGCACAACAGTCGTTAAGATCCCCAAGACAAGTCTGGTGTGGTCATGTCTCGGTGGGCCTTCTTTTGTAGAAATGACAGCAATGGTCGGCTTTCAGTGACCACCCGCGTGTTTGTGCCGTGCGCGGGGACCCGTAAGGGAGGATGAAGGACTCCTGGGGGTTGAGCAGGAGGGGAGTCGGGCTGTAGTTACTCCCTCCGAGCAACACGTCCCTTTGGTCATGATTTCTACCGACATGGGAGGTCGGGGTCTAACCAACCACGATCAATCGGTTGACGACGTCCGGTCTGACGGCCGTCAGGTGAGTGACGGGTCTGGGTGGGTTTGCAGTAGGGTGAGTGAACCCTGGGTGCTGTAGTTTAGGTGCCCAGCGGTGCGCATACTGTGTAGTCGTAATTTGCCCAGACTAACCCGCGAGTTACTAGAAAAGGGGAAAAGAGAAAAGCAACCTTTCTATTTAGTATGTCATATATTCTTATATATTAGTATATTTTCTTTTCTCTTTCCCCTTTTTCTGGTTCAGCACTATATCAACCTAGTAACCTTGGTGCTTGAAAGCATCCCCAGTTGAGGGCTAGATGGAGGGTGGAGAGCTAGGTTTGATGAAATTCTAATGTGATTTTATTATGGACAACAACTAAAATAAAACTACGACTGAAAAGCCTACCCAAAAGGTGGAGTCACTCGATGTCCTGCCCCAGAGGGCTGGGACATCTATAGGAAATTAAATGAGAGAAGCCGTGACAAACACTGGCGTACTCGGGTAGGCCCTTGCTGCTGGAGCTGAGAAACCCGGTAAGGGGACTCGGATCCGGCGGCGGGATGTCACTGGGCGGCCCGTGGATGACAAAATGAAACTGGCAAACCCGCCAATCTGTCCCAGAGCGGAAATCCTTGGGACCGGGCGAAGGCAGCTCCAGCAGTCAGAGCGTACCTACCACCCCGAATGTCACCCACTCCAGGCACATCTGCGGGCGGTTCTGACGGCGGGATAGCTTCCGAGCGACCGGCACCAGGGGGCATAAGAGGCAAGATGCGGCTCAAGGGGGAACTCCATCAGGAGGGCCTCAAAAGAGAGAGAGGGAAGTCAGTGACGAGATCCCGGGCACGCATAACATACCAAAGAGGGCAAAAACCCAGGGGTCTTACAAAGACGCCCTAACTGGGACCCGGATGGTAATTGTTAATGCGAACTACCCGGAGGAGAAGCTGCACCCCAAAACGTTGGATCCTCTTAAAGTCCTGTTGTGGGACCTTTTAGAGGAGATACCTGACCCCGCGCCGAGATTCTCCGTGGGCAAAATGATTGCTGGGGCCGTTCACATTATATGTGATGGGCCTGAGGCAGTGCAGTGGCTTAAGTGCGTCAACTGAAAGACTGTTGACGACACTCCCCTTAACGTGATTGACGCCAAGAATCTTCCCAATCCCAAAAAAACCAATCAGGATGGCGTGGAGGTTCAAAACCGTAAGCAGTGTCACCTCAGAGCACCTGGTCAAGATGACGCAGCGAATGAAGCCGTCCCTTTGTACTGACGAATGGAAAGTGGTACATGCGAATGTTGAGGAAATGTACACTCGGTGCATCGTCCTGATGGACAAAGCCTCGGCAGAGCACATAAAGGCGGCGGGATATAAGCTGCACTCTGGACTGGGAGACAGCCACTTCAAACTCCTAGACGATGGGGAGAAAAAGGAAAAAGAGACGCGAGCCGACAACAGCGCGACCCCAGGTGAAGCGACGACGTCGTCTCAAAAAGATCCCATCGTAGGCGAACCGGGTGGCTCCAATCAGATGGAGTCAGCCAACACTGAGGCATACCACGAGACCGAGGGCACTCTATCACCAGCTACCTCAATGGGTGGCCTCAGTGATCTGGACGGGCTCCGGCTGGACGGGAACACTCACTTGTGAGGAAATGGAAGGGTCTGAAGAGAACCACTACGACTAGACCAACACAAATGGCTAGCTTAAGGTTTGTTCAGATTAATTTACAACATAATAAGGCTGCGACTGCCATTCTGGCACGCGAACTTATAATGGACAAATATGATGTAGCAATAATAAAGGAACCCTACATATACAAGGGCCAAATCCAAGGACTAAGCGGGGCGCAACAAATAATATATATCCCCGTTCTGATAATAATGTGAAGATATGCATTTACGTCAAAATTGACTTAGATACAATACCCTTATACAATTTCTGTTACAGAGACCTGACAGCTGTCAAAATCATACTAAAAGAGGGGTTAGGTCGGAGGACTATATGTATAGCCACTGCCTACCTACCCTATGAAACAGAAGAACCAGCTTCTCCGAAGCTAAGGGAACTCGTGAACAATTGCAATGCAAATGATGTAGACCTCATAATCGGCTGCGACGCGAATGCACACTTCATCATTTGGGGCAGCAAAAACATAAACAAGAGAGGACAGAAACTACTGGACTATCTGGAAAGCTCCCCGCTCCAATTAATTAATTCTGGTAACAGGCCAACATTTGCTAACGCAAAGAGAGCTGAAGTTATCGACATAACCCTAGCAACGACTAGAGCCAGCAACCTAATAGAAGAATGGGATGTTCCTAATGAGATATCCTTATCAGACCATAGGTATGCATTTGCTTCAAGTACAGAACACGAATAACACGTACAATATGTACAACGACGTAAACCTAGACACACTAACTGGCCCATGTACTTAAGGGACCTGAAGGTGGAACTAGGCGATCCGAAAGGTAAGCTCAATTCAGTCATAGACATAGAATTTGAGGCAGAACGAATTGTTCAAACAATATTGAAAGCATGGAGAGACAACTGTCCCGAGAAAACGGCCAAGTCTAAGAGAATACCCTGGCGGACGCCTGAGCTAATTAGGCTCAAAAAGGAAACTAAACTTTGAACTGTATGCTAGAAAGCTCACACAATATAACAAAGCCGTCAGAAAGGCAAAAATGCGTGCATGGAGGAATCACTGCCAGGAAATAGGCAGCATTCCTATGTATGAGACTCACGAAAGCCCTGGCCACTGCCAGAGTGAACCCATTATCCATTATCAGGAAACCTGACGGGACAGATTCTGGTGAGGAGACACTAGACGTTTATTAGCCATGAGGATGCGGAAAGGCGCACAACCAAGGCAGATTGGGATACTGCTAAGCAGATCATTAACTAGACCAAGGTAGGGTGGGCCATAAGCAACTTTGAACCATTCAAATCGCCTGACCCGGATGGAATATATCCCATCCAAAAAAAAATTCAAAAAGTCATTTATTCCGTTAAAATATTACATTTGTGTGGAATCGTCAATTTTTTTTACCCTAACATGCAGTGGCAGCTACTGAGAAACACTGCCAGAAAACTCAGTAGGAATCATTTTTTTAAATATTTATTTCTTACATAAAGTTACATTGTATTTAAATGTGTTAATTTAGAGCGACTCAATCCCAAGCTTTTTGTCACTTAAATAATCAGAAGTTTTGTAGTAAGCCCTGCTACACAATTTGGCTTTTACAATTCTTTTAAACTTATTCATAGACATTTCTCGGATATCACTGGGAAGTTTGATAAAGAATCTTATACATTGCCCCATAAAAGAGTTACTTACTTTGTGGAGACGGGTGGTATATAACACAAAGTTATGCTTATATCTAGTATTTATATTATGAGTATCACTCCTTTTACAGAAGGAGTCTTTATATTTATGCATATAAATTAGATTCTCATATATATACTGACATGCTACAGTCAGAATGTTAATCTCTTTAAACTTCTCTCTCAAAGATTCTCGCGGACCAAGTTTATATATGGCTCTTACAGCTCTTTTTTGCAATACAAATATGGTTTTTATGTCCGCAGCGCTACCCCAGAGAAGAATTCCATAGGACATTATACTATAAAAATAACTGAAATAAACCATTCTAGCTGTATCCACATCAGTAAGCCGTCTTATAGTTTTAACAGCATATGCAGCAGAACTTAATTTGCCTGATAGTTTTGCTATTTGTAGGCCCCATTGTAGTTTTGAATCAATTGTGATACCCAAGAACACCCATTAAGCTGTACATTGGTAGCCACCTGTTTTACATTAGGTGTAGAGAATTTGATGACTTTAGTTTTCTTCTCATTTAGCAAAAGATTATTGGCATTAAACCAATGAACAACTTTAGAGATTGCGTCATTTACTTCGTCATAATTGCGTAATTGTCGATTTATTTTAAACGTCAATGAAGTATCATCCGCAAACAAAACAATCTCATGTTTATCCCTTACATAGGGTAAGTCGTTAATATAAATTAAAAATAAGAATGGGCCGAGAATCGATCCCTGTGGAACGCCCATTACCACTGGGGAACCCGCAGATTTTTTACCATTTATATCGAATTCTCTTCTGAATTCTATTGCCCAAGTAAGAAGTCAAAAGTTCGAGAGCCTTTTTCCTGATACCGTAGTGATGTAGTTTCCTGACAAGAGTGTCATGATGAACGCAATCAAATGCTTTGGACAAATCGCAAAAAATACCTAATGCATCCTGCGAGTCCTCCCAAGCCGCGAATATACTTTTACCGCGAATATCCTATTACAAAAAGCGAATAACGTACTATACCCACACCTATGTAGGCTGTACACTTCCCAAGCATGGAGACAAGTTAAAGTAGTCTACATCCCGAAACCGGGAAAGTCGGACTATGAATCACCAAAATCGTATAGACCGATGAGCCTCACATCATTCTTTCTCAAATCAAAAGAAAAAATGGTAGACATACACATTAGGCAAGGGCCACTAAAATGATTTCCTCTACACTGGCAACAAAATTCGTATCAGGCAGGAAAATCTACAGAGACAGCCCTACACCATGTAATGAAAAAGGCGGAAGCAGCCTTAGAAAACAAAGAAATATGCCTTGCGGTATTTCTAGATAATGAAGGTGCTTTTGACAACACGGCAATTTAATACTATCCAAAATGCCGTCACTAACCATAGCATAGAACCCACTCTATGCAGACGGATAGACAAAATGCTGAAAGGACGGCAACTGCAGTCAACACTGCTCGGGGACATCAGATATGCATCGACAACCAGAGGATGCCCACAAGGCGGAGTCATCTCACCGCTACTGTGGTGCCTGGTTGTGGACAAGCTCCTGATAGACCTAAACACAGGGCCACGGTATACCGTCGGTTATGGAGATGATATTGTGATACTAATAAGAGCGAAATTCCCTCACACAGTATCGGATATAATGAAACAAGCCTTAAAAGAGACAGAGTACTGATGCAAATCAAATAACCTTTCAATAAACCCACATAAAGCAGTTATAGTACCATTCACAAAGAAGAAGGACCTATCGGGAATAGGAACTTTGAAACTATACAATACAAAAATTGATTTGTCAAAAGAAGTGAAATACCTAGGTATAACACTCGACAACGCGCTCACATGGAAAGAACATGTAGATAATATTAAAAACAAAGCCTTGAGAATATTCGGCATGTGCCGAACAGCACGGGAAAACATGGTGACTAAAACCCAAAATTGTTCACTGGATATACAGAATGATAATAAAACTGGTACTGATGTACGGCAGTATCGCTGGTGGCCAAGAACAAAACTAGAAACCTGTAAACAAGTGCTAAACAAAATACAACGCACTGCCTGCTTAGTAATGACAGGGGCGTTTAGCACTACACCAACAGCAGCCTTGGAAGTAATCCTAGACCTAGTACCTCTACGCATTGAAGTACAAGAAGAGGCAAGGAAAACACTTCAAAGACTTACTGCCTTGGGACACACATCTTACGATCGTATGCCCACTAAGCAGACGCAGATAGAAGACTGGAAACATCTTGACAATGTAATAGGGATGGGCAGCGATAAAATGCAACCAACCTATACATTTGACCAACAATATAATTTATACATCCCAGCAGAGAGGAGTGGAAATTGGGACGTCTTTGTAAACAAAACGAACAAAGTAAAATTTGGTATACAGACGGATCATAAATGAAATCCGGCACGGGTGTTTACAATGAAACCTGCAGTATTAGCGAAATCATGGGCAACTACGCGACAGTGTTTCAGGCTGAGACATATGCGATAATAACATGCGCCCAGATAATCATAGATAGGGAGACGAAAGGTAAGACCATCTACATACTCAGTGGCAGCCAGGCTACATTAAAAGCCCTGATGTCACACAAAATCGAATCGAAATTAATCCAGAACTGTATCACGGTGCAAATGCGATGCATTAGCAAGACAAAATGGCAATCCTGGGGCTGGCATATCCAGAACCAGGTGACTACAAGGATCTACCTCGAAGAAGCGTACTGGATTATGTGCAGACTTCATTCAGGGCTCTAGGGATAGTATAAAACCAGTGGGGGATAGTACAAAAGATCCTGAAGGGTCAAAGTGCTGTACACAAGTACACCCCAAACAAGATAAGAACATGAGATCCCATGGGGGTGGAAGAAGTCAACCTGAGGCAACATCTCTCAGAGTGCAAGCAGTAGCGTCTCTCTGTGTATTATTATGACCATCTCGCCAACCTGTCTGTCAGGCGTGGCGGTTATGGCATATCCCTCCAAATGATGGACACGCACTACTCAATTGTGGAAATCTTTTGGAGAGGCCTTTGTCCAGCTGTGGTTGTTATTTGGTTGACATATTAGGTATTATGTATGATTGATGATGATATAACATAATACTATAATTAAATAACACTTAGGCTTACCCGCTACTTCTTTGCTCCGAGGTGTATAATAATAAATTCTCTGGTCATCATCCAAGGCGGTAAAAAGAAAACTCAGTTACCTATGGTGGAGAAAAGTGCGATATTGCCGTGAATTGTGCGTTCACTGGTGAATTGTGATTTTCCGTGTTGAAACCAAAACTCCATAGAAGCCTCTAGTAAAGTCTCCACTACTTTACTGGGGTAGGACTATGACTTGACTGTGACGGACGTGATGGACATGACTGTCCGTCACAGTCATGTCCAATATTCACGGCAATATCGCACTTTTCTCCTGACGGCATGACTGACTGACTTTGAAACAGAAAAATTACAACTGAAGACGGGGCGGTATGGTCACAGACCATAGCCTGCCCAAAGAGGGCAAAAAATATAAAAAGAAAAACAACAAAAAAAATCAGTACTATGTTCAGACGCCAGCACACCCAACTACCCCAATCTGTCAAATTGCTTTTGTAGATTTTCAACTTTTTCGCTTAATCATAAAGTTCACTTTCAATTGGGGAAATTTGACAGATTGGGGTAGCTTGATGTGTTGGCGTCTGTACATACTTTCTGGTCGAAGGTAAACGTACTTACAGACGGTACGTTTAGTTAATGTCATTGAGGACATTTGTTGATATTTCTGTTCGCAGGTGTGTGACTGTGTGTGACATTTCGATTGTTAATAATTGATTTGTAGGCAAAGATATTATTATAATAAATTTGTTTGTAGGTATAATAATTAGGTATTATGTGTAGGCATAATAGGTTTAAATACTCTTTGGGTGTAACAAGATAAAAAATAATTAAAGCTTTTTGAATACTGTAATTAAGCTATTAATAAGAAACTAGTGGAACGTATAGTTATTTACCAAAAGAAACTAGAAAGGTGTAACTCGTAATGATGGAACAGAAAAATCCTTTGCGGATTTGTTTAATTAAGTCGCCTTCGTCTAATTGCAAAAGTACAAATAAAAGCGGCAGACCTACCATAAAAAATGAAATAAAATTTAGTCAGCAACCTAAGTCTATAGTAGCCCAGATGTTGTATGAAATGAAAACCAAAGACAGTAATATTGTTATTGAAAGCGAAGATGAAATCATTTGCCTGGCTGACGAACAGGAACTGTCAGAAGATGATAAACTTGAAGATCTCATTAATCAAACATGTCCATTAAGGTATCTTTCTTCTCATAACTTTTTATGGCAAGAAACATATTATGACGTTGACACCAAGTCAAATATAGTTATCTCTATACTCAGTTAATAATATACATATTCAGCCTTGCTACTAGGTATTTTAAATCTTGGTGTATTAATTTAGGATATATGTTTTTGTGTTTAATACAAGTCTTAACTAATTATGAATCTTATGTTAAATTCATTTTGATTCTATGTCTATAATTCCGATACTCGTTAAAAAAAATATTTGTTCTTTTTTTTTCAGAAATGACAACAAAGAAGTTGAAGGCAATCTGACAACACATAAGCAATTCATGTGTGATTATCCACTTTGTACATACTCATGCAAGTTATCATCAAACTTGATAAAACATAAAAGAGTACACACAAATGAAAAGCCATATCTATGTGACCAATGTCCATTTAGATCCAACTTTGTAAACTCACTAAAAGCACACAAGAGGATACATACATCAGACAGACCATACCAATGTGTATACTGTAGTTATAAATGTAATACAAGTTCAAATCTAAAAAAGCATTGCCGCCACAGACATTCTGGACCTGAACGTGTTGTAGTCTAGTTTTATAGTAATAAGAATGAGAATTTACCTTATGTATAATGCAAAACTAAGTCATTTAATACTAGAATATTGTGCCAATTATGCTTTGTTATTTTATTCCTACTGCAGCTTATATTATCATCAGCTATATCATCATCATCACTAAACCAGCAGAAAGATGTCCACTGTTAGACAAAGATCTTCACTGTGCTATACTACTCTATCAGCTTTATAAATTAGTTCAAATCCTTATTTATATCATAAATACTCCTAATGTACAGATTTTGAAAATGCCTTATTTTTAACAGACATGAAAAGAAGGAACTTATTAATATTTTTTATGTCGTCATAATTATGCTATTTGTGAATTACCTAATTTTAATAATTCTGTAGATTTCAAATGTCTCAAAAAAAAGATGAAGTTTGTTATATGTTGTATAAACACCACTAATTGTGGCAATATGATGTTTAATATGTTGTTCTATTTATAATAGAACAGACATTAAATAAAACTATGTTGCATAATTTTTTTACATAATTGTGAGGAAAAGTAGTATCTTAGGAATGGTTAAAAAACTAAGATAAAACAACTAGGAACCATCTGTATTAACCTTATATGACGGTCTGTGTCTATGCCACATACATAGACACTGTCATGTTATCATAAATTTCATTTATTCCTCTCACAAATATATACCTATATAGGCAGAAAATAAGGGTCATGGAGGCCGATGGCTGTCGCGGTGCCTTCAAAATCGTACTCTCGGCCTTAGTTTAAATTTTTAATAATGAAACAGATTCTTAATTGGATGGGTGACTTAACTTGTACAAAACTCCATATCATGCATCTACCCGTTAGTAAAAGCCCTGAGCCGAGGCGAGTTCGAACCGGTAGGTTACTTAGCATTTAGTTTTATTTCGCAAGATGGCTTGACCCGTCGCTCATCACCTAAATTGTCCGATGGAGCAATGATAGGCTACTAAAGTCCGCTCACTGAAATAATGCGATCCTAGCAGGTAGTGATCGAATGGGCGACATAACTTTGATTTAGGCTGATTTCAGAGTCGCGCCGCTGACACGCGCGCCGTCGGCCTACGCTGCCCGAGCTCATGTGCGTGTCCCCAGCTTCCTCATTGTTATAATCGAAATTCTAAGTATGCTATATTTTAAAGCATAATTTGAGCAATTTAAAGTTTCAGTCATAGAATTAGAGCAATCACAACTTCGTTTCTATGATTTGTTAAATGTGTGTAAGCTGGACAAACGTGTCTCCAGCTGACACATGCCGTAGGGGCAAAACCTGTGATGTTAGGGTTTTACAATATAGTCCAAAATTTAGCTCATAATTGGAGCAATGAGAGCCAAAAAATCTAGCCATCACACTCAAATATTATTTAAACTACGATCATAAAACCATGTGCGAGCTGGAGACACGTGTCCCTGGCTTACACATGTGTATCTTCGTAATTATTTAAGCTACGATTATGTATTATACCTCAAAATTCTGAGCAAAACTGCAGTATTAGGCTCAAAATTTTTCAAAACCTTAGCTTGAATAGTTTTTGAGCTACGAAGCAATAAGTATGTGTAAGCTGGGGACACGTCACACGGGCTTACACATGGTGAATTACGATAACTATATAAGTTGCAGTTTTCTTTTAAAGATCAAATAACATGTTATAATTGGAGCACACACGAGGCATAATTTCAAATCTCTAGGCCTTTTACTTTCAAAATTATAAGCCAAATACGCTTTTCCCGCCAAAATTTTTAAAATATTCGGTCGGGAGCGGTCAACCGCGACGTTGCCGTTCCGTGCATTATACAATTGCTATCGAGTCTGAACTTTAGCTCTAACATTACAAGAGTTATTTTAATTCGGTCTCGATCATTTAAGCTTTTGTAAGGAAAATATTCTTAGACTAGGAGCTGCTGTCTCTTAACATTTACATGTATGAGAAATATTTTGATTTTGACTTGTATGTACACTTATCCATTAACTATATGTATTTATTGTAAGTATGTGTACCTATAAAAAGTATAGTTCCACCATAAATTAACAACTCAAAAATAAATTATCTACCTTAAAATTTTGTTATAGCGTCCCGAAGTAAATAAAATACTTGTTGGGTTGAACTTCTTACAGAGCGCGCGCGCACGGCTATAACAGTAATTTCTTAGTGCGCTAAAAATGTTAGATTTTTGTTCGAGTATCATCGGCTCTCGTCGGCTGGCAACTATTCAAGCGCGCGGAACGGCAACGGCGCACTATATCCCTTCCGAGCTATATTCAAAATAATAAAATACAAGTATGTACTTAGTTACGACACATAATGCAGTGCGGTGCAACGATAACCTATTTTGACAGAAATTACAATTTAATTTGGGTCAGCGTGGATTGATAGCGTGTATAGAAAGTAAGTTTGTATAGGCAGATTTTTCTCTTGTATTTTAATGTGAACAACTAAATTTTAAAAATTAAAGGCTTATAAACGGTTAGGGTTTATATAAAAGTAACTACTTACATATATCTTTTGGAAAAAAGTAGTACTAGTAATATACTTTTATCATTGTTTTCAGAATACTTAATATGCATGTTAATTGTATAGAAAAAATCCTGAGCAACTCACTATTTTTAATAAAACATTTTCTCCCAGATGTGTTTACACTGTAATGTTGGATACTCAGAATGGTTAACGTACGATGATTTGGAAGTAAGTATTGAGAAACAAAATGGTAAAACTATGGTATTATCACATTAAATTAAATTTAAAATTTGTTAGGGTTATTTATTAAATATAAAATAAAAGATGTCAAAAGAGAATTAAGAACTGATGATCAATCGTGATATGTATGTAATTAAAAGTTGATTGATGTGAAAATTGTAATTGAACAATTTAATTCCTTTTATGAAATATACCGTTATCACTGTTGTTTTAATAAGTAATACCTGAAATATTTGTCTCTGAATTATAAGTCTATTTATAATAAGTCGAAACTGATTGAGGCAAAAAGCTCTGGTGCGCAAGCAGGATTATTAGGTAGTGAAACTTTTATTATACCGTCTACTGACCTGTTATTGTGTACGTAAATATCCATAAAAATATTAATAATAAAACTATGATAATTGAACGGTTTTCGTTACGAATCCATGTTGTTAAATAAAGCTATTCCAATTAAAATGTCTTTATATTATTACATAGCAAAGTAAAAATGAATGATAATTTAGACCGAGACACAGAACAAATAATAATCGTGTTCATGATATAACGACTTGTCCTGAGTGTGAATCGAATCCACGACCTCTGGCTTAGCCGTCATGGTCACTAACGACTAGACCAATAGACCAGTCACTGTGGTTACTTGCTGAAACTGAGTCGCATACTTGGAGTGGCACCATCACTCTACATAAGTCCGCAGCCAGAAACAATACTATCTCGGCAGTGAAATGTTACCGATGGTAATCAATGATTGCCAGAGCTCATTAGGGGTAGACAGAAATAGTTATGCTAGCGACAGAGAAGACTTTGTTTTCGTAGCTAGCATAGTTGGTAGCATGCGACAGAGCGTTGTCCTCTGTATTGTACACAATGTCAAAGACATGAACTTGACTATGGGTGGCGTGGTGGTTATTATTTTTCATCAGGTGAGCCACAACCTCGTCTGGCACCTTTGGAAATATAAAAACAATAACGAATAAGTAGTCCTACTTTCCAGTCGTTTGTAATAAACAAAACTGTAAAATTTAATACTAGTTGACTGTGTGTAAGACTATTTTATGCATTATGCCGACGAGAGCCGATTGTAATCGAACAAAAAATCAAACATTTTGTTAGCGCACTAAGAAATTACTGTTATAGCCGTGCGCGCGCGCTCTGTAAGAAGTTCAACCCAACAAGTATTTTATTTACTTCGGCACGCTATAACAAAATTTTAGTGTAGATAATTTATTATTGAGTTGTTAATTTATGGTGGAACTATACTTTGTATAGGTACACATACTTACAATAAATACATATAGTTAATTGATAAGTGTATATTATACAAGTCAAAATCAAAATGTTTCTCAAACATGTAAATGTTAAGAGACAGCAGAAGGAAAATATTCTTAGATTAGGAGTCTAAGAATATTTTCCTTACAAAAGCTTAAATGATCGAGACCGAATTAAAATAACTCTTGTAATGTTAGAGCTAAAGTTCAGACTCGATAGCAATTGTATAATGCACGGAACGGCAACGTCGCGGTTGACCACTCCCGACCGAATATTTTAAAAATTTTGGCGGGAAAAGCGTATTTGGCTTATAATTTTGAAAGTAAAAGGCCTAGAGATTTGAAATTATGCCTCGTGTGTGCTCCAATTATAACATGTTATTTGATCTTTAAAAGAAAACTGCAACTTATATAGTTATCGTAATTCACCATGTGTAAGCCCGTGTGACGTGTCCCCAGCTTACACATACTTATTGCTTCGTAGCTCAAAAACTATTCAAGCTAAGGTTTTGAAAAATTTTGAGCCTAATACTGCAGTTTTGCTCAGAATTTTGAGGTATAATACATAATCGTAGCTTAAATAATTACGAAGATACACATGTGTAAGCCAGGGACACGTGTCTCCAGCTCGCACATGGTTTTATGATCGTAGTTTAAATAATATTTAAGTGTGATGGCTAGATTTTTTGGCTCTCATTGCTCCAATTATGAGCTAAATTTTGGACTATATTTTAAAACCCTAACATCACAGGTTTTGCCCCTACGGCATGTGTCAGCTGGAGACACGTTTGTCCAGCTTACACACATTTAACAAATCATAGAAACGAAGTTGTGATTGCTCTAATTCTATGACTGAAACTTTAAATTGCTCAAATTATGCTTTAAAATATGGCATACTTAGAATTTCCATTACAACAATGAGGAAGCTGGGGACACGCACATCCCGAGCTCCTCTACTGGCAGCTAGCGTTTCAGACTGACGCGTCTCGCACGCGCCGTTGCATACACTTAAAATGGCTGACTGTTGAGACGCGCGTCACTGAAATCAGCCTTAATAAGTAATTTATTTCGACTTACCATAAATATTTTTATTAGGTACCATTCGTTAAATATAATGGCTGCTCAGTCATGTATTTTAACATGACGATTATAGTAAGATGTGTGTTTATGTTCCAGATATCTGGCAATTGTTTTATATTCACACTCACATATAGATGGCAAACTAAAATGTGTCCATCACACGACGGTAACGATTATTTATAATAATAATAAGGAATATGATTTATTCAATCTATATGTGACTGTTAATATAAAACAACTGACATATAGCAGGAACTATAAAAACACAGCTAACTATAAACGTCATGATAAAACAGGAAATATAAGGGGATAAACAAAACACAGAATATTATGTCCAAAGCATTCTATATTTTATACAATAACCTTAGTAAATGAGCCTAAAAAGTATAATATTATATAACTGGTATATAGTAGTTTCTCAACATACTTATATAAAGGCTTTCCTCTTATAACATGATATTTGTATAACATTTCCTTTGAGCTCAAACATAGCGAGGTTTAAACATCAATAAAAATAACATAATGGAAATTAATATTAGTCCGGTTCACTAATGTCAGGTTAGTATCAGTGGCAATGCTCAGTGAAGTCTACAACGACGGATTCGCGCCAGCCGAAGAGGAAGTAGCCAGTGGCGGAGCCCAGCACTACGGCAGCGCACAGCCACACATTGTACGTCATGAACACAAGCATCAGCATATAGCTCACTAACACTTGGAACCCGTGGAGGACTGTCTGCCACGCATGCGCTCTGCTCATCATAGTAGGACTGAAAACAGATTAAAAATCTATCTGAACTTCTAAACTAATATTACAAGGAGAAAATATTTGACTTTTTGCATGTTTGTTTGTTTACATATACAAAGCTATATTATCAGCGAGTAACATGTTGAATTTTATTAAAAAGAAGACAGTGATGAGAAATTTACAATGATGTAGCCTAAGAGCCTATGCACACCACGTTTTTTAAGCGCGCCGTTGACGCGCATTTGTAGTGATACACACGCGCGTTAGCATCGCGTTTGTATCGATTCAAACAAACACCAAACTTGAAGGAATAAAAAAAGGAAAGGATAAAAACGCGCCATCGACGCGACGGCGCGTTTAAAAACCGTGGTGTGCATAGGCCCTAAGGTACCAAATATTTGCTTGTAAAAGTAATTTTGGAGAAAAGTAGGTAGGTACTTATTTAAAATGCGTTTGTCACCAGGCTATATATCATGAATCGTGATAGTTCGACAGTTGAAATTTTCACAGATGATGTATTTCTGTTGCGGCTATAACAACAAATACTAAAAAAACAAAATAAAATAAATATTTAAGGGGGCTCCCAAACAACAAACGTGAACAAACGTTTTTATAGATAATGCTACGGAACCCTTCGTGCGCGAGTCCGACTCGCACTTGGCCAGTTTTTTAGATGTTCAAAAGATAACATCGGACTCCGCCGATTATTTACCCGCATTACAATTATTTCACACTAGCTGGTGCCCGCGACTTCGTCCGCGACAATTTTGAATGATGACCAATGTAACTATTTACTTCTAGCTTAATCTAAAAAATATAATTTTTAATACAAATATGCAATATAAATTTAAGAAAACCTTACATAAAAAATAACCTAACTAAGAAATAAACTAAAGGCTACTGTGCTACTGTTATTTAATAAAAAGGACCCGATATCATCAACCAAAAAAATCAAAGAATACATAGCAATTGTCCTTAAGTATAGCCAGTAAGTCCAATAAAGTAAAATAATAATCAACGATGCATTAATCACAAAGGTAACTCCCATTAGATTAGGTTGTGACCACGGCACTGATAGGTCTAATATCACATTTTGTGAACAAAACCATAGCGCGATCTAAAACGATGATTATGCCATCTACAAAAATATAAACTTGTAAAGCGGTAAAATTAAGATGTGTGCATATTCTTTGCGTGAGATTTAGGCGATCATCTATTGATTCAGTTTTGGACTACCTTTTATTTCAAGCATTTATTTATTATAACCGATATGCCAAATAAGTTCCGCGATCTGAACAAAATTGTGAACTTGTAGATCAGTAAAATTAAGATGATATTTTTTGGGTGCGATCATCTCGACACCAATAATTTATACTACGCTAACTCCAATTTTAGGTAAATTCGTTTTTTATCCCAATTTGATTAAAATGTCGTTTTTAATTTGTTATAAAAATTACACAAAAAAGAAGTTATAAATCTTATAAAACGCTAAGTCTTTACTTAGACGACGACGACTACGGCATTTTAAGCAACTTGGCCTAAAAAAACGAATATATCTAAAATTCAAGTTGGTGTAAATTGTTGGTGTCGATCTATTGAATCAGTTTTGGATTACCTTTTTGTAACAACAAATTATTCCCTGAATTTTGGTATAAAACATGCATTGATTTATTTTTAACTGAATGACTAACCATCAATGTTCATACGTTTAACTCCAATAAGAAAAACAGATTTTTCATACAAACTTACATCCCCTATTTTACGTCCTTAGGGGAGGAATTCCCAAAAATCCTGAAATATTTATTTATATTTTTTAACTGAAATGCCTAACACCAATTTTCATGCGTTTACCTTAAAAATGACACATTTTTTCATACAAACTTACATCCCCTATTTGTCCCCCTTAGGGGTGGAATTCTCGAAAATCCTAAAATATATTTTTTTAATTTTTAACTGAAATGCTAAATACCAATTTTCATGCGTTTAAGTTAAAACTTGTCACCTTTTTCATACAAACTTACATCCCCAATTTGGTGGTGTAATATTCAAAAATCCCGATATATATATATTTTAATTTTTAACTGCAAGGCCAAATGCCAAACCTTTACGGATTTTCATAAAATCTTTCATCCCTTAATTTATTCCCTTAGAGGCGGTATTTTCAAAAACCCTTCTTTAGTGAATGTCTACGTCATAAAAGGTATCTACTGTCGAAATTTCAAGTCTCTAACTCCAGCTGTTTAGTCTATGCGTTGATATGTCAGTCAGTCAGTATAAACTTATATCCCCTATTTTACGCCTTTTGGGGGTGGAATTTCCAATAATCCTGAAATAAATATTTTATATTTTTTAACAGAAAGGCCAAGTATTAATTTTCATGCGTTTAACTTCAATAATATCGCATTTTTCATACAAACATATCATACATCTTCTATTATATGCCCTACGGAGTTGAATTTTCAAAAATCCTGAAATTATATTTTTTATATATTTTTTATTTTTAAGTGAAAGGCCTAATAACAATTTTCATGAGTTTAATTTTATAATGTCCCATTTTTCATACAAACTTACATCCCTTACGCCCTAAGGGGTGGAATTCTTTTAATTATTTTATTTTTTACTGAAATGCGAAATACCAATTTTCATGCGTTTCCCTTCAAGTTGCAGTTTACATATAAACTTACATCCCCTATTTTACACCCTTAGAGGTGGAATTCTCAAAATATCTGAAATATATATTTTTATTTTTAACTGAAATGCCAAATACCAATTTTCATGCGTTTAACATAAAAAAAATCACATTTTTCACACAAACTTACACCCCCTATTTTACGCTCTTGGGGCTGGAATTTCCAAAAATCCTGAAATACATATTTTTTATTTTTAACTAAAAGGCCAAATATTAATTTCCATGCGTTTAACTTAAAAATTGTCACATTTTTCATACAAACTTACATCCCCTATTTTTCGCCCTCGGGGGTGGAATTTCCAAAAATCACGTATTTTTTATTTTTATATGGAAGGCCAAATACCAATTTTCACGCCTTTAACTTCAAAAACGGCAAAGTTTCATACTAACTTTGCACCCCCAAGAAAACATTTGTGTAAAATTTCAGATTTCTAGGTCTAAGGGTTTGGGCTGGGCGTTGATGAGTCAGTCAATCAGTCAGGACTTCTCTTTTTATTTATATAGATGATTTACGAGAGGAATCGTAGGGAACATTACGATTCCTACCGCCACTGGTAAATCTAAATAATTGTAACATCTTCAATACTTACATATTTCTATCAAGCACATGAGGCACCGGCCTAAAAAAGATAAAAATAATTTGATTAGTTTAAATAATTTAAGTATTAACTGTAATTAATTACACAGTAATTTAATTGGAAGTTAATCTAATTACATAACAACAAGTCCGGCCCCATATGGAGTACTGTTGTCACCTGTGGGCAGGAGCACCAGCTTACCAGCTTGGGCCTCTTGACTCAGTCCAAAGACGCGCTGTGTATCGACGATCCTAAGCTATATAGACACATTGAACCCTTAAGTCTAAGGAGATACTTTGCCTCTCTCTGTGTGTTCTACCGTCTATATAATGGGATGTGTTCAGAGGAATTATTTGATTTGATGCCTACGGCCACCTTCTACCATCGCACCTCTCGCCACAGACAGGGTATTCAGCCTCACATCCTCGAACCTTTTCGATCACGTACGGTTCGCTTTCAGCGAAACTTTCTCCCATGTACATTGAGGTTGTGGAATGAACTCCATAAGTAATATGTTATAAATTAAATAAATATGGTAGTGACCTTACTCGTAAGTGCATATATCTGAATTCGTAAAAATCTGACACACTACGAAGGAATAATCACCGAATAAAACAAATGTCCCATTGAAATCAATGTAAAATAAATATATGACGGGCCTGTTGGCGTGGTTGGCAAATGTTTGCTTTTCACGCCAGAGGTCGTGGGTACGATTCCCTCCCTGGACACATATTTGTGTGCACGAACATGTCTGTGTGGGTGGTCAAGTTTGGGTGTTTTTATCTTTTAAAGAGAACGCCCGCACTAGGGTAATTAATGTCTATAAGTATAAGTATGTATTTACAAATAAAAATAGTATATGTAGCATATCAGTTATCTGGTTTTCATAGTACAAGCTCTGCTTAGTTTGGGAGCAGATGGCCGTGTGTAAATAATGTCCAAGGATATTATTATTAATATATAGTCAAAATTATAATTATAGACAACTACACCCAGCCCAATATTTACAAGCAGCAGAATGTTATTGTAAATGTGTAATACGAAGAGACAATGCGTCTTTGCAATACTGCAATAGACACAATATGTTCATTATACAACTTAAAAGTGAATTGTGCTCGAACATTCTAAACGGAACTTGGCTCAAGTATAGCAAGTTTCTCCAAGGTGAACTATGATCGTGAGATTTTTGATTGTGTTAGATATCATATCTTAATTAGCTATTTCCAAACTTATAAACGATTCCAAATTTAATTATAGTAAATTTAGATCACCGACAGGATTTGAACCTGCATCCTCTGTCTTAAGCCCCCAATGATTTCCTTTAACTTTCCTACGGTGAATCCTGCTTATGTCATCGTTGTTTTTTCGAAAACAATTGATAAGCTTAAGTACCTACCAAGTTTTAGTTGATTTCATTTTATATTTGACTAGCTGTGCCCCTCGTAATTAACCGCGTTGAACTTTATAAATTATAGCCTATGTGTTAATCTAGGGTGTCAGCTAACTCCATATCAAATTTTATTGAAATCTCTCTAGCTGTTTAGACGTGAAGAAGTAACAAACATGCACACTCACAAACTTTCGCCTTTATAATAGAAGTGTAATTTTATTCGATTCGATAAGCATTGGTTTAGACTTTGGTTGTATAACAGAATTTATGAATCTAGCGGCAGGAGATAGTATCTACTCGAAGAAAGCTGTAACTATTTTGAAAATATAGCGAGTTGCAGTTACTTTCGTCGCGAATGGAAAAGTGTTTATTTCTATATAAAATACCTGAATGAATATTTATTTTCTTAAAAGACAACGACCGCATTAAGGAATATAATCCCTGTGTCGCAGGGTACTTTACAAACATTTAATAGACGGACACAAATTACATCCAGACTATAAAATAAAATAAAAATAAAAAAGGTTTTTATTCACGTAGACTTTAGAAAAGCGCTCGTAAATAGTCAGAACATGTTCGTAGTTATATATAATTAATTTATAATTATTTCTAGGTAGGTACATATAGATATTTAATTACACGGATTGTAGGAAATAATTTACAATAAGATTTATTTTATAATAGTAACGATATTTAGCTAACTTAAATTAAGTTATTGTCAAGGATCATGTGTAGGTTTAATTATCTATATTTTTACTACATATTGTCACAATGGTTCTGTCTATATTAAGGTACGAACTAAATGTTATTATTATGGCGGACTCAGAATAACTATTTATAGGTCACACAAATAGTTGTCCGGCGCACTCGAACCCGCGACACGAAGCGGCGAGGCGACTATCTTAGCCGCTGCGCCACACGTGCAGTGCAATTTCATGATGATGACGGGGGATGCTCTGTGACTCTACACCGTGACTGACTGTGCTCCTACACGCCAAATGACTGTCAGTATGGAGCTTCTATGACTTTACGAGAAGTGATATCATAATATAATATGTTAGTTTTACTATTTCAAATGGTGTTTCCTTAATATTGACAAATGAAATGACAAATAAAAAAAGTAAGTCCGCATCCCTATCGCTTTATTTGAGGCATCGTTAACTATGTAACTTAGTATAATTTGAACACTAATTACATTTGTTAGTTACATGTGAGATAAGACAATTACATTTTCACATACTAAATTACCTTAACAAATTAGGTAATTCATTTGCACCTACGTTTCGCAGATAAAATTTGCTCACTAATGACTTGAATGGCTTCTAGCCGCTATTTCAGCAAAAATAACCTAAATCATTATTATTTAAAAATGGAACGTATTTTTAAAACGACTTTGTAAAAGAGGAGTTTATCAATTAGTTTATTTTTTATATGTAACGACATTTCTCTTTGAATTCTAAGGAGGTTATCAATCCGATAGCATGATTTTTCATATTTATTTATTTTAGGCGATTTCTCCCTTGTTTGTGAACTGACGTTAATGATTCTTTTTTTAAACGATGGGGAATGCTTTTGCAATAGTTTGTCATATTGTATTTTGAGTATAGAATTTATTACCTCCACACAAGACGTGTTACAGTACATGTACCTGGGTTTTCTCTGCATCACCCTAAGGTTGACTGGCAGAGAATGAATGCCTTTGACATTAAGTCCGCATCGGTACATCCACGTCCAATATATAAAAATAAAATTATTATTATAACAATCCCTTTCGATGAATTACCTAACCTAACCGTTAGAAAACGCCCGACTCCTACATAACTAAAATAAAAGAGATGACACTTACACTGCTGGACCGATATTAACCAAACATAGCCGAACCACCGCAAGGAAACTGGCTTTCAAATATAAAAATCACATCAAAATCTGTCCATCCGTTTGAGAGACGGCACAGGCAGACTCATACACACAGATATTACACTTATAACATCTTCTTCTTCTTAACATCCTCTTTTTGTGTCGGGGATTAAAAAGAAAGGTCGCCATCGGTTCACAATCAACGGAGAAACAAAGAGTCTAATTGAAAGGTAACGTCTTTCTTTTAAAGTATATTATGAGCGTAAGTAAGGCAAGAACAAAAACGAGACTCAACTGTATTTGGGGGTCGTCTGGAGCGCATATATTTGAAACGCCCTTATCAGGCGGTGATACTGCACAATATTGTAGACCAGTGTACGTTTTCCATAAAAGGTGTTTTCTGTAGTATTTAAGTCTGAAACATAAATAAAGATAACCACTTTAATAATACACACTCAAAAAAATTAAACAAATTTTGGTGCTAAACTTTTTTTTTTTAATTCCTCTCTCTCTTGACCTATTTTATTGTAGAACATAATACTAGTTGTTTACAGAGCTAGTTAAGAATGCAAGGTATATGCTTTAGGATGAGCATGTAGCAATTTGCCCTCACTGATCTGTGAGTAATCATCGAGGTTAGGCACCTATGGACGGTCTATAGATGGGTGACCGCCATTGGTTTAATTCCTGAGGGTCCGTGCTTCGGAGAGCATGTTAAACTGTCGGTCCCGGTCGTAGTCGTGTGATAACAGTCGTTAAGTCAGAGGCCTATTGGGCCACTTAAAACACTCTGACACTGGGGTAACAACTGCCCATACGACAAAATAAAAAAGGTTTTAGGTAATTATCTTCTAAACTGGTTTTTCAGAATAATTGTTAGATCCGCCAATGATGTATTCCGATTATTATTTTAAAAGTAAATGTAGTAATGTAATGTAGTAATTTAAGGACACTCTTATGCGTTTCCACTTACCTAATTGTACAGACACCAGAACATCAAGCTACCCCAATCTGTCAAATTTCCCCAATTGAAAGTGTACCTTATGCATTTGTGATATAGTTGAAAATCTATAAAAGAAATTTGACCGATTGGGTGGCTGGATGTGCGGGTGTCTGTACAAATCGTCTTAGATAATGATGACGACATATTTCAACGCGAATTCACGATTGAAGTTAACTGTAATAATTAATTTAAGTCTTGTGAGATGAAGCAAAAAAAAAATGATGATCATAGAAAGTTATATAATGCAGGGATATACAACAGAAATATCTTACCCTTCATAAAGTAAAGCCATAATGAATACTGCCAAGAATGATCCAACAAACTCTCCTACATCTGTTACTTTCCACCACGAAAAAAGAATAGTTTCCTCGAAGCCCCCGTGAAACTAAAATCAAATAGGTATAACTACAGTGAAAGTGTCAAGCTTGATCAATTCATTAGTTTCTAATACAACTAAACGGACAATATTTGGATACCGCTCTGACCGCCGTAACTGAATTGGTAGTCAACCTTCCGATCCAATGATTGCGGATCAGATCCTCTCACAGGACAAATATTTGTCATGGTCTGAGAACATGTCAAATATTTGTTGTCAGTTTTTAACCCCCGACGCAAAGAGTGGTGTGTTATAAGTTTGACGTCGGTGTGTGTGTGTATGTCAGCGAGTGTGTGTGTGTGTATGTCAGCGAGTGTGTGTGTGTGTATGTAAGCGTGCGTGTGTCTGTGTATGTAAGCGTGCGTGCGTGTGTGTGTGTGTGTGTATGTATGTTAGCGCGCGCGCGTGTGTGTGTGTGGCATCATCGTAGCTCTCCAATGGATAGAGCGGTTCTTTAATATTAAAGCCAGATTCCTTGCGGTGGTTCTTAGCTATGTTTGGTTAATATCGGTCCAGCAGTGTAAGAGGATCAGCTCTTTTCTAAAATGATGTAATTACTTATAGTTAGGTCGGGGGTTTACTTAGTTTCGGCTAGTTGGCTCTGTGTCATACATATGTCCTAGATAATTATTTATTTACTATAGATTACGGTTCTATCGTAATCCAAGTGTTTATTTACATTAACTATTCAAAATGCATGTGAGTATATTATATATTGTCCAGAACAACAATTCTCACTTGACATTGGGAAAATCGTGCGTCTATAATGTAGATCGCCATTTAAAACATTAGTATTAGAAATATATAACGTATAAGAAGTAATGTGGAGCACTTAACTAGTTTAATAAGGCATCCACATATTGCGGCGAAGCATTAAAGATATAGGCGAAATGGAATGCAAATTTCTTAAGCAATTACTGATAATAAAACATTCGGAACGGATAGTTACGTATTTTATTTATCAGGTCGTTAACTAACTTTCGAATGTGTTGAAGGCAAAGAATTACCACCCCATTTCATCCCGCGCGGGGCGTAAAAGCAATATCTCTCAGAGAACGGGCAGCAGCGTCACTCTGTGTACTATGAGCATCATACTGCAATCGCCAACCCGTGGCGCTAAGGCGTGGCGATTATGGCACATCCCTCCAAATGATGGTCCCAACTTTATCGTGGAAATCTTTAGGGATGGCCTTTGTCCACTAGTGGACGTCATGCGGCTGATGATGATGAACTTACTTTTCTAAATTAACAGTTTTAGGCCTCCTACGCATTATGCGGTTAGCCGGAATGCGTTCAGCCGTCAGCGATCAATATTGCTGACCGGCTGCCGCATCACAGTGCGAATAAAATCTACTTTCTCGTACAAATATCTGAGTACGGTCAGCCGCATTGCTGGCCGCATTGCGGCTAGCTGCATAGTGCGTAGGAGGCCTACATGTACTTATATTTTATAAAATATATTAAAGTTTTGGAGCGAACGACCCTTTGACACAAGGTAACTCGTGACACAAGATCACGTGCAAATTTGTATCCAGTTTAGCGCCGCCGCTCAATACTTCTCAGTGCGCTTATTGTTGTTTCTCAGTCCTTGGCCGTTCGCTGAATAACTTGTAAGGGTTGCATATAGGCGGCCATATAAAGGGCGCTTCACTAAGTGACCTTTTTTTCTCGCATTTTTCAAACTGATGTAGTACAATCAATGCCACGTCTGTGTATACACTTGCACTGCCAAAACGTCACTTTCTACTTATAAATACCAATACTGACATATGGCGTCGACTGTACCCAGGAAACGATCCGTAATTTATGGTAAGGACGGGACATGAATACACGCACTGACCGCTGTAGTTGCTTGGAATAAATTTACAATAGGATATACCTACCTATCTCAAAACAATTCGATTTATTTTCCTTTTACGTGTCCGGATGTGCTTATTCAGCCTAATTAAAGAAGGATAATAATGATCATAGATCGTCTTAAGCATGCATGAAAGAAATCAAAAGTCTCTTACAGTCATATCCATCATGTGTCCACCCTGATGGCCTTCATGGCCTTCATGACCTCCGTGTCCCTCATGACCTAGGTGGTCCTGTGTTTTCATGTCGGAACTGTAGTCAAACCCAGCTCCATTTAAATTTGGAATTCCCTGAAAAAGAAGACATATTAGGCTAAGGTATATTTCTACTGTTTCGAAAAGCTCCCACCCGTGACTTCATACGCGTAAATTTTATTGATCGCGTTATTTCTCGGGTTAAGTAGTTTTTGAAGTGAACATTTCTTTGTGCGCGTTGAGCACTTTTCGGTGAACAAAAATCATGGAACTCGCGTCATCGTTACCGTACGCTTTCCATGAGCTAATATGTATACTGTGTGTGTATAGAGAGTTATTTGTAAAACCCTTGTAGGACTAGATTACTAACATCATAGACAACAACGAGTTCGGACATAAATACATACATAGACTCACGCCCGTTCCCCAGAAGGGTAGGCAACGGATTTCCATTTGTCACGATCTTTGCACACCTCTTTACCTTCTATTCCTCCTTCCTCCTACATTCAACGTAGCAAAATGGCTCTTTGTTGGCCACTTTGCCACAAATACATGAATAAAAAATTATTTTAAAAGTTTTTGCTGTCGTGATATTTGTAGGGCTATGTTTCATTCATAAACGAAAGGATGAATCGCGAACGCCGCGGATCCCGCAACGAATTTAACCAGAAAGAAACAAGGAGTTAGAAAATGAACAGTTCCACTTCCAGTTCATTAGATTAAGCATGAATATCAACCGTGTGAAATGAAATTAATTACTAGACCATACATATTATAGTAAATTCACTTTGTTATCTACGGATTTTAGGTTTCGATGTTTTTTATTTACCACGAAGACTGATATATTTAAATTATTACTTCGTCAATAATTTTTTACAAGATTTTTTTAACTTTAAATAACAACTCATTCATTATTCTTTTTTACTTTAAATGTCACCCAAATCTATTACTACAACCTACTGCTTCTTACGCTTTATGTAAGTATATTTATTTCTTCAAAAAAAGTTCTCTGCTCTTTTTTGCAATATCAAAATAGTAGGTACCTATGCCAGCTGCTATGAAAGTAGGTGCGCTAAATATACTAATCTAGCAGTTTGTTCATATGAGAATTAACTTTTTTTTTCGAACAGCAAAATGAGGACCTTATTGCAATGTTGAGTCTAGTGTCAATCCCAAAAATTGGTATAATGTGAGTCACTTTTGGTAATGAGGATTTTACGCATTTAGGTTTCCCTGCATTTAAGAAGAGGTTATAAGTATATTTTCAGTTTGTTTGTTATCTCTGCACGCGATGTGCCTGAAAATTTAAATGACGCCGGTAAAACTTAGCCGTGAATAGCATATTGGATACTTAAAAACTATCCTGGAAAGTCTGCGGGTGGAAGCCTATTTATAAACCATTAATCAATAAAACTATTAACCGGAAGACGCAGCGTGGGCAGGCCCCCTACAAGATGGACCGATAATCTTGTGCGGGTCGTTGGAAATCGCTGGATGCTAATAGCGCAAGACCGGCAATTGTGGAGATCTTTGGGGGAGGCCTTTGCCTAGCAGTGGACGTCTTTCGGCTTATATGATGACGATGAATCAATAAAAACTTACACCAATATCTCGTAGAAATGAAGTATTGAGTTGGTGAGGCATATCATGACCCTGATGTGTTCCATGGCTTCCATGGCCCATATGTTCCATATTGTATTGATGGTTGGAGTGGTTCATGTGCGCGTGATCTTCGTTCATGTCTGAAGTTACAAGTTATTGCACTGTTATCTTTATTGAAGTAAATCACTATGATTAAATATATATCTCTTATTTAAAAGCAGCAGATAGAAAAACTAAGAAACTAATTCATATACGGGATCAGTATCGAAAACTGAATACTGATCCCATTTATGAAACATTCACTAAATAATATATAATGTCCTGGGACATAATTCATACACGGCCATCTGATCCCAAACTGAGCAGAGCTCGTACAATGGATACAAGATAACTGTTATACTAACTTGTTATTTTGTAAATACATACTTATACAGATAATTATACCCAGACTCAGGACAAACAGACATGTTCATGCACACAAATATATGTCCTGGGTGGGAATCGAACCCACCACCTGTGGGGTACAAAGCAAGTATTTACCAACCACGCCAACCGGCCCGTCAATACTGATCCTATCTATGAAATTTCTCAATTTTTATAAGAAAGGTTTATTTAAACCATAATTGCGAGTATCGAATGCAGTTAATTAGGACCACCTGGAAAGAATTCCCTATTACGAGTATATTGTTCGCACTAAATAAATATCGCACTAAAGAACCTCGTAAGTACGGGATAGTCTAGTGATTAGAGCTTTGGGCTGTGGAATCAGCGCTATCCAGTTCAAACCACTGACTTTTCAAATTCGTGTGCGTATTAGTAATTATCTCGTATTTAAAACGGCGAAGGAAAACATCGCGAGAAAAACTGCATTAATATACATCCTACATACAAATTGAGACGTTTTGGTATAGTATTTTTTTTTGCTGTGTATTTTGCAATTTGATGTGCTACAGTTTATTCAAATTAAGTTCTTCAACAGAGACTGGCCACTTGCGCAAAACATATTTAGAGTGCGCAAATGAGTGTGCAAACACAGGTGCACTCTCACAACTCGATGGGGCTGGCAAGCTGACACGACTTGAGATACATTTCAACCATACTATTAATTTTTATATTTATTGCAATTTGAATAAGCTGCGCACAGGTAGATATTTAAAAATAAATAGTATTTTAATGAGTTGAGTTTATTTTATTTTTATTAGTATTTTAATGAGTAGGTACTTTACACTACAATGATCATTTATTGAGTTTTAGTTGGACGGCATTCAATTTTCTCATAACCTAACTGTTACGGAGCGATGTCAATTCACAGTTTTGCCTATTCATAAACCATATTTTCTCCGTTTACCAGCGTATTATTGCTATCTATATGTTTCGTTTCCCTCCAATATTTAACACTAACCGTTAGAAATCTCCCGACTCCAATTATAATGACATCATTGTTGAAAAAAGCTTATAATCTTACACTGCTGGATATTAACCAAATATAACTAAGAACCACTCGCTTTCAAATAAAAAAAGAACCTCATCGAATTCGCTAAACCGGTTTGAGAGATGGGATGCCAAAGTCAAACTTATAATACCCCTCATTTTACGTCGGGGGTTAAAATAAAGGTAGTTCGAAAAAATAGTCACTACGTACTTAAGGACGATTGTGTACACTTCATGCTACAATGTTATTGCGATACGTAGTTTGTGTCATCAAATATTAATGCTCGAAGATATCGACTTCGCAAGTTGCATTGATAATTGCAATTGCTGTTTACATAAAATTTATCTAGTGATTATCTGTTGTGTAATTTGTTTATTGTGAGATTTAATAAAAATTGTCCATATTCATAAAGGTATTTTTGATTTATTTAAGCATTATTAGTTTCCTACATAATAGATTGCAATCATTTTTCATGATAAAAATTATTACTTAATGTAAAAACAAAAATTCAGCTTATTTAATTATAATTTATATGGCCCTTATCTTTAAAAAATTAAAGAAACCAGGAATTTTTTATGTTTTTTTCGACTCTATCGAACTATTATATTAAATGAGATATTTTTGCTCCTTTTTACATTTCTTAAACAAAATTTATGAGTTTTTTAGGTAACGGTGCTACAATAAAAAATCAAGATTTGCTCAATGTGCTTAAGCAAGATACTCAAATGAAACATACGACTAAGCAATCAAAGACATGCTACTTAGCTTCGTATAAGATACCATTGGAGAAAACAACTTGCGTATATCATACAATACATATCTTTTGCACTTCAGCCGCTGTAAATTGGATTGCAACTAGTCGATACGTGACTAGGTTTGAGAATAAGTACCAGAATTGACTTAATAAATGTAATTTCCTTGTAACCAATGAACCTTCTACATCAAGGAATACGTGCAGAGGGCGCTGGCGCTGGCCAAAACAGTTCTTTTTCCAAGGTTTGCGATAGGACAAAGCGTCAAAGGTGAAAAAGTATACACTAAAAGTGCAGAAGAATTGTGTTTAGCAGCGGAAACGAAAATACATAAAAGAGGTCAACGTAGGATTCTGCTTCTATTTTACACCATATTTTATTTGGTCTGGCCAAATAAACGATTAAGTGCCGATTTCACCGTTAAAATTAAACGCGATCAATGGACGCCAAACTCAGTTACAGGAAGCGGAACCGAGTTTAGCGCCCATTGATCGCGTTTAATTTTAACGGTGAAATCGACTCTAAGAAACCAAAATGAAAACAATTATGATTCGGCAAAAGAGGCATTATCATTAGTTACAGAGTTGAAATTAACACGTCATCAATACATATTTTTGAGAACATCAGGCATACTTAAAAAGTTATTTATCCATTATACCTCGTATCCTAAATTATTCAAAGGAAACCCGTAACACATTAGCGTTACTGATATGTCAGCCGAAGTTTCCGGTAAAGATTTGGTGGACAGTTAATTTCAGAATCTTCATTTTCAAATCTGAGCTTATAATTCTTTTGATTTCCACTTTCATCGGTATCTCATTTGTAAAACATGTTTGTTTCTATGATAGGCTGGTCAGTAAAAAGACATTAAACACATCTTAGTTTTATACTAAATGGAAAATCAATCAAACAAATCCCCAAATCTTGGACGAGAACTACGGCTGAAATACTGATGTTATTAATGCAGTAACACTGATGTTATGCGCTATCATAGAAACAAACATGTTTTTTTAAATGGGAATCCGATGAAGTTATGCCGAAAAGAATTATGCAGAGATTTGAAAATGAAGATTCAAATGATACAAAAAAAAATTATTAGTTCATTATTCCCATTAGTTCTGCAGTGTAATCATGACAACAATGAAGCTGTTATTTGGCCAAATTCTTGGACCTGCTACGTTTTGTACACAACCAATTAGGTTACAATTTATAAAAGGGACACAATTGTATAAATATTTAATAACATAGATGCCCAAATCATGAATTTTCATTAACAGTTTCATGTGGTAATCACACCTAACGTATAAATCATTGGTTATGGAAAACAATGGTTGATGTATTATCATTAACTAAGTCAAGGCAGAAATGCTGTATTGGTAAAGCCACCTCGGTACAGTTCGATAAAATGATAGATTCAGAGCCTTTGGGGTTACAATCCTAACGCACTTGAATTTGGTATTTGCATATATAGGTTTTTTTAAATCCTCTTGCACATTTCTTAAAAATTACCCATAGGAGTACAAAAAAGTTATAGCTGATAGAAGAAAAACTATTCAAGAAGAATTTAAAAAGCAGCTCTTCTTACGGTTTGTTTTCATACAGGGGTTTGGACATATATAAACTATATGCATCTTTAAGTTTTTTTATTCCTCTTTGATATTTCTTAAAAATTACCTATAGGAGCAGAAAAATTAATTGCTTATAGAAAATAACTATTCAAGAAGAATTGAGAAAGCAGCTCGGCTTACTATCGATCGTTTCCAAACAGGGGTTTGTCATGTGTCAACTGCATGCATCTATACGTTTTTTTAATTCCTCATTGATATTTCTTAAAAATTACCTATAAGAGTAGAAGAAAATTAATTGCTTATAGAAAATAACTATTCAAGAAGAATTGAGAAAGCAGCTCGGCTTACTATCGATTGTTTCCAAACAGGGGTTTGTCATGTGTCAACTGTATGCATCTATACGTTTTTTTAATTCCTCTTTGATATTTCTTAAAAATTACCTATAAGAGTAGAAAAAACTTGTTCCTTATAGAAAAAAAACTATTCAAGAAGAATTTAGAAAGCAGCGCGGCTTACTATCGATTGTTTCCAAACAGGGGTTTGTCATGTCTCAACTGTATGCATCTATACGTTATTTCTTAATTCCTCTTTGATATTTCTTACAAATTACCTATAGGAGTAGAAAAACGTTGTTCCTTATAGAAAAAAAAAACTATTCAAGAAGAATTTAGAAAGCAGCGCGGCTTGCTATCGTTTGTTTTCAAACAGGGGTTTCGACATGTGTCAACTTTTAACAGCAGCGCACGTAGAAAATGCAACACCTCTCAAATAATATGTTTAATCAAGTGCCTATAAATGTTTTAATTTCAGCGGTAAGCTGTACATACAGTGGCACGTTTATAAAATACAAAACTGTGTCATGCAATAACAATCGTATTGTACATTACAAAATTCACAGAGTACTTTCACAACAGACATTTACTTATCTATCATATGCATCATCCTTCAATATTGTCTCTATAGAACA
The DNA here is from genome assembly GCA_951640165.1 of Pseudoips prasinana. Classification (NCBI taxonomy): domain Eukaryota; kingdom Metazoa; phylum Arthropoda; class Insecta; order Lepidoptera; family Nolidae; genus Pseudoips; species Pseudoips prasinana. Next base: position 27,323,346 of record OX621236.1, on the reverse strand, counting down.
TTCTATTTTGTGGTGTATTGTTACATTTATTACACACGCGATGTTTGTATATACAGGAAATACTAGACAATGTAAACCATGAAAGATCTGTAGTAAACGGAACTTAATCAATGACCCCCACAATGTTGTAGAAACTCATGGCTTCCTTTTTTTTTAACACAGCCATGCCCCATCCAAATCCTATGGTGGTAGTTGCAGTTAAAACACCCCGATCGGTCATAAAGTCATAACGTTCAATCGTTCCCATAAACACCGTGGTTCCAGGAACGTTTGGATCCGGATCACGGGTTACCTAGAGTAGGTTTAGTCTATTAGAAACTCTCGTGACACTGTACACCATCCGATAGGTTTAATACCTATCGAATTCGACGGCCGAGAGTACTAACGCGATCGCGCCGTGGCCGCTATCGCCCTCCATGATCCTTACTTTGAATATGTATCGATACAATCGCGACCCAGTATCGAATGAGCGGCATCTTCGCAGATTAAAAACCGATCCTTAATGCATGTAATTAACTAATTAATCACCCTAAATTAAGTTAAAGTAAATAAAGATATGGCACAGATAACTTAGTTTAAAGTTCGATTTTGGTCGGCTAGTGCCCTTGCTCGCCTCTATTATCTAGTAAAACATTGAAAGCCTCATAAACTAAATGCAAATATCAAGTTAAAAAGATGACATTTTCCAATAGGATATTTAAATCATAATATATATATTTAAAAAATATTAAACCGACCACAAATTGTCTTTTAGACAACCCATTGGATTGGAACAAAACCTACGCGACCACTCCGAAAGCCTGTGGATTAAAAACGATTTTTCAAAATAGGTTCCCATAAGACGGTGAAATCGCATAACATAAATAATAACATATCAACAGTCGGCTTGATAAGGACCTTCTTTTGAAGATGTTTAAAAAGCAGATTAAATAAAACAGATAAAATCAAACCAACTCTAGATTAGAATTTATAAGGTCTTTATATTATCTGGTATTAAACCCACTTGAAATGAAAATTAGTCTTTTATGGAGAGATATATAATTATTATAATGAGTAATATGTATTATATAGAAAACAGGGCTCGGCTCTACCACAATTTAAATTAGAAATATACCCAAAAATATAAATATATTTAAATTTTTAAGGCATATGGAGAACTTGTATAGGTACTTAAATATCTATTAGCAAAATTAAAAGTGTTCTGTCTTAAGGTATTCATTGGTAAAAGGTATGATTTTACTAATTGAATATGATTCATCAAGAATATTGTTATCAATGGATGATAAGAACCAATAATATCAATAACATACTATAAACAACAACAATGTTAGCATGTAATTCTTGGAACCAAAATAATACTATGATGTTATCCATAAAATCTACACTTATTATATAATAAACAAGATTTACTTTATCAACAACAAACAATATTATAAATGCAAAAGTCACTCTGTTTATCGCACTTTCATGTCATAACTACAGAACCGATTTTAATGAAAAGAGAATGGGCAGTTTGGAACTCGCTCCAATAGCAATAATTGTGGTGTCATTGGATAGTTCTTTTAATCAGGAAAAATATTTACTACGGGGACTTGTCCCAAATCCTTGTCTGAAAACCGCGGGAAGCCATCAAAATTCCAGTTGTATTTGATATCTTAATTGCAATCTTAACACAAAATAACTCGGTTCCGACAGCAAATGGGGACAACCAACTCTGTTATCATTAATCCTTGTAAAAGGACCTTTCCAATTAAATATATATTATGGCAATTGGGCCGAGTACCAGGCTTCATATATTTTTAACCACTCTCCTTTGGTACACAGATAGTCTAGAGTCTAGAGCCTGAGAAACTGGCTTTGTAATGCGAAAAAAAGGTTATAAGGTGTTGAAAGAGGGGGTGAAAAATTGTGTGGAAGTATCGTAATTTTTAGAGCTAGAAACAGGAAACTTATTTTTTGGCTGTTGATTTGATATATAGCGTGTTGTGGTACCACGCGATGTAGGTGGAGGCATGACTAAGTCTATCCTTTGCACACCACGTTTTTTAAGCGCGCCGTTGACGCGCTTTTGTATCGATACACACGCGCGTTAGCATCGCGTTTGTATTGATACAAAGAAAAACAAACTGCTCTGTAGGATAAAAACGCGCCTTCGACGGCGCGTTTAAAATGTGGTGTGCAAAGGTCCTTAGACATGCCTCCACCTACATGTGAGCTCACCCGAACGGCCCGAAACATGAGGGCAGACCACTATGCCACACTCATTGGAATACTGATTTTAGAATCCTCCCCGAAGACGAATTCGCGCAACAGCTAGTAATCTAAATTTATAATAAATTTCAGACATCTTCAAAGTGTGGGTGGGGTTTAACCCATTAAGGATTTTAAAAGTACTGTTTTAAAAAGCATGCAAAGAAGCAAAAAAAAATATCTTTTATAATAACAAAATTTATATGGGGCAATTTCAACCCTTATAAGTAAAAAGGGAATTATCAAAATCAGTTTTTAAATTTTTATCTGTTGTCTATTGACCTCACACCACAATGAAACTACTAAAACAATTTTAATAAACTCATTTCATTCAGAAAAATATCAAGAGAGCATAGTAATATGCAAAAAAGTAAACGCTTTTCTTACATACTTTCTTTACATTTAAACATTATGACACACCATCGACTTATATAGTCTACTGATAGATTGCCGATAAAAAAATAACAAAAAAAAGTGACACATTTATTTTATAAGTTTCATGGATACATTGACCTTTTGATGTGCTCAATAGTATATACCTATATAGAATCAATTTCAGTTTTTTCCTTGGTCTAACAATTGCATTGGTTTCTATTTAAAAAAAAAAATTTTTTTGTGGCTTTTTGATACCATAAACCAATATTTTAGAAGGAGTGATTCTAAACAAATGGCATGTTTTATTCTTTTCTTCAAATTTGTCTATGAACAATTGTTGTTAAATTTCGAAGGTGACAACAAAAGCAATCTTACATTCTTTACTAGTACTAATGTTATATGTTTTCTAGCTTTTTCAAGGTGGCTAGTGTAAATATGTTGAGTGGTGATTGCATAGGTATCATTTTTATTGACTGGTGCTTACATAGATATATTGCTGGCAAATCTGTCTTTTACACCACTAAACTAATATAAATGACATCACATCTATCTCTAACATAGCTCAGATCATTGACCTGTTTATTATGATAAAGGAATCACTAGGTATATGTACAGACACCAGCACATCCAGCTACCCCAATCTGTCAAATTTATTTTATAGATTTTCACACACATAAGTATAAGTTACACATTCAAGTGGGGAAATTTGAAAGATTGGGGTATCTTGATGTGCTGGTATCTGTAAAATGGTACACATCGGTACTATGTGCAAAAACCATACTCACTAGCATATAAGTGGGACAAAATGATGATGATGAACATGGATCAGGTGAAAAGAAGAGAGTATACATTGAATGACCTAACTACTAAAACTGTGCATTGATATGGGGATCAGGCACATCATTACTTGACATACATCCTAATGTGTTGCTTATTTTTTATATTTCACCAATAAAGGACATACCTAAAGATGCCCTGTCCTTTTCATAAGAACTATGTTAGAGAGAAATGCAATGATATTAAAATTAGCTTAATTGGTATAGCATAGAATCGGGGCCATTGTTCAATATTAAAATTTTCTGACATGGATATTTATTATTGTATTGGTATATTCATAATTGCATGTACCAACTATGAATATACCAACAAAATTGAATTATATATATATATTTTTTTCATAAATAACGAATTACATGCATACTTTATTCTCTAAGAAGGCTAGCATAACCATTTCAATGAATGGTTCAGTAGATAGGCAGGTTGTGCCATGGCTAATGTTGGTAATATTTGAAAGTATATGCAAAGCAATGAGCTCAGATATTATTAAACCGACTCCAATCTCCAGTCCCCTAACTACACACAGAGCAGTGAAAGTAATGAACTTGACTAAAACTAGAACACCTTTCATTTTACTGATGTAGGATAATGACAAAATATATTGGACAAAATTATTTGTTCATAGAAGCCTATATGTACTATGTTACAAAATAAAAAATATGACCTCGTATGTTAAAGAATTATGTACGTACTAACTTTAATTACGTAAATAATTCAAATCATGAACGTACCTCTATATGTAAGACAAAACAATATCATTAAATTATATGCATAAATTGTTTTGAAACTTAGTTCAAAGAAACCAGAATAAAATACATTTACTTTAACAGCACAATGCCACGGAAAATGCATTTATATAATATTTGTACTACATAGGTAATACCTACTTACTCGGTGCAATATTTCTTTGTAGCACTTGAAAGCCAACTTCCTGTGATTCAATATGGTTAACTCAAATAAACAATATTTCAACGTTTTAGGAACAAAAAATTATAAATTTAAACATTTCTTGGTCTATATAGGTACTCAAAAACTCAAAACAAGACAAGAAGGAAGACAAGTAAGCAAAACCGCTGATGGTGACATGCAGAGAGTATATAAGAACTCCTGCTGACACGCCTGTCACCCGTCCACGGAACTAATAATTATTGACATTTTTAGCATGTTTCTGACAGCCAAGCAGATGACAAATGTTAAATTTTAAGCATAGATAATATTCATTCTGCAGAGGCTTGCTCGGTTTAACCCTTTACCGCATGGATTTTTTAAATCTTTAGGAAAAAATATATGTCGGTATAGGGCATTTATAGGTCCCCAAAAAAATATTTAAAAAAATATAGAAGACCATGTAAAAAAGATACATAGGTAAAAGTAATTGTTCCAAATATGGAACGCCATGCGTTCTAGTTCTAAAACTCAGACGTTCCAAATTTGGTACAACATGCGGTGTGATCGAATTATGTATAACATTGAAAAACAGGAATTAAAAGAAACAACGTGAAACTATGCTATTTAATTAAAGAAATTATGTGTGAAAGTTTTTAAAACAGTTGCGATCTTTGTTGAAACAGAGATAACAACCACACTTTTCGCACATCACTTGCGATTTCTGTTTGCATCCTTCCAGTTTACACCGTTGGCGATCGGTTTTCCAATCAGGCCAGTGGTTGAACCCATCTCCAGCTACTTCCATTGGAGGTAGTTCTATGCGTCGCCTTGATCGCCCCTTTTTAATTGCCTCAACATCTTGATTCAGTGGTCGTCCTCGTTTGCGTGTAGTCGGAGTATATACTTTTGAATCTTTGTGCATCAATACGTCTGCTATGGCTAACTTGAAGTCAAGCAATGGAATGTAAATATCTTCACCTTTCTGTTTCATGACTCTTCGCCATAGTAACCAGCTATTCACGCAACAGAGATCAATAAAATGGAAGAACAGCCGGTGGTACCATTTTTTACTGCGGATTTTGATCCTATAGAAGCCTAACATGGCATCTAGTAAATCAACACCACCCATGTATTTGTTATAAATAGTTACTGCTTTTGGGCAAGGAACATCAACTCTACACTTTTGTTTTTTGGAATATCTTTTCACAACTCCCATTGGTTCCTTGCCTACGTAGGATGAACACAAACTGACTGCTTTATTGTCGACCCAATTGGTAACTGATAGCTGAACGTCATCAACAGTAACACTTTTTTCGGAGCAATATCCTCGTTCTTTCTTTCCTAAAGCTTTTTTAGATATATTTATATTTGGAGCTCTTCTTAGTTGTATTGTGCCTAATGGCAGAAAACCTCTTTTGTGCAAGTTTGCCATTAGCTGCAAACTAGTATACCAGTTATCTACAAAAATCTTATGATTCAAATTGTCTGAGACAGTCTCCATTAGTCTTTGTACCACATTTCCTGGCACTCCAAGATCAGGGCAGTTTTCTGGCTGATCAGGGTATTTTCCTCCGAATAATTCAAAATCATAGCTGAAGCCACTGACTCCGCTTAATACATAATTTAGATAACCCCATTTATGGGGTTTCTTCGCATTGTACTGTCTGATCCCCGAAGTTCGGGCCTTGGTAGGGATCATCTGTTCGTCGATTGACAAAAATTCCTCTTTCGGAACTTTTAGTAGCCTTTCGCGAAGGATTTTCATAAGTGGGCGTATTTTCTGAAGCCTGTCAAACTGTGGGTCATTTGGTTTTAGTTCGTTTGTTTTGTCAAAAAAATGCAAAAATCTTTTAATCTCTTCGAATTTGTTGCACGTCATTACATTTGCAACTTTTTCAATATACGTGCCTTCCTTCCAGTAATGCCGAGTAGTTGGCAGGTGTACTACCGACATGTATATAATAATACCTATAAATTTATAGATGTCTTCATGTTTCACTGAATGCAAGTTTTCGGGTGAAATTTGTGCTGCGTATACGTTGCTTTCTTCCTCAATTAAATTTACAGCAGATGACGGAAAAATAAATTTGAAAAACTCCATTGGAGTATTTAGCTGCATAATTTCATCCGGAAGAGTTTCAGATCCCAAAAAAGCAATATTGGATTCATCATACTGAATATTGTCATTCGACCACACCAACTTATCTTTCTTTTTTTTCTTACTTGAAGAAGCTGCCTGAGAAGTAGAAGGTTGATTGTCTGTAAAATTTTCTAACATCTCCACATGCTCTTCAGTACACTCAAGAAACTCAGTCAGTTCCTCTTCTCCTTCTTCATCTTGTTCTCCTTCATCTTCTCCGTCTGAGGAAGACGTTTCTTTTTCTTCATTTATGTGTAAAGGATCTTGAGTATTGTAATCGTCTTCATCTGATACATTTTCATCCTCACTGCTCTCTGGAATTACGACGATTGTTTGTCGAGGACGCATCTCCATTTTTTCTACAATTAAAATAATTAAGCAAATTTACTAAAAATAATTACGTACCTATACACATAATTTTATATTATATATACTCAGGGCTGAGAGATCATACAAAAGCCCATAAAATACAATTATTTAAATAAACTCGTTATGCGCTACTTTTAATTATCCTACTTAAAAATTACATTATCTGCAGGGTTTAGTAATACCCTGAAAGTATAAAAGATCTTACGCTGCATAATGTTCCCGATTCGGAAATTGTAAATGATTGATTGGAGCGCATATTGTTCCATATTTAGTGATAAAGTATTGTGGTCTAACACTGCATAATGTTCCATATTTGGTACTTCAAAAAACATAACAACTGCATGGTGTTCCAAATTCGGAACATTTAAAAAATTATAATATTCACTACATATTATGGTTTGAACTTACTTCTTTTGCCGTAAAAAGCCTGTGGGTCCATTGTTGTATCAGGTGAATCACAAATTTTCTTCAGATATTAACAAAAAACCAATAAAAAATCGTATTGAAAACAGCGAATTGACAATCTGTCAAATTTTGGAAACCAACTGACGAAATAGTCGATTTTAGTTCCTACGCACCTCTGTAGAGGCGCCACTGGCGCATATTAGGTGAGTTACACTCCCTACATACGAATTAGTTCCAAGAAAAGATCATAGATGTCGAAGGAATAAATATATTATACCAAAAGCTGAACGTTCCAAATTTGTGACGATATGCGGTAAAGGGTTAACCCATAAAGTTAGTACCTATACCTAGCGGAATCATAAAGTTAATATACCTACGGAATAGAGCATCAAAGGGCTGAGGGAGCGAAATATCACTAGCTGCAACACTGTATGATAAAAAGAGATATGTGATGCGACGCAACAGAACTGTTTTTGGCCTCCGTTTGACAGTTCTTCGGCACTTATAGGCACGCTGCGAATTTGACTCCTGAGAAATTTTCTGATTTTACGTGAAATCGTGGATATTTTTGAAAAATATTTCTTCAGAAATATGGTGAATTGTTCAGTGACAAATTGTTGTACAACACAGAGAAATAACCCTGAAAACTGTTCATTTCACAGGTAAATTATTCCAAATCGACACCTCCTAATTTAGGATTTATTTATGCCGATGCGCTTCGAATTTTAGGCACTAAGTGTGTTCATTGTCTTCTATAAACATTTATTAATGTAAGAAGCAAAGATCTAATACATTGTAATTCAGAATTTAGGAATATTTTGTGTAAAGAAATATTTTTCTCTTTACACTAGGGCTGCATCAAGTTATCGATATTTCGTGTCCACTGTCTATCACGCGGTAAACTAATATGTATTACTGATATTAAAGTACCTATGTGATGTTCAGATGTGAATCCCCTCATCCCCTGGAAATGGAAGTTATCCCAAATTCTCCTAAATATGTCTCAATCGAGTCCACCTCGGAACGCAAGCCTAGCGCTTGCATTAGAATTGCGCTAGAATAGTTTATTTCAGTTATTTTCATAGTATATAGTCCTATGGAATTCTCTGGGGTAGCTCTGCCGACATTAACACGATATTTATATTGCAATAAAAAGCTGTTAGAGCCATTTATAATCTTGACCCGAGAGTGTCTAAGAGAAAAGTTCAAAGAGGTTAACATCCTAACTGTAGTATAAATATAGATAAGAATAATCATATGTTTCATACATACATACAGCATTGCAACATAAGATTATGCAACTTAATCCGAACCCATCTCCACAAAATAAGTAACTCTTTTATTGGGCAATGTATAAGATTCTATAACAAACCTCCCAATGATATTAGATAATTGTCTAGGAATAAGTTCAAAAGAATTTATTGAAGTCAAATTGCATAGGGCATATTACAACATTTCTGATTATTTGAGTGACAAAAATGCTTGGGATCGAGTTGGTTTAAGTCAACACACAAACAATATGTAATTAAACTTAAGTAAATTTTATTAAAAAAAAAAAGGATTAATCCCGTTATAATCGACCCCACCAATTCAGAGATTAGCCGGAACAAACAGACTGAGTAAATATGTTATTTTGGTGTATGTACCGTATATATATTCATATTTATGTAGTAAACAACGGTTATTTCAATATCACAAACAGACACTACAATTTTATTTAGATGTATAGATAGAAGATGTATAGATAAGATAACGTACACTGAGGGTGTTATATCGAATAGAGAAAGAGATCGCTATTCTGGATTGCATCTCCTTGTAATAGAGTGATCGTGCGACGTAAAAATATAAGAATGTTTCAACGCGCCAAATTTAAAAACTAATATTCATGGGAATATATTTACTTACGTTTTAAAGTAGAATTATACCACCTTTGTAGTAATTTTAAAGTAACAACCCACATCATAGGTTAATTATCATTTGGATTATGATGGCGGTACTCGTCATGCAAACATTGTGCTCCGCAATTTATTTCATTAAAATATATAACATTCTCAAATATAACTTTTTATTGTCGAAGTGTAGTGAATACAGTATAATAATATAGTGAGAGTGTTATTCAGTCATAACTCTTAAGTTCCAAAAAGTTTTACCATATCTTAACCAACAAACTGTAAAATAAACAAATCAGTTAAGGACGTCGACACGGTGACATAAAAAAGACAGTGTATAAAATAAAAGTGTTAACAAAACTAAAACTATTTGCTAGTATTAACTAAAACTTTGATAAGACTATATAAACTAATAACAATGTTGTGACACAAAAATATTGACGGTGTTTCAAAGTTATCAACCAATAAATTCCATACTGATAAGTCATCCCAACGTATTTTTGCTTCTACAGTCCCAACAGATCAATAATTTCGAAAAGATCACAATCAGTGCGTTAGCTTGCTCAGTTTACCATGAGAGTGAAATTTGAATATAATAATTAACTAATTAATAAATAATTAAGAATATAAAAATTACAATAATTCACTAAACAGAAGATATCAACAACTACCATATCGATCTAGTGTATAAAATAAAACACAAATATTTGTGAATTATATACATAATATAAAGTAGCATAATTTATAAAAGAAATTACGATGATTTTTTTTAGAAAATATCACGTTGCAACGCACGCGTACTACATCAGACTCTGTGTCTAACACTGAAAAGTCGTTGAATGTTACTATAAATGATACTCTCGATGAGTCATCTTGCAGCTTACCAGATCTTTCGGCTGAAGACATAAGTAATCTCATGCATGGCCAAATCATATAACTAAATGAGCAAATTGAAAAGCTTGTTTTGGAGCTAAACAGCGCACATCTAGAAATTGAGTCGCTGTCACTTGAAAATCGTATTCTCCGGAAAATAAACGACGAGTTACTGAAAAAATAATTACCTTTTCAAGAAAATTACTTCTAGCCGAGCTAAAGAAGAACAAGGCGTCCACTCCAAATCAAAATAGCTTAAAAAAATTTGAAACATACCCAGACCGGAGTTGCAAAATCAGTTACGGAAATAAACCAAAAAAGTACCACTTCTGTAGAAACTATTTTAAATAATAGCACTGCTACACCAAATATTTCCTGCCCAAGAATTAAGAGCAACGAACTGAGTAATGACAAATTTAAAGTATGCAACATAAGTAGTAACAAAAGGAACAGTATTAGAACTATTTCAGAAACCGCAATTCATGATCAGAATGAAGTGTGCCATTATTTAATGCCGGATAGTACAACCGAGCAAATGATCCAAGGCATAGAAAATAAATTAGAAACGTATGCTTACCTTAAATGATTTCTGTATTATTCCGATAGGGGAAGAAGACTTCAAATACACTAAGGATTATTTTAAAATTATATTTTGTATCAGAAAAACCCTACAGAAAATAAAAAAACACGCGTATTATTATAATTATGCACGCCGACTTATCGGTATAATACGCCCACCAGACCTAATGTATAATTGTCGAGTAGACAATTCCAGTAACCTTCTGTATCTAGATATATTATAACACATGATTACGCATACATAGTCGACTCTAACCAAAATTTATCTTGTGACTACAAAATGTTCTTTAAAAGCTCAGGTACCGTAAATAACAACGAAATGTTAACAATATTTAAGGATATACAAAATGTGATAAGCAATATACAATATTTAAGGCATAATCATACTTCCGGAGAGATCATCACAAAGCAACGTATTGACATTGATATGGAAAACAATAATGACTTTTTTCTATAGTAACGGTTTAAGTATAATGCATCAAAATATTGCCGGATTACTAAACAAGTCAGATATGTTAACGCTACATATAGGAGTTATCACGAAAAGGCATCAATTTGGATTTTATTGGATTACCGAACACTTCATGAAGTCTGGTAATTAAGGATTATTAAACATACCAAACTAATAAAAACCGGCCAAGTGCGAGTCAGACTCGCCCATGAAGGGTTCCGTAGCAGCATGTATTTCAGTTGATTCAATGAAAGCAAATTGCGGTTTACGATTTATGACGTATTAAAAAAAAACTACTTTCTAGATCTCGTTCAAACCAATTTTCGTTGTTAGTTTTCATGGTAATGTACATCATATTTTTTTTTTAGTTTTATCATTCTCTTATTTTGGAAGTTACAGGGGGGGGGGGACACTCATTTTACCACTTTGGAAGTATCTCTCGCGAAAACTATTCAGTTAAAAAAAAAATTATGTTAGTCTTTATGTGTTATGTTGTATTTAGTCTTCAAAAATCGTATTGAGGTTCAATATGATTTTTGAAGACCTATCCACAGACACTCCCCATGTATGAGTATTATGAAAAAAAAAACCCCCCAAAATTATTGTTCTTTTTCTATTTTTGTATAAAAATCTTAATGCGGTTCACCGAATACATCTACTTACCAAGTTTCAACAGTACAGCTCCTAAAGTTTCGGAAAAAGTGGCTGTGACATACGGACGGACGGACAGACAGACAGACATGACGAATCTATAAGGGTTCCGATTTTTGCCATTTGGCTACGGAACCCTAAAAATAAGCAGCATTTTATTCAAAAAGTTCAATAAAACTAGGAGGTGCCTGCATCCTGGTTAGAAAAAATGTTAAATACAAGGAAAAACCAGTTAAAACGAATATGTATAAAAAACAACAGTAAATTGGTAATATAGTGCGACAAGGATCTTTATGAACGTGGCTGAAAGTGGAACTAATGCCGGCATCTTGTAAAGTGTCTCTTTTCTCTTCAACAGTGTTTCTTTGTTCTTCAACAGCTTGCTTTGCCGATTGTTGTTTCTACGTTTATTATTTGGTTTTAAACACTAGCCAATATGCCAAAAGTGACAAAAAGTGGTGTCAGGGAATGGTTAAAGGTGTCAGTCTTAATGGTTAAAGAGATTTTCATGAAAGAAAAACACAGTGTAGGCCCGATAATTCCATTTGAAAAAGTAACGAGCGAATTGCCGCCTCGATAGGTAAATGTTACCATGCTTGATTAAAGTCGCACCCGTGTATTAATTTTTCAATTCATTTTTTACATTAATGTAGTATTAAGTAATGTGAATGAAATATTAATTTAGAAATAAATTTACTTATACAGATAAAAATAACTATTTTCTTCGTTTGTACTATCAAATTATTTATTACAATAAATCAATAATATAAAAATTTCTAGTTATAATAATAATATCTAGGGACAATGTCACACAGATCATCCTAGCCCCAAACTAAGCAAAGCTTGTACTATGGGTACCAGGCGACGATATACATACTTATATAGATAGATAAATACTTTTATACATAGAAAACATCCATGACTCTGAAACAAATATCTCTCTCATCACACAAATATTTGCACTTACCGGGATTCGAACCCGGTAGAGTTAGATATTCCTGGGACATTATTTACACACGGCCATCTGATCCCAAACTAAGTAATGCTTGTACAGGCGCCATCACATCCATCTACCCCAATTTCTCAAATTTCTTTCACCTGGGGAAATTTTGGCGAGCTTGATGTGCTGGCGTCTGTACTATGGAAATCAGATAGCTGATATACTACATATACTACTTTTGTAAATAGATACGTATATAGATAAACACCCAGACACAGGACAAACAGACATGTTCTTGCACACAAACATCTGTCCTGGATGGGAATAAAATAAAACCAACTACGCCAACTGGCCCGTCAAATGTATACAATTGATACAAAATACAATGGATACAGTATATTGACATGTTTAAATTTTCCCATAATATTAGGGAAATTTTCTTAAAAGCAACCCTGGCCGTCATAGTGTCGCCCTCCCACAAATGTCAGTCACGTTCATAAAGATCCTTGTCCCACTGTAAGTGGGGATTTTAACATCGATACTTTAAAAAGAAATCGTGTAACGCTCGACTTTGAATATTTTCTAATGACTTTTAATATTACATTAGCGCTAAAAGAACGTACTAGATGGAAACTAAAGTAGGTTGGTGAAATTAAACTAAGCTAGGCGGGCAGCCCTATGACGTGTTTAGAAAATCCGTGGCTCTAGGTAATAATTTCAAGAACAGGACCGAGTTATAATACTGTGAGATAGCCGTGAAAGTACCGTAGTAAGATGATCTAAAATAATATTGACATAATTGATAGCTTAACATTGCTCGTTTCAGTTTATAATTTGTTTTATCTGTTACTACCTAGTTAAAATGTTTAAATGCAATCCTTCGAGCATTTTCTCGAAGATGCAATCACATGATCATTTTATTATTATTTTAATATTTAGGGATTACAAATTTATGTCTATTTCTCTAAATTGGTTCAAATCTACATCAACAAACCAACAATCTTAAAAATATCACCACTTTTACCGCCAATATATTTCTAGCTGATGTGAAATAATAAATTTGGATACCTATTTTCAAAAAAACGGTTACAGTTCCTACAAGATTGACTTGGATCTGGCAATATATTAACTAAACACAGAAGTTACATGTACTATATACTTATAATATTTCTTATATTTCTTCCACGAAGCCAAAGGAGAATAATTACATATACCGCATATCGCTTAGAGTTTCAGACATACATTTAAGACGTATCCATTGTACTCCATAATCTCGCTCTTCTTGGCTCTTGGGTTGACTGTTATTCAATTTCTTCTAAAATTATACACTCATTGGACGCGTCCCGCGTCGCAAGCCCGCCACGATACTAACATTGCCAGTATGAAATATTAAACATTTTTATTTTTACAGTTCCAACATAAATTATGTAGCCAGTTAAGAAAATTACCACTATATCCGGGAATCGAGTTATTGTGATGATTTTAGTTTTCTATATAAAGTGTGGTTTTTAGTATTTTTAACTATTATTTTTATTTTCGTTTATTTATAAAAGTTTGTTTTTTAACTATTATTCGATTCGTTGAATTAAAATTATCTTTGGTATTGTTAAATGCGTTAATATCGGAAAAGTCGGTTAAAGATAATGATTGGAAATTAAAATTCTCATCTATTTCTGCTTTATCGACAATTGATAAAATTTATATAAATTAACAAAACTCTTATTTTGCAAATTGAAAATTTATCAAATTAGTGTATTGTCATCGATTCTAGATAAATTTACAAAGTTTGAATGTAGGTAATCTGAACATTCTGAACGTTTAAAGTGTTTCACAATCGCGCCTAAAGGAGTCGGTTACTAACAAACATACAAGTGAAGCTAATATAAAGCGTGTAAAAATAATTATATATTAAAAAATAAAATAATTTTTATTCACATAGGCTTTAAAAAAGCGCTTGTGAATAGTCAGAACATGTTTGTAGTAATATAGTTAAGTACACATAATTATTTCTAGTTACATAGTTATTACAAATAATATAACATTTATTTTATAAAAGTTAATGTTGCTTGCTTGTATTAAGTTATTGTCAAAGAGATTATGATTAAGTTTAATTATCGAAATTTATAGTTTTCTCTGTATTTTACACATACTATATATTTTCTGAATGGTTCTGTCTATATTAAGGTACGAATTCATTATTATTATTATGGCGTACCTTATGTTCATACGTCGATCGCACTTTAATGCTGCTACCAGATCCAATGCACCCCAACTGAGAAGATCCAGCGAAACAAACTTAGTGCGTTCATCTACTACCGGTTTCAACACGGCCTAGTTAAGATGATCGACGGCGAAACATACTCAAGCGGGCATGAACACGGAATTTGGTTCACTTAAAGTAATTATTTATTAGGCAAACATAATATCTAGTCAATCGGTTGTCTGAGAATTATTCGATTACTTGTGAACTTTCAAACCACAATAGAAGAAGAACAATAATTTTGGTTTTTCCCCATACATAGAACTGAAATTTTAATTTTTGTTTTTCATCGTACCCATACATGTGGGATATTTATGAATAGGTCTTCAAAAATGATATTGAGGTTTCCAATAATTTTTTTTTCTAAACTGAATAGTTTTCGCGAGAGACACTTTCAAAGTGGTAAAATGAGCTTCCACCCCCTCCTGTTAGTTCTAAAATAAGAGAATGATAAACTAAAAAATATATATGATATACATTACCATGCAAACTTCCACCAAAAATTGGTTTGAACACGATCTAGTAAGAAGTTTTTTTTAATATGTCATAAATCGTAAACCGCAATTTACCTTTCATTTAATCAACTGAAATACTCGCTGCTACGGAACCCTTCATGGGCGAGTTCCACTCGCACTACTTGCACCAAAATAGCATTTTTTTACAATTTTTGTCTGTCTTTCTGTTCGTGCCGGCTAATGTGTGAAATGGCTGGACCAATTTTGACGAAACTTTTATTGGCAGGTAGCTGATGTAATAAGGAGTAATTTACGCTACGTTTATTTTATAAAAAATATTTTATTGTAGAAAATACTAAATTAAACTTATTAACACGAAGCGCAGGTACAGCTATTATCAATCAAAATATAACTTAATTTGGAATAAGTTGGAAAAGTAAAAATAAAATGAAATTGAGTAGGTATCATTATAAAAAAAAACTAAAAATTAAAGAATCAATTTTTTGGCGGAACGAAGTTCGCCGGGTCAGCTTTTGTCAATAAAATATAACTTAATTTGGAATAAGTAAAACTAAAATGGAATTATGTAGGTGTCATTATAAAAAGACTAAAAAATTAAAGAAACAGCTAGTTGATTATACTTTTTGGTATTTATTGAGTGAGTTCATTAAATTAAGTTTTAGTATTTATCGTATGGTGTGTTAACTACGCATGGTATGAAGTTCTAATATCTATTTATGTTTAAGTATATACTCTATGAAATTTAAGTATCTTTTCACTTGTACGTATTTATTATATGCAATTAGACTATTTATTTATTAGTAAGTATTTATATTTATGAAGGTTCAATTGCAATTATTAATTTTTTATACTGAGTGGAATTATTTTGTATATTTTAACACCCTCAAATTCGATGTTCTAATTTTCCATATTAATCTCCATTTCCGTGTTTCTTTTTAATAGATAAACTGGTATGAGTGTTTTTGTTTAATATGTTACGTATCAGTATACTAGTATAATAGATGTATAACGTTCAATATCTGTGCAACTGCATATACTTTATATATTTAATGGAGCACAGCTAGTTGTTACATATTTTTTTGTTTTTAAGTGAATATATTACAAAGTCCATTTTTTCAGTATTCGTAGTGGATAAATGATGTACGAAACAGTTATTTATTACATTAACTTATTTTTGGATACGATCTTGGCAAGCTTCAGTTTTTTCTGGAAATATACCTTCTTTTAAACACATTTTAATACAAGCAGTAACACCACATTTTATAGATTTGGTAATAATACAACCAATATCTAAATCAGTATTTGAATCCAATTTGATAATTATTTTAATAATCTAATTCAAATAATCAGCAGAAAGTGTTCAAGTTCTCTTACATCAGCTTTTCCTGGCATTTGGTCGAGATGGTCTCTTTCAAACTCATCAGGTATAGCATTAGCAAGTGATTAACCAATGTTTGAGAGGTAATCATTCAATGATTACCTCTCAAACATTGGTCATCGGTCATTGGTATTCTTCGCATATTTGTCTTTCATCAGTAATAGTTTTGAGTCAATCTATCTACCTATACCAGATTTAAAATTTGTTTTATTTTTCGAATGATCGTCGATAAACTTTTCATTTCTTTTCATATGATTATTGAAGCATATTATGTAATAGCTTTTTAGAATTTTATTATTTTCTCCAGCCTTTTCCAGGTATTTTTTTTCAGAAATATTTAAGAACAATAGTCAATTAAATCCGTCGAACTAACGTCTAGCCACCGCTGGGTAGATTTAATTTGCGTGTTGGTGCAGTGTTGTTGAAATTTCCAGTGCCTATCAGTAAAAACAGTTAGAATGAGTGGCTTAACTGCGTTTTGTTACACATTGCTTTGGTAGACAAATGGAAAGCATAAACATTTTAAATCAACAACTTGAAGTGAAGCCAGGATAAGACATAGAAAGCCAAATAAGGAAACTAACTAAGCAAAAAACCTTCTAGTTACTGTCGTTACGTCACAGCTTAATAGCTTTTTATTACGTGGTAAGGGTGATTATCGCAGTGTAAGCGTATGGCGTCGTCTGTATAAAGTTGTATTGATTGCACTTAACAGAACTTTCATTATATATTTGTGCAAAACTGAACTAACCATAATGCTTTGAAATATATAAGTTACTAAATGTATCTGATATGCGTAGCGATGTCACGCGAAAAGCATTATTAATAAAATGTAACAGAATCACCCGCTGGGTTAACTTATAGATTTTTTGGAAATTTTATGTCAATTCCTTTCCCGTTTTGGGGTTCATAGGCAATATATCTAAAACATCGATTTTCATATATATTAATAGTTTTGATTTCTCATTGATTCATTTAAAACTATAAAGTTTAAGTAGTAAAGTGATATAAAATAGCGGACTTTTTTAATTCCTATCTCAAAAGTTCGTGCAAAGACTATATTCTTTCACCAATATCGGTTTTGAAGGAGATGAGTCTTGTTACCAAGAAATATGAAAAAGCGGAGGTTTGCTGAAATTGTCCGGAAGACTTCGGTCACATAGATAGTGGTTTTCAATTTGATCAGATAAGTTATTGTCTGGTTGACTTTTTTAGGTAATTCTTTCAATCGATACATATTTAGAAAGCACTTAGTACCTATAATAGTTATCTATTTTCGGGTCTATTATTTAAAATTATAAGTATAAATATACCTTTGGATACTATCTCCATATATACACACGTCTCTGAGTTACATTCCTGCTTCGTACATTTCAGACAAATTCCATTAAAAGTAATGTACGTAAATGTAAATACCCTCTCGTACATACGTACATAGACTCACGCCTGTTCCCCAGAGGGGTAGGCAGAGACAACGGATTTCCATCTGTCACGATCTTTACACACGTCTTTTGCCTCGATTACTGTCATTATATTCTTCATACATGCTCGCCGGTTTAGGGTACTTCTGACCTTTCACACAAGCCAGATATATTTCTTTTATCAATCTTCTTTCATTCATCCTTTCTTAATGGCCAAACCATCTCAGCATACCTTTTTCAATCTTTGTGACTACATCTTCTTTCAAACCACAACGCTCTCTTAAATCAGTATTTTGAATTCTGTCTCTCAAAGTCATACCACACATTCTTCTCAGAGCTCTCATTTCCACTGCATTTATTTTACTTTTATTCTTTTTCTGCCATACCCAATGTTCTCTTCCATACGTTAAAATTGGCACTAAAGCTCCATCGTGCACGGCCAGTCGAGCCTTCTTTGATACTTGCCGGCTACTCATAAAGGCGTGTAGTGCCCCATTGACTCTGTTATTTCCCATCTCACGTAAACAAAGTTCTCAAATATACAAACTCTTTCACCTGTTCGACTTTCTCTCCTCCAATCACAATATTACATGCATTCATCCCTCTCGAATGTCATTACTTTCGTCTTATCAACATTCATTTTCATCCATTTCCTTTCAAAAGCTTCATGCATATTTGTTACCATCACTTGCACCTCGTCCGGCTTTGAGCTGATGATCAACTTGCAAGTTGATCATCAGCTTAAAGCAGACATTTGATGAGTAACTCATTCATCCTTACACCGCATTTACTTTATAATAATAATAATAATATATTAAATAACACCTTGATATAGATATAATAATAATAGTTTATTTGCATAAAATATTTAACACTTATACAAACACAGTCATACCATTTGGCTTACACTTAATAAAAACAAGCATTAAAGTGTGTCGTAACTAGCACCTTTGCTAAGTTATAAGAATAACTTGTATTAAAGGTACTAGCGCCAACCCCATTTCACAATGTTGCAAATATATTAGGCACAGTTACAATATATGATATTTATATTTATTTAACTTAAGAAATAATAAAAAATAAAAATATGAAATAGCAAAAAATTTCAATTATATAACAGAAGCCCTTAAAGTGTGTGTGTGTGTGTGTGTGTGTGTGTGTGTGTGTGTGTGTGTGTGTGTGTGTGTGTGTGTGTGGGTGTGGGTGTGTGTGTGGGTGTGTGGTGTGTGTGTGTTTTTGTGGGTGTGTTTGTGTGTGGGTGTGTGTGCGTGTGGGAGGGTGTGTGTGTGGGGATGTGTGTTTTTAGTGGGTCCTTAGAGTGAATTTTTACGTTAGAAGTAGTTGCTCTGTGTCGAGGTAGTTTAATCGCAGTAATAAAGATGTCACAGTTATTTTTAATGAGTTTTTACGTAACGAGTAAATGTTTTGTTTTTTGTTTATTTTGTTATATAGGTGAGGTCCTAGGAAGCATGTAAATCTTTTGGTGAAGGAGTAATGACATTTAAAAGGGCGGCATATTTTGTCCTTTCTTCTCTTGGTTACAGTCTAATAACGCATGTCAAGATGTTGTAAAAGGACAGTGTTATGAACAAAGAGCTGCCTCACAGTTAGGACTTTACAACATTATAAAGTTCCTCCGTGGGAAAGGTTATCGGGTGAAAGGTGGATACCTTTAATACTGCTCTTTGTGCCCTTTCCAATTTGAGAAGTGCAGTTTTAGGAGCCCCACCCCATAGGATACGCAATACATTAATAGCGATTGGCATAGAGAAAGGTAGACTCTTTTTACTATCGCAGCCTCGACGACATGCCGAAGGGTCTTGAATACAAATATTAGTTTTCTGATTCTAGAGGTAAGTAGATCTATGTGGGCCGTGAAACTCAAGGTGTTGTCGACTATAACTCCGAGATATTTAATTTTCTGTAAGCGATCAAGTCTAGGGCAGTGACAAGCTACGAAGTTTGGTGACAGGCATGAGTGTGCGGTTAAGGCATACGAATCTGAAGGTTGAGTGGACTGGCGTAAGGTAAATGTGAGAACCTTCGTTTTCTCCGTGTTAAGGGTAAGTAGGTGTTTATTTAACCAACATGTCACAGTATTTAAACCTGTCTGCGCAGCTTCAAATGTTTCTTGCAGGTATCACCAGTAAACGTGAGTACAGTATCATCCGCAAAGGCATTATGTTCTCATTTACGAGCTTAAGGTTACACATCTGATTGACATATATCAGGAAGAGAGTGGGACCAGCCACACTCCCACAAATCTTTTAAACAGCTATCCTTGAATAGGTTAAACCACCACGGTGACGCTACACATCCCTGTCTTACACCCTTTTGGATGCTAAACCTCTCAGTTTATGATCCGATAGACCCTCACGCAAGCTCTGGAATCCCTATGTAGAGATTTCAGTGCTTGAACAAGGTTGTCGTCCAACCCATACACGCACAGTACCGATCATAGCTCAGTCTTCAACACTCTATCGTAGGCCTTTTCTAAGTCTACGAAGGCATAGTAGACGTTTTGGCTTTTGCCCAAAAACTTGTCTACTATGCTTCGTAGAGAAAAGACCTGATCCGTGCATCCCATTCCTTTTCGAAAACCCGCCTGTGTATCCCATATTTTCGCATCGGTTTCTTTCACAACTCTTTCAACCAATACTTTCGCATACAACTTACCAACGACGCTGAGCAGACTAATGCCCCTATAGTTGTTACAGTCTTGCCGTGAGCCTTTCCTTTTGTAAATTGGTACGCTGGCAGCCTTGCACCAATCACTTGGCACTTGGCCGGTGTTATAGCATAAATTGAAAAGGCTGCACAGCTGACTCGCTATGACGCCATGTCCAGCCTTCAGCATCTCGGAAGTTATCCTGTCGTACCCTGGAGACATACCTGGTTTCATACTCTTAATAGCTTTCACAATCTCATCCATACCGATTACTCTCTCTTAGTTGGTGCAATTTGGATCTTATTTTATTTTAGTAACTGATAGAAAATAAATTATGTTAAAATTATATAATCAATATATATTAGTCGCTATTATGTAATATCACTATGTTTGTGGCAAAGCCAATGTATTGTTCAATGTTTTTGGTGCAATAAAATAGACTATAATATCAATCAATCAATCAATATTATTTATTTCTCTCCGCAATATTATAACATGGTACATAGTGTTATGGTTACAGACATTGAAAATTTTACAACATTAAACAAAAATATTGTGGAAGACTGATGCCCAAACTAGGCTCTAGTAGGCCTGTATTTCAGGTCACCAGGTCCCCCAACCCTTGGATTATTGACCATATTAACAGTATAAACTATGAGAAAAAATATATATAAAAGTTTGAGCAAAAGTGTGTGTGTGAGTGTATGTGAGTGTGTGTGTGTGTGTGTGTGGTGTGTGAGTACGTGAGGTGTTTTATGGATGCACGTATGAGTATTTTTTAATTATTTTTACTTTTTGCGTAAGGATACCAGGTAAATTGTATTTATAAATGTTTTTTTTACATTAACGTTTATGTCAGATTGTTCAAAAGCTTCTCAGTTTCGTCATAGGTCAGTGCCTGGAGCCAAGTTGTTATTTCATTATTGCATTTATTCGCAGTTTGATGGTACATAGGCAGTTTTTTATTAATTTGATTGTACAAGAAGCCCCCAAGATGACAGAATCTCAGAAATAATATATCTGTCTATCTCTTGTAATCATATAGAGTAATAAGGCATTATTTATTATTATAAATATGATAATATTTTTTCTTTATTAATTAGTATAGTTACCTATAATACGTAAATTACGAGTAGCATTCGGCAGGGAAATTGAAAGCATATAGGGAATTAGAATTTTTTCATTGGCATGCCTGCTCATAACCCTAATAAAAAATCAAAGAATCCGAGATTTTAAGCTACGTGCTATCGTATTCAATCATAATGATTTACATGGAATCCTGAAAAATAAACGCATGAAAAATCAAAATACCTTAATTTCCTACATTTTCTTATGCTGATTTTTAGAATTTTCTTTTCCAGTGCAAAATGAAAATTTTCCAATGCTTAGAGACGCTCGTCATTCTTGGTTCTTGTTTGGCCGCCATGTCTGAAGTTCGTTGTGTCTTCGGAGGTCGTGTTGTGCTACTCTTTAATGTTTATAGATTTCAGTGATTTTAGTTATATTAAGACTATGGATTTACACAAATAATAAATAACTATGATTTAGTTTATTGTGTGGAGTGACTGAAAGACTTGAGTAAATCAATACATTTTGCGTTTGAAGAAGTTGCTCTAACATCGTATTTTTAGTTCATCCGCCATATTGGCGTTAATATCTCTTCGTAAGTCTTTTTTCATAATTTCTAGCTTTACTGGTATTCTTTTGATGTAAAATTTACATTATTTTGTTGCTGTTTTCATAGGGCTGCATATTTAGTAATAGTAGAAAGTGCATGTTGCTTGTTTTGAGCAATATTTCAACTTTTTGTTCATGGCCTCTTTATGGCGAATTTCTCCCATTTCTAGTTACTGGTTTTAGTGATAAAACAATGCTCTAAAATGTAGTAGAATCCTGTAATTGTTGACAAAAGTTTTGGTCAGTATTATTTGTATTAGAATCAAAAATTGTTTTGTAGTTAGTCAACTTATGTATCTGTTCGTATTCTTATGAAATAGATATAAGAAACAAAGCTGTACGTTGTATTTTAACTCATGAACTTCATTTTCAAATATATATTCGTGCCAAACATGTTATTTTTATTACAAATTCTACCTTAGTACCTGAATACCTTTATAACTCTGGATTATAGAAATGAGCCCGAAAGAATGTTCTAGATCACTAGTAGCACTCTCTGAGCGTCATGCTTCAATGTATGCTTATGACTCATGTTCCAAGTTGAAATTTCCATTATGATAACCATAACCAAGTTTTCTTAAAATGCATGTATATTTAGTGCATGGTCAATATAGTTATGTACTCACAAGGAAAAATGGGTAAAGATTAAGATTTGTAAGATAATGATAAGTTATAAAATTAAGTTTGCACTTACATTGAATCACAAGCATGTTTCTCTGAAGTATTCTGAGTTACTAGTAAATTATTTTGATTATGAACACTAAATAATGAAAAATTTCTCTAATGTGTAACTTTCCTGCTGTACAGATTTTATATTGATGTCCAGTTGCCCTAAGACTAATATAATTTTATCCCGACAGGGGAACTATTTAATTCACTGATTTGCATTGCTATCTTCAATTTAGATTATTTATTTATACTGTTAGTTTAGGAATGTGGACTAGATAATATAACAATAATGAGCTTAGATTGTCTGATAAGTATTATGTGATTATCTATTAAAGGCAATATATATAATTTCAATCAGACTTAACTGATTTTGATTGAAAGCATTGTGTTCCAGAGCTGAATTCCATACTGTCATTCAGGTGGACTTATATCGATATTCCAGTTTCTGACACCTGATGGTATAATAAAATTTATGAGTGATTTCTCGCTTGGGATAGCTATTTCAGAACCTATTGACTATTATAATGTCCTTATTATGTTGTTTTCACAATTCATGTGTCAAGTTTATGCACAGTACACAAAGCAAAGGTCCGAAGGAGTTAGATTTTCATTAAATTCAAAGAATTATATAAATAGTAATTTAACTTTTGGCAATTATAAAAGTAATTAGTATTTAATAAATCATGTTAGGTGATTTATCAAAAGTGTAAATAACCATCTTACTAACTGCTAAGCAAACATTGCTACATTTCTTTTAAATAACACATTTCAGTGGGAAACCTAAACTGACAAGTGTTCAATTAGTTGTTATCCACCTGGCACAATAATAAAATTCTGATATGATTCTCCCACTATCATACTGGTTTAAAGTATAATTGAACCTCTGCAGTTATCATGTATTGTTCATAAACAATAGATAGTTTCCTGTCAAGTTTACACAAGTGAATTTAACATTGCCAGTTACATGTCGAGTTACAGGTGTGATACTCAAAATTGAGAAGAGACTTGTAATAGATTGAACCACCAAATTCCAACTAGAAAAAGAACCAACTTTTACAAATTCTGAGAAACAGCCTTCTGATCTAATTATCTTTCTAAAACAAGGGTATTAAAATGGGTTTGTCTGTTTGGCTTTGCAGATGCTATAATAACTTTTATATATTAATAATATCTCTGATATAACTTGTATTTATGTTGTGGGTTAGAACTTGATTTGGTTATTTGAGATTAATACAACCTTCTGCCATTCACTTGAACTTGTTTAATTGGAAACCACTAAAGATTTTATTAAATATTCACCCCTTTATTACCAATTATCATAAAAATCCATGTAAAATAACAATCTGCACTGCTATAAGGTTGACTGGCTTGTTTATACAAATTGTGACACTGATGTCTACTTGGATACATGTTATATTTCACTTAGTTGTTTATTTATACATAATGCACATAAAATTATCCAAAAGTTGACTTAATGCCCAAGGCATTTTCAGCCAGTCAACCTTATAGCAGTGCAGATTGTTATTTTACATTGAATTAATATGATTATTGGTTTCTTATGACTTGAGTCAATGTTTTTAACAGTAAAGGGCAAGCATCATTTTTATTTATATCTCAAATAGGTATGTTTCTACACTCAAAAAATTTGGACATCTAGTACTTAAATAAAATAAGAATCAACTTTCAACAAGACATATATTGTAAATAAAGTAAATATAATGGTCAAGTGTTGATGACTTATTAATGTGTGAACACAATACAGTCCTATTCATAGAAGTTGTCCATTTGTTAAACACAATTATATAAAACTAACTACTATATCATTCTTGCTGCATTCACATCCATCATAGTAATTATAACTAAAGGCAGCAAAGATGAATTAGAGAGCATTATTATGTAAGAAATAACTTCTGTAATAGGATTATTCAAGACTTTCCTTCATGTAGAAGTTTCAAACAAGTTAACCCTTAATCCGGCATAGGATATGTGCATAATTCATTGGTTTCAGCTCTTATTACTACACAATAGAGTTTAAAATAAGGTGTGATCTATTATCCCAAAGTCCAGTTAAGGGTAAGGACAGGAGTAGTGCTTTTCCCAATACAAAATGAAGACATTTAGTATGTCTCTTATGTTTGACCATGGATAAGTGATCTTATTGGAAGATTATATGCTAATTGTTGAACCTAACAGCAAGGACTTTTAACCCTCACCTTAGCTTGTTACATAGGTTTCAACTAATATAGTTACTATTTTGTAATAACAGTTTTAGAAACAATTATTTTCATTTACATCAATAAAACTACCTATAATTTGACATCTAATCCTCTTTGATTACCAAATTAAGGTAGTTTTTTTTATTATGTAGTGCGCATGTTTGCTCAAAAATAAAACCTGGATATATATATGCTGTAGTATTAACTTTAGAATGAAGTTTGGTGGTGGTTCTCATATTGGTTCTTTGGGTCCGGAACATTCACAAAATCAGAAAAAGGTAGTTTGTACATAAATTATCTGCTAATTAAAAATCATTACTTAAAACTAATTTAATATTTTTGATTTCATAATAATCTGGTCATAAAATTCTTAACATCCAAAAAAAAAATTACAAATTGCAATGTGGTTTTGGAAGCTTGCATACCTTAGTTAACATGGCTGTATGTTTTCTATAAAATTGCACTGGCACTTTGTCAGTAGCCTTCTCTGAGCAAACAATGCAATGCAATTGCATTATCATTGTCTTAAGTTTCTATGAGATCTAACCACATGACTGACTGGAATGATCTGATAATGTACATTTGCAACTCATTGATATAAAATCCAAAAATAAAACCTGCCATGTGTTCCTTTTGATTCCATCATATGATTAAAAATGCTTGTTTGTTTATTATTGTCTTTAATTAATTGCCTGTTTTAGTATTCATTGTTTAAAGATGAAAATACCAGTTTGAAGTACTTGTAGCTCTTGTGAAAGGCCCTTCTTTCTCTCTAAAACTGACAACTAGGCATAGATCCAGTTTATTATGAAGAAATTGTTGAATTTTGAAATTTAAATATTTTGTTGTCCTGTACCTAACTGGCATAGAATCCGTTCAGCATTATGTCTGCCACTGTTTATTGTAATGCATAAATTAAAAAAAAAACCTGGTAACACATAATAATTTCAAGGGCATGACTTAGAGACCTCTGAGTTACAGGAAAGAGCAAGGACTGCAGATCAATAGTAAAAAAAAATTGGGTAGATATTACAATTAAAAGCCTTTTTTCAGTGGGAAATTAATTTTAAGGGCATATATCCTCTCAATCTCAAAATAATTCATTATTTATTATAAAACTCTGTGAATTTTCAAAATATTCATGATCAATAGTAAAAATATTAGCTCTTCAGTCTGGATTGTGTGTAAATATAGCTGTTTATGGTTAATGGCAGGTTTGTGATAGGGGTTGAGTATGTATCTTGTATGAACTCGTGGAGAGTGATGTTTGTATGGTACTTCTTGGTATGTATTGTGTTTATGCCAACAAGCCTGTGACATTACTAGATATGCTTATTAAAATACATTCTAGGGCATTTTAATGTTAGTACTGTAACTGCTTTAGCAGTTTGTCTTAATTTTTATTGGATAATTAAATACTATAAAATACTTTTAAATATCTATAGTAAAAATAAATTCTGTAGGTAATGATTACTTAAATAAGCAGATGAAATTAAAAAGGTAAAATATTGCATCAATAATAACAAAATGTGGTGAAGAGACAGTTTAAATATCTGAAATAATATTTATATGTATTATAATTCTCCTTAAATAAGGTATCCATTTCATGAATATTTACATTCTTAAAATGCATGTTTAAATATGTGCCATTAAAATTAATTTCATAAAAGAGTATTGTAAGATTTGTAATGGCTCTCCTTTGCTTGTTTACAGGAAAGATATTGGTGTCAAACAGTGACGTGCCTCTGGTGCTTCATTATTCATATTCCCCTACCCTGCAAACAAATGCAAGGTATGTAGTCACACTAAGTGTACACACTTTATGTTTATCTTTGAAATAAAAAGTTATTTTTATTGGGTTTTCACAGAACATATTGAAGGAGTGATAGGAACTTCTAAACTAAACTGGCATGCTTGTTCCTTAATTTGTAGACCAAATTGCACCATTGCTGTACTATAAACATGGTGGAACGGCTTGCCAGTTCAGTTTTTGTGTTTAGAAATATCTTATTTTGAAATTTAGTTAAAAGTAAAACTAAATATGGTGTGAAGTAATCTCCATATATCTCTTTCAGGTAGGATTTTTATTGGTCTATGAATGGGATGACCTGCTTCTAGGTGCAAAGGCACCAACATTTATATTATGATAGAATGGTTTAGTGTAATACGAGGGTTTAGCTGATGCCTCTTAGTCAGAAATTGGATGAGCCTCTTGTTACTATTGAGGTGAGAGTTGTTTGTTATAGCCTGGTTACATTTTGTTCAGTTGCATGTGTTAGTTTGAAGTGCATGTATTAAGTGATTAGCAAAATGAACATAAAAATGGTCATACTAAAATTGATATGCCAAAATGTCAAGCAAAGTGATTAAAATTACTATCTAATTTTAAACCCCAACACCTTTACAAACATATTGATAAAATAAAAGACTTTTTTGTTTGCCTATACAAGAGGCA
Organism: Pseudoips prasinana; assembly: GCA_951640165.1. NCBI lineage: Eukaryota > Metazoa > Arthropoda > Insecta > Lepidoptera > Nolidae > Pseudoips > Pseudoips prasinana. Next base: position 27,295,479 of record OX621236.1, on the reverse strand, counting down.
GCATAAATAGTGGAGAAAACATAAGGTGCACTATTTATATTTAAAGCTGCATTAATTAAAGATTGTGCAATATGAAAACTAGTTTGTCTCCCTGTAAAAAATGCAATCTTGAATAATAATAAAATATTGAATATCATAATAATCAGTCCACCCAAGGGAATATCTAGCAGAGTATGGGCAGCAGCATGTGTACTATGACTGTCATATTGCGATCGGCAACCCATCTGCCAAGCTTGGTGATTATGGCATATCCCCCATAAGATGAATCTTGGGGGAGGCTTTCGTCCAGCAGTGCTGTTATGGGTATAAAATGCATCGGCTGATCTTCAGTTTTGTATGGAAAGTTCATAATTATTTTGTATATTTCCCTGTGGGTGTTGTTCATTTTAAAGTAAGCTCCTTAAGTTATGTCCACTTTTATATTATACTATTTATATCTGTAGTCAGTCTTCGTTCCTAAATGGATAGACTGATACCAATGGGTATTTTTAATCTAGCTTGTTTAATCTTGATAGCTCAATGCAATTTTCCATAATAATCCATTTAGTCAAAAGTCACCAAATAAAAATCCTGAAACCTACTAGATTTCTATACAACCCTAGGGGTTTGGGTATATTTTAACAAGAAACTAAACACTTTATGCTGTCACTTAACACTTTACATGGCGAAAAAATAATTTTGTATTTATATCACACCTGTGCTTACAACTCAACAAAATGTAAACAAGCCATTATTAGCACTTTTAATGTTTAGTTAATAAATGATTCCTACATTGGTGGTGTCACTTTGGCAGGTAGATTGCTGACTCCAGCACCATGCAGCAGGCAGTCGATCCTCTCGCGACCACCAGCACGGTAAGATTGATTCATTTTGATTAATTCAGATTGCATGAGATTAAGCAGACAGCAGAAATATAAATCTCGAATATCCAACAGCCTACGGCGGAGCCGGTTAATGGTGCTCCACCAGACGAGTCGTCGCGTCGACAAGGACGGATGACGAATCAGTTACAATTTCTTCAGAAGAATGTAATGAAGGCAGTCTGGAAGCATCAATTCGCTTGGCCTTTCCACCAACCTGTTGATGCAAAGAAATTAAACCTTCCCGTGAGTATTCGTCCCGCACGTTTTGCCTCTTAATAAACATGAACATAAATTTCACCTCAAATATTATATTTTTAGGACTACCACAAAATCATCAAGAAACCTATGGATTTGGGAACTATAAAGAAGCGGCTCGAATCTAATTATTATTACTCAGCTCAAGAATGTATACAAGATTTCAATACCATGTTTACCAACTGTTATGTCTACAACAAGCCCGGAGAAGATGTGGTGGTGATGGCACAGACGTTGGAGAAACTATTTCTTAACCGGGTAAACATATATTTTATTTTGATTTGTTGCTATTTTATGGGGTGGCACCAAATAATATGGACAAATCACGGCATACAAAGCGATGCCGAATATGGCACATGTTTCTAATTTCACCATATGAAGCTACAACTGCCATATAACTGGAGTGCAAGCAGCAATGAATCCTCCACTTCCTGCTTGCACTCAAGTAATTTAAAATGTTCTTGGTCAATAACAGTAATGTAAGACAAATTATTTAGTTGAAACTGCATATCTGACTTGAAAAGAGGCACTAGCGGAGTAGTATGACTACTAATTTTATTTTTGAGAGAAAATCCTAATTATATGGATTGTTAATATTATGTACATTTCATACTATTTTCTAGCATTATTAACGGACTTCAAAACTTAGGTACCTAATTCGATATACGTTATGCATTAGGAACTAAATTAGGTATGTAATATTGTTACAATCGTTTGGTATTCACATAATATTATGTTGGTCTAATTATTACCGTTAAAAAAAACCTACCTTTCATAAGTGTATGTATGTTCGTTATGAGATTTCGTCAAATTTGTGTGTCGATGCGTGCGCTTTGTAGGTATTTATAGATAAAATTAATTAAATCCTTTTGAATGGTTTATTAGATCCGAATCCCTATGTAATAGGATCCACAGATAAAGTGAGAAGATCTAATAAATTACTACCCCTTACCGACCTTTTAAATACCGATTCTTTTAAATATAATATTTTTATATACTATCATTAAGATGCTCAGTAGCCTAAAATAAATTTGTTAAAAACTTGTCTTTTAAAGTTTGCCTACTTTTACGTTATATTATTTTAACACGAATCTGCATCTTCTGGTGGATCTGTGATTTGGTCCATATTATACTTAAAAATGTTTTATATAGGTTGTGGTAGCGAAACATTAAACAAAATTTTTCCATCTGATCGTTGACAGATAGCGCAAATGGATAAAGAGGAGAAGGAGATCGAGACGCCGTCGAAAGGTGGCAAGTCGACTGTGAAGAAGCGCGGTACGGGTCCTGGCACGGGTGCAAGTACGGGCACAGGCGCAAGTGCAGGCACGGGAACGACAGGCGGCGCGGCGGGCACGGGTAGTACGACGCGCACGCCCGCTAAGGCTGCCCCGCCGCCCGCTCTCGTGGGCTCCACCAACACCACCACCACGCCCGCACTGGCGCCGCCCCCGGCCACGCCGCCCGCCACGCACGCCGGCCTGCCGCAGCAGGTATATACCCCTCACTATACTTGAATCGATGATGTTCGTTTCAAACGTCCATGCTTACTACTGTTAGGGGTAATGAGTAATTTTTCGTGAGAAAAATAGTTTATAGAGAAAGTAATCTAAATAAACATCCAACTAGAAATCAGATTTATCGGGCATTTCAATTGCCTATAAATGCTTGGTATTAGTATAAGTTTATTTTTTATTTCATAGCAAATTTAAAAAACCTATGAGTGACTTTCATGCCGCCTCTGCATTTCAATCAAGCTTGTCCATCATGACTAGACCATACTTTTTAAATATCGATTTCAAATACCACCTCATACTTTATCTCTAACAATTAAATACCATATTTTATGCATATTGTAAAGTCAGGGAGGTTTTTTTCATACTTTACAATTGTTTTTAGTAAAATATGCAGGTTAGGTAACTTTTTAATATTTACCCCGCCATATGTTTCCATCTAAGTGATCTCAAGGTGAAGTTTTAAATTAGTGACAGCCTGTTGCGTGGTTGGCAAATGCCTGCTTTTCACGTCGGAAGTTCGATTCCCACCCAGGACAGATGAAAATGTCTGTTTGTCCCAAGTCTGGGTGAAAAAGAAAAGTAGTATATGTAATATATCAGTTATCTGGCTTCCATAGTACAAGCTCTGCTTAGTTTGAGATCAGATGGCCGTGTGTAAATAATGTCCCAGGATATACTATTTTTAAATTATCTAATAAATGAGTCAATGTTTAATTAAATACTAAATCTAATGGACAGTTTTTGTTTGAAATCCAAGTTTATTTCCCTGGCGGGCGGATAATATTAGGAGTATTGAACATAACAATTATATTGAGTGATGTTTAGTCAGATATATCGATTAACACATTGTACTGTTATAGGTGGCAACGCAGCCCTCTAGTTTCCACGTGACGCAGCCAGCGGCGCCGCCCGTTGCTACCATACCTGCGGTTACATTATCACAAACGCAACCCGCTAAGGTTATTGTTTATACTCTATTATATTTCTACTTTTTCCAAGGTAGCGCTCAAAGCTCCACCTAGATCTGTCAGCATTTTGTGATTTGATCGGAAAATTTAGTGTGAGGTTGAACAAAAAGCCAGCTATTTTACTGGGCTATAAACGTTCGGTGACGATGACGCGAGTTCCATGATTTTTGTTCACCCAAAAAGTGCTGAACGCGTCTAAAGAAACTTTCACAAATTTCCAAAAATATGTCTTGATTATGGACGAAGCCTGTGATAACTTTAAAAATGCCCATTGATAACCTAAATATCTATCAAATAAAGTCTTGAGTATAGTAATAATGCATAGATATATTTTCGATTATTAGAGTAATTACTATTATTAAAATATGATTATGTTCCCTAGGTAAAAAAGGGCGTTAAAAGAAAAGCTGATACTACGACACCTATGGGCAGCTCCTTTGAAGGAGGGTATACTACGCCTACCATTGAACAACAGAGCGGCCCTAAACCAGCAAAGATCTCCACAAGAAGAGAAAGCGGTCGGCAGAAAAAGGTAAAATAAAATAATAGTATTTAGGGTGCTATTCTAAATTATGTCGCAATTATAGTGTTCTATGTGTATGGTGATTGGTAGGTGCCAGTTTATAATAGTGACTGATATAAGATTTTATTTTAAAATTATGTGGTAATTATTATACCATTGTCCGACTAAGGGTTAAGGCATTAGGTTTGTTTCTAATTGGTTTTGAACATTATTCTAATAGTGTTTAAAATATAACTATTTCGACTGTCTGGGAAAGGATTAAAGATTTTTTTTGTAACATCACATCAAGAAATAAATTACAGGCATTTTTTTTAAACAGTTGTATAAATTTAACTGGGGGTGGGAATCGAACCCACGACTCACGGGGTAGCCCCATTTGCGTTAACCGCACCGCTACCGCACCGTGGTATTCAGACTCGAATTTATACAATCTATTCTACTTTATCGTAAGGCAATAAAGACGCTTTTAATTCCATCTTACCGAGACCAACGCGGCCGGTCAAGACGGTTGGACCGCCAATACTCAGATTGGAAACATTATCAACAGATTTTCAGTCCAGCATGTTTAAAATGCTAAAAGTAAAAAATGAAATAAATATGAATTATGAAAACTACGCCTTAATAAGTATACAAAATTTACAAATATTATGTTTCCGCAGGCAAGTCGGACGGTTGACGACAGCTTTAAAATGGGTGGTTTGTCGCCTAGCGGAGCGGGCGCATCTCATCACTCGGTTCTGACCCCACAACTAGCTAAAAATAAAGAAAAATTATCAGATGCACTTAAAAGTTGTAATGAAATTTTAAAAGAACTGTTCTCTAAGAAACATTCAGTAAGTATTTAAGTTAATTTATTGACTTTCTATAAATAATAATATGTGATCCAAGTAATTCTCTAAGATTTTTTATTTATTTATAGGGTTACGCCTGGCCGTTTTACAAACCAGTAGACGCAGAATTACTTGGCCTTCATGACTATTTTGATATTATTAAAAAACCTATGGACCTTGGAACAGTTAAGCAAAAGATGGACAATAGAGCCTACAAAACGGCCGCTGAGTTCGCTGCCGATGTACGTCTAATATTTACGAATTGCTATAAATATAATCCGCCGGATCACGATGTTGTTGCAATGGCCCGCAAGTTACAAGACGTCTTTGAAATGAGGTAGGACATGTTTTATAAGTATTTTATAGACTGTTATGGCAATTAGGTTTTCATTTTAAAAGTTCTGAGATTCTAGAATGACCATCACATTGTTAGAATGAACCATCATATATACCAATTCCATTATTTTTCATTTTGACATAATTCTTTAAAATATATCTGAACAAACAAATTGATGGATGAATTCCTAAATTAAACTATAATACCGTATTCCGTAGGTTTGGTTCATGCTAATGAAAAAATAAAAAATGTGTTATAGATATGCCAAGATTCCTGATGAACCCGTTCATGTAAGTGTACCACACATGGACAAGGGAAGTTCGGCGTCAAGTTCAGAATCGGGTTCCGAATCAGAATCTGAATCTGACGATTCGGAAGAAGAGAGAAATAATAAAGTTAAACTCCTAGAAAAAGAGTTACTCGTATTGCAAGAGAAAATGAGAAAATTAGTAGAGGAATCAAATACCAAAAAGAAGGCCAAGAAGAAAGTGAAGGACAAGCAGAAGAAACAAATACCGAACAATGCTGTGCCCAAAGTCAACACGGCTGCTGCGTACTCCGCAAAAGCGAACAACATCACCGATACTATAGGTCAGTTGGGCTTCTTTATTATTGTCATACAGTTTCTGACTAGCCTTGATACATGAATAGTAAATGTTGAAATAGACTCGCAAACTAGCAAAACTACAAAATGGCAGGCCTAGTTTTTGAGTTTTCACTGTAAGATTTAATGGGCACGTTTACGAATCAGCATGGATAAGTTAATAATTTCGAACAGCGCGCAGCGCTTCTAACCTATTTGTCGAAGAACTAAATCCGACTAATCGTAAGGTTCATATTGGTAATCGTAACCTTTGTTGTCGAGTCGCAAATCATACGACTGGTAATATAAGGAAAGCTTCCAAGATTTCAAGTGGGTAAAGTGTAACATATGTATATTGAAGTCGCTCGGTGTTTTCCAGTGAGCCACGGTGCCACGTCGCGCGGCAAGCCGGGCGGCAAGCGCGGCGGCGGCGGCGGCGCGGGCGCCAAGGCCAGCGCGCGCGCGCCGCCGCCCGGCAAGAAGAAGGCGCCGCCCGCCGCGCCCGCGCCGCACCCGCCGCCCGACTCGGAGGACGAGGATCACGCCAAGCCCATGTCCTACGACGAGAAGCGCCAGCTCTCGCTCGACATCAACAAGCTACCAGGTGACTAACTGACCCTAAATTATTTTAGACGCACTTTTTATGCTCCTTAAATGTTCACACGATACCACTCGTCACAAGATATTTTCATTTAGTTTCAGTTTTTAATTCAGTCGGTTACTATTACAATTTTTGCACCCAAAACTCATTTAAATTTCAACTTTCATCATAAGCCAAAAACCCCGTTAAATATCTGAAAGTGGGCATAACTGAAAGCTGCATAGGTTTGAATCAAAACACTGAATTGATTATAAGGATTCTTTTTCAATTAACTATTGTAGTTTATCCAGATAAGCAATGTTATTTATGAGTAGGCGATGGTAAAAATATGCGACTCATGCTCAGAGGTAACGCAGCAAAGCTAGCTAGCTATAAAGAATTTTGCTCGGTAATTCTCAATAAAAAAAAAAATCTAGATATTGAAGATCCGAAGAATCCATAGTCTCGACGATGGAGAGGATGCACAAAGATGGAGAGGAATTAAAAATGTGCAGATTCGGTGTTACTGTATGATACTTTGAGGCCAAGAAAAATTGTATTCGCTAGTGCATTTAAGCAGTATGGTGTATGCATTTTGATACATTTTAATAGAAAAAAAGTGGAATAAGCAGTACGGAAGAAACGTCATGCTGTTCCACAAACATGTTAATATTTTTTTATGAGAACTACATTTTTTCTTGAGGAATCTTTGACGTAACAAAATAATAAAGTATCCCAGGAAGTTCGCCGCTATTGGTCCAACAGGGTTATATCGTACCTCCAGTGAAAAAAAGCATAAGTAGTGTTACGTCAAACTATCGATTTTATCAATTTAGAGTTATATGTGTCTTTTTTTTTATATTTTTCTTGTTAAATTTGATGAAATAATGCATGACTTAAATTCGCTATTTGAAAATTATAAGCGTAAAACGTACCTATGCTTTTTTTCCACTGGGGGTACGATATTATGAAATTTTATATTAAAAATATATAACCCTGATGCTTTATGCTGTTTTTCAGTATACACATTAAACAACCTTTTTGGCGTTTATTCTGTGTTGATTTTTCCAGTCTATTCAAACATTTTTCTGTAGGACATTCAGACAAATTGATTTTGAAGCTTCTGGCACTTGTTTCAATGTAGATAATATATATTTTTTGGGAAAGAATAATTTTTTATATACATATTTTATTGCCATAAATATACTCGTGACATTTAGTACAAAGTGCTGCTTAGATTAATTACAGAAACCATTTTTTCCGGTCATTGTGTCATTTGTCATCAAATGTCTACTATTGTTTTTATATGGAATCACTTGTACTAAGGAGTTCTCTCAATGGTACTATTGAGTACGCGTTCGCAAAGTTTTTATTCGCCAGTTCCATTGCCGTATGAGTACTCTACAATAACGTTCCTTGCGACAGGTGATAAACTCGGAAAAGTGGTGCACATCATTCAGAGCAGAGAGCCCTCGTTGCGGGACTCTAATCCGGACGAGATAGAAATAGACTTTGAAACGCTAAAACCTTCTACTCTTCGGGAGTTGGAGAACTACGTAGCGTCATGTCTTCGGAAAAAGACACGTAAGCCATATTGTGAGTGAAACCGACATTATTTACCTTTTCCCTTTCCTACCTTATTTCTATTCACCTCATCAAACATCATATAACTTAGTTTTCTCCTTGTGTTTAAAAAATGTGCCAGTATGTTATATTATGCCATACTTGTGTTCAACAACCGGGGTTTTGGGCACTTGTATACTTCATTGATTATTATATCAACATACTTACACATGTGTGTTTGTTGTGTGCAATATTTAATTGTTTAATTTAATTAGTCAGCTACTAATAACGTTTTGCAGAGGATATGCGGGCGAGCACTTTTACTAATGAATGTATATAACCCTGAATTGTGGTATCTGATATTTTTGAATAAACCCATCAAAATATATAACAGCCAATGAAGCCGGACCTCCATACCATTAATATAAAAAATATATGTTCAAAATAGGATAATATATTTTTAACAAACTAGCTAAAAACCATTACAAGCAAAAATTAGACAAACTAGAGACTATAGACTATTTTACTGCTGTTGCATTCTTAGCTGTGAAGAATGCAAGCTGTTTGCAGTAGCAGACCTGATCGTCTGCATATCCTCTTAAAACAAAATAATATTGTGTTCAACATAATTAAACCGATGTTATCGCGGTACCCTATTATACCCACTCCTTCTATCCAAGAATGTATGCTTTATATTTCCACATAATATGATTCAGGAATAATCAGTTCCCATCTTAAACATTGTAAATAGATAAATTTGAATGCCCTATATTAATAATAGGTAAAGTGACTATGGTAAGTGAACCAATCATCCATAAGTAGATCATGTTAAACTTAATAAATTAAAATCTAAAATAAATAAAAAGAACGAGGCGGTAAGATATATTGATATCGCAAAAAAATACATCGCAACAAGTCTGTTTGTATGAGTTGAGTTATTGTGAACCTGATTTGCGAAATAATTATACTGGCTCAGGCTGTGTGAAAATATTAAGCATCTAAAATAAATCCAATAATCAATTAAGTTCCTTCCCTTTCCATAATCCAATGGCGAATAATGTTGGTAACACTTTGTGTATTTATTCTTAATATAATATATAATTCAAAGTAAAAACAAAAATATTTATTTGTTATTTGTTTCCAGATCGAAATAAAGTGTCTGGGAAATCTAAAGATGAACAAATAGCAGAAAAGAAACATGAATTAGAAAAAAGATTGCAGGATGTATCTGGCCAATTGGGTAACACTAAGAAACAGCAAACTAAAAAAGGTATGTTTGACCAGCAATCAATAAACTCATCAATACCAGAACTTACAAACTGAACTAAATTATCTTATTCAGGGTGTCCGGTGGCAGAATTAGGATTTCAAAATTAAATAATATAAATAATTTTTTTTAATGACTATAACAAAAAAAAACATGGATGTCCATGTTTTTTGGTCAGACAACGGAACAGCTAAATGTCTATGACAGATTGCTAAGCTAAACAGGATATATTTAAAAAGAAATTACTATAACAAAGAAGAGAAGTGTGAATTTTATTTCTTAAACGTAATTTCGTATAAATGTTGACCATCACGTCGGACGCACTCTTGGAATCTGGCTTCAGTATTCCGCGCCACTCTCTGGAGAAGGGACGTCTCGATGCCATTAACTTCGCGAACGATATTTTCTTTTAATGCTGAGATGGTCGATGGGGCGGTTTCATAAACTTTACTTTTGACGTACCCCCACAGAAAAAAGTCAATGGGGATAAGATCCGGCGACCTGGGTGGCCAGGGGATGTCAGCGAAACTGCTTATCAATTTGCTAGGGAATAAATCACGAAGAAGCGCCATGGTCTCTAGCAGTGTGAGGCGTGGCGCCATTTTGCTGAAACCATGTCTGTGAACTGTAGGCAATATGTTTAATATTTTCTCAATATTGGCAGAAAAAACAGTTGCTTGCGCCGATTAGAAACGCCGGTCACAGTAATGGCTTGCCTTGACAATTTTCAGAAAATAGGGTCTGATTATTTCTCTGCTTGACAATGCACACCAAACCGTCACTTTGGGGCTGTGCAGTGGCTGTTGATGTTTCAATCGTGGGTTCCGTTCTTTAGGTGACCAATAACGGCAGTTCTGTTTATTTAAACTTCCATTTAAGTTATGAAATCGCTGCAATATTGTCTCGCAGAAACTTTTGCGCAAATTGTAATCATTAGGCTTAAGCGCTTGTACAATTTGAATTTTAAAGAGGTGAATTTTTAGGTCCTTTTTCAATATTTCGTGCACAATCGTTTTTGGGAGCCCTAGAGCAGCCGCTCTCTTACGCACGGACTCGCGGTTTATCGCGTAAACTGTTTGTGATAAGTTCGATGTTGTCATCAGTCCTCGACGTTCGGCTGGGTCCCGGCCGCGGATTATTTGCTGCAGAACTTGTTGTTCTGAACCTCCGCACCCACAATCGAATGAAATCTTCGCTTGGCGCATCACCTAACCGTCGGATATTGTACTGCGAGTAACAGCACAGGAATCGTTTGCTTTAAAATACGCTTCAATTGCGAATGCACGTTGTTCACCCGTCCACTGCGACATCGTGACTAAGCTGCCGCACAATTTATAAACGCAGTAAATTACATGTTGTTCACGTGTACTTTACTGCGTTTATAAATTGTGCGGTAGTAAGGAACCCGCACGAATGACGAATCGAACGTGACCACCCGCCCGTCCTTCCGCTCAACGTTTCAAAAACAGTTCGAAATTTTAATCTTAATTCTGCCACCGGACACCAATTATTTATTGAAACTGCCCGGATCTTATTGGACCAATAACTAGTTGAAATTTAAAGTTGATTTTGACGAAAACGGCCAGAAGTTAACTTTTAGAAATCACTGGCATGGGCAATGTTCTCAGTGTTCTGCTGTTTAAGATAGCCTGGTTCTGTTTGTATGCTTATAAGGGACACACATCCTACTCACAAATTTTCGTTAATTGGTAGCTGAAGTGCGACACTACAGGTATACACTGGATTATACTGACTAATGCTACTCTAATCATGGGAAAATGGTATTGTTGGAAGATGAGAGTGATGTGCATTGAGATCAAGTGACGAATCTAACACCCATGAACCCATGAGTTTGAAGTAAGCAGTGCTCACATGCCAAAATACTTGCATTCTGTGTAGGAAGCGATTGAATGATTGGTTGTTTCATATCGATAAAGTACGTACACGCTTGATAGATACCCTTTACACCCTATATAAAGAGAAATCTTGTTAATCTAAGAAAGCCATCGATTTGGTTCCGGCTCATTTTCGACGAGATTCGGAAGGCCTTTGTGTTGTTTGCATGTCGTACTCTTAATTCCGTGTCTTTTCCGCAGTTTAACGCAGTCGTGTTTCTACGGACTTATTCTTTTGGTCGGGAAATCAAATGACGGGCCTGTTGGCGTGGTTCGCAAATGCTTGATTTTCACACCGGAGGTCGTGGGTCTGATTCCCACCCAGGACATATTTGTGTGCATAAATATCTCTGTCCTGAGTCTAGGTGTAATTATCTATATGAATATGGATTTACAAAAGAAAAGTAGTATATGTAGTATATCACTTATCTGGTTTCCATAGTACAAGCTCTGCTTAGTTTGGGATCAGATGGCCGTGATTAAAGTCCCAGGATAAAAAAAACAGTGCGCCTGATGAGTCTTATACTTGTATGGGTACCGTGACTGTATTAAGACTTTTTGGATTAATTAATTAGCACATACTGTGGTCAAAAACTCGTAAACAAATTGCTTCTATAGTATTGCTTCAAAGATGACCTCAATGGCGCATACACGGTTACGAAATATCTGCCCGGATCGTGAGGACAGCAGAAAGTCCAGCAGAGAAGTTTTATTGTTTTAAAAAGTCTGGTATTCTCATTAGATTATTCTCATAGCTGAGGGAATCCATAAGGGAGAGCAGTACGTCACGCGCGTTAAATAATCTTTAATATTAATAATAATATCCGGGAACATTAAAACACTCCCCGTCCGTGTGGCTTAGTCATGGATCTTCCAGAATAATTGCCTTAGTGGTTTTAGCTTCCGTCCGCCGCGGCGCCGCTTTGGTCGGGGTCCAGATCTTACAGCATATACTAATACTTTTGGCTATTTAACGGTTCCGATAACAAACAATTTCCATCAAGATGGTGTTATTGACTTGACAGTATGGTAATGAGTAATGTTTGATGGCAGAGGGCTGCAAGGAGGCACTTGGCGGCGGCATGTCGTCCTCGTCGAGCTCATCCGATTCGTCCAACTCGTCGTCCAGCACCGACACGAGTTCATCCGACAGCAGTGACAGTGAAGCAGGTTAGATCACACCCGACGACTTACCGCGTATTGCTACTGACTTGACACTGTACTCTTCACAGACAGACATTGACCTCTAGTACACTGTGGTACCCTCTTTGTACCATACCATGTAAATTACAGATTTAGTGATAGACTTTAATGATAATTGCATTTAAATTAAGATGGATATTTCACTTTGTATGGATACGTTCAAAGGCTTGAGATATATTAATAGGTATAGGTTAGCAATTTTTTTCATCAAATATTTCGAAGACAAAACTAAGTTTTACCTTTGCCAGTATTTTTGTTACAATGTGACCGAAATTAAATTCTTTTTTAAAATGTGAAATTCAATTTTAACCGTTAAACGTAATTCTAGTCTGGAATTGATGTCAGCGACAGTATGAATGACAAGAGTATGACTATGAAAATCTGCTATAACTAAGTTAGAGAACGTCGGTTGAAAAGAATGAGAAGTGAATAAGGAGGTCCTGAGTCTAATATATTATAAAAGAGGTTGATTTGGGGAAAAGACTTCAAAAGACATTATTGTATGTCATAGGACTATAGATAGTCTCAGTATATTTATATAGTATTTATTTATTAAAGACTCATTACTGAGAATTTAAACTGTATTTTATATTTTATTTGGCAGTTGTTATTTTTCTCATTTATTTTTATGAATTGTGTGGGGAATGTGCATCTGTCGGGTACTGAAGTATGGGAATAATGAAGGTGTGGTGACAATATTTTTTTATTTCGTTTCATTCTAATTAAACAATTTGCACTAGAAAGATATTAACAGCCATAGTATAATAGTGTTAGCTAATTGTCCTGTTGGATGGGCGTGTCAATATCAGGTGCTAAGTTTTTTCTGAAGAAATGAGTTTAAACAGCGCCAAAACTATAAAATAAACTATGACGCCCATTACTATGTTTGTTTGTTTTGTGAGATTGAGTGCGAGTTTTGAGTAAATGTTATTTTCATTACTGTGATATTGGAGAGGGATACCACCTGACGATTGATTCAATGTGTATAATATGAGTACATAGTCTGCATATTGTAGCAGTTATGGCAAAAGGCACATAACAGTTAGTGAGGAGGAGAAGCCAGCTTGGTGTTCGCTGATACTTTGATATTGGTCATGGGTAAGAGTATTATGTCATTTGGTTTGCTTTTATAAACCAATAGGAAATACCTTTTCACATTAATATTTTTAACTATATCATGTCCTCAATGCGATATTATTTCATTTGCATCCTTAAAATTTTGATAGATTTATGCAGATTCTTATTGAAATGTTCAGATCTCACGGTTACTAATTGCTTTTGAGTGTGAATTTGAAACCTACATAATATTGAATAGATGTTGAGAGCTATGATACGAACAAGGATAGCTAGTAGTGTCGGTACGTCCGAGCCACAGCGGAGAGGAGCGGCGCAAGCAGGAGGAGGCGAGCGCGGCCGTAGGGACTCATGCAAACAATTGTGTAAGGACGGATACCAACTTAGCAAGCAAAATTAGCACCATGATGGACTTGTACTTACATTTCAATGGAGGATGTACGTTTGTGACATGTTGTAGTTAAAAATTTATTTTACTGAAAAGGTATGTTTTTATTGGTTTGACGCTTGATACACTTTGATGCTTGCTCTCAAAACTTGTATGTGATGTGCGATCAAAATTGTCTATAATTTTATCAAAATACCTAAAGCTGGCCTCCTTCCTTCACCAATTGTTTGCAAACTTTGTTATTGATCCAGATGTTGAGGATTTATATAAAAATTAACTTATAATTATTGAAATATCACAGAAAAGAATTATTTGATATCTATCAGCTCATCACCAGAAATATATTTATCGTCAGAGAAAACCTAATATATTACTATAATGTACATATGTAAGGTGATTATTTTATTTATGGATGTCGTAATAACAGTTTTATTGCAACATCTCATTGGTTTTATTTAAATATTCATAGTCAAGGCATTTTTAACTATGAGCTCGTTATTGTGTATCAATGCATATTATATTTACTTAACATGCTTCAATAAAATGTTTTTATATAAATCGGACTCCTTGAATTGACCTTGATGGCCTGATAGATATTTAACAAAATAAATATCAAATCCTTGTAAAAGATACGATGTAAGGGTAATAGACAATGAAAAAATATAGATCCATTAATAAATTATGTAGTTTCATGGTTTATTTCGATTGTGGGAGTTTCAGCTTAGCTTGGCGAATTGTAAATGTTAAAAGAGTACATTTTCTATAACTTAACGTCATTCTCATCAAGCTAAGTCGAAATAACTATAGCAATTGGAAACAAATATCCTGTAGAAATATACTTACCATAACCTTTACTGAAGATTGGATATACGTTTATAATTTAAGTTTTATTTGTAATTTTCACAAATCAAGATTGATGTAGATACTTATTATAGTTCAGTCATTGTTCAAGATATATAAAATTAATATAATTTCTGCCTATAGTTTGCAAAGGCTGTTCGATGTATTAATTAGTTTATTTAATGGCCTAAATAAAATATACTATTTGTTTTGTCTCGGTCTGACAATCCAATTTTTTAATGCTGTCAATATATTTTGATTGTCCAACATCACATTTTAATATCAATTAACTTGATAAGTAAAATGTAGACCATTTTGCTTGTATAATTTTGTACTATTGTCATATTTAGAAAGTTTTACACTGCAAATGTTTTACACTGATAATTATGTTTTGTATTAGACTTTATTTGTCGGGTTTAGTAGCTCAATTGAAATAGAACAATTAGTATTAAAAAAATTGGTTTGATTATAGGGACTAGTCCCAATGAAATCGCCTTAACCAATAGTCCTGTATTTAACTAGTATATTATTATTTGTTATCAAGTACAATTTGCAGGTTGCTTCAAAAGAAAGATCTATAATATAAGTTAGTATGTAGTAAACGATATCTAGGTATGTTTCTACCCTAATGAAGGGTACGAGAGGGATCGAACAAACAAGTTTACTGTATACATTTTTGTTACTTTGTCAAAACGCAATAGATTATAGATATTTGTATTTAAAGTCGAGATCATTATGTGCTTTTGTCTAGGAGCCCGGTAGTCCAGAACTGAAAAATCTCAAATGTGAATATACTGTTAAATGTTTAAATTCGCAAAATCAATTTTTATATAGGTTTAGATGTATAGAATCGTATACAAACATTTGATGAACGCAACGGGCTCTGTTTGTGTCCAGCGATCCGATGTAACTTTCAATTGAGGTGAATAGTCTGTACACTTGGTGCAATTAGTTATTTGAACGCAACATTTAGTTGGCATGTACCTAATGTAGAGAGTTGACGTGTTAACAGAAACACCATGTGTGTAAGATTTTATGTAAGATTGATTTAATCAACTCATGACTTAAAAAATATAGAGATAAGAGTGAGTGAAAATAAACATTGTATATATTTCAATATATAACGATTTAAGTAAATCTTTTAAGTAATTTATTTTGTATTTCATTTATTTATCCTGAGATCTGAACAAGATGTTAAAATAACTGTGAGTGAATGATTTCGTGATATTTACCACGGGTATTGTATACATTCATTTTATATAACAGGTATCAGTGAACATAATATTGAAACAAATGGCTTCTCCTCGAATCTACGATTTTATAAAGGTATGAAGAATTAATAAGTTGAGTAACTAGGATGCTATCTGGCAAGTTAAGTATACATTTGTGTATTGTTAGGCGTTGTGTTTGGTAACTCGTTATCGAGTGTTGCTTCTTGCAGGTACAGGTCCCAGCAGGACACCCAAAAAGAAAGCAAAGAAGCAGCATCAAAACCCACCACAAGCTGTAAGTACTTATATATCGTTATTATATCATCTTGAACATGCTTCGAGCTATCTAGTACCCCTTACTTTAAACTCAAATTTAAAGAATGTATAATATATCACATTATTCAAGTATGTATTTATAAAAGTAGTATATGTACTATATCACTTATCTGGTTATATAGTACAAGCTCTGCTTAGTTCGGGATCAGATGGCCATCTGTGAATAATGTCCCAGGATATTCTAGTTAAATAAAATATAGAATCGAATTGATAGAATAGTTTTAATATTGTATATTATTAAGCTCATATACTTATTTTTGGATAGTTGTATTTTGTCAATATGGAGCTTACAAAATATATATAGATGCCATTTATAACTCATCTATCTACTCATTCACGTAAAGTTGTATTTTGTCAATAAAAATATTTTGTACATGCCATACAAAATATAAATTTTCGCCATATAAATTATGCTGCTAATCGAATAATTATTAGTTATCTCTAAAATCACCATCTGTGTGAGAATTCATCTAAAGCTTAACAATTTTTGTGTAGCAAAGCTTATACATTGACAAACAGAAGGCTAGTTAAAAATCGAAGTAAATATAAACATTGTAATCTTAGCACTACATTAAGAATTTAAATGTCCCAAATCGGTTATTGCACATCACATAAAGGTTATGTTCAGATGATCACTAGTTTATTGCTCTTTTTTAACATTTACTAAAATAACATTTTTCCTTGGATACATTCGACCCGATAATGCAATTCAAGTCAGGTGAGGGCGTCTTGGATGGAGCCCTATTAGGCTGCGTTTCCACTGAGAAGGAGCGGAGACGAGCTGAGCCGCGTTCACCAATCACATGGCTTGGAATCCACACCAGCGGAAAAGAGATGTGGATTCCAAGCCATGTGATTGGTGAACGCGGCACAGCTCGTCTCCGCTCCGCCTCAGTGGAAACGCAGCCTTACTGTCAAACCCGTATCACGTCACGGGTGTCTAATTCATAATCTTATTATCTATCTGATTTGTATATTATTAGGTAGGCTTAGGTTGATCTAGTTAGTTATGGATATCATTCGTTTAATTTAAATATAATTTAATTACTATTTTACAATTTAAATTTTACTCTCTGACCTAATATAATTTGAAAAATTAGTTTTACTACATTTTAAATTTTGAACCTTAAATTAATCATAAATAAATGTTAAATCTAGAATTTATTAATTTTATATTTCGTTTTAGTACGCCGTTATGGTCATATGCAATTATAACATGTTATTTAATCTTTAAAAGTAAACTGTTACTTATACATTGTAGCAGGGGTGGCCAACTTGATTAGACCTAAGATCTCCTGTTTATTATTGAAACCCTGTGCGATCTACCTTACATACTTATTGAAATATTAAATGAAACAGCATAGTTCAATACACAATCATGTAGTATTTTTTTATTGTATTAAGAGTGAAAACATAAATGTGAAAATTATTCTTAGTAACTATGTCGGTACTTATTTACCTTTATATTAGTGTGAGTTTTGCGTCTGAGCTAAACTAGTGGAAGATCACTAGTTTAGCATAATCAGGTTTGTGGTTGGAAATTGCCAACCTTAAAGAATCCAATGTATAAATGTCTGTCAAACGAGAACGGTGTTTTTTTATGTTAAATTAAAATGTTGAACCAAAACACGAATGAAGTTGTTCAACACATTTCTTCAAACTTGGATATTTTTCGTTGAAAACCAATGCCCAGAAGTCTTGACCTGAGGATGACCTTGCTCTTAGAAATATGTCGCAGCGCAGAGTAATAATTTCGTTTTGTAACATCATGTGCATTTGAAGAGTATCTGCAAATTTTGTAGCCAATTCATAGATATCACAATGATCAATGGAATCATTAAACGGATAACTGATGGATTGAACCAATTTCTAAAATTTTCTTTAATCGCTAAAGCGAATTTCGCAGTATGGTAAAACTGCCCTAATTTCTATCATGTACTTCTCAGAAATGAAATTATAGGTAGGGTGTTATTCCATATCATCGTTGATGTTTACAAATTGTTAAAAAAAAATCTTCTCTATGTCAACTACCATAGACGCTGTTTGATTTGAAATGCTGCAATAGAACTCATCATTTCTCTTAATGTTTTATTCTTGCCTTGTTGATTCAGATTTGATGTACTCAATTTTCCAGTAAAATCTGCCAAAAAAGCTAAATCACATTGCCAGTCTAAATAACGCAATTTCCGATAATCATCACCCTTTTCATCAAGAAATTTTATTATTTCGTCCAATAGATCTCGAAATCTTTACAAAAACTTGCCCGCTGCGACTCAAACACCTTACGTCAGTGTGCAATGCGAATTCTGGTTCCTTCTCATCTAATTGCTGTTTAAATATCCGCCTTTGGAGCAATTTTCACTATATGGAATATTGAAAGAAATATCCATCACATGTTTCGTGTTTAATCTCTTACTAGCCAGTACTTGTTTATGAATTATTCACTGGTGGCTAATGAAGTCTGGAAAATCTTCGTCTTTGTGGAAAAGTGCACGGAACAGCGATAGAAGAATTATACAAGATGCGTGAAAATGCTGCATTGTGATTACGTTGCGCAGTCTGGTTTACGTATTTATATTTTTTCCCTTGCCACGATCTACTGGACTATCAGTCGCGATCGACCGGTCGATCGCGATCGACCTGTTGGCCACCCCTGCATTATAGTAATACCCCATGTCTTACGTCCGTACGTACTTACGTCACCCCAGCTTATACGTACTTATTGATGCGTAGCTCAAAAACTATTCGAGCCAAGATAAAAAATAGAATCAACTGAGTAATAAAGTTAATCAAACGATACAATTGAGTACCTTTTTCTTTTTCAAGTCAGTACACCGTGACAGTAACTTTTGTCTTTAACTGTATGGATATTTTAAAGTTTACTGCTACTGAAAGTTAGGCATGGGAATGGAAGTGAATAACAGAGTAAATAACTCTGCTTATAAAACTCGTTCGATGGTTGGTTTTATGTCCTCATTGTAAAATAAACAATAATTATTTTACCTATTATATATCTTCATAAGTGAAGCCAAGTGATAGTAATTCTTATGAAGATACAAACGTTAATTGTGAGATGTATATAAGAATACGGTCACCCCTCATGCCTGGGTGACAAAACAACATTTAAGATTACTTTTATGCAAGCAAGTCATACTGATAAATACACTACTGTTGAGTCCTAAGCGCAGGCGCGTCGCCGCATGTATTGTACTACCATATCTTAGTGACCAGCTGAAATTAGTATGCTTCTAAAGTATAACATAATATAAATACAGGGATATGTAATTCAGGGATAGGTAATAATTTACAGGGATCTTTTTGTATTTGTTAATAACTTAAATTGAAAAGTTGTTCGTTATTATTATCATTCCCCTATTTATACAAGAAGTAACTTGGTGTTGACGCTTGTAATCGCTGTATTATGTGCACCTGCCAGAGTGAGTTAACTTAATTATCTTATACTATTGTTATCGAAACGTAATGATCGCTTTTGACAGAAGCCAGTCCCGGTTGCGGCGCCAGCAGCTGTGGCGCCGGCGGCCCCGCCCGCACCGGCGCCCGTGGCGGCGGCGGCGCCGGCCGCGCCCGCGTCACCCGCGGCCAGCGCTGCGCCGGCCGCGCCGCCCGAGCCGCTGAAGGCCGCGCCGCCGCCCGCCGCGCCGCCTGCGCCGCCCACCGCCGACACCCCGGACTCATCCGACGCGCCCGTGCCACGGGAAATTGAAGACGTAAAGCCTCTTATTAATACTGAGCCTCGAAACGGGCTGGACAAAGTCGATCCCTCTCAGTATATAGATCCTATCGAGAGATCGTTGGCCAGTCTCGAGCGCAGTCTCAAAGCTGACGTTCCGATGGACGTCAGTGTCGGTGTTTCGGAATCGTCCATGCGACTCGAAGAAGAGTTTTCGCTGCCTAAGCCTCAAATGATGCCGGACGCTGCCCACCAAACCCTGATGGCGCAGTTGGGCGGTCTGACGGATGTCACTCGTGTTCCTGACCAGATCAAGACCGAAATGTATATTCCTTCACACAATGGCTTCGTAGACAAGGTGCACGACCGTGATATGTTGCGGCCAGACTTAAATCCCAACATGGCCGGTATGACCGGAGTGCCGCCGGTATCCTCCATTTTCGATCCCATACCTTCAGCTCCGCATAGTGTTATTGCTCAATCTCATCACAGTATACCAAACGCGTCGTGTTTAATCACACCTGCGCTGAAAAAGGAAGATATTAAGCCTTTAATTTCTGCAAAACCTATTGAAGATCTTATAGCGGGAAATACTAATATGCTTCCAAGTAATATGTCCGACGTACGAGTAAAATATGAAACTGACAAAAAGATGGAAGATTCAAAAAGTTCAAATTTTGTACAAGCCTTCAAACTGAAACAAGAACAGAATTTGAAAAATGCGAGCTCATGGTCATCTTTAGCACAAGCTGGCAGTCCGCAAAGTATACCAAATGTGAGCACGAACCATCAAGTCAAACAAAAACCGGTTATGGACAGTTTTCAAGTAAGTTGTCAGATGTCAATTTTCTGTATTCTTGATAGGCAATTGAATAGCCGTAACATGATATGTAATATTTGTTTATAGGCCTTCAAAAAGCAAGCTAAAGAAAAGATCGATCGTCAGAGAGCTCTCATAGAACAACAAGAATTAAGGAAAAAGGAACAAGCTGAAAGGGAGAGACAACGACAGGAAACTGGGCGGCGACATCCCGACGAAGAAAAGATGAGGTCAGTATAAGAAATCGTATCTTTCCTGTCGGAACACCGGATACCCACCATGATTACGAACTTACCTTGATAGAATTCTAATTTAATTTTTATTTTCAATGCAAAGTTTAAATCTAATCTCAGAAGTGGGAAATCATAAATTTAATAATCCGGCGGGTCTCCGACCAGCAGGTGTGTTATTGTTCGTAACTTAAGCAGAGCTCATTAGCAATAGATCGTTCCGACCTTATCCGGCAACCTTTGCCTGTTATAAAACTATTTATATTTTGTATATTTTTTATTAAAATACTAAAGCGATAAAGTCCTGCGGGTTGTATGTATAAATAATGTACAAGTAGTGCATACAAAGTGGTACGTGTTGCAGAGTGGGCGGGAGTGGGAGCGGGGGCGGCAGCGGGGGTGGGCGCAAAGCCGAGAGCGCGGAAGTGGCGTCGCCGAGCGTGTCGCCCGTGGCGCGCGCCTCGCCGCCCGCCGCCGCGGCCGCGAGCGCCGCAGCCGCGCCCGACAAGCCCGCCGCGTCCGAGCGCGAGCGTCTGCGCCAGCGAGAGCAGGAGCGGCGGCGACGCGAGGCGGTATGTGTCGCCCATGTATAGCTCGTCTTTACTCGTACCATCTCTCAGCGTTTAGTGATGACAAAACATGTGTTTTTTCGTTCCAGATGGCGGGACAGATAGATATGAACATGCAGAGCGATTTGATGGCCGCTTTCGAGGAATCGCTGTAATGTGTTCGAACATCATTCGATAAATTGTACATATGAGTATATAAATATTAATGTTACGTCAATGCAATCTATGATTATGGTGATAGTCTGACACCGAAGTGAGTTTGTGATCGTGTTGTGCGTGAAACAGTTGACTAACATGTGGTTAAGTGCTGTGAATAGGTATACTTATACTGTTGTAACGTCATTATTGATTTCGTGGTCGCGTATTATGGGCCTTTACTGGAGGGTTGCATTTTAATTAACATTAACTTGTATTATAAGTTTGTACGTAAGGTCTTAAAGGTAAACAACTCTCTTTACATTCGTAAGTCTATATTTATATTTCGTTTTAGACGCGTCCTTCCTTCCATAATGTTTTATAGTGTCTACTAATGAAGATAGAATGGTAGTTTTAAATTTGAAAATCAACATGTTTTCTGTAATTTGGGAATAGACAATCAAATAAACTATGAAATCTGTTACGCAGCTCCACACCATTTCTCATTGCATGTGTGTATTATTTAAATGTTTCGTAACCAACGTTGCTGTTGACGCTTAGGGATTAGACAAAAGATATTTGGAATTATATTATTATGCCATAACATTAGAATGTCGCTATTAATTCAACGTGCAATGGGTGACGGCGTGGGTGTATATTTATTAGTAAATGGAATTTCTGTTACATATTGGATTTTCGATAAATATTGCTTAATGTTAGTAGATTTTTTATCAGTCTGTCATTGAAAACAGATCAAATGTCATACATTTGATTTGAAATATATTTATTTTACATTGGAATATGTCTTTTTATGTTTGTAGATAGATAACTCCAGTGAAAATGTAGTAAAATCTGAACTCGATTCTGCGTACTCATAACTTTGAGAACCAATTACAATGCGACACCGAACATTGTATATTGTTAAGCAACTTTTTACTTTCAGCAATTTAATCTCAAACTCTAAATCAAAATGTAGATATGAAGTAAAATATATTGACATTCCATATTGTAATATGTTGTTTAAATTGTTATTTATATATTTGTTTCACCATTTGTGCAGCTTTGGGCTTTCAATTGGAAACTCATATACTAACTTTGCTAACAGTTAATGTAGCAAATTTTATAAACATTTCTTTCGAAGTTTCTTATTGAAATTTATGATTGTGATAATTTTTTTATCAGTTTTTATTTAGTTAATTACAAATCTTTGGAAGTACCTGTGTATCTCCTTTCATATCTAACTACAATAAGTACTTCAATAAAGTTATGGTGTTATTTTAAATTACTCGAGTGTTTATTCTGGAGTAAGGTAAACAAAAAAATGCTATTATGCTATCTCCAGTCATTGTTGTCCAAATATTCAGTTGAGACTAATCTGGGAAGTCCTAAATAAGGTACTTATAAAATATTATTACTGACTGAAACTAAGTCTATATTTTAATTCGGGAATTATATAAACAAATATCTACCCCACATCGCAATATCTATTTTTTAGAACTGTTTTTAATATTTATAGTATTATTAATAAACTAGTAGTTATTTTTTATATAAATATAAGAATTAAAATACAGACTTCAAGCTTATTTTAATGTAATTTTTTTTCTGACGGTATAACAATATTTTCAGTCCTGTCAATTGGATCCCGTCGGGTAAGCTAATTATAAGTTCCGGACCAGCAACTCACTATTCTGTAAGACTTGAAAATTATAAAGAATATAAATAAGTTTTTTATAATTGTCGGACTAGTTGAGAATAAACGGAAAAAGGACGCTTAAATGCATTATACCTAATCTTATAAACAATCTACCTGCATCACTACGTGACCAATTAACACATAGAAAGATAAAAGCCAAATTAAAACAACATTTTCTACAATAACGAAATTTACTAAAACGTGCAAAACACAAGGCAAAATTAAGGAACAACCTGTACTAAAACTATTTCCCCTCCACGCAACAGCCATAGATAAGCGGCCGGCCGGCCCGTTCGTCGAGGCGCTCACACTTGCCAACGCAATTTATTTTACTTTACTGTGTAAGCGGGTATACTGAATTTTTGTGTTAACGTTATAACAAAACTGGTTACCTATAAAGAATCGATGACTCTGATGCACGGACAAACTTTAGTTTGTTATTGCATGAGTTTATGATTGCATCGAATATTATGTAATTAGTTTAAGTTCTCTTTATATCAATAAAAAAAAACCAATAGAAAGGGATGGATTGCGTTGAATTAGTATCGGGTCCCGGTCTCAAACCTGAAAGTAGAATGCGAAAGTACATTTAATATTATCAGAATTACTGGATGCATACACGCACTTACGAACTAGTCAGTTTTTTTTAGTGATGCCGATCGATAGTCTATCGATACTGCGGATAGTGGGAATTAGGGCTATTTTGCGTGTCGTCTTAAGGATTTTTCTTTTATAGATCAGATCGAGTAGTGCTGTTTCAGTTGATTCTTCCTTTTGGTAAGCTTATTACTTAGAATTTAGTGGTCTATGCAGATGATGTCCTAGGTTCAAATCCCGGGTCAGGCCAATTGTGATTTTGGGATTCTTCTTTTAATAAAATTTCTCAGTATCAGCCGGAAGTCCGGGAGTTAGAGAGCACGTAAAGCCGTCAGTCCTGTACTTGACCTCTTTCCGGGCGTGTTGGTACTTGGTAGTCGTCCCATCGGATCATGAGAGTGATGGAAAAGAAGTGTTTTCCCCTGTGTTTTCGTAGACAGGGGAAAACACCGGGGTATTTCGAGCTCTACAAATGTCCCGTGCAGATGGCTAGTCTCCATCGAGACTGGCCGCAATGGCTGGAATCGACGAGGACGACATTATTTATTTGGAACTAGCTGTGCCCTGCGGTTTTACCTGCGTTAAACTTTATAAATTATCACAGCTCCTCCCCCGTAGTCACCTACGGGGGAGGAGCGTGATAATATGTAGCCTATATGTTGACCCGACCTCTTAGTAATATTCATGCAAAATTTGAAGTAAATCCATGCAGTACTTTTTGAGTTTAGCCCGGACATACATACAGACAAACAGACAAAAACTCTACAAACTATATTTTTGGCTTCGCTATCGATTGCGGATCACGCCCCAAGTAGCATTAAAAAAAAAAATCAATGTACAGTTTGACTTTTCTGCGATTTTATTATACCTATGTATAGATATCGCACGTTACTTATAACGTGCGATATTCCATCAATAGTAAAGTTATCAGGGACGAAAATTATATCGTCGTGTGCTAAAATGAGCCTCATAAAGTTCATTGGACATATCTGATCCGCTTTGCGAAGAGTGGCGGACATTAAATTAAATAGTTTTAAATTAAGGGGGATAATATTATCTTTCATTGCATATAATTATTTGATTAAAATTGATGGACAAAAATGTACAGGATCGTTTAAAAAAATTGAAAACCAACCATTTCAGAGGATTTTATTTCATCTTATAGAGGCACAAAAAGGTTTTCGATACCAAACAGCATTTTGCACGGATGAGCCAATGTTGAGAGGCATATATACACTGCCTCTTTCACACATTAGACAAGTAGAAAGTTTCGTTGCGCTCGCGCACTGACTCACCGCCCCCCGAGCATTCCTTCGATAGCTACATGGTTATTTGCTTTTCGATTGGATTTTCGTTGAAATGGAAAGACAAAACAGTTGTGTGTCGTGCAATCGATCTGTGTTACGTCGAAGAAAACACAGTCTTAATGCAGTGTTTCTCGAAAGGTACCGGGATCTCGTAGTGTTGTTATACAACATGTAACTTAATTAACGCACACCCTGAAAATAGTTTGTTCAAAATCGATTACTGAATCGATTTATATCATTTTCAATATAGGTAATTTTTTAACACAAAAATAATTAAAACTACGGAAATTATTGTCATATTAACCCTGTACAGTCAAAACAAATTGAAATGGACCGTAACTCAAAGTAATAAGACTTCAAATCGCAGTTTTATTCATACAAATTCCATCATTCAGTACAAAATAAAGAAAAATGAACTTTATTCCAAGAACGTGAAGGTCTTTACAAATGCATTGTAAACTTAGCCGCACGCGCACACTAACAAGAACTGGACAAAGGACACCAATAAACCACCTACTTTCGTTCCCTTTCTCCTGCAAACTAAAAGCCCAGGATAGAGCGAGAGAGCCTCCACCGCTTGCGCGGCTACGATGAAAGCTAACATAAATGTAAACATTAGTCACGCGCGGGAATTAGTGGAAAGCAATTAACTAGTGTTATTAAATATTCTTTCGTGCGCAATGTCTTTCCGATACACTAATGTTCAGTATACCGAAATGGTGAGGACTTTGGCAATGTGTGGTGATAATTTGGATCTAGCTCGCAGAACATTTAACCAAAGGTATGGTACAAGAGTGGCCCGCAGGATGCAGGTTGCAATGCTTGCTGCTACTCAGCGGCTTGGAAAATTTACAAGAGGTATTCTACCAACATGATGGTGCCCCTGCCCATTTCACTGGAAGTGTTCAGCAGATGCGGCTTGATCTAGAGTTCGGAGAGCGCTGGATCGGTCGCGGTGGCCCTGTCCAGTGGCCCCCCAGATCAGCTGATATGACGACGCTTGACTTTTTTTTTGTGGGGACGAATTAAGTTGTTAGTTTATTTTAATGATACACCAAGTTCCCAGGACCTAAAAATTAGGAAAGTGAACGCTTTTGACATAGAGAGAAATGACACTGAAGTGCTTTCTAAATTAAAACATCAATTAAGAAAACGGACTTTAAAATGTATTGAACAAGGTGGTGGACATTTTGAAAGTGTGTTAAAAAGACAACGTCGTATGAGTATTTAGGCAACCAGTACCTATGTAAGTTATTTGATTTTGTTAAATTACTGTAAATATTTTGGTTCAATCTTTTAAACACGCCGTCTCTGAATAATTTTGTGGTATCGCCTCTTATTTTCAGCAGTTCATTACCGAATGACATGGTATCATATTCAATAAACAAAATAATTCAGAGTCGAAAGTCCAAAGCCTGAAAAGTGTGATGGAAAGATGCAATCTTGTGTCGAGTCGAGCGGCGCGACTGTGTGTGTTGCGTGCACAGTAGCACAGTAGTATGACCAAAAAGTTCGCCCAGAATTGGTATAACTAATTTAGTAAATAACAATGCATATGCATGTTAAACAAATAATTCAGTGTATGTATTATGATTTAAATAAATAAAAAAAAAAAAAAAAAAAGGTTTTTATTCACGTAGACTTTAAAAAAGCGCTTGTAAATAGTCAGAACATGTTTGTAGTAATATAGTTGTATACATTAGATATTATTTCTAGTAACATAGATATTTAGGTACATATTGTATGAAAACATTTATAAAATTTATTTTATTACAGAAATGATATTTAGCTAGCTCGTATCAAGTTATTGTCAAGAGATTATGTTTAATTATCTAGTTTAAGTCTAATATTTTTACTACATATTGTCAATGGTTCTGTCTATATTAAAGGTATTATTATTATGACGGACCTTGTGTTAATAACGACGGTCGCGCTTTAATGCTACCACCGGATCCAATGCGCCCCAACTGAGAAGACCCAGCGAAACAAACTCAGTGGGTTCATCTACTACCGGTTTCAACACGACCCAGTTGAGACGGTCCGGCGAAACATACTCAAGCGGGCATGAACACGGGATTTGGTCCAATTAGAGTAATTATTTAGTAGGCAAACACAATATATGCTCGATCGGTTGTCTGAATGCTTATTATTTTAGATTATATTTAGGTATACAAAAGAAAAACTTCGAAACAATAACATTATTCATTTTGAGACAGAGTCAATAATTTTAAATTAAGTATATGATAGCAATCATTTACAGATAGTTCACGTAACACAGCAGATCAGTCATGTCTATATGGCTACAAGATCTCCAGCGAGCAATGTGCAGGTAGGAAGTGAGAGCCAGACGTCTTTGTCATCGATGTACTCTTTAGTGGTGTAATAACCCCTAGCCATAAGTACACGTTTAATATGTGTTTTAAAACTTGTGTCAGGCAGATCAGTAATTTGAGTAGGAAGCTTGTTATAAAACCTAATACAATTTCCTAAAAATGATTTATTAGTTTTGCTTACTCTAAAGCCTGGCATGGCTAGTTTGTTTTTATTCCTAGTATTTATATTATGCAGTTCACTTTTCTTTTTATAATTATGAATATTTTTTCTAACAAACATTATATTCTGATATATATATTCCGATGGCACAGTAAGTATATTTATTTCTTTAAACAAATTTCGCAAAGAATCGCGACTGCCTAAACCGTATATGGCTCTGACTGCTCTTTTCTGCAATACAAAAATAGTACCTATGTCAGCCGCCGAACCCCACAGCAGAATGCCATACGACATAATGCTATGAAAGTACGCGAAATACACTAATCTAGCAGTTTGTTCATCTGACAATTGCCTTATTTTCCAGACAGCATAGGAAGCCGAACTTAATTTACCTGCTAACTTTTCAATCTGAGGACCCCATTGCAATTTTGAATCAAGTGTCAATCCTAAAAATACGGTCGATGGGACTAGATCTAATATTTTCGCATTAAGTGCAACTGTTGGTACAATTTGAGTCACATTCGGCAATGAGAACCTGATGCATTTAGTTTTCCCTGCATTTAACAAGAGATTATTTGCCGAAAACCATTCTGATATAAAGCTGAGTGTTTTATATCAGATAACATAATATTCTAATTGGGGTCTTTGAGGGTGCGCGTTAATTACGTTACATGTTGTATACTACGAGATCCCGGTACCTACATATAACACAACACGGAAGGCAAAGAATAGAGAAATACTACTGCTCATGTAGGTATACACGGCCCCGGCACTGTCGAGAGCCGCGCCCATATCGCTAGCATTGTTTATTATCTGACTTCGGCCGAAAGCAACAGAGGCAGACTGCCTTTTTAAATGATCTGATGATTGATTTGGATCTAATTGAATAAAAAATATATGAATGAATTAGCGTTTTATTCTCTCCCTATATCAGTTAACACTTGAATTTTTCGAGATTCCCGTGGCTCACATTAATGTGACTATCCGCCATGGGTATGGTTTCCATACTAAGGTGCTCAATGACCTTTAACTTACTAAATACATAAATACTACCATAATACACGCAAACTACAACTACTTATAAACTACTATAACTAATATACCCAAATATTACGAACATGATATCTGCTGTCTCTACTACTGTACTACCAAAGTACTTTAGTATAAAGTACAAGTAACTTATTTGTATATTACTTTTCTATAACCATTATGTTGCTGGGGACTTACAAGAGTCTGGGCATGAAAAAAGGAATATTTCAAATTCGGAACTTGTTTTTACGAATAATAATTCCTTTTTCAGTTTGTGACTTTTTACTTACTTTTCGCGGGTAAACGTAGTTTGTTATATTCTCTTTGTTCGCGGCTTTGCGGTTTAAAGGTTATCAGGCAATTAAAATTCATTTGCCGTTATTATTGAGACTTAAAACATTTTAAATTTAATAAAAACTTATCATTGAGTGGAATGTAATGGTAGAAAAAGAAATAAGAACTAGTAAAGAGCTGCTGGAACAGGGTGTAGCCAATGCTACGTCTCACAGCGGTAACGTGAGTCGTACAACTGTGACCGTCAGAATGGCTGGTTGCCTATGGCAGGCGGCTCTGGCAGTATATAGAAGAATTGCTATCCAATTGTTTATATTAGCTTCGTTTCTTTAATAATTGCTACATATGATACATTCAGAGATACCTAATATTTTTTGTCAGCCGCCATTCTGACGTCTGGATGGCCGCCGATTTTCGCGTGAAAGACGCAAAAATTCTAAAAGTTTGTTGTATCATTAATTGCTACATTCATCTATTTAAGTTCGAGCTTCGTACATACATTAGGTAAAAAAATATAGTTTTTATTAATATTTGTAATTGTAAACGCCTGCAAGATTTGAACAAGACGCTGTAGCACAAAAAACTGTTGCCTTTCCAAATTATCAGGCACTTCTTCGTACAAATATTAATAGAAGCTATATTTTTTTACCTTATGTATGTACGAAGCTCAAACTTAAATTGGTGAATGAAGCAATTATTGATACAATAAACTTTTAGAAATTTTGCGTCTTCACGCTGTAAACTGCGGCCACTATCGATCCTGACGTCAGAATGGCGGCTGGCCAAAAAAATATTATCTCTGAATGTGTCATATGTAGCAATTATTAAAGAAACGAAGCAAATATAAACAATTGGATAGCAATTCTTCAATATACTGCCAGAGCCGCCTGACGGTAGGTTAGAATGGCTGGTCAAAAAAAAAATCATATTTCTCTGAATTGATAGCAATTCTGCAATATACTTTCTTTCAGAGCTGCCTGGAATAGGCAACCAGCCATTCTGACGCTCACGTAGGCACAGTTGATCAAAGCAGAAAATAAAACGCAACATGCCCATCCCGCACTGACTGCAATTAAAATAGGTACCTATCCGTAGAATTAATTTCATTATAATAAAAAAAAATACCATTTTAACACGTCTCTCTGTTTACATTCACTAAAAGACCGATTCCAGTACCTACTTTTCGCTTAATCACTAATTATAAGTGACAGTAGGTATGGTTTTTTATGCAGAGCGCATTCAACATTTTTCATGTTTGCACAAAGTTGTATTAAAATATCTACGAGGTGTTGTTTAGTAATGAACTTAAAGAGATTAGCAATTTTTTGCACATTTCCGAGAAAAATTTTTCTTAGGCGATATAATAAACACCAATTGATCCCATAAGTTCGTATTCCTTTGATTTTATTGTATGCGGTAGGTATATCCTGCTCGCGATACTCAACAGTACAATTTAAGTCAAATGCAATGACAAAATGTAATTTCGACTGCCTCCAAATATTTTCTTTTAATGTAGTCCAATATTTGAATTTAGGTAAGGCTAAGTAAGTACCTACTGTACATGTATTAATGACGTCAATCGATATGGAGAATTCAACAGATTCAGCAGTCGTTGTGCTGTCTGACGAAGGGTTTGTATGAACACCATTATTGGCGAGGGTATCTTTGAATACAGTATAGCGATGCCGCAAGAATGACATGTGCAAGGCTTTTGCAGACATTCTACCATTTATTTCTGACGCATACATGTCATTGTGTGTACTGATATATTTTATAAATAATGATATTTGTTCTGGAATAAAAGGTATGCGTCCTGTTGGTATGATTATGAGTAATTGTTGGAAAAATAAAACTTCATAGGTATTAGTTGTTGAATTAAGTCTCCACTGACAATAGCTAATAAAAATTATATTTATTGAGGTATCAATCATTTGATTTCTATGTTTATTATCAGGAATCTTGACTACGAACTGCTACGTAGTCAAGATTCCTGATAATAAACATATAAATCAAATGATTGTTACCTCAATAAATATAATTTTTGCTTTAAATATTTTTGTATTGAAATAAGACAGCCTGACCGAGAAGAATAACAATAATCAAATAACAATGAATATAGGGTGGTTAAATTTCAAGGGCCGATGTTAAATAAAACACAAATTATTTAGGAAATTATTAACATTTCTTTTTATTATGATATATTGGTATGACTCAATTATGTATAGAACAAAATATCGGCTAAATGCCGCCGCGGCCTCGATGACACTGAGGTTCAATGTCGTTAATGTGCCGAATTATTTTATCCTTTAGCTCTTGAATTGTTGCCGGCTTATCAACGTAGGTACACATTTTCTTTCAAATAACCCCAAATAAAGATCACAAGATTTTGGCGGCCAGTTGAAATTGCCACGACGTGTGATTATTCGGCCATCAAATTTTTCGCGCCAAAGAGCCTGTGTGGCAAGTGATACCGTCCTGTTGAAACTGTGGTGGTTGAAACTTTAACAGACTTTTTATGGCCCGAATTGGAAGATATGGATGTGGATGATATATGTATCATCCACATCCATATCTTCCAATTCGGGCCATAAAAAGTCTGTTATCATCTCACGATAGCGAACCATGCACAGTAACTGCCTGACCAGCCTCATTTTCGAAAAGTACGACCCGATGATGTCGCCAGCCCATACCTAAACCACATCAAACAGTCAGTCTTTGTGGATGCATTGGGTCTTCGACAATTACTCTTGGATTCTCATTCTAAATGCGGCATTTCTGCTTATTGACGAATCCACTGAGGTGAAAATGTGCCTCAAAAATCATAAAGCGAAATATACTATGAGAATTGAGGGCCAATTTTGAACGAAGATATGCAATAATAATAATAGCTTTATTTTTTCTCTCACGCAGAAAATTACAAGATAAATGTCTTATTAACTAAAAAATTTCATTGTGAACACAACAATGTACTGAGGACAGTATTTTTCCAAAATATCTTGTTTTCACAGTTTGGCGTTAGCTTACATTTTGGCATAAAGACTTTTTCCATAGTGTTATTACTTTATCCGGTACACAATTCTTCGAAATATATAGGTACACTAAATCCTAAGGACATTTTCAAAGACTTTTAACAGTGGCCCTCACACCACACGCACGTAACTGTATGCGTTAGTTTTCTTTTAAAGATTAAATAACATTTTATAATTGCAGTACACACGTGGCTTAATTTCAAATCTCTAGGCCTCTTGCAAAATTATAAGTCATAAACGGTATTCCCGCCAAAATTGTGTAAACAATGGCTCGGAAGTGGCTAAGCGCGACATTTCCGTTCGTGCGCTATACTATTATTTTAATTAATAATAGTTATTTTAATTAGCCCGTGATCATTTTAAGTATTACTGAGGTTTAAAATGAAAAATAATACTTGAAACAACTACCACACTGCCACTACCATCTGATCCCAATGAGCCTAGTACTAAGGCAACCATACAACTGGGGCTCTACCGGCTAAGTCACCGAACATCGTTTTCGTGAATGAGGTTGAAATAAATAAAGGTTAAAAATGACTTAATCAATCGTTAAATCGGTTTCAACGTTGACAATCGATTCCGGACCATTTATGACGTCACATGTGGTAATGGAAGCCAATTTAACGATTCATTACTTCGATCAATAATAGTACTATTATTGATCACAGATTGATTAAGTCATTTTTAACCTTTATTTATTTGAACGCCATTCACGAAAACGATGTTCGGCGACTTAGCCGGTAGAACCCCTGATAATCGACCTACTTACCAATATTATAAATGCAAGTTTGTGAATACGGATGTTTGTTACTCTTTTACGTAAAACTACCGAACGTATTTTAATGAAACTTTGTAGTAAGCTACATCCAAATAAAACCTGGGCTATTTTTAAGTTTATCGCAGCTAGAACATATATAATTTCTAAATACATACTCATTATCATTGACCTATATGTATTCTACTAGACGCGCAATCCCATATTGAGAATTTGCTCAGAGCTGCAGCTCAGGAGCTGCAACTCGGTTAGTGGG
The DNA here is from genome assembly GCA_951640165.1 of Pseudoips prasinana. Classification (NCBI taxonomy): domain Eukaryota; kingdom Metazoa; phylum Arthropoda; class Insecta; order Lepidoptera; family Nolidae; genus Pseudoips; species Pseudoips prasinana. The sequence goes on along the minus strand of OX621236.1, from coordinate 27,262,328 downwards.
CCGCGGGCCAGTGAGTGAGGTGGTAGTTTGCCTATGACTCTCGACAAAGCTAAATCAACATAAATTGTTGAACAAACGAGCTTGATTACATTTATTAGAGTTTGACTAGAGTATACTACTTTTTTACGTGAATTTAAGTTTATTTATCCTAAGTTAACAATTTATTTCATAATTATTTCCGATTTATGAATAAAATGATGCTTATAGCAAAATGTCCGCCCTTGCTCGCCGTATCCTATACCCATCTTGCTTCCTCTTTTCTTTCGTTGCATTTGAGTGTAGTACTACTAATTCAGTGCCTTAGAGTATTAGAAAATATAAAACAGACGTGACAAATGTTTTGTCGATTGATTTTACCTATTTCCGTGTATATACCATATGTATATAATTTATTTCTGTTTTTTTAAGTTTTTGTTGTTGGTCAAAAATATATTTTTTTATTTGATATCTGATCTTCCACAAAACGTCAGAAGTCTGCATAACTAATTTTATTTCATGGAAAAATAACCTTCTTTATATCTACTGGCTAATTATATCATTGATAATCATGTTTTTTTTTATTGACATCACTCTAATATGTTATTATTGTCATAATATATAGGTATCGTCATTCTTCCGGCTGCTAATTTGAAATCAACAGCGTGTATATATTAGGAATACATATAAGTCAATGCTCATTATAGACAGAACGAATAATTGCCCTAAAAATCATATTTTTAATGATTTTTGAGCATCTGGTGTTTCCTTTGCGGTATGATAAAAGGTTTGTAGGTATTATAGCAGTTTATTACGTAGGATTGATTATACCAGTATCTATAATGCCTAGTAATGATGACTTATTGAATGTATGGCAATCGGCAATCAGCCATTCATCTTTACGGTGTTCATTTGTATTGAGTGATATATTCTATACTTGTAACGACGGCTTTCATGCTTATACGCCGAACCCGAGTCGGAGACGTGAATAAGCCGTCATTTGAGCAGACAGCCTCAATTCACGAACAGTAGAACGGATACGTTCTTTATTATTACTTAACAATGTAAAATGAAACTACAAAATCCAGTTGGAATAATAATATATCACATTCCTTGATCATACTGTACAACTAGACTACAGACAAGCACTTATATATTATTACATTAATAATATGTATAGATATTTAAATAAGTAGTAGTTGGCCACTACGTGGTGGAGTCCCACTCGATGAGGTAGGCGGGCGCGGCGCCGGGCGCCCGCCGCCGCGCCAGCACGCGGCACGTCTGGCCGGCGCGGAAATACGACTGCACGCGCGACTTCAGCGCCGACAGCTGCTCCGCGTCCACCTCCGCCGCCGCACTGCTGCCCTTGTGCGGACTGAGCTGGAGACTCTTCACGCTGTTGTTGTTATTACTACTATTCGTACTAGTGTTCCGTCGCACATTCTCGTAATAATTCTTCTCTTGCCTCTGTCTCAGTCTTCTACCGTGAAATTTCACGTTGTTGATGTGTCCACCCTGAGCGCTTATTTCGCCGTTTTCGTTTGAGATTTGGACAGATTTGTTGTCGTCGGGCAGTGGACACGATTTATTAAGCTGGAAACAAATGTACACAATTCTTAATAATTGATTAGATATATCGTCTTAAACAAATACTTCTCATTTGACTTTTGTAAATCCTATAGAATATTTCAGATTTTTATTATACAATGTCCTAAAACCCGCTTGGAAATGAGCCCTTAGTATAGTTGCTTTGAAAATAAGTCGGAAACTCCATCCTGAATTCGAATAGCATTTCGGCAAAACGATGAATTGACAAATAGTGCTATTGATTTTTTTTAAATAGAAGCAATAGTGGAGGCACAAAATCGCTGAACCATGATGAAGTAAATATAGTGTGCGCCAGGAAAGAACTTTATAAATTCTAGTGAAAAGAAGAAACGTATCATACTTAAGTATTTTAAAATCAAAATTCTTTTTGGTACTTGTCAGTTTTAAATTATACATTCTTTAATAGATGATAATAAAATATATACCTGTGACTGTAGATATTTTCTCGGCCGTCTGTATTTCCTTCTCTTAACCTCGCCATTCGGCCCAATGACAATATCTTTTTCACAAAGTTTTCTTTTCATTGGTCGCACTAAAGGCCCCATCAGTGGGTTCAAATTTACAGGTAATGAGAATCTCGACTGGAAATTATTTTGCTTCCCATTTTGTTTGTTGTATATGTTTGATGTTGATGAAAATGGTTTTTTGGATGGATATGTGTTTTGCATCAAAAATGGATTATTTTTACCCTGAAAATCTTTTAACGGTGGGATGATAGCATCTAAAGTCCCCCTACTCGACGTCTCGTCTCCCGACGACTCCATGTCATGGGTGAAGCTGCTCGTGTATGGAGGAAAGCTATCCATATGCTGCAGGGACATAATCTTGGAATGTTCAATAATGTTCTTAGTAGACAACTTAGATACTTCTAAGTTCATCGTGGCTATTCGCGTAGTGTGAGTGTTGATGTTGACGGTAGTCGCGTCACTCTTGCTCACATTCGTATCGACTATATTCTCTTTGGATATTATTTCTAATTTTACAGAACACGGAAGTAAGGAAGTATTGAGCGATGGCACAGTAGGTTCAATTTTCACAGATTTTGCTTCGTTGGTATTTGCTTCATTCAGTTCTGTCATACTTTCTAAATGGATTTCAAGATTGGCTTTGGTATCGGATTGTCTAGCAATAGAGGAGCAAATAGAAGGTGACGGCGACTGTTCGTCGTTCTCTGTGGGTTTAATAGACTCGTAGGAACTAGTAGAATCATTTTCTGAATTTGAGTTATTGAGATTTTCGTGGAACCGTTTGCCCATCATCAGATTCAACCAATGTCCATCTACCGGCACTATCATACTTTGATTATGATTTTTATAGGAACTTTTGTCTGAATTACTGCTAGAGGGTTGTGAACTGGAACAAAATAATGATCGTAAACATTAATTAAGAAAGAAATTATCACTATTATAAGAACAGATTTTCTAGCCTATCAGCGGGCGCGTGGAGTGCTTCAATGATAGGTATAAGTATTAAAGAACTTCATCCAGCTTGACCATACAAAGATATGACTTTACGTATTTTAAATCAGCGTTAACACCACGCGTCTACTGCTCTAGAAACTGATTCTGATGGCTACCTCAAGGTCACAAAAATTATATTGGACTTTTACATTTTTTTTTAATGAAGAAACAATCCCTGTATCGCGGTTTACTTAACAAACATATAATTGACGGATATATCCATACCATTAAATACATCCATAATAACTATTCTTCTCAGAATAACTATTTATGGGTCAAACAAATAGCTGTCCTGCACGGGAATCGAACAAAAACTAAAACTGTCTTAACCGCTGCGCCACACATGCAGTCAAAAATAAGGCTTCCTTTCTATACAAATGTTGGTATTTCTGAATGGCTGAGCGAAGTACTGATGTCGTTATTTATGACATTACTCTTGATAATGGTCGATTTAAACAAAATTTTAAATGATGTTTAAACCCTTTTATTCAAAATACAAAATTAATATGTAGTGTTCATTCCGCTAATTGTCAGTTGAATCAAGCCGGGATGCAATTTGCACCGCCCACCCGCCCGCAATAAATATGCACATGCAACGACACTATAACAATTGCAAATTACATGTGCGTGCCCGTACGATACGCAACACGTATCTCCACAGATTCTCAAGGGCTGCTAACTCGTCGAGTGCTCGAATGAGACTAAACCCTTGTACCCTTATAGTCAATTGATTTTAGACTGATAAATTAATCATTCATTTTACAAAATACACAATTTAGGACAATAGTATTGGGTATTCATTGTTTCTAGCTAGCAATCCAGCAAAGTTTCGAAGCACTTATTCAGACTTATTGAGTGTTCTTCATACAATAAACGGGTTCGGTCCCGTAATCTTGGGAAGGCCATTCTTATGATGGATAATTACAGTATATTGTACCTGTCATCTACGGGAAGAGATTGTGGTGAAGGCGCCCGCGGCAGGAACCTCAGTCTCGGCGCGTACTCTCGTACCAGGCTGTCCGTCAACGGCTCTCCTTTCTTAACCTGCCACGAAAATAACTACTGTTTTAAAAACGTAAGTAGAACAGATATTATTTTTTCTTATAAATCCTAAGTTTGTAATGCGATTGAAACCGAATCGATATAAGAGCACTTCGAGAGCCTTCAATACCAAATTAAAAAAAAAAAAAAAATTTAATCGGTTTACAAATAATGCAGAAATCGCGTATCGCTAGCTGATGTTAGAAAAGAAAAGTAGTATATCATTTATCTGTTTTCCATAGTACAAGCTCTGCTTAGTTTGGGATCCGATGGCCGTGTGTTAATAATGTTCCAGGATATAATTACTATGTATCATCATCATCATATCAACCGAAAGACGTTCACCGCAGGACAAATGCCTCCCCCAAGGATCTCCACAATGGCTGGTGTTGCCCGCATCCAGCGGCTTCCCTTCTTCAGCTTGTTATGTACATATACCGAGTTTTATTTTGACAGCCCATAACTATAGCGTCATATTATATTAATTCAGAAATTTCTAGAATATGTATAATCTCGAAGATATCACTCATAATGAATAGGTCAAAAATTGACAACTTTATGAGAAATCTTTTACTTTTGAGACCTTCCAGAAATCATGATGTATATTTAATCCCACCCAGCCAAGTTTAATACAAAAATTATGCTTGGCTGTGGGCTTCGCCGCAAAAAGAATAGAGATCTAAACGAGTGCCAAGTTCTATGGATTCATTACATCAGTCATTTCATAAAGTTACTCAACATATATAGCATTCTGATAAAAACTGGCCAAGGCAAATCTAACCTACTTTAAGATCTCACATTTTTTTTAAATAACAGCAAGTTTTATAGGTGGATACCTATAAAAATTTATGTTATTTAAAAAAAAATTAGCAAATAAGCAAAAAAAAAAAAATAAAGCAAGGAAATAGAGTTTAATACTTGTTCATTCTGGGGCAATTCGACGAACAAAGAAATTATTTTTAAAGCTCAGAAGAGATGCCTTAGAGGAATGTTTCAACTTAAAATGACAGATAGCTGTATATCTTATTTCAAAAAGCATAAGATTTTAACCATGCCGTCTCTGTACATTTTTGAAATTCTGATGTTTGTTAAGACAAACCCAAACCTATTTCTACGTCAGGCAGATATAGTTCCACGAAACAGGCGGGACAACAGCAAGCTATGTTTGAAACCGGCTAGGACTGCACTTATGCGTAAAAGTGTTCTATGCATGGCACCAATCATCCATAACAAACTTCCAAAAGCCTGGAAAGAACTACCTGATAATGCTTTTAAGAGTAAGATAAAATCGCTTTTAGTAGACAAAGCTTATTATAATGTCTCCGAATATCTAGCTGATAAGTTTTAGGACATATTGTTATTAATAGTTCAATCATAATATTAGGGTTCAAATCTTTTTACGACATGATTTTTAATTCACTTTTGACATAAAATGGTAATTAGTTATTATTTATTCTTATTGTATACAGATTGTTATTTTCATTTTCTTTCAATTGACATAATTATTGTACATTCAAATATTTGCACGCCATTGTATGGCAAACATGTCTGAACCAAATATGTTAATACATTACATCTTACATGCAATTTCATTGTTATATGTATACACATGTTTATGCAAATAAATTACTTACTTACTTCATTTATTTTGTTCCTATAAATACATATTTGGATTTTGCATAGAATATTATATAGCGTATTGCAATTTGTTTGGGGAAACCACTTATTTTTTACTATATTTTTGTTATGTAGCAAATATAATAATAAATAAATTTAGATGGTTTCAAATATCTGCTTGTAACGGTTCCAACGCTAAAATTATATGAGGTCCCCCAAATGTTTTTACTTTTTTATTTTTAGATTTTTTCCTACGCACTATTACCGAGCTGGATTCAAAATTTCATCCTTCTAGGTCACCTGGAAGTAGGTTAGCTTTAATTACTATATGTCAGTCAGTGCTAAAATTGACGACTTTTTGAACTTCATATCTTTATAACCTTTTGAGCAAGCTTCATGAAATTTGGGCTTCTAGATGTCCTTATGGATATAATTAAACACGCGTAGTTTTATGTGTTTACGTTAAAGAGGTTTTGAGTTATAGAAGGGTCAAAAGTGGCACCAAGTGGTTCGTGTAATATTACACTCCGCGCTGGCTAGCCAGTTCCTTTGCTTGAACTTGGCGAGACACGCTGCCGCGTGTCTAGATTATATTACTACAAACATGTGCTGACTATTTACAAGCGCTTTTTTAAAGTCCACGTGAATAGAAACCTTATTTATTTTAAAAGTATGAGGTGGGATAACGCCCCGCTGCTTGTTATCATACACTATACTTTTACACTTGTGCTCAATAACAAGACAGAAGGGCACATGCAGCGTACCTGCTCCAGCGCCGAGAGCTGCAGCGGCGGCGGCGGCGGGCGGCGCAGGCGCAGGCCCCAGATGGTGGCGCGCTTCTTCATCTCGCGCCCGCACTTGAAACGCTTGCGGGCCGACGTAAGCGCCGTCAGGATCTTTTCCCGCCGCTCGTTCACCGGAGTCCGCCACATCTAAGCAACAACAATCAATTTTAAGAGCTCACAGCGCTCACTAGTAGAATAAGTTATCCACACGTTTGCAGATACGGTATTATGAGTATGGTAATCCAGTAGGAATACTTGATTACAGCCCCCTTTGTCTGTGAGGGCAAAGGATAGAAAGAGCATGTGTTTGTGGTCACTTATACGGTATAATATTTTATAATTATAAAGACATTCATAAGATATCCCTGCTGCTCTGTATTTTTTTCTGTAGTTCGAATGCCTCACACACTACCTTTCTAATCTGAATTCATAATGCTACTAAATAAATTTGCGTAACAGATGTTGTACTATACACACGGCTACATATCAAGCTAGACATTTCCAATAAAAGCTGACCTCTCATTGTATGGAAATCCTATACAACGCGAGATCAACTTATACTGGAAATGTATAGCTAGATATTAGGTCTTTACCTATGAAATTGCCGTTCTGCAGTACTGGCCATTTCAAATCAAAATAATTTTTGTTTGGCTAAGAATTCTAATTTCAAATTAATTTTATTTTAAAAACATGGATTCTTTTTTCCAAAAGTAGTCATTTCTTTATTGATTAGTGTTACATTTTCATCGCATTTCAATCTTTTTCGTCATCATGGATACGTTAAAAATTCGAGTAATTATGGAATATGAGTACCGTCGTGGCAGCAACGCGGCACAAGCGGCACGCAACATCAACGACGTTTACGGAGCTAACACTACAAACCAACGCACCACCTGTTATTGGTTTGCTCGCTTCCGTTCTGGAAATTTCGACCTGAAAAATGAACCTCGCGGTCGTCCGAAGACTTTGGTCGACAATGACGAATTAAAGGCGGTTGTGGAAGCTGATGATACACAATCTACGGCTGAATTAGCAGCAGCTTTCGAAGTTAGCGTCAAAACAATATTGGTCCATTTGCGTCAAATTGGCAAGGTAAAAAAGCTTGACAAATGGGTGCCCCACGAACTCAATGATCGCCAGCGCGAAGTACGCGTCGAGACGTGCCTTGCACTGCTCAACAGACACACAAATGAAGGAATTTTGAACCGCATTGTTACCTGCGATGAAAAATGGATTCTGTTTGATAACCGCAAGCGCTCAGCAAGTTGGTTGGATCCTGGTTCAGCACCTAAACAATGCCCTAAACGAAAACTTACCCCTAGAAAAGTGATGGTCACTGTTTGGTGGTCTAGCGCCGGTGTGATTCATCACAGCTTCTTACCAAACGGGGTGAGCATTACTGCAGATGTGTACTGTGAAGAACTGAGCACAATGATGGAGAAGCTGGCGCATCTCCAACCAGCATTGGTCAATCGCTCGTCTCCGCTGCTCCTGCACGACAACGCGCGACCTCATACTGCACAGCAGACGGTCTCCAAGTTGCAAGAACTGGGGTTGGAAGCTCTCCGTCATCCGCCCTACTCACCAGACCTTGCGCCTACAGACTACTACTTTTTCCAGAATTTGGATAACTTCTTGGCGGGAAAAAAATTCAATACCCGAGAGGCAGTACAAAATGCCTTTGAAGAATTTGTTGCCTCCCGTCCAGCTGATTTCTTTAAGAAGGGCATCAATAAACTGCCACTGCGATGGCAAAGATGCATTGATTGCATGGGTGATTACTTCGATTAATACAAATAAAAAAATTCATGAAAAAAATTCGTTTAAATTTTTTCATACAAAACGGCAATTTCATAGGTAAAGACCTATTATGTAGCCACGTGTACGATGCCCCAACACTTAAGTACTTCCGATTCCTTCCTCATAAGATATCAGATATATGGTCGGTGGCATGTCTTAAGCATATCTCCGGCCAATAACTATTCCCACACATTACATAATCGAAATGGAAAAATTAATGATATAAATAAAAAGAAAATGTTTCACTGATTAAATCATTTATGATTAATCAACGGCGTTTTACGACAGCCAAGTAAATAGAATGATATTATCCTCCACTCTTCAGGCAATTAAAAGGGTGAGTGAGAAAAGGTTGTAAACATAAAATTAAAATGGAGTCATCAACAATTTTACAGTGGTAAATAAATCAAATGAAAATGGCCTATGGATTGGAGAAAAAATATTATTCTATTTATGAGCTATTGACATACAAAACTAAAGGGTCATCATCGTCATATCAGCCGAAAGACGTTCACTGCTGGACAAAGGCCTCCCCAATGATCTCCACGATTGCCGGTCTTGCGCTATGCGCATCCAGCTATTTCCAAAACTAAAGGGTAATTCAATATTAATGATGTAAAATATTTATTATTATTATTGTAATATTAATCTGTATATTTGTCATAATCTGTATTGTAATTAATTTAATTTAAATTAGATAGTTTCAGCTTCTCTTACGCCCTCATAAGTGTGAAGTATGAAACAGTTGGGAAATATACCTACCATTAGTTTGCTTACAATTTTAAACCACATACCTTTTCAGGTAATTGTAGCGCGTGCCAATTGTCCATGATGTACGGCATTACCACACTGTCCAGATCAAAGTAATTGGGCGCGTTGTAAGCGGTGAGATTGTACAGAGCGAGGTGCGCGAGGTCCAGCCAGCACAGCTCCAGGCGCCTGAGATACTCCGACCCTCCGTTACAGTTCGCGCATGCAAATATGTACAACCTAAAATATGAAAATCTAATTAAACAAATGAGCCGTCACGGGACGACTGGCAGATGTGAAACATCAACATTATTTTGTAAAAGTAAAATGCAGAAGTCGAAGTCAAAGTATAAGTCGCAGTCGAAGTCGAAGTATACGTCACAGTCGAAGTCGATGTCGAAGTATAAGTCGCAGTCGAAGTCAAAGTCGAAGTCATGTCGAAGTCGGAGACGAAGTCGAAGTATAAGTCGCAGTCGAAGTATAAGTCGCAGTCGAAGTCGAAGTATAAGTCGCAGTTGAAGTCAAGTCGAAGTCCAAGTAGAAGTCGAAGTCGAAGTCCAAGTCGAAAAGACATATTGTGATAGGGACTAAAAAAAAAAACCACGGCATGCGTCGCCACGCCAGAAATCTGTTTTACGTGCGGCTATAGATGTTTCACATCAAAAAATACAATAAATACAAAAACTATTTGTTTTTTTATATCAGAGGGCGACGGTAAGTGATCACCACCGCCCGTGGACACTCACAACACCAGAAGAGTCGCCAGTGCGTGGCCGGGCTTTAACAGTCAGCTAACAAGTGTTGCAGGCCTTTCCCCCCACCCCAATGAGCTCTGGCGCCTTTACACGCAGAAACACAACATTAAAATTATTAATGTTGATGTGAAACATCTATAGCCGCACGTAAAAAAGATTTCTGGGGGAGCGACGCGTCGCCACGTTTTTTTTTTTTGTTTGATGTGAAACAAAACAATCGACTGTGCGATTATTAATCGTAATATTTTATTTTATCATTATGAAATATTTAGTTCATATCAAAATAAGTTCTTTTCTGCATATTAATTTTAAAAAGTAATGTCGATGTTTCACATCTGCTCGGCTCAAATTTTTTATTATTAATGAATGTCTTCTGTAAGGTGGAGGTACTTCCCCAGTCGGGCTGCTCTTTGAGCGAAGTAACGCTATGCCTATATTTATGCTGTAGCAGAAGTAGAGGTCCACAGTAACTGATAAATTCTGTGTATTGTGTTTTGGTAAAGAGAATTTATCATAGCTCAGTAAATATTTTTTTTAAACATAGAGTAGAGTTCTTGTGACATTAAACAGAAAACATTTCCCATAGATCTAAAAAAGATTTGTTGAATTGGTTCACAACAACGGAATATTCGCGGATCATACCTACATAGCAAATTAACAATCATATTATTGTCGTAATTAAAGCCCAAAACTCGGCTTTCTAACTCGCATCTGTAGATTAACGTAAAAATGATATATAAAACTTTTAAAGAATGTGCTTCGGTCATCTTATGAGATTAATATTCCAAGATATTCAGAGCAAGTCTCGGTTGTACAATAACCACAGAAGATCGGTTGCTTCACCCATTGTCTGTGGTTAATTGCTTTTATTTTGGCAAGTACTAAAAATAAATATTTTGGGAATATTCAAACAATCATTTTATTCTTAATAAAATATTAAAATACGCGAGCGTTCTGGACTCCCTGTGTCGTGAGGTACTGATATGTTTATATTAGGTAATTATATATTTAATTATAATTGACGGATGCAAAGCATACGCAGACTCAGAACAACTAATTATGGGTTACATAAATTTTTCTTGCTCGATATCGAACCCGAAACACGGGGGCGCCGAGATATGAAAACCTTAAACACGGCGCCACATGTGCAGTCATTATTATATTACAAATTTGTTTGTCCTGTGCAGTTCTAACCGTGGAGATTGGCTGTCGGATAAAGAAACTGCCGGGGAGTACCACCCCACAGTCGGGCGCTATCAGAATATCAGCGCTGTCGCAATATTGCGACGGCCAATGCTGAGATAGGTAGATGCCTTTTCACCTAGAACGGCCTACGGAATATTAAGTATAAAATTTTCATTGTTTGTTTTTCTGTTATTGTATAATTTCGTTGTTATGTCCGTCCTGGTAATGAATAAATGATATTTTTTTTCTTTCTTTCACCATTATTCTCAGTGGTCTGACTGTAATAAAAGTGGCTATGTAAATAATTCTACTCACTTATCACCAGCATATAACGGATATTGTAAACTTGATACACATCTTTGGTGAAACCATCTCGAACATCGACAACATAGCAACATCTGCAAGTAAAAATAAATCAGTATTACTTTTTCTTATATATGATAGCAAGGCGAACTAGCTACCCTATAGTAAGTGATCACCGCCGCCCATGCAACTCACAACACCATAGGAGCCCGCAAGTGCGTTGCCGGCCTCTAACAAAGGAATAGGCTCGCCTCTTGAAGGTGGAAGGTTACCATGTCATACCGGATCGGAAAGCATCCGCAGTTAATTCTGAAGAGGTCAGGAAAAAGGGGATGAGTTATTACTAATTTAACGGTTTGGCTAAAAAACTTAATTGGTGCAAGCGCGGTTTCGAGAATTGCAGTATAAATAAATGCAGTATACGAACTGTTATATACCTCCATGGTATTTAATACATCTATGGGCGGAGTTTAGGTTGTCAAGGGACACGTATGTCATTCCTTAATTGTTTTCCAATTCTAATAAGGTATTTTTATAAAGATATATCTAACACAAATCTTTTTATGTTTATTTAGATTTCTGTATTTATATAATATACATAGTTTCTGGATTTTTGTCATTTTTTGTCAAATAATTGACTGAACCTGTTTATGATATTATACTATCGTCTCATTATGTCGTTACTTAAATTTGACAAGAGCGTATTTAGAAAAAAAAATCCTAAATGTTATTTAATTTATAAAATCACACTTTGAAAAAAAATTGACTCATTATCGCCTTTCACCTAATCTTAACGGAATTGATTTCATAGTGGTAGCGGTAAAAACTTTCTTGTGAATCGCTCGTTGGTAGACAACCATTCATCCAGTTCATATGGATGAAATTTCCACCTCTAGCGAGAGGGAGTGCGGCAGAACGTGACTGCAGGTCTTAACCACGACATAAAGGGAAGGGTTTTGTAAGTTTGTAACATATATCTATAAGTCACCAACGCATGGCCTTGCACCTGCTAAACATTGACAACATATCAACATCCGCAAGTACAAATAATTCAGTATTACTGCTGAACGTTCAATATACGAACAGCAAAACCTACATTTTAGCCAAGTAGACAAAAGAAGGGGTGGGGTGTAAAGTTGTGGCATAGCTCTCAGGCAGTTGAACCGGTTACAATGCAGTTTCATTTTGAGAGCTGGTTGTAAGATAATAGTTATTCAATAGTAGCTTATGAAGACTACACTCTGTAATGATTCTATGTTAGGAACTGTAATTTTACACAACAAAAGTAAATTTAGTAGAAGTGTAAAGTTTAAACAACTGAAAATTTTACATTTTAGGTTCACAAAAAATTGTCTCGAATTAAAAAGTTAGATTAAGATCAAGTATGTCTGTATGATAATGTAGTACACAAAGGATTTTTATATAACTGCTACAGAAATAACATCGCACTAATTTTTCAACGAGAACTATTGAACTTTATACATGATTCTTAAAATGTTAGGTAAGTATAAGTTTTGTTTCGAGGATAATTCATTTAATACTCAAAAATTAAGCTTCGATGTCTATGGTTCAAAGTGCGTCTTTGTCGCACTTGAGACCATAGAAGGACTCCATTTTTGATGGTTCAAAAATTCTCTTTGATATTCCGGATACAGTAGCTATCTAAGCTGATTGTCCAAGCAATAGAAGCTTCCTGTTGGTTGGTAAACTTCATATCACTAACTCATAACAGATCTAAATAACCTGTTCTTTTAAAAGCCAGTGAGAAAATATGTTTAATCATTCTTCTATGCTAGCACCATCTCTCTTACACTGTTTTTATATGTTCTTGGAGCACACACCCAGGACATAAAAATGACGAGTTTAATGGTAGCAATTATTCAGAATGGAGATTAATCATTCTTATTCTCTCGAAAGAAAACTTACTTTCACTTAAGCTAACAAGGAGGCTGACAATATCTTCAAACAAGCTCAGCTTGTATAACGTTCAGTAGTAACAGGGCAGCCAAAGCAATGGTTATATATTATTTGTTTACCACAATGCCCACAAAACAAATAATCCCTGTATTCCGTGGCGCTTTACAAATTTATTGGTAGCAAAGGAGGAAGGATAGATTTGCATCTTTCTGCTGAGCTTGCATTTGTTTTCGCTATTGGGGTTAATATTTGTGGCCTTTGCTAAATAAATTTATGCCATTCTATCTTTCATTTTTGCTTTTTTTAAAAAGAAACGCCCAATGTAATGAATCTAATCCCTGTGTCGCGGGGTACTTTACAAACACATAATAGACGGACACAAATTACATTCAGATTCAGAACAACTATTTATGGGTCACACAAATAGTTGTCCGGCGCGGGAATCGTACCCGGGACACAAATCGGCGAGGCGACTGCCTCAGTCGCTGCGCCACATGTTCAGTACAATGTAACAATTACAATGTTTAATTGGAATTATCTGTTTTATTTGAAAAGGTTAGCTAGGCCTAGGGTCCTCGGCGGCGAGCATCGCGTTGGCCCCTTGGGATAGGTGGGATCACACCCTCATTTAGATTTCAGTCTTTTTACTGCAGCGCCCTGAGCAGTGGCCCGAAACCCATAAGGGTGTCCGCAGGTATTAGTCGCTTAAATTGAGCTTCTGGTTGAGAACCTTCTGCGCTAGCTAACTGCTCGTTGTATTGATTTTTTAAAAGAATAGTACTATTAATTTTATTTTGATTTATTAAAGGATTACAAAAAAAAATATATGTGATAAAACAGACCACACGTATGGACTAATTCACATGTTTATGTACTGCATTGTGAGCTTGACAAGTACATGTATATGTTAACACCAAAGTGCTGAATAAATTTCATTATTTCATGGCATATCTATATTAAGAATTAAAAACATTTGTCATCCAAAACTATGGATTCCGATCACTAAAAATGTTACCTAACCTGACTGCACAGCTAAAAAAGTACAGCAAATGAACCGAATTTTGAAGTTGTCAGCCCCTTGTTTCTTTTTGTATAAACCTATTCGGTGGTATTTAGTGGTATTATTTCTGTAGCAACAATTGATCCTAATATGTAATCATACATACTTGTGCAAGATAATCGCTTTTGTCTCCACAGTAACAATGTACCTCATTTTGATCTTTACCCGCGTCGGAAGCAGCCGAGGACGTTGTAGAAGCAGTCTGAAATAAAGAAAGCACTAAATTATACTGCGTTATTTTAACATACCACATGGGCTTTAACATTTTGTTTTAATATAATACAGATAGGTTAGCTTTAATGTACTGGACATTGATGTGAAACATGTGTTTTCTAGTAAGATAACCAAAATTTAAAATAATGTATCATATTGTTAATTTTGAAATATGAGCTAATATGTATACTATAATATATATTATTGGTATTTGTATATATTAGTATTACCATCATGTCAGTCAAATAACGTCCGTAGTGGAAGTACAGACTCCAGCACATCAAGCTACCCCAATCTGTCAAATTTCCCCAATTGAAAGTGAACCTTATGCTTATGTGATTAAGTTGAATATGTGTAAAAGAAATTTGACAGATTGGGGTAGCTGGATGTGCTGGCGTCTGTACGTAATTTGGCTGAAATGATGATAATAACAATATTTATAATTAGGAATTATAATACAGCTCATATTTCAAATAAACGAATGGACAAAAGCCTCCCCAAAGAATGCGGCATATTTGCGATAATCGCCACGCTTCGCAGACGTGTTGGCGATCGCAGTTTGATGGTCATAGTTAGTTTACAGAAAAACGTTACTGTCCGATCTCAGTAGGTATTCTCCCTTGGTACGATTTCTACGCCCCCCATGGGATGAGATGGGGTGATGATATTCTTCGCCGTCACCACACAGCGATTGTTATTATTAGATTTGTGAAATCGAAAAATCACCATTAACTAGCTTATCTAATTAATCAGAAAGCAAAATCGCCAATTCTACTTCAAACTATTTATCAATCAATGTAGCCCAGTGACCCATTTGCTGGGAAATAGGTCACTGGACTACAGTGATCGACAGTAACACTACTAAAAGTGAGCCCTCGGAATTTCGTACCGAAAATAGTACGTGTTTATTTGCACATAATACCAGATTCAACTTATGAATATAAATTGCGAATCAACAGAAATGTCTATCTTAAGTGTTTAAGGGTATATAAGATTTTCTTTCTTCACTAAATTAGCCGTTGAATTCCTACTATGCTGATATGGGTTACGTTCATTGGTTTCGTATGACATACAGATCGTTAGCGGGAATAGCGTGTTTTATCGATCATCCTGCTGTCCATTGCGCGTGTAATGTCAATGCACGTGAGGTGCTCAGTCTTCTATAGCACGTCAGTTGCCTGATAAAGTCGTGGTACGCGACGCCGAGGCTCCAAGAGCCACTCACATCAGCATTTTTTTTAAACTATAGCGTTTTTTTAGATACAAGATCTTAAGTAAACCGTAATGATCGTCCACCTAATTCACGCGGGTTGAGACGTTCAGATTGGGATATAAAGTGACAAACAGACTTGAAGAAAGTCTTTCACTTAAAATAGGATGTATCCAGTATCGTCTTGGTCTTCTGCGACGTCTCAGCCTTCGGTATAAATTCCATAAAGCAATTGCCTCCTACAAATCCATTTTCAACCAATGTTGATGCACAAGAACCGCGGTCATATGAACTTAGCCTTAGCATTACTACTGCTTTCAAGACCGTGGGCGCAAGCCGTCCAAAAATAAGTATATAAAATAATTAACCCGCGCCAGAGGGTACCGCCTTGGTGGTTCTAACCTCAGCAAAGGACGGTTCCTGACGTGAGAGATGCGTCTGAGAGTTAGTTTTTGCGAAGTTTTATTTTTACGCGGGGCACTCGTAAGGTTGAGGATCGTATCGGCGTTGAATTGGTACGATTAAAAACTAAGGGTCTTAGAGAGCTATGGCGTGACATCAGCTCAGGAGGAATTCAGGTTTCAGGTGTCAAGTTCATAATTTTTGGTACATGGTTCATTTCTAGAGTTTGTTTGTTTAGAAAGTACGCCATTACAATAACAATATTTATTTCCTGTATACCTTTTGATGCATTGGGTACAATATAATCATTATAATGTGAAAATAATCTTGGATTACATGATAAAATATAAGTTTAAATACCATTATTATTAAATAATTAAGATGTACGTACATCACAAGGTGGGGTTAATTCCTGCTGCTGTCTCCTTTGTTGTCCGCCCTTAAATCTAAATATGTCTGATCGCTTGAGTGCTCTGTTCTCCGCAGCAGCCACCCTGTACCTCTGGTCCACGCACCTTTTACAGTGCCAAGATGCACCTGAAATAAAAAAAAATATACAGGGTGTTTACATCATAACGAACAAGTTTTACCCTGTAACCCTTTATAGGTATTATCTATTACTAACATTTTATTTTAATTTATACATGGAATACTGGCATGCGATGTACGAAAAATAAATGGGTTTTAATTTTGAAAATATCAACATTTAGGCAGGCCTCCTGTTCACGCAAGAGGGTTGGGTGCAGACTGCACGGCGGTGGCGACAGATGGGAGCGGGGAAACCGCGATCAAGATCGAGGCCTAGGATCGACACAAGCGTCCATTTTTTTAATAGTTTAAATGATTGTTACATTGCATTTGTAATATTTTTAATTACATCAATACTAATATTGTAGTAAACATACCGTCGTCCAGTTATTCCAATACCTTATCCACAGTTGAACACTTACTTTCGATATAATAGGAATCATTTCTCGTTTTAAAAATATTATATTATTATTTATGTTCTGTCTAGATAAATCGGTTACGTGACCATAGGGTAAAATTATATTTATTCCCCACTGAACCATCAAATTATAGTTTCTGATTTTTACTAAATAGTTAAGAAACAATCTCATTTTAGAGGAATTCCAAATTCCGTGACTGTCTTACATACATATACTTGGAAAAGAAAACAATACTAAAACAATAAAAACAAGAAAAAAAAAAACATTGAATTCGATTCTTTTTTGGAACCAACCAACCCCTCCAACCGTTTTTATTAAAAACAAATTAGTTAGTATGCTGGCTGTTTATTCTT
Source organism: Pseudoips prasinana (assembly GCA_951640165.1). Taxonomy (NCBI): domain Eukaryota; kingdom Metazoa; phylum Arthropoda; class Insecta; order Lepidoptera; family Nolidae; genus Pseudoips; species Pseudoips prasinana. The sequence continues at coordinate 27,244,943 of OX621236.1, read as the reverse complement.
GGGGCTGTTTTAAATAGATTTTTTGTAGAGTCCTACCATCTACAATAACAAATACAAGAAGGAATCGGTCAGACATATTCGTGGTATAGCGTCAATGAATATATGGGTCTAGTCTTAAAATCCAAAGAGGAAAATGACTAATATATGTATGTATTTTGATAAAACTTCCAGGTTGAAAGGGTTGAAAAAATAAACATAAAAATAGGTTTATCGTGATATAAGGATGACGGCCAAAGTGGTTTAATTTCTGAGCGTCTCCGTGCTTCGGAGGGCACGTTAAGCTGCCGGGCCCGGTTGAAGTCATTAGACTACAGTAGTTAAGCCATGTCAGAGGCCTGCTGGGCGGCTTGAATAACTGACACTAGATAGATAGATAGATCAACTCTTTATTGTACACCAATATTAAAAACATACAGTACAGGAGCATGCAAATTAAAAAGTATACAATGGCGGTCTTATCACTAAAATGTGATCTCTTCCAGACAACCAAAGAATGGACAATAATAGGGATTATTTAAGAGGGCAGTTTTCGGTGTACTTATACTTTGTTAATAGTACCCATTGGTACTCAGTACAAGAGCACTACCCATACGATAAGGAAGTGAGTATGGAGGGATTATAGTTTATGATGTATGGTTACCGTTGATGAAGGCGTCGACGGGCGGCGAGTGGCACTTGGCGTGGTAGCCGCGGCCACACATGTCGCACGCGATGACGGCGGTGGCGGCGGGGCTGGCGGCGGGCTCGCGCCGCTTGCACACCACGCACATGATGCGCCCGTCATCCGGCGGCGGCGCGCTCAGCAACTTGAGAGCGCCCACCGCCGCCCATGCGTGCGTGCCATCCCCGTATTTCACCAAGCAGCGCGCTTCCCCCGTGCCCACCTCGCACGAGTCATTGTCATTGCTCGTGCTCAGCTCTACTATCGTTCCTGGGTTGATGGAAACGCGGAGTGAATCCTCTATTTACAGTTTTACTTATCAGTTTCATACTTATACAACGATTGCTGAGATATGAACAATGGATATGATTTGAAAGCATTTATGAACATTCATCTGTACAATAGGAACAAAAAAAAAACAATAGATAAGCCTGTGCTATTTTAACTTAATTATTGCGATCTTTGGCAAAAAAAAAATGATGTAAAAGCAAAATGTATATATATACCTCTGACCTGGTTGTGATTGGGTGTCAGATTTCTCCTAGATTATTATATTATCTGGGAAAATTAAACTGGCTAAAAAAAGCCTAGGAAGAAATCTGCACCGGTTAGGTCAGATATTAGATTATAAAATGTCAGACACAACATTGACGTCTCCCATATTTTGGGAATCTTGGTAGACGCCATTGTATGCCTTGCCAGTTGAAGAATCAATACTGTACCTAAATAATAACGACCATCTTTGTTGGGTACTAGGACATCATCTCCGCAGTGGAATGGATTAGCATTACTCTTATCCGTGTTGGTAGTAGAGTCTGGCATCGCATCCTGTGTTTCTTCTTCTTTTTTCTCATTCTTTATGCTAGCACATGGTGTGATCGTTTTGTGAAGACTCAGGATGGCGTCGATTAGAGACAATTGCGTTGACACCTCTTTGAAACAAATCAATTTAGTGAATTAATTTCACTTCATAAATAACTTAGTGATAAAACTATGCCAGCTTTGATCCATGTAACAAATTATATATTATACAGTTAAATATGCAAAACATACACAGGAGTAACATGGAATGAATATTTAATATACCAGTTTGACAACTGATTGGAATATAAAATGTGTAAATAAGATATATTGAAAGCATTTTTAAAGAAAGACTTTTACCTTTATTCTTCAAATTAAACTTTAAAATTAAGGTGATGTTATTATGTTTTGTTCCTATAATTTTAATTGCTTTTAATAAATAACATGGAATGACAATAAACAAATACAAAGGCCTGCATAATAAATAGAATGCCTAAGAAAGTTAATGAAGGTGAGGTTTTAAAGAAATATATAGATCATAATCTATATATTTCTTTAAAACCTCCACAGAAGAAATCCGAAGATGAAGCCTTATAATAATTTAAATCAATGGCAAGAAAATAAAACAGCTGGGTCTGTGCCTAACTTAACACTCTGTTAGAGGGTATCTGATGTGATAATCAACTAATCAAGAGTGATTCATAAAAATGAACTGCAAAACAATTGACAAATGCAGGCTGTATTTGTAATTTTTTTGCAGTGCTGTGTTATTGAGTGGTAACTCAAATTACATCCAGACTCAGAACAACTATTTATGGGTCACACAAATAATTGTCCGGCGCGGGACCCGAACCCGCGACACGAAGCGGCGAAGTGACTGTCTTAGCCGCTGCGCCATACGTGCAGTCAAAACATTTAGAGGGAAACCACATTTTACAAATGATTTTAATGACATATGAGAAGTGATATGCCAGACAGTACATAAATATATAGATATTTGGGCTATTAAATATTGATAAAATAAATGTCAATCACAATATAATAACATAGAAAAACACTTAAGTGAAACTCTCAATATTATTTTAAGAGTTATGGACTGCAGTTGGCACACGGAGACAAACAAGTGCATTGTTGCATTTGACAAAACAGTTACAGCTACAAATTCATGCTACAGGAAGATATTTTACTTCCAGCCAATTTTTTCTAGACAATACTTATTATTAAAAGACTCTCAACTTACTCTATTCAAAAATAAAAATAAGTATAATTGGTTATCATATCATTCTCTGTAGTAACTTATACATACATAGCACTCCTTATTTTACTTAGTGGTTAGACTGTTTGACTGTAAGGATCAGTTGCCTTGAGTTCAAGCTCAAAGTATACACCACAGGCTGTTCAAATTCATGTGTCAATAAGTAATTAATTATCATCTCATACATAATGGTGGAAGAAAACATTGTGAGAAAACCTGCATGTCTGAAAGTTCTCCAAAAATGTTGATGGCATGTGAAGTCAGCCACATAAGGCCAGTATCATCATCATTAGGACTATGGCTTATGTCCTCTTCTTGTGAGAGGAGGTCCTTGCCCTGCAGTGGGCTGTAATAGTCTCCATCATCATATACATATATATCTGTTATTCAATATAAATTTATAAAGTAAATGGCATATATGCCCACATTAATGGAACGAAGTTCCTTATCGCGCGTTGTGAAAGGGGACTAGACGGAAAAAATTCTTACGAAAAGTTGTCACGACACTTTTTGCAACTGTGCGGCGTGCGCATGTTTCTCTGTTTGTCTCTCTCTCTCTCTTATAGAAAGTAAGCCAGATATTTTCATTTCTATTTCGCATTGAACAGTGTGGTGTCGCGACGATTATTTTTGTTGGGTGTATACAGGTTTTTTGTACATAATAAATAATAAGAAATAATTTCGTTCCATCCGGGTGTCCCTTGACACCTCTCAAGTTTTTATTACAATTAATGTCTACTGTAGCATGATGTGAAATAAAATATTATCCTCCATCTATTATGTAGAAACAACAAATAAATAGGAGTATACTTACTTGAATTTGTGTCCGATAGGGAAGCAAAGTACAAAACAAAGTTAGTGGTCATATGGTAGAAAGCTTGATAAGAGGATTATTATTATACAGAGTTATCAATAACAACTATAAATAAACAACATTGCTGCTTAACTAATAACAGGCAAGGACATTATAGTAATAATAAAATTGTATGAAACATATACATATATAATATTGTCATTATGATTTTTTTTTATTTATTTATTCATAAAACAATTTACATTGTATCTGAATTGTGATTACAAATAAGTGCATTGTAATTATTTTTAATTGCATTGCAATTAAGTGATTTAACAGTTACATGAAAAAGATCTGTTAAAATTCTCATTAAATAAAATTTTATCTGGTATGGGATATTGATTTTTTGTTGTAAGTGGTGTTTCACTTAGTCCAGCTGAATGCATATCTTATGACAATGTGATATGAGGTAAAGCCTGACACAGTATCATATAATGGATGCATCTTGAGATAATCTCAGTGAATGTCACCTTAGTGTCAATTTTCTAAAAGAAGTCTTTATTTAATTCGTTTAAAGTTGTTTTTATTAAATAATATTCTATTAAGGGTTACCATTAATAAATTATAAAATATCATATCTAAATAGATATCATATCATAAGTAAATATTGTTTTCAGGCAGAAAGTCAGAAACCGTTTAAAATATGTATTTAATTTTGTGGGCTCACCCTGATCTCAAGACTGCTTTAAGCTCTGCCTCTGACATGGCTTCATAAATACTGTCTGTTATGCTCAGGAATGAAAACATTTAAGATCATCAACCTTTATTCTGCTAATGCTCTTAGCATGTTTAGTAAAGCATTACTAGTCCGCAGAACTGGTGAGTATACAAGCTTTGTTTACATAAAAATAATTAAATCTATGATTATGTCAACATGAAACAGTATTCATCAAGATTCCAGAAGCCTGTTCTAAATAGTTTTTCAATTGTGCTATACCTTAGACTTCAGAAGAGATTTGATACAACAATGTTTTTAGTTATTTGACTTCAATTAATACATTAATTTATACATATTCTAATCAAATTGTCATTCTGTTAATATGATTTGTACATTCCTAGTATTTCTTTTCATTAACTGTTAGTTAAACAGTTAATGAAAAGAAATAGTAGAAACAGAATGTCAATATGTTAGAAACCTTATAATTTTGAATTGAATTTATTCATATTGTAGTTTTGTATAAATTATTTATTTAGATTTAACTATTCTGGACAAAATTTCAGACAAATCATATTAACTTATTAAGTTTATTGTTTATAGTTAATTTATTAAGTTAAAGTGCAGTTTGTTAATAATTAATAAATTGAGTATATGTTATATTGCATATATTTGTCATATAGCAAGTGAACTAAATAATATATTAAAGGTTATTTAGATGTTGTATTAAAATAGTACTTTCATTTACTTTATCCTATAAACAATGCTCTGATGACTGCATAATGAAATGTATTTATTTATACCACTGCACTATTTTGAACTAAATTACAATTTTATAACTTGCTGGAAAGTCTTAGAAGTGTTGTTTTCTATTGTATTAACTACATGTTCAATTGTTATACTATTATTTCATTAATTGTATTGTTTAGGCTGTAATTATCTATTATTCCAACTGCTACTAACAAAAATAAACTATTCTCAGTCTCTTACAATTTATAATTGGTTTATAAATTATCTGATGTCTAATAAAGTGAAATTTCTATGACAAGGCAATTACAGGGAGGGTAATAAAATGATTTATGTATTGAAATAGCCACTAGTAATTTTTAAATGATCCAACTCAAGTTGTTAACTTATAGGCTAAATTTACTTTTCAAATTTTGACTGTGTTGAATTATTATATTATTATAATGTTGTAAATATGATGTATGGACAGACCCTTAAATAGGTTAGATTCATTACTTTTCCTCAATTTGGGAGACATTGTGATTGCTGATCTGTATTTTAACCGAAGATTATTAATGGTACTATGAATTGGCTTTGTATGAAAACAATTTAGTTAGTAGTTTATCAACCCACAAAATATTGGTGTCTGCCATTATACTGTCAGCCACATATTATCATATTCAGTTGAAGGAATACATCTAAAATATTAATTCCACAATAAATAATATAATTCAACACCAATTTTAAAATTTGTAAATTAGCTACACACCTTTTCATATTAAAACATGTGAAGAATATGGTAAATTATTACAACATACATCTGTTATGAAAAGATTTATTTGGGTCATTTTATAATAATTTAAGTTTTGAGAAGAATAAACATAACTATTTTCCTTATTGATAGGGAAAAATTACTGTTTGCTGTGCTAATACTAGCCTGCAGACTTCAAGCAGGTCAAATGTTGAATGAAGGGATCAGTTAGCTAGAGGTCTATCCATAATAGAGGCATAATATTATGTTTATACATGTCTCTGAAATGTGTGGGAATTAGTTTACTTATCACTGTCTTTAAGCTTCTTATATAAATATACCAAAATACACTGAATATAACACCAGCCAACACTGGACTGTTATTCAACAAAGTTGACACATGATAATCTTTCCTTCCTTTTGGTAATCAATAGGACACACCAATTTAAGTGACACCAATACTTGTATTTCAATGTTTCTATAGTTTTAATTGGAGCCTCTAATTTCAAAATTAATATATTGTGATGAACATTATTGTATTTTAGTTAAAAATCGAGTTGAGATTTAAATAATCCAGTAGTATTCCAATTTAGTTTGTTTCTACTATATTACATACGTTCTCGTGTAACCAAGTATGTTATTATATGACTATATAATAAACTAAATAAAATATAGACGTTGATTAGACTATGAAAGATTATTTCTAATGGTTTAATAATGCTGATAGAGAAGTCACACGCTAAGAAAGTTACCGACTTAAAGCTATCATCACAATTCATCAAAGCATTTGAAAAATATAAACTATTAACTCCTCGTAACAAATAATAGGTACTTACCAGCGTTGATGTCCATTTCAATTATGATTTTCCTATCCTATATAAAGCATTGGAGACCCATAATTTGGACTCAAATTTCATACTACGAGAGCAAACACGTAAAGCATTGGCGCTTTTGCGGCCATTAAACTAGTCAAACGTTTCACAGTTTTCCCGCGGTAACAAAAAGTAACATAAAAATAAGATATAAACTTGATAAATATTTTTGCTAATTTTTAACTACACCTTCATTTTTGGAAATTAAACACTTTCAATGCTAGATACATATAATAACGATAATAAATTAACAAAATAACCTTTCGAATATCTTCCATTAGTTAATCTTCTATACACGACATTTGTGTCATGGCGATTTGTTACCAGCTCTTAAAAAATATTTTAACGCAACAATGGGATGTATAGCAACATGCAAATGAAATCGGCTGCTTTAGAGACCACTTAAAATCTCGTAGACAATAATTTTGAAGGCTCAATCTGGGAATCGAAGAGTAAAATGTGGGAACCTTTTGCTGGATTAAGTTTAGGGATACCTACTTTAAACCATTTACAAAAGTAAGTAAGTGCTTTAAACTGATACTAAAAGTTCAAAACGGTGGGTATGTTTTTATTCTAGTAACAGAGTTAAGAGTGAACATGGGCAAAGAAACATTGATTTTGAAGGTGATTAGTACTGTTATTAGAATGACGGCCGTTTTATTATTCTTACATCGGAAATATGTTAGACCCTTCGAGCATTTAGCTAAATGCTCGAAGTGTTAGACCACGTCTTAACATCACAGATATCGGCTTAAAAGTCATATTAAAAATAAAAAATTTAACCTTTGTCAATAAAACTTACTATTCGAGTCCACACTCCAGTCCACGTCCTCACAGATTACGTTAAAGACCATCAGTAGGTAACAAAAAAGAAAAATGTTCAAAAAGGGAATCAATCCCTCACAGATTTCGTTTAATTTTGGTGTATCTCAATAAAAACCATAAAGTTACTGTTGCATACCTACATACCTCCATGGTATTTAATACCTCTATGGTGAGAGAGTAAAAGGTTTTCAATTGACACGACTGTCATTCATTAATTGTTTTCCGGATTGTAAATAAATGTTTACATAATGAACAGTCTTTTTATAAAGATATGTCGGCGCATCGTATAAACTTTTTCATTAAGAGTGACATAGACGGGTTACTCTAGCGGAGCGTCGTGTCGATGGTAGCGGGACGGCCATCTTAGAGAGGATGTTTGAACTGGAACCGTCAGCGCACCACTTTTGCGACGAATCGCTATTAATTAAACGAATCAAGAAAGTCTTGGACTAAATTAATATTATTTGTGGAAGAACATATTGTGATTTACGTGAAAGAAATTATATTTTGCTGTAACTTATAAATTTAAAATTTTATATTTTCTGTCAAACCAGATTTTATTGAATTCCCATTTCATACTGCTTATTTACCAAAATGATGAAGACTGAATGTGTTGCTATGCCCTGTTTACGCTTTTATCAGAAGTGGGATTGAACGAAATGCAAAATAAAGAAAACCTTCAAGAATTTACGACCGCTGAAAGATATTTCAGCAACATGGAAGCGTTACTTACCCGAGTTCTAGAGGCACAACAAGCACCACCAATAAGTACGAATCAAACACCACTTTTGAAGTTTGACCCGGGTGAGCCAGATTTGGATATTGAAAGTTGGTGTAAAGTGACTGAAGTAATTGTGTAAAATAAACATACACGTAGAATTAACCAGGATAATGAAAGGTTGTGCAGCTGCATATCTTACTAAACTATATTTAGACTATATCACATGGAGCTTGGTTAAAGAGATTTTAATGGCGAGATTTTTAAAAGCGAAACTTATTCAAGACTAGTTTGATTAAATCTTACGATTCTAAATAAGAGCTGAAGAGACGGCATCTGAATCAGCACTCCGATTATGGATTCTTATAGAACGAATACCTTATTGTACGATGGGTGAGGGAGGAGTTAATAACTTGGTTTCGTTATATCAGTGCTGTATAAGAAAGATGGCATAATATGTCGGGAATTAAACGCACTACAACGAACTGCAACTAAATTGCAAGATACTTCAAGTGCTTCACGTTCTGCGGAGAAAAAGGCAGTTGTCACCGCAAATGGGGCACACCGCGAACAGGACCAACTGCGAATGGGACTAGCTGCGATTAGGACCATTTGCGAACGAAGGACGAAAAGCGAATGGGACGAACTGCGCACAACCCCTGCTATACCTGTGGCCGGGCCGTAGCAACGGCTTGTACAGAAAGGAAGAACGGTGGTGAAGCTACTGTCAAGGAAGTTCATCAGTGTGAAAACCGCCCTTTTAGGGGTATTTTGGGGACATATTCTGGTGAGACAGTTTCTTTTTTTGTTTGATAGCAGATATTCTTGTTCTCTTTTAAAAGATAGCTTCTGTGGCAAACTGCGGGTACTGTGCGTAAAAAACTTGTTTCTTTATGTAGTATACAAGGTGAAGATACATAATGCTCAACTCAAATTCAAAGCAATGTGACAGTTGATGAACTCCCTGTCAATGTTATATTTAATGAGGTTCTTGATAATTTTATTTCTGATCCTATCATATTCGGAAGAGACGTTTTCGATCAAGTGATGTGCGTTAAAATTGGCAATGACAATCTCATGTGTTTCTTTCTTTTTCAAAATAAATCAGTAATTATTGCGATTTAAAGTCAAACAAAGTGGACTTTACTAAGGGCAGACACGAATTTGTTAGGACACGATAGGGTGACATTAATTTCGATACTAAATAAATATTCTGAATATTTCACTGAAGGTATTCCTTCCCGCCGAGTTACAACAATGCAAATGCAATGTCAAATTAATTTGATAGTTCTACACAAAATTGAACAACGTTGTCTATATAGATTAGCGCCATCTGTAAAAGTGATTGTTAGAGAACAGATTCAGGAATTGCTTAGTGCTGGAGTAATTCGCGAAAGTTTGCTAGCCCAATACTATTACTTGAGAAAAATAATAATTCATGTGTGTAGATTTCCGGGAATTGAACTCCAATACACATCTTGAGCACTACCCTCTACCCAATATCAATGATTCTGGGACAATTTCAGAGGATTCTTCCATAAAATAGTACAGTATCTCGAGCTTCATCAGGGCTGGTTCTCCATTGAACAAAAACGCGATAGCGAAATACAGGATCTTATCGCCATACAGCATAATAAATGATTCCCCGAGTCGGTAGCATATGATGTCAGAAATGGTATTATTTACAGAAAAATCGTTCGAAATATTACAGTTTCTTGGCTTTCAGTCGTTCCAACATGTTTAATTTGGACGCTTATTAGCCACACCCAAAATTAATTACAACATTTAGGCAGGGACAAAACCGTAGATAAACTTTATGAGCAGTACTGGTTTCTTGAGATTTCCAAATGTGTGCGGTAGTTTATCGATTCGTGTGTTTTTTGCACAACATCGGAAGATTCTTCTGGAGCTCAACCTATTCAGCTGCACCCGATCAAAAGTCTTCGTGTCATGGCATGCCATACGATATTACCATACCATACCATAAGATTTTACGGGAAAGCTGCGCGGAAATAGTGAACGAAAAGAATACTGTTCGGTGATTATCGATGGTTTTAGCAAATGTGTTCTGATAGAGCATACATCTCCCCTAGATGCTAAGAGTGCGATACACGCGTTACAAAAAGCTGCTTTACTTGTTGGGGCTAAACTAATCATTGTGGATCAAGGTTATTTTGGCATTATTATTGAAACTGGCTCTAGCAGGGCTAATGGACAGGGTAAGAGAGTTGCGGAGTCTTAAAATGTATTAACTATTCTCGAAATTTACCCTAGTAAAACGTGGCAAGAAGAATTAGGAAACATTCAATTCGCGTTGAACAGCACCAAGTCAGTCGTAACCAAATGATGATGATGTCTTCCCGGCCGAATTATGGCCACGGCGGCCATTCTCAATGGAGATTAGCCAATTGCGCACGACATATTATAGTGCACAAGTGTGTGCGTAAACACAGGGGCACATTCTATTCCATCAGAGTATTTGGTTACGGACTGCCTCGTTGGTCTAGCGGTAGCGTGTTCCACCGCAGAAAGTGAAGTCCTGGGTTCATATCCCGGGGCGGGCCAAAAAAAGTGATTTTAGGACTTGTGCACAGTCATTAGGTATGTCTAATCTAAATTTGGAAGCTCATACTCAACAATAACGTCTTAAGTGCAGCGGCTAAGACAGTCGCCTCGCCGCTTCGTGTCTCGGGTTCGAGTCCCGCACCGGATTACTATTTGTGTGACCCATAAATAGTTGTTCTGAGTCTGGATAAGGTGTCCGTCTATTATATGTTTGTAAAGTACCCCGCGACACAGGGATAGGATTCCCAATAGATGCTTCATCCAATATACGGAAAGCGGCTAGTTATGAGGTTAATCGATTGTGTAAAAATAAAATCATTTTCAAAAAGAGATTCTGTTGGAACGAAGTTCCTTATCGCGCGTTGCGAAAGGGGGCTAGACGAAAAAAAATTAAGACGAAAAGTTGTAACAACTTTTTTTGTATAGTAAGCTATTTTAAGCCGTGTGGCGTGCGCATTCTTCTCTGTCTCTCTCTCTCTCTCTTATAGAAAGCAAGCCAGATATTTTTGTAGTTTTTTTGTACATAATAAATAATAAAAAAAATAACTTCGTTCCATCCGGGTGTCCCTTGACATCTCTAAAGTTTTCTTTTTATCAAAAATACCGAACGGAATGAAACTAAATTAGACAGTAAGTTCAGTGGCCCATTTGAAGTAACCTAGATAATGATCGATATGAATTAAAAAGGTTTGATAGTTCTAATCGAATTTATAAGTATGCTCACGAGAATTTGCGCTCAGTACCCGGGGGGCGACACAAAGGCTAGCTCGATATCGCGACATTTTTTTTATTATGATGAGGCCGAGTCGGCGCTTGAAGATATAAACGATGTAACTTTGACTGACAGCTTGACCGTATTCTCTGAGACTATTACAGCTGGTACAGACACTCTCAGTATATATTGCGACGAAATTAAAATTTACGATTAACAAGATAATTTGCAACCATAGGTATTCAGTATGGTAGTCAATATGTTGTATATCATGCATGTGTTTTTAATGCCATAGATTCTAGATAGTATCATTCATGTTTATCGATTGGAATTTCTAGTCCAATAGCAAGTACGGTTTCTATTGTCTACCCTGGTCGAAGGGACAGTGTCGTCCGGGCCAGACCCATTAAGGGTTGGTTGAAGGGATGCACTCGTCCGGTCCAGATGTGTTCTATTGTCTACCCTGGTCGAAGGGACAGTGCCGTCCGGGCCAGACCTATTGCGGGTTGGTTGAAGGGACGCACTCGTCCGGTCCAGATGTGTTGTGTTGGTATCCTGGTCGAAGGACAGTGCCGTCCGGGCCAGACCCATTGTGGGTTGGTTGAAGGGACGCACTCGTCCGGTCCAGATGTGTTGTGTTGGTAGCCTGGTCGAAGGGACAGTGCCGTCCGGGCCAGACCCATCCCCGGTTGGTTGAAGGGACGCACTCGTCCGGTCCAGATGTGTTGAATTAGTATCCTGGGTGAAGGATAGTGATGTCCGGGCTAGATCCGTTGCGGGTTGGTCTTAGTCATCAAAGTCATTATGGAATAATCTGAATGGGACTGTGTGTTTCATGTTGACCCATATAGAATGAAGCCAATTTTAATAGCAGGATGAACGAGCGCATGTGCTGGTGATGGGTTCTTGTCTGTTTCAGAAATACAATAACGCCCGAGGACGGTCGTATGTCAGTCCGGCCGTGTCGGCGCATCGTATAAACTTTTTCATTAAGAGTGACATAGACGGGTTACTCTAGCGGAGCGTCGTGTCGATGGTAGCGGGACGGCCATCTTAGAGAGGCTGTTTGAACTGGAACCGTCAGCGCACCACTTTTGCAACGAATCGCTATTAATTAAACGAATCAAGAAAGTCTTGGACTAAATTAATATTATTTGTGGAAGAACATATTGTGATTTAAGTGAAAGAAATTATATTTTGCTGTAACTTATAAATTTAAAATTTTATATTTTCTGTCAAACCAGATATTATTGAATTCCCATTTCATACTGCTTATTTACCAAAATGATGAAGACTGAATGTGTTGCTATGCCCTGTTTACGCTTTTAGATATAACAAATTGGCGACGATGGAAGAACTTACGCGACTCCACAGAACACGTGCATCGATACGCGGCCAGCTGACGAAGCTGCAACACCAATTATCACAGATGAACGGAAGAATTACGGAGTACGAAGCAAACATAAGACTCGTCACATTGGAGAATTATGAAAATAAATTCGATCAAGTACAAACTCAAATCGAAGCCCAAAATGAAACAGACGTGGAATTGGAAATAGAACAGAGGTAAAGTACTCAAGAAAATATTTTACAAATAAAATTGAAACTCCACGAACTACACCCACCACCGGCAGCTGCTGAATTTCCGCCGACATTGGTCATGGCTCAAGGCTGCGATGGCACGCCCGACGTGAGTTTGACAAACTCAAACACACCAAAAATTTATTTACAACCTTTTCATGAAAAAGAATCCTTCAAAAATTTTGTGAAAAGACTAGAGATGTACCTTGAGTTAAACCATTATAACGACACACGGACCAGAATATACATATTATTATCCTCTCTACCACCGGAATTGCATCAAAAGGCGTACGATCTCTGCTCACCCAGCGACCCCCGTGAACAAGAGTTCGACGCACTGGTCAAACTTTTAGAAGAATATATAGACCCAAAACCGAGCATATGGGCTTGCCAGCATAGGTTCATATCAAGAATGCAGGGTGTTGACGAATCAATAATGACATACACATCAGAATTGAAACGATTAGCACAAGACTGCGAATTTACATGTAACGGTTGTAAAAAATCGATAAGTTACAACTTTTTTACATTACAATTCATTCGGGGATTGCATGACACCGACATAAAAACAAAACTGTTAGAAAACAGAAGCACAGTGGACTTTACAGACCTAGTACGCACAGCAACGGCGATGGAAATAACAAAGGCAGATGGAAAGTTCTTAGTTCAACCACACTCTACAAAAAACAACTTTCAAGTTAATATACGACAAAAGAACGCAATTAAAAACAATAATAGAGCCTTAACGATTCGAGACTTACGAGGCAAATGTATGCGCTGCGGAAGCGCAGATCATCGCGCAAACGTCTGTAAACATATTAACGACATGTGTAGCAAATGCCAGCGCATGGGACACATTGCACGAGTCTGCTTACAATCAGCTAAGACTAACAATCAAATTGAACAAGATAATTTACCTTTACAATAAGAGCCACATTTTCCGGACATTATCGACGATGATACCCCCTGGAATACAAATATTATCAGAACCAACAAGAATGATAAGTATATGGTAAATACATACATAGAGGGAAAAAAATCGGAAGTGGAAATCGACACGGGAGCAGCCCTATCGTCAATGTCAGTAAAAGATTTCAGGAATCTTAACACAGGACGTAAAATATTGAAAACTGATGTCAACGATGCGGACATACACTGGAGAAATTATCAAACCTCTAGGTGTTGTTTACGTCAATTGCAAATACAAAAATCAATCGTTCAATGGAAAACTATACATAATTAAACAAGATGTGGATCCAATATTTGGTCGAGCATGGATACGTTCAGATGTGGATCCAATATTCGGTCGAGCATGGATACGTTCAATAAAACTGAATCTGGCTGATATCAATACTATTAAGGAAAACACACATTCACAGCTGGACAACCTGATAGAGGAATACGCTTGTGTGTTTGATGGTACGCTAGGCTGCATCCCTAACTATTTAGGACACATAGCCTTAAAAGAGAACACAACACCAATGTTTGTTAAGCCAAGACGGATACCCTACGCTCTGAAGGAAAAAGTAGACGAAGAAATAGATCGGTTATGTCAACAAGGTTTCATTACAAAAACAGATAATTCCGAGTGGGGAACACCGGTGGTGCCGATAGTAAAGCCGAACGGGAGCATCCGGCTATGCGCCGATTACAAGGTCACTCTGAACAAAGTTTGTATTGACGAACAATACCCGATTCCTATAATTGAAGACATCCTGGTGGAAATGAACGGAGGGAAAGTATTCTGTACTTTAGACATTAGCCAAGCTTACCTACATATGCTAATGGACGAACAGAGTGCCATAATGCAGACACTGAGCACGCATAAGGGGACTTATAGAGTTAACCGTCTCATGTTCGGCATCAAGGTGGCACCTAACTTGTGGCAGAAATTCATGGACAGAATACTACAGGGCATCACTGGAGTTAAATGTTTTTTCGATGACATTATCATACAGGGGTCATCTGAAGGACAATTGTTTAATCGCCTTCGATTAGTTTTACAAAAACTGAAAGAAAACAATTTGAAGCTGAACAAAGACAAATGCCACTTTATTCAAAAAAGTATCCAATACCTGGGCCACACAATTGATAAAGGCGGCCTTCACAAAACCAAAGATAAGGTGAAAGCGATACTGGAGGCGAACCGTCCAAATAATATTAACGAATTACGTACATTTTTGGGTATGGCCAATTATTACAATAAATTTATTCCAAATCTCGCATCTATCTCAAGTCCACTTAACAACTTACTAAAGAAAAACACAGAATTTATCTGGTCATTGAATTGTGAAGACGCTTTTAAAAAAGTCAAACAAGAAATTCTCAGTGAAAGGGTTCTGGTCCATTTTGACCCGAACAAGCCATTAGTGCTTGCCACAGACGCTTCATGCAACGGGCTCGGTGCCGTGCCCTCACACTGGCTTGCCGATGGCTCAGATAGACCCATCGCTTTTGCATCGCGCTCGCTCACGACCAGTGAAAGAAAATACAGCCAAATAAACTACTACTAAAAAAGACTAGACTAAAAAATTTTTTCCATTACAGATATGGTAGAAAGTTTATATTAATCACGGACCACAAACCTTTGACAACAATTTTCCCACCCACCCACATAAAACATTACCTGCGATGAGTACGATGTGACTATTCCACAACGCACACTTTTTATCCAGTTTTGATTATAGTATAGAGTACAGGACATCGGAAAATAACGCTAATGCAGACTATCTATCCAGATTTCCAGTGGACAAAATTGCCAAAAATATTATTGATGTTCATTGTGCATATCAGCTGCAGCCAATTAACACCATAGCAATTGACAGGCAAAAGATCGCTTTAGAAACTCAAAGAGACACTGAATTCCAAAACTTATTACAAGCTCTACAATCGGGAAAGAGTGTGATGCGACACGGGTATAATGACAACGCGCTGACGTTACAGGATGGATGCATCTTAAAAGGCACGAGAGTCATGATTCCAAACGCTTTGAGACAGAGAGTACTAGAAGACACAGGACACCTAGGAATAGTAAAAATGAAACTCTTAGCAAGAGGTTTCGTTTACTGGAGAAACATCGACAAAGAAATCGAGGCATTAGACAGAGGATGCCGTGAATGTAGACTGAAGCAGAATCAACCGGCACAAGCACCACACCATCCGTGGGAAATGCCTGCGGCCCCTTGGCAGCGACTTCACATTGACTTCGCGGGCCCTGTGCAAGGTCAAATGATGTTCATCATTGTAGACGCGTTTTCGAAATGGGTAGAGATCTTACCTACGAAGATAACAACAAGTTCATGGTGTATCGCGAGATTGAAAGAGTTATTCGTAATATTTGGATATCCTGAGATAATTGTTTCTGATAATGGGAGACAATTTGTATCGACAGAATTTGAAACATTTCTGAAAAATAACGGGATCGTACACAAAACCTCGGCACCTTATCATCCGGCTACAAATGGCCAAGCGGAACGCTCAGTCCAGACAGTAAAAAGAGCGTTGAAGACTGCGATTCCTGACTCTAGTTCAACAAAAGATAAGCTACTGGGGATCAAGGAGCAGTTGAGACGGACGCCCAGCGCTAGCACAGGCAAGAGCCCATATGAGCTCATGTTTGGTAGAGACGTGAGGACATTTTTACACGTGCAATTTAAGGGTACACTAACCAATAATAGGCGAAGTGCTCCCCAACATCCACAGACGAGAATATTCTCTCCCGGGCCAAAGAGTACAGGTGCGAAGTTATAAGCCAATGAGGAAATGGGAATTCGGAACGGTATTGCGAGTGCTGGGGCAGGTTCACTATTTGGTAGAAACAGACGACGGGGAAATATACAAGCGGCACGTCGACCAGATGATGCGGACCACCATAGAAGCGGACTAAAAGACATCTTAGGGTGGAGACGGATGCCCAGCACTAGCACAGGCAAGAGCCGTGAGGACATTTTTAGGGTGGAGACCTGTTGCATACCTACATACCTCCATGGTATTTAATACCTCTATGGTGAGAGAGTAAAAGGTTTTCAATTGACACGTCTGTCATTCATTAATTGATTTCCGGATTGTAAATAAATGTTTACATAATGAACAGTCTTTTTATAAAGATATAACAGTTACTATACCGTACACCCGATAAAAACTTAAATTAGAAAAAGTACAAAGTTCAGTACATATGTGTACAAAAGTTGGAGTGGTTGGCGTCTCCGAAAAGTGTTGGGATTACTTGAGATAAGATCTATTCTCTCTCTCTAATAGTTAATCCCACGTATGTCTCCATATGTCTCTATGGGTGCGGGTGCGGGTAAAATCGTTAAATAGTAGTTACTTTTGTAAAATAAGTTAGTTCTTTATTGTATTCATGATGGTCAAAGTTCTTTGTTTACATAATAGGTATCAGTCATGTCACGAACCCTGTTGGGTGTGGCTAGAATTATACATTTATTTAGTCTTAGTTTACTAAATATTTCAAATTGTTATGATTTTATAATAGTTAATTAATGATAGTAAATAAAAATATTAACATTTCTGTGGAAAGGAGATTGACCATTTTTGTATGGATGTTGGACCAAGTGCTGCCCAACATTGAATCATAGTGCATAATGTTCCTTAGACTAATACTAGTCTGTAACCCAAAGCGCTTCAGAATCTATCCCAGGAGTATTGAGAAAAATACTCTTCTTTAGGTTTTATTGACGAAAAATCATAACTGTTGGTTATGATTTTTCGTTCGCTTATTTTTAAAATAAAAGACTGTATAATATAAAAAATGCATTATAATTACTATAAAAACACTTAGTTACGGATATTCATTCAAACAATCAATAATAATTATTTATTCGTTTTACAACATAATAAATAGTTCTCTATGTTAGGCCACATGTAAACATTAAAATATCTAATCAATCGTAATCCTCATCGTCGTCTATAATGATTCTGTCCAAAAACAAAGCAGGGCGCCTCACAACGTCTTGGTGTCTAGCCCACCCCAAAAACCAAACTAGGCAAACAACGTGGGCACAACTGCCGATCGTTCTTCGCCCGATAAAACATGAGCAGCAATAATGTTTAATGGAATCGAGCCCATGATTGTTCTCGTCAATTAAAATGTAGCAATGATATACTTTTGACGATGTATGTCTGCTCTTTATGTGCGCTCTAATTAGTTGCACATTGCTGGTTGGCATCGAAAAATCGGAGAGGTCGTTAAGGCGACCGTTATACTTTTGTATAATAAATGTCTCCGTGGTGCGTATATGCTCGCTGTAATAGCTAGGCGCAAGTTTTATTTGGTACGTTCCTACTGCAAAGAGAGTCAATTCCTCCGGTCTTAACATGGGAAATGAAGCAACATTATCTCCACCCACTGAAATGTTTTCGAAGTTGGCTCTGTTCCGGTTTAGCCTCCTTTGATCAATATACTCAGCTAAGTCATTGGCAACATTCAGCCGCTCTCTGGCTATATTGATAAATTCACGTGCATCGCCATTGTCTATAATATCAACATGGAAGGCATTAGTTATTGCTGCAGCGATTCGAAGGTCTGTATAAAAGTGGCTCATGGCCAGATTATAATATTCCTGACGAAAAATCTTAAATAGAAATTAGAACTCTTTTGTATGTACATATAGGTACCGTCACATATAACAACAGCTTCCTGGTTATTTGCAAACAATGCGGTAGGAACTGCTAGATTTCTTTCAACGATCTGCTCTCTAGAAATATGGTTGAATCCCAAGTGGTGAGGGACAAAATCACTATCCAGACACTCTCTAGCTATTTTCATTCTTCGTTCTAGATTTGGACGAGACATGTTGAAAAACGTGGTGAGTCGTTCATTGGATTCTCCAGTTCTCAATTTGGCAAGTATTATACCTAATGCAGTTCGTGGATTTTGACACCTTTGTGCTAAAAGTGGAGTTTGATTAAATAATCTTTCGAATTCATCTCGAGTCCGGCCTGTCCAATAATGCAATTCTTCATCATGCAGCGTATTAAGGTTCTCAAAATCGATAATTCGACTTCTGGGTTCTTTTAATAATTCTAACATTTCAAAAACTTGTTGGGGACTAAAATCAAAACAACGATTTGGTGCCGTAAAAAGAACATCCCAGGTGTTGTCTTCTAAATGCTCCTGACACACACGTGCGTATGAAGGAACATAATAATTATTATTAATAAGTAACTGCACTTTCAAACTCTTTGGTACTCGTCGACGAGTATTATTTGTGCAATTGTACACCATACAAGCATTTGACGTATTCGGGGCTCGGCAGTAATTTCCGGGAAGGTGAAATGTTACGTTTTGTCCTAGAATGTCTTCCTCCGTGGGCTGCCCTGCCACTGCTGGTAGATTTTCCACAGTCGGTGCATCTTCCACAGCAGGTGCATCTTCCACAGCAGGCGCATATTCCGCAGCAGGCATTGCAGGCAGCGACCCACGGCGAGCTCTTGTCCAACAGTTGTGGCAGAGGTATTCCTCATTATTGAATGTTATCTGTAACCAATTATAAAATGATAAACAAATAACCCACGGCATAACATGAATCTGAAATATAGTCGAATTATATTGTATACTCGAACCGGGCAGGTGACTCTTGAATAGGTATTCAAGAGCTTATAAGAGCAAACGTTCAGGTAACTATATTCAACGCGTTTTAAAATAATTCGTCGGGTAAGATCATTTCCCTGTAATAATATCTATCTCAACGTCACCGCGTATCTTCTACAAATCTACGATAGAAAATGCATGCAACTAGTGTTAACACAAAAAGTAGTTTTTAATTAAAATAATTAGGTAACGGGTGGCGCAAAAGTAAAGACCCTATTTGGTTCAGCTATAACATTTTTTCTAAATTAGAAAACTAGATTTAGATTTTTTTAAATGTATATTTGTGCCATTAAATTTCGTACCATTAGGATTTAAAGATGATGTCTTTTAAATGGTGACCTCCAGAGTTGATACACATTTGAGCCCTATTTATGACATTTTGCATAACTTGCCGTAACACTTCCTGCGATATGTTCGTTATTTCTTGACGAATGTTTTCTTTTAGAGCTGCGAGAGTCTGTGGCTTGTTCACATACACCCGAGATTTCAAAAAACCCCAAAGAAAGAAGTCTGGACTGGTCAGATCGGGTGATCTTGCAGGCCAAGGCAAATCGCCAAAACGAGAGATAACTCGGCCTGGAAAAGCGTCCCTCACTAAGTCCATAGTGTCGCGCGCTGTGTGTGCCGTAGCGCCGTCTTGTTGAAACCAGATGTGCTCCAGCCCCAATTCGTCCAAACTGGGTATCAAAAACTCACGTAACATGGTTCTGTAGCGTTCTCCAGTGACAGTAATCGCATTGCCTCCAGCGTCTTCGAAAAAATAGGGTCCGATCACTCTGTCAACACAGATGCCACACCATACAGTAACTTTTAGTGGGTGTAGAGGTGTTTCTTGAATAATGCGCGGATTATCAGTGCCCCAGAACCGAGTATTCTGCTTATTGACATGCCCTGAGAGATGGAAATGCGCTTCGTCACTCATAACCAATTTTGAAGGAAAATCATCCTCTTCAAGGTTGAGGTTTATGACGCGCTGGCAGTAATCTAGACGAGCTCGGTGGTCAGCAGGCAGCAGCTGATGAGTCATTTGAGTTTTATACGGGAACATCTTTAAGTCTTTCACCAAAATACGCTGCAGGGTCCGTCTGGAAATGCCCAATTGCGTGGCACGTCGCCTCGTTGATGTTTCTGGACACTCTTCCACATCTTCGCGCACAGCATCGATATTTTCAGCTGAACGGCCTGTTCTTGGTCTCCCAGACTTAGGTCTATCCAATGTTGAGCCAGTTGCTTCAAGGCGTGTGGCAAAGCGTCGAGTTGTGCGACCAATCGGTGCCGGACGGTGGGGAAATCGTCGACGAAATTCACGTTGTGTTCTTATCACTGATGAATTATTCCGTAAGAACATTGACACAATTATTCCACGTTCTTGGGGAGTAAAACGGTCCATGTTTATTTTCAGTGTATTTTACATTTGTTCACTACACAATTTTCAACAACAGAATGACAGAAAATGTCATATAAAAAAAAAAAAAGTATTTTCTTTAGTGCCAGTACTTTTGCGCCACCTAGTACATACAAAACAACATTCAACCTATTTTAATCATCAATTAGGAACCGGCTTAGGAGGGATACGACATGACAGTGACTCTACGATTTCGGTGCGCAGGTAGCGGTCTACCGATAAGTGGACCGGTTTATTGGACATTTAGGGACCCATGACTGATAACGCGTGGACTATAACTATTTATATCAAATTCCTGTGCGGTTCCTTGTAGTTCTATCCAAGTGGAGTCTATATTTTATAGTAGGTATGTACCTACTTCTAAGTAGATATCTAAGAACGCATTTGTTATGATTTAAGTAATGTAAATAATAGTCTTAACTGTTGAGTTAATGATTTATTTTGTGTTATTATAATATAAATACTTAAATAAAAGTTAAGTACTTACCTCACGTGGTAGAGCTCGAATGATGTTTTGAAATGTATGTTGATGTTCGTTTTGAAGATCTCGAGTTAACATATATCTTCTGATTCGTTCCACAGAACGATCACAAAACAAACACACTCTGTAATGAGGTTGATACATCGTGTAGTCCAAACGAATAGCCGGGTCAACAGATGATGCAGATACGATAGTCCAAAAGTAATGCCGGGTTGTAAAAATATAAGGAGATAGATAAGCGCACAGTACACAACGGTTCAAGTCAAAGAGTGATGTTAGACTGCGATACAAACAATATGGCGCGCGCGCAAGCAGGTATACAGATTTCCAACGTGCGCGAAAGAGACAGACACATACCAAATCTGAATATGAGCAAGCGAGACTTTTGACTTCTCGCAACTCTCGCAGTAAGATAATAATATTATTTAACGTAGACGTTAAAAAAAAACAAAAGTTAAATCACAAAAGCTATAAGATAAGTTTTTAAGTACTGCATAACCCCGTGGATATTTTTTTTTTTTATTATTTTTTTTTTATTTCTCTTCATGTAAGGAATAAAATAAAAATATTCCCATGTCTGGGCAGCATTTGGTCCAAATTGGTCAATCTCCTTTTATTATGAAGTCATATTTATGTCATGTTAATTTGTTATTTTAATTTATCTTTTATTAATATTAGATTTTGCTTAACGTCAAACATAGCTAAGAATTTTGCCGCCGTATTTAGTTTTTGAAGTAAAACTTCATTACGCACGCATGACTTGGGGAGTAAGCTGGTGAATGCATGACGAAAGCGTTACGAAAATTGTACCGGCCGAGGCGAATGGAAATTGAGAGGGAGATATAAGTTACTGAAGATAGAAAGAGAGATAGTTATGTTTCGTATATTACAGAAGGGGCAGAAGAGACAAAGAGAATATAACAAATATATAATATAACGAAAATTTGTGTTCGTCAGTTACGTTTACGTTACAGATTTTAAACTACGAAGTCGTCAATAATTTAGGATTCAGGTAGCACTAAATTCTGTTGAAGTGGGTATATATGAGTCGTATAAATAGTCGTTGTCATTTTAGACACCGAAAGTAAACATTAATATAACAAGTATTTAAAAGAGACTAATCTCTAAGATTTGTTACTTTTAAATAAATCAATGTTCAACTTCGGTTGTTCAATAATATATAATTGTATAGATTACTGTTAAGAAATGGACAGTTGAGAGTATTGGCCGTTACTGTAGATATACTTGGTGATTTTTATGAAATTTTATGTTTTTAAGCTTCTGTGAAACAAAATCCTGGTTACGGGAGTCTGTACAATCTTTAAAGATTGTGAACACTGTTCCCTGCCCCTTTCTTTATAAAGTTATCTTAATTTGAAAATAAATAGAAATAAGTGAAAGCAAGTTCTGGTGAGTAGAGTTTACAGTCGTAAAGAAAATTTTCACTAATTGCTAGCACTAATTGCCTAAACCCTGTAATTATTAACGAATCTAAGTAGAAATTCACCTTTATTGTCGATGCAATTTTGCCATTTGAATGGAAGATAATTTATGCCTCTACCATAAATATATGAGGAACGGAAATCGATTAAATATTTAGGCTCAGTTTTCACCATCTCATCGCATTTAATATTATTATTTTTGGGAGTATAGTACATATAGTTGAGAGTCGTGGCTCCAAAAATTTTAGGATGGTCGGTTGTTTAAGAGCGAGCTTATCCTTCATCACAGTACATCTCTGGAGTAATTGTTGTGCCAGCTCTGAAAAAGCTGAAATTGATACACAATGTGGTTTCTTTTTACTCAGCTTGTTTTGGGAGATGTTTTGGGAACTTTTCGTTACACAAGACACAATCTGATATATAGCGCAAGACTTGGTATTGAATAGATCCTTGGGGAGGTCTTTGTCCAACGGTGGACATTTTGGCTAATGTGACCGATTCGGAAACCTCTCATATGTTGTATAGTAATTCCAATACGTTAAGGCAAGTTTCGAAGCCATTTCTGGTTCTTAAAATTTTTTTTGAACGTTCAGAAAGTGGTCACCATATGAAATCGACGTATGAGTAAGCGATTCATTCGGTTCCATTTTTCATCATTATAATTTTACTTATCCATATAAGTGAAATTATAATGATGATCAGTATTGTTTTGATACTATTTTCTTGTAAAAGGGAATCAATCAATTAATCAATCATTTATTTGGATGAATATGGTAAATACAAAATACAGAACTTAAAAAATAAAATTATATGACCAACATATGGATAAGGAATCGAAACGTCATCCTACCATAAGACATTCCTTTAATTTAATAGTTATTCATTATTTTATGCACATAAAATTGTATAAAGGCGGACTTAATGCCCAAGGCATTTTCTTCCAGTCAACCTTAGGGTGGTGCAGATATATTACGTGCACGGATCGGAAAGTAGGAGCGTTACTAAGAGCTTTCTGTTAAAAATACGAACTTGTCTATACAATACTAATAAACTCTACAATAGTATACTATGTAATACAATACAATTCGATCATTAAAACATATATTTCATTTATAACTTGTCCTCTCTCCTAAAGTAAAAGAAAGCGACTCTTGGCCATCCTGATTTCGAGAGGAAGTGCATTCAAATGAAAAATTATAGAAAAAAATTAAGACGATAGAGACACCGCAATACTCCTGTGACTTTTGAACTTTCAATTGTTATTTGTTTTTGCCAGCTTAAAGACGCATCTATGAATAATCCACGGTTTCTTACTTTTTGGCTATAGGTACCTATGGTTCAACACTATTGATGGTAGATCACGTAACTTAACCTTTAAGATTTAGCGGAAGCTCCCAATTATGATGGCTTGACACTTTTTCGGGTTCACGGTTAAGCCAAACTTGTCACACCAAATTTTTATCGCATCTAAGTCACGATTAATCTTAAAAATGTTCTCCCCGAGACCATTTTTAAGATTTCCATTTTTAAGAGTCGGTGGATTGGCGTTTGAACGTAAATTGGGAGAGCATTGGCTTACAGGTGATACGCATACTGTACCTTAAAAGTTAGGAGATTTATGAACATACAAAATAAAAGAGGTGAGAGTATACCACCTAGTGGGACACCAGTATCAAGGTTAACCGACTGTTGGTGTTCCCGAAGATAGGAAGAAAACCATTCCAGTGCTTCATCAGAGACCATCACGTGGGATAAAATGAGTGATATAAAAGTTCATAAAATACGCTAAAATTATAACTTAGAAATAGTGACTATAGAATAGTTAATTCCTTAATTTTTAATGGTGACCACTGATATCCTCAGGGATATCCGATTATAATCTATGTGAAATTCTCAATCCGATATGGCAGCACTTCATTGTTGTCAAATCAAGTGACCTGTCATCATAATGAGCAATCGGATCAATTTATCAAACAAAATAGAAAAGGGAATATTACAAATATATTTTAATAGTTTTTATTAACAAACAAAATCAAGTATTTATATATCAGTTGAATAACGTTAAGTATTTAATTTAAATAAGTGAATCAAAGGATTTAATTGCGATGGGCAATTCTGGTTTGAAACAACATTATGATACTGCATCGAAAACAGGTGTTCTCCAGATATCCGACAGCAAGTTAAAAGAAATACCCCCCGAAGCTCTTCATTTATGTGATATTTTGAGGAACTTGGACATATCTAAGAATAAATTGGTCATGATCCCAGATGATATAACTAAATTTAAATTGTTAAAACAGCTGAACCTTGATTCCAACAAAATAGAAACATTACCTAATTGCATTGGTGATCTGAAGAAACTTGAGCTGTTCAATATATCTAATAATTTCATCACATTCCTGCCAGATAGTTTCGCTAAGTTGAGTAATTTAAAACAAGTTTATATAAACTTTAATAGACTAAAAGTATTTCCACGTCAACTACTGGGTCTACAAAACTTGGAAGTACTTGAGTTATCCAATAATAAGATTACTGAGATACCCAATGGGATGTCCCAGTTATATGCTGCAGAACTGAATTTAAGTCAAAATGAAATATCAATCATTGGTGAAGATTTGCATGAGGCTCCAAGACTAAAAATATTAAGACTTGAAGAGAATTGTCTTAGTTTAGATGCAGTTAAGCCAAGTTTATTGCGTGACTCAAAAATACATACAATTAATTTAGATGGTAATTTATTTGAATCAAAGCAGTTGATATCCGTTGAAGGATATAATGAGTACACTGAAAGATACACTGCAATGAAAAAGAAAATGTTTTGATGTTTAGTTTCTTTATGTTGCCGTTCACAAAATATTGAAGATATTGCAATCATTCAATGTTGTCTCAATGTGCTTTAGATTTAAGGGCCTTATAAATAGGGATCGAGATGATAAATGTTTTGCACTCATCTACATATAATGATGTTTGCGTTCTAATGACACAAATGAGTACAAACATGTGTCAAGTTGATTTGTGTTTATAAGTGGTTAGAGAATTATCTATTTAAAAATACCAAATCTAGTTTACTTATATCATAAGGTACTAACTGCTGCACTCGGAGACATTTAATGATTCAACACTTATGTAATGTTTTTTTGCTTGTTTGAAAGTAAAATTACATGTGAAAGAAAACAGCAAAAGTTACTAATGTTTTTAACCCATTCAATTCTGGTAATAATCTGGTATAACTTGCGTTTTGTACAGTTTTGTTCAGTGCTGCCAAACACAACATAAAAATATGTCTTGAGACTATTGTTTGATAAAATTTTGTATTTTTATCTGCTCATATACCTATATCTATTACACTGATTATTAACACCAATATTCTTAATTTCTTTGATAAAATTGATTTATCGATTTTAAAAATATGTCATTGTAAACATACACTAATGTGATACTAGCTTTGCTACTGTGTCCACAGTTCTACCTGTGTAATTCCTTATCTCCTGTGAGATTCTTAGTGAATGCCTAGGTCATTATCTATTAAACTACCTGCATGCTAAATTTCAGGTATCTATTCTGTGGTTTGAGCTGTATGTTGATAGATGATCAGACAGTTTGGCATGGTTGCGTTTTATATGTATATACAGAAGATTATTATAAGAGTATTTATATATATATATATATATATATATATATATATATATATATATATATATATATATATATATATATATATATATATATATATATATATATATATATTATGAGAGAATTAAGTTATTCAGCTATTTTTCCGATATTTGGCTACCTATTATTATAGAATTATGTATTCCTAGACAGATTCTAGTACAAAAACAAGTGAACCTTCACTATTTTTTTTCATTTTATTGCCGTGTTGAATGGGTTAATCTTTAAATAGATTTGAGTATGACAGTTAGTGTTTATTTTGTAACTTATATTTATATGCTATGTGATAATAAACAAGTTATACTTAGATGCGTTTATTATTTTATAAACTAATTTTAAAAGGAGATATACAGGCTGATCAACTACGTAAAGCTTCTATGCAAGTGGTCAGTATAGAGATGGGTGATCGTCGTTTACGTTTACGCAGTGGTTTACGTGCCCAATCACTTAGAACTTTTAAAACTGACACTTGGTTTAACTGAAAGTATCTTAGTTTACATATAAGTTTTTATGTATGTATAATTAGGTTTATCTGTTTTTGTCTATAAAGGTATAGTGTGTATGTATACAGTCCTGTACATATTATTCTTACGTATTGTTTATATATGTGAGCTATATTTTATTCCAATAAAGCATTCATAATAAATTCTAGTCCATCCAAACCAAATTGGTTGCCTGGAACAGATCGCTTTTAGTTATAAAGTTGCAAAATATTGTTCTGTTTATATTGCTTTTAGAATTTTAAGAAGATCTACACTATTGATAAAGGGCACTTCTTCTTAAAATTATGATGATGTTCGTGCGTCGCTTAACCGTTAAACCATTCGACGCCACCATATTTTGAACTCTAAAGACTTTTAATAGAGTACGTAACTATAAAAATGTAAACTGAAATACCATCTTTATAGGGCTAACCCTTTGTCGGTCACGGTTGGAACAGTCGGAAAGCTATGACAGTGGCCTACAACTCTGACGTCAGGGTTACCTCGGCGTATCCGAGAAAGATAAAAAATTGTTTTTAACTTGTTTCTACAAACAATAACAAAACATCTGTGCCTTCCATAGCCCTGTAGGTACGAAGTTAGTAACTCGACTAACTACTACTAAAAACCTGACCATATGTTTCAGGGCAGTTAATGACATGGTGATGGATGAGAGGGTTTTGAAGTTGATAGGTAACCGATAAGCTGGGATCGTACCAATGAAAGTCTGACGCCATTCTTTTGTCGTTCGGTGCGTTATGTGTAATATAATTTCAAAATGTTACCATTTGCTACAAGGTGATATAATGAATAATTTAAACTACCTACCATTAATTTAAAATCAGATGAGTAGGTATATCGTATACAAAAATTGAAGATCTGGAACACTCTGTTGACGTTTAAGACGGAGACGGCCTGGGGCTTTACCGGCTAAGTCGCCGAACATCGTTTTCGTGAATGGCGTTCAAATAAATAAAGGTTAAAAATGACTTAATCAATCGTTAAATCAGCTTCAACGTTGACGATCGATTCCAGACCATTTATGACGTCAATGAGGTCATGGAAGCCGATCTAACGATTGATAAAGTAATTTTTAACCTTTATTTATTTGAACGCCATATAAAAAATCGATGTTCGGTGACTTAGCCAGTAGAGCCCCTTATCTTATCTTATCTTGTTTTGGGGTGTACCTATGTACAGCACTTCGACCCTTCAGGATCTTTTGTACTATCCCCCACTGGTTTTATTCTATCCCTAGAGCCCTGAATGAGGTATGCACATAATCCAGTACGCTTCTTAGAGGTAGATCCTTGTAGTCACCTGGTTCTGGATATGCCAGCCCCAGGATTGCCATTCTGTGTCTCGCCAGTGCATCGCATTTGCATATAATATGCAGCATTGTTTCATTTTCTTCCCCACAGGTTCTGCAGATCGGGCTGTTCGACAGTCCCAGTTTGTGTAGGTGGTAGTTGGTGCTGTAGTGGCCCGTGAATACTGCTACTATTAGTCGTAGCTGGTTTCTGCTGTATTTCCAAAGCTTTTTGGACCAGCTCTTATCTACTCCTTTTATGAGTTGTTTGGAGTGTTTTAGTTCTTTGACTTTGGTCCACATTTGATTGTGTTTAATTGTGGATTCGTTTTTAAGGAATGCTCCTATTACATTTGGAGGAATCCCTACACACGGTTCTGGTCCACAGAACTGACTTTCAGATCCCTTTCTAGCCAGTGCATCTGCTTTTTCGTTGCCTTCTATTCCCGTATGACCTGGTACCCATACGAGTTTGACTTTATTTTTAGTGGCAAGTTTGTTCAGAGCCGTGATACAGTTCTGGATTAGTTTCGATTCGATTTTGTGTGACATCAGGGCTTTTAATGTAGCCTGGCTGTCACTGAGTATGTAGATGGTCTTACCTTTCGTCTCCCTATCTATGATTGTCTGGGCGCATGTTATGATCGCATATGTCTCAGCCTGAAACACTGTCGCGAAGTTTCCCATGCTTTCGCTAATACTGCAGGTTTCATTATAAACACCCGCACCTGTGCCGGATTTCATTTTTGACCCGTCTGTATACCAAATTTGACTTTGTTCGTTTTGTTTGCAAAGTCCCAATTTCCATTCCTCTCTACTGGGAATGTATAGTTTGTATTGTTGGTCAAATGTATAGGTTGGTTGCATTTTATCGCTGCCCATCCCTATTACATTGTTAAGATCTTTCCAGTCTTCTATCTGCGTGTGCTTGGTGGGCATACGATCGTAAGAAAAGTGGCCCAATGCAGCAAGTCTTTGGAGTGTTTTCCTTGCCTCTTCTTGTACCTCAATGTGTAGAGGCACTAGGTCTAGGATTACTTCCAAGGCTGCTGTTGGTGTAGTGCTAAATGCTCCTGTCATTGCTAAGCAGGCAGTGCGTTGTATTTTGTCTAGCACTTGTTTACAGGTTTCTAGTTTTGTTCTTGGCCACCAGACGATACTACCGTACATCAGTATCGGTTTTATTATCATTCTGTATATCCAGTGAACAATTTTGGGTTTCAGTCCCCATGTTTTGCCATAAGCTGCTCGGCACATGCCGAATATTCTCAAGGCCTTGTTTTTAATATTTTCTACATGTTCTTTCCATGTGAGCGCTTTGTCGAGTGTTATACCTAGGTATTTCACTTCTTTTGACAATTCAATTTTTGTGTTGTATAGTTTCAAAGTTCCTATTCCCGATAGGTCCTTCTTCTTTGTGAATGCTACTATAACTGCTTTATGTGGGTTTATCGAAAGGTTATTTGATTTGCACCAGTCCTCTGTCTCTTTTAAGGCTTGTTTCATAATTTCCGATACTGTGTGAGGGAATTTCCCATTTATAAGTATCACAATATCGTCTGCATAGCCGACGGTATAGCGTGGCCCTGTGTTTAGGTCTATCAGGAGTTTGTCCACAACCAGGCACCACAGTAGCGGTGAGATGACTCCGCCTTGTGGGCACCCTCTGGTTGTCGTTGCATATCTGATGTCCCCGAGCAGTGTTGACTGCAGTTGCCGTCCTTTCAGCATTTTGTCTATCCATCTGCATAGAGTGGGTTCTATGCTATGGTTAGTGGCGGCATTTTGTATAGTGTTGAATGCCGTGTTGTCAAAAGCACCTTCAATGTCTAGAAATGCCGCAAGGCATATTTCTTTGTTTTCTAAGGCTGCTTCCGCCTTTTTGACTACATGGTGTAGGGCTGTCTCTGTAGATTTCCCTGCCTGATACGCATTTTGTTGCCAGTGTAGAGGAAATCTTTTTAGTGGCCCTTGCCTAATGTGTGTGTCTACCATTTTTTCTAGCGATTTGAGAAAGAATGATGTAAGGCTTATCGGTCTGTACGATTTTGGTGATTCGTAGTCCGACTTTCCCGGTTTCGGGATGTATACTACTTTAACTTGTCTCCATGTTTGGGGAGTGTATCCAAAGGCTATGCAGGCTCTGTACAGCCTGCATAGGTGTGGGTTTAGTACGTTATTCGCTTTTTGTAATAGGATGGGATATATTCCATCCGGGCCAGGCGATTTGAATGGTTCAAAGCTGCTTATGGCCCACTTTACCTTGGTCTCGTTTATGATCTTCTTGGCGGTATCCCAATCTGCCTTGGTTGTGCGCCTTTTCGCATCCTCATGGCTGATTGGGATTTCTCGCTCCATGGTTTTCTTTGTCACAGAGCCTGGGAAGTGGATTTTAAACATGACGTCTAGTGTCTCTTCTCCAGAGTCTGTTAGTGTCCCGTCAGCTTTCCTGATAACGGATAGTGGGTTCACTCTGGCAGTGGCCAGGGCTTTCGTAAGTCTCATACATTGTGGAATGCTGCCTATTTCCTGGCAGTGATTCCTCCATGCACGCCTTTTTGCCTTTCTGACGGCTTTGTTATATTCTGTGAGCTTTCTAGCATACAGTTCAAAGTTTTTTGTGGCTTTGGCTAGATTGAATATAACCCTAGTTTCCTTCTTGAGCCTAATTAGCTCAGGTGTCCACCAGGGTATTCTCTTAGCCTTGGCCGTTTTCTCAGGACAGTTGTCTCTCCATGCTTTCGAAATTGTTTGAACAATTCGTTCTGCCTCAAATTCTATATCTATGACTGAATTGAGCTTACCTTTCGGATCACCTAGTTCTACCTTCAGGTCCCTTAAGTACATGGGCCAGTTAGTGTGTCTAGGGTTGCGTCGTTGTACAGACTCTCTTTTCATTCGTGTTCTGTACTTGAAGCAAATGTACCTATGGTCCGATAGGGATATCTCATTAGGTACATTCCATTCTTCTATTAGGTTGCTGGCTCTAGTCGTTGCTAGGGTTATGTCGATAACTTCAGCTCTCTTTGCGTTAACAAATGTTGGCCTGTTACCAGAATTAATTAATTGGAGCGGTGAACTTACCAGATAGTCCAGTAGTTTCTCTCCCCTCTTGTTTATGTTTGTGCTGCCCCAAATGATGTGGTGTGCATTTGCGTCGCAGCCGATTATGAGATCTATATCATTTGCATTGCAGTTGTTCACGAGTTCCCTTAACTTCGGAGAAGTTGGTTCTTCTGCTTCATAGGGTAGGTAGGCAGAGGCTATACAAATAGTCCTCCGACCTACCCCCTCTTTTAGTATGATTTTGACAGCTGTCAGGTCTCTGTAACAGAAATTGTGTAAGGGTATTGTATCTAAGTCATTTTTGACGTAGATGCATGCCCTCACATTATTATCAGAACGGTGTTGATATATTATACCTCCCGTCCCGCTTAGTCCTTTGATTTGGCCCTTGTATAAGTAGGGTTCCTGTATTATTGCTACATCATATTTGTCCATTATAAGTTCGCGTGCCAGAAGGGCAGTCGCAGCCTTATTATGTTGTAGATTGATCTGTACAAACCTTAAGCTAGCCATTTGAGTTGGTCTAGTCTTAGTGGTCCTCTTCAGACCCTTCCATTTCCTCGCAGGTGAGGGTGTCCCCGTCCAGTCGGAGCCCGTCCAGATCACTGAGGCCACCCATTGAGGTAGCTGGTGATAGGGTGCCCTCGGTCTCGCGGTATGCCTCAGTGTTGGCTGACTCCTTCCGGTCGGAGCCACCCGGTTCACCTACGATGGGATCTTTTTGAGACGATGTCGTCGCATCCCCTGGGGTCGCACTGTTGTCGGCTCTCGTCTCATTTTCCTTTTTCTCCCCGTCGTCTAGGAGTTTGAAGTGGCTGTCTCCCAGCCCTGTGTGCAGCTTATATCCCGCTGCCTTTATAAGTTCTGCCGAGGCTTTGTCCATCAGGACAATGCGCCGAGTGTACATTGCCTCGACATTCGCATGTACCACTTTCCATTCGTCAGTACGAAGGGATGGGTTCATTCTCTGTGTCATCTTGAGCAGCCGCTCTGAGGTGACACTGCTTACGGTTTTGGACCTCCAAGCCATCCTGATTGGCTTAGGGAGATCCTTGGCGTCAATCACTTTAAGTGGAGTGCCATCAACAGTTTTTCCGTTGACGCACTTAAGCCACTGCACTGCCTCAGGTCCATCACATATAATGTGAACGGCCCCAGCAATCATGTTGCCCACGGAGAATCTCGGCGCGGGGTCAGGTGTCTCCTCTAAAAGGTCCCACAATAGGACTTTTAGAGGATCTAGAGATTTGGGATCCAGCTTCTCCTCCGGGTAGTTCGCATTAACGATGACCATCCGGGTCCCAGTTAGGGCGTCTTTATAAGACCCCTGGGTTTTTGCCCTCTTTGGTAAATTATGCGTGCCCGGGCTCTCGTTACTTATTTCTCTCTCTCTCTTTTGAGGTCCTCCTGGTGGAGTTCCTCCTTGAGCCGCGTCTTGCCTCTCTATAGCTTTGCGGCGTTTTTGAGCGCCGCTAAGCTTCCTTTTCCCCCTAAGCTCGCCCCCTGGTGCCGGTCGCTCGGAAGCTATCCCGCCGTCAGAGCCGCCCGCCGATGTGCCCGGTGTGGGTGTCATTCGGGGTGGTACGCTCTGCCTGCTGGAGCTGCCTTCGCCCGGTCCCAAGGGTTTACCGCTATGGGACGGATTGGCGGGTTTGCCAGTTTCATCCACCGGCCGCCCAGTGACATCCCGTCGCCGGATTTGAGTCCCCTTACCGGG
Source organism: Pseudoips prasinana (assembly GCA_951640165.1). Classification (NCBI taxonomy): domain Eukaryota; kingdom Metazoa; phylum Arthropoda; class Insecta; order Lepidoptera; family Nolidae; genus Pseudoips; species Pseudoips prasinana. The sequence continues at coordinate 27,211,784 of OX621236.1, read as the reverse complement.
TATCTCAGCTCCAGCAGCAGGTGTCTGCCCGGGTACGCCAGTGTTTGTCACGGCTTCCCTCGGTTGTTTTCCTTTAGATGTCCCAGCCCTCTGGGGCAGGACATCGATTGACTCCACCTTTTGGGTGGGCTTTTCTGTTGTAGTTTTTTCTTTATTATTTTCCATAATAAGATTATATTTGGATTTCGTCAAACCTAGCTCCCCACCCTCCATCGAGCCCTCAACTGGGGATGCTTTCAAGCACCAGGGCTACTAGGCTGATATAGTGCCGAACCAGAAAAGGGGGAAAGAGAAAATAAAATATACTAATACATAAGATTATATGACATATACTACATAGATAGGTTGGTTTTCTCTTTTCCCCTTCTCTAGCAACTCGCGGGTTAGTCTGGGCAATTTACGAGTCCGCAGTGTGCGTCCCGCTGGGCACCTAAACTACAGCGCCCAGGGTTCACTCACCCGACTGCAAACCCACCCAGACCCGACACTCACCTGACGGCCGTCAGACCGGACGTCGTCAGCCGATTGATCGTGGTTGGTTAGACCCCGACCTCCCGTGTCGGTAGAAATCCAGACCAAAGGGGCGTGTTGCTCGGAGGGAGTAACTACAGCCCGACTCCCCCCCAGCTCAACCCCCAGGACTCCTTCATCCTCCCTTACGGGTCCCCGCGCACGGCACAAACACGCGGGTGGTCACTGAAAGCCGACCATTGCTGTCTTTTTTGCAATAGAAGGCCCGCCGAGACATGACCACGAATCTCGGCAGCGGAGGGTGGGAAATAGGGATTGTATATAAAGGAGGGTTATGGGAGAAATGGGTACGTCTGGTGGTTTCAGTTTGTGAGTGCATCTGCCGCTGGGGAGCGGATGATGCAGACACGTAACAGGCGGCAACCACGTGAAGGATTACACACCAGACTTGTCTTGGGGATCTCAACGACCTGCGCTCTCCCCCAAGACCATTCGCCAGCTTAGCTAATCGGACAGATTGCTAAGCTAGAGCTAGGTCTCAGATCACATCAGCAGTGAAATAGACCACGCTCCGTAGAGCCCCTGAGTCGCACTGTAAGATGACACAATAAAGGAAATTGTTAAATAAATTATTTAAATATTTGAGTCTGTTTCCGACTGCGTAAAGCACCGCTGTACCGCCTTAACAAGACCATAATTATCATGCTCATACTTGATTATGAGCAGTTAAGACATACTTACCATCAAAACTAATCATAATCCAGGGTTAGTCGCACATAGTCGTTAGAGAGTGGATTTTGCTCCCAACAGTCTAGAACGGATTTACTTTTGGACTTGTTAGAGAGTGAATAGTATCCAAAACTTTGGAAATATATACCTATTTAGTGTCGTGGTCGTGCTATTAAACTCGGTGCCCGAGCGGCGTAAGCCGTCCGATCGGGCCATTATGCCGCAAGGTCGCGGATTCGAATGCTGTTCCGAACTATCTTTGTATAATAAGTAGGAATAAGAAGAATAACATAGATTTGTTTCAGCTTCTGATGAGTATAAACAGGTCGAGAGCCTTCTGGGTTCGCCAAATGTTCAATTTAATAATACTCAAATTAAAAATGAGAGCTAAGATAGTTGTTATTTATTTAAGGATTTCTAAATGTTTTCTGTGATAAACCAGACCGCACGGGCGAACTAGTTCAAAAATCTAGTTATTTTAATACAAACTAAAAATAAAAATTAGATATAATACTGTTAATTTATAGCTAGGAGGGGTTTTTTGCTGCAGCCCTGCGCCGCGGTAGATCGGTATCATCGTACGGAGGGTAGATATCGCTGCCCGGAGGTGTCGAGTTAGACAATAATCTTTTTGAACTTGGTGCAACAGTGTATCGTGATAATTTTTTTAATTGTTTTTGTTGTGGTTTTGCATATACACCTAGAACTGCAGAAAAAGAATATATGTATATGTTTTACTTGCTAGAACAATTATGTACGAAGTATGATAAGGTAGGTAATACTTGTCACCGATTTTATATAACTTCCCTGTCGATTTCGGCTATGGTGACTGCTACTGATTAGTTAAGGAACTAGGATGATCATTTCTCACATGCGCCCTTAGATGACTACAGTATCCAATCTTGTGAGTGAACGTGCGCAAACCTTGGCTGCACGTGAGGACACCGTCGACATAGTTGTAAAATATGACTGCTGGTGGTTTAGTCTTAAGAGCATCGCGTTTCGCATCCAGGTCTGATTTTTTCTACTCTTCAAAGTCCATGAACCTTTTCGTTTACCAAGCGCCTCCACTCAGGGCGGCAACTAGCCTTTTCCTCCCATTTCGGGGGATTACTAATGCACCTCTTCATGTGTCTTTTATGATCATCTTTAGATCGTAAGACCTGGCCAGCCATTCTTGAGAGATGCATTAGGTACGCTTCTATGCCGTAGACATTTGTGCGTCGGAGTACTTCTGTATTTCGAACCCGGTCCGACCATTTGATTTTAAGAATGTCTCGTTAAGCACTTCAAATGAAACCTATCCAGCGTCCGTATGTGTTTTAGATAGATGACCCATGATTCTGAAGAATATAAGAGATTTGGAAGAACTATGGCCTTGTAAACGGAGACTATTGTCGAGAACTTCAAATCATGTGCGCATAGGACCTTGGCACGTAATTTACAGAAAGCAGCTGATGCAGTGCCTAAACGATAATTTATTTCGGCATCAAGATCGCACTTAGATGTGATTGTGCTGCCCAAATATTTGATTTTATCCACCTGCTTCAGCTCATGATCCCCAATGTATACTTTGAGGGCTTCTGTAGCTTCATTAGGGTCCATTGCCATAACCTCAGTCTTTTTTACATTGATTTTGAGACCAAAACGGCTACAGACCTCCTGTAGGTTGGTAATTAAATTCTGAAGCTATTGTGGAGAGTTAGCCACAAAACACAGATCATACGCATACATGATCTCCGTTATTAAAGCGTGTGATATCTTAATATAAGCTATTAATCTGGCCAGGTTGAAAACTCCCCCATCAGTCCGGGAACGTATTTTGATACCAGCAGAAGTTTGTTCGAATACTTCTCTGACAACGACAGAAAAGTAAAGGGCAAACAGTGTTGGTGCAAGCACACAACCTTGTTTGATACCACAACTGACAGAAAAGAACTCCGACTGATCGCCATTACAGGTAACACAGCAGGTCATATTGTCGTGTAGTAGCCGAATCATTCGGACAAACTTCTCAGGACAACCTAATATTTCCAGTACGGTCCAGAGGGCCTCCCGCGGCACACAGTCAAATGCTTTTTTGAAGTCCACAAAACACATATACAAAGGTTGGCTTTGTACTCGACTTTTCTCCTGGAGTTGCCAGATGGAAAAGATGACTTCGCAGGTGCCCTTATCAGGACGAAACCCAAATTGAGTTTCTGGCAATATGCTTTCAGAAACCGGTAAAAGCCTGTTGAGAAGTACCCTGGCAAATATCTTCCCTGGTACAGAGAGGAGCTATATACCCCGGTAGGAGTTGCAGTCAGAACGGTCTCCTTTGTTTTTATACAGGGTCTGTATAGGGGATATTTTAAATTCAGGTGGAATTGTGTCCTCGTTCCAAATGCGATCGAAAATTTGCCAGATGTAAGTATGAAGACTCTCCCCTCCGTATTTAAGAAGTTCTCCGGCGATATTATCAATCCCAACTGCTTTTCCATTTTTCTGCTGCTGTGAATAGGTACCCCTGATATGCTCCAGGTCTGCTGACCGATCTATATTTAGCAGGTTGTTGAAGTGCACTGTCCAACGTTTCCAGTATATCTTGCTTAGAATTGAGTTTTTGAGTGCCATCGAGCGTACTTAGTGGTACACACCCTCTGACAGAAATGCCTGTTAGTTTCCTTATTTCTTCATAAAAATACCTAGTTGGTGGGTGTCTGCAAGCCACTGTATCCTTTCCGCCTTTTCAAGCCACCATCTATATTTCATCTCCCTGCTCAGTTTTCTTAAGCAGGCACTACTATTCTGGACTTTAATTTAAGGTTTTGATCACATTCGGCACGCTTTACGAGTACACGATTTCGAATGCCACAGTTAGGGTCCTATCATTCTGGTCAAACCAGTCATCGTTGACACGTTTTTTGAGTCCCATGGCTTCAGCAGCTACTGTCAGTACAGAGGATGTGATCCGTTGCCACGGTATATGGTCACCCTGTTGGGAATCAAACTCATCTAGCGTGACTGTCAACCTTTTTTCGTACTGTTCTCGAAATCCGGCACAATTTAATCGGTCTAAAATGAGGGATGTAGGTTTGGCCCTGCATGGTCTGCACGGTACGCGTAGACATTGTCTCAATTTAGTGACCACAAGCCTGTGGTCTATCCAACAATGTGCGCCGCATAAAACGCGGGTAATGTGTACCTGGGAGATGTCCCTTCGTCGGGGTATGGCGTAATCGAGGAGGTGTGAGTGTTTCGAACGCGGATGCATCCAGGTGGTTTTAAATTTGTCGCGAAGCCTAAACAGTGTGTTGGTAAGGTTGGCCGATTTTAATTTTAACAAATCAGGACGTAAAATGTTACAATCAGTATTTTGTCACCTATTGCGGAGTCCGCCAGTATAACGAAGTAGGTACTTAATTGTAATAGTCGCAAACTTGATGTCGTTTCGGAGGAAACAGCTTGTTTGTCTCGTATTGACCGGCAGCACCCGCCACTGTGTGTCAGTATGCTACGAGCGCGTGCGGCATCTGCTAACTCGGAGCCCGCGCCTGCGCCGCCTCCAGCTTACGAGCTCCCGCCCCCGATGGACTTTTACTAAGGCTGATGCGTTTCATATTTTTTATGGTATAGTAAATGATAGCACTACCAGAAAACAGCCTAAGATCGGCCCCTTTCGATATAATTACCCAGAGTGGTACACGGCGGAACTCATAGGCGACATTAAAAGAAAGTAAAGCTTATTGGCATAAATCTTTTAAAATAAGTGCTCCAAGTAGCGATTATGAAATGTTTACCTACTATCGCTCACTCGTTAAAAATAAAATCAATACTTCCTATAGTGACTACCAAAGTCGTATCGAATCAAAATTTGTCAAGGAGCCAATGTCGTTTTGGAGTTTTATCGGAAGTAAACGTTCGAAAAAGAGCAAAACTCGACTAATAAAGAATGGAACTTCATGAATAGATAGTGAGTATGCTCAGGAGTTTGCTGACTACCTACTTTCTTTCAGTATACAGGAAGGAGACGCCTTTGTTGGATGCGGCTGCTGCGGCCCAAACGACGCCGGAGCTAGACACGCGCATTCACGTGGGTCAACAGAAGATTAATGATGTGCTAACTGCTCTAACGCGACTTAAACCCAAGAGGTCAATGGGGCAGATGGCGTCCTTCCGTATATTGCTAAAGATTGTAGGATGGTTCTAGCGAAGCCTCTTTGCCACTTGTTCAATCTTTGTTTTAAGGAATGTAAGTATCCGGAAGGCTGGAAGATGACTAGAGTAACTTCTGTACCAAAAGGTACGGTAACTTCGGAAATAAGTGAGTACAGACCAGTAGCGCTATTGCTCACATGTGCGAAGGTCTTTGAATCGGCGATATGCGCGTGTATTACGCCGCAGATGACCGTATACCTTAGTTACGCGCAGCAGGGGTTCCGAGCGGGCCGGAGCACGAATACCAATTTAATGTGCTTTACGAACTATGCAGCACCGGTGCTCGATTCTGGGGCTGGTGCTCAGCTGGACGTCGCATATTTTGATTTTAAAAAGGCATTCGATAGTGTGGATATTGACGTTATTTTTTCTAAATTCGCATTGCGTGGTTTTTCTCCTGACCTATTGCAATTCTTAGTAAGTTACTTAAGTAATCGTAGACATGTGTGGAGTACGGCGGATATTTTTGGACCACTCATCCCTTTCGGGAGTCAGGGGAGCAACTTGGACCCGCTGGAATTTGTCATAATTTGTCATAAAAGACCTAACAAATAAAAAGCTGCAAAGCTTGGATCATAGGCGTCAGTTTGCAAGCTTATCGGTTTTCTATTCGGTGTTTCATGGAGAATGCGCTCAAGACCTCCATGAACTTATCCCTCCTTCCCCCTTTTTTCATCGGACTATTAGGCGTTGGGAGGGTTTTCACCGCTATGTTGTTGACATCCCATTCTGCCGTAAGAAGCGCTTTGCTTCCTCCTTTATCATACGCACGGCTAAGCAGTGGAACACCCTCCCGAACTACGTGTTTCCAGACTCATACAATATGAGTTTATTCGAGGCCAGAGTGAATTCAGGTGAGATTGTGGTAAATCGCAAACCCATTAATCATTAAAAAAATGACCTGCCGAAAGTCACGCGAAAAGCAAGTTCTTTGCTCTTTGCCGATGATCTCAAATTATTCCTCCAGGTTAACGACGTGACAGACTGCCTGAGGTTGCAGTTGGACACTGATCATGTGGTAGAATGGAGCCGGAATGATAAACTCCAATTTAATGTTTCCAAGAACAACGTCATGGCTTTTACCCGATCTGTCGTGCCGCTACACTATAAATACATTATGGAAGGTATAATAATTCCGAGGGTTGAAGCCGTGCGTGACTTAGGGGTATAGTTTTCGAAAGACCTGACATTCCGTAGACATATTGAACAAGTTAGTAAGAAGGCATTTAGGAGTCTAGTGTTCATAATGCGCGAATCACGGGATTATATAAAAACACGGAATCCGTCAAATCTTTATATAACGCATTGGTTAGGAGTAGGTTGGAAAGCAATGCTATTATCTGGAACCCCTGGTGGAAAAAAATGCAGTATAAATTTATTTGATCTTATTTTTGTTGGGGTGTACTTGCGTACAGCATTTCGACCCTTCAGGATCTTTTGTAGTATTAGTTACTACTTAGATATATTATTTAATTCATTAGATACTTACCTTTATTTTAAGCAATACGGATTTTACCCTTATCATCCACTTATGTATCCAACCCTGTTTGTTATAGGGATGTTTGAATATTATAAGCTGAAGCGTGACTTAGCGTTAGCAAAGTATTTATTCGAAGTATTACGAGGTACCTAGGTTAAATAATCCTGGTATATTAGACTCATTTAGTCTGCTCTTTCCAAACACCATGTTGCGGCAGGTGCCTAGGGTACGGCTTTTTGACGTCCCAGTGGCTCGCACTAACATGGGCAAATTCGCACCGGTTGTAAGAGGCATACGAGTTATTAACAGCGCGTCACAAAGAGTGGATATTTTTAATTGTTAATTGGCGGAATTAATAATGTTTTTTCGGATTATCGCATTGATTGTAAACCTGTAATGATAATGTTAAGCAGTTTATATACTTAAATAAAAAATAATAAATTAACAAGGTTTTTTATTTACATCAATACCTACACTCGCAGACGACACAGTCATTTTATTGAGGAGCTGAGCTGAGGAGCGTCTTAGTAATGTAAGTAAATTATAATTTGCTCACCTTAAATATAAATAAAACAAAATATATAACTTTTAGTATAAAACACAATCGCCTGCGGATTGTAAGTACATTAAACGCCCATTCATTTAATTGTTCTATAACTACCAGCGAATGTAGTTTTTAGGTACTTACCCTTTGTCTACAACCGATAACACTAACTATCTTGGTATTGAATTAATAAATAGTTGCATTGGAAACCACATATAGCTAATCTAAAACCTAGAATACGTAACCTTACCTATCTTCAAGACAATAAAAAACCAGCAGAAACGTTCATATAAATGTATGCCAATCTATAACTGCGTATGGTACCTATTTGCTTGGGTTGGTGCTAATAAAAATATTCTAATAAATGTAGGCGTTCATAGCTAGATGCGCTCACCGGTCTGTAAGCAATGGGCGAGGTTAAGCAACTAGGCTCGCGGTCAGTCCATAGATGGGTGACCACCAAAGTGGTTTAATTTCTGAGCGTCTCCGTGCTTCGGAGGGCACGTTGAGTTGTCGGTCCCGGTTGTAGTCATTAGACAACAGTCGTTAAGCCACGTCAGAGGCCTACTGGGTGGCTTGAGCAACTCTGTCACTAGGCTTACCACTACCCATACGATAAGCAAGCATTTTAAAAGTTTTAAATTTGAAACCATTTAAGTATCCGACAGCAAAATTACATAACGAGTGTGCAGTCCTAAATGTTCCCCAACTATTTATAAAAGCATTTTTAACTGACAACATTCCAGCCTAAGACGCTGCGATATGTCGATTAGATGATCACGTTCATGTAGTCTACAAGTTCCTTCTAATAAAATTACTATTTTAAAATTACTTTTGCTCGGTGTTTCCCATATTTTCTGGCCCCTTTATTGTATAATCTTCTACTATATAAAAATAAGTCGGGTTTTCCTTCCTGACGCTATAACTCCAGAACGCACGAACCGATTTCCACGGTTTTGCATTCGTTGGAAAGGTCTCGGGCTCCGTGAGGTTTATAGCATGGAAATTTATAAAATTTAACGCGGGTAACACCGCGGGGCACAGCTAGTCGTATATATAAAATAAATTCTATAAAGGAGATGATTTGCTTGCAAATCGGCGCTGGACGAGTTTCTGAGTAACTTAGATTAAGAACAGACAAAAATATTATACGAATATGTAAGTAAATAAAGTTCTAGGTAATATTGTCACGCTCGGACTTCGAACCCTAGTACTTGTAAGGGTTTTTGGTGGCTTTTGTAACATCGCTAGAGTGTTCTAGTTAATACTAGAACAAAAGAAAAAGGGTACCTAGCTGATGAAAAGGACATACAAAATTCTTATTGCAAATATTGACATTAGATGGTTCCAGAATAAAAAGAAAGAGGTGGTGCTAATTTCATGAATGAAAAGCAAGAAATAGGAGATAGGTGAAGACAGGGACACGATTAATCTGTCATATAGGTGAAGAGTCTCGAAATGTTTAAAATTTGGTACAATTTAGGGGAATAGCGGAATATCAAAGCTGAATGGCGAGTTTAATTCAAGTGAAATCGAAGGCAGATTACCTAAGAAGAAGAAATAACAGTGAAAGTAAACTATGCCAAGTGTTCCCTACACAGTGAGAAGTGTGCCGTGTACGGCGGGACTTAGCTTTGGCAGTGTTCGTCTCAGGGACTCTGAAGTGGACACATGTGGACTAAAACAGGTAGCTAGTCGCTGAGACTCTAAGTACGTGTGTGTTCCGTGAACCAATGTCACTGTCGAAGCCAATCAAAGTTCCTTTCCAAATACTAGTTTCTTTTCCAATCCCCAGACCCACCGTTCACCACAATATCTCAAAATAGAGTAAATATGCATATCGCTGGTTTGCGAGAATAAGGACGTAATTCAAAATTCTGTCAAATTGAATTCTGTATGAGAAAATAAATTTTTGATATTTTATCGTGAACAACAATGCCAATTTCGGGCCAGCTTTCAAAGGCTCATCTCAGATGAGCCAAAACAACAGAGTGAACGCACGGTCGATTCTCGAACATACCGACGTATTTACAGTTTGGTTGCAACAATTATTGATTTTTTTTTCAAGAATAGTGACATATTTAGTGATCCGTCGTTGTTCCTGATAAAAGTATCTAAGTATCTTTTTATATCTTATTTCTATTTACGCCTGTATTCTTGAATAACTATGGGTGATTGCTTATGATATTGTATTTTATACCGACTTTATGTAATTTGAGTCTATATTGACGAAAAAATAAACAGAGTCTATTTTGGCGTAAATAAGAAACGTCGTTATTTTTGCTGGGCAAGGTTTTGCTTCTTATTACGAAATGCGTCTGTGTTCAAGTAATTTAGATAGAATTATTGAGTAAATATTTTACATGGTTTTCATTGATAAATTAATTATTTACGTTAAATTATTTTTTTTGAAAATTATCTGTATCAGAGTTATTTAAGATGGCAGAAAGAATGTTATTCTTGGAAAACTTGAAAGAAGCAGCCAGTTAAAATAAAGGAAATGAGGATCACCATGTTTTAATGAATAGTGAACAAGAAGGATAGCCTACAATTTTCGTATAATTGCAGTTTGTCTCAAGTCAATTTATTCTTTAAACTATTTAAAATATTTTAGGTTCCAATAAACATTGAAGCAGTTTGCTGTTAAATGCAATAAGTTGCGATGAAAATACCGAAAATAATATAAATTATAATAACACATCAGGTACCTAAGCAAAATAAAATATTTGAATTCAACCAGAATAATTGAAATATACACATACATATTATCTATGTGTATATTTCAATTAATATTTATTAATAACTTATTTTATATAATACTTAACAATATTGGAATATCAATATATAATAATACTATAAGTATATGCCGATAAAATCAATCTATGTATGTATATCAATGTACATATATTAAAATGTACAATGTATATACACAATTATACATGCCTAGAACTATACGTTCGTTCGTACATTCTTGGTTATCTGTTATTTTAAAATATACAACTTGTTTACGCTCAACTGGTTAGTTCTTATCGCGATTCTTTGTTTGATGCAATATTGCGAACATTCATCGTAAATACTTAATCTTTATTTTAAAACTTTATGCACAAAAGTGTACAGAGGCGGACTTAATGCCAAAGACATTCTCTGCCAGTCAACCTTGGGGTGATGCAGAGATAACATGGTAGGTGCACTATAAGGACAGTGGGTAAGAAAATTAAAATCTGAGGTTATATAGAATACACAAATACCTATATTAAAATAAACCAATAAATATTATATATATATACATACATATATATACACACAAATATACAGATAAATAATAATAATAGTTATTACAATAACAGTGCTATTGTGATTCAGCCAATACTTTTTTAGCAAAATGCTCCCGATTTTCTTTTTGAAGGAGTAACGACTATTAGCCATTCTGATTTCTTGGGGGAGAGCATTCCAAAGGAGAATTGACTGTACCAGGAAAGAAGAGTGAATGAAATCGGAGCGGTGTGGGGGACATTGTAGGAGACGGTTATAAGAAGACCGAAGATATTTGTTGTGGTTAGTATAAAGAAAGATATTTAAATTCAGAAATTAGATATGAAGGAGAAAAACGAGAGTCAAGTAAAGGGTACAGTGTGGTTAAAGCTCGTTCTCTGTTGGCGAATTGGTAACCATTTTAACTTTACTCGAGAAGAAGAAATGTGATCGAATTTACTGAATATTTATTTATTGAGGTGATACATTCAGGTCAAAGTAGCACAAATCACCATAGTCAATTTTGGGGAGAGGATTAAGGACTGCACGAGCAAAACTTTGGTGTCGGATGGTAAAAAGTTTTTTAGCCGATAAAGACTGCGCAAACTATATGTTACACTCTGGCTGACAGCAGTAATTTGATTCGCCCAGCTAAAAGTCCTATCAATGTGTAAACCAAGATCCTTTACACTTTGGCTGAAAGAGATAGGGGATTGATCAAAAACAACCCCGGGTAATTGGTCGATCTCTAATCTGCTAATCATGCGGGAGCTTCCTATAACGATGGCTTGGCATTTATCAGGATTGACTATAAGACCAAACCTCTTAGACCAGCTCTTGATCAGATCCAAGTCCCTATTAAGGTTTACAATCGCTTCCGGCAGAGTATCAATGCATGCCTGAGCATAAAGTTGAAGGTCATCGGCATAAAGATAATACGCACTCTGAAGATCATGGGTTAAAAGGTTTATAAAGACAGAAAATAAAAGAGGAGAAAGTATACCGCCTTCAGGAACGCCTGTGTCAAGATTTTCCAACTCGATTAAGTCTCACTACTGTACTGGTACTACTACTGGAGAGAAGAAAAATAGATTTATATTAGGACGCGCTAGACCATTAACAAAGGAAATAGTTTGACTTTTGGTCAGATGATGAATGGATGAAATAGTGGAGAAATGATAATTAAGATCATCTAATCCAACAGCGGGAGGAAGGTCTACATGTCGCGGCTTGCCGATACCAAGAGTTCCTAGGAATTTCCAAATACCGGCAGGCGTAAAAGAAGATATATTCTTTAGAATATGACGGCGTTTAGCATTACGTATCATCTGATTACACCGATTCCTGGCGAACTTGTACCTGTTCCAGTTATCATCAATGCGTTCTTTTTTTAATTTGCAGAATGCTCGGTTCCTACGTCTCATCGCCATTTGAACTCTTTTTGTCAACCATGGAGCTGGTGGGCGCTTTAATTTAACTTTTATGACTAGAGTGTGTACGTCATATAGTTTGGTAACAGTATCATTGAAGATGCGGACTTTATCATCTAGCTAGCTTCTTTCAAAGTCCTCCAGTCGACTTTTGATGCATCAGTGCGTAACTGTATCGTATTGATATGCGCAAAAGAACGCACGTGCAGCAACTTAGGTTTAAGTTTAGGAGGTTTTAGGATATAAGAGAGGAAAACAAGGTCAAACCAAGGTAAGAGGTCAGGATTAGGTCGAGCCAAGTGTCATCGCCAGAAATGTTATGATGGGTAGCTTGGAGAGGTAAAACTTTCAAGCTACCTGACTCGACAATATGCAGGAGTTTCCGGAAGCGAAGAGAATTTAAGGCGAGGAGATTGATGTTAAAATCTCCCATGATGATGTGATGAACATACTCCGAACCCAGAGATTCCAATACCATAATCATAATTAAATCAAATGTCAAAAAAAGTTTGGTTTTAGTCAGTCATAGTATTTACATTTAATATAGTCATCTACAGAATAAAAACATCTGTCGCACAGCCAACTATAAAGTTCATTGTTAAATTTAATGTCAGTTAGGATTTTTTGTAGTTTGGCTGGTAGTTTATTATAAATTTTTACTGCCATGTAACAAATGGACAAATGGAACAGGTACACACAGATCATTCTAGCCCCAAACTAAGCAAAGCTTGTACTATGGGTACCAGGCGACGATATACATATTTATATAGATAGATAAATACTTAAATACATAGAAAACATCCATGACTCAGAAAGAAATATTCGTGCTCATCACACAAATATTATAACTTTGCAAATTTTAAGGTTTAATAGAATAAGGTAAATTAGAATATTTTTAGTAATTAAAAGACTCGGCTATAAACGCAAACTCCCACGTGACACACCAGCCATCTTAAAAATCGCTTACAATATAGTTAATTTGGAGTTAATAGTCAAAAAATTACGAATATATTTATTTTTATTATAATATTTTTATACGTAAGTAGTACATTTGATGATAGGGCAAAACTTGGTCATCTTAGAGTTGTCGTAGAGTTTATAATTAGCGTGTAAATAAGTATTTTCTTAAAAATAATGATAACACACGTACGTACCAGATCCAGTTTTCGTTAGTGTTTGTGCCAATCTCTATTGGGATCGGTCTATCATTACAGACAGGTGTATTGTTGCCAATAAGAGTTTGGTGGGCAAGTATTGGGCGCACGTTTTCAGGTTCCAAGTCCTCGGCATCGAGCGCTACCACGCTGTTTCTCTTTGTTTCACCGAATTTCAACCGGAGTAGGCGTCTTATCGCCACCTAGATGTTCTTTTCGGCCGCCAGGGAGTAGGAAAGTCCTTCCTTCTTTTCCAAGTTGATGAGCAGACGCTGAACTGCTCGAAATTCTTGGCCCCCCTTCGGCATTAATCGCACCCCTTGCGGTGGTAGTCCAATTCCTTTCTGGGTTAGACGGATGATGTAGAGTTAGTAAACTTTTCAACTACTAACTCACAAAAAATACGGATGGGGCCGATGGAAGGACATTTGTATTTTGGCCGGCGTTGGTGGCTCCGCCCCGATCGCTCCTCGCGGCCTCGATTTTTACCATAGACGTAGCGCCACCATATATATAAATAACGTCATATATCATAATTTCGAAAATCAGTAACAAATATGCTAACCCCAGTACACTCACAAAATAAAAAAAAAACAAAATAGGGCAAACAGCTTAAATATGTCTATCAAATTTACGTAAAAAGTAGAGTAAAAATCCCAAAATATGTATTCATCTATTTACTTTTCAATTTGCATTATTTTTTAATAATGTTTCAGATTAGCGAGCAGGAGATCTTTCATAAGTAGACTAGCTGTTACCCGCTACTTCGTCCGCGACAATTTTGAATGATGACTAATGAAATCTACAACAAAAAGTCCTAACATACGTGAAAGAGTCACTTCTAGTAACTGTAAAATGAATGTGAACAAATTAAAAAGGCCGTTCATTAAAATTTTGTATGCCGTTTCTATCAGAAATGGTTTGAAAAATGATCCAATTAAAATTAATAGTGATACTAAAGTCTACAGGCCCATAGTGTCATGTCAAGTTATGTTTAAGTTCAACGCTCAGAAGAAAAAAATTAACCCAACAGAAAAACACGGCCTTTAAAAGCATATTTTCATAATAAAGGTTTCACTAACTCACTTATTAACACATAAGTATAGTTTTTAGACGAATTTTCATTGCGTTCCAATTTTGAAATATGGCACCAAGAGATAAAGGAAAAAAAGAGAAAATGATTGATTTTGGATACATGTCATTCACTGTCAAGCAGTGTCAACTTAAAATTTAGCTTCTTACTCTGTAAGACCAAAAGCATACACATATTATATATATTAATTCACTTCTAATCTACCCCACATGATAAGAGCAAGGAAATACTAATTCATTTTATAAAATCATGCGTTTAACTTCAAAACTCACAGATTTTTATATAAACTTACATCCCCTATTTTACGCCCTTAGGGATGGAATTCCTAAAATCCTGAAATATATATATTTCAAATTGATAACTTCGATGCCAAATACCAATTTTCGTGCGTTTAACTTCAAAAATGTCTTATTTTTCATACAAACTTACAACCCTTATTTTACGCACGTAGGGGTGGAATTTCCAAAAATCCTAAAATACATATTTTTAATTTTTAGCTGATGGGGTCAATACCAATTTTCATGCGTTTAACTTCAAAAATGTCGCATTTTTCATACAAACTTACATCCCCTCTATTTTACGCCTTTAGGGGTGGAATTCCTAAAAATCCTGTAAAACATATAATTTTATTTATAACTGAAAGGTCATATACGTATTTTCATGTGTTTAACTTCAAACATGTCGCAATTTTCAAACAAACTTACATCCCCTATTTTACGCCCTTAGGGGTAGAATTTCCAAAAAACCGGAAGTATATATTTTTTATTTTTTACTGAAAGGCCACATACCAATTTTCATGCCTTTAACTTCAAAAATTACGGATTTGCATATAAACTATTATCCCCTATTTTACCCCCTTAGGGGATGAATTTCCAAAAATCCTTTCTTAGTACTCGCCTACGTTATAAAAGGAACCCCTGGCAAAATTACAAGTTTCTAACCCTTATATTTAGGCCCTGCGTTGATATTTATGTCAGCAAGTTAGTTTTGCCTTTTATATAGGTATATAGATTGGTCTTGTAATGTCTATAGCTTTTGAAAACAGGACCTTAGATAATGGATGGTTTAATTTCGAACAAGTGCGATCTCTAGTTATGTTCAATAGCTTACAATGAATATCTGGAATAGTTTTTTACAACCGATCGAGCATATATTGTGTTTGCCTACTAAATAATTACTCTAATTGGACCAAATCCCGTGTTCATGCCCGCTTGAGTATGTTTCGCCGGACCGTCTCAACTGGGTCGTGTTGAAACCGGTAGTAGATGAACCCACTGAGTTTGTTTCGCTGGGTCTTCTCAGTTGGGGCGCATTGGATCCGGTGGTAGCATTAAAGCGCGACCGTCGTTATTAACACAAGGTCCGTCATAATAATAATACCTTTAATATAGACAGAACCATTGACAATATGTAGTAAAAATAATAGACTTAAACTAGATAATTAAACATAATCTCTTGACAATAACTTGATACGAGCTAGCTAAATATCATTTCTGTAATAAAATAAATTTTATAAATGTTTTCATACAAGATGTACCTAAATATCTATGTTACTAGAAATAATATCTAATGTATACAACTATATTACTACAAACATGTTCTGACTATTTACAAGCGCTTTTTTAAAGTCTACGTGAATAAAAACCTTTTT
This sequence comes from Pseudoips prasinana, assembly GCA_951640165.1. Taxonomy (NCBI): domain Eukaryota; kingdom Metazoa; phylum Arthropoda; class Insecta; order Lepidoptera; family Nolidae; genus Pseudoips; species Pseudoips prasinana. The sequence goes on along the minus strand of OX621236.1, from coordinate 27,195,780 downwards.
TATTAATTTTATTTTATTTTACAGATCTTGTAGCAACGAGGCACAAATTCTGTACGTTTAGGTGCTGTTGCCATACCTACTATTGGAAGCTTAAATTAGGTACTTTATATGACCCTTAAACTATTGCAGCTGGCCTCTCTAGTCGCAATTCTAATATCTCGTTCTATGCGCTCTACCTCACCGCTCAGTGCCAATTCATTGCTTGCCATTGTTGATCCTAGCTTACAGGATTTGCAGTGGTGGGTAAGATTGAGGGTCAAGCCCCATAAAACAATAAATCAATAATCATCCAACTAGATGTCAAATATCACTAACTTGGTCTCGTTCACTTTAACACCTTTATTTTTTTATGAACCAGTGGAATGCCTATGCATGCCTAAACCTACCTGCCGTGGACTTCTCTTGGCGCCTGTTGGAGGAGCTTACCCAATCCCAATAATGTACTTGTACTTAAGTTTCTTATAAATTAGCGTAAACGAACTTTCAGAATACGTACCTACATCCTGCGGATTCAGCGGTCGAGACATTCCAATATTTATACAAAAGGGCCCTACTGTATTGTTACTATTATCGCTTCGTAATCTCGATTACTATAAGTTACGAAAGTATACATGTATGTACGATATGTTATGTTTATCGGTATACTCGATTCGATGACGCATTTAGTGCACAGCCAAAGAGACATAGATCGGTAGGTATTGTATACCTACTTAATTTTATTATTGTTGAAGCTTGGAGCACGATATGCCTGCCAATGACAAACTTCAGCAGTTTTGCATTTGTACTCGCTCGCAAAGGTCGCGTCTGCTTAAAGCGTTGCGCCATAGTATACAAACGAAATCGCGGGTTTGATAAAAACATTTAGGTAGTTTATTGTGGTTATGTAAAGTGATTGATTTTTTTATGATATAAAAAGCAGTGATCTGTTAGACGTTTAAGGACTTTAAATTAAGGTGAGTTTTCTACAGATTTACATTATTAGTAGAACGTAATAATTGTAATTATTTATATATTTGAACTAAATCAGCGCGTATTAATATGGTAGGTATCCCGTACTTACAAATATGGTACCTAAGTGTAATTTCGTAGACGGACAATAAAATGTGTTACAACAATAATTAAATAAAAATTCTTACTTGTATAGTCTTATATAGACGCTTAACAAGGTTAATTTTATTTTCTAATTCTGGAATATTATAAATTAACCAACTACTACAATACGGTATAGCGATAATTCTGTTACTAGAAACTGTCAAATACTATTTAAAATCTTGTAATTATACAAGAATTTAAATAGTATTTGACAGTTTCTAGTAACAGTATTATAGCCTATAGGTACCTTCGGTATAAACAAAAGCCATTAGGATTTTGTTTATACCGAAGGAGATTGTACGGTAAACAGCTCTCTGTTTGCTGCTGGGGTGTATTTGACGCTTAATATTAGAATACACGAAATACAGAATACAAAAGATAAAAATACTCATATAATAATTGTAAACATCGAATGTTCTAAACTAACTTATAGATATTGACAGACCATGATAGTATGGTCAAGAAGTTACATCATTATGAAGGAGTTAAAACGTTTGTTTGTTAGGTAGATAAATATTTGTGCCTCAACTCATTGATATAAACTACTAATGTACCGATATGTCTGAAACGGAATAGAACTCCGCTGAAGATCTGTGCGGAGTAACATAGGTAGGTATAGGAAAACAATATACAGGATATATCTTTATTTGTGCCTCAACTCATTGATATAAACTACTAATGTACCGATATGTCTGAAACGGAATAGAACTCCGCTGAAGATCTGCGCGGAGTAACATAGGTATAGGAAAACAATATACAGGATATATCTTTATGGATATATCACACTAATATTATAAATGCGAAAGTTTGTGACTGTGTGAGTGTGTATGTTTGTTACTTCTTCACGTCTAAACGGCTGGAGCGATTCTAATAAAATTTGGTGTGGAGTTAGCGGACACCCCGGATTAACACATAGGCTATAATTTATAAAGTTTAAAGGTGGTAAAACCGCGGGGCACAGCTAGTATTTATATAATTTGGTGTTTTGGCCCTGACTTCTTCGGCCTTATAAGCCATCTTCAGTAGTATATATTTAATTTCGTCGGATTTCGTCATTAAGTCAATGTCAATTAAAGTCCCCCACAGTCAAGTCATAGTCCTTGTCTTACCCCAGTAAAGCAGTGGAGAGTACTAGAGGCTTCTATGGAGTTTTAGATTCAAGACAGAAGATCGCAATTCATGGCAATATAGCACTGTCCTCCACTAGTGCACGTTCTCGAAGACGTTATGTCTAAAAATCCTCCATATTTACACAAACTCGAAATTACACCATATTTGATATGAAACAATGCCTCGGTGCGTCTTTTTCCGCATTGGCGCCAAAACACCCAATAAACCAGTTTTTTTTTTTTTTTTTAATGACTATTTAAGGCTCTGGCTTCTTTGGCCTTATGAGCCTTCCGTAAAATATATTTTTATTTCATTTATTTTCGTCATGTCAAGTAAAGTCCGTCACAGTCAAGTCATACGTAGTCCTTGTCGTACCCCAGTAAAGCAGAGGAGACTTTACTAGAGGCTTATATGGAGTTTTAGATTCAACACAGAAAATCGCAATTCACGGCAATATGGCACGTTCCTCCACTTGTGTACGTTGTCCATGAAGTTATGTCTAAAAATCCACCATATTTACACATCAAAAATTGAATTAACACCAGTTTTTGAAAATGAAACAATGCGCTGATGCGTCTTTTTCCGCGTTGGCGCCACAACTCCCAATATACCAGAAAATGTTCAGTGTTGCCAGCAGACAATTTACTCAGGCGAAGCTATTACAATCTGCGAGCATTAAGACAAATTAGGTACAATAATAAACAAAAAAAAGGCATGACACTTAAAAAAAAACACCAAGGTCTATAGTTAGTTCCAAATAGGTGCATTATGTGCCAATTACATATATTTGACGTACCGCATCGTTTTATCTATCTATCATATTGAATAATTTTATAATCTTATTATTATATTATTGTGCTCTGATGGATGATACTGAACGTGACTTTCAAAATTAGCTGACAATGCCTCTAATATAACAATACACTCTCAGAGGTCGTCTTTTGCTTTAATGGAAATGAGTATAGTTAAAAAAAACGAAGTAAAAAAGACATGACCTATACTTAACTTTAAGCAGGTAGAAATGAAGGGAAATCGACAAGAACATGTAAATTTGTTTTGACATCAAATTAGACGTCCACAGCTGGACAAAGGCCTCCCCCAAAGATCTCCACAATTGCCGGTCTTGCGCAATTCGCATCCAGCAGTTTCCAGTGACCGGCACAAGATCATATAATACAAAAATAAATAAATAATATAATACAATTATTTTAATATATTATTATAATGTAATTATATCCTGGAACATTATTTAACACACGGCCGTTTGATCCCAAACTAAGCAGAGCTTGTACTATGTAAACCAGATAACTGAAATAGGTACTACATAATTATACAACTTTTGTTTTGTAAATTACTTACAACACACTTAATATAATTACACCCAAACTCAGGACAAACATACATGTTCACAAATATCTGTCTTGGATGGGAATCGAACCTACGACCTGCGGCGTGAAAGATAAGTATTTACCAACCACGCTAACCAAAACATGACAGAATAAATAAATAAATATTAAAATCCGTTGACAAACATGAGAGAAATTACGTAAAACATATACAAAAAAAAGTACTTACATTAGTCAAATTGGAATCTTACCTATACTTTTTTTGTAGTCTGTACTAAAAATTAAAAAAAATAAAAAATTGTTATGCCAGTGTAAATTATAACTATATATTTAATCCTTATCATTAGTAAACCAAAAACATACTGAGTGATATCTGATGGATTACCTATAATATTACTAAACGATATATGACCGAGTTGTTTTCAAATATAACTCGGTGTGAAGTCTTACGAAATAATGAAGAATGAATGAAGGCTGACGAAATAATAATATCCAGGGACATTATTTCCACACGGCCATCTGATCCCAAATTAAGCAGAGCTTTTACTATGGAAACCATATCTGATATACTACTTTTCTGTTTGTGAATGCTTACCTACTAATATAGACAATTAGACCGAGACTGAGGACGAACAGACTTGAGCATGCATACAAATATCTGTCCAGGGTGGGAATCGAACCCACGACCTGTGGCGTGAAAGGCATATTTTTTCAAACCACGCTAACCGGCCCGTCAATATAATCTTACCGGCGTACTTCACCATACGTAAATCAAATCACAACTCTTTTAGCCGGTTTTCAGGGTTTCAGGCATAAAAGGAGCCCTAATACAATCATTCATGTGTTCGTCTATCATAACCTACATAGGTATTGCTCCCAATGTTGTATACACCTGACACTCAAGGATATATAACCGAGGGGAAGACCTCGTAGGACCTTCTCTGATCAAATCGGAGACGTTCTCAAGAAAGACCAGGTCAGAAGTACCCTAAACCGGCGAGCATGTATAAAGAATATAATGTCAGTAAACGAAGCGAAAGAGGTGTGCACAGATCGTCACAAATGGACGTCCGTTGTCTCTACCTACCCCTCTGGGAAACAGGCGTGAGTCTATGCATGTATGTCCTATACATTATACACTCAGTTATAAATAATAAGTTGTAATTTGGTAGATATGGATATCCATGACCCAAACACGGAAATGTAAAGTAAATACTACTCTGTCAAGAAAGTACCAGGAAAAGGTCAATAACACACAAAATTTCAATTATTCTACCAAATTTATTTTTGTTTTATCCTTAAAAGCGAGCCCCTTTCGATAAAATACACGTTCGCCAACAAATACTCTAACTATCAAAACATTGTTTCACGTCTTTCCGGAAATGAGAGTCCGCCATTGAGTTTTTGAAGAAAATTTTTCGGAGCTAGTTGAGCTGCCACGTGTTTCATGCCAAAGCGATCGCATCAAATGGTACAAGTCGATAGGATTTTCAGTTAGCATTTCCTTCACTTTAGCGATGTTAACTTCAGTTGAAAATGTTGATGGCCGACCAGAGTGAGCCAAATTTTCCACCACATCTCGACCGCTTTTGAATGAACTCTACCACTCGTGTGTTTTTTCAACAAAATATATTCTTTGTTAGCTTTCTGTAACATTTTCAGCGATTCGGAACACTCTAAATCCATTTGCTATACAAAATACGAGACAAAATCTTTGTTCAATGTTTATTTTTCCATTTAAAATTCTAAACTAACCAAATCTGAATAAACTAAATGATAGGTTGTGCTTAAACTCGGCGCCAGTTTATAAGACATAGACAATATAACATACCTACTAATAGGAGATAGACTGTTGTGCCAATTTAGCCAATGGAATAAAGAATTATTTGAACAGAAATTGGAATTAGTAATTAATTATTTTTTTTTGCCTTATTTGGGCAGGCTAAGGTCTGTGACCATACCGCCTCGTCTTCAGTTGTAATATTTCTAATAATTTATATTTCAAAGTCAGTCAGTCATGTCCGTCACGTCCGTCACAGTCATGTCCGTCACGTCCGTCACAGTCAAGTCATAGTCCTACTCCTAACCCCAGTAAAGCAGTGGAGACTTTACTAGAGGCTTCTATGGAGTTTTGGATACAACACGGAAAATCACAATTCACGGCAATATTGCACTTTCCTCCACTTGTGTACGTTGTCGAAGATGTTATGTCTAAAAAACCACCATATTTACACATAAAAACTCAAATTTACACCAGTTTTTGAAAATAAAACATAGCCTCGATGCGTCCTTTTCCGCGTCGGCGCCAAAAAAACTTAGTAATTAAATGATCGATTTGATGTCAGAAAGTTAATAACTTTTGAATTTCGAGGCCAACACACGGAGGGAAAATTAGAGAATTAAAAAAAGAACCATTTGCCAACCGGGTACAGTTTGCAAATCGATTTTTGTGTGATGATAAATAATAAATGAAATAAAATTTATGAATTCTTAAACATATATTTTTATAATTTAAAAATAAAATAGATGGAAAAGTATTTAATTAAATATATTATGTAGATTGCATTCGCTTATTTAGAACATTGTTAGACATAGTTGGTTCCGGTTATCATCAGTGGATGTGGATAGCTTATTATTGAGTGTTTATCATACACTAGATGTTATCCGCGATTTCACTCGCGTGGAATCCAACAAAACGAAATAAGTTGGATCAGTGCGTAGAATTTGCAATCATATATCTCTTAGATATCTGCTAGCTGCCAGTGAAAGTCCTGTGACACAAAAACTACACTATCGATCTTGCCGTTTCGGAGATTAACCGAAACAAACAATCATACATACGAAGGAAAAAAAATACAATCCGAACTAGTGATATGAAAAGATTTGATATTTTATTTATTTAGAAGTTTACTTAACATATAGGAAGCTACATTGTCAGCGACTAATACAGCCTAGATACTAATTTAAGTTTGATAAAAATAGTGATCCTATACAACATGTAACCTACTTTTACTGAATCGATTTATATCATTTTTAATATAGGTAATTTTTTATTCCAAAAATAATTAAAACTATTGTCATATTAACCCTGTACTGTCAAAACAAATTGAAATGGACCGTAAGTCAAAGTAGTAAGACTTTTTAAATCGCAGTTTTATTTGTATTTATACAAATTCTATCATTCAATACAAAATAAAGAAATATAACCTTTTCAAGAAACTAATTTATTAAATAACAATGCATATACATATTAAATTAAAAATTCAGTGTATGTATTATGATTACAACATAATATTCAAATTGGGGTGTTTGAGGGTGTGCGTTAATTACGTTACATGTTGTATATGAAAATTACAATAATATAGAATTCCACGCGGACAAAATCGTGGGTAACATCTAGTGTATGATAAAAAAACAAGAATCATGCCATCCACATATGTTTAACATTTTTCTAGATTAGTGATTGCAACAGACCTACAGACGTGACAGGTGGCTTTAATTATTATCGTATTCATTTAAAATTTTAAGTAGAGCGTAGACTCTGCTTTAAGGAGATAATTTCAGTTTATCAGATAAGTAGCAGCGCCATAAATATTAATTAATCTTTTATATAATTCGTATCTGTGCAGTAGGCGCGATGTATGGTCACCACGTGTTGGGTCTGTGGTCAGGGGTTATCATCACATAATATTATCACGTGTAATATAATCATGTTTGAAGATAGTGCTTGAAATTGTAAATATTTCCATATTTCCAATCAATTTTAATAGGCCATAAATGACTTGTATATTATCGGTTTGTCTATCTGTCTTGATTTCTGGGCGACATTCAAATTTACTTTTGTCTCCTTGAACTTGTATAAACACCGGTCAAGTACGAGTTGACTTTTTCTGAAGAGGGTACGCAGGCGAGATTTACCATATCATTTTAAGACCGTAGAATTTTTATCTTTCTCTATAATCTATAAGAATGCAAATAAAGATGAAGAACTATTCCCTTTTATTACCGACTTTAATAGAGGTAGGTTATCAATTCCAAGTGATTTCTTTTGTATGTATGATGATAGGAGATTTCTCAGTTCTCTGTAAACCGATTTTAAAAGTAATTATTGTAGCTAGTCGACAAGGTCCAAATCGAATGTTTTAAACAAAAGTCGATGTCGGTTCTATGTTTTTTAAAACTAATTATTTTCACAATTGTTGGTGTGGTATTTCCGAATGGATGTTTATGTATTTCCTTAAATAATTGAAGAACTATGTACTAAAAGATTATAAAAAAAAAGTTAAGATCCTCAGAATGGCTTTTCATTTAATTTTAATATCATATCAGTAAACTGTACCGTTGCTAATGTTTTTATTATTTTACGGACGTGACCCCGTCTATAACAATAATTTATTTACGTTGTTGGATCATAGAAATTTACATATCTACAATTTATACATTACCTAAGACATACGGTCAGGCAGACACACGAGTCATCAGGTCTCCGTTTTTTATTCGATGGTACAGAACCATGAGATCCGGCTAAAGTAGTACTAGGACTCGCTTTATATTTATGTTAAGGTACCAAACGGTGCGAACGCTTATATATTTCGTGAACGAAAGCGATTGTTTGATTTATTTATTTAAGCCAGTTTAATTGGTTCGTTTAATTACATTTTCACCCCCATCTCTGAAAGAGTATCTCTTCGATATCTGAGTGCAAAATTTGAATTAGAACATCGCATCGTGTGCACTATGTTTGTGAACTCAAAACATCATTAAACCTTCTACCTCCTTGGTGTCGAATTTATCATACAACTCTTTTTAATGTGTTCAAAACTCAGAATCTGAACCTTCTTGGTGTACTCTTTATTTTATATTTGCTTTGCGCAACATTACAGTACATACCTAACAAAAACAACTTAAGTTACTGTAGTAACGTTCCTTAAATTTTTCTTAATTATACCTAAGTCTTATTTGTTATAATTTAAAGATTATTCTGTAATACTTACCTATCAGAATGTAGTAGTTAATACCTGACTGAAACAAAAGTATCTTGTGATTCTAAATTGTTTTTTTTTGCATTTAGTCATTTCCTCGCTATGGTGGGATGAAAAGTTACGTGTTGCACTCGAGTGCAAAGATTTTTCACCTCATGCTCTTTTGATTCCCTCGCTAATTGTAGTCACAATTATTATAACTATAGTCACCTTTAATACAAATTTTATTTGATTAATATATTTTCTTTCATTACGACATTGTTGATAAATTAGTTATATTAATTAGTCGTCAAACTTTGTACTTAATATTAAGATAAAATAATGTTTAATGGTCATCTTGAAACAATAACAATAACAACATTAATTAAGAGATAGATTTGTGTTATTAGGACTAAACTCATTAATCCTACTAATATTATAAACGGGAAAGTTTGTAAGTATGGATCGATGTTTGTTACTCTGTGCCGTAAAAAACTACTGAATGGATTTTAAAGAAACTTTACAATGATATAGCTAATACATCCGAATAACACATAGGCTACAATTTATAAAGATATTGTGTGAATTGTCCAAAATATGACGATAAATGTCAAGTAAGTAGGCAAAAATCTACCATTTGCGAGCTCTTCCGGCGTGCACTGCTAAAACCGCTAGAGGTACACATTCTACTAATATTATAAATGCGAAAGTTTGTGAATATAGATGCATGTCTGTATGTTTGTTACTCTTTTACGCCAAAACTATTTGAACGTGGGTGAAACCGTGGGGCGCAGTTTGTAATTAAATAAAGGCTCCGTTGTGGGTACAGGCAGGCCTCCTCCATATTTTGGGATTTAATCGTTTTATCCTGCTACGCTTTTTATTTCGTCTAAATCACAAAACTAGTTGTACTGAGCGGGAATCGAATTAGAAACACTGCACCGCAAGGGCAGATAATTAGAAAAGCGTTGGTGGCCCTTTGTATAGGATTTCCATACAATGACAGGTCAGCTTATATTGGAAATGTATAGGTAGCTTGATATGTAGCCGTGCGTACAAGGCAATATATTACTTAGCATAGAAAAGGTGGAACATAAATAGTTGTTATTACTTAAGTATCGCTATATACCCATGAAACTAAACAAATTGGTGAACACCCAAATTTTCTTACTCTCCATAAAAAAAATCTGTCGAATTGATAAGCTCTTTTTTTAAAGTCGGTTACCAATGTAAATATTCTGTATCCAAGATTTTCATAGCGTTTCCAATGATGCGTAGTCTTTGCCTGCTAATTACAAATAGTTTGATATCTTCCGCAAATTAGAGGAATTATTATTGTTTATGTATCTTCCTTGAGTAACTGGGTACAGTTTATTAGTGAATCACGTCGGATGTGTGTGATGACGACATGGTATTCACTCAGGAAGGGAAAGATGTATGAGACAGTACTTACTCACAACTCAGTCAGAAAACCCCGTACAAACATCTAACATCCTCATACGAACTTCTAAGAAGTTCAAGGAGGATTGAGATGTTTGTATGTTAGCATGTGCTCGCTCCAAAGACATTTAAAGAAAACGCTCCTTTCTTTATTGTTGTCCGAGACAAAAAAATTGTCTGAAAACATGTCCAGACGTGCGGTTAGAACGTTCGGGTTAGTTTGAACGTTCCGAATCGATACCGGATAACAAAACTGCTTAATGTTTGACTATAAACGACCAAATAGTGGACTACAAACCGTTTAGTGCGCAAATTATCATGACGGCCATTGTAGATGTTCAAGGTTCTAAAACAGAGACGAATGAGTCTATTGTAAAAGAAATTGCAATACTATGTAATGAAAAAATATAGGTGTTTTTAATAATGCCACCATTTCTATTTTATGATTTAAGTAAATCAGAACTACGGCATATTTGTTGGGTTCAACGGTTAAGGAAGTTATTTTGCAATGAAGAATTTATACCCTATCAAAATTATACTCTCTGATAGTAGATAGTTTAAGAGACAAAAAAAAATGTATTTATACCAAACGCATAGCAGAAGCGAAGTGTGTTCTGGTTAAAGTGAATTCTTACAAGTAATACTTGTAAGAATTCACTTGGTTTAGTTTTATTACGGACTAACATTGACATTAATTTGTGCCGCAAAAAAATCTTTACTTATATAAATGGCTAATAAGAATAATAATATATTACGCGACATTGACAGCATTTCTACGGCTAATAGTTATTGTTGTGACACGGACTTTTGTAATTCAAAGATTAATAACTCAATGCCATCTCTAAATATTATAACGCAAAATATCCGCAGTGTTTATAAGAACATGGATAATTTTCAAGCAGAACTAGCAAGATTTTCATTCGACTTCGATGTCATTATTCTCACTGAATGCTGGCTCCATCAACACAAACCCATCCCAATAATTGATGGCTACAAAACGTATTCCTCCAAAAAATGGCTAAATCAAAATGACGGCATAGTGATATATGCAAAACAAGACCTTAAATGTGCTGTTGAAGAACCAGAACCTGTAGGCGCTAACTTTATGTTATTAAATATTTTTCCGGATACCAGCATTTTAGCTGTCTATAGGTCCCCGTCCATATACTGTACTGACAGTTTTCTGAATTCGGTAGACAGTATAATACGGTCAGTTAAATCTAAAACCATTGTGCTAACTGGAGATATCAACATTGACATTAAAACGAACACCATTGACAGGAATAGCGAAACTTATTTAAATGTTACTGCTGAATTGGGACTAATGCCTGGACACACATATCCAACAAGAATTCAAAGTTGCTTGGATCACATGCTACTAAATACGGTACAGTCAGCTACAGTATTTGTAATTAATTCCACAGTCACCGACCATGCCTCAGTAGTATTAAACCTTTGCCAATCTCGACAGATAGGTGATAAATTTAATCTCCAAAAAAAGGTCAATTATGACGCCGTGGTAAAACACCTAGAGACAACAGACTTTTCATTCATTAATGATGAAGCGGATGCCAATGACGCTACCAATATTTTTGTTGAAAAAATTTCCACAGCCATAGAAGTTAATTCAACAAAACAAAACAGACCTAATCGGAAACGAATACTAAAACCATGGCTGACTCCAGGATTACTCCGCTGCATACGCCATAGAGACAGGCTACACAAAAAGTTTTCGTGCAGTCCAGACAACCATGTACTCGAAAAATCGTATAAAAGATATCGCAATATTTGCAACACATTGTTGAGAAAATTAAAAATTAACTATGAACGATCACTTCTGCAAAGCGCAAATAATAATAAAGATAAATGGGAGGCGGTTAAAACTATAACACAGCTAAAAAAACAAAAAACAATAGCTGATAATCTTATTAGCACAGACACATGTAATTCTATAAATGACATAAACAACTATTTTGCTAACATCGGCAAACAGCTAGCAGATAACATAATTAACTCCACTAACTTTTACTCTAACTCATTACCCTATGGAACTGGCATTTCGACTAATTTAAATTCTATAGTATTACTTTCCCCAGATGAAGCTGAGATCGATACATTAATACTAAACTTAAAAAAAGATTGTGCTATTGGTTGGGATTCCATACCAGCAAAACTTCTTAAAATGGCTAGACATGTCTTAGTTCCTTATCTTACAAAGTTAATAGGGATCTGCATTGCGCAAGGTGTTTTCCCGCGAGCTCTCAAAAAGTCATTAATTACTCCTGTCTACAAGAGTGGTTCTAAGGACGGTGTCGAGAACTACCGGCCTATCTCGGTTCTGCCGACAATATCAAAAATATTTGAGAAAGTACTGAATAGTAGGCTAATACGCTACCTAGAACATAACAAAATCTTATCGGAGTCACAATTTGGCTTTAGACGAGGAAAGAGCACTGAGGATGCTGTCAGCCAACTTGTAGAACATATATCACATTGTGTGGATGGTAATCAAAAATGCGTTGGCATCTTCCTTGATCTGGCTAAAGCTTTCGACACCGTCTCAATTCCTTTTCTTGTGGACAAGCTGGAGCGTATTGGCATTCGGGGAAATGCTTTAGGGATTTTCAGAGATTTTCTTTGCGCTAGGACACAGAGAGTGAAAATTGGGGGATTAATTAGCTCAGACGCCAGAGTTGTATATGGCGTACCACAAGGAAGCATCCTCGGCCCGAGTCTCTTCTTGATCTATATAAATGATCTGTGTCAGCAAACGCTAGCTAATGGAAAAATTTTCACGTATGCTGATGATACGGCTCTTGTGTTTCATGGAGAGACTTGGGACGAGGTCAGAAAACACGCAGAAGTGGGACTACATGGAGTGAATCAGTGGCTAAGAGCCAATCTTTTGACTGTAAATCTCTCGAAATCAACACAAATTCAATTTAGCTTCTCTAAGAGCAATCCCATAAACATTGACATCAAATTACACGTGTGTAACTCACCACAGGATAATATAACCTGTTCATGTATGACTTTAGGGAAATCGGCAACAACAAAATATCTAGGGGTAATTTTAGACAAAAACCTAAGCTGGCGCCAGCACGTAGCCCTAACCACCGCGCGTGTTAGAAAATTAGTTTGGGTTTTTAAACGACTCAGAGATGTGGCTGACTTTGAGCTATTGCGCACTGTGTATTACGCACTAGCACAATCAGTTCTCGCATACTGTATACGGGTCTGGGGTGGCGCGTGTAAGACACATATGATTCGACTTGAAAGGGCCCAAAGATCAGTCCTTAAAGTAATGACATTTAGGCCAATCAGGTTCCCCACCATGACTCTGTATGAGAAATGTCAAGTATTAACTGTACGGCAGATATATATTTTAGAAATTGTCATCAAACAGCACCTTGTCACACCACACAATAAAAGCGTTTCTAAAAAACGCACCACACGAAAAGTGTGTTCATTTATTAAATGTCGAACTACATCAGCAAGACAACAACATAAGTATTTGTCCAATCATTTGTACAATAGGACAAACGACAAGATTAAAATAAATCCTCTCACAGTGAAGGAAGCTAAAAGTAAGGTGAAATCATGGTTACTTACACATGATTATAACCAAACCGAACTTCTTTTAAAATAGAATTAAAACAATCCACACTACAAACAACCATACCTATCTATAACATCACACATCACTTTCTTACATTAACGTACTCACACAACATAACACTACACACCTTATTCACACTATACACCAAACATTCATAAAAGTTACTCCACGTAAGGAATGTTTTTCATAATTTTCATTTTTATTTTTTGTGTATATTTAAAATTACTTAGATTCTTACTGCATAAAACTCGTCTCATGTAATTGGGAGAAGACACTGGCTCCTGTAACACAGGTATTATACCTAGCGCAGGAGGCAGGGCCTCACTACTATTGTTAAAAATTATTTATGCAAATAAAGAATTATTATTATTATTATTATTACAAGTAATACCTAATACCTTTAAGAAGAAGATTGTCTTTCTCTGCTTAGATTGTCTAAAAAAAATTAGAACTTGAATTTATTATAAATTAATTTACAATTACGCGGAATGAATAATAGAAAACCCCATTTAAATATAACAAATAATCACATTTATCAAAAAAAGAACACATTTACAATAATTAGCGTTAGTGTAACTTGGACAAAAAAGAATGTACAAAAATTCTTATACTACTATGATTTATTACCCAACTTTAAAAAAATGCGTAATGCTGGAAAAATTTTTGTTATATCTACCTATTTGCGAGAAAGTGGGACAGAGGGTTGCATTTTATAAGTACGGGAATGGGATTTATTTGTACAACAGGTCTTATTGGTATTCTTCTCATGTTAATAACGCGTTAAAAAGCAAACAGCTTATTTCGACTTCTTTATAGTTTACAATTCGATTGAACACAACTTATATGCACCTATCAGGAACACATTCCCTATTCAATGATATAATAATTTATCACAGAAATATATCAATTTACCAAAAGTGAGGTCATGGAGGACCATAAGTGATCGACTTATTAAGCACTTAGGTATGCGGTTGGACTGCAGAGGGGAGGACCTTCTGTGGTTAAAGAAGAATGAGCAAAATGGTACCCGGCTCCAATAGATATGATTGTAGTGTCGTTTAAAAGGTCTTACCAAGAGGAACAATTTTTACTATAGCCGCCACTCTCAAATCTGATTGCGTTTGAAGATAAACGACAGTCTTACTAACTAATAAAAACCCTGTTCCTTCAGTTTCCCTTTGCTTTCCAGGGCCACAGTAACCTGTTTAGACAGTCTCGTGGCCCCGGCGATAAACATACATATACGAGTATATAAGTTACCACTTATTTATGTAAGAAAATGAGTACCAAGGTAATATTTTCGGCATTTCCGTTCATGTTTTCTATTAATAACGTTTTTACGTAAGACTTTGCCATGCACTCCTCATTTTAACTCGAGTCCCGTTGCTCCTGAGCGCGATTGCCGCAGCTATCACGAATCACTTCCACCAACCCATCGTGGATAGCGTGCACGCAGACGAATTCGTCCACATAATAAGGCAGAAAATAGATACCCCGAATCTTCTGCATATGTATGTAGAGAGAAAACGGCTTAACCACAGAAGAGTATATTTTCAGAGGATGGAAGCGAGCCAGATTGAAAACTTCCCTTCAATGACGGAGGAGGATATAATTCTATTAGCGCTAGGTACATACCAACTCAAGCTGGCAAGATCTTACTGTGCCGAGCATTTATCAAATGGTCTATATATAATTGAAACGTACAGAGAGGGAGCACTTGATGATCTGCCAGACTATGGCATACACGAAGATGCCTGGCTTTTGCGTGGACGAATCCAGTCGCGACATGTCCGTGTAAAAACATATTTTTGTTATATATTAATCAGCAGTGCAAATAATATTATCCAACAGTATTGCACATGTTTAACCGGGCGACGTACGATCGGCACTTGTGCACATATAGTGTCCATCGTATGGTACTTAGGCTATGCGAGGCATACGGGATTTACTGCTCCGGCATCTTTCCTCAATGCTGTTATAGTTGATACCGATATGTAATGTTTTAAATCTACTCACTTATTGATAAAATATATGTTTTGTATTTAAAGAATGCTTGTTTTCTTACTTCTTTTAATAATAGAATCCTAAATGTGTTATATCATGTTATTCTAGCTTTATTTTACTTATATAAGTAGTTTGTAATAAATTCTTCATCATTTATAAAACACAAGCTGTTCCCCGTGGTTTCACCCCTGCTGCTCGGCTCCTTTTAGTCGTAGCGTAGCGATGATATATAGCTTATAGCCTTCCTCAATAAATGGGCTATCTAACACTGAAAGAATTTTTTAAATCGGACTAGCAGTTCCTGAGATTAAAGCTTTATAATAATAAGTATAGATAGTGAGATTACTGCTTTCCAAACGTGAATAGGGACAGGCGCCATGGTAGACGTTTTTCTGCATCAAAATGTCTATTCAATGATATATTAATGAGGACTATTGGAGCGGGTACCACGTTCCATACATTTTTGCCCATTGTTCTTTTGACCATCTCTGTGCTTCGAAGGACACGTTTAGCTGTCGATCTCGGCGGCTATTGTATTGTCGGCTACTGACACCGGACATTTTTTTTTCTTTATTTATAACTAGCTGGTGCCCGCGACTTCGTCCGCGACAATTTTGAATGATGACCAATGTAACTACTTACTTCTAGCTTAATCTAAAAAATATAACTTTTAAAATAATCAAGGAACTAAGAAAGAAACTAAGGACTACTTTGCTACTATTATTTAAAAAAAAGGAAGAATACATAACAATTGTCTTTATTGTCACTAAGTCAAATAAAGTAAAATAAGAATCAACGATGCATTAATCACAAAGGTAACTCCCATTAGATTAGGTTGCGACCACGGCATTGATAGGTCTAATATCACATTTTGTGAACGAAACCATAGCGCGATCTAAAACGATGATTACGCCATCTACTAACAAAACTATAAACGTCTAAAGCGGTAAAATTAAGATGTGAGCATATTTTTTTGGGTAAGATTTATTCGATCATATATTGATTCAGTTTTGGACTATCTTTTATTTCAAGAATTTATTTATTATAACCGATATGGCAAATAAGTCCCGCGATCTGAAACGAACGAACGCCATCTAGTAACAAAATTGTGAACTTGTAGATCAGTAAGATATCTATACATATAATAAAATCATAGGAAAGTCAAAACTTAATATAATATATTTTTAAAAAAGGATACTTGGGACGTGATCTACAATCGATATCGAAGCCAAAAATATAGTTTTTAGCATTTTTGTCTGTGTGTCTGTTTGTCTGTATGTATGTCCGGGCTAAACTCAAAAAGTACTGCACGGATTTACTTCAAATTTTGCATAAATGCAACATATAGGCTACATATTATCACGCTATCACCTACGCGGGAGGAGATGTGATAATTTATAAAGTTTAACGCGGGTAAAACCGCGGGGCACAGCTAGTATAAAATAAGATGATATTTTTTGCGTGCGATCAACTGCGATCATCTCGACACCAATAAATTATACTACGCTAACTCGACTTTTACGTAAATTGGTTGTTTATCCCAATTTGATTTAAATATTGTTTTTTATCTTTGTTATAAAAATTATACAAAGAAAAGAAGTTACAAATCTTATAAAACGCTAAGTCTTTATTTAGACGACATTTTATGCAACTTGGCATAAAAAACTAAATTATCTAAAATTCGAGTTGGCGTAAATTGTTGGTGCCGATCTATTGAATCAGTTTTGGATTACCTTTTTTTAACAACAAATTATTCCCTGAATTTTGGTTTAAAAACATGTATTGCTTTATGTTTAACTAATAGACCAAATACCAATTTCATACGTTTAACTCCAAAAAATGACAGATTTTCATACCAACTCACATCCCCTATTTTACGTATTTACGGGTGGAATTTCCAAAAATACTGAACTATATATTTATAAATTTTAACTGGAAGGCCAAATACAGATTTTCATGCGTTTACCTTTAAAATGTCACATCTTTCATACAAACTTACACCCCCTATTTTACGCTCTTGGGGCTGGAATTTCCAAAAATCCTGAAATACATATTTTTTATTTTGAACTAAAAGGCCATATCCTAATTTTCATGAGTTTAACTTAAAAATTGTCACATTTTTCATACAAACTTACATCCCCTATTTTTCGCCCTTGGGGGTGGAATTTCCAAAAATCCTGAAACACGTAATTTTTTATTTTTTACTGGAAGGCCAAATACTAATTTTCATGCGTTTAACTTAAAAATTGTCTCATTTTTCATACAAACTAATATTCCCTATTTTTCGCCCTCGGGGGTAGAATTTCCAAAAATCCTGAAACACGTATTTTTTTTTACTGGAAGGCCAAATACTAATTTTCATGCCTTTAACTTCAAAAACGGCAAAGTTTCATACTAACTTTGCACCCCCGTTTTACCCCCTTGGGGGTTGAATTTCAAAAAATCCTTCCTTATTCCTTGTCTACATTATAAAGAAAACATTTGTGCAAAATTTCAGCTTTCTAGGTCCAAGGGTTTGGGCTGGGCGTTGATGAGTCAGTCAGTCAGTCAGGACTTGTCTTTTTATTTATATAGATAATAATATCCTGGGACATTATTCACACACGGCCATCTGATCCCAAACTAAGCAGAGCTTGTATGGAAACCAGATAACTGATA
The DNA here is from genome assembly GCA_951640165.1 of Pseudoips prasinana. Lineage (NCBI taxonomy): Eukaryota > Metazoa > Arthropoda > Insecta > Lepidoptera > Nolidae > Pseudoips > Pseudoips prasinana. The sequence continues at coordinate 27,177,550 of OX621236.1, read as the reverse complement.
TATTACGTATACTATTTTTTTTTGTGAATACATACTTATATAGATATATTACACCCAGACTCAGGACAAACAGACATGTTCATGCACATAAATATCTGTCCCGGGTGGGAATCGAACCCACGACCTGCGGCGTGAAAGGCAGAGTATTTAACGCCAACGCCCGTCAACATTGCCAGTAAATAAGATAAAGAAAGAAATTTGAAAATATTCAGTACAGTCGGTTTTTAAAAGTAGTTATATAAAAAATAAAATATTATATTTTAAGTAGTAGTATTGTAGTAGATTTAACTGCATACGGTGCATATTACAGGAAAAATAGAACAATAGCCGCGTTAACGATTGTATTTATTACATTAAACTGGTACCTACACCTGAGTGTTGACCCAATAACGTATAATTGTAGAATTGATTGGGTTCCTGTTTAAGAGGCTGACGACACCCAATATTATCGTACCTTTGTCCGAATAGGATGAACAAAATAAAATATCAAACATGTAAAGAATCGTCACCAAATAGAACAAAATCATGAATTGTGAGAAACAAATAAATATTTTTGGCAATGCAACAAATACAACAAATTATTATTACAATTCAATTGTTTTTTAAAAATAGATTAACTTTGTATTGACGAACAATTTGCGGAAAAGACCAATTTAAGCTGAAGGCAAATGTTTAGGTCATTTACTTCGTATAGTTGTCGTAATCTATAAATGAACGGGCATCTGCTTCCGTGTATTCATATACATTACATATTTATTTACTTACTTATTCCAAACTGTTCGAAGTTTTGAGGACAATACATTCGACACATTATATCCGTATGTAATCTGTCGAATGTATTATTCTCAAAACTTCAAACAGTTTAGAATAAGTATTTGAAAAATGATTTGTTTTAAAGTGACTGGGATAGTATCAAAATAATTAATATAATGTCGATTGGGGAAGTGCCCCACCTCACAGAATACATTCAGCAGAAATATCATGGCGAAGGGGACTCATGTGTTTATACTGCGTTCCACCAATCAACTTGCAGAAACATTGGATTACTCTCACTCTTACAGTCACTCTACAGCAGCGGCATTATCAATTAAATAATGCTATTACGAGTCCCGTTAACACGCAGTATGTCTACACAGCTGGGTTTGCTGCCATCCAGCATGTTTGTAAAGCTGCCAAAGGACTTTGGGGTGAGGGGAAACATCGGCAACTCTTGAGTGATACCGTGTGTGTCGAAAATAGCGTTAGGCAATACAATTTTCAATCATTAATTGTCAGTTGACTACAAATGTAATTGCGACTTATTTTGTTACAATTAAAAAGAAGAGCTATTGAATTATTTATAGCCAGTTGTGATTAATTCATTAGATCAATCGCAACGTGCATTTAAACTAAATGCCGTTTATTTTTTCAATGGAAACTAATTTAACAATTAACTTATTACTTGTTAACCTATTATTATTAACCTATTATTATTTCACATATACTTATTAATAATATAATTAGTTATTTTATTTCTGACATCTTTTAGACCACCTTAGAGTTATTTAAGATTAATGTCATTGTGGATTAATTCGATACGAGTCTTTTATTTGCTGCTTTACATACTTATTTCAAAGTTCCACAATCAGTTAGTTTTTAATTGATTACTTGTAAGTTTGGATTGATTCACACTTATTAATTGTTAATTAAACTATATCAATTGACAAATAATTAATTGTTAGTTGTGCAAATCCTGAGTCATAATAATTAATTGCTATTTTTTCATTGTATTGACAATTAATTAGTACTAAAAAATATCTTTATTTATTTTTAGTTTCGACGGACGATAGGTACTTGGTGTGCCACTTGGGAGTAGGCTATCTTTATTTGTTATGAAAGAAGCGTTCAGCTCACATTGCCTTTTATCGCAGCTATAGTATTGCTGATAACGCTGCAAAACAGATACTCTGTTGTTTATCTGCCTCGTTAATGTAGCGGTAGCATTTAAGCGCAGTTAGTTAGTTACTTGGCCAGATAATTTCCGCACTAAGCATTTGTGAATTTCCATCCGGAAGTCCAAAAGACCTCGAAAGCTTCGCTTGAACGCCTCCTGCAGCGTTTACGGATCGTTCAGGCTACATGCTTGAATTTGATTGCAAGCTCTGTACAACGGGCTGTATGTGACATTGATCTTAATGAGATTACTGCACTGAAATTTTGAGGGCGAGTTTATTGATGTGTTTTAGCAAAATAAACTTGCAGTAGCACGTTAAAGTCTGGAAGTGGCGGTCTTACAATCCCGTGCGTCGGAGAGCATGTAAAGTCCTGTCTTGCATCTTATCTCTCCTCTGATGTGCCTCTTGGAGGTTGCCTTTGCATTGAAAAGATATAAAATGTTCGTTTGACGCGGATATGTTTTTCCTGCATTGTTGGCCGCTGTGGCCGAAATTCAGCCTGGAGTACGATATCTATAATAAAATTATAAACGATTAATTTGTATTTATTTATTTTTAGGACGGCGTGTGCGCAGCGAAAATGACGGCGTTCAACGTAGTGTTTGGATGTGTGATGGCTCTCCTCATCATATTGTTTACAATCAGTTCCATGGCCAGATATTATATTAAGGTAAACTTTAATTTTAATTTATTGCTAATGTTTACTTGGCTGCCCTTAATTTAAGACAATGCCCACACTAGTGACATCTCTATGTAATAATAATAATAATATAGGTACATTCCTATAACTGGCGCAATTCCACAGGGCAGTGTATTGGGCTGCATATTGTTTTTAGTTTACATAAACGACCTTCCAAAAATACTTAATAAAGACAATACTGTACCGGTGCTCTTCGCGGACGATATTTCAATATTAATAAAATGTGAAAATAATGAGGACCCTATCCCACTTATAAAAGAAACATTGGACACTGCCACTACCTGGTTAGAAGAACACAACCTGGAAATAAACTACAATAAAACGAAAACTATGCAATTCCGATCTTACAAGAAACCACCCCTCAACACAAACATAACCTACCAAAACACACCTTTAGAAACCGTTGAAACATTTAACCTACTAGGATTACACATCGACACACATATAAACTGGAAAACACATATAACAGAAATGAAATCCAAAATATCGAAATTTACTTACGCACTCTTCCAAATTAATGAAAACACTAATAGAAACACCACCCTGTCTGCTTACTATGCTTACGCATATTCCTGGTTAAGGTATGGCATTATGCTGTGGGGAAATAGTATGGAGGCGAATCAGCTGTTTATAATGCAGAAGAAGTTTGTAAGAATCATAAGTCACATAGACAACACCCAAAGCTGTAAGCCTTACTTTATCAAATACAATATATTGACTCTACCATCAATATACATCCAAGACATATGCCTCTTTGTACGTAAAAACATGGACAAAGTTACAAAAGTCGAAGACACCCATACGAGAAACACACGTCACAAAAAAAGACTATATCTTCCACCATCTAGAATAAAAATGCTAAATGAAAGCCCACATTATATGGCGATAAAAATATTTAATAAATTACCACCTGACATAAAAAATGAAACCCATTGTGTAGCATTCGGTAAAAAATTAAAAACATTCTTATTAAAAAACTGCTTTTACTCAAACAAAGAATATTTAGAAAAACGACATACCTAATTCCAATATAATTATTTCTATAAAAATGTATGAACCAATTTCAATTCTATATTTACTTCAAAATTATCTTGACATTTTACTTGCTGCTATAAGAAAATACAAATTGATGAACATCCTATTTAATTTATTTTAGATTTAGTTCTATTATTTTAGATTTAGTTTTAGATTTAGTACCTATAATTAATGCTGAATTATGCCCAAGACGTATATTTAGATTATTTAGACAATTGTTAATTATAGTGATTATCGTTGCATTATATAGAGACAAACTTTAAATTACTAATATTTATATCACTAAAAAAATAGAATTATATAATCAAATAACATAATTGAGATAAAAGACATTTATTCCGAATTTTAATAATTAAATTTGCAATGCCTGCAAAAGGCCACTAAGAGCGAAATTTGTACCTAATATTATTATTAGATAAGGTCTGTACAACACTTAGTCGCAAATAAACTTTTGACTTTGACTTTGACTTTGACATTATTCACACACGGACCCCAAGCTAAGCAAGGAATATGGAAACCATATACCTGATTTACACAAAAGTTGTAGGTATATGTAACCTACTATCTATGTAAATGCACACTTATATAGCTAATTAAGTACACCTAGACTCAGGACAAACAGACATATTCATGCGATATCTGTCCTGGGTGGGAATCGAACTCACAACCTGCATGAAAGGCAAGTACATATATGCCAATCAAGCCAACCAGCCCGTCGCGGAGTAGTTTACAAATATACAATTTACGATCACAAAACACACCCACAGACGCGACAACTGTAGTTCTATGAGTCACAAAAATAGATGCCCAGTATGATCGAACCCGAAACGCATGGGTGGGGTTTTTCTGGCTATTAAAATACCCAGTACCAACCGGGAGTCTGGAGGTTGGCAGTGTAATACTCCCGTGCCTCAGAGAACACGTAAAACTGTCGGTCCTTGACTTGATTTCTTCCCAGTCCCACCGGATTATGAAAGTGACAGAAAGAAATATTTATTTCCTAGTTGACTAGTCTCCGTTAAGATTGGCCGGCATATTCGTCAATGTATACGTTGATATTGAAGAGTACTACTATTATTAAGTATATAGCAAAGAAGCAAATTCTGTAAGTTTCAAACTTGTTCAAGCAATTTATCTTAATTGGTAGTTTAGCAATGAATTTACATACATTGTTTAAATTACCAACCACCTACCTAACTAGTAGACTACCTGTACTCGCTGTAGCTGTTCATTGGTTTAAACCAAACTTAAATTTGATTTCAGTAATAGTTTGACGCTTCGGAATAGTTGCCAGCGCCATCTATGTTTTATTTGAATTTTGAACGCATTGTCTTTACGCTCCATGTATATAGTGAAGAAAATACAGTTCCCTATTTGACAGATAAGAAAATGGATTCGTATTAGTTTGGAAAACTACGAACGTACTAGGGGTGAAACTCAAGGTCACCCAAAGAGCAATGGAAAGGGCTATGCTTGGAGTTTCCCTGCGAGATCGAATCAGAAATGCTGAGATCCGCAGGCGAACCAAAGTAGCCGACATAGCTCCAAGAATTGCCAAACTGAAGTGGCAGTGGGCAGGGCACATAGCTCGCAGAACTGACGGCCGATGGGGCAGAAAGGTTCTCGAGTGGCGATCACGAACCGGAAGACGCAGCGTGGGCAGGCCACCTACACGGTGGACCGACGATCTTGTGCGGGTCGCGGAAAGCCGCTGGATGCGGGCAGCGCAGGACCGGCTATTGTGGAGATCCTTGGGGGAGGCCTTTGTCCAGCAGTGGCCATCTTTCGGCTGATATGATGATGATGATGAGGGGTGAAACTAACTTTTTTCATGTGTCAATAATAATTGAAATTACCTTGATATTGTAAGGATTTAAAAACCATGTTAGACATCGAACGGTACTAACATATGACGTCACTTGTAGTAGAGTAGAAAATCCATACAAACAGTCATTTTCCGAGAATGTGACTGAGCATTCCCACTTTATCCTCACCAGGAATTTAAAACGCTTATATCTTATATAACATTATTGGCCGATTTAAAACAGTTTTTGCTTTCTGTGGTACATTTCGGCATATTTCTTATTTGATCAATATAATATCAGTCCGATCCCCTATTGTTGCTTTGATCACGTCATACTAATTGCTACACATAACACTGCATTCTTGTCGTGAGCTTAAATGCAATTGCACGTTTAGTTTTTACGACCTCGTACTAAGTCTTCAGCTGTTGTTTATAACAGGTATCAGAAAGTCAGCTTTGATACCGATCTTATTGCTAGTGACCTTAGTCTTACAATTGAATTTTTTCACACAAATGTTTGTGAAATATTTAACTAATGCCAAATGACATTTAGATAGCTATCATAACGTGTTCAATCAATAGGTAGGTATATTAATTTGTAGAAAGTTAAATTATAGGTGTCAAGGGTAGTTGACAATCGTTTTAGGTAGTAAAGGATTGGTTAAATACTTGTACTAAACATCATATAAAATATCAAATATGCATTAAAGTGCGACCGCGCTGTAAGAATGCTTTCATGGCGCCGCGCGCCGCACCTGTCAGTTCATAACATTTTTCAGTTTAAAATGTTATTTTACCTCAAGTATTTTTCATAACTCAATCTTGTCTTCAAGAACGTTTTTGTAATACAAGTTTAAATCCTGTTGTGGTAGAAAAAAAAACCGTTGACTAAAGCTTTTTCAACAACTTTATATACATTACTGGTATAAAAAACATCACAATTGTTTTTGTAACACAGGCGTATATAGGTTATTGTTGCTAATATTTTATGTTTAAGATTTTCAGGTAGAACTGTTTGTCCACCTAATTCCGTACCTACCTATAATTATATATAATGTAGATACGCCTGGAAATCCAAGAAAGTATTATGTGTTGATAGGAACCATAAATTAAATAATGGTTCTTATCAACACATATTCACAATACTATACACCGATTCACTAGATCGATTTATTGCTATATATTTATTCGATCACGGAGCGTCATCCGTATTTGTTACTAGAAATGCTGGTAAATAAGTCAGATCGAGCATCTATACATTATCTATGTGTACATATCTATTATATTCATAGAGTTCTTTATTACACATATATCTTATAATGTCAGTCAGGATCCAATTGAATTTAATATGCTTATTTATACAGTACACCTAAGCGTCAAAGAAAATATTAATACTCATTATTTATCATGTTTCTTTTTTTGTCTAAGACATTTATTCTCAGGGATTTATTCACGGAAGGTAGTTATTATTAAAAATGTCCATTGTTAGATTAACCGTATTTAGGTTTTAGGTAGGTACCTTTATCGTTATTATGTAGACAAATAAATTTCAGCTCATTCGCGATAGCAATGTGCAATCTAACATTTTACGAACATTTGTGTTAAAGAATTGTATTTAAATTGTTTGTTATGCTTACGATGAATGAATAATGTTATGTTTAAGATGTATGTGCGAACTAAAATCGATTCTGAGAAACCAATTTGGACAGTGAACACTATTTATTAAAACGTGTGGGGCCGTGTTTATCCTACTGACAGAGTTGTTCAAGCTGCTCAGTAGGTCACTGACCATTATCTATGACGCTTTAGTAGTTAGCCCGCGACATTTCAAACATTTCCGTAAACAATGACTATCCAAACTCATTTTACATATCAAATGAACTAGTGTACTTAAAATAAAGCAAGTGAGGTGGTGATATCCAATTGCGTATTTGACACCAATGATGCCATCTAATGGCGTAATCCTGTTTTGAAAATATGTTATCGATTTATGGTGATAACTAACTAATCCATAAACGGTGTACTATGCTAAATAATCGAGAATGTGTTAATAAATCGAACATTCACTACAAGAAACGTAGGTTAGCTTAGATTAGAACTGGGACCATAAAACAAATGCCAGAAACAAATCATTCGTTTATCGGTAAAGGATACATTCGGTTGAATGTACGAGTTCGATCAATTGATATTCGATTATTTGGCATAGTACACTCATCCATAAAAGTGCCGCTTGGAGTGAACACATGTCATTTCTCTTATTAGAATAATAATACGTGATTTACATAATTAATTATTTCGCAATAGCTTTATTAGAGAGATACATAACGTAATTTAAATTAGTTTAGTGGCTTAAAGACTGAATCGTCAGCAATATATTAGTAGGTTAGTGCGCAATTTATTTATCTAAGTATGAAGTATTTGCCCATATTTTGCATGACCACTGCTTATATTTATTACTTTGTTTACAAGTACAATCTGTTCTGATAACCTACGACATGAATTTGAGGGTTCTGAGGAGTTGTTCGGAATTGTATCTCCCGCCACATTCCGCCACAGACCCTTTCGCCAGAAATGAAAATCTCATCAATATCACCAGGAAGACTGGTCGTCTACCACAGTAAGTTTGCTTTTTCACAAGAAAATATTTACCACGCACGACCTCTCTGTGGAATCATTTAATTACGGATATTTCAGACCCGATATTACCTACATGGCAACCTTCAAGAAGCTAGCCTATAACTTTCCGAAAGACCAGCAACGTCTTTGCGGCCTCTTTGGTGTTGTGATCATCCATGGGGAGCGGTGATCAGTTACCATCAGGTGACTTGCGTGTTTCTTTGCCTTGCTATAGGTACTATAAAAATAATATTAATGTAACTACGCAAATAAATTATTTTGCATAAATGCTTTTGCATCCCCTGTAGGGTTTATAAATGGATATCACCGCAGGTTGTCTTAGATTAAAACTTGAGAAACGGATTAAGGAAATATTTAGGTACGTATATTGAAAATTTTGCAAGATTTCCAACCAGTTTATTTCTTTTAAGTTATAGTTATTACCATTTAAAAAGTCATAGAACCGCTTTTAATTATATTCTATACAAAACCGATTTCTATTAAGAATTTGATATTTTGTTTAAATATCATCACCATCCAAAACATGTTTACTGCTGGATAATGGCATTCCCGAAAGATCTCCACAATTGCCGGTCTTGAGCTACCCGCATCCATCTTGTAGATTCCCGTGCACGTAGGTCGTCGGTTCTGCGAGCTATGTACCCTGCCCACTGCCATTTTATCGGGCTATGTCGGTCACATACGCCCTTTGTCCAGCAGTTGACGTATTTCGGCTAATATGAAGATGTCGGTTACTGTATTTCGCTAGCGGAATGCGACATTTCTGATTCGAATTAGCAGGAAAATTTGACCCTGAGCCATATATGGCCCATAGTGAGCGACCACGTATCTGTTCCGTAAGTCATCACTGGCAACAACACTGGTCGAAAACTTACAACTCGAGATACTGCGGTATTTGGAACGAAAAGATGTTACGTACTTCCCAAACGCTGCCAAATAAAGTTAGATTCTACAATTGACCTCCTTCCCGAAGTTGGACCTTCCTAGTTGAATGGTCTATCTTAGGTAAATATAGTTCTTTACAACTATGAGAGCAGGATCTCCAACCTTCGCTTGGGTGCGACATGGATGTTCGACATGATGTTCGTCTTACCCATTCCCATGTTGAGACTCAGCTGAAGTCATCGAACATTAGTATACACGTTGTATAAAAAAAGTGGAGGAAATTGAACGAGCGCTCCCTAATCATGAAACTGAACCGATGAAAGAAAACCAGTTGGTGAAATACAAATCTAAAGTAGGTTCTAATTATTTCCTTTTATTGGCATGGTGGCGTGGCTTACTTACGAAGTTTCGATACGATACTGATAGGAGCACAAATTACCATTGAAACAAAACAACATGTTATACATATAAAATTTTACTTTCATACATTTTTCGCAATACTAAGCGTAAATACAAATTAAAACCTGGGGAATCATGAATTTTGTAGTCCAGCGGGTTTCGATCCAGCATCCTCTATAAATCCGGGGTATGCTCTCTGCCGAACGATACACGCTTAACATCACACTAATGGCGCTCATAGCCAGATGGTCTTACCGCTCTGTAAGCGATTGGCGAGGTTATGCAACTAGGCCTGCGGTCAGTCCATAGATAGGTGACCGCCAACGTGGTTTAATTTCTGATTGTCTCCGTGTTTGGAGCTCACGTTAAGCTGTCGCTCCCGGTTGTAGCCATTAGGCAGCAGCCGTTAAGCCATGTTAGAGGCCTAATGGGCGGCTTGAACAACATTGACACTAAGCCATAGGGTAACCACCCATACGATAAGTAAGTAAGTATCACACTAATATTTTAAAGGCGAAAGTTTGTGAGGGTGTATGTTAGATATTTCTTCACGTCTAAACGGCATCAGCAATTTTAATAAAATTTGACGCGGGTAAAATGCAGCTAGTTGCAAATAATGCTATAATAATAAAATTTGATAGTAATGGTTTAGTAGTTAGTAATTAATAACTCCATATCAGTCAGCCAGGTTTCTAAAAACAGAGCCGATGAATGGCTACATCCTTCGGTGTTAGTAAGGGAAGCATGGATTTGATCCGCTGAAGCGGAGTCGTTCGTATGTCAATGGTAGAATGCTCACCCCGGATTGATAAAAGGCTAAATTAACGATTTCCCAGTATTTAATGTAGAACATAAGATGTCAATTAAGCAATAAGTATCATTATAAAACCATATACAGGCTTGCTGTGTGGTGACGGAGGCGAATATCAGAATATCGTCACCCCATCTCATCTCGTGGGGGCGTAGAAGTCGACGCGAGGGACTATCTACCAGAGGACGGGCAGCAGCTTCCTTCTGTGTAGTATGATCATCTTACTGCGATCGGCAAACCGTGGCGATTATGGCATATCCCCCAAGATGATTCTTGACTAAAACCGGGACCGACGTGCCCTCCGAAGCACGGAGACGCTCAGAAATTAAAACACCTTGGCGGTCGCCCATCTAAGGACCGACCGCGAGCCAAGTTGCTTAACCTCGCCAATCACTTACAGACCGGTGAGGGTATCTGGCTATGAGCGCCTCTTTATAATCATAACAAATCAAAGCATTGTGTTGCGGGGGAATTTACAAACATACAATACACGAACAATTCATAAGTAAATGGGGTCACGCAAATAGTTGTCCTGTGCGGGGTTAAACCCGCAACACGAGGACATCAAGGTAGTAGGGAGCGACTATCCGCCACACGTATGTACAGACGCCAGCGCATCAAGCTACCCCGATCTGTCAAATTTCTTTTATAGATTATCAACTTTATCACATAAGCATAAGGTTCACTTTCAATTGGGGAAATTTTACAGATTGGGGTAGCTTGATGTGCTGGCGTCTGTTCATACTTACATTCGCACTCTGTTCTCCTGGATCAATCCTACTACGGTACGGTACAACCCCGAAAACCTTAACCCCCAAAAATTTATATGTCGCTGTTTGGAGGGTACCTCTAAGACATACTTTCTTGATTACGACAGTAATTAATCCAGGTGTGAGGCCTATTGGGAGGCCTAAAACACTATGACTTAAACTCACAAAATACTCGTACGAATAAATCAGTCTAAACTATTAAATTACCAACTAAAAACAGTTACTTATAAAAACGAGAAAAAAAATATGTTTATTTGTTAATTATCTCAAAAACTACTTATTTCATCTATAGAATGCTTTTTGGTTTAATTGAAGTACTTAATTGTTTACGTTGCGACAGTTTTATAGGTAATTCACTGCCGACCGCGCCACAGTCCATATTAGTACAGTCGACAACGAAATTTCTAGCATAAGTATAATAATAGGTAGATTTTCATTTATAATAAGAGATTTTTTTTTAATTTCTTAATGTTCAATAACCTGCCTTTCCATACGATAAGTAGTAGTATCTTTTTGTTTTGCGTACGAATTCTACTCTACTCTACTCTTTTAATTAACATGGTGTGATTGTTTCAGTTCACATTGTTCGTGATCATAAGCTTGATCTGCGCCACAGTGCCTGTTCCTCTCATGTTAATCAAGCCATTTGATCCAAGAAATGCACTGTAAGTATCCAATAACTTCAGTCTTATCGCTTAGTAAAATACTCGCGTTGACTTTGATGATGAATTGCCCAATGATATGAAAAAGGTAGTCGCTTCGCTACCTCGACGCCATCCTGTTTACGGGACAACTATATGTATGGCCCGTAAACGGCTGTTCTGGTTCTGGGTGTACTTTGTGTCCGTGAATTGCACGTTTATAAAGTAAATAAAATTAAAAAAACACCCGCGTCATCGCGTATTAACTTATTATATCGGAGAGCCACATTTGCACGAAACGTCACTAAAAGTTTGGAATGGGATGTCCCTGTGGCTAAACCATTTGACAAATACTATTTGTTGACGTCTCAAACTGCCTAAGTTCTCTGTTAGACGACGGCTTTACAAATTGGCAGCTAGATCAATATTGATTGCAGATGTTAAAATACAGGTAAAATAACAAAGCTGGTGGTCCCAATTTTAGAAATATAACTCCTAAAATACGGTTGTATGGATTTTTCTCAAAAATGTACAATTAATATTATTACATTTTCGTTTTGACCTAATACAGCATCATCAAAGATCATATAGGTAATACTAAGAATTATGTCAATTATGTCTAATTCTTATATACAATATTAAAAAAAGTATTTTAAATAATCCAAGTAAATAATCCTAATATCAAAGTTATGTAACTTTACAGTACTTACACTAGTTTAATTAACGTCCTCTATTAACTTTCAGTTCCAACAAGTAGTATTTTTAGGGTTCCGTAGCCAAATGGCAAAAAACGGAACCCTTATAGATTCGTCATGTCTGTCTGTCTATCCGTCCGTATATTACAGCCACTTTTTCCGAATATATAAGAGCTGTACTGTTGAAACTTGGTAAGTAGGTGTATTCTGTGAACCGCATTAAGATTTACCACACAAAAATAGAAAAAGAACTATAATTTTGGGCGTTCCCAATACATAGTAGGGTATCTAAGGATAGGTCTTCAAAAAAGATATTGAGGTTTCTAATGTCATTTTTATCTAAACTTAACAGTTTGAGCGTTTACTAACACTTCCAAAGTGGGAAAATGAGTGTCCCCTTGTAACTCCTAAAATAAAAGAATGATAAAACTAAAAAAAGATATGATATATATTGAAAATTGGTTTGAACGAGATCTAGTAAGTAGTTTTTTTAATACGTCATAAATCGTTAACCGCAATTTACCTTTCATTTTATCAACTGAAATACTTGCTGCTACGGAACCCTTCAGGGGCGAGTCCAACTCGCACTTGGCCGGTTTTTTTTTATTAGCGTCTGAAAGCGCCATGGCATTCTGATACACGGCTACAAACCACTACATTATTCTGCTACACGTCCTTACACGAGTTTTTCACAAATGTCATTCGTCATTAATATTCTTAATATTGACGCCTGTAAATGTGTAGTGAGGCTTAGCGGAATAATGGGGGTTTTATACGTCATGAGTTCGATGTGCTCATTTTAAATGCATGTTAAGGTACAAAAGGTTACACACCTACTTAGTGAAAAAGTATTACAGTAGGTACGAAATTAGTTACCTATTTTATCAAACTTGTCTTTAGTATCGTATTATAACCTATTTTATTAACAACACTAGCAGAGCCCGCGGACTTCGTACAGCGTTATAAATATTTTTGTCCCTGCCTGTTTGTCCCGCGTAATACCGGTTAATAGTACGGGATAAATAAAAATTATGACGATGGATCATATCTTATGATACTACACAATGACATAGCTTTCTAATGGTGAAATAATATTGAAAATCGGTGCAGTAGATCCAGAGATTACCCTCTTACAACGTCACAAACTCACAACCTCACAAATGTTTCCTCTTTATAATATTAGTATAGATAGAATATCGACGTCACCGACGAATTTTATGGACGTCTACTTTTGCTTTCGCAGTTTGACACGTCTACGCGCTTTTTGCACTTACACATTTCGCAACCATAGGGAGTATAACTGTGGTGTAGTCGATCAGTTCTTGTTTCGTATTAGAAATTATTCATGATCTCAGCGGGTGTTTCATTGGATAATGAGAGCCAGGGAGTAGAAATGCACCTGTTTCTGCTCACACATTTGTGCACTTAAATAAAAATCCGCCGCCGTTGATTTTGCCCGTCATGGCATTATTCATTTCTGTGAGTGTGTCTGCTATAATACGTGATTTCAGAATGCTTTTGAGTTTTCTGAAATTTTACTCAAATGTATCAAGTGTTATTTATTTTATTCAAACATATTATATACTAGCTGTGCCCCGCGGCTTTACCCGCGTTAATCTTTATAAATTATATATATGCATATGTGTTAATCCAGGGTGTCAGCTATCTCCATACCAAATTATATTAAAATCGCTCCAGCTGTTTAGACGTGAAGAAGTAACAAACATACATACTCACACAGTCACAAACTTTCGCCTTTATAATATTAGTGTGATATCATTTAAAGTTATATCTCTCTTTTTATTTAAAATTGGTGTTTGGGATAGTTAGTTTATGTTAGATAGGAAATAAACCACTATATCGCGGGGTCTTTACAAACATACAATTAACGCACTAGACCCAGCCTTAGAACAACCATTTAGTTAGTGGCTACACTAACAGTTGTCTTGTACAGGGATCGAGCCCAAAACACTAGGGCGTCAAGGTTGTGGCGAGGCGACAATCTTATTCACTCTGCCACATGATCAACGAAATAGCTGTTGTGTTCTAAAAAATGAAATTATAAAAATGCCTGTTATTTTACAACAGGCATTTTTATAGTTATATATTTTTATCATTTTTATATAGTTTTATATTTCGCTATTTAGTCATGTCAAGATAACTAACAAAATTAATGAACCTCATATATAATCATATCCCACATCGTCAGCCTGAAATCGTCCACTGCTGGACATGGGCCTCTCCCAAAAGTTTCTAAATATATTTGGAGGGGTTAGCCTTAGTTACCAGGCTTGGCATGCGAGTTGGCGACCGCAGTTAAGTGGTAGCTAGTACACACTGGCCGACTACCTGCTGTATTCCTTAGCTGCCTTCTTACGGGGTGCCCCTGTTATTCTTTTTGGGCCAGAAACCACACGGCTCATATAGTAAAAATGCATGCTCTTTATCGTCTACTGGATAAAATAGACTAGCTTCTTCTAATTCACAGGTCACCAAAGCATCGTACCAAGATTTCTCTTCCGGGTGGTTTTTATAAAAACTGGTGGTTTCTGCAATATAGAAGTAATCACTTGAATCCCATGTGTGACCTGCAAACGGAAATTGATAGCTCTTAAAATCACATGAACAATGTATGAGAAAAAATGCCGTCGAATTGAGAAACTTCTATTTAAAATTTGTTTTAGGTTCACGGAATAAATGATGTTTAAGAAATTAATTTGAAAAAAGAAACTCTACAAAGGATTTAAATACTTATTATATAGTAAAACTAGCTGACCCGGCAAACGTTGTTTTGCCATATAAATAATTTCCTAGTAATTTCTAGTGTAGACAAAAAATAGCTTACTTATTGTAAGTATGTATGTATGTAAGAATGTGGTATATGCGTGAAATAAGCATGGAGCGCTGTGAACGATGAGGAAATATAAAAATAACAAAAGGCAAACATTATTTTTAAGTTATTATAATTTATTCCTTAAAATTATATATCATTAATTAAACAATTACGACAGTAACACTATTAAACAATATCAATCTCTCGCGTACATGTCGACCATGAATTGTTGACAAAGCTCACGACATCGTAAAATGACGTTGTCCCGGCCACGTCTAATCATTAATCGGTACGCATAATAATCCTTTGAGCTAACGTTCTTGTTTGTTTCAGCTCCTGTAATATTTGTTCATAAAAATTAATTTAAATTTATTACGTTCAATAATTTAATTGTTTTGTTAAATGATTAATGATCAAATTAATAATCAATGATTTATTGTCAACGTTACTACTACACTTGATGCATAAACAATAATGATGGCCGACAACTGTGTAGGGAGTGAGAAAGAAAGGAGACCGGCTTTGTTCTCATCCCTACTCTATGCTGTTTACTGGGTCAGAAGTGACACCTGTAGACATCTGGCGGGGATAACTAATTAAATGACGATTTATCAGTTTTCGACCGGAGAGGAAAACTGATTAAATTACTAAAATGGCTATTAAAAAATAAGGGTTGATCGTAGAAGGGTGAAAATTGGGGATTGTATGTATTTTTGTATGTTGTATCATAAAAAAATTGAAATTAGAAATTTTGTCTAAAAAATAAAAAAAAAAATTAGGGGTGGACTACCCCTAACATTTAGGGGGATGAAAAATAGATGTTGGCCGATTCTCATAGATACCGGATAAGCACAAAAAATTTCATCAAAATCGGTTAAGCCGTTTCGGAGGAGTATGGCAACGAAAACTGTGACACGAGAATTTTATATATTAGAAGATGTTACACTATACCTATACCTTATTTCAAAGAAAAAAATATTGATTGGTATCGCGTCTTTACCAATAGCGGGTCTAATTAGAACAGTATATTAGTTATATGAGAACTAATCAAATTGGTTGTTACAGAATACCAGCATGGGCATTAAGGATGTGCGCAAGAGCCCTTGGTCTTCGGTGGACAGTCCGAGGTCTGGAGAATGTGGACGACAGTCGGGGAGCAGTCGTGCTGCTGAACCACCAGAGTAGTCTGGACTTATATGGTTAGTATTCTTATTGAAGGATAATGCTTAAGCAAATTCATAGCCTTCCGAGACTGTAGAAGATACCAATTTTTTGAAGAACAATCCGTTTTTGAGTGCAAGTTTTGCAGCTAGATTACTATCATCATCATCATAATATAGATAGATACACTTTATTGCACCAAATCAAAATATCACACTGTAAACATGAATTTTCTTAAACAATAAGGTGCAAACGGCGGCCTTATCGCTAATGTAGCAATCTCTTCCAGACAACCGTAGCATGAACCAAAGCACTGGGCCTGCCCACGCTGCGTCTCCCGGATATAGATATTACATAATTCTTCTAATGTATTAAATTAGTAATTAAATTCCAGAATCCTTTAAAACATTGCCGCTATATAAATTAAAACTAGCGTTAAAAATGGCTGGTAGAAAATGCGTTTTATTCGGTTCAAGAGTTTTTAAATCATAACTGTAGAAACATTTATCAGAGGTAATCCATACATAGATTACCGATTATAAACATTGTGATTTTAATTGTGAATTAACTAGATGCTTTTATATTTTAATGTTTGTTGATATTTGCATGTTGTTTTTATAGCAATTTAGGACATGTTCTCCTGTAATTTTATACACCACATTATGTATCACCCTGTTTAAAGCAAATAAACAATTTGAATTTGACTTTGAATTTAGGAAAATACCAGTGGTATGTTCTATGTTTATTAATGACGTCCATATCTGGACAAAAACCTCCCCAAAAGATTTCCACATTGGAAATGTGTCCATTATTTGGAGGGATTTGCCATAATCGCCACTCTTGGCAGACGGGTTGGCGATCGCAGTATGATGGCATGGTGCACAAATAACCCGCTCGTTCTCTGGTAGATATTCCCTCTGGACGACTGCTACGCCCCCCACGGTATGAGATGGAGTGGAGATATTCTATGCCCTCAGTCATATATCTAAATAAATTGGGAAAATGTTGGTATATGGGTATGTTCTATGTGAATATACAAACTGGTATCCACTGGTATTTTTCCAACTTAATACATTAGAATACAGCTGTGATATCCAGCTGCAATTGCATTGCTGGAAAGTTTGTTCTCTAAGACGCGTTGTATTGTGTTGTTTATAATTTGTTGAGTTGCATTTTATAATGTCATTGTCACACAGTTTTCTATTTGCAAACTAAACACACACGTAACACAGTAAAACCACTCGGCGCCAATCTTAAATGTGAAAGTGGTAGCAATGAATATGTATTGTCCCTAGATATTATTATTATTATAACCTTTACCTGTTTGGAAACGTGTGCTTTAATCCGCCTTTTCTTTTCGGTCAACTTGTATATCAATTGCATTGACTTGGAAACTTACAATTTGTTATAACTCCAAGCATTTAGACTCCAATATTTCAACGTCTTCGCGTCTTTGAAAATGGACCTTGACATATAGAGGGACAACTAAGTCTTTTATCGTTTTTAGGGACCTGGCTTTTAAACCTCGGATAATTTTCTTTGCCATTGAACATGCCGTTACTGCTAGAATAATGAGGTAGTACCTATGTCAGTTTAATCATACGTACCGTATTAATAAAAACTGAGAAATTTATTTAAATTAAAAATATATCAATATGTTTAGTACATTTGGCAAAAATGTAAATATTGCTTGATAACGCGACGGTAACACTAAATCATATTTTACGAAATATCAAACCAAACCAAAAACCACAGAGTCAAACTCTTACTCTTTCATCAATTTCATTTTGTTTTTTAATTCAGTTTTACGGCCCTGCCTTTTTGTGCCTTATCCTCGTCATCATCAGTAGTTATTTTCATATTATTCATTTCGTTGATTTCGTCATTAAGTCAATGTCAAGTAAAGTCTGTCGCAGTCCAGTCAGGTTCTTGTCCTACCTCAGTAAAGCAGTACAGATTTTACTAGAGGCTTGTATGGAGTTTTAGTGTGGTGTAGTGGAGAAAGTGCCATATTGCTGTGAATTGCGATTTTCTGTGTTGAATACACAGAAAATCGCAATTCCCAGCAATATGGCACTTTTCTCCACTTGTGTACGCTGTCGAAGATGTTATGTCTAAAAATGCACCTTATTTACACATAACATCTCGAATTTACACCAGTTTTGAAAATGAAACAATGCCTCGATGCGTCTTTTTCCGCGTTGGCGCTAAAACTCCATTTGTATTTTGGTATTATCAGTACTACCAACAATAATTTTACAATCCCGTTGAATTCAGTGAGTAATTCCGTCAAAGATCTATCTATGAAGCATTTTCTTAAGTGGTCAAATAGATAAAGTGCCTAAGTACATTATATTAGTAGTATTAGTATTCTTCTTTGTAAGTCAATGCCACGTCCAAAACTAGACTTTATATTTGACAGGGTCTTTATTACGAAGGCAGTAAGGATGGTTTTCGTAAGAGTATCCATTGACGAGCGGTGTCTGTAGATAGATAAGAAAATTTAAAAGTAAATAAATAGATATAGATATGTTTACGTACGTTTTTATTTACATTACTATTACTTATCTGCGGAATCATTACAGCGCTTGGTCTAAGTAATTTACATTTTCAAGTTAGCAAACTTTATACTAAATATAGCAACTGGCGGTTTTGTCTATGTAGAGTTTAGCTCAATTTATATTTTATTTATTCATTTCCCTTGGGACTTTCCAAATAACCATATTCCTAGTCCACATTGTTTACTTATGTGCAAAGTGCCGGGCCTTGACGAGTCTGTTTTAGTGTTTTATTTTTAGTGTTTCATGATTAAAGCGAATTATACTTTTATAAAAACGCAGAATGTGTCTAACTATAATTGCGGATACTCGGCGTATAAATATTGCAAAGTTAAACTGTTAAACTATCGATACTACTATCGATAGACTTTAACAAGTTTTATAAAATTCTATAAACATTTTAAGTATAGATTTAGAATGAATTATCCCAAAAAATGTTGTTAGGCACTGGCTAAAACATTTTTATTTTTAAAAGACAACGGCCGCACTATGTAAAGTTATCCTTTTTTCGCGGGGTACTTTACTGACACATAATTAACGGACATAAAGTACATCCAGACTCAATAGATTCCTGCACGGAATTCGAACCCGGGATACGAATTGGCGAGGCGCTGGGCTGGACTCCATAATGCAGTCAATATGATTCTTGAAATCAGATGTTTTCATAAATTTCATTGCCGAATGTTTTATAATAGCTGAGTTTATTTTAAATCCCTACAGCCAATATCAGTGCATCGCCGCGTCACTTTAAAATCGCTTGTGTAGTTCAATGGTATAATTATCGCAATTAGGTATTATAATAGACAATGATAGAGGTATTGTATTTATATACTACTTATGATTATGTTGGTATGCAAGTAATGACAAATAAAGTGCTCATGGCATGACTAGTGATTGCCGAAACGTTTTGATCTTTATCTGATTTACCTACCTCGTTTATAATCACAATAAATCGTTTGCTTCTTCCTTTTTTTTATGATACCAACAGCCGACCGTTACCTTGAGAGCGTCTTTTTTACGTAGGCAGTTAGAGCGGTTTTCCTATTGCATGTCTATCCACGTGTCGGTGACTGTACAATAGGGAACAAAATAAATATATGTTAATATACAAATATTCCCCTTTGGAGCTTGAATCTCAGCTCTTGGCGGTTGCTGTCGGATGCATGAGAGACGGTTATTTTAGGTTTTTTTTATTTCAGGTTTACAGTTAGTCTAGGAGGCTTCCGCTGCTTCACTGGAGATTATTTTACGAGCGTTATTTTATGTCATTGTCGTTCAAGATTAATACGCGGATCTCTCGTCCGATTGCGGATCAGAGAGGACATTTTATCGGTACGAATGCTAAAAACTACTGTCCAATATAGAAACCAGTTATTCAGAGATTTATACCATAAACGTCGAATTTTAAAGCTGGAAGTTATAAGCAACAATATAGAAAACTAAATACTTAGAAAGTGTCAAAATTTAATGTGATAATGATACTATTTATTTTAAACTGCAACCAAGGCTATGATTTAATGTCAAAATCAATCCTACTTAATATTATAAATGCGAAAGTTAGTGAGTATGAATGTATGGATGTTTGTTACTCTCTTACGCAAAAACTACCAAACGGATTTTGAGCAAACTTTGTAGTGATACACAAGCTATAATTTATAAAGTATAATGCTGGTAAAACCGCAAATAATACATGAATAGTTCAATATATTTACATTTAAATTATAAAAAGGGAATAAAATTATATCTATTTAATTATAAAAAAAAACATAAGAAAAAACTACACGTAACAAATTCAAGTCACCATCTGCGGGTAGGGTGACCAAACGACTGGCGACACGTTACCTCATTGTATAGCCAAGCTGATACGTCTGGACAATTCCTTTCCTATGCATGTTTCTGGATCCCACGGGGCTAAGGTTCAACCCAACCCCAAACGGAAGAAAACTGTACCATCACCGATGGATATATGTATATGTAACTACTATCTCCGCTTGAAAGCCTCTACTAGATTCTTTTATCACACTAATATTATAAAGGCGAAAGTTTGTGAGTATGTATGTTTGTTATTCACGTCTAAACGGCTGGAGTGATTTTAATAAAATTTGGTATGGAGTTAGCTGACACCCTGCATTAACACATAGGCTATAATTTATAAAGTTGATGGCGGATAAAACCGCGGGGCACAGCTAGTAAAAACTAAATCCCTAATAATGTAGACGACTACACATAATCCATGTAACGTATTTATTATTGTTATCTATATACTATACTTACGTTAGAATATAAATACTTTGTTACTAACTTCAATATGCTTATTCCATTCCGATAAACTGATAGATAAGCGAAAGTATAAATGGCATCAATAAATATATTATACTACCTGTGGCCTGCGGTTCCACCCGCTATAAACTTTATACATTATAGCCTATATGTTATTCGGATGTATAAGCTATATTACTACAAAATTTCATCAACATCCGTATGGTAGTTTTTGCGAGAAAGAGTTACAAACATCTATATATCTATCCATACTCACAAACTTTCACATTTATAATATCAGCAGGTTATAGAATGTGAGTGATATCTTGTATGTCGCATGCACCATAGATTTCGGTAAACGCTTACCATCTTGACCACCATTACTACCACTGGGTACCGTATGGTAATCTGCCGTATTTATAGTATAGTAATATTCTGGGACATTATTTACACACGGACATCTGATCCCAAACAAAGCAGAGCTTGTCCTATGGAAACCAGATAACTGATATATTTAGATTAAGAAGTTCTTTATGTCTCATAAGAATTACAATAAATTCACTTACTGAGAAAATATACATAACTAAACATTAAAATTATGAGCTACAGAGCTATTGTTTACTTATTTTATACAATACAACAATCAAATAAATTTATAAGTAGGTGCTTAAATACTTAAAAAATAATTAAAAAAAACTCGTTCAAAACTACAACATTATCGCTGGCCAAACACGGATGCACTTACAAATATCAAAGTGGATCTATGGTATCAGGTCGATAAAATACTATAATATAATATATGTACTACATATACTACTTTTCTTTTGTAAATACATACTTATACAGATAATTACACCCAGACTCAGAACAAACAGACATGTTCATGCACACAAATATCTATCCTGGGTGGGAATCGAACCCACAACCTCCGGTGTGAAAAGCAAGCATTTGCCAACCACACCAACAGAAGTAATATCTGAACCGGACCGCATTCAAATCAGTCGATCCGTTCAGGAGATACTTTGTCCCAGACGGACAACGATATACGCTAGATGCTTACGTAATGTTCTATGATTCTATGCCTTCAATTTAGAGGATAATACTGAATTATATAAAAAGAATAATACAAGAACTACGTATCTAAAATTCTGTGTCAATTTTTTACAGCATTGGCAGTGTTATGGCCGCTGATGTCTCGGTGTACAGTGGTGTCAAAGCGGTCCCTACAGTACCTCGTGCCGTTCGGGACGGCGACCTGGTTGTGGGGCACAGTGTTCATAGACCGCGGTGCACAGACTGCACGCGATGCGCTCAACAAGCAAGTCGATGCCATCAAAAATCAAAAGGTATTTATTAAAACAACTATATAATGTACAGACGCCAGCACATCAAGCTACTGCAATCTATCAGATCTCCCCAATTGAAAGTGAACATTATACTTATGTGATAAAGTTGAGAATCTATAAAAGATATTTTACAGATTGGGGTAACTGGATGTGCTGGCGTCTATACCACTAATGTTTCCAAGGAATATATCTAGTGTCGCAGAATTAAGTATATCGTCGATTTCCTCATTCGTAATTAAGCCTAGTTTTGCACGCATGTAAAAGGTGCTCGGAATAAAGAAAATATTTGTCCTCAATATAAGGGCTATCACGTGGTCATAACGTTAATATTCCTTTGTGATAAATTGTGCTACTTTTCTTGAAATTTATCATGATTTTTCTTTTGTATCACATCGTCGGCTGTTCATTGATAGGTCAAAATTAGTATTATGTTAATTATGCCCGTATTATGATAATTATGTCCGTATTATGTTAATTATGTCCGTATTATGATAATTATATCCGTATTGTGATAATCGTGTCAAACACTGAACGAAGATTACATATCTACGCCTAACATATTATAGTTCACAAGTTCATTGTTTACAAGTGTGGTCCAAGTCCAATTTCCGCTTTTGCCGCAACCCCTACATTTATTACATGCTCTTTCTATAGTATGGATATTTCAAGACTGCGGTGCCCATTTATTTGCGGTGCTCAACGAATAATACGAATAAATGCTGGCTTAGCTAAAATAAATGCTGGGTTTGGTTTGAACATATTCACCGTACGGAAGTTTCCCATGTATAAATACACTGTTCCCATTGGTTGATAAGTGGACGCAGCGCAGTTAGCGAGATTGTGCATAAATCATATATAGAAATTATATCAGTATGGAGGTATAGGCGTATGGATGTTTGTTACGCTTTCACGCAAAAACTACCAAACGGATTTTGATGAAACTTTGTAGTAATACCTATAGCTTATTTATATCCGAATGACGCATAGCCAGTTCTTGGATAATTCTGAAAGTTACAGTCGGCCTTGCTTAATCTTTACATTATCTATAACAAAGTAATTCTAGAGTAACATTGCTGTATGTTAATAGGTGTTAAGTTATGAGTGTGATTATCATCAATGTTATTATCAACACTCGTAACTAAACACCTACAATTTTCCTCTTTTCAGAAGCTAGATTAATTACTCAGTATACGAGTAGCTATTAATTTACTAACATATAGTAATTAATGCGTTTCATATGTTATTGTTATGATTCACATCAGTAAGTGCAAACTCCAAAGTATTCTGCGTAACCAATTATAAATTAATCTTTGGACTTCAATAGTTGGATTTGGCCAATGTGGGTTTTATCCGAAAGAATCGTCAGCAGTTTCGCCCTTAAGTCAATACTTACGTTTAATTTTTTTGCCGAAACCAAAGGTCGTTTTTTGTGCTCGAGCGAGAGATGTAAAAGAATAAATCGTAACTAAATAGAAATGTTAAGTTAACAATAATAACAATAACCAACACGGTCTCATAGCAAAGAGCCTCGTCCAACATCTTAAGTGGCTCTCGTTGGACCACTGGGTCAAGGGTCGAATACAAAGAGGAGGAGGACGTTCTTATTCTGTCGCCCTGAAGACACCGGCGGCGGCGGCCTAGGGCGTCAATCCTCGCCGCTTTTTTGCATATTTATTTAAGTACTCATATATTGGAACGAAATTCCTTATTGCGCGTTGTGAAAGGGGGCTAGACGGAAAAAATTCTTACGAAAAGTTGTCACGACACTTTTTGCAGCTGTGCGGTGTGCGCATGTTTCTCTGTCTGTCTGTCTCTCTCTCTTATAGAAAGCAAGCCAGATATTTTCATTTCTATTTCGCATTGAACAGTGTAGTGTCGCGACGATTATTTTTGTTGAATGTATACAGGTCTTTTGTACATAATAAATAATAAGAAATAACTTCGTTGCATCTGGGTGTTCCTTGACACATCTCAAGTTTTTATTGCTGCCTTTTTTTAATTTTATAAGTATAAAAAAAATGATGTGGAATAATAATTACCTAGGCCGAAGGAAATGTTACAATATTTGTAAACTACTTCGGTACATAGGTACTGACAAAAGTCTGCAAGCGTAGCGCAGTGATTAAGATGGTCGCCTTGCTACTACCTGGGCGTACTCGTGTTTCGGGTTCGAGTCCCGCACAGGACAACTATTTGTGTGACTTATAAATTGTTGTTCTGAGTCTGTAATAATACATCTTTATTAAGTGACAAATAACTTAAGAATCTAGTGATAGTGATGAAGAGGGTCTGCTTTGTCCTCCCAGATCACCGACTCCAACCATTCATGTACAGCACCTGTGCCACAAACAGATCTTTCCGGACCTGCTTCCACGTGGTGGCAGTGTAGGACTATCTATTGGGCTATCAGCTGCCGCCGCCACCTCGACGCCTCATACACCGGCGAGCGGAATCGACTCTGTTCGGATCTTTTTGGAGGATTTGTCTCGCAGTAGGAAACCACGGTGTCCCATTTGGTGAAGTCACCCGCCACCATCGCATGCACGACAGCTGTCGGGGACGTATCCTCTCCGATGTCTGTGACCAGGATTAGCGTCTCGGCGAGAGTGTGGTGGCCAGAGTAAAGGTCGTTTGTATAGAGGTCCTACTCCGAGTCTAGTAATGTAAAGTACTGAGTGATTGCAGAGATATAGAGTGAGAGAGAAATACTCTCAATTAGTTTATAATATGTACGTGCTCAAGCTATAGTAGATAGACCTACCATTTATTGCGTGTGTTTTATCAGAAGAGACACTGATTATATCGGTGATAATTTTAATAGAAGTAAATCATGTCGTTTTTCCGGCCTATGACAGCTCAAATGGGGAAATACCTGCACCTTTTTATAGTGAGCACTTAAGCAGCGGGTAGGGTCACCCAGTAATTCAATAATTAATTATAACTGTGTAAGTAATTTATAGTGTTTTTTTTTGTGTCGCAATTAACGCGAAGCTGGGCAAACGATTCGGTAATGAGCTGAGAGTGGGGCAATTCAGAACTGGAGATCGGAACACCCGGGGACAGATGTTGGCCGACATCATGGAGAAGGAGGGACTCTTTATGATGAATTACTTCTTCAGGATGCCGGATTACCGCAAATGGACCTGGGTGAGTCCCGATGGTAAAACTAAGAATGAGATAGACTTTATCTTGTCGACGAGACGACAGACGTTCAATGATGTCTCCGTGATCAATGCGGTTAAAACCGGGAGCGATCACAGACTGGTCAGAGGCTCATTGAACCTTAATGTCAAACTCCAGAGGTCCCGACTGATAAAGTCTACGCTCCGACCTTTACCTATCCACGTCCAAAACCCCGAACCATTTCAGCTCGAACTCCAAAACCGTTTCGAATGCCTAGCAGACTGCGAGAAAGTGGACTCATACTATGACAGGCTCGTAGAAGCTGTCCATACGGCTGGGTCTAAGGTCTTCAAGGCCCGTCGTACAAACAGAACTAAAAAGATCTCTGACTTTACCCTGCAACTTATGAAAGACAGACGGAAAATGGTTCTGACATCCTCAGATGATGCTACCAGATATCGGCAGCTCAACAGACAGATCTCAAAGTCTTTGACTCGCGACACGCGTCAATTTAATACAAATAGTATTAAAGAGGCCATCGAGCGGAACAAAGGCTCCAAATTGTTCGCAAGAGCTCTGTCTGTTGGACAGAGCCAACTGACGAAGCTGAAGACTGAGAATAGTAGAATCGTCACGTCTAAGCCTGAGTTGCTGGAAGAGATCGAGAAGTTCTACGGACAGTTATATACGACAACACAGCCACCTGTCAAAAGTCATGCCTCAGATCCCAGAGCACGACTAACCCGACATTACACCGAAGACATCCCGGACGTCAGCCTGTACGAGATTAGAATGGCTCTCAGACAACTCAAGAACAACAAAGCGCCTGGTGATGATGGAGTTACAGCTGAGCTTCTGAAGGCGGGTGGTACACCAATCCTACGGGCCCTTCAGAAGTTATTTAACTCCGTCATACTGGATGGTCAAACGCCACAAGCATGGCACAGGAGTGTGGTGGTACTCTTCTTCAAAAAGGGCGACAAAACCCTATTGAAGAATTATAGACCCATCACACTGCTGAGCCATGTTTACAAGTTGTTTTCGAGGGTCGTTACGAACCGCCTCGCGCGCAGGTTTGACGACTTCCAGCCTCCCGAACAAGCCGGTTTCCGAAAAGGCTTTAGCACCATAGACCACATACATACGCTGCGGCAAGTTATACAGAAGACCGAAGAGTATAACAAGCCACTGTGCTTAGCGTTTGTGGACTATGAGAAAGCCTTTGATTCTATCGAAACATGGGCCGTGCTGAGGTCTCTCATAAGGTGCCAAATCGACTACCGGTATATCGAGGTGATAAAGTGCTTGTATGAAAACGCCACTATGTCAGTGTGACTCCAGGACCAGAACTCGAAACCTATCCACTTGCAGCGACGCGTGGGACAGGGAGATGTTATATCTCCGAAACTGTTCACCGCTGCATTGAAAGATGTCTTCAAGCTTCTGGACTGGAAAGGCTTTAGCATCAATGTCAATGGCGAGTACATCACTCACCTTCGATTTGCCGATGATATAGTAGTCATGGCTGAGACCATGGAAGACCTCGGTACAATGTTCGATGACCTCAGCAGAGTCTCTCAACAAGTGGGTCTGAAAATGAACATAGATAAGACGAAAATCATGTCGAACGTCCATTGCAACATGGACGTTCGACATGATTTTCATGTTAACTTTCAATTGAGTTCCACTCAATTGAAAGTTGACTCTGCACTCGAAGTTGTAGAGAACTATATTTACCTAGGACAGACCATCCAACTAGGTAGGTCCAACTTCGAGAAGGAGGTCAATCGTAGAATCCAACTACGTAACATCTTCTCGTCTAAAATACCGCAGTGTCTCAAGTCGAAAGTTTTCTAAGTGTATTGGTTGGCGAGTAATATGACGCCGTCAATAAAACAATCAACCATTATCATCATCGTCATTATATAAGCAGAACAAAGGACAAAGGCCTTCCCCAAAGATCTCCACAATTGCCGGCCTTGCACTATCCGCATCCAGCGACTTTCTGCAACCCTCACAAAATTATCCGTCCGTCTGCCTGCTCACGTTATGTCTTCCGGTTCGTGATCGCCACTAGAGAACCTTTCTACTTCGTGAAACCAACCACAGCGCAATATTTTTCGGCAAACAACCATAGATGTTATTCCTCCGTGGGTTCCATAGCCTATAACGCTAACACACCGCCTACCCTATAACTCTGGGGATCTTGTTGACACCCAGGTCCACAACTTTTAAAAGTGCTGAGAAAGATCACCACTATTACCGGTCTTAGACTAATCGCATCCAGCGTCTTCCAGCGACCCTCCCAAGGTGATCAGTCTCTAGGAAGCATGCCCAGGCTGCGTCTTCCGGTTCGTGGTCCCACAACCTTAATATATTAGTGACTTTACTCACTTACATAGGTATTGCTACCGTTTACTGCTACCGAGGGGTCACTTGTAGCGGACGTGGTAGCTTCCGACTAGGCAGTAGTACTTAGTACTTTTTTGTGTCGCGGGGTACTTTACAAATATATATTTGACGGACACAGGGTAGGTACATACTGACTCAAAAAATTATTTATGGGTGTCAAAATAGTTGTCATATCATCATCATCATCATCATATCAGCCGAAAGACGTCCACTGCTGGAAAAAGGCCTCCCCCAAAGATCTCCACAATTGCCATATTATTGTGGCAATGTCAATAGTGATCGTTGTCATATAGTGATATATAAATACCCGCTGTGCCCCGCGGTTTTACCCGCGTTAAACTTTATAAATTATAGCCTATGTGTTAATCCAGGGTGTCAGCTAACTTCATAGGTACCAAATTTTATTAAAATCCCTCCAGCCGTTGTTTAGACGTGAAGAAGTAACAAACATACACAGTCACAAACTTTCGCATTTATAATAGTGTGATATATATGTATATTATAAAAATGTTTGTGTAATTATTATCTCGATATTGACTAGAGTAATACTGACGTTAAAAGAGGGATTATTAGGTATAAGTACCTACTTAATCGTATTCATGGAATGTGATAGATAAGGCTTAGAAATTGTTGATTACGATACCAGTTTATCGTCAATAAATATTATTTCATCATGTATTATTGTTAGGTATTAGTTTGTTAGTCATTAGTACTAGGAAACTAAGAATGTCACGGAAGGGGAAATAGAGGATAGAACTGATAAAAAGTACCTAGAGAGAAAAAAATACACTTTATTGTACACAAAAACGGACATTTTACAATGGAACATTGAAAATGTACAATGGGCGGTCTTATAACATTAATAGAAAGAATTGGAATTAGCACCATCATATTTTTTTTAGCATACGGTTTGGTACGTAGTTGGCTTTCACTGCTTCACTGAACATTAGGAAAAATAAAAGTACAAATTTGATAAAGCAATAGGAATTTCGTTTGTTTTGTATTAACTAAAACCTCTTTATGGTTGGACCTAGACTCAGGGCTTTAGGGCAGAGATTACTGGCGTGAAGTGATCATGATTGACGCCTTGTGAAATTATAGCACTAAGTTATTTCGCGAATTGCACGATGTCTTACCTTTTTAACGTACTTAGTATTAACATACTGAATGATGGCATTTTCCGATTTTCTCATAATGTATATTGTATACTTACTTACTTATCGAATGGGCAGTGGTTACCCTAGTGTCAGAGTTGCTTCTCAGTATCAGCCCAATATCTGGGAGTTGGCGGTTACCTCCGTGCCTCCGAGAGCACATAAATCCTCGGCAAGTATTCCGCGGTCGGAATGCTTGCCGACGCGGCCGTTAATAGTTTTTCGCCCATCATGCGCAAAAGGTCGGCATCTCTGCTACGTCGTATGCGCGCAGGCCCCAACATCATTCATAAAACGTTGGTCGATAGGTGGGACTCTCCGATCTTGAGAAGGTGGATACGACGGCACGCCACGGAAGTCAAATAGACATTTCCCAGAGTGGCTCTACCACGATGCTCACGCAGCTAGAAATCTTTTTTACTAACACTAATTTATAAGTTGTCATTGTAACTAACACATATGGAATTTATTCTGAATTAAATTATCTATATCTATACATATAATAAAATCGTAGGAAAGTCAAAACTGTACATTGAATATTTTTTTAAAAGGATACTTGGGTCGTGATCTACAATTGATATCGAAGCCAAAAATATAGTTTTTAGAATTTTTGTCTGTCTGTCTGTTTGTCTGTATGTATGTCCGGGCTAAACTCAAAAAGTACTGCATGGATTTACTGCAAATTTTGCATGAAAATTACTAAGAGGTCGGGCTATAGGCTACATATTAGTATCACGCTATCACCTACGGGGGAGGACCTGTGATAATTTAAAAAAATTATCCGGCTAAAACCGCGGGGCACAGCTAGTTATTATTATTATTATTATTATTATAAAGCCGCCGTTCCTAACCCTGCAATCAAATTTCGTATTCCGACCATGAACAATTTCGTCTGTTATGAACTATGGGTCCATATTGTGATAGTATTCAGCGGGCGTGTTTACCTGCAACGTGCACGTCTATTAGTCCTGCAAACAACGAGGCCTTGTACTTGTGTAGTTCCGAGGCCGTTTCGTCACCAACATGACCTAATCGTTAGGAATGGGCTCATAGTTCGTACACACACTAAGTAAGTACTTAGTACTCGTTAGATAGCAAATTTTAACGTTCTTGTTTAGTTTGTTAAAGTAAATTTTGTAAGTCTCGTTAGTTTAGAGATAGCATGTTCAAGCGAAGATTATAATCCTGGGTCGGACCAAAAAGTGATATTGGTAATGAAAAGTTTAAGAAAAATTTTGAATATCGGATGAATCAAAGTAATGCAAACATTTTCCCGTAGAAACGTGTAAAAAATCGGAGTAAGTTAACAAACACGCTAATTGCAGAAAACAATATTTTTATGGGAAATCTAAGACAACCAAGTATCCATGTTGTAATTATCAAAATGCATTGTAATTATTCGAGATTCTTTTGTTTGTGTTGATTTTTGAAGTAAAATTCTATACGCACCGTAGACTTATTTTATTTTCATTATCAATATTTAAAAACTAATTACGATATTTGAAAATGGAACTATTTGGGTGTTCAGTTTGTTTTTACCATTTAGTGCTACGTCACTTTGAATTTAACTCGGGAAATTTTCAGCAGCATGATTTACTTCGATTATAAGTTTATTTTGACGCCTCAACGAAATTCAAACCGAAGACGAAATTCGTCACTGATTTTGAATATCAAAATCAATGACGAATTTCATCTACCGCCGTGAACAACAAAAACTTAATCGAAGCGGGAGTGTCTTTCGATTGAGGCTGAATGTTTGTTGCCGACTTAGTCGTTCAAAAAAATTATGAGAAATATAAATCTTCATTATGATTATAAATGAAAAATTATCCGAAATTTTTATAATTCTTCAGGGAATGAGAATTTAAAATATTTTTAAGTCTTGTTAGCAAAGAATTTGGACATACAACAATATATCAGGTAATTCAAGAAATATTAATGTGTTATTGTTATTATAACAAAAAGTACAATTTGTTTTTACAAGAACTAAGTACTGTGGCAACTACCTGCACGTCTGAACAATGGCGAGGATTTATTATGTCCCAGTGTAAAAAAAAAATGCAGTTTTACAGTGAACATGCTTACCTAGATATACTTAAATGATAATATTTTTCATTTACGACGTTTACCAAGGAGATTTTACCCCTTCAACGGACAATATACGCTAGCCTGCCGTGGGCTTAAGGCTAGCAAAATATTTATAACTAGCTGAGCCCCGTGGTTTTACCCGCGTTAAATTTTATAAATTATCATAGCTCCTCCCCAGGAGGTGATAGCGTGATAATATGTAGCCTATATGTTGACCCGACCTCTTAGTAATATTCACGCAAAATTTCAAGGAAATCCATGCAGTACTTTTTGAGTTTAGCCCGGACATACATACAAACAGACACACAGACAAAAATTCTAAAAGCTATATTTTTGTCTCCGGTATCGATAGTAGATCACGCCCCAAGCATACTTTTTTTTAAATATTCAATGTACCTACAGTTTTGACTTTCCTACAATTTTATTATATGTATAGATAGTACCAACTAAGTACCTCTTCCGGTGGGCAGTACCGTTTGGGGTTCGCACTTTGCCTTTAGGTGGATACTGACGTAAAGAAGAATGAGAGGGTCATATTATTTTAGCGACGTGTGTAATTGAGACTTAGGCTGAGATCTATAAAGCGTACTTAGACTTTGCTCAGACTTTACTTAGATAGAAGTTAATGCATGTAACGAAATAACAATTGGTGTTTTGACTTTGTCTGTCTTAGCTTATGCTAAGCATGTTAGTGAATATTATTACCAATACCAAGAATAGCAAGAATAATTTTGTATACAACATGTAACGTAATTAACGCACACCCCACTCAAACACCCCAATTAAAATATTATGTTGTAGCCGTTGTAGGTAACCATAATACATACACTGAATTTTTATTTAACATGTATATGCATTGTTATTTACTAAATGAGTATCTTGGAATAAAGTTTATTTTTCTTTATTTTGTATTGAATGATGGAATTTGTATGAATAAATAAAAAAGTCTTATTTCTTTGACTTACGGTCCATTTCAATTTGTTTTGACGGTACAGGGTTAATATGACAATAATTTACAAATAATAAATAAATAATATATTAAAAATGATATAAATCGATTCAGTAAACGATTCTGAACAAACTATTTTCAGGATGTGCGTTAATTAAATTACATGTTGTATACTTTCAAAAATGATGTTCACAAAAATCGGAGTAAAAAAAACTGTTCAGAACGCATTGTGAGCTGTTTTTTGGCTCAACAAGCGATTTCTTTCTGCAATTTACTGAACGTGTACAGTAAAAATTGTTTTGGTTTACTTTTTTTATGTCAGCACTAGGCATATGACGATGTGTAAGTTAGATGGCTCAGCAGAAATTCGATACGACCGATATGTAAAACGAACTACGGTAACTTTTATATCTCCGGACACGGGACAGTACAGAGGGATCCAATCGGAATAAAACTGATTGACTAAGTCTAGCCAAGATGTAAATTCTGAAATTATGTAGATTTTAGGCTAATTATTTATGCTAGCTACGCTGAATTATTTGATAACAGGACTAGTTCCCTCCCTCTTACCCATCACTGCAACTCCTACTAGCTATTTGTAATAGCTCTATGGTTAGGACTATGAAATGTCACTGAACGGTGCGGCCCAAGCATGTCCCGTGGAACCGCTTTAACGTCATACATCCTGCAACGAATTTCATCACAAAGAAACAAGGAGGAATTCGAAAATAGTATTGGATAACAGTATTAAATACTGTCAGAGCCAGACCACCTCCGAAACAAACCCTTGTTTCAGAGGTCAATGTGAAGTGAACCATAAAAACTCCTGCAAATTAGTATCAATAGTGGCACACAATGAAATTACACTAAGCGTTGAGGCTCAAGCATGTCTCGGGGAATCAAATTTAACGTCTTACATCCCGCAAAGAATTTCGGTGTGTTCATCTGAATCTGTTGTGGTCTTTTTAAATAAAACGTATTTATATTTGTGTGCATACTCATTCACGCATATATAAATAAATCTTGTTTTTTTTTTATTTATATAAAAAATATAATATCTAGGGACAATGTCACACAGATCATCGTAGCCACAAACTAAGCAAAGCTTGTACTATGGGTACCAGGCGACGATAAACATACTTATATAGACAGATAAATACTTAAATACATAGAAAACATCCATGACTCAGAAACAAATATTAGTGCTCATCGCACAAATATTTGCACTTACCGGGATTTGAACCCAGGACCACCAGCTTCGTAGGCAGGAGCACTACCAACTAGGCTGCGGTGACCGTCAAAAGACACTTAAATTCTTAGTAAAAACTTCTAATAGTTTTTTATTTTTTGTTTAGTAAGTATAAGTATGTTATTATTATTTATGTGATTACTTATTGTATTTAGATTTTAATATGTACTCGAAAAATATTTCTGGAAATGTACGTACCTATCATACTTTTATTTATTTATTTACACACAGAACTACACCACCATTACAGTCAAAACCAATTCGGTGGAGTAGGCACATAATATAGATTCTAAAAACAATTATAGTTAATTACTTAAAACTAAACAAAACATTCATCGTGAACCCACTCAGCGAACACGTAAACATGTCAACCGTATCCCCTGCGCAGTGCCCGCGTTAGCGGCGCGCGCTGCAGCATGTTTGTCCGCGCGCACGGCACGTCCAGCAGCGGCGGCCGTCTCCGCCGTCCCCTGTAGTTATCCGGGACAGAGTCAGAGTCAGAGTCTTATTTCGTGCAGGATGGCTGGATTATGCACTACTCCACGCATCACTTTGAATAAGTAAATGGCTAACGAAACGTCCCTCCTTACTTCCAATTTGCAGTAACCTATCATGCCCAGAATAAAGTGGGATATAATAGAGGATAGCCCGGATAAACCCCATATAACTTAAAAAATAAAAATCTGACAAATTTATTCTGTATTTTTTCTAACATTGATATGTATTTAGCTTCATGCGGAGACCAAACCAACGCATTGCTTTCCAAGTGTGATCGTACAAGCGCTTCAAACAGAGCTTTCAAAGCTTTGATGTTTGTAAACTGGCCAGCCTCTCGCAATACCACTCCTAGACCTCGAAACGCTTACTTATATTAATGAGTTTTTGCCACATGTGTGAATTTTGTAAACTTGGCAAAATTTGAAAAAGTATATATACAATGCGTGTGGCAAAATTCATTTGTATGTTTGTTTATACAGTATAATATTTAAATCAATTTGATTTTTTTAATTATGTATAATTTGTTCAAAAATCTGACTACACCCAATTTTTTAGTATCACACTAGTCTTACCTGTATAAGCTACTACTTATGTAGGTACAGGTTAAAATATAATGAATATATGATAAAATCAATAATTACGAGAACAATATAATCTTTATGACAAATCTAATACAACAAACGTTTTGTTACCAAGTGCACTGCATTTATGAAAGCAATTAAAATTTAGTTGTTATTTTTCCAGATTATTTTGTTTCAAGCATTTATTTTTGTATAGACTGAAAGTACTTGCATTGTGTTTTAGGATCAGTGATGCTCTTCCACATTTTTGTCAAAGGCAAATGGATTATATGACTTTAACCATGCACAATTTTTAAAGGAGTGTTGTATTTAAGACCCTGATGTTGTTATAAGTTTGACATCGATGTCAGTCTGTGTGTGTGTGTGTGTATATATATGTCTGCCTGTGCCGTCTCTCAAACAGATGGACCGATTTCGATGCGGTTTTTTTCAATTGATAGCCAGTTTCCTTGCGGTGGTTGTTAGTTATGTTTGGTAAATATCTTGTATCTTGTTGTTAGATTATTCTACGGTTAGCTGGAACATTTTTTCTCGCTAATTACATAAGTGTGATTAAGTTTATAGTGCTGAGTGGTTTTTGCTACAATAATTTGTTTTTGCTATAATAAACACTTTGTCACCACGGTGAGAAAATCGTTAAAAAATCCGTAAAATGTAAAATTTTCTACGTTCTTCGACACAACGAAGAAAATATCTTGAATAAGTACCTATGATTTATTTCTTCCGTGATTTTAAATTCGTTTGTCATATAGGTAAGGCTCGTATTTAGAAATTAACCTCACCTTGGAGACGTACTTAACATCATTACTTTGTTGCTGATTCTTTAATCTGATTGGATAATTATCTCCTCAATTGTACTTGAGCACGGGTCTAAGGGAAGTCGAGTATCAACAATAAACCCGCAACCTTTTTTGTCGTTAAGAGGTGGAGGTATTCAGCGATTGTTGTGGCATGAATTTTGTGAGCTAGTCCAAAGTGCAAAAGTCCAAGCATGACGTGGCAAAGTAGGTACAATATATAAATAAATATTTTGTTGACAAAATATACTTACCGAAATTATGTTACACGCGTATCGGTGGAATGTTATGAAATGGTTACACCATCCTCCTTTTAAAGATAGGCGTCTTAAAGGAGAATAGTGTAACCATTTCGAAAGGTTCTATACTGCTACGCGACTTGACAGGTGATTGAAAAATCGCTGATGGCGCGACCACGAACCGGAAGACGTAGCGAAATCGCGAAATTTATATCATCCTAAGAGGAAATAATATACTTACATGAGTTACATCTCTCTCATAATAAAATTGCATATTATTACCAAAAAACACATTACCTACCTTAAAATTATAGGAAAAATTATAAAAAATTATAGGAGAGTATATGCTGGCTGCCAGTGTCATTACATTTTATATATAGGATATGTTGGTTCTTCGAGCCGGATAGTTGGATTTAATCAAATATCCATTTCAGCTATGTTAATTAAAACCTGCATTACATTTTTCTTCAATTGAGTCATATGACGACCATTTTTATAATTGAATATTACAGTCTCCAAAATATAAACAATGAATATGATAAATATCCCGATCGTAATAAAAATAACCTGTTTATTTTTATTGTATGGAATGGGCTTCGTTATTACGATGCTAATAAGTATTGTTACAGCATGGGATTATGAAAGAGTTCCTCCGGTGAATAAATTTGTCAAATCTAAACCAACCAAGGTTGCAAAACAATAAGGTCAATGTCAAGGAGACACTTACTGCAACCTGCTGGAAATGCAGATCGCGTGCGGTAAACAATACCTACCTAAAAACAAAAGTGTGCCTACCAACTTTCTCAATATAAGTGACCTTGGGAAAACATGCGAGCGATTCTTAGGTTCAATAATAGCAGGAAATACCTATACTAGGTGTCGCTCCACATTGCGTGTTACGTCAGGTGTCAAATGTCGTAAACTAACCATAAAGTTAGTATAGCGGAAACTAACTGGGAAAATTACCTACTCAAGAGTGGGTTACTCACGCTTATTCCTTAGTTTAAAGACATATCCAGCAGTTAGTACAACATCAACCGCATAGTTTGTACTTAATATTAATTAAATAACTGCTGGTCACGAATGAAATGACAATTTGTTTTAAGGAAATGAGGTGAACACAACACTTCGATCCACAAGCGTATTGTGGGATCCCATGGTGCTTTTTCCTGCTAGTGGAGTGCACCGTTACGTGAGGAAATAAACTTGCAACCATTTCGTATCTCACGTCTTAGTTTTGTGTTTTGTGTTCATCACTCCTGCACATTTACGAATTTTAAGCCGACATTTAGTAAAGCAGTGCTCGTCACTGCAATACCTACTGTTGTTCCCCCATCCGCGCTCCAAACTTATAGCTCCACCAAACTTTAAAATAACTGGCTAAAGAATTAGAAAAAAAATGTTATTTGCGCATTTTTAGGGTTCCGTAAAAAAAACGGAACCCTTATAGATTCGTCATGTCAGTCTGTATGTCACAGCCACTCTTTTCCGAACTATAAGGACTATACTGTTGAAACTTGGTAAGTAGATGTATTCTGTGAACCGCATTAAGATTTTCACTTAAAAATAGAAAAAAAAAAAAAAAAAATTTGGGTGTTCCCCGTACTTACAACTGCAACCCAAATTTTTTTTTCATCAAACCTATACATGTGATGTGGGGTATCCATGGATAGTTCTTTAAAAATGATATTGGGGTTCCACATATATTTTTTTTCTAAACTGAATCGTTTTCGCGAGAGACACTTCCAAAGTGGTAAAATGTGTGTGTCCCTGTAACTTCTAAAATAAGAGAGTGATAAAACTAAAAAAAATATATGATGTACATTACTTTGAAAACTTCCACCGAAAATTGGTTCTAACGAGATCTAGTAATTCTTTTTTTAATACGTCATAAATCATAAACCGCAATTTCCCTTTCATTCAATCAACTACTACAAGAACTTTTTTATTGTTACTTGCTGCTAACTTGGTCGCTTTTTATTTGGCTAATTAAGACAACGCCCGCACTGGCCCGCACAACAATTTATGCATCCCACCCTTTACAGTTAGCCTAGGCGGCTCTCACTGCATCACCAGAAAATCGCATTGCCAAGGGTGATCAAGCCATCTGGCCATCGCCAGCAAAGACCGGGCTGCTCGTCCAATTGAATATCGAAGAGGGCATTTCGCATTGTGTAAAGTGTCACGAGAGTTTCTAATAGCATGGACTTGGTATAAGTAATCGTCTAAGACATAATTAACGTCTAATATGGAAACGATCGGGGATTATTTTGCTACCCGAACACCAAGGGACTTGGATGGTGCATGACTAAGTCGAAAAAGTGTTAGACGCTTGTTGCTTAAAACGGGGCGCCCACTGATTTTCTTATGTTTGGAGTGGATAAGGTAAACTATAAAATAATAATATAGTAGCGACGTGAGCGAACTCCAGACTTACGTCACCGGTCATAATAGGCCAAATGCACGCCGTAATCTGTATCTCAAAGTTATTGCAGAGAATGATAATTATTTCCCAAAAAGATTAACACATTAATAATGTATTATTCCTATTCAAAAACGATTCTCCCTTTTACACTATAATGCCAAGCAAAAAAATCGGAAGGAGGACAAAATCTAAATGAGGTTCCAGTCTCTCACACAACAATATATGAAGTTTAGATATTTTACCGATTGGGCGGTCACGTGGTCACGTATATCTATACATATACCTATCTACGTAGGTATCCGTGAAAAAGAGTTTGTGTTCAGCATATTTAGAAAGAAAGAGAAAGAAAAAAATATTCAAAAAATTGCAAAGTCAACAAAATATAAAATAACAATAAAACGAAAAATAAAATAAAAACAAAGACACTTGTTGTCCGTGCAAGTCTGAAATGACACCTCAGCATTTGC
The DNA here is from genome assembly GCA_951640165.1 of Pseudoips prasinana. Classification (NCBI taxonomy): domain Eukaryota; kingdom Metazoa; phylum Arthropoda; class Insecta; order Lepidoptera; family Nolidae; genus Pseudoips; species Pseudoips prasinana. Next base: position 27,139,100 of record OX621236.1, on the reverse strand, counting down.
TTCAACATTTTCTTGTTCTAGCGCTTGTAATTCTGATGAAACCGAGTGACTTTCACGGAAGATACAAGTAAATCTCAGATAAATGAAAGATTTACCTAGGTACCTCTTGGACAGGTTGGTGCGGTGCAGAAGTCAGAACGCCTGAATAAACCTAGATAAACACTTTTTCTTCAAATCTTCTGAGTGTCTACTTAACTCAATTTAAAATTTCTTTGTTTCCAGAGAAAACTGTTGCTCTTCCCTGAAGGGACAAGGCACGCTGGTGAAAAATTGTTGCCGTTCCGCAAGGGAGCCTTCCACGTTGCAATGGCCGCGGGCGCACCGATCCAGCCTGTTGTTGTATCAAGATATTATTTCTTGGATGACAAGCGTCACAAATTCGGCTCAGGTACGTACAAAGGGACTCGTTTCATAGAGGAATCGTGTCTGGCGCTATCTCATCTCTATCTGTAATCTATTGCACTGGAACTGACTGACCTTATTGAACATTTCCAATACACACATCACAAAGGAGTAACTGTCCTGAGACGAGCTACGAATTCTAATTGGGGTGCCCTCTTGCGCGGGTTGATTAGCCTGCTTGGAGTCTTATTTGTTAGTTACCTTGAGACACCGTAAATAGTTATCTTGGTACCGAAATCAAGTATTAAATTTTTCATCATTGTAACAATGTAAACTGGCTGTGTGGCTGACAGCTTGGAATTTCGCCACACCATCTCATCCCGTGGGGGCGTAGAAGTGGGCCCGAGGAATGAAAAATAAGTATAGGTACCTATAGAGAATGGGCAGCAGCGTTTTTTTGGGTACTATAACCATCATACTGCGATCGCCAAACCATCTGCCATGCGTGATGATTATGGCAAATCCTTGTTGGCGTGGTTGACAAATGCTTGCTTTTCAAGGCCGGAGGTCGTGGGTTCGATTCCCTCCCAGGACAGTTATTTGTGTGCATGAACATGTCTGTTAGTCCTGAGTCTGGGTGTAATTATCTATATAAGTATGTATTTAGGTACAAAAGAAAAGTAGTATTTATTAGTTATCATAATACAAGCTCTGCTTAGTTTGGGATCAGATGGCCGTGTGTAAATAATGTCCCAGGATATTATATTATAAAATGATGGATACCAAAAAATCGCGGCCCTCAGTCCCCGGCAGCCCTGCTATTCCCAGCCTTGGTAACGGCAGTGCTGGGGGTGCTAAAAATGCTCGCAGATGCCGTGTAACCAAAACCGACGACCTCTGGCCCAGGAAACATATCTCGCACTCACACACTGCGGACCGATGAGAATATCATAGAACTGGAGGAGGAATTGAACAGGTTATCTGAAGAAAGGGGAGGACACAATACTCCTACAATCCGGAAACCTGCTGTATTTCCGGGAGGGCCACCAACTGCCCCAAGGTGGTTTCAGATTCATAATCTACAAGTTTCTCGTCCACAACGTTGTGAAAATCGAGAGTGTGCCTTATCTTGTTGGCGAGACGACAAATGTTAAATAACGTCAATATGAACAATGCGGTTAAAACAGGGAGCGATTTCACTGCTGAGCCATATTTATAAGATGTTTTCGAGGGTCTTTATGAAACGTCTCGCGCGCAGGTTTGACGACTTTCAGCCTCCCGATCATGCCGGAAAGACTTTAGCACCATAGACCTCAAACATACGCTGCGGCAAGTTATACAAAAGATCGAAGAGTTTAACCAGCCACTGTACTTTAGCGTTTGTGGACTATGAGAAAGCCTTTGATTCGATCGAAACCTGGGCCGTGCTGAGGTCTCTCCAAAGGTGTCAAATCGACTACCGGTATATCGAAGTGCTTATGTATTTGTATGAGAACGCCACTATGTCAGTCCGACTCCTGGACCAGAACTTGAAACCTGTACAATGCAGCTAGGCGTGAGACAGGGAGATGTAATATCTCCGAAACTGTTCACCGCTGCATTGGCAGATGTCTGCAAGCTTCTGGACTGGAAGAGCTTAATATAATTTCACAAACGAAAGCAGTAGATTTATGGCTGGCTAGCTAGTTAATTAACCTTATTTTAAAATACATTGTTCGTAGATACAAATAAATTATCCATAGGTACTAACATTAGTTTGCACCAGTTAAATGGAAGGTATAAGTATTATCACCTACCATTAATTTTATAGTATTTTCCTTATTGGTAGATGTTATAGATTTCCTTGTGCAGTTTATAGAATATGTGACTCATCATTATGTCGCAGTACATACAGTGCACTTAAGGCCGCGGAACAAATGTTATTTATTACGGGCATTGGACGAGCAACGTTATTTCAAAATGTAAACAATAGAAAACTATGTGTATGAGAGACTTTATGAATTGATGTCTTTTTTAATTAAATGTTTGGGCTAGTAAATTTTCAATTTTATAGCATAATATCAAAAATTGGACATAATAAATTTAATCCTCCGGCGGGTCTCAAACCAGCACCATCTATTCTACCAATCCGAGGTAGGTGCTCTGCGTTAAGCTACGAACGATACACACTGGCAGATCAAATTTAGGATTCCCTTGCTAACACCTTACCGGTAGGTGAAGGTGTTATCCATCGGCTTAGTTTTCTAGAAACGTGGCCGACTGATATGTTCACAGCATGTGAAAGATCTGATTGATTACAACTCCCAAATTATTAAATTCCGAATTTTATGGCATTATTCGCAATGTAAAGCGTGGGCTATTTGTTAGCAAATTTTAGCTTAATTTATTAGTTTAAAAAATAATCTAACATGGTCAAAAGCCGTGCGAATCTATTATGCAACTTTTCTATTGTTTACTTTTTTAATCAACTATGCAGATTCCAGTACATCCGAAAAGAAAAATGGGTTTTGTACATATTCAGCATCTTCACTGCTCTCAATTGCAGTGTGGCTACGAATTTTAGAATAATAATTACCTATCTCTCCGATCCTCAATTCGGTGAGCGGCCCGCTTCGTCGCGTAACAGCTCATCAGAGAGACAGTTGTGCAAAAAAATTGTCGGTAATTGCCCTGAGTGTAGATACTGTGTTCGAAGTATCAGTAGTAGTATTTATGGCTATATTATATATTTATATTCTGTAACCTAGGTGGACATTTGCATGCCTGTAGGTAAAACGCAAAGTTCTATTATTCTAATATAACATCCAAATATCTGTACTTGTGTTCAGCAAGTAAATAAATGATTTATTGATTGATCCGTCAAATACTTGTTAACAGCATAGTAACAAGACAAAATTTAATGTTTCAAGCAGTTTGGTTGGTAAGAGATTGTCAATTAAGGGCCATGCATAATATACTTACTGTTATTTAATAATGCAGTTTTATTTCATGGAAACCGTATTTTGTTGTTAAGTCTTCGATTACTCAATTTTTCAAACATATTTATTCGAGTAAATAATTCAACTGCTAGGATTAAGGATACAGATGCTAGCTGGTACTGTGAATAGATTTCGTTTTTGAAAAAATGGTTTACAACAATCCATTCCTATCTCTACTATTCTGATAGATAAACTTTTTAACCAGGTTGTATCTCTTATTCCAGGCGAATTCATCGTATCGTTTTTGCCCATGATCGAAACAGAAGGCGTCGCCAAAGAGGACCTTGACACGATAATCCAGAAGACACAAACGAGCATGCAGCAAGAATTCACAAAAATCTCCGCCGAAACCGCTAAGCGTGCTCTACATACTAAGACTGATTAATTATATTATATGACGTGCAAAATAAATTACACTAAACTTATTCGAATATAATTACATCTCTCTCTAATATAACCCGTATGAAAAGAACAGGACATTCATAGAACTTGACCTTTTTATGAGATCTGTGTTAGGAAGAAATTAATATATAAACATTGGGTAGTTTAGCTGGTATTGCACAGAATCGGGGTCCATCCTACGGAACGAAATTCGTAGAACATCGATTTGTAAAATTTTGATCAACTGACACACTTTGTACTGAAAGACAAACATTCTTTTATCTGTATTTTCTCAAACTTATGTTCTACTAGCTATGCCCCGCGGTTTTACCCGCGTTCAATTTTATAAATTATAGCCTCTGTGATGTGTTAATCCTGGATTAACATATAGGCTTTAATTTATAATGTTTTTGTCAGCTAACTGAATACCAAATTTTATTAAAATCGCTCCAGCCGTTTAGAAGTGAAGTAGTAACAAACATACACACTCACAAACTTTCGCCTTTATAGTATTAGTGTGCTAATTCTGTAGTTTTCTGGATAAGGTTAGAATATATTTATGCTGCACGTTATATATAGGTCGTTCTATTTCGATGGGTCAGTAACAGTAAACCTGTAATCGTAATTGTAGAAGACATGAAATGACGCCGTATTATTACAATAATAGAGTCCTGCTAATAGAGAATGTGAAGCTATCGGTCCTGCGACCTCTCTTCGGTAGTGTCGCCTAGCCGACCCCGTCGTTTCATGAGAGGGATGGAGAGTGCGCAGCTGTTCTATGGGTTATGTGCTTGTATTCACGTTCTAAAAATTATTATATTTCGAAAGTATTTTCATAATAAATTCCTCTTTATGGTGAATGGGAAAAATAGATTTTCTCGTTTATTTTGGTAAGTACAAAAATATTGTATTTTATGCAATAATTTTATACTCCATAAATACCTAAAAAGCGAGAGAGGGTGCTGAATTGTGAGCCTTAAGTTTATAGGTATGAAAATTTTAGTTACCTACGTTCTACACACATAACATTTCAAAAAATCATTATTACAAGCTACCTTTACGACTGGGGTACTAAACCCCAGTTGTAAATTAGTAAAAAGTATTTTAGATTTGCATGTCTACAACAAAGGGATATAGATTTTGTTAAAAAATGAACATTAAAAAAAATAAGTTATGATTTGGCTTATCGCAATTTTACCGGATTAGCCTTTATTGAACCATCGACATAGAAGCTTGTATATTATAGTAATATATAATTCTATAATAATTTGGGGTCCCTAATAGGGGTAGTGTAGTAGCAAGAACTGATACAATTAAACTTGTAATCACGCTTTTCTTGCATTTATTTTTAAGTAGAAGCTTCATATCGACTTGTACAAAGAGCTGTGATAATGGATTCATACCTGAATTGTAATACAAAAAAGGTTGCTGGTGTTAATGTAATTGTTTATAAAGAGAAATGTAATAATTTATGTAATATAATTAATAAAAAATGCAAACAAATGTAATATTTTTATTTTATATAATAAAAATACAAAAATGAAGAGGGCGTGTTTAATTAAAAACAAATGTATGTGTGATTTCTTTTTATTAAAGATTTCACTTACGAAAATATGTAAAAATATACATTTTCATCGTTATTTTTCTACTGAATAGTCACACAAATACATTTTAATTAGAAACAGTATAGTAGATACATCACAATATTTGCACAGATACAATGATATACAATTCGTTATAAACGAGATAAATTACCTACTGAATTATTAAATACTTACAAGTTTTATGCGACCTTTCAGGTCCGGTGGTAATTATTGGAACAGATATTTGAAAACCAGATGGCGCTGTTATATAACAATCAAATTATCCAGTGATATTTTCAACTTAATAATAGCTATTAATAAAATATCATCATGGTGATCATCGTACAAAAGAAATATTGTCAATAGATATCACAAGGCGAGAAATAAAAGGCAATAAGATATGACGAGTGAGTAGTTCCTACAAGAGAAATTATTCCTTGTAACAAACAGAAATTTAAAGTCAAACCCAAGAAAATGCACTGTTAAAATAGATAACTCTAAGGTAGCTTATTTTTTTTTATACTGGGAGTTGTCCTTCCCTCTTTCCCATCACAGCAGCACCTGTAAGCCAGGATCAACATTGGCACACAATAAAAAAAGGTTCACTTCCACAGCAAGGGAGAACCGCTGTAATACCGGTATTTGATGAACCAAAAATGACTTTACATTCCTGGTTAATCCATTTCTAGTATAGAATTTTAGATTATTAGACAAAAAACTAATATTAGTTGGACAGCCAGCCAACAGCATAACGGCAAAAGTAGATTATAAAATCGGGTCAGAGGCTTTGGGTTTATGAATAGGCAATATAGGCAGTATTATTAGCTAATATTTTTACACATAACACTCACGCACTTTATAACACTTTAGCGCACTATTTGGACACAATTTTCATGATATCCGATTCTGATCATCTACTTTTGCCACATCGTTGATACATCCATAAAGCATTTTATTGAAAAAGTGTAAGATGTAAATCATTAATTGAACGGTTTTAGAATGTCTATCAACCGTTTTTTAATACCGTCATGGTCAAGAAAATTGTTATTATCCTTTTAACAAATACAAACTTTGGGAATTTCGGTAAGTACCTACAAACCCATTCTTAGTTAGTTCGTAATTAGAATACATTTTTATTGTACAGACGCCAGAACATCTCTAGCTACCCCAATTTGTCAAATTTGGCTTTTGTGATAAAGTTGAAAATCTATAAAATAAATTTGACAGATTGGGGTAGCTGGATGTGCTGGCGTCAGTACATTCGTACTTTGGAAGTGTTATTATTATGTGAGAATGGCAGTTTTTGTAGTGCAATGCATATAATGACGTGATCTCGATCTTGTATAAGACAATATATTGAGAATAGAAATACAAAATGTAACTAACATTCCCAATTCGAAATATCCCTAAGTGAGCGCTGGAAGTTCTATTTAGACGTGGGAACGAATGATGGAGCCGCAGCTGAAGTATTAATATTTGAGTGATTCATTGACTTAAACATTATCTAAGCACCTATTACTCGGTTCATATAATAATAATAATAACGTTGGACAACGGCTAAGAAGCGTAAATTTAAACGTCCATTAATTTCTGTTCGAAATTTAATTATTGGTATATTATTTCTAAGAACGAATATTTGTCATTCAAATTATTCATAGGTATAATTAAAAGTAAATACACGCATGTTGTTGAACGATATGAGAATCAAGGTTGTCAAATTAGGTTAAAATATCAAGAACAGATCGAAATATAATGTTTCGTTTAACAGTAAATTGAAACAAAAATGATCAAAACTGTGTAATGTGTGAAAATCGTATTATTTTTGTCCTATCTTCGCGTATCGTTCCGTTATAATTAATCTAGTTATTTTTATTAAACAAATTTAATCCCCGTTATTTATTAATATTGTACGTTTGACAATTTGAACGTTACTTTCTGTCTCAAAGGGTGAATCCTGCACAAACATAAGACAAACATAGTCAGTTCCCAAAAAAAATTAAAACAAACAGCGTTTGATTATCTATCTCATTACCTAGTATTAGCATTATTAGCTTATTTGTCAATTTAATTATTATTTTTCATGTTGTATTTGCATTTAACTTTAAAATAACTTGAATTGTATATAAGTAAAATTTTAAGTTGAATGTTCTCTGTGCTAATGGATGAATAAGATAGGTTCTATTTCGCCGAAGTTGTAATTTTCCTGTTTTACCTTGCGTATATGACTCCATTACTTTACAGAACCATAGATTAACTAAACGTTTTAAATACGTGAAGTTAGAAAAGTCAACTATCTAATAACAGTTGAGATTGTTTACCTAAAATTAAATCGTTTCAATTTTATTTTATTTTGCATCAACATAAGTAATACCTCTTGCAATATATTAGTATATTGTTACAAAAAATATGATCACAAAATACAACTTCTTGGGTATAAAAAAATTACCTATTATCGTCTATATTTAATACTTGTTTATAGTATGCATGGATGAATACAATACACTATAGTAACATACATTTGACTGATTAGAAATCACTATTAAAAATATGAAATGACCAGACAAGAAATGGCTAAAATAAACAAGATAATTCGCGTGTAATTTTTCCGTGCAAGCGGGAGAACTTTAGATTGAAAAAGACGAATTTAACGAACGTTTTATACAAGCATGGTGGTATTTTTTGCCTATTAGGCTTTCTATGTTTTACCATACTATAGAGACCAGAGTATTCATCACATCTAGCTAAATGAAACGACAAACCAAGTAACATGCGCCAGAGCGTCTGGTGTTCGAATTTCGAATCAGGGCAGTCATAAACGAGTAGAGCATGATAAATATTATTTTACTCAGTTTCATGGATATGCTGACCTACTTAAATCTGACTCACTAAATAGCAGAAAGGGGTCTTAGGTTTAACATGCTGGCATTAGGTGAATTTTTCAAGTAAAGCATGTTTATATTGTTGATAAAAAAATATAATTAATGATTATGGTACAAATACAAATAATGACATATTATTATATTTATATGCAATCTTACATAAGTATGACATAATACACAATTCTACACAGCTACTTAAAAATAATTTACAATAGGATACAGTTATAAAATTACATGTTAGTTAGAAACGCGTTCTTATTGAAAATTTCTTTGGTAATTTTATATGAAGTTTATAAGTTAATAGTGTTGTTACAAAATATTCTTAATAATGTTTTAATATGAGGATGCATTGAATACCAATTAATGTATATTAGCACAACCACCGCTCTATCCAAACCGTATTGGAAATATTAAAATTCAACTCCAAAAAGTAGTATAGAATAATTATAAAAAATATTAATAATGTGACTACAGTTTTACAAAAATGTGGGATTTTCATACTTCAGTTCTAATAGTCATATAAAATTCTAAGTAATATTATTTAGCAAGGATTCGAATTATTTTACGAATAGTTGGACCTATCCATGGAATAAAGTTACCTCTACATAATCGTTACTTTACAGGAGAGCGATTTGAAATTTGTCTAGTACAAAATCAGCTGTAACATTGTACAACATTTTATGGAAAAAAAAGCAAATTGCTAGAAAAAAAAAATTTTTGCCTTTGCGTCTGTTACAGGCTATTTACGGCGCATTTTCTGAGAGACATTTTTTTTGGTGGCTAAACAAACCGATGCGAGCCTGCCGCAGGCCTGACAAGAGAAGTTTGCGGTGGTTGGTGCTGAGCCGCTTTCATGTCGCTTCTGTCTCTTATTAGCAAGTACTCCGAAATATATAAAATGTTATATCTGATTTTGTACTTAGGACAAATTTCAAATCGCTCTCCTCTCAAGTAACGGTTATGTAGAAGTAACTTTATTCTACTGATAGGTCAAGTTGAATTTGGACTTAACTTTTTTGTGAATTCGATACGTATGGTACATTAACTTTGTTTTGATTTTATATAGACTCAATAGCATCTTTGAGGTCTGCCTGCATATGATAAGGTCGAATTTCAACATTTATTGCAACAGGCGGTCCCATTATAATCTAAAACTTAAAATACATATATAGCTAAACAATTACAAATGGCACATTTTTAGAATCTATTTTTTTAAACATACTTTTTTATATATATTCAAAACCTAATTATTTTAATTAAATCATGGGCAATTAATTTGGTAACTTTCGTACGTATTTTTATAATTTCATAATAATATATATTAACCACCTTTTAGTTCATGTCATTATTTTTAGAACAATATAATATACTAATACATAAATTTTGGGTGAAAAATTTAGAACCAGTTCATCTACTAAAGAGTAAAACTCGCTAAGGTTTCATTCTTTTCAACCATTGAAGAAATATTAAATATGATCCTATTGAAAATGGTGACACTTTACCTGCGATAAACAAACGTGAGTAAAAAAAATCTAGGTCGTTTTCGCGAGATATGATGAAATCAAGAATCAAGTCATACAGTTATTTTCGACGTCTTCTTAACATTTACTCATTTTAAACGATGTGTTTTAAGAGTTAATGGCAAAAATATTTATTTATCAGACAGGAAGTTCCATTAGACTTGTAATTTTTTTTAACTATATGATATACTACTGATATAGTGCATCTTAGATGAAATGTCCTATCCGTTCATCGACCAGACGAGGGACTGGCGCAATATGCGCCAGTCCCTCGTCTATGCTAATTAACTAAGAGCGATAGTTGCCCACTACAGTAACACGCAGTCCCTAAAACCCCTTTTATAAATCTCCCCGTCATGGTAGGTTTATAATTTATAGTTATTATTCACTAGTTTTTGTCTTAGTATGTCGAATATGTCAACTGTCATTTCATGAAAAATCACTCGCAATAAAATTTGTTTACGAAATTGAAGAAAAGAAATTATCAATATTATTCCTTGAGAGAAAGAAATGCACAGATTTTAAAATTACCTCCATTGGTAACGGGGGTAATTCCACAGTATATCAGTAGTAAACATTGTTATTTCTAGGTACTCGTCTAAGTAAACACCCGTACAGAATACTTATAATTGCCGGCACTTATACAATGTTTATGTAAGCAATGCACGCTACAGCGATAAAGATTCGTTTAAAAATGTGTTATCGTGAATTTTCTCACGACTTACATTAGCAACTGATGACAGACGTCAACGTGCGTTTGAGTAAGAATAATTTATGACATGCGCAGAACTGATTGCGTTGCTACTGGAGTATGCGAAGCACAATCGGATCGGCTCCACTTTGTAGTCCTTATACATGACTAGAAAATAAAATTGAAGATTTCGTACGATTAAGGAACTTTAACTTAAAAACCTAAATATTGAGTAATATCATAAAGTGAGGGAAATCGACGCATCGGTGTCAATGTTCAAACAATTTATTTATATATTAATAAATAAATAAACTCAACTCTGCGCAGGGCTTAACTTCACACTGAAAGATTAACTTAATTGCCTGAACCCAGACATTACCGACAGCATGAGCTGTTTTTAGCTAGTCAGTAATTGCCCTTTGGCGTCCACAACTTGATACGGGGCTTGATACGTGATACGCTGATACGGATACGGTCATCGGACCGGGCTAATGACACATATCTGGACCCGCCTATAGCTGTAATTTATAGGCTATAGAAACAAGCGAGCTAATAAGTATGAAGTGCCTTGCTACAAATTGAGTTAGATTTAGAAATAGTTTTTTTTGTCTTCGTCATGACTTCCTATACTTCAATATGAGCCGAATATCCCTCAAATGTTTTGTAAAGCGGATTATGTGACCGAAGTTGTTCTAAATATTTCGATATACATATGAAAAGCAATTAAAAATAAGTGACACCAATTTTTTATGGAATAAATAGCTCTAACAGCCAACAAGGGTATTGCTAAAATGACACTAAAATAATAATACTTGTTGTATATACTATTGACTATTCGAGAACAAAAAAATACTGTTTATTGGGATTCGAAGTACAAATTGGTTATTCAATGTGGCCCACAGTGGAGTATGGGCGAGCGGTACGAAGAACAAATGAAAAATCATTTGTTCTTCGTACAACCGCACCCGCTCACCGGCCCGCGCGTCATTGTGGGCTAGCACTTAGTGTGACGTCTAGCTACAGAGCCATGTGTAACTTGCGTAACACATTTAGGTATTTTTGAAAACCTATGACCAGAAATGAACATTACTGCGAAGTGATATGAATTTATACAATGTATAAATTGAAGTCTGGCCACTTTTATAATGCGTTTCTGATGTCTGTCAGTTGATCATGACTAGGGGTGATAATAAACATTAATTTAGCGAATAATAATGATATTCATTCCCTGGTGTAATAGCGCTTAAAAAAAAAATTACCATCGTTTCTGTGCCCAACAGAGTCTAAAATTGTTATGTTTATTACAAGCCCACTGCCAGCATATAACTAGAAACTATATGATTATGTCACTGAACAATATAAAAACTATATTACTATGTCAAATACAAATAAATATTATAATTTTTCGCAAAATTTATGTTAATTTTTATCACTGTCAGACGTCAAGAATGCACTCTTGCAGCGGACGAACTTGAAAACACTATTCGATGTAATACTTTTTTTTAATTATAAATCAGACTGAAAATTTCATATACACATTTATGTTAGTGAGTAAAGTATGGAATGGCACGATATAATCACAAACAAGAACAATTGAATTACAGTAAAAGCTCATTATCCGCGGGGTATACGTTCCGTAAATATGCCGCGAATACAGAAACCCCAAATATGGAATGGTAATTTATTTGGCATTATAGGCTATACGTTCCGAGGTTCTTTAAAATGGATGTAAAAAGCGTCTTTACGTCCCATTTTAATTGCCTTCTCCTTTACCATTGAACCACGCAGGGGCACCCTTTTTTGGTTACGGTCTTCGATCCATAGTGACAACACCAGTTCATTCTTCTATTGCTGGATCACGAATAATTTTCGCTGACAGTTGATTCGTTGACATTGATTGGCGTAAACGATCAAGCATTTGTATTTTAACTTGTAAGCGGTAACACGGACATGAAAACGCGAATGAAGGAAGCGCGAATAAGGAGCTTTAACTGTATTGTAAAGAAGACAATATATTGGATATTTTTAGTATAAACATATAGCCAACGTATTATTGCACACATATACATTGCAACATCAATATCAAATACAGGGCTTAGGTAATTAGTGTTGGCGTCCAAAATGTTTGTAAAGAGCCTCTTTTAAATAACGAAAAACTATTAAAAAATAAAAAGGTCGACAAACGCTTTAAAGTTTCTTCGCGCTAGCAAACTTGATATTGCTTTTCTAACAATATGGTGTGGACACTAATTACTTAAATCCCTATATATTTTATATACGGAGTTGAATTAAATTAGTAAGCGAAATTAAGAAGAATAATAATTTAATTTAAATTAATTATATTACTAACGTAGAAACAATAGAAAAACAAAAAGATGTAATTGGAATCAAAATGTTCTAGACCAAAAATACTAGTTTAAATAACGTGCAATCGATTTGATCTAAATGTATGGGGCCATCTCGAATCGAATAAAAAATATAATTAAAATCGTTTCACAAACAAGTGAGAACCAGAAAAATAAATAATTCTGTCAAATTGATAATTTCTTTCGTGTTTAAATTGATAAAAATAAATTATTTAAGTATACAGTGTAGATAAAAATATTGTATACAATTTTTTTAATTAAAAACCAAGCATCCAAATTTGCATGAATTACAGTTAGAGAGAGGTCGCTTGAGATTCGCTTACCAATTTAATTTTACCCAATATTTTATGGATTAATATAACCCAACAGATAGCATGTTGTGCGTTTTTTACGCGAATCGTACAGCAACAAGAATTTAACATAACAACTAAGAAGCGCTTAATAGCATAACTAAATAATTAAAGCAGTAGTCTATTTATAACAAACTACTAGTTAAATACTGAAATGGCGAAGAATATCTTGCCTACACTCTGTGAAGTAGCAAAAGTACACATATTAGTTGATTAGTGGAATCAATTTGTATTCTATCATGTGACTTGGACTAATTTTCATGTAAGATTTGACTTAATCTCATGCGCCATTCAAACTTGTAAAAAGCACTAAACGACATGTCAACTAATATGTGCCACTTACACATCCTACTAAACAAGTGTAAACAAGCACTTATATAAATGAAGTGCAGTGTTACTTAACAAGTGATTAAAATTCCACTCTTTAATAGTGCAGAAACGGCTCAGTTTGCTGATGGCGTGATTTGAATACAAAAAGCCAACCTTTGAAACATCACCCAGTAGAATTAATGATGCAATTGAAATGCATCTGTTGCTTATTAATTAATTTTAGTATCTAAACGTATGCATTTCAATAATGCGGCATTTCATTTGGTATAGACAGCGGCCTGTATTAATTAGCCGTCAAAGTGTGACGAGTTAATTTAGTCCGCTTTATGTAGCGTAAATATGTAATTTTATGTTACAAACAAATCTTGTCGCTTGTCACACCAAATGACGTAAGTGACATTAAAAATATTTCTGTTGGCATAAAACTTACGCTAGACTTTAACTCCCTCTATATCGACGATGCAGTGTCAATATCTAACAACTACTAAAAACAACAAAAATCAACTTTAATATTAATTATTATACTCAATATTTTTTGTTGAAAATATGACGTATGTTGCAGTATTCTGTAATTCTGATGAACACAACAGATTCGACACATGTTCTGGATATAAAAGATTGATTCGTAGTGTCATCTTTAAGATGACTTGTGTTCACGGAGATTTCACTGGGATTAGTGACTTTAAAGTTCAATTTCGTCTGTCGAAAGAAGATCAAGTTAACATTAATAATAGCTTACACAAAAATGTCACTTACGTCACTTAGCAAGCGGCGATATATGGCACATACACTTTAGAAGAAATTAATCGAATCTACTTTCATAATTAGATTGGCATTAGCGTAGGGTATAACTGAACTAATGAGCAAGGCATTGAATGTTAGATATAATAAATCATTAAAAAAACGTAAATAAAGATGTATTTTCCAAATAATCTATTAGACATAGCTACGAAGTTCTACTCGCATTTTAATTACCCCATCATATTTAATGATGTCAGTTCTGAAAACTATTGTATCTGTAAATATATACATAAACAGAGACAGTAGATTTCAGAACTGACGTGGTTGCGAATTTAATACCTCTTAAGCGCCAAAACGTGTAAGAGAGCTGAGGCGTACAATATCAGATTCGAAATCAGATAATTAACACAGGCCCCTATTGTCACTCTCTATAAAAATCAAATTCGTTAAGCCAACTCTCCATACTTTTAATAACCCGAAACATATAAAAATAATTATGACATTTCATAATACTATAATAATAATACTAGTAAATGGTTATATTGATACATTGCTAGTTCTTTAAAACGTTTATGCCGTATAAGAAATGCTCCTAAAAACAACAAAGGTGTCTACAAAAAACATACACGAAAATCAACTTTTATATTCACAGAGATCAGTTACTTTCAAACCTGATTTTGTGGGTTTTAAAATTATGATATAAACCCTTCCCCGTCCATAACTAACTATATACTGGGAAAATACTACTTTAACAATATAAAATATAACATAAGTATTTTATACATACATGTTTTTAGGGTTTCGTATCCAAAGAGTTCCAACGGAATCCTATAACTAAGTCTCCGCTATTTGGAATCCTATTACCTACTAATTCGCCGCTGTCTATCCAGCGACTTAAATTTAGTAGATTTGTCCCTCAGCGGGCTGTATGTATCTCATGAATCGTAATAGGTAGGCAGTTGAAATGTTTTACTAAGTGTGTCTACTACTATTGCCGCCAACTACTAACCCCAAATAATAAAAAAAAAAAACATCAAATTTGAATTTATCCACATAACAAATGAGAATTGTGAAACAATCGCTGTGAAATCTTCTAAAATGGTACGCAATCTTCGTCGTCCAACTCAAAATTTGTCGATTTTGTTTCGATTCCTACACGGCATAAAAGATCTTGAAGTGTGGTTATACCATTTCTCTATAGTATAATAGAACTCTTAATATTATTGTTTATAAGGTATTTTACTAGTACACACTGAGATCTTTAAAACGATCTTAAGAACACAATAGTGAGCATTATAATATGGGTTACCGTTAGGAAGCCTCTTTGAGTTTTGATATATCGAAAACTGTGACGTCAGCATAATAAAGCGTAATAAAGAAAAATACTGTCGTTAATAATGCATTTAGTGAAAATTGCCTAACTCACGTCATTAATAAATTTAAGTTGAGCAATAATCTCAACAGTTTCAATATCATTAGAATATGAACTTCAAGGTCACAATATTCAAGGATATTCAAGGTCAAACATAAACAGTGGACGAAACTTAAGGAGCGCTATAGACCCATGAAATTACTTAAAAAGACACGCTACCAAAATGTATCAGCTGACCATTATTCTTGTATGGGGGCTTAACTGTTGTTTGTTTTTTACATTTTGACGTTGCTACCACGTTATTTTATTCCATAAGCAAGTTAAGCCTTCTAAAGTTTCGTCCAATATTAATGTTACACCTTTTATATATACGTACGACATAATACGTATATGTTACGTCAAATATGAAATATACTGATCTAACACGTCTGTCGCAGCGACCAAGCTAACATAAATTACTATAGTATATAATCACAGATCTATTAATTTTTTAACTTGGTTGGAATGCGTGCTATTGAAACTAAGTGGCCGATACATTGACATTTGGAAGATACATTTAGAGTCTAATGTCGAGCCCCATCTTATTAACACCATGAGTTCTGCTACTTTTGACAACTGTCAAAATATTTATGGTGGTGATAAATTTACTCTCATTGGAGTCCTATTAAGAGTATAAGATACAACACATAAGGTAGGTATACAAAATAAAGGGCAACCAAATGCACTTGTTTGTCGAATTAATAAATGTAAAAACTATTTTGTGTGTTAAAGTTAGTAAATCCATTTTGAAAGATAGAAACGGATATAAAATTTTTACTCACTTAACGTTAATTTATTTAAAAGAAAATTAAAATAACATGTACAATATTTTTTTGGTGGATTTGTGTCTTATTAAATAGAGCGTCTATTAGACTATCTTATAATAGGCATCAAAAACAAATTTTAAATCAACGTAGAACAAATTGTTAAAAAAGTCATAGATTCAAAGTGGCTTCAAAAACTTCTACGGACTCTTTGGTCAGTATATATAACATAACCTCATTTCTTTAACTAACCATTTAGATTCAAACAGGTTCTTAGACTTTGAACGTAAAAAAAAATAAAGAGTTGACATTAATTAACAAAAAAAGAACCTGATACTGCATGGGATAATTTTGTACACAAATTATTATTTAATTTGGATGTCACTACGAGGGCCAGCTAACATAATACCATAATACTTATGTAAAAGCAAATTTAAAGATCATTTAAATGAGCCAAGGAAAGTTTCGCTATTTATTCTTTTCCGAAGTCTACGGTTAAGAAGGACCAGAGCTTGCAGTGTGATCCGTTTTTGTCTGCACAATATCTAAAGGTAATAAGTACCGTTGATGTGTGATCTTCATTCCTCGACCGCGAGAGGGTAGTTAGGTGGTAAAGCGCTGAGAACCTCTTTTGATAATTCTTTGTATGCTGCGTCCATCGTGTTACGAACTTTAATTATCAACTCCGGTACATCTTCCATCGTTAATCCCGTCGTTGGTACCGGTTCTAAGCACTGGATGATGACATGTCCTGGAAAGAACGTATATTTTATTGAATACATAAATAATGAGTGCCGCTTAGATTGAGGCAATAGGCTGATAATATTACTGTTTACAACTGAATATTTTTGAGGTTATAAAGAAGTGTTGCAACAGACTTACTCAGCCAAGTTTTAATTTTACGGTATTAAAACTGACCATAAATATAATAATACTTAAAAACAAAATATAAATCGTCGTTAAACTAACAAACTTGCCTATTATAAGATTAATTCAAGAACATAAAGAGAACGCCTGCACTAGGGTAATTAATCCCTTTGTCGCGAGGTACTTTACAAACATACAATTAACGAACAGAAGTACATCAAGACTCAGAACAACTATTTATGAGTCACATAAATAGGCTGTCCTGCGCAGGAAAAGAACCCGGGACACGAAGCAGCGAGGCGTCTGTCTTGACCACTACGCCACACATGTAATCAAATAATTAGATAATGAACGCGCCATACTAACATATGACGTCATTGTCGTGGAGGCATAGAAGCTCCGGACGTACTAACATTCGTTGTGCGAGAAAGGGGAAGATGCTGCATATGACGTTGGCAATCTAGTCCTGCGGGGTGGTTGGTGTTTTACAAATAACTCTGTATAGCCGAATAACACATAGTCTATAATATATAAAGTTGACCGCGAGTAGAACCGCGGGGCACAGCTAGTCTTTAATAAATCCCCCCCCCCCCCCCCTATCGCTGGTTAATGTCCCTATATAAGGGAAAATCCCTGCCAAGAGATGGTAACTATAACTCCAGCTACTGTTTAAGAAATTCAACATCAGCCCGATCCCCTAATGTTGGTTCAGGAAGGCAAAAAACAGCATACATCTCGCCTAATCGCAACGCCAGGGGTATCATTCCCGCGTTACTGACCAAAACCCTCTCCATTGGGTTTCGTCCAAAACTACGGTGAAGAAAAAATTGTGGTGTCTTGTCCCCATATAAGGGAAAATCCCTGCCAAGAGATGGTTACTATAACACCACCGTTCTTGGTCTTGCAATTTAATTGGACATTTATAAAGTTTAATGCGGGTAGAACCGCGGGGCACAGCCACTGTTTAAGAAATTCAACATCAGCCCGATCCCCTAATGTGGGTTCAGGAAGGCAAAAAACAGCATACGTCTCGCCTAATCACAATACCAGGGGCATCAGTCCCGCGTTTCTGACCAAAACCCTCCTCCAGGTTTAGTCTAAAACTACGATGAGGAAAAAATTGTGGTCTATCTCGTCCCCGTATAAGGGAAAAGCCCTGCCAGGAGATGGTAACTATAACTCCACCGCGTTCTTGGTCTTGCAATTTAATTGGACATTTATAAAGTTTAACGCGGGTAGAACCGTGGGGCACAGCTACTGTTTAAGAAATTCAACATCAGCCCGATCCCCTAATATTGGTTCAGGAAAGCAAAAAACAGCATACGTCTCGCCTAATTGCAATACCAGGGGTATCATTCCCGCGTTACTGACGAAAACCCTCTCCATTGGGTTTCGTCCAAAACTACGGTGAAGAAAAAAATGTGGTGTCTTGTCCCCATATAAGGGAAAAGCCCTGCCACGAGATGGTAACTATAACTCCAAAGTTCTTGGTCTTGAAATTTAATTGGACATTTATAAAGTTTAACGCGGGTAGAACCGCGGGATACAGCTACTGTTTAAGAAATTCAACATCAGCCCAATCCCCTAATGTTGGTTCAGGAAGACAAAAACAGCATACGTCTCGCCTAATCGCAATACCAGGGGTATTATTCCCGCGTTACTGAACAAAACGCTCTCCATTGGGTTTCGTCCAAAACTACGGTGAGGAACAAAAAATTGGTTTATCTCGTCCCCGTATAAGGGAAAAGCCCTGCCAAAAGATGGTAACTATAACTCCACCGTTCTTGGTCTTGCAATTTAATACGTTTAACGCGGGTAGAACCGCGGGGCACAGCTACTGTTTAAGAAATTCAACATCAGCCCAATCCCCTAATGTTGGTTCAGGAAGGCAAAAAACAGCATACGTCTCGCCTAATCGCAATACCAGGGGTATCATTCCCGCGTTACTGACCAAAACCCTTTCCATTGGGTTTCGTCCAAAACTACAGTGAGGAAAAAATGTGGTGCATCTCGTCCCCATATAAGGGAATGCCAAGAGATGGAAACTATAACATCATTCATGTTCTTGGAATTAATTTTGACATTATTATTCACAACACGTCATAAGGTTTTTACTGTTACCACAGTGTTTTGGTAAAGAATGCCCTTTGATTACGTCAAGGTGAAATCACACACTCGTTTACGTAAAATTGTGATTTTGTAAAACTTTTGTCTTTTGTGATATTTACGTAAACAATCGCTAGACGTCGGCATTACGTGGGAGTTCAAGTGTATCCGATTACTCAGACGGAATATTATATCAATCAGTCTAAAGCTGTTCAAGTGACGGTAACAAGACCTTATTGCGCCTCTACCGTACCGCATGTAATCGTAGTTTTATAATGATACTCTGTCTTGGTATTACAAAATCTATGGTGTGAGCCCATGAATAAGAACTTCTCCAACATGAAAATGGTGTTCTCTATGATTCTCGCAACAAAGCTGGGCAAGCGCAAGACGAACTGGGACTGCACGTGTGGCGCAGCGGCTAAGACAGTCGCCTCGCCGGGCAACTATTTGTGTGATCCATAAATAGTTGTTCTGAATCTGGATGTAATTTGTGTCCGTCTATTATATGTTTGTAAAGTACCCCGCGATCCAGGGATTAGATTCCCTAGTACGAGCGAGGTCTTTAAAAAAATCTGTAGAAATAAATAAGCAATTTTTTTATGTGTTTATGTGTCATTTGCATTATATATGATTTTTTTAATGATTAGGATCGATTATTACATTTATTTATATTTTATTTGGGATAACAATCGCCATTATCATGAAATTACTATACACAATTACTTAAAAAGGCCAATTACAGCCATCTACTTTTTTATGAAAAGTAAGCGTGTTAGAACAAAATTACATTACACATTGAGGATTGCAGATTTACAGATAGTCGACTTCCCTTTGTAAGGACCATAGATTACAATATTTGCTTACCGCGCGCTGAAATGAACTTTAAGTTGTAAAAGTGAACAAGAGCTTATCACGCTTGCTGGTAACATCTATAAGACAAACAATCATATTTGCTGGCAGGATCTATAAGTGCAGTTTTAGTGTATTCCGTTGTGTGAACCTGAATTTTCATACCTGACCTGTGCTCATCATGCACGAATGAATAGGATCGCCTAATTCGCCAGTTATCGTGATGGTGATTGGGGTTCAAATACATGAAGGTTAAAAATGACTACATCATTCGTTTAATCGGTTGCCATGAGCACATCAGGGGCTCTACCGGCTAAGTCGCCGAACATCGATTTCTTAAATGGCGTTCAAATAAATAAAGGTTAAAAATGACTTAATCAATCGTTAAATCGGCTTCCATGAGCAAAACGCCATTTAAGAAATCGATGTTCGGCGACTTAGCCGGTAGAGCCCCTGATGTGCTCAAGAAAACCGATTAAACGAATGATTTAGTCATGGTCCGGAATTGATTTTCAACGTCAAAGCTGACTGAACGAATGAGTACTTGAGTAATATTTGAACGCCGATCACGATAACCAGCGAATTAGCCGGTAGCCTGAATTTGAGTTTCATTAAAAACAAACATACCTTTATTAAAAATGTGTTTCTTCCTATTTATAAAGTAATATGGTGAGTATACGACGGGTATGATCGGCACTTGCGCCGCCACTGCTATGTTAAATGCGCCCTTCTTGAACGGCAACAGTTTCGTGAAATCCTTATTCCTTGTGCCTTCCGGGAACAACCAGATCTTCGTCTGAAAGATAAAGGGCGTCCAATTAAATAGCGTTTAGAAAACCGTCCACAAGATACAGGCAGAACTCTAGACTTATTATACTTCTTCTTCTTCTTTGCCCTCGCCTCTTCCCGTTACGTGGGGTCGGCTTTCTGAATCGTTCGGCGCCAATAACTTCGCTTATAAGTGTCGTTGTCCTTAAGGCCTAGCTTTTGCATGTCCTTCTGCCATTTATAACGTAAAGACAACTGATAGTTGCAAACCATATTTAAAAAATATGAAAATTATAACAATGCCCTCGTTATACATATTCGAAACGTCTATGTTTGTCAAAAATAATCTACACAAACTTGCTCGAGTAAGTAGTCAGCGCCGTGGCGACCGGTTACAAACAGTTGGGTCTAAAACTACACTTTTTAGGAACAGTATTTTTGCAATGGCTCCAAAGATATATAATAAATTACCGAAATGCTTAAGAAGTGAAGATAGTGTCCACAAATTTAAAAGTAAATTGATTTTTTTTCTAGCAGATAAGACGTATTACTATATTGAGGATTTTTTAAATGATAAATTATGACATAATTCTTATAATATTATTATCTACCTTTGCTTGCATGTAAAATTTAATTGACATTTCTTAATTTAATTGACATTTTCAGTAAATGTTGTTAGTTATTCGTTTTATTATATACTAAATTGACTAAACTTTATAATTTAATTAAACCTAAATACTATTTGTACACCAATTTCATTGGTAGAACATACAGCTCGTCTACAATAATATGTATAATTTAAGACCTTTTATGTACCTATACCTGTGTTCACAAATAAAGACTGATTGATTGATTGATTCTGGACATTTGTCACCCAAGTAGTTCGCGGTCTACCTCTCCCTCTCTTTCTTGTAGCCATGGAAAGGGACTTTATTACGATATGGTCATCGGGTCTACGCATAATATGGCCGTACCACCTTAGCCTTGACTCCGTTATCTTCTCAAGCCTTATTATACGTATGGGAGATATTTAATTAAACTAAACGCATTGTGAAATTCATGCCTACTACATAATCTAGCACTAGGGACCTGGGACAGTAGACAATAAATTGCCGGATGACGTGAACGCGAATTTAAGTTTTTTGTCGTTCACGTCCTGCCTGAAGGGATGCTTTATCAATCATTAGAACCATAAGATATTGCTTTTTAATTATTTTTACATACTTAATATTAAAGAACGTTAAGTATCATGTACCTACTCGTACAAGTAATTAATGATTTTTGTATTCAAATAAATAAAACCGGCCAAGTGCGAGTCGGACTCGCGCACAAAGGGTTCCATAAAATTCACGTTTGTTGTGTGGGAGCCCCTTTAAATATTTATTTTATTTAGTATTTGTGTTATAGCAACAGAAATACATCATCTGTGAAAATTTCAACTGTGTAACTATCACGGTACATGAGATACAGCCTGGTGACAGACGGACAGATGGACAGACAGACAGACAGCGAAGTCTTAGTAATAGGGTCCCGTTTTACCCTTTGGGTAAGGAACCCTAAAAAGTAACAAATAATCACATTTTTACGATATAATAAGCTCTCATTAATACGACTGAAACTTCGGGAAAATAATGGTTATCCCGTTGTAACGGCTTATCTATTTAAGGCCACGTTGCTAATACCAAATGAGCAAGGATATTCCGGACGGCATTTTTGTTGATATTCGGGAAGGTGTAGTCACAAAGATAGAAAGAGATCGTTTGGGCATTTAGAAAGGATGAATGAAAGAAGATTGCCTTAAGAAGTATATCTGGCCAGTGTGAATGGGACAACCGGAAGGGGAAGACTTCGTAGAACATTCTCTGACCAAATCGAAGACGTGCTCAAGAAAGGCCAGGGCAGAAGTGCCCTAAACCGGCGAGCATGTATGAAGAGTATAATGACAGTAAACGAGGCAGGAGGTGTGCCAAGATCGTGACAAATGGAAATCCGTGGTCTCTGCCTACCCCTCTGGGAAACAGGCATGTGTCTATGTTTGTATGTATTCGGGATAATAATTATAGATATAATTACAGTTACAAAAAATCTATTCATGGCAGAATATGCTAAGAATGTCGTTTAATACGTCGTATAGTACTCAGATTAAAAGTGTAAGACAATGGAAACCAGATTACTGGTATACTACAAATACTACTTTTTTGTATACTTATAAAGATAAATTACACCCAGACTCAAGAAAAACAGACATTTTCATGCAGACAAATATCTGTCCTGGGTGGGAATTGAACCCAAGACCTCCGGCGTGAAAAGCAAACATTCGCCAACAACACCAACAGGCCCGCCATATGACCCGTCTAGTAGTTGGTTGATATTAAGTGGGACAACAAGGCATACACCACCCGTTCACTTCCATTGGTAACCATGGGGATCATTTTAAATATAAAATAGTAGCAAAATTTTATTGATAACTAGCTGAGCCCCGTGGTTTAAACTATAGGTATAAATTATAGCCTAGGTGTTAATCCAGGGTGTCATCTTACTCCATACTAAAATTTATTAAAATCGCTCCAGCCGTTTATACGTGATGAAGTAACAAACATAGACACTCATAAACGTTCGCCTTTATAATATTAGTGTGATTGTATAAATCTTGAGATTTTGAGATGCCTAAGCAAAATCCAGCCGCAATTCTGCGAAGTACCCGAAAATCCTGAAATCTCAGGACAAATGCTTAACTGAATTGAAATATGGCAACCCTACTCGCGAGCCGCAAATAACTAGTCGTCGCGTGTAGTTTTGTAATTTAATCTGGAAATATCGCTTTTAGATAACTAAAATATACAACTACCTACCGCTACGTTGGAAATAACCTGTTTTGCTTATTGCATTGTTATTGTTAGATGCTGATTGGTTTCGAGAACAGTAAAGATAAATATAATAGAAAGAATTACACTAGAACGGTGAAATAAACAGTTAATATTTTTTTAGTAGGGGCCATTTCGCGCGCATATGTCAACTGGCCTGTGACGTCACAACTTAGTATTATTCTTTGTCTGACGGTCCAAACGTTTTTACAATTAAGTAACAAAAACCGGCCAAGAACATGAAGGGTTCCGTAGCAGCAAGTATTTCAGTTGATTAAATGAAAGGTAAATTGCATAATCGTGTTGGCTTTGCGCGTAAATGAACATACGTAGCACTTGGCGACATTAAGTTCTAGGTTGTTGATGATACAGTATGTGTGAAAACGGTCTAGATCATGCTGCAGCAAAATGGCATCCTCATGAGAGGATATCTTTCGCAATATCTTCATATCGTCAGCATAAAGTATAATTTTTGATTCTATAAAACAGTATGAAACGTCGTTAATGAAAATGTTTAACAAAAGAGGTCCTAGCAATGATCCTTGTGGAATTCCTGAAGGAACACACATCGCCCGCGACGAGTAGCCATTCAGTACTACAATTTGGCTTCTGTTTTCGACATACGATGAAAACCATCAAAATATACTACATAACTTTTCAATTGCAATTAGTACACCTTCTGCTACCTTCATTAGATTCTTTAAATTTTGGTCCATTCAAAGTAAATCGGTTGCCTGGAAGAGATCGCTTTTAGCGATAAGGCCGCCAATTGCATTAAAATAAGCTAATTTTCTTGTTGTATCCATTATTTTGTATTACTTATTTTTGCAATAAAGTGTACTTCTTCTTCTTCTTATAGTTTCGGAAAAAAGTGGCTGTGACGGACGGACGGACGGACAGACAGACAGACATGACGCATCTATAAGGGTTCCGTTTTTTGCCATTTGGCTACGGAACCCTAAATATAGAGGCCAATAATTTAATAAAAGACTTACCTTATTCTTAATCATAACTTCTGAAGTTATTTTGAGCTGTTTGTACGCGTCTTTAGAGTTATTTCTGTCAATGAATACAACCCCTGCAAGATACGCGGCCAATCCAAATGGCCATACATAGAAAATTTCTTTTCTCGCAATAGCAGCTACTTTGTCGGCTACATGCCATATATTGAACATTCCTGAAAGAACAGAAAACAGAACATATAGCGTATTATATTCTTTTAATTTTTGGTAAGTGGTAAACTGGACTCAGTACACAAAGAAGCACATCCCTCCCCTTGTGTCTTTCAATATGGAAGCTCTCGATTTTGGAATGAAAGGACCCAAACCATTAGTTAAGAAGGAAAGGCGGAGCCTGGTTCTCTTTGCACTTCAGGTACGAAGCTACTATTATACTGCAGAGCCCATTAATCAGTATCACTTTATTTAGCAAAAGAGAGACAAGGGCTCTACCGGCTAAGTCGCCGAACATTGATTTCTTAAATGGCATTCAAATAAATTAAGTTTAAAATGACTTAATCAATCGTTAAATCGGCTTCCATGAGCACATGTGACGTCATAAATGGTCCGAAATCGATTGGCAACGTCGAAGCCGATTTAACAATTGATTAAGTCATTTTTAACCTTTATTTATTTGAACGCCATTTAAGAAATCGATGTTCGGCGACTTAGCCGGTAGAGGCCCAGGACGGTCCTGTAATAGTCAGAGCAAATGAAGCTCCCGTTAGTAATGTCCCGGTATATTTTAGCGTGACTTATGTATTTTAGGTAAAAGGAGACACTATCTACCCATGAAACTGAACAAATTAAATAAAACTAGTTTGTGAAATACGAATAATATTTTTAGGACTTTCTTGTATATGTGTATACAAGCTATGCCCCTCGGTTTCACCCGCGTTAAAGTAGTTTTGGCGTATAAGAAAGTAAGTACTTTTTATTCTGTGGTATAAGAGTAACAAACATACATCCATACATCTATATTCACATACTTTCGCATTTATAATATTAGTAGGATGTATGCCTCTAGCGGTTTGGGCAGTGCACGCCGGACGAGCTCGCAGATTGTAGACTTTTACCAACTTACTTGATACTTATCGTCATATTTTGGACAATTTACACAATATCTTTATAAATTGTAGCCTATGTGCTATTCTGATTTATAAGCTATATTATTGTAACGTTTCATTAAAATCCATTCAGTAGTTTTTACGTGAAAGTGTAACAAACACCGATCCATACTTAAAAACTTTCACGTTTATAATATTAGCAGGATATTTGTATATTTTGTTGTGTATGATGACGCGTGAGAAATTTTTGATTCATAGGTAAATTAAGCTCGGTAAATTACGTTCACCTTGCATAGTTATACAATGCGCGCAAGGGTTAGTGGATGGAACTTTACGACTTTAGATAATTAACGGAGTATTTGGCTGTAAAGAGCTATTTTGTAACGGTTCGATTATTAAATTATTTATTGATATTGCGTTCATAACGGCTTCATTAAAGTCATGTTATATCATATCAAGTTCAAGATCATTGTGAATGTAAACTTACAAACGATCGCCAGACCGTCTGCAAAGCGTGGCGATTATGGCATATCCCCCATTCTTTGGGGAAGGTGTGGCTGACATTTTTGGGCTATCTATTGGGATTTGGAACTCAACAGTTATCTTAAGTCATGAATATAACTAAAATCCAGCTTTCTATAGCCGGATAAGCAAATATATACTTTCTTTTGAATAATACTAGTTGTTTTTAATTTAATTTAATAGTTGTTTTTTCTTTATCGGTTTAGGTAACGTTGTAGGTTAACGTTGTGAACCTCAAATTTAAATGTTATCACAATCAATGCCATGCATACCTGTAAGTTGGGTAGTTACTACATAAGTGCTATATTATTAGTGTAATATGTATTGTTTCCATGTAATTATTCTGTTGGTGTGCTAAATAAATAAATAAATAACCAATAATGTTCAACCAGACTCCTTCAGTCACACACTTCATTAAATACGTGAGTCGAAATTTCCTACCATAAACTTAAATTTTTTAACGAACAGAACCTCTTATACCTAGCTCTAATCTTTTAAAAATTTTTAACGAATGAACCTCTTATACCTAGCTCTAATCTTTTAAAATTGTGTTGGCAAGCTATACATCATAAAAAATTCCATCAAACGTAGAAGGGGAAATGGAAGGTGAATGCATTAAATGGAAATGGGAGGCGCGAAAAAATATGGTCAAGTTCCGTCAGCATAAATTGTACCACTTTTGAATGATGTATTAAACATAATATCTTCTTTTATCATATTATTTATTAATTTCTATTTATTTTATTAATTTTGCTTTAGAGAGATATTGCTGGGAAGTTATTCTTGTATTCGTAGATATATAAATATATATGTAGGTGCTTTATAAGATCTGAAAAGGATTTATCTATGTGAGCATAACTTAATCTGGGACAGTGAAACAAGTACTTCTTTTTTCAAAAAGAATCTAGTAGTATTAAAGGATTCCAGCGACGAGGACACGTTGTTATATCCGGACTACACAATAATATACGTATTCTCGCCTCTGGACCCCTTTCATATTACTCGGTTGAAATTAGTTGGGACATTTTGGAATATTTTTGCTAGTCATCATAATCATCATATTAGCCGAAAGACTGCATTCACTGCTGGACAAGTGCCTCCCCCAAAGATCTCCACAATTGCCGGTCTTGCGCCATCCGCATCCAGCGATTTCCATCGACCCGCACAAAATTGTCGGTCCATCTTAGTCAGGGAACTACAAATTACATGGTATGCTTATATGGGGCTCTGAGTGGTGTATTAAAATTTAATTTTGCTAGAAGCTTTCAACAGTACACTTTCAAAATAGGAACAGCATGTCCGTCATATTATGGTGTTTTTCTTAGTTACCTATGTTATGATTTTACAAGAATCTTCGTACGATTTATTAAATAATTTCCTCTAATAAATAAATTCGAAGTCCCTGGATGCGGATAGCGCAAGACCGGCTATTGTGGAGATCTTTGAGGGAGGCCTTTGTCCAGTAGAGGACGTCTTTCGGGTGATATGATGATGAATAAATAAATTAAGTTTAGTTAAATTGTGTTGGATTTTATAAAAGGTTTCTGAACTATACTTTTCAAGTTTTTTTTTTTTTTTTTTTTTTTTAACCTGACTCTACAGTTAGCCTAGGAGGCTTTCACTGCTTCACCGGACTATAGAGGCGAGCAGAGGGCTCGAGCCGTCTAGAAATTAAGTAACCCGCGCCGGAGGGCACCCCCTGTGGGGTTCGAACCTCGACTCTGGGCGATTACTGGCGGGGAGAGGGCAGAGATCATCATCATCAATTTCAAGTTACAATACACTTTTTATGTAGCCGAAAAATAGCCGTTGACTATTACAGAGCACAAACTCTAGCGATAATTTTAGTGGGGATTTGGTCATACTATTTACGTTCAGTGTACATATCTATATAAGTATGTATTTACAAAAAAAAGAAGTATTATATGTAGTATATCAGTTATCTGATTTCCATATACAAGCTCTGCTCAGTTTGGGATCAGATGGCCGTGTGTAAATAATGTCCCCGGATATTATTATTATTATTATATGCAGTGAACGTAAATTTGCTATCAAGAATAACGCCTAATTTTCTTGCTTGTGATGTTCTGGGAATATTTCCGTCACATATGCGGTAGTCGTAATTAATGGGATATTTTCCTTGTTAAGTTTATAGTTTGGAATGTTTTAGTGTTAACGTTTATTTTATTACTGTAGACAATCAGCAATGGTATCTATTATACAACTACTTTATTGGCGATTGCATAAAGAAAATGCTTGGAGTTCTGAAAACAATCGGGTTTATATAAAACACATGTACAGACGCCAGCACATCCAGCTACCCCGATCTGTCAAATTTATTTTATAGATTTTCAACTTTATCACTAAAGCATAAGGTTCATTTTCAATTGGGGAAATTTGACAGTTTAGGGTAGCTTGATGTGCTGGCGTCTGTACCTATTATAGATAGACCCTACAAAGTCAGATCTGTAACCGGTCAAGACTACCTTTTATTTCTACAGCATAATTTTGATATTAAAATAAGTTAACTG
The DNA here is from genome assembly GCA_951640165.1 of Pseudoips prasinana. Lineage (NCBI taxonomy): Eukaryota > Metazoa > Arthropoda > Insecta > Lepidoptera > Nolidae > Pseudoips > Pseudoips prasinana. The sequence goes on along the minus strand of OX621236.1, from coordinate 27,110,189 downwards.
ATTTTTTTTCGAAAGTCTTTTCTGAATCAGTCTCGTCATGTCAGCCAAAGTAGGATCACTGCTGGAAAAAGCCTCCCCAAAGAATGAGGGGATATGCCATAATCGCCACGCTTGGCAGACGGATTGGCGATCGCAGTTTAATGGTCGTAGTTAACACAAAAACGCTGCGGTTCTCTGGAAGGTATTCCCTCGGTAGATTTCTACGCCCTCACGGGATGAGATAGGGTGATGATATTATATGCCGTCACCACACACAGATCTTAATCAGTCTATATAACATATATTTGTGCGTTCTTCGTGTTTGGGACTATGTAGTCACCTAAGTTTATTAAGATTAGTAGTAACAGTACGAGATTTGGCGAAACCATGCTGTGACAATGGTAATTTTCTCCAGGCCGAATTTCGGCCACGGCGGCCACTCTCAATGGAGACTAGACAACTGCGCAGGAAATATAGTGCACAGTTGTGTGCGCAACCATAGGGGGACTTTCTATTCCACCACGACTATGGGACTAGCGACACGACCGGAAAGTGGAAGCGGGGGTATAATACCGCCAACTCGCAGACTTCGGGCTGATACTGAGATATTTTCTTTACTGAAAAAATTCAATATCACTTTTTGGCCCGACCCGGGATTTGAACCAGTACCTCATTATCTGCGGTTGAACACGCTACCGCTAGACCAACGAGATAGAACAGAGGTGCAGCGCAATAATCGCGACCCAGTGTTCCTTTTCCTTTTATAATAATATAGATGCAGTAAATTGTGATTAGTTTCTTAAATTAAATATTGGTATACTACTTTTTATCCAGTGTAAATAAATATGACTCATCTTAGCGATTGTGCACCTCTTCGCCTTGGCCTAATTAATTCTAGCTACTACCATTCGCTAGTACAAACAGAAGCATCAAATGTGATGGTGTATGAATTACAATTAAATGAGCTTCATTTGTATGCAACAAGGTGCTTGGTTGTGTTACTAATTAGAAATGTACTGCATCCCTTCTTTGAACTTTGTTAAATTATAATACATTAGCCTTTTGACTAACACAATGGACTATATTGGGATGGGGACCACTACCCAGCAGTGGGCCCAAAAGGGGTCCGTAACGTAGTAGCGAGAGTCATATGTGCGATGAACCGAAAGTTGACTGAACGATTGTTGGAAGGGAATTATTGCGAAACAACCTTTTCTCGCCAAATGCTGCTTCGACTGAACGATTCTTCGAAAATTTATTAATCGATGGACTCCTCCTTCGAATGTAAGGAGAAACTTTCTACCACTCTTCATCAACAAGAGAGTATGTAGCGCTCGACGGCCGCTGCCGCACGCTCGCTTCGCGCGCTACATGTTCTCAGTTCTAGTCTAAGCTAACTCAAATCTCAATTTGAAATTCGATAGATAGTCCATCGATCAAAAAAAAATCAAAGAAGCGTTCAGTCGAAGCAGCTTTTGACGAGATAAGGTTGTTTCGCAATAAATTCCATTCTAACAATTGTTCAGTCGACTTTCCGTTCATAAAACATATGACTCTCGAAATTACGTTACGCACTGGCTCTACTAAGAACTTTTTCCACCTCCCCATTAAAAAGGAAATATCACACTCAAACCATAGAGGTTTCAGTGGTACTATATTTATATATCACTTTTCTGATATATAATGTTAACACATGAATAATATAATAATTATTCTGACTTTCTATTAAATCAATTAAAATTGCCTCCATGTCATTGTTTTTCTCTTTTTAGACTTATCCAAAATTCTAATATAAGTGTTTTATTTTGTAACTGCCGCGCACTGTGGTATGTGACTTAAAGATATAATTCTTATATGGAACTATGTATGCTGCGAGGCGCTGCCCTGTAAGGATTGTTTACATCTACCCACCCCAACCATTATAATCTAGTAGGCAGGAATGGAAGGATTTGTGTAATTGTGTTATTAGTAAAATTGTGTGGGTGTTAATTTGTTTTGTATCTTGTAGTAGATTGGTAGTAACCACACTAGCATTATATATTATGTAAATATTATATTTTCTCTGCAAGTGAATGTAAATTCTTATGAGAAAAATAAAAAATCTTTAACCGTAACTGTGCAAGGTACACAAAATACAAAATCCGAGTAAGGTCAATAGGCAATCCCAACAGTAAATGGAGATTTTCGCCTGAAAACTTTTGAAATAAAGGAAATTATTTTACCTAAAATGTCAATTGATGACTGGTGATTTGAAACCACAACGGCTCCTCGGTCTTCTGCCAAAACTTTTCCATTTCTCAGAACCCATTTTATTTCTATCACTTTGGTAACATGCTTCACTATTTGGGAGCCAAATCTGCAAAGGTTATTAAAAGAAACTTAAAATTATTCACATGAATAGTGACAACCAGATGAAGTACAATTTTCGCACTAAGAAAATGTATGTAAAATGAAATGCTTGTTGTCAAGATCTAATAGGCTAGCTACAATTAAGTCAGCACAACATAAGTTTTAGGTCAGTATTTATAAACAAAACTTATTTTGCAGCTTTTACCCAACCAGAAAGATCCATCACTCATAATGCTATACTGCAAACCTAGCACTGAAGACACTGCAGGCAGCAATCAAGCAAAGCTTTTGAGACCTTTTGGATATCCATATGTAATTATGGTATAAGTAACCAAAAATGTTCATACATTATCGCTAATCTGAAGGGTACAAAGACCAACTGGCTAACTATCAGACACAAACTAAACAACCAATTACAAATTCCTCTCAAATTTAACTAAAATAGGGATTTAGACTTCAAGGGCCTGTTGGTGTGGTTGGCTAATGCTTGCTTTTGACGCCGGAGGAGGACTTTGTGAGATTAATTCCCACCCAGGATAGATATTTGTGTACATGAACATGTCTGTTTGTCCTGAGTCTGGGTGTAATTTATCTATGTAAGTATGTATTTATAAAAGAAAAGTAGTATATCAGTTATCTGGTTTCCATAGTACAAGCTCTGCTTAGTTTGGGATCAGATGCCTGTGTGTAAATAATATCCCAAGATATTATACTATAGTTCATTTATAAATACCACCCATACTGTGACTTGTTGCATGTATGTGAGAGCTGCTGCCTGAAAATCCATCTATTTTCCTATAGTCTACAATTAAATAGGGCATAGTTTAATCACATACAATATTTAATAAAACCTAATCTCATTTCATCAATCCACCTGAGACACTGTCCAGAATATTAACACAAGAAACACACAT